>CM042418.1:10543752-11841252 GCA_023634145.1 Thymallus thymallus
CTTTCTCGCTGTGGAATCATATTTTTATCATTGCGTTGCTGTAGTTACTTTCTTTGTTCTGAATTCTGTCAGCAAAGTAATATTGAAATTAGTTTGAAAGACAAATCTATGAAATATACAAAAGACAAAATACACTTCCCAACATGTTATTCTGAATAACATTTTTAACATTCATGTGTTTATTTAGTAACATCTATTACAGTTTATTTTGAATTTACAATAAACATGACATTGTATTTCAATTGTAGCCAGGAAGGCTAGTTGTGTCTATATGAGTCAACTAAGTCCCTTTGGGGTCAAAAGTACTACATAGGGTTAGGTTGCCATTTGGGACACATTCAGACTATTGGCGTTAGAACACAGGGCTAAAAGGGTAACTGGCTGGTTGGCCTAAGGGTCTTGTCTAAAACCATAAGCATGCCCAATAATGCTGTGATACTCAATTGGCAGCCAAATGTGTCTGGACCATGACATTTGCTGTGCTAATGATATACATTACTCTGACTGAAAAAATAATACAATATTCCTCCTCGAATTTGCAGAATTTGTGTTAAAAATGATGCTATGTAAAAACAAAAATTTAATGTATTAATGGATAGACTATTATCATTTATAAAATGTTTGTAAAATGGATCTTGCGGAGTTTATTTATTCATATACGGTATATATTATTAATTTTTGGGGGGTGTGTGGGGGGGGGGGGGGGGGTAAATCAGCTTTAATATTACAGATTGATTGTGGCTTCTATCAGTTTAATTGTCTGCATCATTTCGAATCCCCCAAATATATTTTTTGTATATATATATTTAGAACAAATATATTTGTGGGATTCGAAATGATGCAGACAATTACACTGATAGAAGCCACAATCAAGCCACAATGTGTGCGTGTATATATATATATATATATATATATATATATATATATATATACAGTTGAAGTCAGAAGTTTACATACACCTTAGCCAAATACATTTAAACTCAGTTTATCACAATTCCTGACATTTCATCTTAGTAAAAATGCCCTGTCTTAGGTCAGTTAGGATCACCACTTTATTTTAAGAATGTTAAATGTAGTTAAATGTTGCCTTTAAATTGTTTAACTTGGATTCTATAGGATTGAGGTCATGGCTTTGTGATGGCCACTCCAATAACTTGACTTTGTTATCCTTAAGCCATTTTCCAACAACTTTGGAAGTATGCTTGGGGTCATTGTCC
Source organism: Thymallus thymallus (assembly GCA_023634145.1). Taxonomy (NCBI): domain Eukaryota; kingdom Metazoa; phylum Chordata; class Actinopteri; order Salmoniformes; family Salmonidae; genus Thymallus; species Thymallus thymallus. Next base: position 10,544,970 of record CM042418.1, read on the forward strand.
AAGGTTTAACTTCCTGATAAATGTCTTGAGATGTTGCTTCAATATATCCACTTAATTTTCCTTCCTCGTGATACCATCTATTTTGTGAAGTGCACCAGTCCCTCCTGCAGCAAAGCACCCCCACAACATGATGCTGACACTCCCGTGCTTCACGGTTGGGATGGTGTTCTTCGGCTTGCAAGCCTCCCCCTTTTTCCTCCAAACATAACGATGGTCGTTATGGCCAAACAGTTCTATTTTTGTTTCATCAGACCAGAGGACATTTCTCCAAAAAGTACGATCTTTGTCCCTATGTGCAGTAGCACACCGTAATCTGGCTTTTTTATGGCGGTTTTGGAGCAGTGGCTTCTTCCTTGCTGAGCGGCCTTTCAGGTCATGTTGATATAGGACTCGTTTTACTGTGAATATAGATACTTTTGTACCTGTTTCCTCCAGCACCTTCACAAGGTCCTTTGCTGTTGTTCTGGGACTGATTTGCACTTTTCGCACCAAAGTACGTTCATCTCTAGGAGACAGAACGCGTCTCCTTCCTGAGCGGTATGATGGCTGAGTGGTCCCATGGTGTTTATACTTGCATACTATTGTTTGTACAGATGAACGTGGTACCTTCAGGTGTTTGGAAATTGCTCTCAAGGATGAACCAGACTTGTGGAGGTCTACAATTTTTTTCTGAGGTCTTATTTTCCCATGATGTCGAGCAAAGAGGTACTGAGTTTGAAGGTAGGCCTTGAAATACATCCACAGGTACATCTCCAATTGACTCAAATTATGTCAATTAGCCTATCAGAAGCTTCTAAAGCCACAACATAATTTTCTGGAATTTTCCAAGCTGTTTAAAGGCATAGTCAACTTAGTGTATGTAAACCTCTGATCCACTGGAATTGTGATATAGTGAATTATAAGTGAAATAATCTGTCTGTAAATAATTGTTGGAAGAATTACTTGTGTCATGCAGATGTCCTAACCGACTTGCCAAAACTATAGTTTGATAACATAAAATCTGTGGACTGGTTGAAAAATGAGTGTGTAAACTTATGTATGTAAACTTCCGACTTCAACTGCATACACGCACACACACACACTGGGGGGCAAAAGTTTGGAATATTACTCAATGGGACTATCATATGAACCAACACACCTCCAGGCTGTGTAAGGGCTATTTGACCAAGAAGGAGAGTCACCCGACCTCAACCCAAATGAGATGGTTTGGGATGAGTTGGACCGCAGAGTGAAGGAAAAGAAGCCATCAATTGCTCAGCATAAGTGGGAACTCTTTCAAGACTGTTGGAAAATCATTCCAGGTGAAGCTGGTTGAGAGTGCAAAGCTGTCATCAAGGCAAAGGGTGGCTACTTTGAAGAATCTCAAATATAAAATATATTTTGATTTGTTTAACACTTTTTTTGTTACTACACTATTCCATGTGTTATTTCACAGTTTGTGTCTTCACTATTATTCTACAATGTAGAAAATAGTCAAAATAAAGAAAAAACCTGGAATGAGTAGGTGTGTCCAAACTTTTTACTGGTACTGTATATATATTGAAATAAATCTGCATATCTTTATTTATTCCCACAGTTAACGAATAATATATGCACTTCTACAAAGGATTGTTACCCATGGCCTGTAGAAGGAAGTCTACACTCACCCAGTCCCTCCCAAACAATCACCCCTCCCCTCTCTCCCCTTCCACCCGTAGATTGACCTACACCCCCCACACACTCACGCACAACCACACACAACCACAAGCTCAAATGTTCAACAGTTTGCAGAGTTGGTTGATGTTGCCTTTCCAAACTATGGTCTCGTAACCTATTTTAAATGATTTACTAATAGTGTATGGAATGCCCTACAGAACAGAAACTCGCTCCACAAAATACCAAATGTCTCCTGTATCGCTAGGGGCCTTAGCACTGAAGTATAGTCCTCGACTGCGTCCCAAATGGTACACTGTTCCATATAAGTGCACTACTTTTGACCATAGGGGCCCTCCTTTGCTCAATTTCATTCAATTATGATGTAATATCATGGAGGATGGAGGAGAAAGCGCCCTGCATCTACTTGTGGAGAACGGCTGGTGGCCATGCTCAATGCACATGTGGTGACACTTTGATTACATTTTCAATAGAAATTGATCAGGGGCCATTGTGGATGCACGTCTGGCTCCTGGATTGATTTCTGGGAGAGGTTTCTCTCCTAATTTGAGTAGGAGGCACCTGGGTGTGCCGTAAATTAACTTCCATCATAGCCAGGGGTGGTGAAGTGGGTGAATGATAGAGGAGGGAGACAGAGGGGTCACAAACCTTAGTGTAGAAGAGGGGAGCAGGGGTTTGAACACTGAGCTGGCTGTGTAATATCCTTCAGGGGAATGAGGGAATGACTTTGAACCCCTCAAAATCAAATGAGCAGACCCCGAGCGCTCTCTCTGTGTACATACAAACAACATTGGACAGCATATGTCACAATGTCTGTCCACCTCCCATCACATCAGGAGAGAAGAGTAAAGCACTCAATGGTTATTAGCTGTAGTGGCAGGCAGAGAAAGATGCATGCAGGGCTGTAATGAGGCATTGCGAGCTGAAACAGTTTGGAAGATAATGATGTTGAAGAATATTATTTTCACTCAACTGACTTTCTGACTTTTCATATGGTTCGGCACAACAGAACCGCAAACATAGACAGTCAGTAGCTAGCTTCTCCCAACTTGGTAATCATATCTTTCACTTACTGTATCTTTCAGTGTTTACGACAAACAAATGCAAAAATACTCATCTTAAAAGGCAGCCATTTTGCTTCCACAGGTTTGTTCTCACATAGAGCACAATGAATTAGTAATTTAAAGTCTTCCAGCATCTAGAATAAAAAGCCTTTCAACCTTTCATGTGTCATAATGAGAGAAAGAGAGAGTGGCAGGTAGCCTAGTTGTCAGAGCGTTATGCCAGTAACTGGAAGGTTGCTGGATCGAATCCCCAAGGTGATAACATGTTGATGTGTCCTTGAGCAAGGAACTTAACCCTAATTTGCTCCAGGGGCGCTGTACTACTATGGTTGTCCCTGTAGGTAGGCTGTCATTGTAAATAAGAATTTGTTCTTAACTGACTTGCCTGGTTGAATAAAGATTAAATAAAAAAAAAAGAGAGGAAGAGGAGGTTGTGTACTGCATTCATCCCAAATGGCTCCCTATTTCCTACTGTATGTTGTATAGTTAGGGAACAGGGTGCCATGCTCTTCCATGTGACTGACTGCACAATCTAACATACTCTGTCTGTCCAGAACCAGAAGCTAGCAAGTGACACACCACATATGATCACACACCACTCTGGGGTATAGCTCCTCAGCTGACACACATACTGTATGCATCACACACACACAGACAGTTACAGTATGTCTGTAGATATGTGGAAAGATGTATTTGATCGTTTAATTGTATGTACACTGTGTTCTTGTGCGCATGCAAACGTGTCTGCCTCTGCCCTTTACGTTCATCTGCAATTATTACCATGTCCTTGGTGGTTAAAATAAATAAAAAAGGAGGGAACACAGCAGGAGGAAAAAGAGGAAAGACCAGGGTTGTGTCCCTAATGGCTCCCTATTCCCTATATATTGCATTTCCTATGTAGTGCGCTATATAGGGAATGGGGTGCCATTCAGGACGCAGCCAAGCTTTTGATGAGTTCTCAGAGATAAATATGTTGAGGGGATTTGGTGGCTGAATTAAAATGTCAGAGCAAGCTAAGCTGTTGTTCATGCAGAAAGAAACAGGCCGCATCAGGAGAGAGAGCAAATAGTAGTGGAGTGGAGAGGAGAAGAGGAGTGGATAGGGGTATGAGAGGAGAGGAGAGGAGAGGAGAGGAGAGGAGAGGAGAGGAGAGGAGAGGAGAGGAGAGGAGAGGAGAGGAGAGGAGAGGAGAGGAGAGGAGAGGAGAGGACCCAGTCAGAAGTGGAAGTGTAATGTTTCTACAGCATGTTAGAGACATCTGATCTTCTCTGAGTTAGTAAATGGCAAGTTGTACGAACACACATCACTTTTGCATGTTTTTACTTTCAGTTTTGTACACCAGCTACAAACAGCTGAAAACATGATATTTGGGGTTATTGAAAATATATTTCACAGTGGTTTAGATTGTACAATGATTGCTTGTTTTGACACATAAACTGACGTTTGGCGAGGTGATCTAGTGCTACTGAGAAGTCACTTCCTCCCCTATGCTTCTCATCGCCCCACAGCTCCACTCAGATGGGGACCGGGGTGACGGTAGCATACGGTACGTCCTGACTGGTGAGGGAGCCGGTACTCTGTTCATCATTGATGAGAACTCAGGAGATATCCACGCCACTAAGAGGCTAGACCGGGAGGAGAAGGCCTACTACACGCTCCGGGCCAAGGCTGTCAACAGAATCACTAACACCTCTTTAGAGGGAGAGTCAGAGTTTATTATCAAGATCCATGACATCAACGACAACGAACCCAAGTTTACAAAGGACCCCTACTTCACACATGTACCTGAGATGTCCCCACTGGGTACGTATGAGCCCCTACTTCATGCATGTACCAGAGATGTCACCAATTGGTACAGATGTAGGATCTTAATTTTAGCCAGTTTGCTACAGCAGGAAAATAATCCTGTGGCAACAGGAAATGTGAATTATTATAGGGATTATAATTAATGGACATTTTTGTAGGGATTGATGAATTTTTCGGTCAAATCTGTCTGAAGTTTTAAAGTGGAAATTACAAACTTGAAAAGCGTTTTAAAAACTCAAATACACCCCAACTTCTCAGCAACAAATTAAGATCCTACGTCTGTATAAGCCCCTACTTCACACATGTACCAGAGATGTCACCACTCGGTTCGTATGAGAGACGTAGGCTACAGAGTACATCCCAAAATCCATCTAAATAATAATTTCAACCACCTTTGGCTTGGGTGTAACTATAACTCATAGCTTGACCAAACATTTTTAATCAGCACAGTTAAACTGATAGCCTGGAAATCATTATGAAAGAGGGGGATTCCATGCAGTCAGTGGTTATAATATATTCCAGTCTTGTATAGCAGGATTAAAAGGCTTATGGTGTGTGAGACATGATAGAGTTGTTACAAACAAACGCCTATCTTATTGGATCCATGAGGGCTTTATCAATCATAATAATGAGAAGAGAGATTGATTGCGTCCCAAATGGTCAAAAGTAGTGCACTATATAGGGAACATGGTGCCATTGGGGACATAGATATTGAGTCATTAAAAAGAGAATGATTACAGGCCATGCACTGGTTTATCACAGCAAAGCAAACAAGGTAAAGTGGTCCAACAATGCTGATTAAATCAGATACTTAAGCTAATCTTTTGAATACACTAGCCAGTGTTCAATTACAACACATTAAACACTGGCTGAAACTGTCTCTATTTCTGTCTGGTGTATACCAATAGTTGGAATCTGCAGTTTATCCAGTTCAGTGGGTAGATGGCCGAAGATATATGACGTATACTCTTAACATAACACCTCTAACACATTCTATAACACCTGCGTAAGCAACGCACCACACACTTTTCATCAGTACATTAGCTTTCATCATCGCTCATGTCAGAAAACGCAACCGATGGCAATTACGACTTCTAACTTCTAACTTTACAGAGTTAAAGAATTGTGTTCTGTCCTGGTGCTGTAAGTGTGACTGGTGACATAACACAGACAGGTGACAAACTTTGTCACTCTGTTCAACACATCTAAGTAAGAAAAGCAGTTGCCCATTGTAAGAAGCGAGGTGTGATATCACAGCCTGAAAGTGGACCTGTTCTGAACCTGCCTTTATAGTGCAATCCACTGGACATAATTTGTCTTGTGAAATCCTGACAGTTCCCTCTTCAGAGGTGATATCATCAAGGAACTAAGCTTGAACCTTAGTTTATTTATAAAATAAGAGGTTAAAAAGAAAAGTAACTTCAGATGTTTGTGGCAGTAATGTAACGTCCCCACTATATTCACCCTTGCAGAATTAGAACAAGTTTCAGTTGGTTACGATTCCAATTCCAATCTATCGCACAATTCTATATTTATGTTCATTTCCATTAAATATTTCTACTCAATTAATTCTTCTTATGCATTTAATGAGGCAACACTGGGCCCGCTAGGCATCGTTGGAATGTACCATTTGACTAACAGTTCTCTCCTTTGTTCCCTTGGAAATCATTCTCTGCCTCTTTGATAAGGAAAATGGATCACAGCCATTGCCTAAGTGATCATGCCAAATGTAATCATATCGTCATTGATTAAAGATTTTTACACTATTTTAGCTGAACAGCATACCACTTACCTTAAAATTCCGATATCATATAATTTCTTCACTTAGACGAAAACCCCAAGATAGTTGCTGTTTCACATGTGAAAATCAGATTTTCATATTTGAGCTGAAATATTCACGTGAAAACAAATGGGACACGTGAGGTCAGTTGTGTATAGTTTTTTGTATAGTTTACGTGTATTCAATATATAGTTAACACCACCTTTTCACATGTGAGGAGAATGTTAACACCGCATGAAAACCTTAACCTTAAAGCATCATAAAGAATATACAGTGCATTCGGAAAGTATTCAGACCCCATTACTTTTTTCACATTTTGTTACGTTACAGCCTTATTCTAAATATTTTTTTAATTTTTATTAATCTCATCAATCTATACACAATACCGCATAATGACAAAGCGGAAAACTGGTTTTTAAATTCTTGCAAATGTATTAAAAATAAAAAACAGAAATACCTTATTTACATAACTATTCAGACCCTTTGCTATGAGACTCGAAATTGAGCTCAGGTGCTTCCTGTTTCCATTGATCATCTTTGAGATGATTCCACAACTGGATTTGAGTCCACCTGGTGTAAATTCAATTGATTAGACATGATTTAGAAAGGCACATATAGTATGCCTATATAAGGTCCCACAGCTGACAGTGCATGTCACAGCAAAAATCAAACCATGAGATCGAAGGAATTGTCCGTAAAGCTCCGAGACAGGACTGTGTTGAGGCACAGGTCTGGGGAAGGGTACCAAAACATTTCTGCAGCATTGAAGATTCCCAAGAACACAGTGGCCTCCATCATTCTTAAATGGAAAACGTTTGAAACCACCAAGACCCGATGGTCACTCTGAATGAGCTCCTCTGTGGAGGTGGTAGAACCTTCCAGAAGGACAACAATCTCTGCAGCACTCCACCAATCAGGCCTTTATGGTAGAGTGGCCAGACGGAAGCCATTCCTCAGTAAAATGCACATGACAGCTTTTCCAAAAGGCACCCAAATGACTCAGACCATGAGAAACAAGATTCCAAGATTGAACTCTTTGTCTTGAATGCCAAGCGTCACGCTTGGAGGAAATCTGGCACCATCTCTACGGTGAAGCATGGTGGTGGCAGCATCATGCTGTTGGGATATTTTTCAGAGGCAGGGACTGGGAGACTAGTCAGGATCGAGGGAAAGATGAACGGAGCAAAGTACAGAGAGATCCTTGATGAAAACCTGCCCCAGGTCCTGAGGACAAAGACCATAAGCACACAGCCAAGACAATGCAATAGTGGCTTTGGGACAGGTCTCTGACTGTCCTTGAGTGGCCCAGCCAGAGCCCGCACTTGAACCCGATCGAACATCTCTGGAGAGATCTGATAAATTGCTGTGCAGCTACGTTCCCCATCCAACCTGACAGAGCTTGAGAGGATCTGCAGAGAAGAATGGAAGAAACCCCCCAAATACAGGTGTGCCAAGCTTGTAGCGTCATACCCAAGAAGACTTGAAGCTGTAATCGCTGCCAAAGGTGCTTCAACAAAGTACTGAGTAAAGTGTCTCAATACTTATGTAAATGTGATATTTCATTTTTTTGTTATTATACATTTGCAAAAATGTCTAAAACCCTGTTTTTGCTTTGTCATTGTGTGGTATTGTCTGTAGATTGATGAGGGACAAAACTATTTAGTTTTAGAATAAGACTGTAACGTAACAAAATGTGGAAAAAGTCAAGTGGTCTGAATACTTTCCGAATGCCCTGAAAAATAAACCTGTGTCTGGATTTGATTAGAGCTTTGATAAAAAATTCTAACCTGATTCTACCTGAGCCTGATGAGCCATATATTAAATACATTTTATGAGCTCAAGCCCAAAAAAGCCCAAATGATTTATCCAATACATAGGCTCTACGATATAGGCTACTGCACATTACACACGACAGAAAAACATAAAAGCCCATAGATGTAGCTAGCTATATGCTCTCTTGGGTATACAAATGAATCAAGCCCCAGTTAGCTAATATTTTTGAGTGTCAACTGTATTACTGTACTGTATTATATTATACTGTATTATATGGACTGGAATTACACACATCATTCAAACCATGATAAAGAAGGGAGAGTACATGTGACTCTGATTCAGCACATGCGGCCTACAACGTTACAAGTTTAGGCTAGCTAACTTGATTTCTAGAAATATAATAGGGCCTATTTGTATAATTAGTAGGCTGACACATACATACCTTTCATAATATTTCCCCTAATGTTATTAGACTACCTCCTCTTTCTCTCTCTATTGTTGCTTCATCTTTCTCGCTTTTAACAGTTAAATTAAATATGTTTTGTTGTCCTTATATTCATCATTCTAATGACATCCTTGAATAATATAGGACTAGAATTAGATGCAGAAACCTTTCACTTCTCTTCAAGAAGATTGAATGGTTATGGGTCTGAATAAATATCTGCTATAGACTACCACCATCACGCGTTCACTCTTCTTTCAAACTACCCGTGAGTTCTATTGGCTGCTGTATTTAACATTCAGCCAACAAGAGCTTGCGTCACTCTTCAAATAAATTTTAGGTGCAAGAAATGCTAAACAAAAAGAATGTCCAGCAAGCTATTCTAGTCTAGCTTTTCCTGCATGGGACTCCAAGAGCTAAGGAACATTTTTTAAGGAGAGAGGCCAGAGGAGCACAGGTGCGTTTGTATTGCGCAAGAGACAGAGGCTATAAGTTAGAAGCTTATTATGCATAATGCATCATTACATAGCTAAATATAAGGCTAATACTGCTTTGAATGTATTACCTGAAAGAGGTAGGCTAGGACATCTATATATTGGGCTATATAGCAATCTAGAAAAGTAATATTTATTTTAGATGCAATTTGAATGGAGTTGATGGAGAGAGAGAAAGACTGTGAGAGAGTGCTCGCACGTGCACTGATTTAAAGCAACAATATTTGAGTGATAGGCTGTTTTAAAACTCTGCAGCTGCAAAAAAAAAAAAAAAAACTTTACAATAAAAAAATAAGGTGACCCCCAAAAGCCAGATGGAGATGGGTGAATTAGACACGCATTTGGTCTTTATATTACTGTAGCATAGACTATGCTTATCATTTACCGGTTTCTCACAGTTATTTATCCCGGGAAAAGGGCGTGGTTTTGGGGTGTTTAAATCCCGGTAAATCTCAGTAACTGGGTTCCCGCCATTCAACCCTAATGTGGAATTGCATTTTTACATGTGAAAATCTAACTCTCACATTTGGATTTGCGTATACTTCAGTAAGTTGTGTATAACTTTTCTCACCAAGTCACTCTCTTTCTTCTTCTCCTCCCTCCCTCCTTCCTTCCCAAGGCACGGTGGTGATGCAGGTGACCGCTACAGATGCTGACGACTCTACGTATGGTAACAGTGCCAGGGTGGTCTACAGCATCCTACAGGGACAGCCATATTTCTCTGTGGAGCCCAATACAGGTCAGTGTCAACAGCTATTAACTCCCATGTCAGACTGAAGAGAAGGGCAGAACCTCTGCCAACCACCACCTTGCAATCCCATGGCTCAGTCATCACTGCTAGACTTAATCATTTGTAATATGTGCTTTGGAATGGACCCGGGTGTGTTGTTTGCTTAAACAAAAGGGAAATTGCAACAAAAAAAATCAATTTGCAGATTAGTGCAGGGTTTAACAGTAATATAGTTTATCCCCGATGTGCCATGTAAGCTGACGTCCCCCCTACACAAAAAATCAGGCTTGGACATCAGCATGTCTCTCTCTCGCTCTCTCACTCTCTCTCACTCTCCACCTTTTTATTTGTGTGGAGAAAGAGAGAGAATAGACAGAGTGAGAGAAATAACGAATAGAGAGAGGGAGAACGAGAGAGAGAAGAAAGATAAAGAGAGAGATAGACAGGGTAGAGAGATGCATTCAGAGACTGTGTATTGGTGTATACATACATTGCAGGGAAATATTTAGTATTTTCACGGTACAAAATACTCTTACTGTAATATTTTTTCACAGTTGCTTTACAGTAACTTACAGGTAACCTTCTCGCAGGAAGTTAAGAACTGAAACATCTGATTCAGCATAAATCATTCAGAGGGGTAACCACATTTTGTTAAGGTGGGGGAGGTGGAGAGTTGTTTGAATACAGGTGAAGTGACGTTACAATTCTCCTAATTTCCACAAGAGGTCTGTGTTTTATAGGTAGCTCCTATTTTTGTGTGCTTGGGTTACTTTAAACATTGGAAAAATATTTATTTGTATGCTGTGTCTTTCTGATTGTTATGGCTGGCTTTTTTCCTTCCTCTCCAAGCCTTTTTCCCCCCTCAGCACTACTTGAATGGACTAGCATGTTTTTCAGGAGAGAGTTGCTAGCTGTCCTTCAGCGAGTAAGATTTGCTTTGTTAGGAGAAACTAACGCTGCTGCATCTTCCCTCAGCGCTTCACACACACACACACACACACACACACACACACACACACACACACACACACACACACACACACACACACACACACACACGCACACACACACACACACACACACACACACACATGCGCCTGTGTGCCTTGCTCCTCTCCTGCTGCCACATCCTATGTGATAAAAGAGCAGGATGAGAGTTGTATAGCCCTGAATTCACTGTGCGTTTCACCGACGCTGCTTAGATCTAGGTTTGAGTGATGTGCTGCATCAGCCCTTATTTCGCCTATTGTTTGATATTCAACGAATTTCCTCTTTAGAAAAAGATATTGGAACCCATGAACTCTGTCGATGCAGTTGATTTACAGTTTTTTTTCCTTCTATTTCTGTATTTTACTATAACAGTCTCTGTAGTTTTGATGCTTCAAATGGATGACAAAAGCCACAGCAGCTCAATATCTGACAGACAGGAGGAGAAGGTGGCAGAGCGCTGTTTTTAATATGTAGTCAATTAGAGCTTCACTGAACCTCTGTCCTGACTGAAAAACTAGAGATATCTTTTTTTATGTATATGGAACGCAACTGTACTGTATACCAGAGAGAGACAGAGCATCTATTATCACCTCAATGTCTTAGTGTCTGAGCTTATATTTTGTGCATCATACACAATGATATTACTTTCCATGCATACATGCATAACAGTGATGTAGTAATAAAAAAAGTGTGTAAACGTTGACCGCCGTTCGAGGTGAGTTAAGTAACGCTCCCTATACTTTCAATGCATTTTCTCGCAAAAGGTGGGTATAACGCTTGCACAAAATAACAAAAGTGCGTAAACTGCATTTACGTGTGTTTACCCTCTACTATACTACTGACACATACATTATATTTAGTCATTTAGCAGACACTCTTATCCAGAGCGACTTACAGTGAGTTATTCATCTTCAGATAGCTAGGTAAGATCACAGTCATAGTAAGTAAAACTTTTTCTCAATAAAGCAGCTATCAGCAAAGTCAGTGCAATTAAGAAATTATTTGAAATATATTCCTACAGAACACCGATAAATGAAGAAATATATGTATCAGAAGTATCTAATCTTACATTTCTCTGTCTCTCTTTTTATTTCAGGCACGATCAGGACAGCCCTGCCCAACATGGACAGGGAGACGAAGGAGAACTATGTTGTTGTGATCCAGGCTAAAGACATGGCTGGCCAGATGGGTGGGCTATCAGGAACCACCACAGTCAGCATCACCCTCTCTGATGTCAATGACAACCCACCACGCTTCCCCAAGAGTGAGTATTGTGCACACACACACACACACACACACACACACACACACACACACACACACACACACACACACACACACACAGACACAGACACACCATAACCCCCCCCCCCCCCCCCAAACACACACACCCAATCACACACACACACACACACACACACACCCAATCACACACACACACACACACACACACACTCACACACACACACACACACACACACACACACACACACACACACACACACACACACACACACACACCAGCCCCCTGAAAATACCCAGTTCAACATGCAGAAGGCTCGTGCCAAGCAGGCAGCCTCCATCTGGTGTCAATTTCAAAATTAATGTGGATTATTGCAGCGAGTGGTACTGTGCCGCTGCAGCTGAGGTGTGTGTGTGTGTGTGTGCAACTGCAGCGCTCTCTGGAAGGCTGGGTATAATTAAATGTAAAGCCATATGACAGAGGGAAGGGTCCTGCACAGTGCATCAGATCAGCCTGCTAATCCCTATTAAATGAAAAGAGTACTCCGTGGGTTTTATCTCTTTCACTCTCTTTCTCACTCGCTGTATCTTCTTCTAACGATCACTTTTTTCTCTCCCTTGCTCTCATTCCTGATCCCTCACTCTCAGTCCAATTCTCTCTCTCTCTTTCCAATGCTCTCAATGTCACTGTGTGTGGCTCCGCTAATGTCTTTTGTTTTCTAGTTTTCTTTTCTGCTTTCTTTTTCCAACCATCTTTCTCTCCTTCAACCCCTCTCCCACTTTCCCTCTATCTCTTCTCACACACTGTGTCTTGTCCCCCTCTCTCCTCTCTCCCTCTCTCCTCTCTCCCTCTCTCCTCTCTCCTCTCTCCCTCTCTCCATTCTCCTCTCTCCATTCTCCTCTCTCCATTCTCCTCTCTCCCTTGCTCTCTCTCTCTCTCTCTCTCTCTCTCTCCCCTCTTACTCCTCTCTCTCCTCTCTCTCCCTCTCTCCCTTGCTCTCTCCCTCTCTGGTGCATCTGGCGAATTGCAAATATATCAGATTGACAGATTACTGGTGTCATTTTGTTGCCCTTCAATAACAGCACTGTGTGTGTGTGTGTGTGTGTTACACTTGGATTGAATCAACGCATACAAGCCAAACAGCTCTTCACATGACAAAACGCACACAACCGTAGAAACCCTACCTCCATTTATCACCCTCTCCAACACGGAGACAAACACTGTCACTGCACCTCACCTCAATGGACAGGACAGGGAGGAACGGAGGAGGGGAGGGAGAGAGAGGCAGGGGGTAGAGATGGATAGAAAGGAAATGAAGGTGAGACGGGAGGAATAAATAGAGGGAGTGAAGGAGGGATGAAGAGAGGGGGCAGGGAGAAAGACAGAGTGAGAGCAAGTGGATATTGTAATGGGACACCCAGAGGAGGAAGAGTGTCAGGCAGCGATATCATTGTTGTCTGCAAGACAGATGCTTCCTCCTCTTGACAATGCTAAATACCTGTTAGCCTGGAAAACCTCTCCATAGTTGTGTGTGTGTGTCCATGCCTGTGTGTGTGTGCATATGCGCGTGTACATGCCTGCCTGCGTGTGTGTGTGTGCGTGAGACAGAGACCGGCCGACTCAGGCGTTGCCAGAACGCTGTCAGCGTGTTTTATGAGGGTGTCAGTAGTGTTTGTCTCTGCAGCCTGTGTGTATATCACTTCCATCCCTCTGCAGACCAAGCCAGCTATTTATTTAAACATATGAGATACAGTGAGGTGCTCTAGGTATCAGACAGGGAAGCATTAATTCATCTGGCACAAACCAGGAAATCACCTGTTAAAAATAACCATGTATAGGCCAATGTATTCACATTGAACAAATGATACATGATTGATTAATGTTGCCTTTTAAGATGGATTCAAATGTTTGAACAAATGACACATGATTGATTAATGTTGCCTTTTAAGATGGATTCAAATGTTTGAACAAATGACACATGATTGATTAATGTTGCCTTTTAAGATGGATTCAAATGTTTGAATTAAGGGGTTGATCCAGGTGTTACAGATGGAACAACAACTAATGTGTGTGTGTGTGTCCATGTCTTTCCTCCAGGTCTGTATGAGTTCAAAGCTCCAGAGTCGACAGAGTCCGGCTCGACGGTGGCCGTGCTGCGAGCTACAGATGCTGACATCGGCAGGAACGCTGAGATGAACTACCGAATCACTAGCAGTGACGGCCCAGCCATGTTCGACATTTCAACCAATAGGAGCACACAGGAGGGTGTCATCACCCTCAGGAAGGTCAGTGATTGGCTGCATTCCACTAGCCCATACCTAGCCCTAGTCACCTAATTCCTAGTACACTCCTTCAGTATGGCTTATTCCTACCGCTCTATTTCAACAAACCTAACGCAATGGTAAATCTAAGGGCTGGTGGTAGCACTATAGGTTCCAGGGTGTGTCAGAAATATTGTTTCACAATCATAATTGTGGGGGTGCAGTTCCTGGCGGTGGCGCGAAAGTACTGGGTTTTGATGATTCAAAAAGTTGTGGGTGTGTCGAGGCTTGGCCCCTAACTGGCCAATCAGAATATGCTCCATTGCTAAATATGTGGTTGCTTCAAGTTGTTTATTTACGGTCTTTCATGTATTGCATTGTCATCACCTCCATTTCGAATGTTCGTCTGCTATAATCCGTTAAATAGCCTGTCGCTATTTGCAAAATATTTTGAACATGTTTGCAGTCCACATTGTTCTAATTGCATTGCTTCAATAAGGAAATATACTACATGACCAAAGGAATGTGGACACCTGCTCGTCAGACATCTCATTCCAAAATCATGAGCTTTAATATGGAGTTGGTCCCCACTTTGCTTCTATAACAGCCTCCACTCTTCTGGGAAGGCTGTCCACTAGATGTTGGAACATTTCTGCGGGGACTTGATTCCATTCAGCCACAAGAGCATTAGTGAAGTCGGGCACTGATGTTGGGTGATTAGGCCTGGCTCGCAGTCAGCGTTCCAATACATCTGAAAGGTGTTCGATGGGGTTGAAATCAGTGCTCTGTGCAGACCAGTCAAGTTCTTCCACACCGATCTCGACAAATCCTTTCTGTGTGGACCTCACTTTGTGCACGGGGGCGTTGTCATGCTGAAACAGGAAAGGCCTTACCAAAACTTTCGCCATAAAGCTGGAAGCACAGAATTGTCTAGAATGTCATTGTATGCTGTAGCGTTAAGATTTACCTTCACTGGAACTAAGGGGCCTAGCCCAAACCATGAAAAACAGCCCCAGACCATTATTCCTCCTCCACCAAACTTTACAGTTGGCACTATGCATTGGGGCAGGTAGCGTTCTCCTGGCATCCGCCAATCCCAGATTTGTCCTCCGGACTGCCAGACGGTGAAGCGTGTTTCGTCACTGCAAAGAGAGCTATACACCACTCCAGCAAACATTTCAACTGAGGACAGACGATTTTTGTGCGCTTCAGCACTCGCCGGTCCCGTTGAAAGGACTTATTGGACTTGTTGGAAAGGTGGCATACTATGACGGTGCCACTTTGAAAGTTACTGAGCTCTTCAGTAAGGCCATTCTACTGCCAATGTTTGTCTATGGAGATTGCATGGCTGTGTGCTCGATTTTATACAGGTATGGCTGAAATAGCCGAATCCACGAATTTGAAGGGGTTTCCACATACTTTTGTATACTGTATATAGTGTACATTGTTAAACATAGGCTACAGCATTCATACTGATACAGGGGCTAAGCCTACTGTGTTATTTCAGTCTGTGGACATGCCAAACGTAGTCAATAAGCAAAATTAAATTCACTAGGCTATTGATAAGGTCTAAAATACAGTGTATAATTCTAATCAAATTCCAATAAAAACTAAACAACATCTTGTTTTAAAAAGGTTATGTCTACAGTGGCGGCAGGTAGCCTAGCATTTAGAGCGTTGGGCCAGTAACCGAAAGGTCTCTGGTTCAAATACCCGAGCCGACAAGACACTTAACCCTAATTTGCTCCAGGGGCTGACCCTGTAGCTAGGCCTTCATTGTAAATAAGAATTTGTTCTTAACTGACTTGCCTCGTTAAATAAAGGTTAAATAAATAAAACATTACTCACATCCAAACTTTTCACAGGAGCTGGATAAAGACCCTATATAAAGAGAAAGGGGGAATGTCCACTCACTGTTATACTGCTCCCAAATATGTTTTATAAATATCACATCCACACTTCTCCAAAAGTTACATTGCATGCAAACTACGGATGTTCTCACTATAAAACCAAGATGGTGAATCGTTCTAATAAGTTTGGTTTTAATAAAATGTAACGAAAAACAAGCAATCTGTATATATTTTTTTAACAGCAACAAAAATAAATCAATGTAAAATGTAATGATATCATAAAATATCATCAAAAAAAAGACAACGAATTGCGGAAAACAAGCAATTGTTACATGAAAATGTAACTTCTAAATGTGAGGTTCACCGGTATTCACCAAGGTACCCATCTCTCGTTTCATGATGGGCACGGGACACATGTAGCCTAACTTTGTTGCTATTGTAAAGAAGTATGAGCTAGGCTGGATAGGTTGAGTAGGCAACATTTCCGCTGTCAAAATTCATGCCATAACCAACCGCGTTACCGCTTAAACCTTAAATATCCCTACCAGCGCTGCCTGAAATGAGCACTTTGGATCACATTTTTAAGGACATAGCTCAAATATTTATACCCCTTCCACCTGAGTGCAAGTGAGCTGATATGAGACAGATACAATTACCAATAGCAGAGTGCTGGCTTTAACAGGTCGAAATTGCCAATGAACATGCATTTGACACTAGCATTAACGCCTGCCGAAAATAGAGCCCCAAGTCTCTGGTTCATAGGGCACTCGACCCTACTCTCTTTAGGCGGTTAGGGGAACTAACGACAAACATTAGGATAATTTACGTAAAAGGTTAGGTGAATTTACATAGCAGGTTAGGTGAATTTACATAGCAGGTTAGGTGAATTTACATAGCAGGTTAGGTGAATTTACATAGCAGGCTAGGTGAATTTACATAGTAGGTTAGGTGAATTGGGTTAAGTTTAGAATAAGGGTTAGGAGAAGGGGAAGCTACAGTTGTCCCAGACGCGACTCGGACACGCACCCTTTGGATTGCTAGACACACCCATCCTCCCTGACCAACGTCCCTACTTTAGTTCCTAGACCGTTATGTAGGTATAATACTTCAGAAACATTTAAAGTATGTTTCGAAATGGCTCTGAGGCCAGGCTGACTCCCTAGAGCCCTAGCCCCTAGTTAGTAATTGCGCTAGCGCTAGTTAGCAACCCCATTCAAACCGCACGCAGAGGCATAAAATGGTATCCTCAAGTTCATTGCCAAAATCCTGAAGTATCCTTTTAACTGCTTCACCTTGCCTTTTGGATGGTTGGAATTTTTTGCCATATTGCTTATATGTATCCAGTCATGTCAGATTGTACACATGTTCAGATAGGACGAATTGATACTAGGTATAGATTTCACCAGCACCAGCCAGTGGTGCTGTGCTGTGCTTTACTATGTTTTAATGTATTAAAAATAATCAGATAGTTGCTTTTTCAAACGTCCCCTCCTCCGGTGTGGCTTAAAATCGATCACTTCACTTCCATCAGGTCGTCATTGAGTGGAGGAAGATGTAATTGCCTTCTGCTGATGTTACAGTTGTAATTATATTGGAGGGATCTAAGCTCTGTGTGTGTGTACACAGGGTCTGGTCTACATCTGAACCTACTCTAATTAAATTGCTCGTCTAGTTAAAGGGCATTTCCTGCACCGCTGTCCCCAAACAACACGTTGACATCATCAAACCCCTGTCTAGAGAGCAGAGCAGGGGAAAATCAATCAATTAATTATTGAGTATGAAGGGTCATATCAAATTACTGTATTTGATTGATATCAAGCGATGTACAGACAGTGCTTAGTTGAAAACTCATTGGAAAAACCTGCACGGCTGCACGTACACACACACACACACACCTCTCTTGTTAAATGACTGGAGGCCTGGATTTGTTAGTAGCACCCTCCCAACTAAAGTCCCACGTCAGATGTGTTCTCTCCAGACAGCATTAGTGTGACCTTAAAGGTGAAGAGCAGAGCCAGAGGTGTCATCCCAATAATATCTATTTCCTCCTGAAGTGTGCACTCGTAAACTACTCCCTACAAATGAAAAGAGTTGAATTGGTGTATGCATTAGCTAGATGGAGTTTCCAGGTAATTTCCTTTCAAGAAAGGAGAGATTATTGGGACGCACACAGAGAGAGGAGAGAAGTTTAAAGGGGGTCTGAACTCACTGATTTCGCATGGCTTTTCCACCTCATTAAGAAATACAATTTCTGAAACACAAATTGCATCTTGGGGGTGTGGTTTGATATGGGTGTGTTATGTTTGCTATATCGTACTATCCCCAAATTGCCACCGTACCAGGACTTTGGCTAAAGGAATAAATTGTGTTTGTGATGCTAACTTTAGAGTTGGAAAAAACCCAAAACATTTCTTGTTCTTTCAACATAACATTGGCGTCAATGTCTTGTACCTATTGTTGTCTCATCTAAACAAGTCTGAGGCGCTACGTGCTAATGGGTAGTTCTGCTGTCCATAAAGAAATGGGCAGGCTTTATTTAGGTTGATTCTGCTGCTATGAATGTTTTCCCATTCACCCTTATTGCATGCTCTTATCATTTAGATGGGTGCTGCCAGCTGTTTCGTGTTACTGGGCAAGTGGACATAATTGTGGACATGACTGAAATCCAAACCCTGAAATATACAAGGACACTGGATTTCTTAAATCCAGCAAATCTATGTTTTGGGAAATACTGACTTTATGACCAAAATTATTCTATTTACAATTTTGGCAACAGAACAAATGTTTCTGACAAATATCGATGCCACATAGGCTGTTTTCAACCAGAGAATATGTTTTATTTTTGTCCAGCCTTTAAGCCCTTTTTACAATGCATACCCAAGTTAATTTACTAAAGACAGGTAACCAAGAGGGTGAGGTTGAGTCACACTGAATTCATGTGTGTGTTGTTTTATGTGTCTGCATTGCTTAGACGAGAAAAGTGTTGCATGCTACAGGATGTATGTGTTTGAGAGGGAAAGAAAGTTAAATAAAAATGTGTTAACTGGCGTGTGAGTTGTTAACCCTCTTCTCTGTCCTCAGCCTCTGGACTTTGAGAGGAAGCGGTCGTACACTCTAAGGATCCAGGTTGAGAACTCCAACCCTGACCCACGGTTCCTGCGCTACGCGGCGACTGCGGACGATGCGACGGTCAAGTTGATCGTGGAGGATGTGGACGAGCCGCCGGTGTTCGACCGGGTCAGCTACGTCATGGAGGTCAAAGAGGACTCGGCCTTAGCCACCATCATCGGATCGGTCAGTGCCACAGACCCAGACAGCAGCCGCAGCCCTGTCAGGTACTGCACACGCGCACAGTGAGACATCTACTAGTGGTCAGCAGACCTGGGTCAACATGTTATTTGTTTTCTTTCAAATATTTGACTGTACTTGAGTTAAAAACACAGTCTGAATAACTCCTGCCAGTAGCAGCTTATTCCTCAATCACAGTGCAGTGATCACAGAGAGAGTGTTATCCTGGAGTGCCTGCCGAGGCTAGAGGTTTATTACTGGTGTCAAATATGGTATCATTCGCTTTTATCAGCGCTCATCAGGAAGGCTGTGGCATTTAGAGAGTAGGGTGACGTGACGAGGGGAGGGGAGGGGATGGGAGGAGAGGAGAGGAGAAGCAAGGAGAGGGAATGAGAAGAGAGGAGAGAGGAGGGTACAAGAGTAGCACACACACACACACACTTTTATCTGGTGTAATTAATCAGGGGAGGGGCCAGGCCCAGCCAACTGAATTATTGAGAATATTAGAAAGGCAATTGGCACCCCAACAGGACATATTTAACGAGTTTAGACTTGCTGTCGGAAGTAAGAGGGGCAAAGAGAGCGTGTGTGTGTGTGTGGGGCGGTGTTTGTGTGTTTAGATAAAAATGCTAAAACGGTTTGTGCTGGTAAACAACAAAAAATACTGGCTGTGGAAGGGTAGAGGATTAGAGAGTAGACGGAGAGGGTAGATAGGGAGAAAGGAGATGGGGGAAGGGGTGTGGTGATGCATGGTACTTGAGAGACCTGGTTCACACACCCCCTCCCCACGGGGGTCTGCTTCCCCCCTCCACTCCCCTGCTCTCAATGTCTACATTTGTGTCCCAAATGGCACCCTTTTCCGTATATAGCACTATGAGCCCTGGACAAAAGTAGTGCACTATATAGGGAATAGGGTGTATTTGGGACGCAGACTACATCCACTACTCCATTAATCAAACTGATTTATCACACTTGTCCTCAGGAAGTCTAGAAAAACAACACTACTAGATAACCTGTTTGTGTGTGTGTTTATGCATTTGTGTTTGCGTGCATGTGTGTTTGTGTGCGTATGCATTTGTGTGTGTTTTGCGAGTATATCTCCAAACAGCCATTAGGACCCCTACACCATCATAGCACAGATAAACATTTTTGGAGTCGTTCTATTTTTAGCGGAACGACCAGACCACAACTGTCAGTCATCCAAATTGCTTTCAAATTGGATGATATACTGTATGTAGCAGTATGATGTATTGTTGTGGTACTGCTCCACTGGGCTTCTGTGAAAGAAAGTGAGGACATTTATAAATGTTTGTTTTGTGCAGATACAGGTACTCAATTTAACAGCGTGCAGACTTGTTTGTGTTTTGAGAAAGTGAAGAGGATGCTTATAGTTGTTGTTTGCTATGTGCAGGTACTCTATTGACCGGCGTACAGACATGGACAGGGTGTTCAATGTGCATCCAGGTAATGGCTCAGTGTTCATGCTACGGACTCTGGACAGAGAGGAGAACCCTTGGCACAACATTACTGTCATCGCCACTGAGTTCAGTAAGTAGCATATTGATAATTGACACACACACACACACACATATGCTCCACTCCATTGGAACAAGTGGACATTTTTGTGTGTATATGTGTGTCAGGGAACTACTACAATTACGTCAGTAGTAGGAGCAGTAATCGTATCAAAGGCAGTTATTGTGGTTCCTTGGTGTGGTTATAAAAACATAATGTTTCTGTGTTTCAAAGACAATCCACGGCTGATGAGCCGCATACCAGTCTACATCAGAGTACTGGACGTTAATGACAACGCTCCTACATTCGCCACTTACTACGAAACGTTTGTCTGTGAAAACGCCAAGGCTAACCAGGTACTGGAAAACAATGTAATATTATTTGAAACCACTACAGAATGTCCTATCCCACCTAATATCCCCCAACCGATTGTACCTTCATCAGTTAACTCTGGACCTTATACCGGAGGGTTTTCAGGGTTAACCTCAGAGCTCCCCTCTCTCCTTCACCCGTTCGTCTTGTTCCTCGGGATAAAGACATGATAAAAAAAAGAAGATGAAGTATGTCATCTGTGTTTGATCATATTTTTTTTTCCTTTCTCAGAGGATTCAGACAGTGAGCGCTACAGATGCTGACGAGCCTATCGGTGGACACAGATTCTTCTTTAGTCTAGCACACGATGTCTCAGGGAAAGCCAACTTCACCGTCCGAGACAACAAAGGTACACTTCTTCTTGGAGATCAACAGTTGACACATAAGTTAATTAATTTCCAGTTTCTTTGATTGTTTTTTTTTTCAGAACAGATGTATTCCACAGCAGCCGTGATCACAATGTGTCAGTGTTGTGAACTACAAGTAGTTCAACTAGTAACTACATTTTGCAGTAGTTTGGTGGTAGTTGAACTACATTCAAATCTAGGTAGTGTTTTTAGTAGTTCACTTTATTTTTGCCATGTAGCTACTGGAACTACACATTACTTATTTGGCAAAACATTTATTAAATATGGTTAAAGGAAGCAAGCATTTCCTTACATTTTCAGCATCAGACCTGCCTAATTTTTACATTGAAACATAGTTGTGTTTAATTGGCAAAATTTGCAAATTAGAAATTTCTGATTTAGATATAATTTACCAAGAAGTAGTGAACTACTTTTTCAAAGTAACTTTAGTTAAAGTAACTGTCCAGTGAAAATCTAATTTTATAAGTTTATATTCTGTTAACCGTTAACCCAGATAATGTCTTATACTCATATTCGTGGCCAAAGCATAAATTGGAGAAAAAACTGTTTAAAAAATACCTCAAACTTCAATCTCAAACAGACCGTTTAAAACAACGCTTGCTATTTCCTCATTGGACATGATGTCATGTTAGCTCAATGGCTGAGCTGGCCAATCAGCGTTCTACTCGCGTGAATATTTTTTATGACCGGTATACGCCCACACCATTCCAACACAGAAAAGCTTTTTTTAGCATACATAATCACTCATATTGTAATTAATTATAGGTCATATTTCATGGAAATCTGGAAAAATTTGATCGTTTAAGTTAATTGTAGCTTAACTTCAAGTGTGAGGTAATTGGTATCTTAATAATCCATATTTTCAGAGTAGCTTCCCCAACACTGCAATTTGTATAATATGTTGTTAAATAGAGACAAGATAAACCTTATTGAAAGAAAACAAACCTCTTGGAAACTGGAGAACATTCCTACATCTAACTTGTATAGTAAAGTGTCTAACAGACAACAGAGCCTATAGCTTCCTCTCCAACACTGCTGACTTGTATAGTATCCAACTCTAATACGTCTATCTCCAATAGACAACACGGCTGGGATCCTGACCAGAAGGAACAGCTACAGCCGGCTACAGAGGAGCACCTACCTGGTTCCCGTGGTGATTTCGGACGGGGACTTTCCCATGCAGAGCAGCACCAACACCCTGACTGTGCGTGTTTGTACCTGCGACCGCGAGGGGAACATGCAGCTGTGTAACCAGGAAGCTCTGGTCCTCACTGCAGGGCTCAGCACTGGAGCCCTCATGGCCATCATTATCTGTGTCCTCATACTGCTCAGTGAGTACTGTACAATTCAAAATGCTTTCTTTAAAAAAAAAATCATTGTTTATTTTTACACAAGACAGAACATTTGATTTAGCATGTGGCTTAAATACAGCACATTAAACCATCAGTCACATCAACACAAGCAACACATTCAGAAGACATTGACTTGTCATATTGCCATGTCATATTCTGATCTCTATTAGCCAGACCTTTCCTGCTGTTTACTTATATTCACTGCAACGGCACAGAGCTAGATACAAATCCATACCACAAGTCTTTGGTGGCAGCTCAAGCCTGTCTCAGCCCACCAAAGCCCTTTATATCAGTGAGTGTATCCACATACTGTATATTCACACCACCAATGGTCCCCAACAGACACTAACTATTCTTCAGAAAATTTAAGGAACACAGTTCAAACACAAGCTTAAAAGCCTTTCTTTGTTTGTTTTTTTATGCATTCCTGAGTTATTGAAGCACATTCCTCACCTCATTTCCTCTCCATCTCGTCTGTAGTGATCGTAGTGCTGTTCGCTGCCCTGAGGAGGCAGCAGAGGAAGAAGGAGCCTCTGATCATCTCCAAAGAGGATGTGAGAGACAATGTCGTCAGCTACAACGATGAGGGGGGCGGAGAGGAGGACACCCAGGCCTTTGATATCGGCACACTGCGCAACCCGGAGGCTATCGAGGACACTAAACAGCGCAGGGACATCAAGCCTGAGACCCTGCACCCTCCCATCCGTCGGACCGTGGTCCTCCCCCATGCCCACAAGGACAACTCGGACGTCAGGGAATTCATAAACCAAAGGCTGCAGGACAACGACCAGGATCCCACAGCGCCGCCCTATGACTCCCTGGCCACCTACGCCTATGAGGGAAGCGGCTCAGTGGCCGAGTCCCTGAGCTCCCTAGGCTCCGTGACCACAGAGGGAGACCAGGACTATAACTACCTGAGCGAGTGGGGACCCAGGTTTAGGAAACTAGCTGACATGTACGGGGGAGAGGACAGCGACGGTTACAGGGATTCCTAACCAGAGAGAAGGGAGCTCGTCAAATCGGAGCTAAAGGAGAAAGTACAACAAATAAACACTCACTCACTAGCTAAAGTGAACTTAACTCCTGGTACTTTGTGAAAGTGGCAAACAATCAAACAAAACAACAAGGACAAAAACAGACGAGGCAGTATTTGTGAAAGTGCTCTTTTACCGTTGTTGATCACTGTTGATATTTGACCTCTCTGGAGGACCAGGAGAATGCTTGGTGCACCCTGCCTGTATTAGTGGTCTGTCTCTCTGCAAGGCAGCAGGGGACTCCTGAGGAAAATATTTGTCAAGAAGATGCTTTGTTGTATATGGGGGTACTGTACTGTGCATCAGGCCCCACATATATCTCTATATACAAACACTTATTTTCCAAAAGCTGAACAGCAAGCGGTTTTCTGGGGAACTTGACAGACAACTATGAATTGTTCAGAGTTTCTGGAATGAAAAGCTCATGTTGTGAGATATATCTTATCTTGTGTGTATCTGTAAATTGATACAACACGCTGTACAGTTTGGTTTCTAGCGTCCCATTCCCTTATAGTGTTGGCTATGTATGTCACAGTCTTCTTTTGAAGTCACATAAAGCCAAGAGACTGAGGGGTTGGACTATAGAAATAGAATGCTCGAATTCTATGGGTACAGTCAAAATGGCCACCAGTCCACCCACTGTGGCATCATTGACTTGAATGTGGACACCCACTCTACTCATTCTATTTCTATGGTTTGGAAGTCACCTTTCTGACCGGCAATAACAACACCTGATCAACATCTCCACATAGTTTTACATATTCTGCATCCCAAATAGCACACTATTCCCTATATAGTGCGCAACATTTGTACCAGGGTACAATAGGGTACCATACTTCTCTGTGGGGGGAGCTGAAACACCCAGACCAAAAAGCTCCTCAGAGAGCTGACTATCTGAAAAACAATAACTCTTTGCAATAAGGTACTCTTTATAAAGAGTTATTGTAAAGTGTTACCCTAATGAACTAAACATGCAGTTCAAATTAAACATGATTCTTTCGTCAGTGTTTTACGCTATGCTTTTCTCGGTTAATTAAACTGAGTAATTGATTGATTGTTGACCATCCATTTGTGATGTGCACACTGACAAAGTTTCACAGGCCTGACATATTGGGACTATGTGGGGAGAAAGGCTAGATATTAAGGGAAATATTGTCATTACATAAGAGGTACATGTCAACACAATATTGGGATCCTACATTTTTTGGGACATATACATATGAAATGGTCATTAGACTGGTTTACCATTATGAAATGGTTTGACATATACGTAGTAAGAAAATTGAGCAATTCAAATGAAGCAACTTGCCCAAAGGCCAAAACATACAAATTGAACAATAGTATCATTGTGGAAGGATGACATTTATCAGACATTTCAAACTAATAACACAACTGACATAATTGCCACCACGATGGTGATATTATTTTCCTGTCTCTGTCCGCAGTATTCACAATTCACACATTGTACAGGATTTATTATTTTTCAAAAAAATCTATGGATGTAAACAATGAAAATGGTAAGGTAGCTTAGACAATCCTCTAAGTCAAGAACACACTTGTTAAAAATGTATACTATATTATATGCTAAATAATTGTAATAAGCAAGTTATTTTCTTTTTCTAATTTATTTTCTTCGACCACTGTGTAAGTGACTATTTGAGATTGTGGCAAACATTGCTTTGATAAGCATTCATTTGGGTTCCTAAACCCTCCGAACTGAAAAACAACCGTTCTTCTTCTGCCCTGAACAGTAGACATCTAGTTTAAATAAGAGAAAATGACAACAGAAGAGTGCGTTATTATTTTCCCCTCATTATTATGTCACTATAAATATATGTTTGTGCTTCTTTATTGAGACTGTTCTTGCCTTTCAGCATTAACACCATGCTCAGCTAAGGACATACATTAAACAAACAGTACATCAAGCATCCAGTGTCACAACACAAGTCAATGCTATCGGGGGTTTGTAGAGAAATGTTAGCTGTCAGATATGGTTAGCCTATAGTAAGCTCTGGTCCAGGGCGTTAGTGCGGCTTGCTTATGCTGAGGCTTTCTGTTCACACTCTGGACCAGAGATGGCCTATAGAGCTAGCCTAGAACTGATGTCCTCTTTCTAAAGATATGATCGGTCTGTTGGGTGTTTAAGGTGTTAATGTAGACACGCTTGGCTAGCCTTAAGGTTGCCTCCTTATTATGTTGTTGACTATGTGATTGAGCAGTCTATGGCTGCCTCCCAATTCTCCACCCATCCCTAAAGCGTGCACTTTTAAACTTCCAGTCATGGATTTAAAAGCATAAGAATTGTGTTTATTTTTAAAAGTAACCTTTATTTAACTAGGCAAATCAGTTAGGAACAAATTCTTATTTACAATGACGGCCTACACCGGCCAAACAAGGAAGACACCGCCCTATGGGACTCCCAATCACGGCCGGATGTGATAGTCTGGATTCGAACCAGGTTGTCTGTAGTGACGCCTCTAGCACTGAGATGCAGTGTCTTGGACCATTGTGCCACTTGGTAGCCTTGTAAGCATTGGCTAGGGGGAGTTTCCACCATTGTTAAATCCATCCAAGTACTGTCCTGTCCAGCGGGGGTACAGTGCATTTGGATTCAGACCCCTTGACTTCTTCCACATTGTGCTACGTTACAGCCTTATTCTAAAATGTTTTCCCTCATCAATATACACACAATACCCCATAATGACAAAGCAAAATATATATATTTTTTAGCAAATTTATAAAAATAAAAAACAGAAATATCACATGTACATAAGTATTCACCCCCTTTACTCAGTACTTTGTTGAAGCACCTTTGGCAGTGATTACAGCCTTGAGACTTCTTGGGTATGACAATACAAGCTTGGCACACCTGTATTTGGGGAGTATGCCCCATTCTTCTCTGCAGATCCTCTCAAGCTCTGTCAGGTTGGATGGGGAGTGTCGCTGCACAGCTATTTTCAGCTCTCTCCAGAGATGTTTGATCAGGTTCAAGTCCAGGCTCTGGTTGGGCCACTCAAGGACATTCAGAGACTTGTCCCGAAGCCACTCCTGTGTTGTCTTGGCTGTGTGCTTAGGGTCGTTGTACTGTTGGAAGGTGAACCTTCGCCCCACCCAGTCTGAGGTCCTGAGCACTCTGGAACAGGATCTCTCTGTACTTTGCTCCGTTCATCTTTCCCTCGATCCTGTCTAGTCTCCTAGTCACTGCCACTGAAAAACATCCCCACAGCATGATGCTGCCACCACGTTTCACCGTAGGGATGGTGCAAATTGCTCAGTTTGCTCAGTTCTAGGAAGAGTCTTGGTGATTCCAAACTTCTTCCATTTAAGAATGATGGAGGCCAGTGTTCTTGGGAACCTTCAATGCTGCAGAAATGTTTTGGTACCCTTCCCCAGATCTGTGCCTCGACACAATCCTGTCTTGGAGCTCTACGGACAATTCCTTCGACCTCATGGCTTGGTTTTCTCTGACATGCACTGTCAACTGTGGGACCTTATATAGACAGGTGTGTGCCTTTCCAAATCATGTCCAATAAATTGACTTTACCACAGGTGGACTCCATTCAAGTTGTATAAAAATTTAAAGGATGATCGATGGAAACAGGATGCACCTGAGCTGAATACTTTCATAAATAAGGTATTTCTGTTTTAAGACATTTGCTAAAAAGGTTTTCGCTTTGCCATTATGGGGTATTGTGTGTAGATTGACAAGGGAAAAAAATAATTTAATCCATTTAAGAATAAGGCTGTAACTTAACATTTTTTGGAAAAAGTCTGTACTTGTACATCAAGCTGCCTCACACTACAGAAACAGGAGATAGGCTCCATTTAATGGGACGTTCTGGCTTGTCCACGGCTTACTTACTATGCGAGAAAGTGTGCAAGTGCACACTTCAGGAGAAGGGTGGAGAATAGGGATGCAGCCTAAGTTTTGTCTATGTGGATTATTACTATGATAGGTTACAGTATGTGCAGTAGTTTAAAGTGGCCCTGTCATGATCCAATGCCCATTCATTCATCTGCTTTGTACAATGTGATTTTTGTACTGGATATTTATATGACTCAACACGATTAAAGATCTTTAAAATCATGCATTCATTCTTATTCTGTTTCTATGTGTAAACATCAGTGTTTCAAATTCAGAAAAGCTTTGTGGTACCAACATTGAGCAATTTGACAGACATACAGTAGGAAGTTGAAAAAAGTAGGGGACTTTTCTTAATATCATCCCATTGACAGTGAGACAAGCCAAAATCTAAAACGGACGGACCATTACCTTAATCAAACCCTTAACCCTAATGGCATTTTAACTAATTTGGGAAAAAAAATATATATATGTCTGCACATTAGCCATCTTTCATTAGGTTTTGCCTAGGATGACGTCAGCCTGGCCATAAGGTAGCTTAAGTTCTTATGAAGAATATTGAAATTCAAGACAGTAAAGTGGTTAATAGTAAGGAACCTGTGGCTACTGAACTGAAGCAACCATTAATTACACACAATCTATAATTAAGATCTTTAAAAACTGGAAATCGGATTTGGCGACACAATAAATTGTTAGAGAAAGAGGCAGCAGATGCGAGACAGATGGTGGCATTTTACATCATATTAATGCTTTCCTCTTCATAACGTGCACGTAATATGCCACTACTAGTTTTCCCATTGAGCGATTTGGTGTCAGACACTGATTATGATGAGTATTGCTATCAAGGACAAATTTCATGATTATGAAAAATCTATTAACATTTCAAATAACTTTATTAATATCAATTATCATCAATGTCACTTGCGATACAAATAAAAAAGACTACAAAAAATTGCTCTTCATTTTAATCATTATTGACAATCAACAATGTTCTAGATTTAGTTTAAAATCTGACTAAATAATCAACATTCAACTGATTAAGATCTACACATAAAAACAGCTCAAAACAACAAACAAGAAAAAACGCAAGTCAATCCTCAAGCCAATGGGACGAGTAGAGGGTGTGCACTGCAGACTAGTGCTCTTTCTCAAAAATGAAGGGTAGCAGTCGAGGAGAGGACATTTTTTTGTTTGGAAGTTGTTTATCCCTCCACTTCCTGCACCTTCCCTACACTCTTCAATATCGTCCATCTCGACTGGTCGAAAAAATGCTCTGTCCATATCGATTGGTCAGAGAGGGGCTCTGTTACTTCCTGCTGTCCTCTGGCTCGTCTCCCTCTTTCTCCTGGCGATCCCTCTCTCGTCTCATCTCTTTCAGCTCCTGTCTGTATTTCCGCTCGATGAAGCGCTTCTGATGGGCCATCTGAGGGAAGTTATCTGCAGCAGGGAGCGGTAGAGTGAGACAGAGGAGAAGAAAAGAGAAAGGTGGACCAATGAAAGGAGATAAAGAGGGGGGAAAAAGGGAAGAGACAAGGTCAGTTTACAACAGATCTAAAGGACAGTGATTAGTAGTGTTTAAAATGGCAAGGTCAAAACAAAGGTCAAATAGGGGCTGCTTATATCTGTCCTGTTTCACATATGTACACGTGTGTGGTGTGAAATGGAAATGTATTGTTTGTTTATCCCACTTCCCCCGAAACAACGTTGGAGAGTGGGGTCACGGCAGGGGTCAGCCATTATTGAAGGTTACCCTGGAGCAATTAGGGTTAAGGTGCCTTGCTCAAGGTCAGATTGACAGATCTTTCACCTAGTAGGCTCAGGATTCGAACTAGCAACCTTTCGTTTACTTAAACACAATGCTCTAACCACAATGCTACCTGTTGACATTGCAATGTTTACATAAATACTCCTTCCTTTTGTAATTAGTATGTTAATTAGTGAAACACAGCAAACATTAGTAGCACTGAATGGCCCAATACCTCGTTAGTGTCCTTAACTAAGGAAAATAGCTTCCTTAACTAAGGCAGGGATCATTTGATGTCATTGTGATGAGAATGAGATCTGATAAGTTAATTAGCACAGAACATCTCTAAATGAGATCTGTAATAAGGACAACAGAAAACGAATGTTTAAAAGCTGATAAGGCGTATCACTGCTTAGCACCACATACGTCTCAATTTAAAATTGTGCGCATGAAGGGACGTTCAGTCTTCTGTGTCAAACCATTTAAGTCACAAATTTAGATGTGTAGATTAGGATATCATGAAAGAACAACAGCCAGTTGTATATTCCATACAGTATGATATCCCATTGAAGATCTCACACTGGCTCTAAGATGGGTCAAGCTCAATCAAGAAAAACCTTGATGAAGGTCATGGGTGGAAAGACATTGGTTTTAACAATATCAATGGGATTTCGATCAACTTCCACTGTCCTCCAGTAGTTGCTGAATTTTCACTTCCAAGCTCAATAAAGTGCAGCTAGAGCAATATGAAAGAAAACCAACATTATTTGAACCCAGGTCTAATCTTTGGTCACGCCGCCATATCATGTAGATTAAAGAGAGTAAGTCAAGCTGGATAAATCTGCTATATGACAACTGTGAACGCAAAATGTACAGCCAAAACACCTCAATGTCTCCTACAGTGATGAGGACAACATCTAGTAGGCAAACGTATTCACTCAAAGAAACAAGAAAGAAAGAATACACTGTAGTGCGATTGACCTTCGATGACTAAGCCACACTTGATGAGCCTCGGAGAGAAACGAAAACTACATGCAGTTAAAATATGGAAATCACTGGCAGCATTTCAGTCTGGAGAGGACTTATAAGAGATGAGAATTACACCACTTGAGAGCGAGAGGAAAATGGTTCTTTGGTCATTTGCATTGTTTAACATGCAGTAGCATAAAGAGTGCAAAGGCTCCTAAAGAATATTACAATGTTTTTCATTTATTCCAAAGCTCCCATCTGGCAGCTGAGGAGACAGAAAAGACAACAGGGTATCTGTGTTGGAAAGGGGATACTTAGTTGCACGATTGAATGCATTCACCCAAAATAGGTCTTCATTTAACATTTGAGGATTTGCATTGAGTGAAGACACATTGAAAATTCTCTGCAGTCCAGCGTTGTGTAGAGAAAAATCACCTTTGAGAAGGCGTGCTCATGCATACTGATCACCTCGGCGTTAGGCGTTGCCACACAAAGCTTGACTCAAGTCTTTTGTTTATCGACAATGCAGTAATTCCTTTCAAGGACAGAGTTGGGCTTGCGGTTTGGAGATCATGAATGCAATGTTTTTGGGCGAGCGAGGGGACCGGGTTGGAGTTTGGGACCCTGTCAACATCCAGGCTTGTTGTGCCACACAATGACCGCAATGCTGGAATGTAGCAAGAAACACTAGTCTCATTTACAGGGTGCCGCAGAATACACACAAACAAACACACAAGTGCGCGCAAACAATTATTACAGAACAGCATGTTTATTGGTTTTATGGGTGTCTAACACATTTAAAGCGCCATTCACTAATGAACCAACACATTTACTGTAGCCTATATCAAATCAAATATAAGTTAATTGGTCACATACACAGATTTGCAGATGTTATCGCAGGTGCAGCGAAACACTTGTGTTTTTAGCTCCTACAGTGCAGTAATACCTAGTAATAAAAAAATATATATACACAATCCAGAAAAATTTAAAGAACGAGCCATGTCAGAGACCAGATTATACACACACACTACAGTCGTGGCCAAACGTTTTGAGAATTACACTATTGGTCTCCACAAAGTTTGCTGCTTCAGTGTTATTAGATCTTTATGTCAGTAGTTACTATGGTATACTGAAGTATAATTACAAGTATTCCATAAGTGTCAATGTCATTCAGTTTATGCAAAGAGTCAATATTTGCCGTGTTGACCCTTCTTTTTCAAGACCTCTGCAATCCGCCCTGGCATGCTGTCAATTAACTTCTGGGCCACATCCTGACTGATAGCAGGCCATTCTTGCATAATCAATGCTTGGAGTTTGTCAGAAGTTGTGGGTTTTTGTTTGTCCACCCGCCTCTTGAGGATCGACCACAAGTTCTCAATGGGATTAAGGTCTGGGGAGTTTCCTGGCCATGGACCCAAAATGTAGATGTTTCATTCCCCGAGCCACTTAGTTATCACTTTTGCCTGGCACTTTTGCCTGCCTGGCAGGCTCAGGTGCTCCATCATGCTGGAAAAGGCATTGGTCGTCACCAAACTGTTCTTGGATGGTTGGGAGAAGTTGCTCTCAGAGGATGTGTTGGTACCATTCTTTATTCATTGCTGTGTTCTTAGGCAAATTTCTGAGGGAGCCCACTCCCTTGGCTGAGAAGCAACCCCACACATGAATGGTCTGAGGATGTTTTACTGTTGGCATGATACAGGACTGATGGTAGCGCTCACCTTGTCTTCTCCGGACAAGGTGTTTTCCAGATGGCCCAAACAATCGGAAAGGGGATTCAACAGAGAAAATGACTCTACCCCAATCCTCAGCAGTCCAATCCCTGTACCTTTTGCAGAATATCAGTCTGATGTTTTTCCTGGAGAGAAGTGGCTTCTTTGCTGCCCTTCTTGACACCAGGCCATCCTCCAAAAGTTTTTGCATCACTGTGTGTGCAGATGCACTCACACCTGCCTGCTGCCATTCCTGAGCAAGCTCTGCACTGGTGGTGCCCCGATCCCGCAGCTGAATCAACTTTAGGAGACGGTCCTGGCGCTTGCTGGACTTTCTTGGGCGCAACAATTGAACCTCTCTCCTTGATGGTCCGATTAATGGTTGATTTAGGTGCAATCTTAATAGCAGCAATATCCTTGCCTGTGAAGCCCTTTTTGTGCAAAGCAATGATGACGGCACGTGTTTCCTTGCAGGTAACCATGGTTGACAGAGGAAGAACAATGATTTCAAGCACCACCCTCCTTTTAAAGCTTCCTGTCTGTTATTCTGACACCTGTGTTAACAAGACAATCACTGACATGATGGCAGCTGGTCCTTTTGTGGCAGGGCTGAAATGCAGTGGAAATGTTTTTTGGGGATTAAGTTCATTTTCATGGCAAAGAGAGACTTTGCAATTAATTGCAATTCATCTGATCACTCTTCATGACATTCTGGAGTATATGCAAATTACCGTCATCAACACTGAGGCAGCAAACTTTGTGGAGAGCAATACTTGTCATTCTCAATTTTTGGCCACGACTGTACATGACCAAAAATATGTGGACACGTGCTCGTCAAATCTCTCTCTCTCGCACACTCATACACTATATATACACAAAAGTATATGGACATGGATTCGGCTATTTCAGCCACACCCATTGCTAACAGGTGTATAAAAATTGAGCACACAACCATGCAATTTCCATAGACAAACATTGGCAGTAGAATGGCATTACTTAAGAGTGACTATAGGATGCCACCTTTCCAGCAAGTCAGTTTGTCAAATTTCTGCCCTGTAGGCCAAACCGTTCAGACAGTAGACAATTTTGTGAGAAGACCAATTTTTGGGATGTTTTATGGTCTGACAAACACTGCTCTAGCTCTGTCACCGCAGATGTGGAAGTGTGAGAGGCGGATGCGGTGGATTGACACATCCAAAACAGATCTCTAAATTAAACTGAAAGATTTTTATGGGGATTTCTTAATTATGCTAATTAGACATTAAGCGGTTTAATACCCATGATTTTGGAATTAGATGTTTGACAGGCAGGTGTCCACATACCTTTGGTCATGTAGTGTAAATGAATAAAAAAAAACTGTAGTTCTACGCCATGACTAGAATACAGTATATGCATACATATAAAGTGGCTAAAACTGTATGTAAACATTATTAAAGTGACCCGTGTTCAATGACTATATGTACATAGGGCAGCAGTCTCTAAGGTGCAGGGTAGAGTACCAGGTGGTAGCCGGCTAGAACAGTGACTAAGGCTTTTTTGGCCCATGACCCCCTTTCTCACGACCCCATCCATGTGAAAAATTATTTAATTAACAAGCTATGTTTACTTTTTTATTTGGGGCTATGGCAGTCATTTGAAAAACATTCCAACATTATTTCTGATTGTCTTAACTCACCATCACATACTTTTAATGTGGGGCAGTCAATTGCTAAATTTGTCTGACATGTCGTCTCTTATCTCACCACCACTAATGGGTGAGCTTGATGCATGTCGCATGCGTCAGAGCTTCTCAAAGTCAGGGGGCGTGGTCGACAGTGCACACCTCATCTCTGCTGTCACATCCAACCTGGATTGATATCAGGTTTTAATGCAGACGAGAGCACTGAAACCAGCGTCACACATATGAGCTGGCTAAGGGTAGCCTACCACCATTTATTGTGCTTTTAAGACAACTAACTAGAACTTGAAAAAAATATGAGGTAAAATCATGACGTCGGAGATCTTTAGGTTGGAAAGTCAGAGGCAGAGCACTAGAAAGAGGCCCGAGTTGGAATTGCTAGTTCGATGACTGTTCAAAACTATTCTTCCCCAGATGGAGCTCGTTTCTTGCCGAGTTCCCAGTTGTCTTGAACACACTGAAGTCGGAAGTCAGAGATTTCTGAGTGCACAGTTACGAGTTGTTTTGAACTCTGCATTAATGCTCAGAGGGAGACGGCAGGGTATTATTCCCTTTGGCCTGCCCACCGTCCCGTGGTAGATGGAGCCCCATCTGGGCAAAAGCCCAGTATTCGATCCCATATGGAATCTGTTTTTCGTCAATATAGCCACGCAGCACACGGAACATCCTAAAGGCTGTTTCATGCTCGGAAATCGGGAGACAGAACAATGTCTTTGTGAAAAGCATCCCCCAACATGTACAGCTAACAGAAGTCAATGCATGGGCATCTAGGCCCTCACAGCTAACGTCCATTTGGAGAGCATAAGCTGGGCAGTTTGAGTTGTTCAGTAAGAGTTTCCTCTTGATTGCTGGCAATAGCATAAATTCTTTGTTTAACATTGTTATCTGATGTGTGCCTCTGCCTCCCCACCCATTGTTTTCACCATATCAACTGCGTCCGGTAATATCAAAGTCTCTGCAATAGTGTGGGGTTTCACATAGCGGGCCCAGCCATTCACAGTGGGAATGATTCAAGTGCAACGGTCATGTATTGCCTTCCCATGATGTAAGGGCACTCTCTGGTTTAATTGAATCTTTTAGATTTAATAATTTTCATCTCGATTTTTAAGGTTAAAAATAAAGACAATATTATAATATATTTTATTTTGTATATACTGTATGTATAAAAAACTAAATTATCCAGCAACTTCATTTTCATATCAAACCTTGTTTGGGAACCGCTGGACTAAGGTTAGTGGTGACTGTTTAACAGTCTTGATGGCCTGAAGATAGAAGCTGTCCCTCGGTCCCAGCTTTGATGCGCCTGTACGGTCTCCGCCTTCTAGATGGTAGCGGAGTGAACAGGCTGTGGCTCGGGTGGCTGAGGTGCTTAATGATTTTCTTGGCCTTCTTGTGACACCGGGTGCTGTAGGTGTCCTGGAGGGCAGGCAGTGTGCCCCGGGTGATGCGTTGGGTTGACCACACCATCCTCTTGAGAGCGATGCAGCCTGACAGAATGCTCTTAATTGTGCATCTGTAGAAGTTTGTGAGGGTCTTAGGGGCCAAGCCAAATTTCATTAGCCTCCAGTGGTTGAAGAGGCGCTGTTTCACCTTGTTCACCACGCTGCCGGTGTGGCTGGACCATTTAAGGTTATAAGTGATGTGCACGCTGAGGAAGCTTTTAGCCCTCTCCACTGTGGCCCCGTCGATGTGGATGGGGGCATGCGTTCAGCACTTGTGGGTTTGATTACAGTCTCAAACAAATAACTTTCTTCTGAAACTCGTCAGTCTATTCTTGTTCTGAGAAATGAAGGCTATTCCATGCGAGAAATTGCCAAGAAACTGAAGATCTCGTACAATGCTGTGTACTACTCCCTTCATAGAAAGCGCAAACTGGCTCTAACCAGAATAGAAAGGAGTGGGAGGCCCCGGAGCACAACTGAGCAAGAGGACAAGTACATTAGAGTGTCTAGTTTGAGAAACAGACGCCTCACAAGTCCTCAACTCGCAGCTTCATTAAATAGTACCCGCAAAACACCAGTTTTCATCTGTGCTAAAATAATGTGCAAAAGGGTTTTCTAATGATCAATTAGGCTTTTAAAATGATAAACTTAGATTAGCTAACACAATGTGCCATTGGAACACAGGAGTGATGGTTGCTGATAATGGGCCTCTGTACGCCTATGTAGATATTCCATAAAAAAATCAGCCGTTTCCAGCTACAACAGTCATTTACAAAATCAACAGTCTTTTAATTCAAAATAAAATTCTATTGACCCCAAACTTTTGAATGGTAGTGTACATATCACCTATAGGCCAACCACAACACATCTGTAGCTAGCCAACACTAACACTGCATCTATCTATACACCTTTGTCTAGCCTACCTCCATGTCTTGCCAAGGGGGGCAAATAAATAAACATACACAGAAGCAGAACATTGAGATCCTCCTTCCATCCATCCTCCATACTGTATTGTACTTGTTGTGCATTAACACAAGCCTTTACCCAGAGATTAAGGGTTTAGTGACAGCTGAGGCGAGAGAATCTAGTCCCCTCCCTGCTCGCTACCAGCCAAAGCCTACTTAGTAATGCACTAAATATGGAATAGGAAGCCATCTGGGACACATCCAGAGACTATTTCCTGCCGTATTCAGGAGAAGAAACAGCATTGTTTAGGAAACATGCAGCTGAAGGGGGGACAGAGTATGAAATTAGGTGGTGGTGACAAAGAAAAAAGAAAGACTATGAGATAGAGAAAAAGAGCAAGAGAAAGAGAGCATAAGAGAGAGAGAGAGAGGAATAGATTGAGAGCATGAGTGAGAGAGAGAGAGATGGAGACAGATAAAGTGTGTCATATCAGCGAAAGAGATAGTTTTGTTCTATCTCTGGCTACTCCAAAAAAGGATGAGCTATGTGGTGATGAATGGTTAATTCGTCTCCCCATGTACATCTCATGTTCTCAGACCTTTCAGCGACGATGTGTGTGGGGCCGCTGGGCTGCCTCTCACCCGCCACTCTCTTCCCCTCCTTCCCCCATCCCTCCTACCTGGCAGGCTCAGCTTTAGACGTTTGCCCCCCCCCCACTCTCCAGTTCAGGCCTTGGTTAACATTTAATTCTGCCTCGACAGATAGAGGCAGGAGATTGTCAAAACGAGGGGCCATCAAAAAATAAAATGAGAATCCCTGGAGTCACCAGCGGATTTTTACAGCGAAACAATCACCAAATATTGGGACCATTTCTCTTTCATGAGCTGTCTGTGCGAGGGCTGAGCATAGCTCCGTCTCGCTTACCTCTATTTTGCTTCTGCTGTGGTTACGCTGCCTGTTAGGGAGGGAACAAGGGGTGGGGGTGGTGCGGTTTGAACAAAAAGTTTAATTTCACTCTAAAGCGGCCCGATACCAAAGAAGGCCTTAAATAAAACATGGTAATGAATCCTGACGGCTAGAATCCTACAGCGACGTAGGTAGCCATTGGACAGTCAGACGTACTGTAGGCAGCTATTGTAACATATTGTTAGTGTAAGGGGAGAAAATGTGTGCATGCTGAGGTTGGTCGAGCGGTTAAGGCCGCTCACCCTCGGCACATTGCGCGATCCCGTGGCTGCGTGGGTTTAAATCCCGGCCCCACTGGTCTTCACACTACGTTCTCTTTAATTATCTGTCTCCGAGTTCATTTCTGTCTATCCCTTTCAATGAAACCGTTAAAATACAAAACGCTGCGGTTTTTAACTCAATACTAAAATAATTTTAGGGTAATAAAGAACCTTACTGTAATAATTTTCCATTAAAAATGTAAAAAATAGACATTTTTGGCAGAAAAATAAATAAATATATATTTTGCTACAATGTCTGGCATTGGTCTGAGTGGGGAGGGGGAGGGATCTGAAAACTAGCTGTTATCGGCAGAGGTATGGAACTCTGTTATTGATATATTATACTGCCTGGTGATATCATTCAAAATCTGCTGATAAGGTCCTGTGTATATGTAAAATTGATTTAATGTTCTGTCACTGGCCTACACACAGTACACCATAAGTGGAATTATTTTTTGGGAAATGTTTACAAATGAATAAAAAAACAAAAAGCCTAAATAGTTAAAGGAGTAAAAATGTACTTAAGTCACATAATATGATTAGTTCAGTGTGCAACAAGTGTTTAACACAATTTTTGAATGACTACATTATTTATGTACCCCACAAATACAATTATCTGTAAGGTCCATCAGTCGAGCAGTGAATTTCAAACACAGATTAAACCACAAAGAAGGTCGCAAAGAAGGGCACCTATTGGTAGACGGGGTAAACAAAACAAAAAAAGACAAGGAATATACCTTTGAGCATGGTGAAGTTATTAAGGGTTTTTCTTTATTTGCACCATTTTTTTACATTGTAGAATAAAAGAGAGATATCAAAACTATGACATAACACATATGGAATCATGTAGTAACCAAAAAAAAGTGACAAACAAAAGGCTATTTAAAAATATAATTTATTTTTGAGATTCTTCAAATAGCCACCCTTAGCTTTGCACACGCTTGGCATTATTTTCCTGGCACCACACTCCCAGAGCCCTCACCTCCTCCCTGTAGGCTGTCTCATCATTGTTGGTAATCAAGCCTACTACTGTTGTGTCGTCTGCAAACTCTATGATTGAGTTGGAGGCGTGTTTGGCCACGCAGTCATGGGTGAACAGGGAGTACAGGAGGGGGCTGAGTACGCACCCTTGTGGGGCCCCAGTGTTGAGGATCAGCGAAGTGGAGGTGTTGTTTCCTACCTTCACCACCTGGGGGCGACTCGTCAGGAATTCCAGGACCCAGTTGCACAGAGCGGGGTTCAGACCCAGGGCCTCAAGCTTAACGATGAACTTGGAGGGTACTGTGGTGTTGAATGCTGAGCTATAGACAATGAACAGCATTCTTACATAGGTATTCCTCTTGTCCAGATAGAATATGGCAGTGTGCAGTGTGGTGGCGATTGCATTGTCTACGGATCTATTGGGGGCGTTAAGCAAATTGAAGTGGGTCTAGGGTGGCAGGTAAGGGGGAGGTGATATGATCCTTGACTAGTCTATCAAAGCACTTCATGATGACAGAGATGAGTGCTATGGGGGGCGATAGTCATTTAGTTCAGGTATGTCATCTGGGGCGGCAGCTTTGCGAGGGTTAATACGCTTAAATGTTTTACTCATGTCGGCCACGGAGGAGGAGAGCCCACAGTCCTTGGTAGTGAGCCGCATCCGTGGCACTGTATTATCCTCAAAGCGGGCAAAGAAGGTGTTTAGCATGTCCGGAAGCAAGACGTCAGTGTCCGCGACGTGGCTGGTTTTCCTTATATAATCCGTGATTGTCTGTAGACCCTGCCACATACAGTGGGGAGAACAAGTATTTGATACACTGCCGATTTTGCAGGTTTTCCTACTTACAAAGCATGTAGAGGTCTGTAATTGTTATCATAGGTACACTTCAACTGTGAGAGACGGAATCTAAAACAAAAATCCAGAAAATCACATTGTATGATTTTTAAATAATTAATTTGCATTTTATTGCATGACATAAGTATTTGATCACCTACCAACCAGTAAGAATTCCGGCTATCACAGACCTGTTAGTTTTTCTTTAAGAAGCCCTCCTGTTCTCCACTCATTGCCTGTATTAACTGCGCCTGTTTGAACTCGTTACCTGTATAAAAGACACCTGTCCACACACTCAATCAAACAGACCCCAACCTCTCCACAATGGCCAAGGCCAGAGAGCTGTGTAAGGACATCAGGGATAAAATTGTAGACCTGCACAAGGCTGGGATGGGCTACAGGACAATAGGCAAGCAGCTTGGTGAGAAGGCAACAACTGTTGGCACAATTATTAGAAAATGGAAGAAGTTCAAGATGACGGTCAATCTCCCTCGGTCTGGGGCACCATGCAAGATCTCACCTCGTGGGGCATCAATGATGATGAGGAAGGTGAGGGATCAGCCCAGAACTACACGGCAGGACCTGGTCAATGACCTGAAGAGAGCTGGGACCACAGTCTCAAAGAAAACCATTAGTAACACACTACGCCGTCATGGATTAAAATCCTGCAGCGCACGCAAGGTCCCCCTGCTCAAGCCAGCGCATGTCCAGGCCCGTCTGAAGTTTGCCAATGACCATCTGGATGATCCAGAGGAGGAATGGGAGAAGGTCATGTGGTCTGATGAGACAAAAATAGAGCTTTTTGGTCTAAACTCCACTCGCCGTGTTTGGAGGAAGAAGAAGGATGAGTACAACCCCAAGAACACCATCCCAACCATGAAGCATGGAGGTGGAAACATCATTCTTTGGGGATGCTTTTCTGCAAAGGGGACAGGACGACTGCACCGTATTGAGGGGAGGATGGATGGGGCCATGTATCGCGAGATCTTGGCCAACAACCTCCTTCCCTCAGTAAGAGCATTGAAGATGGGTCGTGGCTGGGTCTTCCAGCATGACAACGACCCGAAACACACAGCCAGGGCAACTAAGGAGTGGCTCCGTAAGAAGCATCTCAAGGTCCTGGAGTGGCCTAGCCAGTCTCCAGACCTGAACCCAATAGAAAATCTTTGGAGGGAGCTGAAAGTCCGTATTGCCCAGTGACAGCCCCGAAACTTGAAGGATCTGCATGGAGGAGTGGGCCAAAATCCCTGCTGCAGTGTGTGCAAACCTGGTCAAGAACTACAGGAAACGTATGATCTCTGTAATTGCAAACAAAGGTTTCTGTACCAAATATTAAGTTCTGCTTTTCTGATGTATCAAATACTTATGTCATGCAATAAAATGCAAATTAATTACTTAAAAATCATACAATGTGATTTTCTGGATTTTTGTTTTAGATTCCGTCACTCACAGTTGAAGAGTACCTATGATAAAAATTACAGACTTCTACATGCTTTGTAAGTGGGAAAACCTGCAAAATCAGCAGTGTATCAAATACTTGTTCTCCCCACTGTATATACAGTTGAAGTCGGAAGTTTACATACACTATGGTTGAAGTCATTAAAACTCATTTTTCAACCACTCCACATATTTTCATGTTAACAAACTATAGTTTTGGCAGGACCGTTAGGACATCTACTTTGTGCATGACACAAGTAATTCTTCCAACAATTGTTTACAGGCAGAGTAATCACAATTTCAGTGGGTCAGAAGTTTACATACACTAAGTTGACTGTGCCTTTAAACAGCTTGGAAAATTCCAGAAAATGATGTCATGGCTTTAGAAGCTTCTGATAGGCTAATTGACATCATTTGAGTCAATTTGAGGTGTACCTGTGGATGTATTTCAAGGCCTACCTTCAAACGCAGTGCCTCTTTGCGCAACATCATGGGAAAATCAAAAGAAATCAGCCAAAACCTCCACAAGTCTGGTTCAACCTCGGGAGCAATTTCCAAACGCCTGAAGGTACCACGTTCATCTGTACAAACAATAGTACGCAAGTAGAAAACACCACAGCCGTCATACCGCTCAGGAAGGAGACGCGTTCTGTCTCCTAGAGATGAACTCAAATCAATCCCAGAACAGCAGCAAAGGACCTTGTGAAGATGCTGGAGGAGGGACTGGTGCACTTCACAAAATAGATGGCATCATTAGGAAGGAAAACTATGTGGATATATTGAAGCAACATCTCAAGACATCAGTCAGGAAGTTAAAGCTTGGTCGCAAATGGGTCTTCCAAATGGACAATGACCCCAAGAATACTTGGTTGTGGCAAAATGGCTTAAGGACAACAAAGTCAAGGTATTGGAGTGGCCATCACAAAGCCCTGAC
This sequence comes from Thymallus thymallus, assembly GCA_023634145.1. Lineage (NCBI taxonomy): Eukaryota > Metazoa > Chordata > Actinopteri > Salmoniformes > Salmonidae > Thymallus > Thymallus thymallus. Next base: position 10,586,708 of record CM042418.1, read on the forward strand.
CTCAAACATATAGAAAGTTTGTGGGCAGAACTGAAAAAGCGTGTGAGAGAAAGGAGGCCTACAAACCTGACTCAGTTACATCAGGAGGAATGGGCCAAAATTCACCCAACTTATTGTGGGAAGCTTGTGGAAGGCTACCCGAAACGTTTGACCCAAGTTAAACAATTTAAAGGCAATGCTACCAAATACTAATTGAGTGTATATAACTTATGACCCACTGGGAATGTGATGAAAGAAATAAAAGCTGAAATAAATCACTCTACTATTATTTTGAAATTTCACATTCTTAAATTAAAGTGGTGACCAGCGTTGAATAGCTAGAGCTAGTCACGAAGCTCCCATCTCCGTCTGCGCCAAAACAACTACCACCTTACCTTCCACTCATTCCATGATTAATACAATAAGACTACCGATGACGAATCAGACGATACACACAGTAGGGCTGATGTGTTGGTAAGGATAGATTGATTCCACTATTGAACTCTCGTCTAAGAGGCATTCGTTACAACACACTGTATGTACTAATACTTACAAATGGTAAAAAAAATGAAAAAAACTTGAATCCTCCAATGAAAGTTGGATCCTCACTGCAGCCGAGGAACGGGTTATGAGCACACACATTTTCTCGGCTCATTATCAGTGGTTACATCCTTCCTGTGATCCCAGGGTGTAAACAGACAGAACCGAAGACAGTTCATTCCCACCTACAGAGACACTGGCCTCATCCCAAATTGTACTATATTCCCTATATAGTGCGCTACTATTGACCAGAGCCATATGCAGCTCTTTGTCAAAAGTAGTGCACTATGAAGGGAATAGGGTGCCATTTTGGATGCCAACACAGTGGCCACTCCTCACCTACATGCCCCACCTTTAATACAGAGACACTGTTTCATCATTGTATCTATAATTGGGCCCCTAAGACAGAGCAATGATGGTAGGGAGTAAACCATTTGGTAGAGACTTTGGGAGTCAAAACCTGGACAAACGTTGGCGATGTTCAAACGTCTTGAGAAGTCTGAGTTTTTTTAAATGTCTCAGCGGTACTGTAGTGAGGCGTTGTGGGCCTAGCTCTCGCTCTCAGCAGGTAGCTAGCTTTATTAAGAAGGGGAAACAACAATCCAACGCAGCCCTGCATCCCAAATGACACCCTACTATTCCCTACAGTGCTTTCAGAAAGCATTCACACCCCTGGACTTTTCCCACATTTTTTTTGTTAGAAAAAGTGGGATTAAAATGGATTTAATTGTAATTTGTCACGGATCTACACCAAATAATTTAACGTCAAAGTGGAAGAAATAATTCTAACATTTGTAAAACATTTATGAAAGAAAAATAATAATATTTGGCAGTGATTACAGCTGTGAGATTTCCAAACCTGGAGTGTACAATATTTGCCCATTATTTTTTTAAATTTCAAGTTGGTTGTTGATCATTGCTAGACAGCCATTTTCAAGTCTTGCCATAGATAATCAATCCAATTTATGTCAAAACTGTAACTAGGCCACTCAGGAACATTCAATGTCGTCTTGGTAAGCAACTCCAGTGTATATTTGGCCTTGTGTTTAAGGATATTGTCCTGCTTAAAGGTGAATTTGTCTCCCAGTGTCTGTTGGAAAGCAGACAACCAGGTTTTCCTCTGGGATTTTGCCTGTGCTTAGCTATTCCGTTTTTTTTTAATCATAAAGAACTCCCTAGTCCTTGCCGATGACAAGCATACCCATAACATGATGTAGCCACTACCATGCTTGAAAATATGATGAGTGGTACTCAGCTGTGTTGGATTTGCCCCAAACATAACGTTTTGTATTCAGGACAAAGTAAATTTCTTTGCCATTTTTTGCAGTTTTACTTTAGTGCCGTATTGCAAACAGATGCATGTTTTGGAATATTTTTTATTCTGTACAGGCTTCCTTCTTTTCACTCTGTCAATTAGGTTAGTATTGTGGAGTAAGTAAAATGTTGTTGATCCACCCCTAGTTTAACTAACTGTTTTAAAGTCACCATTGGCCTCAAGGTGAAATCCCTGAGCGGTTTCTTTCCTTATCTTTGTAGTGACTGGGTGTATTGATACACCATTGAAAGTGTAATTAATAACTTCACCATGCTCAAAAGGGATATTATTCAATGTCTTTTTATTTTTTAATTTATTTTGTATGTGTGCGGTACTGAGACGAGGTAGTCATTAAAAAATCATTTTAAACACTATTGTTGCACACAGAGTGAGTCCATACAACTTATTATGTGACTTGTTAAGCAACTATATTTTTAATGTGTAAAAATTTCAAAAAACATAATTCCACTTTTACATTACGGGATATTGTATGTAGACCAGTGACAAAATATCTCAACTGAATCCATTAAGCACATTTTAACTCATTAACTTATTTATGCTTGCCATAACAAAGGGTTGAATACTTATTGACTCAAGACATTTCAGCTTTTCATTTTTAATTAATGTGTAAAAATTTCAAAACAAAACATCTAAATGTAATCCATTTTGAATTAAGGCTGTGACCATTTTTGGGAAAAAGCCAAAGGGATATTTAATATAGGGTGTCATTTGGGATGCAGCCCTGGACATTTTGTACTGTCTGATGGAGGGAGAAGAAGAGGCTTTGCAGGGAGAGATGATTTTAAATGAACTGACCTTTTCAGGAGGTATTGCTAATCTAGTCACATGAAACGGCAATTTATGAGGAGGGAAATGTTCATTAACTATTAATGAGCATCTATCAATCACTATGACAGGGGGATTACATAGGGGAGAGAGAATGGAGAGAATTAAGGATTGGAGAGAGGGGGGGGGGGGGATTAAGAGAGGGAGAGAGAGAGCATCTCTTCTCTATGCATCCAGATAAGAAAAACAACAACACCCTAAGACACTAATGTTTCTTAAAAGCGAGGTTTGAATGCCCAAACAGTACCAATCATAGGCCGCTAGGGGCCTCATTTGCAGGCCGAAACGAAATCAACTCTAACCTTGGTGACCTCCCCAACTTACTACAGGCCTGTTCCTCCGTACTCCAGCAAGGCTGGCTTCTCCCAGCTACCCGCTAATTAGTTCAGGTGAAGAGGAACAAATTGTACTGTTGATTAATGTGTTGCTGGTCCACACTTACTAACTCACCACACACACCTACCTTTCAATGTGTTCACACTAATTAATTTGTTTCGGAGGAGGTGATTGGTGTATAGGGGATGATGACAGGGATTACTTTCAGATCAGGTTTTGAGAGCCTATAATTGTGTTTTACCTGGCAGTGAATGAGGCGGTAGAAATGCTGAAAAATGAAGCCTAGATGTGCGTCACAACTGACACCCTATTTCCTATATAGTAGGGTTGTACATGTTTCCCTTTCAAGAGGATTCAACACGTATCTAGATACATGGACTCTGATACATATGCTCCCCCCCCACACACACACACACTTTAGAACAGAAATCACTATCACCCACTAATTAATTTGTTATTTTTACAGATTAAAAGTGTTAGCGCTAGAATTGTATCAATATTTATCTTTATCCATTGGCTATGACATCATTGGCTATGTGTCGGCTCTGCCAATATTGTTTGTCTTAGATCATATTATATTTAAAAACTCAAGCTTTGATAACAAAATATCTCAGTTGGTGTAGCACTTGCGAGGCACAGCTGAGCAGAAATTGAAATAATTAGCTTTATTATTTTACTGGACTGATTGTACCTGCATCTGATGGTCATAGTGCTTTCAAGACAACTGGGAACTCTGGGGGGGGGGTCAAATCATGACGTCAGTGATCTTCAGGTCCGAAAGTCGGAGTTCTATCAAGATGCCTGAACTTCTGACTTGGAGTCCCGAGTTGGATGACCGTTCAAAACAATTTTTGCCAGCTGGATCTCGTTTTTTTCCCCCCAGATGTCTTGAAAGTACTGAAGCCGGAAGTCAGAGATTACCGAGTCCCAAGTTATTATGAACATGTGTCTCAGAGGGAGGGAGGGAGGGAGAAAGCAGCAGAGGGTGCACTTCTCACGGTGCCTGCTCTCTGCTTCCTTTCCTTCGGTGAGACTGACCAGATAAAGGGGACACAAAATTCCACCTAATGGCGAAAAAAGTCACACAGCATCTGCCTCATGCACAAATTGATGGTGTTCCTATGACCAGAGAACGTTAATTATTCTTCGATATTAAATTAGACAACGCTAATAATAATAATAATAAAAACGCAGGGCTATCAATACCCTTGGCAACTCATTCATTGCAGCTAAAGAGCAAGTGGAACTAGGGAGAAGCACATTTTCTTTTGTAAGTGTTGAATAAAAACAGTGTAGACAGTGCTGAATAAAAACTTAAACATGAACTCACCCATAAAAACGTTGCTATATTCTTTGACAATCTCTCTCTGGTCATAGTTTTAAAACTTATTAAATCTTACCTAGGCTAGTATCAAACTTTGCTGTGGCCAGAGTAGGGGATGCTCTGTAGGCACGGTGATCTGTTTGGCCAAAGCAGTAGGCACACTCGATTTAGTCACAGATCTCCCAGTCCGGAGTTTATCTTTTTCAGTTCTGCCCACACATTTTCTATAGGATTGAGGTCAGGGCTTTGTGATGACCACTCCAATCCCTTGACTTTGGTGTCCTTAAGTCATTTTGCCACAACTTTGGAAGTATGCTTGGGGTCATTGTACATTTGGAAGACCCATTTGTGACCAAGCTTTAACTTCTTGACTCATGTCTTGAGATGTTGCTTCAATATATTCAATATATAATTTTCCTTCCTCATGATGCCATCTATTTTGTGAAGTGCACCAGTCCCTCCTGCAGCAAAGCACCCCCACAACATGATGCTGCCACCCCCGTGCTTCACAGTTGGGATGGTGTTCTTCGGCTTGCAAGCATCCCTCTTTTTCCTCCAAACACAACGGTGGTCATTATGGCCAAACAGTTCTATTTTTGTTTCATCAGACCAGAGGACATTTTTCCAAAAAGTACGATCTTTGTCCCCATGTGCATTTGCAAACCGTAGTCTGGCTTTTTTATGGCGGGTTTGGAGCAGTGGCTTCTTCCTTGCTGAGTGGCCTTTCAGGTCATGTCGATATAGGACTTGTTTTACTGTGGATATAGATACTTTTGTACCTGTTTCTTCCAGCATCTTCACAAGGTCATTTTCTGTTGTTCTGGGATTGACTTGCACTTTTGGCACCAAAGTACGTTCATCTCTAGGAGAGAGAACACGTCTCCTTCCTGAGCGGTATGACGGCTGCGTGGTCCCATGCTGTTTATACTTGCGTACTATTGTTTGTACAGATGAACGTGGTACCTTCAGGCGTTTGGAAATTGCTCCCAAGGATGAACCAGACTTGTGGAGGTCTACAATTTTTTTTCTGAGGTCTTTGCTGATTTCTTTTGATTTTCCCATGAAGTCAAGCAAAGAGGCACTGAGTTTGAATGTAGGCCTTGAAATACATCCACAGGTACACCTCCAATTGACTCAAATGTCAATTAGCCTATCAGAAGCTTCTAAAGCCATTACATAATTTTCTAGACTTTTCCAAGCTGTTTAAAGGCACAGTCAACTTAGTGTATGTGAACTTCTGACCTACTGGAATTGTGATATAGTAAATAAGTGAAATAATCTGTCTGTAAACAATTGTTGGAAGATTTACTTGTCTCATGCACAAAGTAGATGTCCTAACAGACTTGCCAAAACTATAGTTTGTTAACATGAAATCTGTGGAGAGGTTGAAAAATGAGTTTTAATGACTTTAACCTAAGTGTATGTAAACTTCTGACTTCAACTGTATAGTGATTGTTTCAAGCAAAACTACAAAAAATAGATGAGGTAGATATGAGGTATTTTCAGAAGGTAGAAAGAAAGTTATTTCCGCAAAACATTTTAGCGAAACAGGCGATTCGTAACTTTTGGATCGATGCATGCTACATTTGGATCGGTTTGGGGTCCCGCACACCGATGCACTCATATCTTAAACATGTAAACCGGTGGCCGACGCATATCGGTGAATAGTTAAATCCCTACTATATAGTGCGCTACCCTCTCGTTAAAACTAGGTCTCTAAAAAGGCTGCTTACCAAATGGCACCTTATGCTCTAAGGGGCGAGTCAACATGTCTTCCACTACACAGCTCAAGGACCGGGATCAAACTAGACAAGAGCCCATTCCTTTCACAGTCTCACACACAGACCTAACGCCTATTCTTATTTTGTCACTATACAAAGAGACTTCAACAACGTCCTGCAAGGCTATTAGCATTGCAGAGGGCCCTTCGCTAGTGTTAGATTAGCATCCATGGCCCATAATGCAGGCAGGCCAGGCCACATGTAGCTGTGTTTTGGACTCTCTCTTCAAACAGTCTAATGCTCTGTATCCACCAGCCAACCAACTGGACAGGGCAGTGGCCACCGCTCTCCAAAGCTCTTTGGCAGCCATTTCGTATTTTAAAAAGACACCAAAGCAGGGTATACGCTATTTATGAAGGGCTTAAACACGTGGAGGTGGAATCCAACCTCTTCAAATGACTGGACAGGCCACCGCACTTTGGCAGTCATTTTCATTTTAAAAAAGCAGGGTACTAGTGTATGTGAAGGGCTTAAACATATAACACACTGGTTCCAACTTCTTCTTCAAACTACTCACATTTCTCGAGTGCGTCCATAGCAGCTCCCATCTCCGCCTGTTGGATACTGGATTGAAAAAGAGAAAAATCAACAAATAACAAGAGAGAAAGACAAGAAAGAAAAGGTCTTTAGCATATTCAAAACATCCCTTTCAAATGATGTAGCCTGAGAGTAGGCCAAATACAGAGGATTATATAAAAATGTTTTTCCCCCCAAAGCCCTTTTTTCCTCCCAACAATCCCAGGTAGCTAGCACCATGCATACATCTCACAGAGGTAGCTAAGCCTTTGGGCCAGGCGCTCTCTCAGCATGTGTACTGTTTACTGTACTGCTCTCGGTAAATATTATATTATGTGATCAAGGCAAGTGGCAGGGGGGGTAGTGGGGCTTACGATTAGTAAATATAAAACAGTAAGCTGGGTAGAGATACTATGGAGGGGACAAAGTTATCGCCAGCTTAGAGGCCCTTTCAAGAGGGCCATGGAGAGGGATTTTCAATGCAGAGGGGTGAGAGATGTTTGATGGATTTTGTATTATTCCTAAGCTGAGCAGAATGGTTTTATCTCCTCTGAAAGGGCCTTCCTTCACGCAGCGATTCACATTTTCTTTACCCTACGGTTCTTTATAAAAGCCTCCCCATCCTTTCCCCCCCGTCCCTATGAAGAAAAACATCACAGGTAGAACCAAACCAAACCATAGCTAGCCCTGGGGAAAGTCTGTCTCAAATGGTGGCACCCTATTCCCTTTATAGTGCACTACTTTAACCAAAGCCCTATGGGTGCACTATTGGAAATAGGGTGCCTATTGTGCCGCAACCTGAGACGCACTGTGTGCTCTAGTCCAGGGCGTTCGTGAAGGAAGGCTAAGCAATAGCAACCCACACTAATGTCCTGGACCAGAGCTAAGCTCACTGTGTGTGGTCTCTCGCTTTTTGTCACAGAGCATTTTCCCTCCTAAAAATGAAGTTTCTATAATACCATTTATGTCAATTCAATAATGAATCGATTCATTTTCATTCCGCATAAAGTCCCTCCCAATAGAACAGCCACAGAGCTTAATAGCTATAATAAACACCATCAATAAAACATGCCCATTATTTCTAGAGCCCATTAGCCGTGCATTTAGCAGAGCGGAGCACACTAAAGAATGCGTCCTAAATGCCACCCTATTCCCTGTGCAGTACACTACTTTTTACCAGGACCCCATGGGCCTCTGGTAAACAGTAGTGCACTATATAGGGACTAAGGTGCCATTTGAGACACATGCTAATTCGCGCCTAATGGGTGGCTGCGGTGGGTCTACGTACCTTGGGCCCTTGCCACAGCCTATCCTCTCTCCTTTGAAGTACACAGCCACAGTGTAGGTCCGCGCGTGAGACGGCCCCACTGTCTGCAGGGTCCTGCAACAACGGATGAGGAGGAGAGCGGGATGAAGCGACGGAGAGGAGGAACAAAGGAAAGAACCAATGACAGACATGAGAAAGCTCAAGGGCACTCGATGTTGGTTTTGTCCTTCTTTAAAATAACAAGAAAACAAACGTGTTATAATTTGGAGCAAATATTATTAATGTCCAGAGAGAGAGAGAGGAGAGAGAGAGATGAAAATGAAAGAGAGGGACAGAGAGGAGAATACTTTGTTTGGTCTGGGCGTGGTTTGACAGTGTACAGAAGCCATCTGACGGTTAAAACAAATTAAAAAGGCCCCCCCATCATCTCTGGATGGTAAAAAGATGTGTTCTTCTGCTACAAAGGAAAAAAAGCACAACAAATAAGTCAAATAAATGACAATGCTCACTGACAAACCCCGTCAGGCTTTGGTGTTATGTAGAAATACATGAGCAACCAGCAAACTCAGGGAGAAAGACATGGAAAAAGATACTTTCATATATGAAACATTTAAAAATACATTTGTCATACCATTTCAGATTTCAGCAGGGAGAAGGAGTATAAGTAAAGAAACACCACTTGCAGATGTCTAAAATGTTAGCATTAGCATAAACCACACACCGACAACCTAAATTATTAACAGACAATTTACTTATTTCAGGGGTGCTATTAATTTTTTATGCAATGTGGTCACTCATGGCATTTCATCAATAATTCAATCAAATTTCTCACTTACAAATTAAGAGGCCTGTGGCATGTTCCGAACAAATACTAACGGTTCCTCAGCCCTGCTGAATTCTGAAACAAACCTCGACAGGGAAAACTGTCACTTGGAATTAGAATCTCTCTGACGGCGTCAGAAACCAGAGAAGAAGTTGGAATATGGGGATATGGGGACGCATTAGTGAGCTGTCAATTCCAAGCAGGTCACACACACAGTACAGTACAGACAGAGAGACATAATTTGTATGTTTGCATTGATTTTATGGATCACAGGCTTCCCTGGAAAACAGGCAATTGTTACCAAGTGGATTGTCCTGCATAAATAAATACAATATGAATGAAAATGCCGACAGATAGAAAATACAGAACAGACAGTTTGTGCCTTTTGCTCAGGCTCTTAACAGACAGTCCTGTTCTTTGTACAGCTAGTGAGGGGGAGAGTAGTCTCTCTCTGTAGGGGACCTATAACACTCTGTGTGACTCTCCATTTAACGTCATGCTAAAAGCGCTCACCGAAACTCGCCGACTCTGACCCATTTTCTTGTCTAAGAGGAGAGTAGAGGTTTGTGTGTGTGTTTGTGTGTGAAAGAGTTGTGCCTCTTTGTGAAAGTGAGAGTGCACAATTATGTGTCTGTTTGTGTGCATGACACTGTGTGTGAAGACGCAAACAGCTACTTTTTGTAAGGTTTACTGTGACGTTTCAGCATCAATATTCAAACTGGAAATGACTTTGCTAACCCTATTACATGTAATAGAAAGCCTACATAGCCACTTGATTATTTGTAGTGGCTGTTTTGACCGGAAACAGATACTTACGCCCACTAACCTTCTGTTAGATAACGTTAGGAAATGTTCACGGTTAAGACAAAACAAGTGTAATATGTTAGTTAACATTCACAAACTATTTCCCGTGTTGAATACACCTCAGGTCAATCTCTACCAGGGTGGTGGTTGGTTACATTTCAGTCTGCACCAAAACTCTCAGCATGTGAAGGAGATAATTCGGTGATATATTTGAATGAAGCAAATGCACAGTGTTTCTACTGTGGCAACTGCAGACTGTACTGCCTCTGGTGAGGAGATTGCTAACACCTTAGTGCCAAAGCTTAAAGGACTAGTGCAGTCAAAAACGTGATTTTCCTGTGCTTTACATATATAAATGAGTTAATAGATCAATATGAAAGAGAGTTCGAAAACTCTAGGACAGAACGGAGGGTTTAGCATTATGAACAGGTCATAAGGCATGGCAAAATGTTTAGAATTACAGTGAATTCGCCTTAAAAAATAAAACATTTCTCTCATCCTCATGGCAAAATGTGTATAATAATAATAATAATTACCGCAACCCTTCATTCAGTCTTAGAATGGGACTTTCCCTTGTTGCATATACTGTATATTTCTTTCTCAATGTAGCATGAAATTTGCCATAGAACTGCAAATTTTTCTCTGCCCCATGGCAATATGTTTGCTGTCCCCCGCCCCCAGGATCAAAATGGCTGACCACCAAGTCGCGTCCCAAATGGCACCCTATTCCCTATATAATGCTCCACCTTTGACCAGGGAAAATATGGCTCTGGTCAAAAGTAGTGCACTATATAGGGAATAGGGTGCCATTTCAGACACATCCCAAACCCTGCTATCAGAACCCCCCGTGTTGCTTCTCATGAAATATTCAGACCTTATTCCTGAATCAAATCTCTCAAGTTCTTTTAACAAGAAAGTCAAGTATACACTGTGGTGAATTCTAAACAGTCTAGTCCTGTATCTCACACACACACACACACACACACACACACACACACACACACACACACACGGTTGTCAGTTATCAAGGAGACATTTAGCCTAGTTCATTTCGCCTTTGGAACTTGGGAAGCTGTCCGTTAAACAACACTTTCCCCTTGACCTTTTGTCAAATAACATGTTTCTTTGGAAGTAGTGCTTATTTATCCCAACAACAAATACCTCAACCCAACCCAACACAGCACATCTATTCAGTGTGTTATGTTAGGGGAGCCTGTCAAGGTTTCCTGTGTGTGGTGAATGTGGCGGAGAAATAAGTGTGTGTGTGTGTGTGGGAGGAGCGTGTCAGGCTCTGGCCATAGGGAAGCCTTTGGCTTCTCTATTTAGCCATGGTCAGAGCCTGACAGATCTAGTATGTCTATGTCTATGGTGTTTTGTGTTGGGTCCCCAATTAGAGGCAGCTGCTAAGCGTTGTCTCTGATTGGGGATCCTACTTAAATAGTTATGTCCCACACCTTTGTGTGGTTCATTGACTCAAATGTCATTCGATGTAGAGGAGTGTTTGTGCCTGCTCTAGATATACTGTAAGTACTTTGTCTTGTGAGTTCTACATTTAGTATATTTATTAAAACTATTATGTTGAACTACAACTGCACTGCGCCTTCACACCACATTGTGACAGAGCGAGAGCGGGGGAACAGGTTGTATTGAGGGAGCAGTAGCTTACTTGTAGAGGGGGATGTCGGGCTCCTTGCCCTCCGTGCGCAGGGTCAGGCAGCACTGCTGGAGCTGGGATTTTGGATCGTTCCAATCCTGGTTCAGGATAAACTCCTGCAACAAACACACGTTTAACACATCACAAATACTGTAGAGCAACAATCACACACTCTCTCTATCTCTCTTTACCGCTTTCCACCTCTCATCCTACTCTCACTTTTTGTTATATTCTGGCTCTCTCTCACTCTCCGCTCTCTCCATCTCCTTGACATTTTTCTCTCTGCACTGGGCACAAATCACAGGCTACTTAAGACAAAAGCGTATCTTGCCTGCTCCTAAGCAGAGCCAGAAATACGGAGCTCTCTCTCTCTGGGTCTGTCTGGGAGTCTCCCAGGTGTGCAGGCCTGATACATTCTCCAATCCAAAGGGACTTCTAAAAGCACTTCCATTAACAGGAAAGCAGCCATGGTATAAAAGGGACACTTTGAATCTATAACTGTCTGTTCCTATTAATTTTCTACAAAGAAGGGTTCCGCATGCCCCTGTAGCCGATGCTCTCTCTTGCTCCCTCTTTTGCGTTCCCTCTCCCTCTCTGCGGGGCATCCCTACCCCTTCGTCTTGCCTTCAGCAATAAAAGATTTGTACTGGCTGTTTTGATACCAAAACACATGCGCGCACGCACGTGTTTTGATACCAAAACACATGCGCGCACGCACACACACACACACACACACACACACACACACAAACACACACAAAGCCTACAAGGACATAATGGTTCCATAAATGTCCTTTTACTTTCTTCCAGAAGATTCTATGTAGCAATAATTGATAGGGCTCTGGTTTCTAAGAGGCAATGTCCCAAATTTCTCACTATTCCCTACAAAGTGCATTACTTTAGGAAATAGGGGCCCGGACAAATATAAGCACCCACCAAATTAATATGATTATTACATAGGGAATAGGGTTCCCTTTGGGACAAGGTATGAAAGGCTATGTGAAGAGATGTGTTGGGTCTTTTTCACAACTTTCTGTTGGAAGTGGAAATGAGGTGCTCTCTTTCTCACACTGTAGTCGCCTATGTACACACACACACGGTTCTGCTCCTCCATGGCCACTCAGCCTCCCAGGAGACCCACACAGACAGCAATTAGCACACCACTGTAGGCTGAGCCATCACCTTCACACAGTGCGGGATGTGTGAAGGAGCAGGATGTAGCCCTAGTGTGTGTGTGTGGAAGCAGCAGTCTTTTTCTAACAGGAAGAAGCAGGTCCACCAACCTGTTCATCCTACAGACATAATGTCTTCTCTAAAGGGAGGGAGACTCACTTCTTACAGAGACTCACTTCTATAAATCTCACCAATTTACTGATACGTCACATCTCCTGCCATCTAATACGAGAGGAGGCTTAGCTGAGGTCTTTCTGAATGAACACCACACCCACCATCTGAAACACTTGAGAAACAACAGCAACAGCACCTTAGAACCGAACAGCGCTGGCTACACCAGTGGTGGTGGTGGAATCAATATCCAAAAAGTCACTAACAATCCAATAACAGCAGCTAGCATAGAAAAGACCGCAAACGGCACCCATCAAAGACTACAATAGGACCGTACAGCCATGCTAAGACCGTTGAGGAGACAAGCACCACTTGAGCGGCGCTCGTCAATGCTAGTGCTATCAGTTTAGCCATTAGCTGCCTTCGCCTCCCCTCTCTACTGGTAGTACATAGAGAAGAGAAGAGTGCTCATTGATTGACGAGCGAGTGGCCTGTCTCGTGGTCGTGGAGAGTCTGGCTGTCGATGGGCTCAGAGGAGAGAGAGGGAGATCTCACCTTAAGACACACACACGCTCAGCAGACAGGGGAGACTGCGCACGCACGCACGCACACACACACACACACACTCACCTTCAGTCGAGGGAAGAAGCAGACGTTCATGAAGGTGTGAACGTACTCCAGATCCTTATCGATGTAGAGCGCCGCAATGAAAGCTGCCGATGACAGAAGAGAAGAGAGGAGGGATGAAAGCGAGTCTACGTAACGGAGGGGATGAAAGGGAGAGTCGATGTTTAAGAGGTAACGTCGGACAAACATAAAAGCTGCTTTTTGGTTAAGAACAACATTAACACGAGAGGAGAGGGGGAGGTTTTGGAAGGGTTATGCTGGAAGTGGGTTTATATTGACAGAATGGAACTGGATAAACCATGATGGCTGGCTGCTGCTGCCTATCTGGGCCCGTATCCACACAGCGTCTCAGAGTAGGAGTGCTGATCTAGGATCAGTTTTGCCTTTTAGATCATAATTAATTTGATTATATGGACACATCCTAGATCGGCACTCTTACCCCGAGATGCTTTGTTGATACGGCCCTGGACTCAATAATAAAGGCTACCATACAAGTTGCACAGACATCAAACGTAAGTGGAACAAAATAACACACTAAATATACAAATAAATATGATCTTCCACCGTAGTTAATGGAACGGTGCTGGAAAGGACCATTTGAAAAGAGAATATTGCAGCCAGAGCAGTCAAGTTAGTGGTACTATAGCATCAAAAAGGTAATATAACACAGTCTAACAGTCGGACTGTACAATAACAGCCTCTAGCACTTCAATATTTTCAAAGTAACCCTTTTATAACAGTACATTATTATGCATCTAAATGATACATTCTTATTCTATTTAATGCTATTTTTATTTATATAAATTCTGCATTTCTTCAGTTTTTCTGTCAACTGTGAGCAAGAAAGAAAAAAAGTCAAAGTCTAGTGCCCTTCTTTAGGTTGTCTAAACCATTTTTGTAGAATCCTACCAGTCCTTTCACCACATTCTACCACACAGTGTTTTATTCTCACCTTACTCCTATACACAAGAGAAGACAGGCTGGAGTCAAAGTGAAGAGAGGAGGTGTATTAGGTACTATTTCACTGGCCCTGTAGAGAGCGGCTGCGTCCCAAATGGAACACTTTTCCTTATAGTGCACGACTTTTGACCAGGGCCCATAAGCTTTTGTCAAAAGTTGAGACTGATGGGCTCTGATCAAAAGAAGTGCACTACATAGGGAAAAGGTCCCATTTGGGATGCAGACAGAGTCTGGGCTATAAGTACTTATGTACGTAGCTACACTGAACAAAAATATAAACACAACATGTAAAATGTTGGTCCAATGTTTCATGAGCTGAAATAGAAGATCCCACAAATTTTTCATACGCACAAGAAGCACATTTCTCCCCAAAAATGCATCCCTGTTAGTGAGCATTTCTCCTTTGCCAAGATAATCCATCCATCTGACAGGTGTGGCATATCAAGAAGCTGATTAAACATTTTGTCATTTATCCAGAGCAACTTACAGTAGTACATTTTCACTTTTCATTATTTTCACCGTGGGAATCGAACCCACAACCCTGACGTTGCAAGCACCATGCTCTACTAACTGAGCTACACAGGACTGTTCTCATTAAATAGGTGCATCTTGTGCTGGGAACAATTAAAGGCCACAAATGTGCAGTTTTGTCACACAACAATGCCACAGATGTCTCAAGTTGAGGGAGCATGCTGACTGAAGGAATGTCCACCAAAGCTTTGCTAAATAATTTAAATGTTAATTTCTCTACCATAAGCCGCCTCCAATGTCATTTTAGAGAATTTGGCAGTACATCCAACCGGCCTCACAATCGTTGACCATGTGTAACCACGCAAGACCAGGACCTCCACATCCAGCTTCTTCAGCTGCGGGATCGTCTGAGACTAGCCACCTGGACAGCTGACGAAACTGAGTTTGCACAACCAAAGAATTTCTGCACAAACTGTCTCAGGGAAGCTCATCTGCATGCTCGTCGTTCACACCAGGGTCTTGACCTGACTGCAGGTTAGCGTCATGACCGACTTCAGTGGGAAAATGCTCACCTTCGATGGCCACTGGGACTGTGGAGAAGTGTGCTATTCACGGATGAATTCCAGTTTCAACTGTACCGGGCAAATGGCAGACAGCGTGTATGGGGTTGTGTGGACGAGCGTTTAGCTGATGGTAAAGAAAATAATGTCGCCGGAGGGGATGGCTGCTGTTTTAAGGGCTCCTAACCAACTGTGCTACTTGTTCGTTTTTTCACATTGCTTGTAACTTATTTTGTACATAAAGTTGCTGCTACCGTCTCTTATGACCGAAAAGAGCTTCTGGACATCAGAACACCCTGTCATTCGCGTGAAGAAAAGACCCGAGATACAGGGGGCGAATGTCGGGGTGCCTTGTAAGGATTCGTAGGCGAGTGAGTAAATCGCCATTACCGTTGGCTCTATTTCCAAATGTGCAATCACTGGAAAACATACGGGATGATCAACGGTCGAGAATATCCTACCAACGGGACATTAAAACTGTAATATCTTGTGCTTCACCGAGTCGTGGCTAAACGACGACACGGATAATATAGAGCTGGCTGGGTTTTCCGTGCATCGGCAGGAAAGAACAGCTACGTCTGGTAAGACAAGGGGTGGGGGTGTGTGTCTATTTGTCAACAACAGCTGGTGCGCAATGTCTAATTTTAAAGAAGTCTCGAGCTATTGCTCGCCTGAGGTAGAGTACCTCATGATAAGCTGTAGACCACACTATCTACCAAGAGAGTTCTCATCTATATTATTCGTAGCCGTCTATTTACCACCGCAAACCGATACTGGCATTCAACCAGCTGTATAAGGCCATAAGCAAACAAGAACATGGTCATACAGAAGCGGCACACCTAGTGGCGGGGACTTTAATGCAGGCAAACATAAAACCGTAGGTAACGTGCAACCAGAGAAGTACCAGTGACTCGCTCAATACGGAAGTGGTCAGAAGACGCAGACACAAAGCAACAGGACTGTTTTGCTAGCACTAGACTGGAACATATTCCGTGATTAATCCAATGGCATTGAGGAGTATACCACCTCAGTCACCGGCTTCATCAATAAGTGCATCGACGACAACGTCCCCACAGTGACTGTACGTATATATCCCAACCAGAAGCCATGGATTACAGGCAACATCCACACCGAGCTAAAGGCCAGAGCTGCCGCTTTAAAGGAGCAGGACACTAATCCGGACGCTTCTAAGAAATCCCTCTATGCCCTCAGATGAATCATCAAACAGGCAAAGCGTCAATACAGGACTAAGATTGAAACTACACCGGCTTTGATGCTCGTTGGATGTGGCAGGTCTTGCAAACTATTACGGACTACAAAGGGAAACCCAGCCCGGAGCCGCCCAGTGATGCAAGCCTACCAGACAAGCTAAATGCCTTTTATAGTCGCTTTGAGGCAAGCAACACTAAAATATGCATGAGAGCACCATCTGTTCCGGACGACTGTGTGATCATGCTTTCCATAGCCGATGTGAGCAAGACCTTTAAACAGGTCAACATTCAAAAGGCTGCGGGGCCAGACGGATTAACAGGGCGTGTATCAAAGCATGCACGGACCATGAAGTGCTTTGAAAGGCTTGTCATGGTTCACATAAACACCATCATCCGGGAAACCCTAGAATCACTCCAGTTCACATACCGCCCCAACAGAACCACAGATGACGCAATCTCAATCGCACTCCACACTGCCCTTTCCCACCTGGACAAAAGGAACACCTATGTGAGAATGCTGTTCAGTGACTACAGCTCAGCGTTCAACACCATAGTGACCACACAGCTCATCACTAAGCTAAGGACCCTGGGACTAAACACCTCCCTCTGCAACTGGATCCTGGACTTCCTAACGGGAGCCCCCAGGTAGTTAGGGTAGGCAACAACAAATCTGACACGCTGATTCTCAACACTGTGACTCCTCAGGGGTGCGTGATTAGTCCCCTCCTGTACTACCTGTTCACCCATGACTGCGTGGCCAAGCACGAGTCAAACACTATCATTAAGTTTGCTGACGACAACAGTGGTAGGCCTGTTAACAGACAACACAGAGACCTGGCAGTGTGGTGCCAGGAAAACAACCTCTCCCTCAATGTGAGTAAGACAAAGGAGATGATCGTGGACTACAGGAAAAGGAGGGCCGGACAGGGCTGTAGTGGAGCGGGTCGAGAGTTAAGTTCCTTGGTGTCCACATCACCAACAAACTATCATGGTCCAAACACACCAAGACAGTCGTGAAAAAGGTACGACAACACCTTTTCCCCCTCAGGAGACTGAAGAGATTTGGAATGGGTCCCCAGATCCTCAAAAGGTTATACAACTCCACCATCGAGAACATCCTGACCAGTTGCATCACCGCTTGGTATGGCAGCTGCTCGGCATCCGACCGCAAGGCGCTACAGAGGGTAGTGTGTATAGCCCAATACATCACTGGGGCCAAGCTTCCTGACATCCAGGACCTATATACTAGGAAAAAAATTGGCAAAAACTCCTGTCACCCAAGTCATAGACTGTTCTCTCTGCTTCTGAACAGCCTCTACCCCCAAGCCATAAGACCGCTGAACAATTAATCAAATGGCCACCTGGACTATTTACATTCACCTCCCCGGTAGGCCATGTATATAGTCTTGTTATTGATATCTTACTGTTCTTTTTAACTTTTGTTTATTTAGCAAATATTTTCTTAACTATTTCTCAAACTGCATTGTTGGCCACCCCCCAACCCCCATAATGCTCAGGCCTGGTCTCAGGATGCATCCCAAATGGTGACCTATTACCTACATAGTGCACTACATCTGATCAGATACATATGAGCCCTGGTCAAAAGGTAGTGCACTATGTAGGGAAATACAGTGCCATATGGGACACAACCTCAGCCTTGATGTCTAAAGACCGAAAGGCCAAATGAGTGAAGGGAGGGCTGTAACCTGCCTTTTCAATAGCCATGACACTGAGGCCTCAGACTCATTCATCAACCCTCCGGTCACCAAGCAAGCAGCAAAGGGCTCAGGAGCCAAAGGACAAGGCCAGGTATATGTACTCCCATAGGATAATTAAACATCTCTTAATGGCCTTTTATAAAGGAAAGAAAAAATGCAAAACAACAATAGCTCAGGGTTTAAAGACGTCAAGGAGAGATTGTAGCCTACGTACAGGAACACGCAAACAACCATTTTTTAAACCTCAAGGAGAAAGCATTGTCCATATAGGGAGACCATAGAATTACATTTAAGGGTTTTTCATTTATTTTACCATAATAATAGTGAAGACATCAAAACTATGAAACAACACATATGGAATCATGTAGTAACCAAAAAACTATTAAATACTTAAAATAGCCACCCATTGCCTTGATGACAGCTTTGCACTCTTGGCATTCTCTCAACCAGCTTCACCTGGAATGCTTTTCCAACAGTCTTGAAGGAGCCCACATATGCTGAGCACTTGTGGCTGCAGTCCAATTAATCCCAAACCATCTCAATTTGATTGAGGTTGGGGGATTGTGGAGGCCAGGTCATCTGATGCAGCACTCCATCACTCTCCTTCTTGGTCAAATAGCCTGGAGGTGTGTTGGGTCATTTTCCTGTTGAAAAACAAATGACAGTCCCACTAAGCCCAAACCAGATGGGATGGCGTATCGCTGCAAAATGCTGTGGTAGCCATGCTGGTTAAGTGTGAATTCACAGACAGTGTCACCAGCAAAGTGTCCCCACACCATAACACCTCCTTCTCCATGCTTTACGGTGGAAAATACACATGCGGAGATCATCCGTTCACCCACCCTTCGTCTCACAAAGACACGCCGGTTGGAACCATAAATCTCCAATTTGGACTCCAGACCAAAGGACACAATTACACCGGTCTAATGTCCATTGCTTGTGTTTCTTGGCCCAAGCAAGTCTCTTCTTCTTATTGGTGTCCTTTAGCAGTGGTTTCTTTGCAGCAATTCGACCATGAAGGCCTGATTCACACATTCTCCTCTCAACAGTTGATGTTGAGATGAGTCTTACTTAATTTGAGATGCAATTTCTGATGGAATTGTCCTCTGCAGCACAGGTAACTATGGGTCTTCCATTCCTGTGGCGGTCCTCATGAACGCCAGTTTCATCATAGCGCTTGATGGTTTTTGTGACTGCACTTGAAGAAACTTTCAAAAGTTCTTGAAATGTTCAGGATTGACTGACCTTCATGTCTTAAAGTAATGATGGACTGATGTTTCTCTTTGCTTATTTTAGCTGTTCTTCCCATAATATGGACTTGGTTTTTTACCAAATAGGGCTATCTTCTGTATACCACCCATACTTCATCACAGCACAACTGATTCACTCAAACGCATTACGGAAAGAAATTCCACAAATGAACTTTTAACAAGGAACACCTGTTAATTGAAATGCATTCCAGGTGACTACCTCATGAAGCTGGTTAAGAGATTGCTAAGAATGTGCAAAGCTGGCTATTTTGAAGAATCTCAAATTTGTCTTCACTATTATTCTACAATGTAAACAATTGTAAAAATAAATAAAAACCCTTGAATGAGTAGGTGTTCTAAAACTTTGGACTGGTAGTGTATATAATCCATTTATTAAAATATATTTATGCCTTGTTCGTACAGTACACAGAAAATGACAATGGTGTGTGTTTAAGAATCTCAGACAGTGCGAAAAGAGAGGAGAGGCCTCGGACATACATACATACATACATTAGACACGAAATGGCAATCAATCCGTTTTTAAGAGGGAAGTGAGAAAAGAGACATTGTAAATACAGTGTGCATGAAACAACCATGATTGTGGTCCTCTGTAGCTCAGTAGGCAGAGCATGGCACTTGCAACACCAGTATAGTGGGTTTGATTCCTGGGACCATCCATACGTACAATGTATGCATGCATGCATGACTAAGTCGCTTTGGTTAAAGTGTCTGCTAAATGGTAAATATTATATATAGTTATGGTCAAATATATTGTCACCCTTGCACTTTTCTTAAATAATTCCAAATTTTTCAAAAATCGAAAAACATTTTATTTTTGTAAACTTCAGTTTACAATTTTCATTTAGAAAATAAATGTAATGGGTCTTCCAGCAGGACAACGACCCCGGACACACATCAAAAAGCACCCAGGAATGGTTTAAGAAGTAGCACTGGACTGTTCTAAAATGTCGATCAGAGTCCAGATCTGAATCACATCCAAAACCTATGGCGAGATCTGAAACCAGCAGTTGGTTGAGGACATTCCTTAGAGCAGTTTGCAGCTGAAGAGTGGGCCCAACTTCCAGAAGAAAGGTGCAGCAAGCTCATTGAGTCTACAATAAGCATTTGTCCGCAGTTATCTTGGCCAAAGGCTGTGCAACCAAATACTAGCTCTTGGGTGCCAACAATTTTGTCCCTACCATTTGTCTTTATTTTCTAAATGAAAATTAATCTGCAATGTTGAAAACCAAAATCAATTTCTACATATTTTAGAAGAAAAAAGGAAAGTGCAGGGGTGACAATATATTTGGCGGCAAATGTGTATTCAAAAGGGATGTGAACTGTATACGTACACTCTAGCAAGTCAGCAAGGGTCTTGGTCCGGAGGGCCACTGGCCGTTTAGTTTTGTCATTAGTGATCGCAAACTCCTGCATGCCCAGCTCCTCTGCAACTTTGGCCTGAGTACGGTTGTTGACCAAGGAGCTACGCAACAGCTGTGGAACACACACACACACACAAATCAAATTTAGATCAATCACATACAGTTGAAGTCGGAAGTTTACATACACCTTAGCCAAATACATTTCAACTCAGTTTTTCACAATTCCTGACATTTAATCCTAGTAAAAATTCCCTGTTTTAGGTCAGTTAGGATCACCACTTTATTTTAAGAATGTGAAATGTCAGAACAATAGTAGAGATTATTTATTATTTCAGCTTTTATTTATTTCATCACATTCCCAGTGGGTCAGAAGTTCCATACACTATATTAGTATTTGATAGCATTGCCTTTCAAATGGTTTAACTTGGGTCAAACTTTTCGGGTAGCCTTCCACAAGCTTCCCACAATATGTTGGGTGAATTTTGGCCCATTCCTCCTGACAGAACTGCCGTAACTGAGTCAGGTTTGTTGGCCTCATTGCTCGCACACACTTTTTCAGTTCTGACCAGAAATGTTCTATAGGATTGAGGTCAGGGCTTTGTGATGGCCACTCCAATACCTTGACTTTGTTGTCCTTAAGCCATTTTGCCATTTGGAAGACCCATTTGTGACCAAGCTTTAACTTCCTGATTTATGTCTTGAGATGTTGCTTCAATATACCCACATCATTTTCCTTCCTCATGATGTCATCTATTTTGTGACGTGCACCTGTCCCTCCTGCAGCAAAGCACCCCCACAACATGATGCTGCCACCCCCGTGCTTCACGGTTGGGATGGTGTTCTTCGGCTTGCAAGCCTCACGCTTTTCCCTCCAAACATTACGATGGTTATTATGGTCAAACAGTTCTATTTTTGTTTCATCAGACCAGAGAACTTTCTCCAAAAAGTAACTTTGTCCCCATGTGCAGTTGCAAACCGTAGTCTGGCTTTTTTATGGCGGTTTTGGAGCAGTGGCTTCTTCCTTGTTGAGCGGCCTTATTAGGTTATGTCGATATAGAACTCGTTTTACTGTGGATATAGATACTTTTGTACCTGTTTCCTACAGCATCTTCACAAGGTCCTTTGCTGTTGTTCTGGGATTGATTTGCACTTTTCGCACCAAAGTACGTTTATCTCTAGGAGACAGAACGCGTCGCCTTCCTGAGCGGTATGATGGCTGCGAAGTATCATGGTGTTTATACTTGCGTACTATTGTTTGTACAGATGAACATGAAATCTGTGGAGTGGTTGAAAAATGAGTTTTAATGACTTCAACCTAAATGTATGTAAACTTCCGACTTCAACTGTACATATCCAAGTATCACAGATGCACTTCTGCACATATGCCAACCGCCCCCCAAAAAGCATATGGACTAATACATCACAGATGCTTTACCGTGCATGCTACTCAATGTTTCACTCACATAAATATTACATTGTGACTCAAAGCTCTGCAGATGTAGATATGTCAAAACAAGACAGGTGCATTTCCTGCTCTAAAAGAGACAGTGAAAACATGATAAGTATAAATATAGCAGAGGGGAAAAGAAAGTAGAGAAGTAGAGATTAGGTAGATAAAACGCTGTGGGACGCCTTCGCTAACTCAGTCTCACCAAAACACACAGTCACATATAAAAAGCAACACGTGTTGAATGAGCACTTATCTACTTGTAATCCATTTGGAATCCGAGTCTGTTTCTACTCTTGGGTAGGCCGGGACCATCACAACATCAGTAGAGCTTGCCGTCTCTTAGTTACAGTATGCTTCACTGCAGAGCTTTTATGCCTTTGATGTCACATCTACTCTCTTCCACTAATAAATATCTAACTGGAGATCTGTTTTTAGTTAGGCCAGACAAAATTGATTCACTGTTTAATGGATTTTCCACTCAGAAAAGTGAGACGAGCGAGCAAAAAATAAAAAAACATGAATTATATGGACATGAACAATAGGAGAAATATTACATTTCAGACTGATTTTCAGATTATTATTAATAATACACAAATTAACATTAATTTTACTTTATTCACATAGGATGTGTAATAGAATGCAATATTATATCATATTCTAAAAAATTTGAATGTATTATCAGTTCATTAATCTACTAAATTGTATAGCCTAACAAATTCAAGCATGATTGACAATTGTAATCAAATTAAAATGTTGACGCATAATAATGAGTTCATTACTTGAATGCATCTCTATAGCCTATAGGCTTTAACAAAATATTCATATGATTAGGCCTTGTAGAAAGAGGGTCAATCAGGTTAGGTCTGCATAATTAATGTAGCATTGGAAAAAATAGTTAAATCCAGCCATAGAGTATAACCTATCATCATCAAAATAAAAAATGTTGTTTATAACATGCACAATTAGAAGCATTAATCCATATACAGCAGAGCATGCATGACTAAATTCGAGCCCAGAAACTTTGCTCAAAGCATCCTCCTTCGATTATCTCGTCTAACTGACACGAAAAGCCCCCACCTTGTGGAGCTGCTGAACTGCATGAAGTGTGTGCGTGCCACTGGTGATGTCCTTTGCTGGACATGCTAGCTATTCTCGGCGGCACATCATCACTTCAAACGCAGTTGTGGTGTTATCGGTTGGCCTACTACTACTAGTACCGGTAAAATGTAAGTTATGAATCGCAAATCACCATACAGTTCGATTTCATCAATCATTATGACCAAAATACAAATCAGCTTGCAGACATGCCTAGATCTCTGGTTCAATGACGCTGTTGTTTCGTCTATTAATCGCTTCTAATAGGGAAAGGGGGATACTAGTCAGTTGTACAACTGAATGCATTCAAATTAAATGTGTCTTCCACATTTAACCCAACACCTCTGACTCAGAGTGGTGTGGGTGGCTGCCTTAAAATCGACATCCACGTCTTCGGCGCCCGTGGAACAGTAGGTTAACTGCCTTGTTCAGGGGCAGAATGACAGATTTTTACCTTGTCAGCTTGGGGATTCGATCCAGGAACCTTTCGGTTACGATCTGAAAATTTAACCAACTGTTTGTTTATAATGAGGGACGTCCCACGTTTAACCTTGACACATAAATTGTAGGAATGTGCGCTGGCTTCAGCCATGAAAGCATGAGAGAGAAATTAAACATCTTCACGTCGCCTGCAAGTGCGAGCGTGTGTGTTTCACTGTCCAATCCGAGGCTCAAACATAATCTGAGCGCGTGAGCTGAGGCTGTTTGGTCTCTTGGGCATCAACTTGGGAAAGCCTCAAGGGAGAGTGGACAGTGCATTATGAACAAAGCGACGCATATATTGCCTGAAAAATAACATATGATTTCTGATTTTTTGGGGGGTTTGGAGAAAAGTGAGGCGGGGCATCCTTTAAACAGTAATTAAACTTTGTCCGTCCTTAGCAGCTCTTAGTTAAGACTTCTCTGTGACAAATTCATTCCAGAAGTAACACTGTATGTCCTTTGTTTCTGTCTGCAGATAATGACAGGAAAAGGAACCAAACAATTAAGAGTGTGCATGTGGGGGGGGGGATTCATGAATGGAATGTTCCGACGGGTGCTTTTAATTTAGAGGCACACAGAAACACCCCTATAATGACACACACTGTTAAAGAACCATCAATATGGAGCTCTCCATCTGTACTCTACAGCCATCACAGGGGAGTACCAACAATGAGCCTGCTATTAAAAACAAAGCCACTTTCCCATACGACAATTGGCTACCAATCTCTCTCTTGTGCTCTCTCTTTCTCTCTCCACCGACTCACTTTTTTCAGCACACAAAGACATGGAAAGAAAGAGGGAGGGATGCAAAGAGCGGAGGAAGCGCTAAAGAGAGATGCACTAGTAAGTGCAGCGGGGGAGTAAAGGACGCAGTAAAAACACAGATGGGCCAGAGAAAACAAAGCTGCTTATAGATGTTCATGGTAGAGGGAGGAACCGACGGGGAGACAAAGATGGAGGGAGAGAGATGGAGAGCGAGAGGGAACAGAGAAAGATGGAGAGATATAGAGCAGATAGAGAAAAAGAGGAGTGCAAGATGAGGAGGAAGAAGAGATGGAGAGACATTAGGGGTTTGTTTGTAAGTCCTCACCGTTAAGTGTCCTTCATGGTGGTCGGGGAAATGGATGAAGAGGTACTCTGTAGCCACCAGCTGCATGATGGAGTCTCCAAGGAACTCCATCCTCTGGTTGTGACCCCTGGGAGAGAGGGGGAGAAGGTGTAGAGAGGGGTGAGGGAGGGCGGAGCGATGGGTAGAGAGAAGCGGAGGCCGGGAGAGATGGGTAAAGAGGGGTGAGGGAGAGGAAAGAGGGGTTTATTCAGGTACACAGCCTCATGTCTTCAACTCAAAATGCCACTTCAACTCTCAGTCAAACCCATCGGGGCTTTAGATTAGTCTATACATCTGTATGTTAAAGCTGCAATGTCAGTTTTTGGGCGACCCAACACAATTCACCTAGAAATTAGAGTTATAGATCTGTCATGCTCATTGGAAGCAAGTCTAAGAAACAACAGATCTCTTCTATGTGCGCCATTTCTATGCTTCCCGATTTTAAGTTTGGTTTTTGCATTTTTTACTTTTAGTTTTGTACACCAGGGTCAAACAGCTGAACATACAATATTTTTGGTTATCAAATAGATATTTCACAGTGGTTTAGATGGTACAATGATTCTCTACTATCTTGTAGGAAATGGATTTCTGCATAGTGCATCTTTAAGAGTGCCGTGCTGAATGTGAAGCACTAAAGCGCACGCGCGCAGAAAGTCCACACTGTCAATTTTAAATAGAATTAAATAGAATTGCAAGCTTGGACCTGATCAAAGATACTGCTGCACGTAGGTGAGTTTCAGTCGATTGCGTTGTATTCAACTAGGACAAGCAGACACGCACAGTGCGTGCGCAAACACAGGCGAGTGCAAACACACACCCCTTCCAACATTAAACCCCCACCCCCTCTGATATCTGTGGACGCGTTTGATCATCGTCAGTGAGTGACTGAGCTTCATACTTTCGATGAAGTAGTAGTGCTGCACTTTACTGTAACTGCAGTGTAGTAGGAGAGGGAGGAGAGGCACTGCTCAGTATTGCTCTTTAATTAAACAGAATTATAGATCAGTGTTGCAGATGTAGGTTGATACTGTGCCAAGGAGCCAGGGCGGGTAGCACAGACCACAGTGAGAAGAGTGCATCCCAAAGGATACCTTATCCCCTGTTTAGTGCACTACTTTTGACCAGGGCCCATAGGGCACTAGTTAAAAGTAGTGCACTGAATAGGGAATAGGGCATAATTTGGGAAGCAGCCAGAGATATGAGGTTAGGGAAGGAGAGTACAGCTAAAGCTGAGGGGAGAGGAGCGAAGGAAGGGTGGAGAGGGGGGAGAGAGTAGGGGAGAGCAGCACATCAAAGGTCTGAGTTTATTGTCCCCTTTCGGTGGCGTCGGCTGGCACGTTTTATGTTATGCGGCATATCTGAACTGGGAAAGTCTTCTGGAATGTGCTTCATTAGGAGGGTGAGAGAGAACGACAGCGAGAGAAAGCGCAATAAGAGTGCTGCAGCATACTGTACCTCAATATGTTAGATGAGAGTGAGCATTTTTGTGAGAGAAAAAGAAAAAAGGGCAATAGAGAAAACGAGAAAGAAAAAAATAAATAAAATCAGGTCCACGCAGACCCCTTCCCTTTTTCCACATTTTGATACGTTACAGCCTTATTATAAAATGTATTAAATAGTTTTTCCACAATCTATACAAACATTAGCCCATAATGTCACAATGTAAACAGGTTTAGACATTTCTGCAAATGTACTAAAAATACCTTATTTACATAAGTATTCAGTCTTTTTGCTATAAGACTCGAAATTGAGCTCAGATGCATCCTGTTTCCATTGACCACTCTTGAGATGTTTCTACAACTTGGGGTCCATCTGTGGTAAATTCAATTGATTGGACATTGATTTGTAAAGGCACACACAACTGTCTATGTAAGGTCCCACAGTTGACAGTGCATGTCAGAGCAAAAAAACAAGCCATGAGTTCGAAGGAATTGTCCGTAGACAGGATAAGAGTACTGGGTAAGGGTACCAAAAAATGTCTGCAGCATTGAAGGTCCCCAAGAACACAGTGGCCTCAATCACCCTTAAATGGAAGAAGTTTGGAACCACCATGACTCCTCCTAGAGCTGGCACCAGGCCAAACTGAGCAATCGGGGCCTTAGTAATGGAGATGACCAAGAACCCAATGGTAACTCACAGAGCTACCGAGTTCCTCTGTGGAGATGGGAAGGACAACCATCTCTGCAGCACTCCACCAATCAGACCTTTATGGTAGAGTGGCTAGACCGAAGCCATTTCTCAGTAAATGCACATGACAGCCCGCTTGGAGTCTGCCAAAAGGCACCTAAAGACTCTCAGACCATGAGAAACAAAATTATCTGGTCTGATGAAACCAAGATTGAAGTCTTTGGCCTGAATGCCAAGCTCCACGTCTGGAGGAAACATGGCACCATCCCTACAGTGAAGCATGGTGGTAGCAGCATCATGCTTTGGGGACCTTTTTCAGCGGCAGGAACTGGAAGACTAGTCAGGATAGAGGGAAAGATGAACGAAGCAAAGTACAGAGAGATCCTTGATGAAAACCTGCTCCAGAGTGCTCAGGACATCAGACTGGGGCGAAGGTTCACCTTCCAACATGACAACAACCCTAAGCACAGTGGCTTTGGGTCTCAATGTCCTTGAGTAGCCCAATACATAAAATTCCTAACAAACTGTTTTTGTTTTGTCATTATGGGGTATTGTGTGTATGGGTTATTGTGTGTAGGGAAAAACAAATCATATATTTTAGAATAAGTCTAATGGAACAAAATGTGGAAATGCACTGTATATACCTGAGCGGGAGGAGAGTAGTGGTTTGGGATCATTGATCCTAGCAGCCATTGAGTGACCTAATCATTATGGGCCTATGAGAAAAGGGTTGCATCCCAAATGGCACCCTAACCCCCCTTTATACTTTCTGGTCAAAGGTATGACACTACATAGGGAAAAGGGTGCCATTTGGGAGGCAACCGAGGGGATTTAGAGGGTTGAGTTTGAAGTTGTCTCCTGTCTCTGGGATCTCTAAAAGGGGTAAACTCCCAGGTCCACGTCCTCCAAGAAGTTAGCCTCTATCTACTTCCACCACTACGAGGTTACTGTGTGTGTGTGTGTGTGTGGGGGGGGGGGGGGGTGTGTGTGTCTCCTCTATCTGCTGTACTTTCCTCTTGTACAACCTTCATTTTGGTTTCCAGTGTGATGAGATCGTTGTCTTAAGGTTGCCCTACATTGGAGGTGTCAGACTCACATTGTTACCGACCTCTTGTTCTCAATGGACACAATTCACACTATCTGAAGCTGGATTTTATTCAATTTCAAACTCAGTTCTATCAGCATCACATTTTAATCAATGATGAAGATTCTAAAGTCTAATTATTTTATTATGAAAGGCTGGACATGTTATATTATCTCCCCTCAGAGAGTAAAATCAGCAACACTGACAGCATTACCGTTGCTGCAGAATTTAGACGAGCTGCTCGAAATCGACATTGAAATGGCACGGTTTGAGCAGGAAAGAGTGAAGAAAGGGCAACAAGCAGACTTCCAGCAACATTTTCAACATTCTCTAATGGTACTTGGTACTTATAGGCTTAAAAGGCCCAGCGGTTCTAGTCCTTACATTGGGCTTGACTATCGTGCAATCTAATGGTAAATAATTACCTCAAAATAAACTGAGTAATAAGGTAATGTTAAAGAATTAGCTTTAGAATAAACTGATAGAATAAATTGAGCATTGCTGTCTCTCCTTGAGGAGAGCATTCAAAGGTAACCTTGACAGCTCAACTTCCAGCGCTCTAATCGACATCACTGACCGTGAGTGGTGAGAGGCTCTGACATTAAAGTGATGGATTAAAACACACACTGACGCAGGCGCACACTAGTATGTCCTAGTATGTTCATTTGGTTTAGCTGTCAAGCTCAGTATTGTGTTGCTAACATTTCACTATTGTGAATGTATCAAACATTTAAACTACAGCGTAGCACATCTCCTAAAAGACTGCACGACACAATTCCGTTCCATTACATGCAATTTTTAAAGAGCATTTTTTAACACGGTGAATGAACAACGCTACATTACAGTTGGTGAAAACCTAATGAAGACAGTTGTCTGTCAAAACGTTGATGAAAAAATCATTGCATCAGAACTACTTGCGTGCAGCTTTTCCTTTGCTTTTAAAACAATACTACAGTATAACACCAAAGGTAACAGGGTTATTCTCGAGTGTGATTCAAACATGACTTAATTCAATAACACATTGTTTACACTCACTTGAGTAAAAACACCCATTCTTAAGACTATTTTTCTACAGTAAGTTGCATGCAATAAAAGCCTTCTATAAAATGTGAGGCAGGCAGAGAAACAGTGGCTTCACTCAATTGAAATCGAAATGTCAGAAACTTTATTAAAATCAATGATTTCACCATTATTATAGACATGAAGTTTGATTTGATATAAAAGCCTTTTGAGATAATCATATTGACGTTGGCATCTGAAATGACCTCTGGGGTCAAATCAAGTCTAACAGTATGTCAGCCATTATTCGTAAAAAAAACACAATAAAAAAGTGTCAAAGTAAATAACACCTTTAGCAATAAACTAAGCTGAGAGAGAGAACGAGGGAAAGAACAAGAGAGAGAGAACAAAAGAGAGAGAAACAAAGAGATAAATTAACAGATGGAGAGAGAGAAAGAATGAATAATAACCAAAGCCGCGGGCCAGCTAGTAAATATAATCAACATTTAAAAACTCAATTTCCCATGGGGGAGTGGGGCTGTGACCTCACTAGTGGAGTCAGGCAATGGCTGAAGAGGGGCTTTAGTGTCCCCTGGGAGGGATACACAGGCTGTAAAAGCCCCAGGATTAGGCAGTGGGCCAACTACGAGTTGCAAAGTCCATCCATCACTACAGGACTGGGATGGAGGATAGACCGGGAAGCCACGGACACATGCACACACGCACCCCTCCCATACTCACAGTGTGAGGTGGTTGAAGCCCACGGTCCTCAGTGTGAAAGCTCTGGCCAGCAGGCGACAGTGTGTGAACATAACACCGATGGTGTCCTCAAAGTCGGTCAGCTTCTGAAGCACCGGAGACGTCTCGATCAACTGCCTGTCCGTCTGCGGCTCCTGCACCTGGTAAACACAACACAGCATTTACAGCTAAACACTGCATGAAAAGAGCGGCACCTCCGTAAAAATTCAGCTGTGGTTTAGATTAGAGCAGGGATAGGCTAGTCTGGTTGTTCAGGGCAGGTACTAGACTAGTAGTGAGCAAACCTTCTGGCTTGAGGGCCACATCGGGATTTCGTAATTCAACTGAAAATATACAAGTCCATTATATTTTCTATACACTTTCTATCTGGTCATATGTTTTCCTGTCGTGTTTTCTTAAACCCCCCCCAATGCATTAGGGTTTTAACAGACAGAACACTGCATAATAATGATGACCTCCCTTATTAGGGGAAGGAATATGCTAGAATGCATGTGTTAAAACAGGAGATACTAGGCCTAATAGACACATCCATCAACCTCTAACAGAGAGCAGAATCTAATTGGTCTCTGGCTTGCTACTGATAGAGGTTTGACCAACACAATTCTCTAACTGGAAACAAACAGCCAGCTACATCCTCTGTGTCCCAAATTACACCCAATCCCCTATATAGTGCACTACTTCCAACATAAAGCCCTATGGGCCCTGGTCAAAAGTAGTGCACTATAAAGGGAATAGGGTCCCATTTGGGACGTAGTCATCATTTAATGTAGACATTCATGTGAAATATATACCACCCATTTGACCTTGTTAGCTTTACATGTATAAATCACTGTACTGTAGGTAGGAAATTACAAAACGAAAGTAAACTTTCTATAAGAGTATCTCTCCACTCCATATGTCTGCCTGATACGATACTGTACAGTACAGTTAAAGTCACAACCCTGAGTGTGTATATACACCAAGTGTAAAAATATTAGGAACAGTTGCACCCCTTTTTGCCCCCAGAACCGCCTCAATTTGTCAGGACATGGACTACAAGGTATCTGAAGCTTTCCACAGGGATGCTGGCCCATGTTGACTCCAATGCTTCCCACACTTGTGTCAAGTTAGCTGGATGTCCTTTGGGTGGTGGACCATTCTTGATACACACGGGAAACTGTTGAGCGTGAAAAACCCAGCAGCATTGCAGTTCTTGACACACTCAAACCGGTGCACCTGTCACCTATTACCATACCCCTTTCAAATGCACTTGAATATTTTGTCTTGCCCATTCACCTTCAATGGCACACATATGCAGTCAATGTCTCAATTGTCTCAAAGCTTAAACATCCTTATTTAACATGTCTCCTCCCCTTCATATACACTGATAGGAGTGGATTTCACAGGTGACATCAATAAGGGATCATAGCCTTCACCTGGATGGTCTATGTCATGGAAAGAGCAGGTGTTCCTAAAATGTTGTACACACAGTATAGTGCATTCGAAAAGTATTCAGACCCCTTGACTTTTTTCACATTTTGTTATGTTGCCTCCATAATGACAGCACAAAAACAGGTTTTTAGAAAAACAATTTTTTACTGAAATATCACATTTACATAAGTATTCAAACTCTTTACACAGTACTTTGGCAGCGATTACATCCTCAAGTCTTCTTGGATATAACGCTACAAGCTTGGCACACCTGTATTTAGGCACACCATTATTCTCTGCAAATCCTCTCAAGCTCGGTCATGTTGGATGGGGAGCGTCGCTGCACAGCTATTTTCAGGTCTCTCCAAAGATCTTCGATCAGGTTCAAGGTCGGGCTCTGGCCGGGCCACTCAAGGACATTCAGTGACTTGACCCGAAGCCACTCCTGCATTGTCTTGGCTGTGTACTTAGGGATGTTGTCCTGTTGGAAGGTGAACCTACACCCCAGAGGTCCTGAGCGCTCTGGAGCAGGTTTTCATTAAGGATCTCTCTGTACTTTGTTCCGCTCATCATTCCCTTGATCCTGACTAGTCTCCCAGTCCCTGCCGCTGAAAAACATCCCCACAGCATGATACTGCCACCACCATGATTCACCGTAGGGATGGTGCCAGGTTTCCTTCAGACGCGACACTTGGCATTCAGGCCAAAGAGTTCAATCTTGGTTTCATCAGACCAGAGAATCTTGTTTCTCATGGTCTGAGAGTCTTTATGTGCCTTTTGGCAAACTCCAAACAGGCTGTCATGTGCCTTTTACTGAGGAGTGGCTTCTGCCTGGCAACTCTACCATAAAGGCCTGATTGATGGAGTGCTGCAGAGATGGTTGTCCTTCTGGAAGATTCTCCCGTCTTCACAGAGGAACTCTGAAGCTCAGTCAGAGTGACCATTGGGTTCTTGGTCACCTCCCTGACCAAGGCCCTTCTCCATCGATTGCTCAGTTTGTCCGGGTGGCCAGCTTTAGGAAAGGTCTTGGTGGTTCCAAACTTCTTCCATTTAAGAATGATGGAGGCCACGGTGTTCTAGGGGACCTTCAATGCTGCAGACATTTTTTGGTACCCTTCCCCAGATCTGTGCCTCGACACAATCCTGTCTACGAGCTCTGAATACTTATGTAAATAAGTTATTTTAGAACAACGCTGTAACGTAACAAAATGTTGAAAAAGTACAGGGGTCTGAAAACTTTCCGAATGCACTGTATATATTCCAGATTGTCCCTTTCAGTTTATGTCTGCTTTCATTTAAGCAATATAGACCAAGCAGTGGTGGAATAGCTAGAAGCCAAGCGTCAAACAGACAGAGTGGTTGGTTGCCAACTCTACATTTTAATTGGACGGCTGCTGGAAATGTCATGGTTCCGTCTTCCCACTTTAGCCCCAAAGAAGACTTTCACATCTGCCTTCCTCTTAATTAACGACAACTGTTTAAATGCCATGCGTCACCACTAACGGCATTTGACGAGTCCAGCATTCATAAAACTGTAGCACACAAACACACACTTTTAGTCTGGCACATTTGTTTATGTGGAGTTTTTCTAAGGGGATGATGGATGGCCTGCTAGCAACACTTCAAAAGGAAAAATCTAAACCACTCATGAAAAATAAAAACAATGTGGAAAATGCAGAAGACACATTTTGGTTGAATGCATTAGTTGTGCAACTGTAAATTTGAGCATACTCCGGCCCAACTGGTTCTCTGATAAGGCTGGGAATTGCCAGGGACCTCACGGTACGGTATTATCCCAATACAATATGTATTGACATTCTCACGGTTCCATATGTATTGCAAAAATATCAATATAATCCCAAAACAATATTGCAATAAGTAACTATAGATTTCTTCCCACGTCACTACTCTCTGAACTCTGGCTCTCACAGTCCTGGCCTAAAGCATAAGTAGTCTCAGTCTCCGTATTCATTCACACTGAACCAAAAGGGGATGTGAAGCTTGCGTTGAGTGTGGACTTGAATGACAGTGGTAAATGACGCCGGAGAGCCGAATGAGGTGATGAGGCAGGTGCTGGTGCAGAGAGGGGGAGCAGAGGGGAACAGGGAGTACATGAAGAGAAGCATGTCGTCAACCAGGAAGAGTTCTGCTCTGTTCACTCTTTCCACAGACTGACAGCCAGGAGCGCAGCGCAAGCAGCACTTAGCCATGGTGCTTATGCTAACATAGCACATTGGCCAACAGAAAGAGGTGCACGCACACACAATTACTACAGAACAGGATCCTAGAGATGGCTTGGCATCCCCATAAGCCTCGGCCTCATTACTGGTGAATCTCTTTCAGCTAACTAACTCCTGACGATCATCAGCCTTCATGTCCTGCCTGGAGCCAAAGAGGCATCTTGTAACCCTGTAAGCTGAGAGAGAGGGGTACCTAGAAACCCTTTAAGCTGAGAGAGAGGGGCACCTAGTAGCCTTTTGCTATAAACCTTGTAATTACCGAGGAGTGGTCCCTCCCTGACTGCTGAGAATTGTGGGATTGACCCCAAGGCTCCACCCTGACACTGACTTCCAAGGCTGCTGGTGGGAAGGGCATGGCCGAAATTACCACCAGCTACCGTCGATAGACGTTAGTAACAAGTCAAGAATGAGTGGCTGGAACATTTTGGTAAAACAAAGAAAATACGTTGCACGCACACGCACACAGTGTTTGGGTCCCTGGAGGCCCCATGTGATTTGGGACTGGAGAATAATCCTGTTACACCATCTTTGATCTCTTCCTGCAAATCCTGATTTCAAATAGAAATGCTCTTCTCTTTATTCCCAATGTTTCTAGGCAGATCATGCAGAGCGAGCGAGAGATTGAGCGAGAGCGAGAAGGAGAATAAAAGAAAGCGAGAGACCGAGATGGATCATGAAAGAGCGAGTGTGTTTGGGTAACAGTGAGAAAGAGAATTATGGAGAGCGGAAACAACAGCTAGACAATAGGGAGGACTAGCTATAAACGGAGTGTGTGTGTGTTCGCGCCTGCTGCACCTATACATACAACGAGCCCTGTCTGCTCTAGGCACACGCCAGACACATAGATGTGATACTGTCTTAGCAACATTTACATTGATCAGGCAGCAAAACTCATGAGGAGAGGATAACTGGTGCAGTGTGTGTAGGAAAGCTGTGCTTTGGGGGGGGGGGGTCGCTCCATAGACAATCATTGACAGTAGAATGGCTTTACTGAAGACGTCAGTGACTTAATGTGGCACTGTCATAGGATGCCACCTTTCCAAATAGACAATTTGTCAAAGCTGGCCAGGTCAACTAAGTTCTCTTATTGTGAAGTGAAACGTTTAAGAGCAACAATGGCTCAGACGTGAAGTGGTAGGCCACACAAGATCACAGAACAGGACCGGCGGGTTCTGAAGCGCGTAGCGTGTAAAAATCATCGGTCCTCGGTTGCAACACTCACTACTAAGTTCCAAACTGCCTCTGGAACAACGTCAGCACAATAACTGTTCGGCGGGAGCTTCATGAAATGAAAGCCTATGATCGACATGCACAATGCCAAGCATCGGCTGGAGTGGTGGAAAACTCGCCGCCATTGGACTCTTCACCATCTGGAAGTCCAAAGGACAAACCTGGGTTTGGCAGATGCCGGGAGAACACTACCTGCCTCAATGCATAGTTCCAACTGTAAAGTTTGGTGGAGGAGGAATAATGGTCTGGGGCTGTTTTTCATGGTTCGGGCTAGGCCCCTTAGTTCCAGTGAAAATAAATCTTAACGCTACAGCACACAATGACATTCTAGACAAGTCTGTGCTTCCAACTTTGTGGAAGGCCCTTCCTGTTTCAGCATGACAATGCCCCCATGCACAAAGGGAGGTCCATTCAGAAATGGTTTCCGGAGATCGACGTGGAAAAACTTGGCCTGCAACCCTGACCTCAACCTCATCGAACACCTTTGGGATGAATTGGAACGCCGACAGCGAGCCAGGCCTAAACTCCCAACATCAGTGACCGACCTAATGCTTGTGGCTGAATGGAATCAAGTCCCCGCAGCAATGTTCCAACATCTGGTGGAAAGCCTTCCCAGAAGAGTGGAGGCTGTTATAGCAGCAAAGGGGGGACCAACTCCATATTAATGCCCATGATTTTGGAATGAGATGGTGTCCACATACTTTTGGTCATTTAGTGTATATACTATAACTATTCTGTGCTACACATTGTAGGGACAAACAGACAAAATAGATTATTTCCAACCAACCTGCAGAGGATGGGGCGGGTAGTTGAGCCACACTTCTCGTAGGTCCTAAAGGGGAGAGGAGGAGATGGGGAGAGATGGAAAGAGGTTACTGAGTGAAAGCACTTTGAGAAACCTTCATACCGCCATGGAGGGAGCTACAATAACAGTAAGGCTGTGTCCCAAATGGCACCATATTAAAGTAGTTGAACCCTATTCCCTACATAGTGCACTACTTTTGATCAAAACACTATGTAGGGAATAGGGGGCCATTTGAGACGCGACCTGAATGAGTCAGCAGCTGAGCACAGAGGTCTCCTCAACGACCATTTGAACACCAAGGGGTCTTGAGAAGGCACTCGAAAACACACATTTGGAAGCTCTCATCGCCCCACAATGACAGACAGTGCCCTCCTTTTCCACGGTCTGTGAAGAGAGATATGCATTTGTGCTGTGTGTTCCTGCCGTTCGGTCACTTAGTCTCGCTGTGTGCCACGCTGTGGGCTCCAAACAACAGGGCTGACGGCGAAGGAGAACGCTGCATTAACGCCGGGGAGATGGGCTGGTTGCTAGGGAGACAGGTTGTCAGGACCCAGTTTGGTGTTGGTGTCAGATTGGGTTAGTCATTCCAGAGGGAGACAGGGGGAGAAAGAGGGAGGGACAGAGACAGAGACATGACAGCCGGTGACGGTGTCTGTCATAAGGGATTTTAAAAGTGGAAAATAGATAAACCACCACAAGTGAGGTTTGCCACAAGGAGCATAGGGCTGGACGATATGGCCTAAAAATTATGTCTCGATTTAAAAAACGTATGGGCGATGCATGATAAGCAAAAAATTATTCAAATGTTCTCTATATAAAGTCAATACACAGCATTTAAAACAGTCAGGAATAATCTAATGAATTCAGGGCTTGTGAAATTAGCCCTAGGCTAAATAGAAGCCTCCCACAACCATAGAATTAACAAATAATTGTATTCTTTTTACAATAAATCACTGATGTGGCTTTCAAGTCGGTCTATGAAAATGCCCTTTTTGGTACAAATGTAAAATCAGAACCACCCATAATGCACATTTGTTAATAATGACTAACTTATTGTAGCAGGCATTGTAGAACATGAACACAGTTCTCAAATAATCTCTCAAGCACAAGCCCACGTGCTAGTGAGTAGCCAGCTAATCTTTATACTTCAAGTTCAGCAAACTTGGATCTATTAGCTAGCTAACAAGGCAGAACAGTTTAATTATGAACACACCATTCTGTCTGTCTCCAACTGTTTGAACAGCAGCCTGTCCACTTTGTTCAGATGTTGAAATCAAGTGGCCTAACTTATTTCTCAGAATGAGAACGAGTTGCCAATTCCTTACAGAACTAAATGCTTGTTGCACATTTATAAAACACTGACTAAACAGCTAGTATAACAGTCTTTGGCTAAAATGCTGCTAGTGGTACCGCAATGATGCACACGATAAAATGAGCATTCATTTGCCAGAATCAATGGTGATGCTCCGGTTTAAGTAGTGTCTGCTCTGCGCACAATTTGAAGAGTTGAGACATAAAAACGGTATCTTTAGAAACTTTCTCCTCTATTACAGTAAAATAATATCTCAATGTGTTTCGGTGTCCATTTGACCAATTCTGTTGGACCAAACCTCAAATGCAATTAGCGAGTTGACACACCTTGTCAGAGAAGTAGAAGTGATCTCTCATCAGGGGGAGGGGCTTGGTGTGTGTGTAAACAGAGACGAAGCGAGAGGTTTCAATCGCCAAAATCTGTCCAAAATAAGCCCAATGCATTTCTATGGGCTTATTTTGAACCTAACTTTGTCACCTGCCTTCCCCGCCTTCGGGACAACGACTCCAATTGTTAGGGCGGAGACATGAGCATCTCGTCATTATAAACAGATCTCTGGTGTAAATGGGAAAGTGCACACAGCACAGAGGGAGTGAAGGAGACGAGACCAACAAGACAACATGAGAAGTGGACATAAACACTCATAAAAACCAAACATTATTTTGTCACATGCGACGAATACAACAGGTGTAGACCTTACAGTGAAATACTTACCTACATGCCCTTAACCAACAATGCTTTAAGTTGTAAAAAAATATATATAATAAAAAACATTTAAAAAGTAACAAATAATTCAACAGCAGTAAAATAACAATAGCGAGGCTATATACAGGGCTACCGGTAAAGAGTCAATGCGCGGGGGCACCGGTTAGTCGAGGTAATATGTATGCAGTATGTAAGTGACTATACATAGATAATAAACAGTGACAAACCTTGATTCTTGCGATACAGGCATTTGGAATATCGCACAAAAACATACATTTGAATTGATTCTATATATCGCCAAACCCTAATGGAGCACACACACACCTCAGCTACCCACCAATCCTACCGCCTTCATGGTAAGGCACTGAAAAATTTATGAAAGTCTTCAATATGTTTGAGCAAATGCTTCCATTGGTTTTCACATCCGTTCACAGGTAATGAGGCTGTAAGTACATTTCACCTATTGAGTAAGAAACCATGCATGGGTACTTCAGCCTGCTAGCATCACTCAGGAGGCAAGTCAATAACACTAGAGCTGCTTTCAGGTGAACACTGGAGTCACACAAGACACAGCCACACAAATGAGACAGATACACACACACACACACACACACACACACACGACAGATACACACACACACACACACACACACACACACACACACACACACACACACACACACACACACGACAGATACACACACACACACGACAGATACACACACACACACGACATATACACACACACACGACAGATACACGACAGATACACACACACACGACAGATACACGACAGATACACACACACACGACAGATACACACACACACGACAGATACACACACACACACGACAGATACACACACACACACGACAGATACACACACACACACGACAGATACACACACACACACGACAGATACACACACACACACGACAGATACACACACACACAACAGATACACACACACACAACAGATACACACACACACAACAGATACACACACACACACACACACAACAGATACATACACATCCCCTCTCTTTCACTTCCTCTCACACACAAACTCCTGCGTGTGTGTGGTCTCTGATCAAGGATGTGATTAAAATGGAAACGTGGAGCCACACAGGCCCACCAGCCACATATAGACCAGAAGCACTAATGTTTCAATTACAGGCGGCGTTCCTAAGACAAGCCAGACAACAGGTTTAAATGATTATGCCCGCATCGAGTGGGGATTGAAGAATAACGTTTTCCTGACCAAGCTTGCGAGGTATAATTACAGGGGACAAATCATCAGTGGGTAGCTACGGATGAGTGAATCACGCCAGCTCTCTCTTTCTCCCACTCTGTCCAGACCTCTCCCTCCATCCCTCGCAGTTCCTCTCCATCTCGGGTTCTCTCACTCTTCCTCTGTGTCCGTCTCTCATTCTCTCTCTCCCTCTCAGTCTCTCTCTCCAAATTAAACTGACGCAAACGCACAACTATTTGAATCACAATGGTGACTTCTCATAATGAGAGTTTAAATAAAAAGTAACAGAAGACCGTCTGAGTGAACAAGCAAAACCTGTTAATGTCATAGGACTCAATAAACGCTGCCCTCTCGAACCCACTGAGGGAATCAAATCTCACATGACGACCCACTCACTCATTCCACTTAGACCTATGCTCAGCATATGGTGCGAGCACACTCACATGCCCACACACAGAGACACACTCCAACATGGCTCCTCTCAAACACACTGGCTGGGACCTCTCCTGGGATTACTGGACATCCATGAGTGTGATTCTCTCTCTCTCTCACTCTCTCACTCTCTCACTCTCACCCCACTCCCTCCATCTTTCTATACTTCTCGCTCTCTCCCTCTCCCTCCCACCTCTCACGTACCAAAGCCAATGACATAGAAAAAGAAAACCTACACACGACTCCCTCAAACAGAAAAGAAGAGAGAGATGTTGATTGTGTCTGAAGAAACATACAAACCCAAACCATTTTCAACAAACACAAATTCACACTAAGGAACATTCTGAAAAGTACTGCAGGTGAAAACAAAAAGGGAGAAAATAAAACAGACATGGATAGAGGGAGAGATGGAGTGAGTGCGCTCCAGTACAGTTGGACGTGGGTAGAAATTAGTCATTTACTGCGTTCCAAATAGCACCCTATTCCCTACATAAAGCTCTTTTTTGTGAGCAAAAGTAGTGCACTATATATGGAATAGGAAGCCATTTGGGACCTACTCACTGGCTATTGTAAAGGAAAAAAGCGCACTTATGTAGCACGGGGCTAAATCAATTGCGATAGAGGCAGGCTGTAGTGAGTGTTAGGAAGCCATTTATTTTCTCCCCCTAGCTCGGCACTGTTAGCTGGCTGAGGTAGTGGAGTGGAACTGTCAGAGTGCCAGCCAGCTCCTACCTGTGTGTGTGTGTGTGTGTGTGTGTGTGTGTGTGTGTGTGTTCAGCCCTGTCTGCAGCGTGTAAGCCTAGCACACTCTACTGGTAGCCCATGCCCAGTAACCAAGTACAACAGGCTAAAATAGTGGTGGAGCAAATAAAGCAAGGCTGTCTGTTACTGCTCTACAAAACCAAACAAGCTACAGACCGAGACAAACAGATCGCTGTGGTGACCACTGTTGTCACGGCAACCCCTGGCACGTTTTCCTAGTCGTGGTGACAATAGGCAACAGTGGATTAGCCTACAGGGCAGTGAGTGAGATCATATCCAATACAGTAACCTCTGTGTGTGTGTGTGTGTGTGTGTGTGTGTGTGTGTGTGTGTGTGTGTGTGTGTGTGTGAGAGAGAGAACACAGAAGGTATGTCTGTCTAGAGAGGCCCTTCCTTCCTGAAACTGTATGACGGCATAATAAACATTGAGCTACTCCTATCTCTAACGTCATTAACATCTAGATATTTCACATGCTCCCTACTGGGAGTTTGTAAAATGTTCCTGTATTGAAATATAGTACTGTTATTTAGAAACTAGTGGAAGGCAAGGTGTTGTGTAAAATAAATAGTTGTGCAACTCTCTCTGTGTGAAACTGGTATGAATGTCAAACCAATTAGGGATTCATATCAAACCCACTAGGGACGTTGTCTGAGTTCCAAATGGTATCATAATCCCTATGTAGTGGACTACTTTTGAGCACAATCACGCCCATACGGATGGCCTGTATAGGGAGCCATTTGGGACACAAATGTTTTGGTCTGTCAAACAACTGGTA
Source organism: Thymallus thymallus (assembly GCA_023634145.1). Classification (NCBI taxonomy): domain Eukaryota; kingdom Metazoa; phylum Chordata; class Actinopteri; order Salmoniformes; family Salmonidae; genus Thymallus; species Thymallus thymallus. The sequence goes on from CM042418.1 coordinate 10,627,385, forward strand.
TGGGACTGAAGTTCTCAGACCATAATAACACATGGTGGAACTGACAGCAGAGAAACCGAGTGAGATAGCGAGAGAGATAGAGAGAGGGAGGGATGGATAGAGAGAAATGGAGCTGGAGATAAATACGAGTGAGAGAGAGATGGAAAGAGCGAGAGAGAGAGACAGCAAGAGCGAGACAAGAAGAAAAAAAAAGACGAGAAATAAAGAGCGAGAGAGCTTACGAAACTTTAGAATTAGAGTGGGATAAACCTGGATTTTTTCACAAGGTTTTACTCTGAAAACTATCCTCTACAACAGAACAATCCTAATCAAAACATCAAGCGTACAACCTTGAATTTGGACAAAATTACCTGGAAAGGATTCTTATGGCCAAGGACTATCCAGCAAAACAACAACCAGCAGAAAAAGCCACCCAACCTGCAACTGAGTAGATGTTCAATCTGTAGCTACTTCCAAGGCCAATAAATATATTACAATAATAAAGTATAAATGCCCTTGAATAAAACAAATGGCAGCAGAGCACTACAATCTCAACCACCCAAATGAAGAGGCCTCACACCCTATGCAGATGCCATCAAAGTACAGTTCCCCCTGGAAAAAAAACATTATGATGCATGTAAAAAGTACAAAGATCCAGAGACACTATTTGCAGACTGTTACAAGAATGGGAATGTAAGCAACCCCATCTTCCACACAGACAAGCCCCTGGCATGACCCAGTGCTATAAGAGCCTACTACCGCTCTGTCAAGAGAGAGGGTATTAACCCAGGGTGGAAACTCAGAATACTGGACATTGAGGACACAGACAGTGTGAACCTGTACAAGTGTGGAACAGTAATGGTGCAGGGCAATGTCAAAGCGTTTCGGCACGACTTTTACAGGATCAAAGAGAGAGCGCAGCAGGAGAAGCTCACCCCTGGTGACGACCGCTCCATCCTGAGCAAGTCAGGTCACGCCCCCTTCTTAAACAGCCCGACAGATGAGCAGCCCCAAGAAGTCACCCCTTCAGCACTTAACAGACCCAGATCCAACAACAGCACTGCTCCTGCATTGATGAGGGAGAACGAGCAGGTAGAGCTCAAACAGCAATTTAACACATTCCAGACAGACCAGCACAACAACACCCCCTCAACAGCTGAAGATGGAGAGAGATGTGTCTGTAGTCTGGATTGTGGTGACAAAACTCCAACAGGAGGGAGAGGAAAAAGCATCCCAGTTGGAGGAGGAGGGGAGAGTGCTGAAGGAAGTGAGAAAGCTGAGGAGTGACAATGAACAAGAGCTGTCAATCCCCCAGGAGAAACCAATAGAACAGCCCACTTCAGAACCCGACCACAGGCAGGACAGACAAGACAGGATCCACCAACCCATCAGACCCCCCCCCTCCTAGCACCTCGTCAGCCACCCTGATAGCCATCCTGGCAACCCCCCCACACCCACTGAGGACACACAAAAGCCAGATATAGTGCTTCTAAAAGACTCAAACAGGAAATGTGTGCAGGAAAACTCATTCCTAAACACAAAGTGGCTAAACAGTAGTGTCCAAACACCTAGTGTGCCCTGGAGCTGCTTTTAAAGGACCAACTAGGGTCCCCAAGCCTCATAATTCACACAGACACAAACAACCTGAGGGCCAAGCAGAAAAAAGTTGCCACAAAATCTTACTGCCACCATACAGCTGGTGAATGCAAGCATTTCCCGTGACTGTGCTTCGAAAAGCAATGTTTACCTGGCCCATCACCGCACCATGGATTTGGACAGCCTCTACAACCAGGTACACCTCTACAAGGCCACGGTCACCACCTTTGCCAGGACACTGAAAGACATCGTTGGGGTTTTATGGCAGTGTGCATACCAGTATTAGGTGCATTACCGCCACCTACCAGGCTGGAGTGTGATGAGACTGTGGAGGTTGTCATGACTCTCCTGGGTGAGGGTCAAAAGGTGCCAGATCAGCTGGGGGGGGGGGGCCCTGTGCCGGTTTTGCCACCCTAACAGCCGGTCATAAATTGTATGCCGCAAAAGGGTCTTTCTACCTGCTAGTATTGGGAAAGAAAGGTGCTTTGTGTAGAGAGAGACTTTTTCCGCAAAAACTTTATTTCTGACATCCCCACTGATGTCATATCAATCATGTCATATTGTTTATTATTTTGTGACATCATTAAGTATGGTATAACAAAATAACTAACTTGGTAAGGGTATACATTATGTCAAGTTTACATCTAAATGTTGAATAAAATATATGATTAAGTATGACAGTATTTTTGAAAAGATAAAAATGAGACTTTAGTCTTCTAATGAGAATTGTTTTTAATATAAACTTTTGCCCAGTCAGTAACCACGCCCAAGTGAGCACAGACATTGTGTCGGCGTGATGGAACGCCCCGTTTACCCGAGGATAAACAAAATGTGCATTCAGACAAGAAAACGTGAGACTGTAGTCCACACGTTTGAAATGGTGAGACCAGCATACGTTAAGCGTGAGCTAAATGTTAAAAATGGTTGAAACTCTCAGACCAGAACATTGCCGGGTTGCTACTGGCGTGTAAAATGGTGGGAAACTCTGAAACGCTCAACCTCTAAACGAGGTGAAGAAAAATATAAACACACAGGACCTTAGCATTACCAGTCTGGACAAGCAGAGCCTTACACCCATCGACACCTTCCCCATAGAAGTGATCAAGTTTAACAGGGAGACGAACAAAGACATCAACAAGTAAATGTACACATTGCATTGCTTATCCGAATGGGTGGTGGTTAGGGTGCTAAGTATTATGATTTCTGTGATTGTAGTTTCCAAATGTATCAGCGATAAGTTTGAACCCTAACCCATTTCTCTGTCTCTCTCTCTCTCTCCCTCTTCCTATTGACCCCTCTCTTTTGATAACCAAGCAGTCATGCGGTTAGTCCACTAGGGAACTGTTTTCATTGTATTACATTTATAATCAATAACCTATACCGTGTGTGTGTGTATGCATTCTGTGTTCTTTTTTTGTTCTTTAGTAAATAAATAGCCAATTTGTGAATCACTGATTCATAAGTAAGGTTAGGGTTCTTGCAGATATCAAGGAGTATGAAACGTTAGGAATGATATCAGGCAATGATTAACAAGCGACTTATCTACGGTTTTAGTCGGAAGTTTACATACACTTAGGTTGAAGTCATTAAAACTCATTTTTCAACCACTCCAGAGATTTCATGTTAACAAACTATAGTGTTGGCAAGTCGGTTAGGACATCTACTTTGTGCATGACACAAGTAATTCTTACAACAATTGTTTAGAGAGAGATTATTTCACTATATCACAATTCCAGTGGGTCAAAAGTTTACATACACTAAGTTGACTGTGCCTTTAAACAGCTTGGAAAATTCCAGAAAATTATGTCATGGCTTTAGAAGCTTCTGACAGGCATCATTGACATCATTTGAGTCAATTGGAGGTGTACCTGTGGATGTATTTCAAGACCTACCTTAAAACTCAGCGCCTCTTTGCTCGACCTCATGGGAAAACCAAAAGAAATCAGCCAATACCTCAGAAACAAATTGTAGACCTCCACAAGTCTGGTTCATCCTTGGGAGCAATTTCCAAATGCCTGAAGGTCCCACGTTCATCTGTACAAACAATAGTACGCAAGTATAAACACCATGGGATCACGCAGCCGTCATACCGCTCAGGAAGGATGCGCGTTCTGTCTCCTAGAGATGAACGTACTTTGGTGCGAAAGGGGAAATCAATCCCAGAACAGCAAAGGACCTTGTGATGATTCTGGAGGAAGCAGGTACAAAACTATCTATATCCACATTATCGACATAACCTGAAAGGCCGCTCAGCAAGGAAGAAGCCACTGCTCCAAACCGCGATAAAAAAGCCTGACTACGGTTTGCAACTGCACATGGGGACAAAGATCGTACTTTTTGGAGAAATGTCCTATGGTCTGATGAAAACAAAAATAGAACTGTTTGGCCATCATTATGTTTGGAGGAAAAAATGGGAGGCTTGCAAGCCAAAGAACACCATCCCAACCGTGAAGCACGGGGGTGGCAGCATCATGTTGTGGGGGTGCTTTGCTGCAGGAGGGACTGGTGCACTTCAAAAAATAGATGGCATCATGAGGAAGGAAAATTATGTGGATATATTGAAGCAACATCTCAAAACATCATTCAGGAAGTTAAAGCTTGGTCGCAAATGGGTCTTCTAAATGGACAATGACCCCAAGGATCCTTCCAAAGTTGAGGCAAAATGGCTTAAGGAAAATATAGTCAAGGTATCGGAGTGGCCATCACAAAGCCCTGTCCTCAATCCTATAGAAAATGTGTGGGCAGAACTGAAAAAGCGTGTGTGAGCAAGGAGGCCTACAAACCTGACTCAGTTACACCAGTTCTGTCAGGAGGAATGGCCTTATTGTGGGAAGCTTGTGGAAGGCTATCCGAAACGTTTGACCCAAGTTAAACAATTTAAAAGGCAATGCTACTAAATACTAATTGAGTGCATGTAAACTTCTGACCCACTGGGAATGTGATAAAATAAATAAAAGCTAAAATAAATCATTCTCTCTACTATTATTCTGACATTTAACATTCTTAAAATAAAGTGGTGATCCTAACTGACCTAAAACAGGGAATTCTTTCTAGGATTAAGTGTCAGGAATTGTGGAAAACTGAGTTTAAATGTGTTTGGCTGAGGTGTATGTAAACTTCCGACTTCAACTGTATATACAGTGGGGAGAACAAGTATTTGACACACTACTTACAAAGCATGTAGAGGTCTATAATTTTTATCATAGGTACACTTCACCTGTGAGAGAATCTAAAACAAAAATCCAGAAAATCACATTGTATGATTTTTAAATAATTAATTTGCATTTTATTGCATGACATAAGTATTTGATCACCTACCAACCAGTAAGAATTCCGGCTCTCACAGACCTGTTAGTTTTTCTTTAAGAAGCCCTCCTGTTCTCCACTCATTACCTGTATTAACTGCACCTGTTTGAACTCGTTACCTGTATAAGAGACACCTGTCCACACACTCAATCAAACAGACTCCAACCTCTCCACAATGGCCAAGACCAGAGAGCTGTGTAAGGACATCAGGGATAAAATTGTAGACCTGCACAAGGCTGGGATGGGCTACAGGACAATAGGCAAGCAGCTTGGTGAGAAGGCAACAACTGTTGGTGCAATTATTAGAAAATGGAAGAAGATCAAGATGACGGTCAATCTCCCTCGGTCTGGGGCACCATGCAAGATCTCACCTCGTGGGGCATCAATGATCATGAGGAAGGTGAGGGATCAGCCCAGAACTACACGGCAGGACCTGGTCAATGACCTGAAGAGAGCTGGGACCACAGTCTCAAAGAAAACCATTAGTAACACACTCTGCCGTCATGGATTAAAATCCTGCAGCGCACGCAAGGTCCCCCTGCTCAAGCCAGCGCATGTCCAGGCCCATCTGAAGTTTGCCAATGACCATCTGGATGATCCAGAGGAGGAATGGGAGAAGGTCATGTGGTCTGATGAGACAAAAATAGAGCTTTTTGGTCTAAACTCCACTCGCCGTGTTTGGAGGAAAAAGAAGGATGAGTACAACCCCAAGAACACCATCCCAACCTTGAAGCATGGAGGTGGAAACATCATTCTTTGGGGATGCTTTTCTGCTAAGGGGACAGGACGACTGCACCGTATTGAGGAGGATGGATGGGGGCATGTATCGCGAGATCTTGGCCAACAACCTTCTTCCCTCAGTAAGAGCATTGAAGATGGGTCGTGGCTGGGTCTTCCAGCATGACAACGACCCGAAACACACAGCCAGGGCAACTAAGGAGTGGCTCCGTAAGAAGCATCTCAAGGTCCTGGAGTGGCCTAGCCAGTCTCCAGACCTGAACCCAATAGAAAATCTTTGGAGGGAGCTGAAAGTCCGTATTGCCCAGCGACAGCCCCGAAACCTGAAGGATCTGGATGGAGGAGTGGGCCAAAATCCCTGCTGCAGTGTGTGCAAACCTGGTCAAGAACTACAGGAAACGTATGATCTCTGTAATTGCAAACAAAGGTTTCTGTACCAAATATTAAGTTCTGCTTTTCTGATGTATCAAATACTTATGTCATGCAATAAAATGCAAATTAATTACTTAAAAATCATACAATGTGATTTTCTGTATTTTTGTTTTAGATTCTGTCACTGACAGTTGAAGAGTACCTATGATAAAAATTAGACTTCTACATGCTTTGTAAGTGGGAAAACCTGCAAAATCGGCAGTGTATCAAATACTTGTTCTCCCCACTGTATCTTCTAAGTGTTTAATTTGGGAGATGGGAGAGGTGGGATTTGCAGTGTGTCAAGCTTCACAAATAGAACCAAGTTCTATTTTAGCACCAGGCTACGCAGACACTCGATGCGCGCGAACAGTTTGGATGCAATAATTGGTTCTGGGGCTCTGTTCAGAAACACACACCACAGACATGGAGGACAGCAACACAATTAGACCTAACCAAATTATGAAAAAGCAAAAAGATAACTATTTTACACACTTGGAAAATCAACCAAAAAAACAGAGCAAATTGGAATGCTATCTGGCCCTAAACATATAGTACACATTCACAGAATACCTGATCAGTGACTGACCCAAAATTAAGAAAATGCTTGACTATGTAGAGACTCAGTGAGCATAGCCTTGCTATTGAGAGGCCACCATAGGCAGACCTGGCTCTCGAGAGATGACAGGCTATGTGCCCATTGCCCACATAATGAGTTGGAAACTGAGTAGCACTTCCTAACATTAGAGGTACATATTTCCCACAGATCCCACAAATAATCTGAAAACAAAATCAAACATTGATAAATCCCGTATCGGTTAGGCGAAATACCGCAGTGTGCAATCACAGCAGCGTGTTGCCATGAGAACAAGGTAAAAACATTGGAGCACCAACAAAATGTATTTACCTTCCCCTATTATTCGTACAACAACTATTTGCACATTCCTAAAACACTGTACATAGCTGACAATACTGTATAACACTTGAAATGTTATCATTTTAAAACCTATGTGAGTATAATGTTCACTGTTAATTTGAAATAGCTTTTTGTTGATGTTTTATGTCTTCTCACTTTGGTTTATTTCACTTGATTTGGCAATGTAAACACGTTTCCCATGCCAATAACGGCCCATTGAAGGAAGAGAGATAGAGATGAGATGAGAGATATGAGATGAGAGAATGACAGAGTATAGGCCCTGAGCATCCATGTGTGAACATAACACCACTCTGAACAGAGACACAACCCTCAGAGGGCAGAGGACACCACATGCAGAGAAATGGAGAGGCCTTCAGTTTGAGGCCTTCAGCTTGACACCTCACACTCATCCCAAACAGCCCCCTATTTGCCACCTAGTGCACTACTTTTGACCAGAGCTCTATGAGTTTCTCTATGGGCCCTGGTCAAAACTAGTGAACTACCTCATAACGTTGGTAATGTGGTGTGTAAAGAGCATTTGAGAGTGTTAAGTTATAGACAGAGTTTTCTGTAACTATTATGGGAGACAAAGTGGAAATCTTCATCTTACTGTTCTGCCCTGTGGAACATTCAGCTCTTGGTGGTGATGACAACACTATTTTAAACTCCTGCATATTTAAATTATCCTTCACTCTATCCCTCCCTCATCACTCACTTATACACCTCCTCCCTCCCTACTTACCTACCTCGGTCAATCCCCTACTCACTCACTCACTCACTCACTCCCTTAATCCCCCAATCATACACTCATTAGAACACTTACTCATACACTTCCCTTCCTTCCTTCCTCCCTCCCTCCCATTTCTCATACTCCCTCACTTATTTCTACACCCCCTTCTTCCAGAAATCTCTCCCTCTCCTCTGACGCCCCATCTCCCGACACCAGTGCAATCATAATTTAGTCTGACAATAAGAGAAACAGTGTGTGCGTGCGTATACTATTTAGACTATTGCTATAAGAGAGAGAGAGAAACAGAGCACAATAGGCAGTGCCTTGTTGCTATGGCCAAGGGTTGTTTATACACACTCTGATCTGCTTAGTTTATATTTTCTACGCATCTAGGAGCAGGTGTGTGTGTGTGTGTGTGTGTGTGTGTGTGTTTCTGCTTTCTGTGCATTTCTGACTGTCTGTGGATTTAGCAGATGAGCCGTTCTCTATTCCTTCGCCAGGAGGAAGTTGTTTGCTCATTGTTCTGTAACATTTGTTGTTTTAAGTGGAAACTTTTGATAATGCACCTTATTTTTTCTTATCGCCCCGAGGCACTGCTTTAATCCACAACCATTCAGCAAATCCGGGTGCATCTACTGTATCTATTTACTGTAGCTGAAACCCTCACAATAGGCTGTGTACAGAGACAGCCCATGGTCCCAGATCCCACTCCCTGACTAAGTCCCAAATGGCAGTGGGTGTGTGCACTACATTTCCCCAGGGCCCATTGGCCCATATATGGAATAGGGTGCCATTTGGGATGCATCGTTGATCCTGAACGCCTCCTTAGTCTGAGTAAGAGGGCTAAAAAAACATTAGCAGCGCGTATCTCTCTCTGTGTGGAAACACAGATCCAGGCATCACACACACACACAAAAACGCACACTGATCCCTGCATCACACACTAACTCAATAGACTGCTGTTGAGCGTCATGGCCAGAGGGCAGTGACAGAAAGAACCAAGGGCATTTCATTTGTCCACACAACAAAAGTGGAACAAGTGCACAAACACACACACACACACACACACAATAAACTCTAATCAAAAGCTAATCACAGGCACACACTAGTCAACACACACACAGACACGAGGGAGGAGACAGTATAAGTGAATTAGTAATTTAGTGATGACGTGATTGTACCTCTCCGTTGAAAAGCAGCCTCCCAAACAGCTGCTTAGACTCCTCCAGACCGCCCTCCAAATATACCGCTCCTAAAAGAGAGAATTATTTTTTAAATTTAACCTTTAACTACGCAAGTCAGTTAAGAACAAATTCTTATTTACAATGACGGCTTATCGGGACAGCCACAGTAGTTACTGGCCCAACGCTCTGACCACTAGGCTACCTGCCGCCCATTGAATGAAAGGAAGAGAAAAAAAGAGGGAGGAAGGTGGGATGAGATTTAATGATAAAGCAAATCAGCGATTAAGAAGAAAAGATACCAGTCCGATGGGGTACAAATCATTCAATCATATTTATTTTATCAAGCCCTTTTTACATCAGGAGTTGTCAACAAGTGCTTCTACAGATACCCAGCCTAAAACCCCAAAGAGCAAGCAATGAAGAAGCTAGATATGTTGTGTATAGGAACACTGTTGGCAAGGCTACATTCAACATAGACCAATACTTCACAGCCCTGGGAGGGATGACAAATTCTTTTTTTTTTTTTACTACATTCCCATCTTAGTTCCAACTTCAGCAATCACCGTCTGTCTGACAACCGCTTTCCTGAACGAACTTGTGAAATAAATGGAACATAGGTGAATGAGTTATAATTGCTTCATTAAAAAGATTGCGTTTTATAGCTTTTTTATGTTAAAATGACCCCAGGGTTCCTGCTCAGTGTGTGTTCCACCTCCCACTGTCTATGTGTCTGTGTCACCCCCCCGTCCCCCCCCTCCCAGTCACGGAGCGCAGTAGGTGGCAGGGAGAAATGGGATAGCTTCATCACCATGGTGACGAGATTAAACTAACCAAGGTCACATAACAAAAAACAGGCCCCGTGTTTTGTGTGACAGGATGTGCTGCGCAAACACAAACAACTCAAATGTACGCCGAACACACACCCATACGAATGTCCACATATACACACACACAACACACAAATGAGGGGACAAAGTGTACAATGTTTTAAAATGTTCAAAAGATGCACACGTGAGGAAACACAAACACACAAGGCAAAAAAATAAAATATCGATAAGGATCTCTCGACAGATGCACACGGTTGCAGTCACAGCACGGAGAGTGTCTGCAGTATCTTTCTCTGTTGTAATAATACACCTCTTTCACACACTCTCCTGCTTTTCTTTATCTCTCTCTCGCTGTATTTCTCTCTTTCCATCTCTCCCTCTGTGTCTCTAACCATATCTTTCTCGCTCTGGTGTACTGAGGGAGCTACTTTGGCAGACCAACCTGTATTTGAGAACACTGATAACTTCAATCGTGACAAAAGTAATGCTTGTTCATTTGGGCTTTTATTAACATTGATGTAGTGCAATCTTCCTCTGTTAAGTTGCCTACAACTTCATCTCACATCACACTTAGAAAGGTTAATTCAATTTCCAAAAGCAATAAACACCTGGCAAATCGTGTAGTGCTTATTTTATGTGCATAAATAAGCCCGGTTGTGCTGGGCAGTTGGACTAACGGCAATTCCATGTATTTGATCTACTTGACCTAGGCATATTTCAGAGCTAGCAGATGTAATGTGTGAGCATTCTCGTGTGTGTGTGTGTGTGTGTGTGTGTGTGTGTGTGTGTGTGTGTGTGTGTGTGTGTGTAAGCGTCTGCTGGATTTTCACCACAGGGGGACCAAAGAGGGGGAGTGGTTTGTCTAAAGGACATTTTCCCACTCCTAGATTTGTGCTGAGATGTATGGTCAACCAAGGCTCAAGATGCTCCTACACAGCAGATGGTTCTCCTAACGGCAATTCCATGTATTTGATCTACTTGACCTAGGCCTATTTCAGAGCTAGCACACAGGATTCAACTAACTATTAAGCATGTGAGACGTTGAATCAAAAACCTCAAAAACCACCAAAACACACACACACACACTTCCAAGAACGCACACACAAAATGCAACATCTTATCTATGATGAAACCCCTTCCAGCTGCCTCTGAGATCGAGAACTCTAATCTTGGCATCACCGTGTGAGCATTCTCGTGTGTGTGTGTGTGTAAGCGTCTGCTGGATTTTCACCGCAGGGGGACCAAAGAGGGGGAGTGGTTTGTCTAAAGGACATCTTCCCACTCCTAGATTTGTGCTGAGATTTATGGTCGACCAAGGCTCAAGATGCTCCTACACAGCAGATGGTTCTCAAAACGTCTCCACGGGGACTAACGGCAATTCACAGGATTCAACTAACTATTAAGCATGCGAGTCGTTGAATCAGATGTGTTAGTTCAGGGCTAGAACTAAATTGTGAAAACTTCTGGGTGTCCCAGAGAAGAGGTCAGAGAACCAAGGAGTCATCTTCCCTCTATGCTGAGATTTGTGGTTTGACTGTGAATCGAACACAGCTCTGGAGATGCTCCTACACAGCAGATGTTTCCTCTGAAGATTTGACGGCAGCTAGAAGGTGAAACACACCCCTGGCTGCTTTCTTTCTCTACAGCCATCTTTTATACTTATTTTGACATTACTGTACACTATGGGCTATATTTTAAAAGCTATGGGCTTTTCATGGGTTTTTGGAGAGCCATCACTGATACGGACTCTCTGGAAGAGAGAGGTTACAGAAAGCAGGAGCTACGGCCGGAAAGTTGACGTCTCAATAGTTTTGCCTCAGCATTCCTCAAACGTTCTCAAGAATAGGAGAGTGGAGGTGTGAGAACCTCAAGGGAAGGAAAAAGGTATAAAAAAATAAATAAATCTCAACGTAACACATTAGGTGTCAATCAAAGAGCGGGTACACGACAAAGGAATATCATTCGAGTGAGGGATGGAGAGAGAGAGAGAGGAGAGAGAGAAAGAAAGAGAGAGAAGGAGATGAGGGAGAGCATTTTGACAAGAATCCTGTGTGTGGATAGAATGCCCTGCAGTGGTACGATCAATCGCACAACATGCTGCGATCATTAGACCGAGTCAGTCAACTCAGCTCTATCCATCGTCAGCCTAACCAGCCTGGCTGCTGCCTTCTGCAACTTACAGAGCCTGTGTCCCAGGACCCTATTCCCTTCATAGTGCACTACTTTTGACCAGAGAGAGAGAGAGAGAAAAAGAGAAAGCGGGAAAGTCAAACTTAGTTTTTTAAAATTTTAATAAATTAATAAAAAACTAAATGCTGAAATGTCTTAAGTATTTAAGCCTTTTGTTATGGCAATTTTATATAAGTTCAGGGGCTTAACAAATTGCATGGACTCATTCTGTGTTAAACAATAGTGATTAACAAGATTGTTTTAATGACTTCCCCACCTCTGTACCCCACACATACAATTATCTGTAAGTGAATTTCAAGCACAGATTCAACCACAAAGACTACGGAGGATCTCTTTCAATTATTTGTTTAAATTATTCATTTCGATACACTCAGGGGTTGTGTTCTTAGTCCCCTCCTGTACTCCTGGTTCATCCACGACTGCTTGGCCGCGCAAACTCCAGCACCATCATTAACATGACAGTGATAGAGACCTGGCTGAGTGGTGCCATGACAACCTCTCCCTCAACGTCAGCAAGACAAAGGAGCTGATCAGTGCTTTTTTGTTGTTGTGGCGAAGTGGTCCTGTGCCATTGCAGGACTTTTGGACAGAGAGAAGGTTCATCTTGTCGAGGTCCATTTGCTATTTTCTCAGCCAGCCAAGCCCCGAAGAATACAGTTTATCCATAATTGTGGTGCAGTCTCTTAGGGAGGCACGTTGCTTATGCCCAGCCTCTACGCTTTCAACTCATCCTGGGACTTGACTATTGTGCTTACAATCCTTTCACAGCAGCTCATAGTCTCTGAAAAGCGTGTAGAATGTTCCTCCTTCCACTTAACTACTGCACTTCGTGTCTAACATATGGATGGACTGTGCTCTACCAGCCAATGTTCACGGCAAAAGTCTGCCATGGGGTTTTTCTGGTTAATATACCTCACCCCATTTTTTGTAACCCAACCCCATTTTTTTTTTAGCACAGGTCAATTTTTCCCCATTATTGCACCTTGGAGCCTATGACTTTGCGCCTGTCACCTTACCCAGAAGGGTGGCCCTGTCGTTGTTCAGTGTGTGCATATTGCACCCCCTTGGATTGTAGGAGAGCTCTGGCTAGAGTGTCATGCTCTTCACTCATTGTGCCATCACTTTCGGAAGAGCCTTCACTTTTTGACTGTATCTTTACGAATCATGGAGACCATTATATTGATTTATAATGGCAAGGGTGATAGATTTTGGAGAGGCCTGGATGGACCCTCTCCAACAGAGAAATTCACCTCCTGGGCACTGTTTTTCGAACAGGTCTCATTATAAAAGATACATGATTTATGTAAGCTTTTATTTCTTTCATCACATTCCCAGTGGGTCAGAAGTTCACATACACTCAATTAATATTTGGTAGCATTGCCTTTAAATTGTTTAACTTGAGTCAAACGTTTCAGGTAGCCTTCCACAATAAGTTGGGTGAATTTTGGCTCATTCGTTGGTGAATTTTGGCTCAAATGGTGGAACTGAGTCAGGTTTGTAGGCCTTGCTCGCACACGCTTTTTCAGTTCTGCCCACACATTTTCTATAGGATTGAGGTCAGGGCTTTGTGATGGCCACTCCAATACCTTGACTTTGTTGTCCTTAAGCCATTTTGCCACAACTTTGGAAGTATGCTTGGGGTCATTGTCCATTTGGAAGACCCATTTGCGTCCAAGCTTTAACTTCCTGACTGATGTCTTGACATGTTACTTCAATATATCCACATCATTTTCCTTCCTCATGATGCCATCTATTTTGTGAAGTGCACCAGTCCCTCCTGCAGCAAAGCACCCCCACAACATGATGCTGCCACCCCCGTGTTTCACGGTTGGGATGGTGTTCTTTGGCTTGCAAACCTCCTCCTTTTTCCTCCAAACATAACAATGGTCATTATGGCCAAACAGTTCTATTTATGTTTTATCAGACCGGAGGACATTTCTCAAAAAAGTACGATCTTTGACCCCATGTGCAGTTGCAAACCGTAGTCTGGCTTTTTTATGGAGGTTTTGGAGCAGTGGCTTCTTCCTTGCTGAGCGGCCATTCAGGTTATGTCGATATAGGACTCGTTTTACTGTGGATATAGATAACTTTGTACCTGCTTCCTCCAGCATCTTCACAAGATCCTTTGCTGTTTTTCTGGGATTGATTTGCACTTTTCGCACCAAAGTGCGTTCATCTCTAGGAGACAGAACGCGTCTCCTTCCTGACGGTATTACGGCTGCGTGGTCTTGGTGTATATACTTGTGTACTATTGTTTGTACAGATGAACGTGCCTTCAGGCGTTTGGAAATTGCTCCCAAGGATGAACCTTTTGATTTTCCAATGATGTTGAGCAAAGAGGCGCTGAGTTTAAAGGTAGGTCTTGAAATACATCCATAAGTACACCTCCAATTGACTCAAATAATGTCAATTAGCCTATCAGAAGCTTCTAAAACCATGACATTACTTTCTGGAATTTTCCAAGCTGTTTAAAGTCACAGTCAACTTAGTGTATGTAAACTTCTGACCAACTGGAATTGTGATATAGTAAATTATAAGTGAAATAATCTGTCTGTAAACAATTGTTGGAAGAATTACTTGTGTCATGCACAAAGTAGATGTCCTAACTGACTAAAACTATAGTTTGTTAACATGAAATCTGTGGAGTGGTTGACCAATCAGTTTGAATGACTTCAACCTAAGTGTATGTAAACTTCTGACTTCAACTGTATCTCACCGCATTTCCCTGTTGGCAAGAGCGTGAGGAAGAGAAGCATGCTTGAGGATGACCAGAGGGTGGGAGAGTGGCTTCTTGTATGGAAATGAGGGTCACACCTCATTCAACACTCTGCCCGTCTCCAACAGACATTTTGGATTGGTACTTCCGAGAGAATAGGCGGTCCGAGAACCCCACAGGTGAGATCTCACTAATAATATCGGAGAACCGGGGTTATGCATGTAACCTTAAGTTTTCAGATTGCCTCACAAAGGGCACCGATTGCTAGATGTGTAAAACAAAACAAAAACAAGTACAATCCAGGTGTGAAAAGCTCTTAGAGAGCCAAAGGTGTTTCCAACAGTATTAATAAAATGTGGAAAAGGTCAAGAGGTGTAACTACTTTGACGGCACTGTACACCTAGTATGCTTCCCTAATGACACCCTACTTCCTTTATAGTGCCCATAGGATTCTGTTCAAAAGTAGTTCACTATAAAGGGAATAGGGTGCCATTTGGGACGCAGACAAGAGCTATTCATGTCAATAACAACTGTAATATACCTGTTCTCTTGCGTCAGGTTTAGGGGAAGGCTGCTGCTACATTTACATGAGTAATGTAGCTGTAGCTCTTATCCAGAGCGACTATATAAAGACATAGTATATACCATTTAGCAGATGCTATTATGCAAAGAGACTTACAGTCATGCGTGCATACATTTTATGTAAGCTGGCCCCAGCGGGAATCAAACACACAACCCTTGGAAGTACCATGCTCTACCAACTGAGACACACAGGACCACCTCCTTTACTGATGTATGCTACAGTTATCTTTAGGGGGGGGGGGGGGGTGTAATACCCAGAGGCCCTTTCAGTGACCAATAAACAGGGTCCAGGGCTCCAAATATCAGTGTCTGACAGTCACATTAATAACTTCAAATGAATTATTCAAATAAGCATTGGCTCTAATCCATCAAATAAAAATAAAGTAGTTTTTCCATCTCTCCTCTGCTCCGTTTTGCTCCAGCCTGGCCGCCCAACGGGCACAAAAAGCAGAGGCACATTAACAACTAAATAAACCGAACAAAAAAAATAAATGAAACTTTGCCACCGCCATCACTGCACAGAGGCTGCTGATTACATTGCGACATCAAACATCTTAACTATTCCAAACTAAAAGGGGTTGAGGGTGAGAGAGAGAGAGAAAGAGAGAGGAGAGAGCCAGCGAAAGATTGAGAAAGAGAAGAGCACCACAGAAAACTATCCCTCCATTCGCAGCAATTAACAATGACGCTGTTCTCACTCAGTGAATACACAGTCTCTGCATTGTGTAAATCCGATATTCAGATCACTGAAAGATGATAATTTTCCCTCCTCTCTTTTAATAGGAAGAGCTTAGAGACTAGAGAGAAGAGGGGGCCTAACAATTATCCATCATCTGCATCTCGGCGTTGCCTGGCGCCTGCTGGCACACTATACTCCACAGATCAACTG
The DNA here is from genome assembly GCA_023634145.1 of Thymallus thymallus. Taxonomy (NCBI): domain Eukaryota; kingdom Metazoa; phylum Chordata; class Actinopteri; order Salmoniformes; family Salmonidae; genus Thymallus; species Thymallus thymallus. The sequence goes on from CM042418.1 coordinate 10,643,449, forward strand.
TACAAGGAAATTAGGGCCATAAAACAGAACGGAGCTTTCTTCTTTTCAATTCTTTCCTCTTTTGAAAAGTTTCTATAGGATGGAAGGAAGACAAGGGGGCTAATCAGTCAAAACCTCAGTGAGAGGGGGTGGGGGGGGAGACGTGCCACAGCCCCTCCGAATAGGCTGAGGGAGAAAGTCTTTTGTTTCCATGATGAGAGGTAGAGAGAGAACGAGAAAGGAGAATGTTAAGGAAAACAGGGCCACAAGAGCCCAAATGAGAATGGAAGTTAATGCTGATAGATTAAAAAAACAAAACAAAAAAAACAATTAAAAGCTCTATTTTCCATTTAACATTTTGAATAATGCAGGGTTGCGGGCACCTACAGATGCTGCTTTACCTTTCCACCCCTCACCTTCCCTTACGCCATTCTTTAATTCCTCTCCTACTCTCTCTCCCAGGCACAAAGTGGCCCTGCCTCAAGGTTAGCAGACATAGACACTGTGTGTGTGTGTGTGTGTGTGTGTGTGTGTGTGTGTGTGTGTGTGTGTGTGTGTGTGTGTGTGTGTGTGTGTGTGTGTTACAGCGAGACAGGAGAGTCAGTCTGTCCATGCAAAGTAGAAGGTTATCTGCTGCTTCTGACTACTTGCTGCATAGCCAGGGTTCAAGGGTCGCTGCGGCACATAAAGAAATAAAACAAGAGTTACCAAACACATCCAACAACCCCTTAAAGCCATCCGCTCCACACTACACTCGTCAGATTACATATTTCTACTTACAAAAGGACAAATTAAAGATCAGTGATGTCTAAAAATGATGCGTTCCAAAATGAATGACGCATCTAAAGAAAAGCAACTTGTTCTCTGGGACGTTTGCTTGTGTGTGTGTGTGTGTGTGTGTGTGTGTGTGTGTGCACGCTTGAGTGAGTAAGTGTGAGAGTATGTTACAGTGGGAGCTGCTGTTTCACATGTTTCCTGTGAAACAGATAACAGAATGAAATGACATCTACTCCACTCTGAGTTTGTCTCAGAGAGGAAGAAAAACAGAGAAAGAGAAGAAAGGCAGAGGAGCAGAGGGAGAGAGGGAGAGAGGGAGAGACAGACAGACAGACAGACAGACAGACAGACAGACAGACAGACAGACAAGGGGGTAAAGGGGGTATTCAGAAGCCCTTGGAGCTAAAAACAGAAGTTGAGATGACAGTGTCACAAAAGAATAGGAACATCAAGACAAGCAATTTCAACGCAAGTGCTCGTGTGCGCTCGCTCGTCAGCGTACATCTCGGCATGAGGGGCCTATTTTGAGTTAGCCATCCAAAACCATCACTGGAGGCTCCTCTCAGCCTCTCTTGACAGCCAGGCCCTCTCTCACTAGGCCCTCTCTCACTGGGTCCTCTGTCTGTGTCATCAAGCATGTTTATTCACCACTTATTACAGTGAGATTGCAGACAGCAAAAGAGAAACATACTGTAAAAGAGACTGAGTAAGAGGGAGGAGCCAGGCCCACCCACTGGGGAGCCAGGCCCAGACCATCGGAATTCCTTTTTCCCCATAAAAGGGCATTATTAAAAGATATAAATACTCCGTAGCACCCACCCCCTTGATATGCCACATGTGACAGGTGGATGGATTATCTTGACAAAGGAGAAACGCTCACTAACAGGGATGTGCACAAATTTGAGAGCTTTTTTTTGGAACATTTCTGGGATCTTTTATTTCAGCTCATGAAACATGGGACTAACATGTTGTGTTTATAAAATCCGGTTTCTTCATTGCCCGGCAGAGAGCAGACACCCGGACATCTGATGAAACTGTTGGTTTACACAACCAAAGAATTTCTACACAAACAGTCAGAAACCGTCTCAGGGAAGCTCATCTGTGTGCTCGTTGTCCTAACCAGGGTCTGGACCTGACTTCAGTACGGCATCGTAACCAACTTCAGTGGGCAAATGTTCACCTCCCATGACACGCTGGAGCAGTATGCTCTTCACGGATTAATCCCGGTTTCAACTGTACCAGATGGCAGACAGCGTGTATGACAGCGTGTATGGCATCGTGTGGGCGACCAGTTTGCTGATGCCAACATTATGAACAGAGCCCCACTGTGGCGGTAGAGTTATGGTATGGCCAGGCATAAGCAACAGACAACGAACACAATTGTATTTTATCAACGGCAATTTGAATGCACAGAGAAACCGTGACGAGGCCCATTGTCGTGCCATTCATCCGCCCGCCATGTTTCAGCGTGATAATTCACTGCCCCATATCACAAGGATCTGTACAGAGATCTGTACACCCATTGAGCATGTTTGGGATGCTCTGGATCGACGTGTACGACAGTGTTCCAGTTCCCGCCAATATGCAGCAACTTCGCACAGCCATTGAAGTGGGGAAACATTCCACAGGCCACAATCAACAGCCTGAACAACTCTATGCGAAGGAGATGTGATACTGACTGGTTTTCTGATCCACACCCCTACCTTTTAATATTTTATTAAGGTATCTGTGATCAACATTTGCATATCTGTATTCCCAGTAATGTTAAATCCATAGATTAGGGACTAATTACTATTTCAGTTTACCGATTTCCTTACATGAACTGTAACTCCGTAAAATCATTGAAATTGTTGCATTTATATTTTTGTTCAGTGTAGCGACGGTACATAGTTAACAGAGACAGACAGAGATAGACAGAGTCACACACATAGATAAACTCACCTATGAGTGCTTCAAAGCAGTTGGCCATGGCATGTCTCAGGTCTGACTCCCTACAGAGGTCTGGGCCGTGGGCATACAGCATGAAGCGATCCAGCTCCAGTTTCTGGCAAAGCACGAAACATACCAACACATACAGTCACAATCTATGCCATGCAATACTAGGAAAGACAACAGTTCTCATGCCTGGTGGGCCAGTTTGGCACATTTTCTACTAGTCTGGTCTGAAAAAAACTAGCTTCAGGCTAGCTGGCTAGATTAATATAACACAATCACTGTTATACGATAACAGTTTCTCCTGACAGTATTTTGTCTTTGATAACTACACACTGACCAATTTGATGTTGACCTGATACAGCGAAGGGCCAGGTGGTGATTTTTTGCGGTTGAAAAGTTTCAGAGTCCGCCACTCTAGGGAAATGAGAGCAAGTGACTTTACACCATTCTGTTCTGCATGGCACTCAACTACAGTAAAATGTCTGTAGTCCTTAGGAGAGAGAGACATATGGCCAGCTGTGCCCTGTGCTGTGCACTGCTCTGTAAGCTCTCACTGTGACGAGTGAGTAAGTACCTGGCAGGAAGTGTGTATGGGTCCTGGTCAAAAGTAGTGCACTATATAGGGAATAGGGTGCCACTTGGGACGCAACCAAACAGACAGGAGCATCTGAAAGAGCGCGGACAGTCACAGGACAGATAATCATGTCTAAAAAGTGATAAATCATAGGGTTGACCTTGCAGGGAAACGGATCGGTTAGGGAGGGACATGGTAGAGACAGGCCTGTCACTAGCTGGCAGCCTGGCACATTTCAAACGCGATGGATATGTTCCAAATGGCACCCTATTCCCTATATAGTGCACTGCTTTTTAACCAGAGCCCTATGGGCCTTGATCAAATTGAGTGCACTGAACAGGGAATAGGGTGCCATTTTGGAGTAATAATTGTTTGTTTTCATCTCAAATATATTCAAACTTCTAAAACAAATTACCTGTGCATTTGTTTCTATATTAACAAATCTGTCCAGTCTTATTTTCCAGTTGATATAAAGTAATAGCAATGTAGCTACTTTACCAAATAGATGTATTTAAAATACATGACTAGGCATCAACAACTTCATTCATTAGACATAAAAATGTGCTAATTCTTTTTGAATTCGGAAGGGAAAGAAATCTATTAAATATTTGGCCTAACTAATTTACAGGGAACTTGCTGTTTGACTTTCAAGTTTTACAAGTGAAGTGTCGGCTTCACCTGTCGCTTTTCTAAATTTTTCAAGCAAAAATTCCAAGTGTTCTTGTGCAGAGACAGAGTAGGTGTTACCGGCTGAAGAAGAACTGGTAAACAACTTGGCAACCGTTGCATATTGTATAACACTCACTTTCCTGTGAGCGGCAAATTGAAACAAGCCAAAGTGAGGCTTGGTTCCAAATAGCACCCTATTACCTTAAGTAGTGCACTACTTTTGACCAGGACCCATAGGGCTCTGGTCAAAAGTAGTGCACTATATAGGGGTATTGGGTGCCACTTGGGATGCATACACCCAGAGACAGCGCTAATACGAACCCAGGCAGCTGCATCTTGGTATTCAGGGGGGAGTGACATGAAAGATTAAAGATTTAATTGCTTTTCTCCACATCATGGGATGATTAGTGTTCTTTCTCCAACAACAGTGCCAGTAGTATAGCATGCAGGCGTGTTTGACGTGTTTTTGGCAATAAGCTGTTGCCACAGGAGAGGGCAGAGAGGTGTGTGTGTATGTGTGTTTGATAATATGCTGCTGCTACAGGAGAGTGGCCTCTCGGAGAGGGCAAAGTTGGGAACGGTCACTAGGGAACCTGCAACACTAATACTAGACCTGAAGAACAACAACCTTTTAACTCTAATTACAGACAGAAGAGAGAAGGAAGAGAGAGAAAGAGAAATAAAAAGAGAGCGGTGAAGGGGGGGGGGGGGGGGGGTGGAGATGGAGACAATTACTCCTCTCCCCCTGTGTACCCTTACAAGAAAGTCATAGAGAGGCAGAAACAATAAAAACAGATTTTTATCCATCTTTGTGCTGAACACTCTTATTGGTGCTCATATCCTCACTCTGTGAACTTTAGAGTAGCACCATCTTAGGCTGTGTTCGAAATGGCACCCTACATCAGGGATCATCAACTAGATTCAGCCTGGGAAAGATTATTTTCTTGAGTCGAATCTACAAATCATCTTGCATCATAAATAATTACTATATTATTTGTAGATCAGTCAGTCGGTCACAATTTACCTATGATACATTTCAGTTTTGAGGCACTCAAACACAGCCAATTACAAATAATTTGTAGCCTAAAACGTGACAGCAACAAGCTCAGATAATATTTGTCCAAAACGTAATAATTTCAAACCTTGCTGATATTTGTATACGATCAAATATCAAATCAAATGTATTTATAAAGCCCTTTTTACATCAGCCGATGTCACAAAGTGCTATACAGAAACCCAGCCTAAAACCCCAAACAGCAAGCAATGTAGACGTAGAAGCATATCTCTACTATGCATGGGAATACTTTGTAACCGATATCCAAAATTAAAATCACTTGGAGCTGATTTGCTGGTATTTTTACAGTCTTATATCCAACAATAAAAAATAAAAACAACTTTTTGGGGAGGGGCTCAAAATACTTGGGGGGAGACAAATCATACTAACCATGGGGTGCCAGTTGGGGAATTTTGCCCTACATAGTTAATTACATGACCAGATCCCCATTGGCCCTGTTCAAAAGTATTGCACTATGGGCCGGTTTCCCAGACACAGACTAAGCCTAGTACTGGATATAAACATACTTCCATTGAACACAATTCTTAGTCCAGGACTAGTGTTAAATCGGTGTTCTGGAAACAGTCCTTAAAAAGGGTATAAGTCTCACCTTCGCTAGCATGGCCAGGTGCTGGTTCTGTACGATGGCTGTTCTGTAGGTGGCCAGCCCTCCTTCCTCCAGACTGGGGAACAGGTAGTACAGATGGACACTGTGGAGACAGGAAAATCCAAGTCGTTAGATCCAAGATGGCTGACGATGGATCACAATCTCACAGATCACCAGCTGTGTGCAGGCAAACATACAGAGACCCATTAGATCCGACATGGCCACCGATGGGACACATATCCACAGCTGTGTGCAGGCAACCAAAGATGGCTGACCATGGGGCACAGTTAGGGCGGCGCGATATCGAATTAACGCAATGTTTCAAATACCTGTATCGCAGAATCAACGTTAGCATTTTTTTCCCCTCTCGTTTTTAGGAACGTTCTGTTTTTTTGGTCTCCTTCTCTGTGCTGTGTACATTCCCACATAGACACCAAGCCCCTCCCCCTGCAACTCACAAAGACGAAAGATAACTTCTTCCTCTCTGACAAGCAGTTTAAACTCACTATTCGCATTTGAGGTTTGGTCCAACAGAATCGGTCATATGGACACCGAAACGCTTAAGACATTATTTTACTGTAATAGGTGAGAACAGAACCTTTCTAATCATACCATTTTCATGTCTTAACTCCCAAAAAGACCCTACTAAAACGAGAGTATCAATGAGCATGATTGTGGAAAATTCATGCTCAATGTATCGCGAGCGGCACTGCGTGACCACAAACCACTAGCAGCATTTTAGTCAGACTTTTGTGCTAGCTGTTTAGTTAATGTTTTATAAATGTACAATTAGTATAAAAAAATACACATTTATATAAGGTATTAACAACTCGTTCTCATTCTGTTAAAAATAGCTGGCTACTCACTAGCACTTGTGCTCAAGACATTGTTTGAGACCCGTGTTCATTTTCTATAAAGTCTGCTATTAGTGGATCTGCATTATATATTGTTCTGGTTAAATTTGTAACAAAGACAGATCAGTGATTCCTTCCTTAGCGGTATGACGGCTGCGTGATCCCATGGTGTTTATACTTGCGTACTATTGTTTGTACAGATGAATGTGGTACCGTCAGGCGTTTGGAAATTGCTCTCAAGGATGAACCAGGTCTTGACTGATTTCTTTTGATTTTCCCATGTTGTCGAGCAAAGAGGCAAGGAGTTTGAAGGTAGGCCTTGAAATACATCCACACCTCCAATTGACTCAAATGATGTCAATTAGCCTATCAGAAGCTTCTAAAGGCATGACATCATTTTCTGGAACTTTCCAAGCTGTTTAAAGGCACAGTCAACTTAGTGTATGTGAACTTCTGACCCACTGGAATTGTGATATAGTGAATTATAAGTGAAATAATCTGTCTGTAAACAATTGTTGGAAGAATTACTTGTGTCATGCACAAAGTAGATATCCTAACCGATTTGCCAAAACTATAGTTAGTTAACATGAAATCTTTGGAGTGGTTGAAAAATGAGTTTTAATGACTTCAACCTAAGTGTATGTAAACTTCCGACTTTAACTAATATATATACTGTATATAAAAATAAATAAATAAACTGGGCATCCCTCAGCTCACCTATTTCTCTCTCCCAGTGAGGCTTATATCGTGTGACGGGCAAAAATTACCTTATGAGCTAAACAGGGCTAGCCAAGGCATTTCTCCCTCTCCATCTACCTTTCTATCTATACAAATGAAGGCTGTGTCCCAAACCGTAGCATATTCCCTATATAATGCACTACTTTCAACCAGGGCACACTATATGGGAAATATGGTGCCATTTTGGACGCAGCCGAGGTAGTTAGGTAGAGCGACTGACTGACCAAGTCAGTGTAGTAATAATAGCACCATGTAATTAGCGGTGTGGGAGTAACTCAGTCAATAACACACACAACATTGTCATAGCTAATTGCTAGTTGTCATGGAGAATTTCAGCAGGCTCTGGTGAAATTACAACCGAAAACCCAATTTGGAGGAAATCTCAGGCTAAAGGGGGGGGGGGGGGGGAGTCGTCACCATGTTCGATTAGAGGAGGCGTCCGTCAAACAAAGAGAAAAACAGCGAGGGAGATGACGGACATAAAGCTCACCTGGTGAGAAACTCCACAACGGCATCGCCGAGAAACTCCAGACGCTCGTTGTGATTGATCCTGAAGGGGGAGAGAGAAAAAGAGATGAAGAAAGAGACATGAAGGCAGAGAGGGGAGAGAGAGATGTTTAATAGGTCTCAGTCTATCGTATATCAGACATTTACACAGGAACCACAAGTATCTGAGACAGACCAAATCAACACAATCTGACAAATATCAGGGGTGAAAATCCAATAGCGACCTGAAATATGGCCTGTACATGTTTGAATTAAGTTGATTAATTCTGCTCAAGTGTATTTATTCAGCCTCAAACTTTCACAAATCTATCGCACACATTTATTAGCACACAATGCAAAGGTGTTTTGGAATAAAAATGGCCTCTGCATCAGTGGTTGGTGACATTGCTTAGACCTCCTTATGGAAGTAGGACCTACCTAGAGGGGGAGGGGTCGTCTTGTCCAAGACGAGACATGATGTTGATCAAGGTGTTGATTCCTGACCAATCAGACAGAGGTTGGTTAGTCAGCATAGACAACAGAAACATCCGTCGATCAATATTGGTGAAGTGGGTGTGCGTGCGCGCTTATTCTACTGTAGGTACCCACCCTTCTTCCTCATATACATGTGGTGGACCTTCCTGTCTCCATACTTGGGCTGGCGGATGCCACAGTTGGACAGGGAGTTACGGGCATGGTCTGGGTTCATGCCGAAGTTCAGGTGGTGGCTGGGGTGAGTCATGGCCAGCTGGAGAAAGAGGGAGTAAGTCAGAATCTGCCGATGGTGACTGAGGGGTGACCGTACATATCACTCTGAATGGATAAATTGAGCTACAGTACATACTATGGGAATTAGCATCCTAAAAATATTAATCAAATGGAGGTATAAAAAAAAATCCAGTAGCAAAGTAGAAGATCTCCACCACTTTGTATGGAAAGCAGGGCGTCTGTCTGATCTGAACATCGTCAACCGAGGGAAAAGAGAATATGGATGCAGTACTTTCAGTAAGACGTGTCAAGCATTTATCAAGCTAACATTATCAGGATGTAGCTTCTATCAGCGAAAACACTAACTCATCTCTCCTCTCAACGGACTGCTCGGGTTTCCAACTTAAAATCAATTTCAAGCTCCAATGAGATATATATGTAAAGAGTTAACAGAGGGGGTTTCAATATCATCACTCCAGACGCCACCAGGGTTGTATCCTTGAACAGAAACAAATCAATTTTTGTTGTAACTAAAAGAAACAGAACTGCGTTCAACAGTTTTCAGAACTATTTGACCGTCCAGCACAACACCATCCTCGTCTGAAAGGTTGACACAAAAATAATTGGAATTCTAAATGATCCCTGTTGTGCAAACAGAGAAATGTCAGACACATTGTCTGTGTCCCGAATGGCACTCAATGAACCTTGGTCAAAAGAAGTGCACTGTACAGAGAAAAGTGCTTTTTGGATGCAGCCATCGAGTGGCAAAGACAGTACACTTAGTCCTCCTTCTCAAGAGTTATTAACGTTACACTTGAAAGTGCCCATAATCTAACGCCTGCCTCAGACCACTCGTAGAACAGCGAAGTGTTTGATGTTTTTTTTGTAAGAGTTTTTTTTTTTGCCCTCCCACGTCACTTTATACACAGAAGAGCTCTGCTAAACTTTGTGGGTTATCAGTCTCTCTGTGACCATGAAAAGTTGCCCCGTCTTTGCTACTGATACAAACAAGCAATGTATAAAAAGACGCTTCAAATGAAAACCGAGATGACTGCGTTAAAATAAACAGTAAGCTATAGGCCTATTTCAATAATATTGAAATACATTTAACGTTCAATCATTTGAGTTCTATTTTGCTATTGGTAGGCTACTGTCTAATTTGTCTCAGTATATTTCATGATGGGGCTTCCCGAGAGGCGCAGCTGTCTAAGGCACTGCATCTCAGTGCTAGAGGCGTCACTGCAGACCCTGGTTCAATCCTGGGCTGTATCACAACAGGCTTCGTCCGGGTTAGACAGTCATTGTAAATAAGAATTTGTTCTTAACCGACTTGCCTAGTTAAATAAAGGTTAATTTAAAAAAAGTCATAAAAATGTGTAGCATAACGTGCACAATGTGCCAAAATCGGTGATTTAGTGCATTTTTATTGTGTAAGCATTAGAATAAGCCGCCTCAATATTTGCAGCCATAGGTGGTAATATCACTCTAGCAGCTGATCTGTCGTCAGTATTGTGAAATAATTAGATTTGAATAGGGAAAGCAGCACTCCCTTTCATTCGATCCTATCAGTATCTACTCATGCTCCAACGACGCAGTTAGCGACCGTTCCCGCTGCGTGGTGTTTTGGGAAACGCATGTTACATAGTCGGCTGTTGTAGGAAAGATGTGTTGTTAAAAAACACTCGTAAGCCTACATTCCAATCGCAAAACTGGTCCCTGGCGAGGATGCTAGTCTGTCAAAATTATGACTACATGAAGTTATGAGGCTTTGGTTGTACTGATCTAATGGCTGCTCAACAGCCTTTGGATAAACATGAATAATCATGATAGATGACCCTGCTAGTCATCTATGAACGTTTGAACATCTTGAAGAACGACCTGGCTTTAACGGCCATGTAATCTTATAATCTCCACCCAGCACAGGCAGAAGAGGACTGGTCACCCCTGAGAGCATGGTTCCTCTCTAGGTTTCTTCCTAGGTTCCTGCCTTTCTAGTGAGTTTTTCCCTAGACACTTGCTTCTATATCTGCATTGCTTGCTGTTTGGGGTTTTAGGTTGGGTTTCTGTATAAGCACTGTGTGACATCTGCTGATGGAAAAAGGGCTTTATAAATACATTTGATTTGATAACTCACAAGGAAAGTCAGTGTGTCTCAAATGGCACCTGATCCCCTTATATTCCCTATACAGTGCACTACTTTTGACCAGGGCCCAATGGGAATAGGGTCCCATTTGGGATGAAACTTGACAGAAACATTTTCTTATATGAACACTATGAAAAATGTTGTCTGGAGTCTTGATCAATGCAAAGATTTATGCAAGATCAATCATTGTCACAGAGACTATAAGGAATTAGAGCATAAGACTACATATTATGTTGGAAATTAGAGATACGAAAACAAGATCCACTTTGGTGCCTCTTACACGTGTCTCGTGTCACCAGCATGCGCGCACACGCACGCACACAGATAGTGAGATGACATCAAACATGGTAGAGTTGTGCGGTTGAATTATTGAGGCCCTTCAGGCCGTCTCTGTTCCTGTCAGCACAGGTCAGGGTAGAAGGGGGTGAGGCGGGGAGGAGGGAAAGGGGGCGGTGGGTGAGGGAACAGAGGAGTGGTGGGGGTGGTAGAAGAGAAGGGTGGACGGGGAGGAGGGGCACGGGGAGGTGGAGGAGGTGGTTTAAAGAACAGAAGACAAAGGGAGAGGCAGGCAGGCAGATCGTCCACGATGGTTGCATGTCTCCAACCGTCACTATTCTTTAACAGAAAAGGATCTTGTAATCTAGAGCTCCCCTGCAGGATGGTAGAGGGAACTACAGGACATGGACTAGTGGTGTTACTAGTGTGTGTGTGTGTGTGTGTGTGTGTGTGTGTGTGTGTGTGTGTGTGTGTGTGTGTGTGTGTGTGGCCTCTACCATCAGCCAGGGCTTTCTATTTAACAATAATGATGACAGGCCATCATCACTACCACAAAAAAAGACAGCCACCGCCTACCACAAACACACACACAATCACATACAGACAGACACGCACAATACCACAGGTTAACACATTTAAAAAAAAAAAATGTAACTAGGCAAGTCAGTTAAGAACAAATTCTTATTTACAATGACGGTCTATGCCGGCCAAACTGACGACGCTGGGCCAATTGTGCGACGCCCTATGGGACTCCCATTCACGGCCAGGTGTGATACAGCCTAGAATCAAACCAGGGTGTCTGTAGTGACGCCTCTAGCACTGAGAAGCAGTGCCTTACAACCACTGCTCCACTTGGGAGCCCCAAATGCATGAAAGCTCGCACAAGAACACACATCTAAATTACGGAGGTGTTACAGGCTCTGTGAACATGCAGGAAATCAGGACTAGGTCTTTAGGTGCCTATTAATTTTCCAAGTTTGTTACCCTCTACACCTTTAGATATGCAAAAAAAATCTGGTAAAAAGAAGCAGGCATGGTCAACTAGTGGGATCTTTGTCTGTGTATGAAAGGGTAAGAGGTCCTTGAGTGTATGATCATGAGGCAACAGTCAGCCGTACAACACATTCATTTCTAATGCATCAGTCTCTGTATGGCAGCTCTCCAATAGTGCTGGAGGCATCACTGAAGCTAATGAAGAGAGCTCTGGTAGGCTCCAGCCCTGATAGGACCACACTGGGAGGGGTGGGTGTGTGTGTGTGTGTATCTATGTGTGTCCTTGCTAAGGCGGGGCAAAGTGGTGTTGGTGTATCGAGCGGTTGCAGGGGCAGAGTTGTTTAGTAAAGTCTGGAACCCCCTCAGTCCCCATGGTAGTGAACAGCTGTCAACAGTCTAGGCCTTTATCAAGCCCAGCTGGGCTACACACAAACGCAGCGCCTAAACTGCTCAAACCACACACAAACACAGCGTCATGGTGGCCCACTAATGTCAACGCACACTGTGATCAAACTGTGGGTGGTTTTTTTTGTTTTTTTATGAAGGAGGGTCTTTGAGTAGGAGGGCCACGGGTACATGCACACACACACAATCGTGGGTTAACACACACACACACACACATCTATAACCACAGAAACAGACACACACAGAGACCCACACAGAGGCTAATAGGCCTTCAGTGCATGATCATGAGGCAACAGTCAGCCATCCCCTCTCTTTAACCATGAATACAACACATTAATTTCTAATGCATCAGTCTCTGTATGACAGCTCTCCAATAGTGCTGGAGGCATCACTGAGAGCTCTGGAAGGCTCCAGCCCTGATGGGACTACACTGGGTGGGTGTGTGTGTGTGTGTGTGTTTGTGCGCGCGCGCGCGCGCGTCTCACCTGTAACAGGCAGCGCTCCTTGAAGACGTAGCCAATCAGCTCGTCCAGGTGCTTCAGACACTGATGGTAGCGGATGTGGTGGGTCAACACTGGCAACATCATAGCATGCTGCACAGAGAGAGATGGAGGGAGGGAGTGAGACAGATGGGAGAGATGGAAAAAGAAGGGGGAAACGGAGTGAGAGTGAGAGGTGGAGCGAGAAAGAGATGGCGAGAGAAAGAGAGAGACACACACAGAGCAAGATAAATAGACACAGAAAGAGAACATGGTAAAATCAAGTGGCACTCAGACAGAGGGAGATGAAATAATCAAAAGTCCAATTAGTGTGCATGTGTTCTTTACCGGGAGGAGAAATTGAGTCGTGGGGGAAATTCAAATTTTGACACAGACGAATCAGTACCTCTATTTCAACATGCTGACACAAACCTGACTACAAAAATATAGCCAGTGTCAAAGAAAATAAAGAAAGAAAATAAATAAAAGGAAAGAAAATAAACGAAAGAGCGGAAGGAGTGAGGGAGCGAGCGAGAAAAAGAGAAGAGGGAGAGAGGAGAGGGAGAGACTGCGCAAGTAAATGACAGAAAGAGAGTAACCAATATGAGCTACCATTAGCGGGAGTCTCATCAGTCCGTACTGGGAGAACAGTGGGGGGAGCGTTGCGTAGCGGTGGAACACCCATTAACCCTGTGCCACCACGTAAGCGTAGGCTGCGCTGCATGTTTTAATTAGTGTTACCGGGGGTGCACAAGGTTCTTACAGGTCAGTCAAATGAGCTGTGTCGCTCTCTCCCACCCGCTTGCTCTCTCGCCATCTTCTCCCTCGGTTTCTTTCTCTCTCTGTGTGTGTGTGTGTGTGTGTGTGTGTGCGTCTATCTCTCTGCGCTAACCACTAACCCACACAGCCCTAGCGCTGATCAGTCAGCCAACCCCTGGCCCTCGACTGCCTACCCACCGCCCACACTGCACGTCCACACCACTCTAAGGCCTTGTTAACCAGCCAATTAACAAAGCAAGCCCGTGTCTCAATGTCTCAACCCAATGGACTTGCTCAAATTAGGCTACTGCCCAAGTGGCTGAGACAACATTCGCATGGGTCTACTCCCAGACCAATTTACTCACTGGGTACTCAGTAGGAGACGGTGTGTGTGTGTGTGTAGGGCTAGGAGTGATTGTGTCTGTGTGGGGGAAGGTTTGTGCTGGTGATAATGAGAAGGTGATATGTCGTCAGGTGTAGTCTTTAGCTACGGGCCAAGAAACTGCTCACCATGTGTCTTGGTTTGCCATGATGGTAGAAAAACCACAGGCGGTAGGGTGTGTATCTGTGTGCATGTTATTGCACTTGGATCTGTGCATAGGTTTGCTGCGTCTCGGAGTGTACAGGGTGTGTGTGTGTGTGTGTGTGTGTGTTAGCGTGTGTGTAGCAGCAAAGCGTCTCTCCTGCCTACCTGACAGACGTCAGAGCGGATGCCAGTCTTCCAGAAGCCCTGGCTGCTGAGCTCCACGGTCACCTCCCGGCGCATGGTGTTCTTCTGGCGGATCTTCTGAAGGGCTTCCTGATAAAACAACACCCGTACATTATTAAGCCTGGTGTGTGTGTCTGATTGTAGCTTCCTGACAAACACACACACACTGTACATACATTATTGAACCATTGGGTTAGTGCTGCTGCTACAGGGGACAGCCAACCATCTTTACACCACAATGTATGTTAACAAAGAAGTAAATCATTGCGTAATTTGGTCAGCTAGGTGATTAACTTGAGTTCATACTTGTTAGAAATTGAGAGTTAAGAGTTTAAGCACTGCCTTCGTCCGATACGTCCAAATAACCCCAAAACCAGAACTAACGCGGCACGTTATCGCACACACAAACAGGTATACAGAACGCACACACACAGCTTTTATGAGTTGATTTTACTCCTGGCTCAGAGTACGAAGGGTCATCGTCAAAACAAGGACAGATGGTACAGGTAGCTGCCAAAATGTATCTCTGTCAAAGTGGCTAAATTACCCATGATTCAGTCTGAAATGGAATGGCAGGATTTTCTGTCGACAGCAAGGAAATAAGAACAACAAAGACATTAATAAATAATACCATCCTACTTTGACCTGAGCATCAAAGGGAACACAGTCACACACACTGCTATCCATCAGTGAACAACAGCATACAGTATCTGTGAGTGAGTGAGTGAATTATGGATGGGCATTTGAAATGTTTTCACTATTCAAAAGAATATTATGACATTTTTTCGGATATCTTGATAGTTGTAAGACACACCGGTGCTCTGCTTGTTGTTTCAGCAGAAGGGTGGAGGAGGGGTAGGGGAGCATCAGGGGCACAGAGGGAGAGCGAGAAAGTAGCCAAACCGACTCACACTAGTTAGACAAACTTGTTACTGCCATAGGTTATCTATCATACCATCTGGTAGTGCCTGTGTTAACTGCATCAAATCGTAGCTAGCTTGCCAAAGTTGCAAGTTGAGACCATTTTGCTGCGCTTCCTGTCCTCGTCTAAAACTCCTCCATTCATATGAAACAACAGTGTACCTATTGATTGATTATCGTAGCGCCTTCTCATTTAGCCAAGTTAATTCCATAATTTAAATTCCATTTTGCATTGATTAGAAATCTCCCAATTCACTTGCTACACTCGCGCTAGTTAGACAAAGTTGTTGCTGCCATAGGTGATATCTATGATATCATCTGGGAGTTCCTGTCTTAACTGCATCAAATCGTAGCTAGCTAGCCAAAGTAACAAGGCTGGAAGGCTCTGCATGGTCAATACGACGTCTGAAGTGGCCGTACAGCATTTAATGCGATGCAGCCTCCGCAGACGTCAGGGATTTCATACTTCTTGCGCTTAGCAGAGCAGAGTAGAGCTATTGTGAAGGAAGTGGTCAAGGAAGTGAGTTTGTGTATATACAGTACGTACCGCCCCCACCTAATGTCAACCAATCATGTAATTGCGGAGTTATACGGAGCCCTCCGCAAAATCTGAGAAGCGCACAGCGATGCGGTACGGAGCATGATTTGGCCTCTGCATGCTTCCAGAGGCTCCACAATTGCGTCATACCCTCCGTAGGAAGCCTCCGACCACATATTCGGATCAAGCATAAATTGGCTTTAATTGAGGCTATTTTGCTGTGCTTCCCGTCCTTCTAGCAACACTTTGATTGACCGACAATAAAAACAAGCTACACATGTGAAATGTGCGTGGGCTACCAGTGATTTATTTTTTATTATTTTGTGTCGCTCTCATAAAACTTGTTTTATTAAAATGTTGAATGAAATGGTATATCCTTAAAGGCTATGAATGTCACAGAATTTTTGACAAAGTCTAACAGGGCTCATACACATTTTGACAGTTGGAATTTCATGACTTTTCCATGATTTTTTTATTTCCATGACCAACAAATGGTGGCATCTCTATGCATGTATAAAAAAGTAAGCGTAATGTGGTATCAACACTGGGAGTGTGCTCTCTGATCCCATGTACAATCTCCTGTCATTGAGCGAGGCACTTAAACCCCCACAAAGTAGAATAACTGTTAGGCAACTGTATAAAACATGTGTTCAACCCTCCATCTGGAGAGCTACTGGGTGTGCAGGCTTTTGATCAAGGCCTGCTCAAACACATCAGAGACAGTTTATCAAGGTCCGGTAGAGCAGCTAATTTCTAAAATGTGGTTTGTTAGAGGGAGACTGGAATAAAAATCTGCACACAGATTAGCTCTCCTGGAGGATGGTTGACCACCCTTGACATAAAACATTGCAATGTTATAGCCAAATAACTTTTATATCTTCTGAAATAATTGGCTCATTTAATATATCAAAAGGTCAAATGGCTATGGTAAGCTACAAATCTTTTTATTTAGCTGAAGCAAACCCACAAATTCAAGAAATGTACCTTTTCTCGTTTAGTCATATTTATCGTAGCTACCAAAGTCTTGAAGCCTCTAATATTTTTTCCTAAAATCAATGTTCACAATTCACAGATTATTTTGATTCAGAATACCAACTAATACAATGGCGAAGTGAATTGTTCGTGACGTCAAAAAGAATTGTTTAAATTAATTATATGAATCGTTCAAAAAAAAGTTTATCAACTTTATATGGCATTGTGTCGTTAAGTTTTTTGGGACATGACGAAAGCATTGCACACTAATAATAGCTAAACAGTTTGGGTAAAATACACGTTTTGAATTGGATACCTAGTTAATCCTTAAGAGTCCATTGACGCAGTGGTGCATCGAGCTAAGTAACATAAAAAAAAAATCACCATCAAAATCTGTCAATTTAAGCTAGAGATATCAGTTTTTTTGCCGAGCTACAGCAATGTGTCAGACCATGAGACATCCCGAAAACCGGTCTTCTCACAAAAACGTCTGTAGTATCCAAACTGTTAGGCATACAAACAATGGAGAGACTCAGGAACATGTTGGTGTTCGCAGTGTAATGTGTTATTCAATGGGTTTCTATGGGATATAGTAGTAAAGGTCAAATGCTATATTTTAACAAATAACCTAAAATTCAAAATGAAATAGCTAAATGATCCATGGTATGACCATCTTAAAACAATTCCATGTTAGCTAAGTACCCCAGAGTTCCAATACTATTTAAGGTATTTGAATGACTTTTCAAGGACATGAAAGTATGTATTTATATATGTTTTATTTGAAAAGACAAGAAGTTAAATACACATGGAAAGTATTTGAAAAACTAAAATACACTACCATGCATTTAACCCAGTTATTTGAAAATACTTTCAAGTAGTAGGCTATTTATAAGTAACTATTTGAAAATACTTGTTGATTTGGCCACATTATTTAAAAAAACCCACAGAAAATAAGTATTTAAATGACAAATAAAAGTGCGCACACAAACACACACACACACACACGTGACAGGCAGCTGTGTTTGAAGCATATCAAAGCGGCCAGCTTCTTTCTGGTCTGGCTTCTTTCTGGAGCAAGAGGCCCAAACACTGAGGAACCTCCACTCCTTACTGACCCTGTAGTGCATCCAAAATAGCACCCTATTCCCTATATAGTGCACTACTTTTGACCAGGGCTCATAGGGCACTCTATACCCCATGTTGTGCAATGCATATGGCTCTGGTCAAAAGTAGTGCACTTCATAGGGAATAGGGTGCAATTGGGGGCTCTGGTCAAGAGAAGTGCACCATGTAGAAAATAGGGTGTCATTTGGGATGCGTATCAAAGACCCATACCGAACTAGAGCACCGAACTAGAGCACCAACCAACTTCTCTTCTCTGATGGGATGAAAAGGATCTTTCTCCAATTTAAGGGCTCTGGTTTGGTCGCAGCGTTTATTTTACACTATTTAGCACTAAAGAACAGGTGAACATTCACCAGGCCTGTGGATGGTGTTCCCAGGGGGTTGGGGATAATAGGAGTGTTGCTGTATTGTCATGGCTGGGTGAAGACTCACCCTTGGAGGTGTGATGGCCTGGTGTGTGTGTGGTTAACTAATTGCTCTGTAGGTTGACAGTGGGAATATCAGTAACTGTAAGCGACACCGCAGGAGCCCCTAGCCAGTGCTACCTGGGAAACGTGCTAATTGACTGTGCGCTGTGACACACAGACACACACCGTTTGAACTTGAGCTACAACAGCAGCTAATGCAGAAAATAATAACATAGCTCAACAAAGGCAATAGGAGAAAGTGGAGCCAAAATACATATAGATGAGAAGACTCTATAGACAGTGGTTGCCGCTTTAATGGCAACCTATTCTCTACATTTCACCGAGGCCCATTTCTCTGGTCAAAAGTAGTGCACTACTTAGGGAATAGGTATGCCATTTGGGACACATACAGGCAATGGGGCATCAAGAGATCAGGACCTCAGCACGGCTACAATCTGGTGTTAGATGGTTCTAGTAATTGCACTAGTACACGTTTCAGCCTCACGCTCCTGTGAAATTACAATTTCATGAAGCTGGCATGTGTCATACTTAATTATAATGAGGCCAGGGAGATGTACTGTAATGTGTGGTACCCACCTCCCTCTGTGTTAGTTTCTGCTTGTCCATCTGCTTGACCTTGGGGCTGTTAGCCAGGAGATGGCGTAGTTTCACATAGCTCTTCCACAGCTTCTGGTACCTGGGTGGGGGGGGGGGGGTGACAGAAGTCAAGCTGAGGCTATCAGAACACCACATCACATCAATATTTCAACAGCACTGACCATTATTAAACATTAGCTTCCAGACATTAGTCTGCTCTGTGTGCATGTGTGTGTTGTGGACTGGGATGGCTTTTCAGTACGTCTCCTGTTTCAGACCAGAGAGGCCGGTGAGGCCGCCTTCACCCACCCAGGCAGTAGAATATAGTTTATAAGCGCTGGTTTGTTGTTGTAACACTAGTTCACTCACTATTCACTCTTCTGTAAAGTGATGCAGTTATACCACATTTATATACAGTCGTGAAAAAGTAAGTACACCCCCATGGAAAGTTTTTTTTATTTTTTACATATTTGGACAGATGGATATGTAATCTTCACTTCAACACTATTGACAGATAAAGGTAACCTAATTTAACAAATGACACTGAAAGATTATACTTTGCAATCATTTATTCATTTTTTTTTTTTTAAATCAACAGAAATGCAATTCCATAGAGCGGAAAAAATAACACTCCTAGCTTCAATAGCTTCTGTTGCCCCCTTTGGCTGAAATAACTTAAGTACTGCTTCAACTGTGTCATGTTTGAGGGCTTTCTAGCATGCACAGCCCACAGTCCACCCACAGCATTTCGAAAGGATTAAGATCTGGGCTTCCATAACCCTCTATTTCTTCTTTTTGAGACATTCTGTTGTAGCTTTGCTTTAATTGGCCTGTTGCAAGATCCATGTTTGGTTCAGATGCAGCTTTTTGACAGATGGCTTCACATTCTCCTCAAGAATTCTCTGGTACAATATAGAACTCATGGTTGAGTCAATGATGGCAGGTTGGCCATGCCCTGAGGTAGCTCCAAACCATAATGCCACCACCTCCATGCTTTACAGTTGGTATGAGGTTCTTCTGTTCAAAGGCAGTGTTTAGTTTTCACCAAACATGGCTTCTGGCATTGCAGCCAAACAACTCCAAACTTTGTCCAGAGCATATTGTTTCAGTAGTTTTGGTCTTAACCAGTTGTTGTCTGGCAAATGTCAGTCGTGTCTTGATATTGTTTTTTGAGAGCAGAGGCTTCTTCCTTCCTGACCTCCAATTGTAGATGAGCCGTCAGACAGTGGAATGATGTACTTCGAATTGTTTAGAAATTGAATGATGTACTTCGAATTGCTTGGAACTGGATTTGTAACCCCTCCCAGACTCATGGGCATCAATAATCTTTCTTCTGAGGGCCTCAGGTAGCTCTTTTGATCTTTACATGATGTGTTACCACACACCCATATGGTTAAGACCAAACCAGACCAATTTTCTAATCTTCATGGAAGGCTGGACCCTACTAAGTTTCTCTCTAATGTTTTCTAATTATTTGCACTTGTTTTGGTACACCTAATTCTATTAGCCATTTTATGTGATGGTAAAGGTAGGGGTGTACTAACTTTTTCCACATAAGGAAATGGCCGCCTCTGACCGCTTATCTTCATTAAGGCTCTTTCCTCATTTATAGCCAAAGTTATTCAATTATATGAGTGGTGGCCAGCTGGACAGGGAGAGGTGGAGAGACAAGAGAAAAACATGCGGTAGAGAGAGAGAGGACTGGAGATGAGTGGCATTATAATTTGTTTTAATACGGGGACTTCATTAGTGAACGGTGTGGAGAGACTGAGGCAGAGACGGCTTTACTGCCGTGATTACCGGCTCACCGCTGGCCTAACGGCGTGTGTTTGTACGGACAGCAGCCAGGGGCCGCGGCAGGGAAGAGGAGAGTAGGGTGAAGCAGCAGCCTACCTCCCCAACCCGCTCACATGACCTTTCAGAAGATCCACTCTGTGCTCTCAGGGTGCCACAGGCTGGTGTGTGTCTGCCACAAACTCTTTCATTAACATATGCTGCATGCCTGCCGTCGCTCTCTCTTTTACACTCACTCATCTCTATCTCCCTCTCTCCCTATGCAGCAGTGTCTGTGTCCTCCCTCTCTCGCCCGCTCTCCCTCTCCCTGGCATTGCCATCAATGCAATTAAAGCCAACTCTGCCCTCTCAGCCCGCATCATTATGTCGGCGGAATGTTCCGGTGCTTTCGCTCTTATTTCATTTCCACGTCTGTGGCCTGTCGTTAATGATGTCCCCGTCCGGCCATAAATTTGTCGTCTGCGACTCCGAGGTTTGCAGGGAGTGTGTGCGTGCGTGAGCGCGTGCGTGTGTGTGTGTGTGTGTGACCGCAGCGAGAGAGCAAGGAGACCGACGGAAGGTCGGACATCCCTAACAATATGAAAGGCGACGAACATCACTCACAAGACCTGAGCAGAGACACACTACTGGTGGGGATTCATAATGAGAACATCTCTTCCGTTTACCTATAAAGCCTTCTATCCCTCATCAGTGCACCATAAAGGGAATAGGCCTCTAATCTCCTTAAAGTATCTGACAGGAATTCTGTCACAGGATACAGATAACAGACACAGACAAAGAAACTAGTCGAAGAGTTTCACTTTTGATTGGCGCTTTGTTTTGGTTGTTGTTGCTTTCTCTACACCTCGGAGACGATAACAGAGGATAATTTAATATACAGTAAGCTTTTGGTAATTATGCACAGGCACAGAACAGTATTCCCACTACTCCTCTGCGTGTGTCATTACTATTTTACGAGACACAGTGCCGTTCCCACGGCAACAGCGCCCGGCGGAACCTTAGGACCCGTGACGACGTATGTGAAAATGTCATGCCAATCTCTCTCAACAAACACGGGAGAGTGCCACCATCAACCGTCCTGCGAGACATGCTTTGAATAAGCAGTGTGGGGAACGGGGGAGAACGGAGGGAAAGGAGTATTCAGTAGTGTTTGTGGGCGGGGGAGGATGAGAGGCAGGGGAGAGTATTGTATGGGTCCTGTGGGGTTTGGGTCTTATACGGGGGTGGAGGGGGGGTTACAGGGAGGATCTTACTGGGGGTCCCCGGCGTAGCTGAGCTGGGCAGGCCGGATCCCGAAGTGGACGATGATGGGGAAGGTGATGACCTCTGGATTGAATTGCTCTCTGTCCAGCTGGTCAATACGCACAGAGCTAGGCTTCTGAAACACAAAGACTATGAGACCAGGGAATATTCGGATCAAGTGTCTCAGAGTAATGATCTAGGATCGGTCCACACAAATCTTATTCATTTTGGTCTAAAAAGATAAACTGATCCTACATCAGCACTCCTACTCTGAAACGCTTGACACATACAGCCTCAGATCCTATCAGACTGGTAAGTGCATTGTTGTGTCATCCCGTTACAAAAAGAGCATCTGAATTCATGGAATGGAACCCAGCCAATCTAGCACTCTGTCAATCACAGTCACACAACCCATGGGCCCTGGTGCACTATATAGAATAGGGTGCCACTTTGGGTACAGTCCATGACAGTGCCCTTGTCCTCGCTCACCATGCCAGGGTTGGTGACGATCATGCCCTTGCACTCCTCTGCGTACTTCTGCCACTTCAGTTCCTCCCACTGCAGCATGTCAGCTATCTCCTCCTCGGGGACCAGAGGCTTGGAGCTCCGCAGGAGGTAGAGGAGCACCTGGTGCATGGACAGCACCTCCTTACCACCGTCTGACAGAGAGGGACAAACACAGAGAACGTGAGATACTTCGACAGAGACAGACAAACACACATTCAGAAAACACTTTTACACAGAGAAACAAGACCGCCAGACAGAGACAGACAAAGAAACAGACAGACACAGAGAACACGCACAAGGTCAAACACACACTCAGGTTTAGACACTCATGCAAAATTGATTGACCTCCATTTACACAATGTTCACATGGACAGATACATGGAAAATCCATAAATTTGAATCTCAATCTTAGAAATGCATTAAGACAACTCACATGCGCACA
Organism: Thymallus thymallus; assembly: GCA_023634145.1. NCBI lineage: Eukaryota > Metazoa > Chordata > Actinopteri > Salmoniformes > Salmonidae > Thymallus > Thymallus thymallus. The sequence continues at coordinate 10,666,139 of CM042418.1, forward strand.
CACACGCGCGCACACACACACACACACACACACAACCTACAAACAGCACCAACATTCTCCAGGAGAGAGCGAGAGAGAGAGAGAGTTTTCTGAAGAGGGGACAGTCTCACCAGGCAAGAAGCGGACAAAGCGAGGCATGAAGTGGAACTTCTGACATCCAGGAGATTGGTTGTCCCAATCTGGACCTGCATGGGGAAACAACAAAGATACTGAAAATAAGATGTACTGCTGACACCTTTACTCACAAAATCTACATTTTATTGGTCGTGTACACATATTCACAGGTGCAGCACCAACAGTGCAGTATACCTAACAATACAAATAAATCCCAAAAATGTAAATAAAGAAATATCAGAATGAGCAACGACAGAGTCCAGAACATACACATATATACAAAAAAAAATATATATATATATAAAAGTATAAATTTTTACTATGTTTTACATTGTAGAATAATAGTGAAGACATCAAACCTAGGAAATAACACATATGGAATCATGTAGTAACAGAAAAGTGTTGCACACTCTTGGCATTCTCTAAACCAGCTTCACCTGAAATGCGTTTCAATTAACAGGTGTGCCTTGTTAAAAGTTTGTGGAACTTATTTCCTTAATGCATTTGAGCCTATGAGTTGTGTGATGACAAGGTAGGGGTGGTATACAGAAGATAACCCAATTTGGTAAAAGACCAAGTCCATATTATGGCAAGAACAGCTCAAATAAGCAAAGAGAAACAACAGTCCATCATTACTTTAAGAAATTAAGGTCAGTCAATACAGACAATTTCAAGAACTTTAAAAGTTTCATCAAGTGCAGTCGCAAAAACCATCAAGCACTATGATGAAACTGGCTCTCATGAGGACCGCCACAGGAAAGGAAGACCCTGGGTTACCTCTGCCATGGTCGAATTGCTGCAAAGAAACCACTACTAAAGGACACCAACAAGAAGACAACTTGCTTGGGCCAAGAAAAACGAGCAATGGACATTAGACCGGTGGAAATCTGTTCTTTGGTCTGATGAGTCCAAATGTGAGATTTATGGTTCCAACCGCTGTGTCTTTGTAAGACGCAGAGTAGGAGGTGTGATGGTACTTTGCTGGTGACATTGTCAATGATTTATTTAGAATTCAAGGCATACATGGCTGCCACAGCATTCTGCAGCAATCCCATCTGGTTTGGGCTTAGTGGGACTTTCATTTGTTTTTCAACAGGACAATGGCCCAACACACCTCCAGGCTGTGTAAGGGCTAATTGACCAAGAAGGAGAGTGATGGAGTGCTGCATCAGATGACCTTGCCTCTACAATCCCCTGACCTCAACCCAATTGAGATGGTTTGGGATGAGTTGGACCGCAGAGTGAATGAAAAGCAGCCAACAAGTGCTCAGCATATGTGGGAACACCTTCAAGACTGTTGGAAAAGCATTCCAGGTGAAGCTGGTTGAGAGAATGCCAAGAGTGTGCAATGCTGTCATCAAGGCAAAGGGTGGCTATTTGAAGAATCTCAAATATAAAACACTTTTTTGGTTGCTACATGATTCCATGTGTTATTTCATAGTTTTGATGTCTTCGTTATTATTCTACAATGTAGAAAATTGTCAAAATAAAGAAAAACCCTTGAATGAGTAGGTTTATAGATGTATATATGAATAAAAAAGGTGTGTGCAGCAGTAGTGATATAGGATATATCTTGAATAGAACACAGTATATGCATATAAAAGTGGGTAAAACAGTATGTAAATTATTTAATAATTAAAGTGACCCGTGTTCAATGACTATGTAAATAGGGCAGCTGTCTCTAAGTTGCAGGGTGGTACCCGGCTAGTAACAGTGACTTAGTTCTGGGCAGGGTAGTGGGCGGAGGCTGGCTAGTGGTGACTATTTAACAATCTGATGGCCTTGAGATAGAAGCTCTTTTCCAGTCTCTTGGTCCACACTTTGATGCACTTGTACTGTCTCCGCCTTCTAGAACAGGCGGGGTGAACAGGCTGTGGCAAACAATGATTGAGTTGGAGAAGTGCGTGGCCAAGCAGTCATAGGTGAACAGGGAGTACAGGTGCCTATGGGGTAAGGAAGTGCCTTGGGGTAGGGTGTAGGGAACAGGTAGGGGCTAGGGGGTAAGGAAGCGCCAAGGGGTAGGGAGCAGGGGCTGGAGGATAGAGGGTAATGGGTAGAAGTTAGTATGGCATGTTGTTCACCTTTGAGGTTCCAGTCATAGAGCTCCAGTATATCCTGGAATAGGTAGGAAGAGAACAGCTCCAGCCCTTTCACACAGTAGTTCTGAACATGGACATAGGGAAACAAAGGGTTAACTAACTAACTAACTAACACTCTCACACAACCATCTTAAATGGTGAAATATGTAAATTTGGTTCCCTAAACTTTGGCTTCCAACGCTTCCTTATCAGCCGGTGTAGGTTAAAAACAACCTATACTTTTTTACCACCTTGGGTGTTTTCACAGAGAGAGACAACCGTTTGGAGAAGAACAACAACCTTTTAACTCCAAATACAGAGGCGAGAGAGAGACCCCAAAGAATTAGAAAATAAATCACATTTTGATAAACTCCCATATCTATTGGGTGAAATACCAGAGTGCCATCATTGCAGCAAGATGTGTGAAAAGGGTAAACAGCGAAGAACAAACCCCATATTAAATTTAATAGCGAGAGAGCGAGAGCGAGAGAGAGAGCGCAAGAGAGAGAGCGCAAGAGAGAGAGCAAGAGAGAGAGAGCAAGAGAGAGAGCAAGAGAGAGAGCAAGAGAGAGAGCAAGAGCGAGAGCAAGAGAGACTTTACTGACCTCTGGTGTCATCTCTTCAATAAAGTGAATGGTGTAATCTATGTTGAAACGAATCACTCTGCACAATGGAATCTGGGATGAAGAAAGAGAAGAGGGGGGTAGTGAGGGAAGAAGAGAGTAGAGGAACACTCATTACCATGGCGTTAGACAGAGGTTACAGCTTTTCAAGGAAACTCATTAAAACCGCATCTCCATAAGCAGCGGCTGCAGCCCAGAAAAACCACACACGCACTAACAGAGTAACGCTAACACACACACACAGTAATGTGCACACACTGGACACCAAACACACACACACACACCAAACACATGGTATCTCTTTACCCAGGGCTTTTGAACATTAAGTGACGCCAATCTCTTTAAGGAGATAAGCCTGCTCTTCCGTGTTTGATCTCCGAGTTACATGCTCTTTGTTGTCTGAACGGGAGTCCATTTTGTAGGATTAACCTGGCCCACCGTACATCATGCAGTGGTGCCCATCCCTCTAGCTAGCAGAGGCTAATATCACTGCATTCTAGACCCTCTGTAATGCTAGGTTTTTCAAGAGGTTGTTTAAATGATCACACAGTAATCTGGGCCAAATTCTTTTCATATTGGAATTATTGACCAAATATGTGCATTTCGCTTCATTATTCAAACACACGCATACAAATATTCAAAACCACACAAAACTCTCATTCACTGCCTTATTCAGCTAGGCTTTGCCTGCCATCGATTTGCAATCCTTTTGGCCCCAAAATGTATGAGAGAACCTAATACAGTTCGACTTGGCTTGCCTTTCAAGACTCCCCTGAAACTCTGGCGCGGCTCAATTTTTAAAACCTCTGCAAAAGAGGGATCCTCTGTCGATATGTATGAGGCCTTTAAAGTCCCAACCTCTGTAATATTTGACAGTTACTGATGGACCTTTAAAAGTAGAGAGGGAGGGAGAGGACTAAAAACACAAGGTCGCCATCAGCAGTGTGGCCGGAAAGGAACGTAGGGTGCATCCCAAATGGCACCCTATCCCCTATATAGTGCAGTCCTTTTGACTAGGGCCCATAGGGTGCCATTTGGGACACACAACTGAGTTTGACTCTGGAACAAAGAGGACTGACGCGAAGGGCGGATTTTAAGTTGGCGTTTTAAAGCCAAACGCTGGTCGCTGGCTCTGAATTATAAACCTGCCTGTAGGGATGGACAGCATATTCATACTACGCAGGAAACACACGCAGCTGACGCGGCACAGGTTGTCCCATTGGAGGACACAGCGGAGGACGGAGAGGGAACAGAAGAGCTACAGTATTGCTGAGCTATGCATATACTTTAAAACAACAGGTATCGAGAGAGAGAGAGAGAGAGAGAGAGAGAGAGAGAGAGAGAGAGAGCGAGAGAGAGAGAGAGGAGGGTATGACGACAGGATGGATCCATTGCATGGTGCTTACGGTAGTGAGAGGCATGTGGGAGAAGAGGGAGAAGCCTTCGAACAGGTACTCATGGTCATCGTACTCGATCACCGTAGGCCTGTCCGTCTGGGAACAACACACACACATACCAGAAATGTCAGAATGAAGTCGGATGTAAATCCTATGGCCATGGTTTTAGGTCCATCTAGGGCCTAATGTTTTTTCCCAACAATGTTACATTACCAGGACAAACTACAAACTCAAGGTAAAGTCATGTGTTCAGGAAAACAAACTAAATCAGAACTATGAGGGGGATCAAGAGGGAGAGAGAGACATATTTACTCATACCAGGAAGTTAGTAGGTGGAGACACAGTGATTCTGTAGTGGTAGAGCTTCCCAGAGTTGTTGTTCATCGGGCGACATTCCTTCACAGACTGGAGATAGAGATATAGTACAGAGACTATGTTTAGTAGTCTGCAACATAACCATACTATAGTATTTTCATGTGAATCACTGCAAGACATTTTAGAAGAGAGAGTAGAGTAGGTTGTGTGTGTACCTCCTCTCCGGGGTAGATGCTGTGGCGTATCCCTGTGCGTCTGGACTTGGCACTGCACTTACACAATGGTCCATCGTTCATCTGCACACAAACACACAGGACAGCCATAAACACTCCTCAAAACCTTAACAGTAAAAAAAATATATATATATATATAAATTTGTCAAAGGTGATGAAGGGAGTTGTGGCATGTTGACAGCACGCAAAAGATGGTGTTACCAAAACAGAATGAATCACTTAAAATACACTTATTATAAAACAAGTTTGCAATAAACAGATAACAGGATTAAATGATGTGCATTTGTACATCTGCACTGTTTGTTTCCAACACCACGTAATATAAAATCATAGTTACCCTGTCATAGGCATTGTTTAAAAAGGTTACAAATAAAATGCCATTACAAGTATTTCGGAGGAATAGTGTCTCTTTCAACACTACTTTTTGTGTTTAGACTAGAATTCTTCAACTGGGTATACAGGCTTTCATTCCAGCCTTGCATTTCAAAATCAGGTGTGGTACGGCAGGGCTGGAATGAAACCCTGCACAACCCTAGCTCTTCAGGACCAGAGTTGAAGAAGCAGGCTGTGCTAGACCACGTTAGAGCGGGGCCTATACTCAAAGCTGAGAGTAGGAGTGGTGATCTACGATCTGGTCCCTCTACGTAACCTTATTCATTATGATCTGAAAGGCACCCTGAACTATGAAACTGGAGGAATATTTTTTTTTAACAAGGGTCAATGTACCACAGCTCCTCAATCAATCAAATAAATCAACCAATTAATCAAGAGCAGGAGGTTCTGACCTGTCCTGGGTCGTTGTACCACAGCTCGTCATGCAGACGGTCTGGATGGGCCTTCTTCCTCTTGATCTCGGCGATCACGTCAAACACGTCCGAGTCAGAGCTGCTGGAGCAGGTACTGCCTCCCCCGTCAGACTCACAGTCTGACTCGCTGCTGCTGTGGCACTCCTCTGGAACAGACAAAACAATAAAACAGGACACTGTCAGTGGCTAGTGCACACAGAGGGGTCTCAACACTACCACCACAACGCTCACTTTCGGTCACCAGTCTTCTCTAGTGTATGGTTTTGATACTTGTTTTTGAATACTAGGTGATCCTGCCAAAACCAACATCTGGATATGCGTACTGCTGTGCACAGGGTTTCACTTTCATTTTTGCACTGTCGGTGGCTAGTCCACACACAGTGGTCTGAACTCACAGCAAAGACGGTAAATACTACTGAAAAACACTGTCAATCTTAGTGCACTAAATGTTGTAGCTAATACATCTCTCTTTTTAACTCTCCTAGTTGTCAAACACGTTTGTGAAGTCATTCCTAATCACATTAACCAATCTCAGACATTACAAGGCAAGTTCTACACATTTTATAAAGCAGGTTCAACAGTATTTCTTTACATCAACAAGACACAACTGTCATTTTCACATTCCACTGTTACATAACCAGTGTTAGAGTTGAAATACCTTTGGGGATACTATCTGATATCAATACAGTACCGGGCTCCTCATCTAGCTTGGTCTTGGGGGGGTCCCATTTGGGCCGGGCCGACTGAGCACGCTCCTGCCTCTTGACCAGCTCTTCCTCAAAGCGTTCGTACAGGTCCCTCAGCTTACTGGTCCCCACCACCGTAGAATCACCCTACAGAAACAGCACAGGGTCACACAGAGTTTCAAAAGGGAGTATGAGAAGTTTCAGCAATTGGTTGAAAGACAGTATAAAGCTGTAGTGGTAAAAATCACTGACAGAGATTACTGACAGATCAGAGCTTTTGTAAATGCCTTAATGATTATCATAGATTTAAGTGTTCATACGGTCTTGTATCCTCAGACATTTTCCAAATACATTTCTGGTGCATACTGTATCAGGAAAATCAAATACGGCACAGAATGAACCTGTTTGTGTCAAACTAACAAAGTCAGCAAAGAAAAGCCAGGATTAGCCTCCTACCACTTGATCCATGGGATCGCTAGAGTAGTAGTTCTCAGCATGGGTACAGCGGATCCAGGCAGGCTTCAGCAACTCATCCTCCTCTCTCTCATCTCCCTCCCCTTTCTCCCGCTCCCTCTCTCCTCGCTCCCGCTCTCCTCGCTCCCTGTCCCTCTCTCCTCTCTCCCTGTCCATCTCTCTCTCCCGGTCTCTCTCCCGGTCTCTGTCTCTGTCTATGGAGACTTCAGTCTCTGTGTCTCGGCTTCTGACGGATGTATAGCTCCGCTCTCTGTCTCTGCTCATCACCGGTCCGTCGGACCTCCGGTCCCTCTCCTCTTCCCAGCGACCACGCTTCCTCTCTCTGCTGCCTGACCGACTGCAGGGAGAGAAACACATAAAGGGAGTGGGAAATGGTCACATTGGGAAACAAAGGAAGACGTGGGAAACAAGCTACGTACTTTCAGGGTTCAGTATTATGACTATGGGATCTATATAATCCGTATCATGAAAGCAGCGTTACAGCATGATTGAAATTGTTGGCTCAATCCAAAATTATCTTAAAATGTACGGTTGAAGTCGGAAGTTTACATACACATTAAAACTCATTTTTCAACCACTCCACAGATTTCATGTTAACAAACTATAGTTTTAGCAAGTTGGTTAGGACATCTACTTTGTGCATGACAAGTAATTCTTCCAACAATTGTTAGACAGATTATTTCACTATATCACAATTCCAGTGGGTCAGAAGTTTACATACACTAAGTTGACTGTGCCTTTAAACAGCTTGGAAAAATCCAGAAAATGTAATTGGCTTTAGAAGCTTCTGACCTGTGGATGTATTTGAAGGCCTACATTCAAACTCAGTGCCTCTTTGCTCAACATCATGGGAAAATCAAAAGAAATCAGTATGTAAACTTCTGACCCATGGGAATGTGATGAAAGAAATAAAAGCTGACATTTTACTAGGATTAAATGTCAGGAATTATGAAAAACTGAGTTTAAATGTATTTGGTTAAGGTGTATGTAAACTTCTGACTTCAACTGTACATACAAGCAGACACAGATTAGTCATTTTAAAAAGAGTCATTGTGAGCATCCATTACCTTCTAAGTCTCTTCCTGTGTCTGTCAGGTGACTGAGACCTCCGACTGTCTCTGTGGCGATGCCTTTCCCTGAGAATACAAGACACACACAGACAGACACACTTCTCTTAGAATTTACAACATACAGATCCAGATCTGGTATTGAAAGCATTGCATCAAAGCAAACACAGTAACGCATAACATGAGAGTCCACTGAACACGAGTGTCTGCTTTAAATCAGGGATTCCCAAACGGTGTAGTGCTAGAGCAAAAACCAAAATGCGCACCCATTATAGGTTGGGCATGGGATCGGCACGTACCTGCTGCGTTCTCTACTTCGGTGACGAGTAGGAGGAGTCCTGCCACGCTGTTCGTACTCTGACCGATGTCTCCCTCCCTCCGGCCTGCGTCTGTCCGGACTCCTGCCTCGGTCCTTCCCTCTCTGGTTCATGGGGAAGTCCATCTTGTGTCTGTCGCCACCCCCACCACTGCCGCCATGACTGCCGTAAGCATAGCCACCCTTCTGCTGCCTGTGGTCATCATGGCGACCCACTCTTCCTCTCTCCGGTGACCTCTGACCCCTGTCGCCCATTTGCTGTTGTTTTTCAGCCTTGTACTGCTGCCCTCCTTCTCCATGAGGACCGTGCCTGAAGCCCCCGTGGTCTGGCTTGAAGGAGCTGGGACCCTGGTGGGAGCCGTAGGCCCCTGGGCTAAAGTTGGGCAGAGGAGGGAAAGGAGGATGGGAGTAGTTCATGGAGTAGGGGGGTTGATGGTAGCTCATGGACTGGGGAGGCATGGTAGGAGGCATGCCAGGGGGGTGAGGGAGGGGTGGAGGGGGTACGGAGGGCATCATGTAGTGGTAAGCACTCTGAGCTGACGCTGGAGACCCAGATATGGCGCTTCCAGAGGAGTTGCCGGCAAAAGGAGGAGGGGGGAAGTTGGGGTGGCTCAGGGGGTTGGGGAAGGGCGGGCGTACAGGGCACTGGCTGAGGGGACTAGCCGCCATACCCCCCTGAGTGGGCACTGGAGGGGGGTAAGACATGTAGTCTGAATGTGCAGTGATGTAACCACCCCCACCACTGTTTACTTGGCCACCATAGCTGTGAGAGGAGCTGTGCTGGGCCTGGGGGTCGTAGTGGTAGGGGGGCATTGGCGGCTGGGGAGGTGGGGGTCCTAGGTTGGTAGGCCGGTAGTTTTGGTGGGAGCTCTGTTGACCCCCATGTTGACCTGGGGGGGCTCTTCCTCTGGGGCAGCCTCCACCTCCTCGACCCTGATGGAAGGACATACCTACAGGACAACAGGAACAACATGTTTAAATCATCACCAATGTGCAGTGTCACCAACCCTGGTCCAAGGTGTTAGTGTGCCTCAGCATTAGCAAGCCACACTAACACCCTGGACCAGAGTTAAGTGTCACTATGGACAGCATGATTACACAGCACATATCATCCGAATCAACACTACATGACCTGTGGACATAAACCAGTCAAATATAATTTTACTAACAAGTAACTGTATTGGATAGACGTCATTAGCTGAAGGTATGTGATTATGTATTTAAAATGTTGTCCTGAGTCTGTAATGAATTAGCATTCAAGTTAGTCTGTACTGACGCCACAGTACGGTGACTAACGTTAGCTAATACAAATCTAGATTGCGACAGTAAACAGTGAGTAAGGTAGCTAGTTTAAGCTAGCTAGCATGTCCTTTCGGCTACAGTTGAACAACAAACGATGGCAGGCTAACAGCTAGTTATACATATAAGCAACGAGAAGTTAGTGTTCATAATGACAAAAGCTAAATGGGAGGCTAGCTAGTTAGTTGTATGTATTAACATAAACTAGTAAGTTAGCTAACGTTTGCTAACTAGCTACAGTAGCTGAATCCAGTGCTACAATTACCTTCAGTTCAGATGTGGTAGCTTGCTAGCTAACTTACACGGAGCCTGATATCAAACAGAAGACAAGCGCATCAATAACTGAATGGCATGGAGTGCTCTTGAAACGTAACCTGTAGCTAGTCCAGCGTGATGAATAGCGATATATTATACTAAAACATGACCCCCATTCATTCACTTGTTGCAAAAACCTTGTTGGTTGAATGGGTTTGGCTGAAAGTTGTTGCTGTGCGTGCGAACGTCTGTGTTTCCAGTCGGAATGCTAAAGAAGATGGACACGCATGAACCAAGACACCAGGTTTACGGCTAGAAAGGATCCAGCTTTTGTCAAATGAACGTTCTAGCCGCGACCAAGGAGACGCCTGGTGCCCAAATTGATGACATATGTCGCGGAACTGAGAGTCAAGTGTGGAGAGGGATGAATTCGGTTGTCAGTCGCCCTGATGAGCCCTTAGTTTCCAGATAGCTAGAGTATGCTTGCTAACTGCCAACAGTTAACAGCAGCATGGGCGGAAAGGATGTTCTGTTCGAAACTGAGGGGGGGGGGGGGGGGGGCAAAAGGGGGCTTAGCTCCCTCAATTGAAACGTGTGCCACCTCAGTTTGAGTTGTATGTCCCTATATAAAAATAGCAAAAAAAGTTACAATGATTGAGTGACTGTTTGGCACGAAATCAGTATCCCCACTGCGCTGTATCAGCACTATGGACAGAGTGTGCCGCTGAGTGTGTGGGTTGTGTGTAGGGCAGTGTTGCCAACTCCTCAGTAAGGAAAGTAGCTATTGGCAGTGTTGCCAACTCCTCAGTAAGGAAAGTAGCTATTGGCTGTCCTAAAAGTCGCAAGAAGTCAGTAATTTGCATAATTTGCCATGTGCATGTAATTGTGATGGACGCTGTAGGAGAGAGGAATAACGTCGTGGGAGAGACAAAAAGTGAGTAAAAAAAACACCCTAAATATGTTTAGAACTACAAATGAACCTTCTTCTGTCATTCTTGTTTTTTTTATTCTGTTACAATTACAACCCTCCTCCTGTATCAGGGATTGGGACCTGCAAAAGTGTTATTATTATTATTACTGTGGCTTATTATTTTTTTGTTTAGTTTTCTTATGTTTGGTTTGGTGCACTTAGGAGCCTACAACAAGTCACAGTAAAACATGAACATTTTTAACCATAACATTTGTAATGTATACAATCTACATTAACAATCTAAATGGACCAAAAAGAGACCATAGAAAAAAAATGTCAATGGCAATGTGAGAAAATGATGTTAACTAGTCTGGCCCTAATTTTATTTTTTTTCAGACCCCCCCCCCCTCCACACACAGGTTGTGCTGGCTCACAGAAAGAGTGGGTCATCGTCATTTTGGTTAAGGCTCTCTATGGCAGGTTCAGCAACTGAGGGAGCTGACTTAAATGAGTAAGCAGCTGATGTGCCAAAAAGCTGCAAAACATTATCAGGCAGCTGGTGCTCATAGCAAGCCTCACCAGACAGCTTCAGTCCATATCGAATGTACAGGATGGAGTTAAGGTCTGCAAGGACATCCGATTTCTAAGTTCGCTTTTTACCACACTCATCTGGCTGAATACTCTCTCGACTTCAGCATTCAAGTGTGGCAAGGACAACACAGACACAGCAGCCATGGCAAGTTCTTGAAACGGGTTGATATCAGCTGCATCCCTGAACTTCCAAATCTCACTCCAGAAGCCCAGTGTATTTTTTGTCTCATTCCATTTACTAAGATGGATGGCACTCCATTGCTGGACAATCTTGTCTATCTCTGCAGGGGAGTGGCCAAGGAGCTTTCTCCAGGGCTCTTATTGTGCTTTAAAGTTTCCTCCACATTGAAAACTGACATGTACTGCAATGCTTCGATGTTGTACGGCAGTCTCACCCTCAACTCATTAGTGAGGGAGATGGTGAAGGCTACACACCGCTTTCGGACATTGTTTTCATCCTCAAACGCAAGGTGGAGCTCAGCTGCCTTTGACTCAAAAAGGTAACCAAGGTACGGTTTGGGACTGATGTATCCATCTATTGGCCCTTTGAGTACATCAATATTTGCCAGTGGATTCAGCTCCCTGCTGCTAACAGACTTGATCAGGCTAACTAAGCTGTCAAGTAGCTTAAGAGGATCTACTTGCTCTCCCTCAAAAGCCTTGATGGCCAACTGTACCTCACTCAGCACTGACTTCAAAAAAGTAATATACAATATGTTTTGAGAATCACTGTACATGGAGTATAAAACCTCAGCCATGTAGCACTGGACTTGGTGACTGCGAAATGCAGCCTAAGCTCCTCCAACCGGGTTTCCCTTTGTAATCCGTGATAGTTTGCAAGCCCTGCTACATCGGATGAGCATCACAGCTGTTGTAGTAGGATTCGATCATGGTCCTTTATTGACGCTTTGCCTGTTTGATGGTACATCGGATGAGCATCAGAGCTGGTGTAGTAGGATTCGAACTTGGTCCTGTATTGACGCTTTGCCTGTTTGATGATTCATTGGAGGGTGTGGCGCTATTTCTTATAAGCGTCAGGATTAGTGTCCCGCTCCTTGAAAGTGGCAGCTCTAGCCTTTAGCTCAGTGCAGATGTTGCCTGTAATCTATGGCTTCTGGTTGGGATATGTACAGTACCAGTCAAAGTTTGGACACACCTACTCATTCCAGGGTTTTTCTTTTCTTTTTTACTATTTTCTACATTGTAGAATAATAGTGAAGACATCAAAACTATGAAATAACTATATGGAATCATGTAGTAAACAATTTGCATAACGCCCCAACAGATCCACAGATGACGCAATCTCTATTGCACTCCACACTGCCCTTTTCAACCTGGACAAAAGGAACACCTACGAGAGAATGCTGTTCATTGACTACAGCTCAGCGTTCAACATCATTGTGCCCTCCAAGCTCGTCACTAAACTAAGGACCCTGGGATTAAACACCTCCCTCTGCAACTGGATCCTGGACTTCCTGACAGGCTGCCCCCAGGTGGTGATGGTATGCAACGACAGATCCGCCATGCTAACCCTCAACACGGGGGCCCCTCAGGGGTGCATGCTTAATCCCCTCCTCTTCTCCTTGTTCACCCACGACTGTGTGGCCACGCACGACTCCAACACTATCATTAAGTGTGTTGACAACATGACGGTGGTAGGCCTGATCACTGACAACGATGACACAGCCTACAGGGAGGAGGTCACAAACCTGGCAATGTGGTGCCAGGACAACAACCTCTCCCTCAACGTCAGAAAGACAAAGGAGCTGATCGTTGACAAAAGTAAATGGAGGGCCGAGCACGCCCCTGTCCACATTGACGGGGCTGTCGTGGAGCAGGTCGAGAGCTTCAAGTTCCTTGGCGTCCACATCACTAAGAAACTACTGTATCATGATCCACACACAACACAGTCGTAAAGAGATTACAACAAAACCTCTTACCCCTCAGGAGGCTGAAAAGAATAGGCATGGGCCCTCAGATCCTCAAAAAGTTATACAGCTGCACCATTGAGAGCATCTTGTCTGGCTGCATCACCGCTTGGTATGGCAACTGCGTACAGCCAATTACGTCACTGAGGCCGAGCTTCCTGCCATCCAGGACCTCTATACCAGGTTGTGTCAGAGGAAGGCCCGAAAAATGGTAAAAGACTCCAGCCACCTAAGTCAGAGACTGTTCTCTCTGCTACCGCATGGCAAGCAGAACCGATGCACCAAGTCTGGAACCAACAGGAATCGGCGCGGCCCCAGTGACGTAATGATCTGTATGCACTAAACCTCTGTAGTGCCTTGTCGTCATTTAGACAGGTTACCTTGGCATTCTTGGGCACAAGGACTATGGTGGTCTGCTAGCTACCCATAATATCTGCATTGACACTTTTTGCACTTACTCTTTTGACTCAACCCCATACGCTGACCCATTACTGTTTATTGCCTAGTCACTTTATCCCTACCTACTGTATATGTATACTGTATATCTACCTCAATTACCTCGTATTCCTCGTACTGCTGCCCCGTGTATATAGCCAAGTTATCGTTACTCATTATGTATTTATCCCTTGTGAAATTCTACTATTACATTTATTTTCTCTCTGTATTGTTGGGAAGGGCCCGTAAGTAAGTGTTTCACTGTTAATTTTCACCTGTTGTTTAAGAAGTATGTGACGAATACGTTTTGTTATTTATTTGTTCTCTGCCCAAAAAACATACATTTAATAGACGGGGCGAGAATAAGGGCTGTCCAGCTTGTCTCCTATCTGGAGGGGGTGAAAGGAGTGGAAGGAGCTAGTGGCGTTGAAGACGCAATGGTAATTGAGAATGCACCAGTGAATGTTTCTCGGCAATCAAGGGATCCTAATATATTACATGTGAAAAAGGTGGACTTTATAGTGTTTAATGCAATGGGCATACACTGCACCGCACAAAGAAAGAAGAAATCAGAGAAAATGTGAATTATTATTGATTGTAGCAGAACACTTTTTGGGACATGTGAGTTTACAGAAAAGGCAATGCAAGAAATCCTGTCAAAGGATGTTCCGCCCTCACAGGCCCCTGAGCCTGTGTAGAAATATGACTTGAATTGGAATGTGACAGAAGGAGTGGGAAGTGTATTTTTATTTGTCTGTTTATGTATTTTGTATGATGTTGGTTCTTTCCCCCTTTTTTTCCCTTTTTGATAGTTTACCACATGTACAGTATGTGGCGTCGTGCACATCTTAACACTTGTTTGCGGACTGCCGTAATGCCATAGAAGAAGACCCAAGAAGCACAAGCAGCATGGTGCTAGTTAAAACTTGAAAAAGACGGTGATGTTTATTTCGATGGCAGAGGGAGAAATAACTATCTGGATATCACCGTGACATGCTAATGTAGCAACAAGTCGGTGCGAATGACCAGTGCAACGGTGTTGTATCGAGGTGACGTGAGTTGCTTCCCAATGGGCAGCAGTTAGCCTCTACAGCTGCCTAGTAGGAAGTATCACATGTTGCCGGCAAGGGGATGTTCCATCCCACTTGCTTTTATTTTGAGTAGGATAGCAGCCTACACAAGAAATGCATTGTAATATTGGTAGTAACCATCTGGATGTTACCGTGATACAGTCTAGTGCTCAACGGGAAGAGATTGCGTTGAAAGCCGGCAACACAACAACACAGGGCACAGTGTGCTTCGCAACCCACTTGCCGCATTATGGAGAGGGAAGTAGCTAGATAGTGTAGCCAATGTCAGGCCAGCGTGACAGCTAAAGCACATTTATTGTAGTGATTTCCACACACACTATGTACAAGTACGGCATTAACGTCTAGCTACATATGTTTTAAATAAATTACTCTGATAAAAAGTTCATGAATCTGAACACTCTGAAGTCTCCTGTCAGGCGTGTCCATATAGCCTGTCTAGAAAGAATCCAGCTTTTGTCAATTTAGCAAAAGCATTTTGGTTAACCCTAACCCTTTCACTAACCTTAACCTAATTCTCCTAACCTGCTATGTTAATTCTCCTAATCTGCTGAGTAAATTCTCCTAACCTGCTACAAAAAGTCAAAGCTGACATTAATTTGTCAAAAGCTGGATCCCTTTCAGCCATGGCCTAAGCGAGAGGGATAACAGTGCCCAAAAGCTGGATTCTCCAGCAGGTGGTGTTTTTTTCTCTCACCAAGCGAGGAGTTTTTGTATGGAGGTCAATGAGATAGTGATATCTCAGCAAATATGGCCAGCAAAAAATGTATTGACTTATTTGCTACGAGTGGCTTATTTGATCAAATAGAAGTTTTGTAATGATTAGGTTGTACTGATATAAGTGGGACACGGCAACTTTGAGAAAAAAACACTTTATATCGGAGTTGTACCTGTTGTTCACACACACATACTGTATCTGCCCTCTCATTGGCGAAAATTGTAAATTTTAGCATCTGGTCAAAATAATGGATAATCTGTGACCAATCTTCTTCTTTAAATGTGTATTGGTGGATCGTAACTAACTGAAAGGTGCATACACCTCCATCTACTGTACTGGACTGTGAGGCCTAGTCATATATTTCTCTTATCTAGCCCTGTGTTTACATCTACTGTTCTGGAGTGTGAAGTGAATTCATTACACTTTGTGACACAAAAAGGGAGGGGAAAAAAGGGGAGAATTTGCCACCAACTCAACACTACACCCATTAAAACCTCACCACTATTCCTTGATCCTTGAACCTCACCACTATTCCTTGATCCTTGACTCCTTGACCCTATCTGATTCTACACCCTGCCGGCAGGCGGCAGCCTGGGAGGACGGGACACTATTGTTCAACACACCTTGTAACTTGTAACACACCTTGTAACCTTGTAAGTACACCCAAGTACTTATCTGCAGCTGCTACCAAATAAAATAAAATAAACTTTTATTTGTCACATGCGCCGAATACAACAGGTCCAGGTCTACACTTTGTGACACAAAAAGGGAAGGGGGTGCAACTCAATATCAGGAAGGTGTTCTTAATGTTTTGTACACTTAGTGTATATCTATGTTTCTCTCAGGAGGAGCTGGTGTCTTGTGTTGAGAAGATGCAACAGACCATCCTGGAAGGTATCACTCTCTCCCTCCTCCCTCCTCCTGCTGTGGTGTTGGAGGGCCAGTAGGAGGCACTCTTTCCTCTGGTCTAAAAAAAATATCCCAATGCCCCAGGGCAGTGATTGGGGACATTGCCTTGTGTAGGGTGCCGTCTTTCGAATGGGATGTTAAACGGGTCTCCAGACTCTGTTGTCACTAAAGATCCCATGGCACTTATCGTAAGAGTAGGGGTGTTAACCCCGGTGTCCTGGCTAAATTCCCAATCTGGCCTTCATACCGTCATGGCCACCTAATCATCCCAATCTTCCAATTGGCTCTTTCATCCTCCCTCTCCCCTGTAACTATTCCCCAGGTCATTGCTGTAAATGACAATGTGTTCTCAGTCTGGTAAAATACTTTAATATTTTTTTTTTTTAAAGCACAGACCCAGCTCCTTCCCAGGTGGTGAGCAAATAAGGCACACGTGTACACACTTATTTATGTAAAAGTAGTCACAGATATATTACAAAAATATTACAATATAAAATAAAGTAATGTTTCCCATTACCACAATATTCTTACTATGTGATGACTTACTGTGGCATATTGTGCTTTGTCAGAATAAATCCATTACCAGCCAGCATTCAAATGAAGTACAGGCTTGAGTAATTGCAAGGAACCAGGATTGGAAGAGAGGGGGTGATCATTCATGTCATGATTCACAAACATTTGTTATTGCATGATTTAGTATCTTCAGTTATTCCATGCACTGAAAATAGCAAGACAGCTGGGTGTTAGCGGTAAAGCATTCATCTAAAGTCAGAATATGGAACATTTTGGCTGAGCTCTACACATGAGAAAAACACGATGATGCTTAATGGGGCAATCTGCACCCAGCTAGCACATTTGGTTCCTTGGAAGTTATGGGAACGTACGTTTTTGGTTTCCCATTGGCTCTGGGAACGAAGCCGTAAGTTTCCTGACTAGTAAAACATGAAGTGAAAATGTCATCTGTTCTGGGAACATATCTTTTTAGGTTGCTGAGACTGTTTTACTGTGATTTCTTGAATGTTTTACTGGGAGGTTTTAGTCATGCTCTGATAACTTTCAAGGAACTAGAGTAAAATGTTCTTAGAAACTCCTTGCAAACCAAAAATACATATTCCCAGAACAGGCAAAATTTTCATTACTGGTCTCAGAACGTTTAAAAAAACGTTCAGTTTTACTGTTCAGGAAACATATGGCTTAGTTCCGACAACCAATATGGCTTAGTTCCCACAACTTCCAAGGAACCAAATCCATACAGCTGGTTATACCCCCATGGACCGTTTTGTACATAAAACATTCCCCATTCAGACTGCAAAGGCGTCAATTTTGTCCTTAACCCGATTTAATGGCAAGAAGGCTGGGAATTTTTTTGAAAATATGCATACTTTCTTTGAAACACAATTTTCCACCACCTTGCCATGTTGGCTAATGCTACTTCCTGACATTGGGTACAGCAATCAGACCAAGGGTGAACTACAGACTGCTGCAACCTGATTGGCTGAATGCAATACGCAAAATCCGGGACTGGCATTTAATCACTCTAGCATTATGCTGGAAAATGGTGTTTCATAAAGAAAGTAAACATATTGTCCAAATTTGCTTTTCTGCCTTCTCGCCATTTAATCAGGTTGTTTGATGCCTTTGCAGCCTGAATGGAGAATGTTTTATGTACAAACCAGTCCACGGGATAGGAGTGTAATAGCCGGCTACATGTACAGTGCATTCGAAAAGTATTCAGACCCCTTGGCATTATTTTAGCATTATTCTAAAATCAATTAAATAGTTTTTTCCCCTCATCAACCTACACACAATACTCCATAATAATAAAGAAAAACAGGTTTTTAGATTTTTTTTAGCATCAGCTGGATGATGTAAAACTGAAATATCACATTTACATGAGTATTCAGACCCTTTACTCAGTACTTTGTTGAAGCAGCTTTGACAGCGATTACATCCTCGGGTCTTCCTGGGTATGGCGCTTCAAGCTTCGCACACCTGTATTTGGGGAGTTTCTCCCATTCTTCTTTGCAGATCCTCTCAAGCTCTGTCAGGTTGGATGGGGAGCGGCGCTGCACAGATATTATCAGGTCTTTCCAGAGATGTTTGATCGGGTTCAAGTCCGGGCTCTGGCTAGACCACTCAAGGACATTCAGAGACTTGTCCCGAAGCCACTCCTGCGTTGTCTTGGCTGTGTGCTTAGGGTTGTTGTCCTGTTGGAAGGTGAACCTTTGCCCCAGTCTGAGGTCCTCAGCGCTCGGGAGAAGCTTTTCATCATGGATCTCTCTGTATTTTGCTCCATTCATCTTTCCCTTGATCCTGACTAGTCTCCCATAGTCACTGCTGCTGAAAAACATCCCCTCAGCATGATGCTGCCACCACCATGCTTCACCGTAGGGATGGTGCCAGGTTTCCTCCAGATATGACGCTTGGCATTCAGGCCAAAGAGTTCAATCTTGGTTTCATCAGACCAGAGAATCTTGTTTCTCATAGTCTGAGAGTCCTCTAGGTGACTTTTGGCAAACTCCAAGCGGACTGTCATGTGCCTTTTACTGAGTGGCGGCTACCGTCTGGCCACTCTACCATAAAGCCCTGATTGGTGGAGTGCTACAGAGATGGTTGGGCTTCTGGAAGGTTCTCCCATCTCCACAGAGGAACTCTGGAGCTCTCTTAGTGACCATTGGGTCACCTCCCTGATCAAGGCCCTTCTCCCCCGATTGCTTAGTTTGGCCAGGCGGCCAGCTCTAGGAAGAGTCATGATGTTTCCAAACTTCTTCCATTTAAGAATGATGGAGGCCATTGTGTTCTTGGAAAGGGGACCTTCAATGCTGCAGACATTTTTGCTACCCTTCCCCAGATCTGTGCCTCGACACAATCCTGTCTCGGGGGTCTACGGACCATTCCTTCGACCTCATGACTTGGTTTTTGCTCTGACATGCACTGTCAACTGTGGGACCTTATATAGACAGGTGTGTGCCTTTCCAGATCATGTCCAATCAATTAAATTTACCACATGTGGAATCCTATCAAATTGCATCTCAAGAATAATCAATGGAAACAGGATTTCGAGTCTCATAGCAGAGGGTGTGAATACTTATGTAAATAAGGTATTTATGTTTTTGTTTCCAAAAAACTGTTTTGTCTTTGTCAATATGGGGTAATGTGTGTAGATTGATCAAAATAAAGAAGGGAAGGTGTCTGAATACTTTGTGAATGCACTGTATTTCCTTTAGACGGTAATGACACATTACCCCTCTATATAGACTCGCTATTGTTATTTTACTGCTGCTGTTTCATTATTTGTTCATTTTATTTTCTATTTTTCATTTTCGTTCTTAAAACTTCTTAAAGCATTGTTGGTTAAGGGCTTGTAGGTAAGCATTTCACTGTAAGGTCTACACCTGTTGTTTTCTGCGCATGTGACAAATATAATTTGATTTGATCTGATCTGCCGGCCTTTACGCTACCACTGCATGTAAAAAGTATTTAATATTCTGTGGCATGTATTTATGAACTTCCATCACTAGAGTGCAGCAGAGTACTACAGGCATGTTTTGCAGAAGGTTCCAGAGAAAAAAGGGAGACTACTGACATGTTGTGCTCAACTATTAATTCATTATTTACCATTACATCCTAATCTACAGCGAAATACTGTATGTGTTAGCGCAGTAGACATAGGCCTATTGTGTGTGTGTGTGTGTGTGTGTGTGTGTGAATCAACTTCAAAATCCTCAATGTCTCTCGTCCCCAATACCTCAGTGAACTCCTCAGCCCCAAACAGTCTTCACGTTTACTCTGGTCAAATAATCAGACTCCTTGCAGTCCCAAAGACAGCCCAGCTCTGAATCAAGCTCACATACTGTATGTGTTAGCGCAGTAGACATAGGCCTATTGTGTGTGTGTGTGTGTGTGTGAGTGAGTGAATCAACTTCAAAATCCTCAATGCCTCTCGTCCCCAATACCTCAGTGAACTCCTCAGCCCCAAACAGTCTTCACGTTTACTCTGGTCAATGAATCAGACTCCTTGCAGTCCCAAAGACAGCCCAGCTCTGTCTTTGGAGAGAGCTGGGCTGTCAGACCACCACTGACTTTAAGTCTGAGCTCAAGAAACACTTCTTCAAACTGGCTTTTGCTTAATGTGATCCATGTTGTGGTGTCTGTTGTTGGTCTTATACTTTAGTTTAAAGTTCAATTGTTTTGTCCTTGTCGCCTCCTTTATTATTTTGTGTATCTTGTATAACTGCCGGTGGCTCTTTTTAAAAATGTTTTATTAAAGCTTTCTTCTTTTAATAGTTGCTCTCAATGTAAAGAACTTTGTGATTTACATCTGTAAATGAAAAGAGCTATACAAATGTAATTGATTTGTATTATTACCTAACAGTAATACCTTTCCGGAAGCTATAAGATTACCTTCTGTAACCCTTAATCAATTAGTTGGTCAAAACATCATCATAATTGATTTCATTGCAACTTATTTGCATTTCCTCCTGTACAGTAACTTGTATTGCATTCCCGATGATTGCTAGGGCACACATGCCACAAAGGCAATGTACAAATTAAATAAAAATAACCCACCTTCCCCTAACAGGCTCAAGGTGAATCAAATGATGTTCCCTGAAGACAGGCTAGTCAAAAAAAATACACACTCCCACACTGACTCAGCGCCATTGTGATTCAGCTTCACCTCATACCTGCCAAGACAAAGTGTGGGAGTTTGGGGGGTTTTGACTGGCCTGTTTTTTGGGAACCGAATTTCATTCACGTTGAGACTGTTAGGGGAAGGTAGTTTTTGTTTAGTGTGCTTGCTGAAAGTATTGATATTGTAGGGATTTTTATGATTTTCAAAGTTTTGTAGAGCTATAGTTGCAGAACAAAACATGGTACAAACATTATTGGGCCCAGACAACAGCACAAAGGGCAAGAAGGTAGAGATAACAATGCATCACGCAAAGCAGCCACAATTGTCTCGTCTGGCTGCCACGAAAAGCCCCCACCTTGGAGACAGTCAATCACATAATTGTGGAGCAAGTTATGAATCGGAAATCACCATACAGCAGACACACTTCGATTTCATCAATCATTATGACTTCAATTTGGTTGTCCAAAATACTACCAGCTTGCTTGAATGCTTTGATCTCTGGTTCAATGACGTAGGGAAAGGGGGGATACTAGTCAGTTGTACAACTGAATGCATTCAACTGAAATGTGTCTTCCGCATTTAACCCAACCCCTCTGAATCAGAGTGGTGTGGGGTGCTGCCTTAATCGACATCCAGGTCTTCGGCGACTGTGGAACAGTAGGTTAACTGCCTTGTTCAGGGGCAGAACAACATATTTTTACCTTGTGGTGTGCTGCAGAGATGGTTGTCCTTCTGGAAGGTTCTCCCAGCTCCACAGAGACCAAGGCCTTTAGATAGATAGATAGATAGATAGATAGATAGATAGATAGATAGATAGATAGATAGATAGATAGATAGATAGATAGATAGATAGATAGATAGATAGATAGATAGATAGGTACTTTATTGATCCCCCGGGGGGGAAATTTCATTATCAAGCAGCTACAACAAAAACACAGGGCAGGTGCAAAATGCCACAACGAAAGTACACAGAAGACAGATACACGGTACATGATACATAGAGCGGCAGTATGAAAAAGTATAGAAATACAGGATATCTGGATCCCCCGATTTATCCCCCGATTGCTCAGTTTGGCGGGGTGCTTCCAAACTTCTTCCATTTAAGAATGATGGAGGCCACTGTGTTCTTGGGGACCTTCAATTTTGCAGAACGTTTTCGGTACCCCAGATCTGTGCCTAGACACAATCCTATCTCGGATCTCTACGGTAAATTCCTTCAACCTCATGGCTTGGTTTTTGCTTTGACATGCACTGTCAACTGTGGGACCTTATAAAGACAGGTGTGCGCCTTTCCAAATCATGTCCAATCAATAAAATTTACCACAAGTGGACTCATGTTGTAGAAACATCTTAAGTACGATCAGTGGAAACATGATGCACCTGAGCTCAATTTCAAGTCTCATAGCAAAGGGTTTGAATACTTATGTAAAGAGGGTATTTTATGTTTAAAACATTTTTTTTATTAGCAAACATTTCTAAAAACCTGTTTTTGCTTTGTCATTATGGGATATCGTGTGTAGATTGCTGAGGATTTCTCTTTATTTAATCAATTTTAGAATAAGTAACGTAACAAAATGTGGAAAAAGTCAAGGGGTCTGAATACTTTCCGAATACACTGTATATCTTTCCGGATATCTGACATTTTATTAGATATAAGGAGTAGACATGCTCCAGATACGCACGTCCTTAATTTCATATCCATACTAGGTACATTTCTACATGCATTCAATCCAGACCTCAGAAATCTCCCTGCTACCATATGAGTCCAGGGAGATATCTAGGGTGAGATACAGGACGTTCAAGACACGCACCTGAAGCGCGTGCACCCGCTTACAGGTAGGTTACTTTCTAAATGTAATAAGTTACAGTTACTAGTTACCTGTCCAAAATTGTAATCGGTAATGTACATTCAGTTACATTTACATTGATTACTTTCCCTTTAAGAGGCATTAGAAGATTACAAAAATGTATGTTACCAATTGAACAGCATCTATTGCAGGATAAATCAATGTTAAAGTTTACATAGCTGGCCATATATGGATGTTAAATGTTACTTTATGGGTTGGTAATGTAGGCTTCTTCTAACCCCTCGGTTTCTACTTCGTATAATAATAAGATTAAATTATATATTTACATAAAAAACCAAAGTCCATCAGAATTGCAGTCATTTTAAAAATGGTACTTGGAAATATGGAAGTATAGATTATACAAATTTGTTTTACCTGAGAATAACCTCAAAACAAAGGATTTATTAGCCAGCCCTACTCTGTTGTTTATGATTTTGTTGTCATTGAGAACTGATTGGGCTCATTGATTCGAGTTGAAAAATAAATGCTGTGCTCATGGAATGGCATGCTTTGAACAGTAATGAAAAGTGCTATATACATGTGAAAAATAATACCATATGCTGCATTTGCTATAGGCCTATTGTCAGGGTTGGGTAGGTAAATGTAATCCGTTAGTTACAAGTTACCTGTCCAAAATTGTAATCAGTAACGTAACTTTTGGATTACCCAAACTCAGTAAAGTAATCTGATTACATTATGTTACTTTTAGATTACTAAAACACCAGTCTCAACTTCAACAGTGAAGAGGCGACTCCAGGACGCTGGCCTTCTACGCAGAGTTTCAAAGAAAAAGCTGTATCTTCCTCTGTCCAGTGT
Organism: Thymallus thymallus; assembly: GCA_023634145.1. Lineage (NCBI taxonomy): Eukaryota > Metazoa > Chordata > Actinopteri > Salmoniformes > Salmonidae > Thymallus > Thymallus thymallus. The sequence goes on from CM042418.1 coordinate 10,689,677, forward strand.
CTGTGTTCTTTTGCCCATCTTAATCTTTTTTTTTTATTGGCCAACTCTGCCTAGAAGGCCAGCATCCCAGAGTCGCCTCTTCACTGTTGACGTTGAGACTGGTGTTTTACGGGTACTATTTAATGAAGCTGCCAGTTGAGGACTTGCGACACTAATGTACTTGTCCTCTTGCTCAGTTGTGCACCGGGGCCTCCCACTCCTCTTTCTATTCTGGTTAGAGACAGTTTGTGCTGTTCTGTGAAGCGAGTAGTACAAAACGTTGTACGAGATCTTCAGTTTCTTGGCAATTTCTCACATTAGAATAGCCTTCAATTCTCAGATCAAGAGTAGACAGAAGAAAGTTATTTGTTTATGGCCATTTTGAGCCTGTAATCAGACCCACAAATGCTGATGCTCCAGATACTCAACTAGTCTAAAGAAGGACAGTTTTATTGCTTTAATCAGCACAGTTTTCAGCTGTGCTAACATAATTGCAAAAGGGTTTTCTAATGATCAATTAGCCTTTTAAAATGATAAACTTGGATTAGCTAACACAACGTGCCATTGGAACTGTCACAGACGCTAGGATACAGGACCCGAGGCGCAGAGCTGGAGTGTGAATACATTCCTTTTATTAATCCGAAAAACACAAAAATAACAAAAGGAGAGACAGCATCCTTGAACTGGCGTCAAATGAAACACACAAGAATCCACAACACCAGGTGGACACAATGAACATAAATAGTGATGGTTGCTGATAATGGGCCTCTGTACGCCTACAGTATGTAGATATTCCATCAGCCGTTTCCAGCTACAATAGTCATTTACAACATTAACAATGTCTACACTGATCAATTTGTCCATTATTTTAATGGGCAAAAAAACAAGGACATTTCTAAGTGACCCTAAACTTTTGAACGGTAGTGTAAGTGCTTCACTGGCTTTCCACTGGTTTCAAAAACAATTATTGATAGGCAGGTTAAACTTCTTGAATTCAAACATTATTGGGTTCAAATACACATTTAGATTTGTGAACAGCCATCCACAACAACCATCATCGGTAAGGCGCAAATAGCTAAATTAGAGAGCAGCAGTGTGATTCACATCAATGCGCTATGTAGATATCAATAATAAGTGATATTCGTATCGCCGTAGACTACACCACTGCTGTCATCCTTACCTCCAAGTGTCTATTCAAGTTAGATAATCTTTGGATGCCGACAGCAGTTGCACCATTGGAAGACAGCTTGGACTGTAGCCTATAAAAGCCTATTCCTGCTCTTTTCCCGCGATCCATCAAACACATTTGGTGTGTCCTCATAGTGGTCTCTGACTTGTGGTCAGACTTGCACCTTTTTTCAATGCTGATTTGAATGAAAACAGAGTGTCACATTTTTATTTCCGCAAACATCTTTTCAGAATGGAAAAGTAATCCTCGAAGTAATCATCTAGTTTTTTCTGATTACAATATTTTAGCTGGTAACGTAACGGATTACTGTTACCGTTTTTTTCAGTACAGGACATGCAGACAGAAACGAAATACCAAGTATTCCATGATCAAGTCCTTCTCATCTTCTCCCAGGTAGATGATGAGGGCCTTCAGGACACACTCTCTTCTAATATTAGTGTCCTCCAATTTTCATATTCCCACTCACCTGAAGTTCACCCGCTCCATCTCTCTCTCTCTTAATGAATCATGTTTAGCTCTCTTGTAGATACAAACACACACAAACGTGATAGATGCACCTGATCCAAAATCTGCATGACTTAAGTGGTCTTTTCCCGAGTTGGTCCTCCTCTGGCTCGGAGTTGAAAGCATGTCTAACTGGGCCATGAACTTTGATTCCAGGGGAACAGTTGTGAGCCTCAAGAACTCAGCATTGATCTAGGACACCAGGGCAGGGGATCACCAAAACAACCTCCACCATGTCAATATATATATCACATACGTACATCATCTATCTTCTCTCAACTTTCCCAAACTGTGACCAAGGTACCATAGCTGTACCTAAAACCAGTCACTCCAGCTTCTACATCCTGTTAGATCGCGTCAATTCAAATCTGGTATTGGAATAAGATAAGACATCAGGAGCGGTTTCAAACTAAGCTAAGTTTATTAAATGCAAATGTATAGATGATAAGTATGAAGGTTCGTATACGGGCTCACTGTAACACCACGCAGGGCAGACAGAGAACTGACTACAGTTTCACGTGTTCTTCTTCAAATACCCCAGACAGAGTTAGTTCCGGTTTCCGAACAGACCAGTCAGGGTAGAGGCTGAGTGTGGTTTAGACTTACTCAGCCTATCCGTTGGCGCACGGGTTGGTACCAACCCCTTGGCGCTCTGTCTCCGGGCAAAGTTGTTGTTTCGAGCAGCCAAGTACACCTACAGCAACACCCTGATATTATGTTAACAAAGCATGAATATGTTATTAACTAAAAGGTCAGGTCCCCACAATCCTCTCATTTTACCTTTCTGTTGGAACAGAGCAGGCCATCTGGCCTTGACGTCCGCAATCCTGGGTTCCTTGTTCACCACCTCCTGACGTCTGCTGACTATCACAACCAATTGTGTTGAGTATTGTGAGACCCAACAATATTAACATAAACGTTATAGCAGTCTCTATTCTATTAGAATGACTTACCGGCAGCAGTAAAATAAATAAGTCCAACCTTCAGGTGTTGAGTGAATTCACTTAATGCTTAATCAGAAAATGAAAGTTCCTTTCAGACCAGAAAAATGTGCATAATGTTCAGAAGTGATTAGCTGGTACTATTCAACGTTAGATAGTACTGCACATGGTTGGCTAGCTTAGTTAGCGATTAATAGCATAATAGCTAACACAATTACTATGACAAAGAAAGAAATAACCTTACTAATAATAATAGCTAACCGTTAGAAGTAACTAGCCACCATCCCAAAACACAATGTCAGCATAAAACAAATGTATCAAATAGTTTTTTTTTAACAAAATGAACCGGGAGAAAATACACTGACTTAATGTTAGTTGACAATGTCAGAACTACCCTTACAAAACTTAACACAGACACGAGATCGCTCACTAGCTGGCTAGTAAAAGTGACTACCATTAGCTAGCTAGCTAAGTTACCAATGACTTTAGTAACACATTACGTCCACAACAAATGTGTATAAATGTCAAATGGTCAATTATACAATTATTAAACACACCAGCAACAACATATTACTTACGAAATATGATTTCATGACTCAACCTAGGGTGTATAACCAGTGCTTTCTCATCAACCATTATGCACTGGGAAGACCAAGACGATTTGTAGATGGAAAAGTTGCCGCTGAACGTTGTGTCATGACCTCAGATGTCTGTGCAGACTACGCATTTGCACACGTAAGGAGAAAAAACTATTTCTATGCTTCCATTGAAATATTAGATTTAGGAAAATGAAAATGTATTTAGGTTGAGCGAATTCACAAGAAATAGGTTGAAACCACAAAAGTATAATGTTTAATAAAACTAATCCAAAAAAATACATACACTGAGGACATACTCATTTTCACTTTTTCAGTGTGGTTTCAAATATACATTTAGATTTGTGAACAGCCATCCACAACAACCACAATTTGTAAGGCGCAAATAGCTAAATGTGAAAACAGCAGTGTGATTCACATCAATGAGCTACTGTATGTAGATATCAATAATAAGTGATATCTGTATCGCCGTAGACTACAGTCGTGGCCAAAAGTTTTGAGAATGACACAAGTATTGGTCTCCACAAAGTTTGCTATGATGATGGCAATTAGCATATTCTCCAGAATGTCATGAAGAGTGATCAGATGCATTGCAATTAATTGCAAAGTCCCTCTTTGCCATGAAAATGAACTTAATCCCGATAAAACATTTCCACTGCATTTCAGCCCTGCCACAAAAGGACCAGCTGCCATCATGTCAGTGATTGTCTCGTTAACACAGGTGAGAGTGTTGACGAGGACAAGGCTGGAGATCACTCTGTCATGCTGATTGAGTCAGAATAACAGACTGGAAGCTTTAAAAGGAGGGTGGTGCTTGAAATCATTGTTCTTCCTCTGTTAACCATGGTTACCTGCAAGGAAACACGTGCCGTCATCATTGCTTTGCACAAAAATGGCTTCACAGGCAAGGATATTGCTGCTAGTAAGATTGCACCTAAATCAACCATTTATCGGATCATCAAGAACTTCAAGGAGAGAGGTTAAATTGTTGTGAAGAAGGCGTCAGGGCGCCCAAGAAAGTCCAGCAAGCGCCAGGACCGTCTCCTAAAGTTGATTCAGCTGCGGGATCGAGACACCACCAGTGCAGAGCTTGCTCAGGAATTGCAGCAGGCAGATGTGAGTGCATCTGCACGCACAGTGAGGCGAAGACTTTTGGAGGATGGTCTTGTGTCATTCTCAAAACTTTTGGCCACGACTGTACACCACTGCTGTGATCCTTACCTCCAAGCGTTTATTCAAGTTAGATAATCTTTGATGTCGACAGCAGTCGCCCCATTGGAAGACATAGCTTCGACTGTAGCCTACAAAAGCCTATTCCTGCAATCCATCAAACCCATTTGGTGTGTCATCATAGTGGTCTCGCTCAGGTGAAACAAATTTAAACTTGCGCTTTTTTTCTATGCTGCTTTGAATGTCATTGAGAAAACAGAGAAGTGTCAAATATTATTTTTCCGCAAACATCCTTTCTGGATTTAAAAGTAATCCTTGAAGTAATCATCTAGTTTTTCAAAAGTATCTGTCATTTGATTACAATATTTTAGCTAGCAACGTAACGGATTACACTAACCAGTTTTTTGTAATCCCTTACATGTAACAGATTATATGTAATTCGTTACTCCCCCACCCTGCCCACTTAAATATTTGTAGAATACTCCTGGCTGCTGGCCAAATTAGCTAACGTTCTTGATTCTAGTTGCTAAAATAAATAAAACTAGCTACTCACTTTAGCATGACCTTCTCTGAGGTATTTTCTGAACAGTTTCTTACTTTTTTGTTTCTCCAGTTGTCAGTTTGACCACACACTTTTTTTTTTATCTCATGATATCTAATGAGTCAATATCCAACCATGCCATGTATGATATCAGGAGGGAATACAAAATTGATGTGTACATATTTGTCAAATTATTGAGCATGTGCTGAAAACTCAGTAAATGCATCAGTAATTGTCCTTATTTTCAGCATATCATAAAAGCATATGAGGATCCAGATATGGGCCTCAGCCAAGAGAATCACATCTGGAATCAATATACTGTAGATTAATATCTTGAATGTGCTGAGAAAACACAGATATGCAATGTACACAGTCAATGTTTGTCAGAGAGAAAATAAGATGTCACATATCTCAGGATATTGAAAGAGTCAATATCGGGCCATAGGAAATGTCCATGTGTGATATCCGGAGTAATCCCAATATCTGTCTAAAAGACACATCTAAATTCAGAAATTGTCAAGATATGGTGCATATCCACAAAACTTGAACCCGATCGAACCACTCAAGGACATTCAGAGACTTGCCCTGCATTGTCCTGGCTGTGTGCTTAGAGTTGTGGTCCTGTTGGAAGGTGAACCTTTGCCCTAGTCTGATGTCCGGATCTCTCTGTACTTTGCTCCGTTCATCTTTCCCTCAATCCTGACTAGTCTCCCAGTCCCTGCCTCTGAAAAACATCCCCACAGAATGATACTGCCACCACCAGGTTTCATCCAGACGTGACACTTTGCATTCAGGTAAAATAGTTTAATCTTAATGTCCAAGTGGGCTGTCATGTGCCTTTTACTGAAAAGTGGCCTCCGTCTGGCCACTTTAACATTAAGGCCTGATTTGGTGGAGTGCTGCAGAGATGGTTCTCCTTCTGGAAGGTTCTCCCATCTCCACAGAGAAGCTCTGTCAGTGTTACCATCGGGTTCTTTGTCACCTCCCTGACCAGGCCTTCTCCTCTGATTGCTCAGTTTAGCTGGGCGGCCAGCTGTAATAAGAGTCTTGGTGCTTCCAAACTTCTTTCTTTTAAGAATGATGGATGCCACTGTGTTCTTGGGGACATTCAAAGTTTGTTTGGTATGTTTTGGTACCCTTCCCCAGATCTGTGCCTTGACAGAATCCTGTCTCAGCGCTCTACGGAAAATTCCTTCGACCTCATGGCTTGGTTTTAGCTCTGACATGCACTGTCACTGTGGGACCTTATATAGACAGGTGTGTTTATTTCCAAATAATGTCCAATCAATTGAATTTACCACAGGTGGACTCCAATGAAGTTGTAGAAACATCTCAAGGATGATCAATGGATGCACCTGAGCTCAATTTCGAGTCTCATAGCAAAGGGTCTGAATACTTATGTAATATACATACTTCTGTTTTAAATTTTTTATACATTTGCAGTTTTCACTTTGTCGTTATGGGGTATTGTGTGTAGATTGATGAGGAAAACAATTAATTTAATACATTTTACAATAAGGCTGTAACGTAACAAAATGTGGAAAAAGGGGAGGGGTTTGAATACTTTCTGAATGCGCTGTACTTGTAAAGTTATCAGGTTATTAGGTAGCTAGCCAATGAGGTAACATGACTGAACAAAGTGTAAGCAAATGGTTAACTAATTGTGAGTAGTTTTAGAACGGCTATATGAAGATAAAAATGTTGCACAGGGAATATGGGTCAGGTCTTTTGACCTGGTTGGGCTACAAGCTATAGCAGTGCAGCTGCCTTCACTTCACAAGTAAGCAGGTAGTGTTGGGGTAGCCCGAGGGACCTCATTTTTTTCAATTTGAGAATACATAAAAAATTATTCTGAGCATTTATAAATAAATTATAATTAATCACCACAAAAAGTCCATGAAAAACTATAGAATCACAAACCAAATAAATATGTAGGCTACAGCAGCCTAGAGGTAGGTAAATGGTGTTTTCTTCCCTGTCTTGTCTCTGGCGAATGATGAACAAGTGTAGACTACATGTGAGCACTGCAGAGGCCCTTTGGAGGCTTGACAACTTCAGAAAAAAAGAAAAAAAAATCACTGTCTACCTTGACTTTAATAAACTCCACCGACCTGCTGTTGCGCAGTGAGACCCAGAACGATATATGGCCACTTGGTTACAGCGACACCCGTTCTGCCGTGGACACCCAAACCAGAGTGGCCACCACAATGCCCAAGAGTCTGACCCTCTTGGGAAGTTGCTGTAGCCCTGCTTGGGATATTTAGCCTATATTGACTATTGGTTGAGACGCAGGGCCCGGTTGGGAAATTGGAAATGTGTATTGGGCCAAGTTGAAGTAATAATGGATTTAGGTTATAGTAAAAGGAAATATATCATGACCAAAACTCTAGGCAGGATATATGCTTTGATTTAACTTGGTGTTTGATGGTATTAAAAATATAAAATTTTCTTGAGACAATGGCTGTGTTCGGATGCCCATACTAACATACTGTATACCACATACTTAATGAGTACATACTACATACTATTAGTTCATTTTAGTATACTGTAAACAAAGTTTCAGTTGAGCCTAGTAGAGCTTAGCCTATCTACTGGAAGTTGATTCTGTTGCTATGCAACCTCTTGCTAGCTTGTTAGCATAACAAATTACTAGCTAAATGACTGGTGTTGTGGCGAAAATTTCCCCCTGCCAGAACCCGCCCCTTCAGTTTAGCCTACATTTCACTGATTTTAAACATTTTATGATTTCAGTGCTGGGGGGGGATTTTTGGCACAACACCAGAGTCCGCTCAGAGCGCACACTGGACCCTCTGGCAAAGGAGTAGGGTTGATCCGAGCGTTCAAAGGCGGCAGTCAAGCACCTAAGCTAACTGGCTAGCTACTTCCAAACACAAATGAGAGAACACCTCACTCTGACCATTTTACTCACGCTCTGAACGCTCTGAGCGGACTCTGGTGTTGTGCCGAAACCCCCTCCTTCTAATTTCCTTAATTTTGTGGCGAGAGTCAAATACTTTCTGTGGCACACATCAGCGGCCGCTGAAAGGGGGGTTTGCCCAGGGCGCCATAACTAGCCTAACGTGATCATTGACAGCTGCCTTTTTACTGACACCGGCCATATTCAATGGTGTTGAGCATTCGTAAATTCATCAGTTATTCTGCACGAGAGAGCTGAAATCGGAGTAGATAGACAGAATTAACCATTTCCATTGAAACGCACTAAACGACTATACCACTTAGCTAAGAATAGGAATTTTTTATTTGGTCTAGTCGGACTTCGGCTGCATATTTTCCCCCATTTTCTTCAAATCTAAAAACGTTGTGAAGCCACGTACATTTTTTGAAGAATTGCGTTATGGGCCCTAAAAGTATGGAAATAGTGTCCTCTGCGTGTATACTTCGTATTTTGGCGAATATAGTACGACATCCAGAAACTTTTGGCATACTAACTATATCCATACTATGACCATTACTATATACTCAATTCATGTCACAAATAGTATGGTTAGTGCGGTAAGAATGAGTATTCAAACACAGCTAATATGTGTGGGCATAGGCAGACATTGCAATTGTAGGATGCATTTTATTCATATTTTATAACAGGGATCTCCAACCCTGTTCCTGGAGAGCTACCACCCTGTACGTTTTGATTCCAACCCTAATCTAGTGCACCTGATTCTAATAATTAGCAGTATTATAAGAAGAATGGGGTTAGTTACAACTGGGGTGCAGCATACAGACACCACAGCCGGTGGTGTCTGTATGCTGCATTTGTTCCCCGCTGGCTTCATCCATCTGAGCAGAAGCCAAAATGCAACCTTCCTGTGCTCATTACGAACAGGGTATATAAAGGACCTTGAATGACAGCACCATAGAAAACTCCTCCGTTCACCTGGAGACTTCGTGCCGCTATTTGATTTGCCGTTGACCACGTTTTATCCGCCTTCTCCATTTACATTGTCATAGCCTACATTTGGAATAGCCTACACTGTAATTCATTAAACTGGACTGGATAATTTTCCCGCACCAGCATTGCAGTCCAATGCATGCACAATTTATGGAATAAACTGAGATTTATAGCGCTGTAATTTTTTGAGTTGTGCTACAGAAGGCTGCATCGTCTACTAATACAGGATTAGTAAAGGCCCAGTGAACAATTTTTGTGAAAAAACATATCTATATATATATTTTATTTTCTTCGATTTTTCATTTTTTCTTCTTCCCGTGGCTATGCTTATCATTGAAACAATTATTATCTGGGAGAATTTTTTCCTAGTCGCACAGTGCTCCCAAAATAAAATGTATGGTTGCACAGGAAAGTATTTAGTCGGATATGCAACCAATTTGGTCACACTTTAGAGCCCTGAGTGTAATGAAGAACCATACAAATGTATATACAAACGGTTATTCAAAGAACCAATATAAAAAGGCCCAAAAAAGGCTTCCTCTACAGGGACAAAATTTACCTTTTTTTTGTTATTAACTAGTACTTTTATGGGCGGCGTATGTATTTCCATATGGGGACATATAGGCCTAGGCTAATTTGCTACTGTGATGTTCAAAGTTTGTTAATCCACACTTTAGTCAATACTGTCTTTCTTTAATCTGTGCCGTTAATGGATTTTGTGTGGTAGTCTAGTGGTCGATCATGTCATTGTCTTTGCAAGAATACAACTGATTCACCTGATATCTTTTAATTTCCAACATAGGCCTAGACAAGAAACCTATTGGGATGCACACACATGCACTTCATCCTCAACTCATCATTTTTTCCTACATAAATTAACTATATAAGGACAGTGAACATGAAGAATAGACTCATTTGCTACTATGAGGCCCACACTTAACTGAATTGCAATTACTCATTAATTTGACATCTTCATTCATGCAGGAGAACAGTATGTTCACCTCATACTGAACATTAATTGTTTCCTATGATTCTATACGTAATACTATGAGTGGACCTGTAGACTATAGTCTTACAATTAGTGGTGACTCAAGGAACCCCTGGAGTTCCTCAAGGAAACATTGCTAGTCAATGGTAATATTTGCTCCTTCCTTTAGTTGAGGGGTTCTTGGAGGAATCTTTCATTTTTCAATGTAGCAAAGGGTTCCTGGATGAACCCTAGACTGGATGTGTGGCTTAGTAGGTGCGTGGCTTTCTTTTTGCCACCGGATAGAGTAAATGTTCCTGTTCATCTTTTTTGTTATATTGTCATTACATGTTAAGGTTGTACACTAGTAGTTTTGTGGCTTCAATTAGGCTTATAGAGTTCCTCAAGGGCCTATGCAAACCCCAAAGCTGGAATAGTTACCACTTTATTAATATATGTAATCAGCAATGTTAATATTTTCACTTTTAAAGGGGAAAGGAAACACTTTAGGAAGTAAATCTAAGCAAAGAGATGTATTCAATCCACTATTACCAAACATATGCATTTAACATAAAAACATCTCTTTCGTCAACAAGGTTTATTTGAGCTATGGTCAGTGCCATTTTAAATTGCCATAGAAACGACTGACGCCAGTGGGTCACTGGCAGGAATCAGAAAAGTGTCTGTGATATTGAATCGGGTGTGTATTGAGGTTTTCGCGCGGAGAGTGAATCGAAGAGAGTGAGGTTAGGTGTGGACAACGAAGGTGGCAACATAAGTAGTAATTCAAACATGAACTGTATAGCGCCAGGCTGTATGAATTGGCTCCTAAAAAGAATCACTCTGTAAACTACCATCGGCTGCCCAAGGACTCAGCACTTTTGAAGAATGTCGTGAAGAGGAAGGACGTGCCAGCTCGAGCTAGCAGGATCTGCAGACAGCACTTCACAGAGGCAGACTTGGTGATGAAGGGCACTTTCGATGCGGTAACCGAGAGTGTCCGAATGGAAAGGAGTCATAGGCCTACGTTGAAGCCCTCTGCTTGCGCCTCCATTTTACATTTTGAGGGATATGGTATAGGGGTTACCGACCGACCTTCATCAACATAGCTGACTTCGGAGTCAAGCAAAAGCCAGACTGCACGGAGGAGGCGATGCAAGTCATTGGAGCCTGAGGTAATGTTAACCGGTCATGACTGTTGATGACTGGGCGAGCGTTAGACACTGGACAACTTTGTTGGAACTCTTGTTGAAGGTAACTAGCTAATTGCGTCTGAAGTGTTTTGTGTAACAACCCCCAGCAACTAACGCTAGTAAGCAACTCAACTGCAACTAAAATTGCAACAGTTTCTCAGTGTACCCGTTATTATGTAGCTACTGTAGCTAGCTTCCACCTCAGATAGTACTGTAATAGATTTTGTTGACAGATTTGTTTTTGTAATGTTTTGTTAGCTCCAACTCATTTAGCTAGACTGAAGTTGACAGGTAATGTTTGCTGAAAAATAAATGTTCTTGTATTTGCTGTGTGTGTGTGTGTGTGTGTGTGTGTGTGTGTGTGTGTGTGTGTGTGTGTGTGTGTGTGTGTGTGTTGACAAAGCATACAAGACAGGTAGCTTGTTAATGCCAACTGATATATTTGGTTTCCCTTGTCTTAACAAAACGTTTTGGTTTTCAGAATGACATCTTCATCCCTGAAAAGGTTTTCATCCTGGAGGAGACTGCAGGAGGCATAGGAGGTACAATGAAAATCCACGTTATTTCTAAGGCTATTGTTTATTTCAAGACACAGTCTGTCATCCCATATAAAATGGACAATATACAGTATATGCAGTGATTCTTGAATATGACTATAGCCTTAAAGATGCCTTTAATTTTTTTCTACCAACAGGAAAGAACGGTTAGTACATCATGCCAAACTGACCCCTGGGTGCCAGAGTGTTCCTGTGCTGCGGTGGGGAAGAGGTCCACCGGGACCATCACTAAAGAGCTCGGGGCCCAGCTAGATTGCGCTCACAACCATCAGTATACAACCGAGACCTGCCCCTATACGCCACAGATGGAGCTGACGGAGAGTGAGATCAGTGAAGACCATAATTCGCTGTATGAACCTGAGAGTTTAGAATCACAATCATCACAGTGCGAGCCAAGATATACTATCGATCACTTTGGGAGAGCAGGGCTGGTGTTCCGAATGTGGAGAAGGAGCAGGCCATTCAACAGCGAATTCAAAGATACACCCATCCATAAAGGGAATCGGAGTGGAATTGTCCGGTCCTGCTGTTTCTACTCTCTCTCTCTCAACCTATGAATGCTAATACTATTTTTACATAAGGGGTGGCAGGTAGCCTAGAGGTTAGAGCGTTGGGCCAGTATCCGAAAGGTTGCTGGTTCAAATATACAAGCTTACAAGGTGAAAAACCTGTCTGTGTCCTTGAGCAAGGCACTTAACCCTAATTTGCTCCAGGAGCTGACCCTGTACAGTAGGTAGGCTGTCATTGTAAATAAGAATTTGTTCTTAACTGAAGTTTCATTTGATCACATGCTTTTTCAAACCGTGTGTTGCAAAATACCAGATCCCACAGATTTTTGCCGTGGTTCCGGTGCTATCTTCAATTCCAAGCTGCTTTCAACACAAAACATCGACCTCTACTGGACACCCTACTGACAAATATTGTTAAGATTTTGGACTAAAAGATTCAGTTCTGTTAAAGGCCCACTATTTTGAAAATTATTTTCTGTGAAACCACACTTTCTGCACTATTATTCAAGTAATTGTTATATTTAGTATAGTATAAGCTTCTGTTTTAAGCATCCTAAATAATGCCAGAGATTACGTTTTTGAAAAATAGTAAACTTGAAGGCAAAAAGGGGAAACATTATATAATATGTGAAACTGGTATTCCAACTGATTATAGGCTACTTAAGGCAAAGACTTACTGCTGCGCCATAGAGTTTTGATGAAAATAGAAAAATAAACGCCTCTGATAATCACACGCTGATTAATGAACCGTTTTTCAGCACAATTTGGTGAAAGTGCCAAAGCCTTCAGACAGCCTCGGTTTCCCATCACTAGTAATTACACACTGGATTCAGTAATGGATAGCACGTCAGACTTTTTCATGTTTTTCCTCTTCTTCTTTATTTATTTATCCCCGATGAAATGTGAGGCATGTTTATGAAGTTCTAGAGTAGAACCGACGGGCTTGAACACCAAGGCAACAACAATATAGATGTCTGTTTAGTAATTAAATTCTCTACAGCAGTTATTGTTATATCCTTAATGTTCACCATTAATGGGTTTTCGCAATATGAGACAATAACCTTGTTTAAAGTGCATGAGGTATCACGTTCGAAGGTAAGACCCAGGCGCAGACAACGTCGGAATAACAAATGTTTATTAACAGGGGTAGGCAAAAGACAGGTCGGGGCAGGCAGAGTTCGGTAATCCAGAGTAGTGGGGTAAAGCTGCAAGACGTCAGGCAGGCTCGGGGTCAGGGCAGGCAGGAGGGGTCAAAATCGGGAAAATCTAGGAGATAGTAAATAGAAAGGCGAGAGAGAGAGAGAGAGAGATCAAATTAAGTGTACACTTCTGATGACGTTTCATGACGTCTGACACTGTTGCAGATTTCTGGCTCATGTTTAAAATGTTGTGAATCACATGCACAAGAGCACATGCTATTCCTACCTCTGGGCTACACTCAGTTTCTTTTGCCTTTAGTTCATGTTTAGACCACCTCATATGTATTTCTCTGTATTTCTCACCTCATATGTATTTCTCCGTTGTAAACAAACTATTTCTTCAAATGTGAATGTGTTCATTATTGGGGGGGGGGGGGGGGTGTTCATTAGAGAAACAAGTTTTTGAAAGCTATTCAAGTAATCACCATTACCTTTCCCAGATACTCCTTGCCAAGCTTCTCTTATGACCTGTTGCATAGCAACAACAGGATACTTTGATATATTCACCACCTTCTCTCCTAATGTACCCTACCTTTCAAAAGTTTGGGATCACTTAGAATTGTCCTTGTTTTTGAAAGAAAAGCAATTTTTTGTCCAGTAAAATCACATCAAATTGATCAGAAATACAATGTGGACATTGTTAATGTTGTAAATGACTACTGTAGCTGGAAATGGTTTTTATTGATTTTTATTGGAATATCTACACAGGCGTACAGAGGTCCATTATCAGTAACCATCACTCCTGTGTTCCAATGGCACGTTGTGTTAGCTAATCCAGTTTATCATTTTAAAAGGCTAATTGATCATTAGAAAACCCTTTTGCAATTATGTTAGCACAGCTGAAAATTGTTGTGCTGATTAAAGAAGCAATACAACTGGCCTTCTTTAGACTAGTTGAGTATCTGGAGCATCAGCATTTGTGGGTTCTATTACAGGCTCAAAATGGCCAGAAACAAAGAACTTTCTTCTGAAACTCGTCAGTCTATTCTTGTTCTGAGAAATGAAGGCTATTCCATGCGAGAAATTGCCAAAAAACTGAACATCTCGTACAACGCTGTGTACTACTCCCTTTACAGAACAACGCAAACTGGCTCTAACCAGAATAGAAAGAGGAGTGGGAGGCCCCAACTGAGCAAGAGGACAAGTACATTAGAGTGTCTAGTTTGAGAAACCGATGCCTCACAAGTCCTCAACTGGCTGCTTCATTAAATAGTACCCGCAAAACACCAGTAAAGAGGGGACTCCGGGATGCTGGCCTTCTAGGCAGAGTTGCAAAGAAAAAACCATATCTCAGACTGGCCAATAAAAAGAAAAGATTAAGATGGGCAAAAGAACACAGACACTGGACAGAGGAAGATATGGCTTTTTCTTTGCAACTCTGCCTAGAAGGCCAAAACGTGCACCCAGGGGGAGCCCCAGGACCGAGTTTACAAGTCTCTTCCTGTAGGCACAAATCTCTCTCATAGACCTTATCAAAGGCTCTCAACCTAGCATTCAGTGCATTCGGAAAGTATTCAGACCTATTCCCTTTTTCCACATTTTGTTACGTTACAGGCTTATTCTAAAATTGATTTAATATTTGTTTTTACTAATCAATGTCAGGGTTAAGTTTAGAGATGCCCCTAGGCATCTCTAGGACTGACAGGTTTAGTAGTCTGGTTAGGTATTCTTGTCTCTAATTGTGGATCCTATTTAGTGTGTTGTGGATCATTGTTTTGTGTCAGTTCCTCATGAGCTCACACGCACGGTGCGGTTATTTTTTTTATCAAGTATGCCGAACTTCAACAGCGCTGCACCTTGGTCATTCATTTTACACATCCATGACAATCAATCTACACACAATACCCCATAATTAGAAAGCAAAAACAGTTATTAATAATTCTTTGCTAATGTATATATTTTTTTAAACACAATTACTTTATTTACATTAGTATTCAGACCCTTTGCTATGAGATTCGAAATTGAACTCAGGTGCATCCTGTTTCCATTGATCATCCTTGAGATGTTTATACAACTTGATTGGAGTCCACCTGTGATAACTTCAATTGATTGGACATGATTTGGAAAAGCATGCACCTGTCTATATAAGTTCCCACAGTTGACAGTGCATGTCAGAGCAAAAACCTAGCCATGAGTTTGAAGGAATTGTCCGTAGAGCTCCGAGACAGGATTGTGTCGAGGCACACTGGGGAAGGGTACCAAAAAATGTCTGCAGCATTGAAGGTCCCAAAGAACACAGTGGCCTCCATTATTCTTAAATGGAAGAAGTTTGGAAACACCAAGACTCTTCCTAGAGCTGGCTGCCCGGCCAAACTGACCAATCGTGGGAGAAGAGCCTTGGTCAGGGAGGTGACAAAGAACCCGATGGTCACGCTGACAGAGCTCCAGAGTTCTTCTGTGGAGATGGGAGAACCTTCCAGAAGGACAACCTCTGCAGCACTCCATCAATCAGGCCTTTATGTCAGAGTGGCCAGACGGAAGCCACTCCTCAGTAAAAGGCACATGACAGCCTGCTTGGAGTTTGCCAACATGCACCAGAAGGACTCTCAGACCATGAGAAACAAGATTCTCTGGTCTGATGAAACCAAGATTGATCTTTTTGGCCTGAATGCCAAGTCTCACGTCTTGAGGAAACCTGGCACCATCCCTATGGTGAAGCATGGTGGTGGCAACATCATGCTGTGGGGATGTTTTTCAGCAGCAGGGACTGGGAGACTGGACAGGATCGAAGGAAAGATGAACGGAGCAAAGTACAGAGAGATCCTTGATGAAGACCTACTCCTGAACACTCAGGACCTCAGACTGGGGCGAAGGTTTACCTTCCAACAGGGCAACGACACTGAGCATTCAGTCAAGACAATGCAGGAGTCTGAGTGGCCCTAACTATAGTCCTGCTTTGTGGCATTTTGTGAAGGCTCTACGTTATACTGATTGCACTATATGTTTTTGTGTGTGTAGATATGGTTATCCTTGTTAGATAGAGCCGTTGGACATACAGTGGGGAGAACAAGTATTTGATACACTGCCGATTTTGCAGGTTTTCCCACTTACAAAGCATGTAGAAGTCTGTAATTTTTATCATAGGTACTCTTCAACTGTGAGTGACGGAATCTAAAACAAAAATCCAGAAAATCACATTGTATGATTTTTAAGTAATTAATTTGCATTTTATTGCATGACATAAGTATTTGATACATCAGAAAAGCAGAACTTAATATTTGGTACAGAAACATTTGTTTGCACTTACAGGAGATCATACGTTTCCTGTAGTTCTTGACCAGGTTTGCACACACTGCAGCAGGGATTTTGGCCCACTCCTCCATCCAGATCCTTCAGGTTTCGGGGCTGGTGCTGGGCAATACGGATTTTCAACTCCCTCCAAAGATTTTCTATTGGGTTCAGGTCTGGAGACTGGCTAGGCCACTCCAGGACCTTGAGATGCTTCTTACGGAGCCACTCCTTAGTTGCCCCGGCTGTGTGTTTCGGGTCGTTGTCATGCTGGAAGACCCAGCCACGACCCATCTTCAATGCTCTTACTGAGGGAAGGAGGTTGTTGGCCAAGATCTCGCGATACATGGCCCCATCATGGCCCCTTTGCAGAAAATCATCCCCAAAGAATGATGTTTCCACCTCCATGCTTCACGGTTGGGATGGTGTTCTTGGGGTTGTACTCATCCTTCTTCTTCCTCCAAACACGGCGAGTGGAGTTTAGACCAAAAAGCTCTATTTTTGTCTCATCAGACCACATTACCTCCTCCCATTCCTCCTCTGGATCATCCAGATGGTCATTGGCAAACTTCAGATGGGCCTGGACATGTGCTGGCTTGAGCAGGGGGACCTTGCGTGCGCCGCAGGATTTTAATCCATGACGGCGTAGTGTGTTACTAATGGTTTTCTTTGAGGCTGTGGTCCCAGCTCTCTTCAGGTCATTGACCAGGTCCTGCCGTGTAGTTCTGGGCTGATCCCTCACCTTCCTCATGATCATTGATGCCCCACGAGGTGAGATCTTGCATGGTGCCCCAGACAGAGGGAGATTGACCGTCATCTTGAACTTCGTCCATTTTGTAATAATTGCGCCAACAGTTGTTGCCTTCTCACCAAGCTGCTTGCCTATTGTCCTGTAGCCCATCCCAGCCTTGTGCAGGTCTACAATTTTATCTCTGATGTCCTTACACAGCTCTCTGGTCTTGGCCATTGTGGAGAGGTTGGAGTCTGTTTGATTGAGTGTGTGGACAGGTGTCTTTTATACAGGTAACGAGTTCAAACAGGTGCAGTTAATACAGGTAATGAGTGGAGAACAGGAGGGCTTCTTAAAGAAAAACTAACAGGTCTGTGACAGCCGGAATTCTTACTGGTTGGTAGGTGATCAAATACTTATGTCATGCCATAAAATGCAAATTAACTATTTAAAAATCATACAATGTGATTTTATGGATTTTTGTTTTAGATTCCTTCTCTCACAGTTGAAGTGTACCTATGATAAAAATTACAGACTTCTACATGCTGTGAGGGCTTGGTTGTGGTAAGGCCTCTTACTCCCACCTAGGGGAGGAGAGAGGCACACAACCAAGTTCTCACACCCTAACTAGGGAGATTATCATCCCCAATCAGAGACAGCTGTCTAGCGTTGTCTCTGATTGGGGATAGTATTTAAGCCCCACACAAATCCACCTGTGTGTGGATCATTGTTCGTGTCTGCCTTGTGTTATCAGCACGTGAGTTACTTTGCTTTGTTAGTGTTTCGTAGTTAGTTTATTATTATACTCTCCTTTTATTTTTATGCCTCGTGAGAACAACTCATTAAATAAAAGGATGACACTTCACCAGCGCTCCGTTTACCGTCCCATTACTCCGCACTGTGACAGAATGATCCACCACCCTGGGACGCAACGGGGGATTACTTTAGGAGATATCCTCCTCGGTATGGGAAAAATTACCGAGGAGGAACACTCTTATTATCGTTCGGTGGAGGAAGGCTGGGGTCCGGAGCAGTCGAGGCGCCGAAGACGGAGGACACGTCACCGGGCTAAAACTGAGGACCAGCCTGGAGCCCAGAAAAACCCCCAAACTGATTTTGGGGGGGGGGCTATGGGGGTGGTCGGGGATCGAGAGAGAAGAGCCCCGACCACTGCACTCGTGGGGGTTCCAGGAGGAGCCCCTACAGCCGTGGGAGCAGGAGTACAGAGAGGAGTCGGAGGAAGACGACGACGATGTGCTTCTGTTCCCTCACTCGTGGGGGTTCCCGGAGGAACCCTCACAGGATGGGGATTGGCGGTGGAGTAGGGACGACAGGAACAGTCGTGCTCCAGCGCCAGTTCCCAGTCCGGTGCCTCCAGCGCCGGTCCAGAGTCGGAGAAGAAGGAGACCGACTCAGCGCACCAAACCATCGGTGCGCAACATTAGCCCGGTGCGACCCGTGCCAGCTAAACGCACCAACCCAACGGTGCGTTTCCCCAGCCCGGTACGGCCCGCGCCTGCTCCGCGCACCAGCCCTATGGTGCGTGTCTCCAGCCCGGTGCGACCTATACCAGCTCAACGCACCAACCCAACGGTGCGTTTCCCCAGCCCGGTGCGACCCGTGCCAGCGCCTCGCATCAGACCAGTGGTGCGTTCCCCCAGTCCAGTACGCCCCGTGCCTACTCCTCGCACGGAGGCTACAGCGACGGTCGCCAGCACAGCTCTGTGGTTGGAGACCATCTCTGCGTCGGTGCCCAGGGTGGGCACGACGTTCAGCCCCGCTGTGGAGCAGGAGCTCCATAGCGCGTCGGTGCCCAGTCTGGGGCCGACAGCCAGCCCAACCACAGGGCTGGAAACCATCTCTGCGTCGGTGCCCAGGGTGGGCACGACGTTCAGTCCCGCTGTGGAGCAGGAGCTCCATAGCGCGTCGGTGCCCAGTCTGGGGCCGACAGCCAGCCCAACCACAGGGCTGGAAACCATCTCTGCGTCGGTGCCCAGGGTGGGCACGACGTTCAGTCCCGCTGTGGAGCAGGAGCTCCATAGCGTGTCGGTGCCCAGTCTGGGGCCGACAGCCAGCCCAACCACAGGGCTGGAAACCATCTCTGCGTCGGTGCCCAGGGTGGGCACGACGTTCAGCCCAGCTGTGGAGCAGGAGCTCCATAGCGTGTCGGTGCCCAGCCTGGGGCCGACAGCCAGCCCAACCACAGGGCTGGAAACCATCTCTGCGTCGGTGCCCAGGGTGGGCACGACGTTCAGCCCCGCTGTGGAGCAGGAGCTCCATAGCGTGTCGGTGCCCAGCCTGGGGCCGACAGCCAGCCCAACCACAGGGCTGGAAACCATCTCTGCGTCGGTGCCCAGGGTGGGCACGACGTTCAGCCCAGCTGTGGAGCAGGAGCTCCATAGCGTGTCGGTGCCCAGCCTGGGGCCGACAGCCAGCCCAACCACAGGGCTGGAAACCATCTCTGCGTCGGTGCCCAGGGTGGGCACGACGTTCAGCCCCGCTGTGGAGCAGGAGCTCCATAGCGTGTCGGTGCCCAGCCTGGGGCCGACAGCCAGCCCAACCACAGGGCTGGAAACCATCTCTGCGTCGGTGCCCAGGGTGGGCACGACGTTCAGCCCCGCTGTGGAGCAGGAGCTCCATAGCGTGTCGGTGCCCAGTCTGGGGCCGACAGCCAGCCCAACCACAGGGCTGGAGACCATCTCTGCGTCGGTGCCCAGGGTGGGCACGACGTTCAGTCCCGCTGTGGAGCAGGAGCTCCATAGCGTGTCGGTGCCCAGTCTGGGGCCGACAGCCAGCCCTACCAGAGGGCTGAAAACCACCTCTGCGTCGGTGCCCAGGGTGGGCACGACGTTCAGTCCCGCTGTGGAGCAGGAGCTCCATAGCGTGTCGATGCCCAGCCAGGGGCAGACAGCCAGACCTACTACAGGGCTGAAAACCACCTCTACGTCGGTGCCCAGGGTGGGCACGGCGTTCAGCCCGAGACCTCCGGAGAAGGTCAGCAGCCCGAGACCTCCGGAGAAGGTCAGCAGCCCGAGGCCTCCGGGGAAGGTCAGCAGCCCGAGACCTCCGGGGAAGGTCAGCAGCCCGAGACCTCCGGGGAAGGTCAGCAGCCCGAGACCTCCGGGGAAGGTCAGCAGCCCGAGGCCTCCGGGGAAGGTCAGCAGCCCGAGACCTCCGGGGAAGGTCAGCAGCCCGAGACCTCCGGGGAAGGTCAGCAGCCCGAGACCTCCGGGGAGGGTCAGCAGCCCGAGACCTCCACCGGAGCCACATCCGGGGCCAGCAGTCTGCTCTGCTACAGCGCCAGAGCGGTCCGCTCCACCGGTGCCCAGTCCGGGGCCGGTCGTCTACGTCACTCCAGTGCCGGAGCAGTCCGCTCCACCGGAGCCCAGTCCGGGGCCGATCGTCTGCGTCGCTCCAGTGCCGGAGCAGTCCGCTCCACCGGTGCCCAGTCCGGGGCCGGTCGTCTACGTCACTCCGGTGCCGGAGCAGTCCGCTCCACCGGAGCCCAGTCCGGGGCCGATCGTCTGCGTCGCTCCAGTGCCGGAGCAGTCCGCTCCACCTGTGCCCAGTCCGGGGCCGGTCGTCTGCTTCGCTCCAGTACCGGAGCAGTCCGCTCCACCGGTGCCCAGTCTGGGGCCGGTTGTCAGCCCCTCTCCAGGGTCGAGGGCTCCCACACCAAGGTCCAAGAGGGATTTGGTGCAACGCGGGAGTACTGAGGGGGGAACCATCGCGCTGGGGTCCGGACTGGACCGGGCGTAAAACGGAGAGGTAGGAGGGAAGCTACTCTCACAGCCTGCGCCACTCCCGGAACCGGAACCGGAGCCCCCACCAGCAACCACCTCAGTACCCCACCATATCCCCCCTAGTTTTTTGGACATTTTTCTTTCAGGAGAGGGGGGATTTTTGTGCGATCGGGAGTCCGCACCTTAGGGGGGGGGTACTGTGAGGGCTTGGTTGTGGTAAGGCCTCTTACTCCCACCTAGGGGAGGAGAGAGGCACACAACCAAGTTCTCACACCCTAACTAGGGAGATTATCATCCCCAATCAGAGACAGCTGTCTAGCGTTGTCTCTGATTGGGGATAGTATTTAAGCCCCACACAAATCCACCTGTGTGTGGATCATTGTTCATGTCTGCCTTGTGTTATCAGCACGTGAGTTACTTTGCTTTGTTAGTGTTTCGTAGTTAGTTTATTATTATACTCTCCTTTTATTTTTATGCCTCGTGAGAACAACTCATTAAATAAAAGGATGACACTTCACCAGCGCTCCGTTTACCGTCCCATTACTCCGCACTGTGACACATGCTTTGTAAGTGGGAAAACCTGCAAAATCGGCAGTGTATCAAATACTTGTTCTCCCCACTGTATTTGACACATGGTCGTCTGCTGGACACATGCAAACGGTTATTTAACCTCAGATGTTTGCAGCGGTCTCTAGTTTTCTAGTTTCATTAATGAATCGTGTTCCTGGTTACAACGGCCAATTGCACTGACCTGCTGAGGGTGCTTCTCATATAAGGTAAATATTGCCTTCTACTGCACATTTTTAAAGATAACATTTAAATAAGAGAAAATTAATCAAATCAAATGGAAATAATTTGTAATGCATCAATCAAAGTAATGCATTTTATTGGTATTGTTTTAATGTGTCAACAACATTTATTGAGCTTGAATCCATTTATTGATCTTAAATTGCATCACCATTTCTTTATTTTTTTAATTTAAATTGGCAAGTCAGTTAAGAACATATTCTTATTTAAAATGACGGCCTACACCGGACAAACCTGGACGACGCTGGGCCAATTGTGCGCCACCCTATGGGACTCCCAATCACGGCCAGTTGTGATACACCATGGATGTCTGCATAGGATTCTAAATCCACCAGTTGAGAAACGCATTTTCTTATTCCTCAACAGATCTCCGTCTACCAGTAGAAAAACTCATTTCTTAATTTGATCCTCGTTGGCATTAGTAGGTATGGATGTCATGGCAACTAAATCAACAAATGCTAGCCATGACCTAAATGTTGAGAGATTTATGAGTGACGAGCTGACAGGAGCCGGTCCTCGCAAGTTAATAATTTAAGAGCTCAAACTGTATATTTGGTCACATGTAGAAATGAGGCCATCTTTATATCACTAAATATGCAAGTAAAGTTGTGAAATGTTTTATATGTATTCTTGAATATGTCACATTCTAGATACCTACTTGTTTTGCCAGGGGGGTTTAAATCGTCATGGGAAAAGAGGGGGAAGTACGTAATGTCCGAACATACGCGCTCTGTCCGAGTGTAGAGGATGCTACCTAGTCTAGATAGCTAGCTAAGTTAGCTAAAGAACTACTGGTAGCCATATCTATTACTAAAATTAGTAGACATTTTACAATTGGAGATCTTTTGTATATCGATTGTAAAACCTCTTTTATTTTTAGTCGTAGATATGGCTACTAAACGGCAAGCTACAACTTTACAACCAGTCACCTAAAGCTAGGTTTACCAGCAAAAGTTAGCACATGACTGGAGTTGGCTAGCTAGTTAGCCTGGCGCTTGCTAACTTGTTATGCGCCACGCCTAGCGTTTGTAACTTGTGTAACAACAACTGTGAATATACTTACTAACTAGCTATGTAAGATAATTGACGAGGGTTGACATTGGTTATTATTATGACCGTGGATGCATTTAAATCTCACAAAATTATAGGCATGACTCAAGATAATTGCTTAAGACTAAGTGGTGTAGGGTTTTTTAATCACCAAATGTTGGGTCCTCTTGCAGAATATTTGCTGCTACTGCACGTCACCTGGAAAGACATGTTTGAGGTGTTAGCATTTTACACTTTTTGTGGAAATGACATAGGGCAACATGCCTTTGTTGGTAAAAGTGTCAACTGGAAAAAGTATATACATTTAAAATAATATACTGTATTTATACAGTACCAGTCAAACGTTTCGACACACCTACTCATTCAAGGGTTTTTCTTTATTTTTTACTAT
This sequence comes from Thymallus thymallus, assembly GCA_023634145.1. Taxonomy (NCBI): domain Eukaryota; kingdom Metazoa; phylum Chordata; class Actinopteri; order Salmoniformes; family Salmonidae; genus Thymallus; species Thymallus thymallus. The sequence continues at coordinate 10,712,878 of CM042418.1, forward strand.
TTTCTACATTGTAGAATAATAGTGAAGACATCAAACCTATGAAATAACACATGGAATCATGTAGTAACCAAAAAAGTGTAAAACAAATTAAAATATATTTTATATATTAGATTCTTCCAAGTAGCCACCCTTTGCCTTGATGACAGATTTGCAAACTCTTGAATGCTTTTCCAACAGTCTTGAAGGAGTTCCCACATGCTGACCACTAGTTGGCTGCTTTTCCTTCACTCTGCGGTCCAACTCATCCCAAACCATCTCAATTGGGTCAAGGTCGGGTGATTGTTGAGGCCAGCTTATCTGATGCAGCACTCCATCACTCTCCTTATTGGTCAAATAGCCCTTACACAGCCTGGAGGTGTGTTGGGTCATTGTCCTGTTGAAAAACAAATGATATTCCCACTAAGCGCAAACCAGATGGAATGGCGTATCGCTGCAGAATGCCTTGAATTCTAAATAAATTGTAGAGGGTTCTTTGCACAGTACCGGTTTTTATTTTATATTGAAACAAATGGCACAGACAACGGATTCCAAGTATAAGTAAAATGCTTTAGTAATGCAATAGCATGGCAGAAGTTTATACAGAGTACAACAGGAAAATGTAGCTCTTCAAAAGTTCTGCGAGGTGTCTTAAGACAATACTCTATCTTTATAACTTCTCATGGAAAATGGCCTTCACAATAAATAGATCTAAGCATCTTTTGACATGATGTGCTTTCACTGTGTTCTGCAGTGACCACATTTTATCAGAACACCAGGCAGATAAGGTCTGAGGCCTACTGGAGGAGTACGTTCGTGGGCAGCTTCTCCTGCCCGATAAGTGTCTGTAGGGCACAGCTCAAAACAAGCTTTAGCACACACACAAAGGTCTCGTTAGAGGAGACCTTTCAGTTTAGCAGTCAGTCTCTAACAATTCCACAAGCACATAGGCATACAGGGCACAATACGTTTTTAATTATGTAAGCTGCAACATGATATAAAATGTATTCCCCATCATTCCCCTCTTTGAGACTTATAAGTTTCAACACAATATATGAAGTAAAACCATCAGGTGAAAACAACATTCAATATAAATAACCTCCATTGGATTATTGAGCTTAAAACCTTCAATGTTTCACAATCAGTTGATTCACAACCATTAATCCGTGTTCCCATAGAGAGGGGCAGACGGGACCAAAACAGGCCCAGAGCTCTCAGCATAGTAATTCAATTCAACCTGTTGATCTACTTGGAGGACCATAAGGCCAGGGACAAATCTGTTAATTATACACTTTCCCATACAGCACAAAACACAAATCCCAATAAGGAGCATAAACAGGGGCAGAAGGATGGGTATCAGCCAGGTAAGCAGTTTGGTTCCCCATCCCCCAAAGGTGGAGGTCAACCAGGAAGAAAACCAATAATTTTTGCTCGGGGCCAATGTATTAGCCGAATTGCTTATTTCATTAATTATCCCAGTCATGTTGTCAGATGAATCTGGAATGCTTGGCAGTTGCATCCCTCCTTTGCCAGGATGTAGTCTAATGCCAAACTATGTCTAGCTGCAACAGCTTTCTGCATGTCAGCAGATAGAAGAGGGCAAACCCTGAAATACTGAAATTCATATGTGCCTGCATGGTGTAAGTAATGTTATTAATCCAATCTCCTAGGACTTTAATTCCTATACCTGGGAAAAGTGCCAAACCAAACAGTTATCCATTACTAAGGGAACACCCATTAGTCCATTATTTGCCATTGCCCTTTTAACACGACTGGGGTAATTTCCTGTTGAATTTTGCTTAGCTTCTAGTAGGGTCTGCAGGGGTATGGTTGCTAATTGTATTTGAGTTTGGCCTAAGTAACAGCAACCATGCCATGCACTTGGTAACTGTAGATACCCTTTATCACCACAAATCCACATGAATCCATTAGGTGCTCCCAATCCAAATTCTATGATGGATATGGGTACTCTAGTAATAGCTTCTGAGTAGGTCAATGCATGGTTCACATCAATTGAGGGTTTTGCAGTGGGTGGCATACCTGAATATCTCCTACAGCTATCAGAAAGGCCTATGGTTACATTGCCTTCACTACAGAGGCAAAGTTGGGGTCTAGTTGTTGGTCTTAAATGTGTCAGTACAGGCTCTATTTTATTATTGCCAATTGTCAGAGGTAGAGGATGAATGGGGTGCATGGGGCATTCAGCTGCAGATGAGACATTATACAATTTAGAGGCATATCTGGCTCTAAGCACAATTGCAGTGCCTAGTGTAAGGCTTTTAATGGAATCATTACTGGGGCGTATGTTTTCCATCAAGCCACATGGTTTGTTAAGCTGGCCTGTAATTCTCTGAGGCCCAGTAGTGCGGCTGGTTAACATGGAATATTCTTCGGAGATTGTTAGTTGTCTTAACTCGTTGGTGAATGTATGAGAGGACACTGCAAGAGGTTAGTTCTCCTGACAGAGGTACTACAATTGAACCAAACAATTAATTCTGACTCTGAGTGTTACTACATACGAGCCGTTAGGTGTGGCTGGTCTGATTTTGGACTATTGTTAACTATTGGTTGCTGGTTTTCAATTGGTTTCCCTGTATCTCTATTCCTCCGAACACAGACAGCTGGTTTAAGATAAGAAGTACCAAAATAATGTACTGTAAAGGTTTTCTTTTTTTGTGGTCATGTATGATAACCTCTGAGTGTGCATTCTTATATGTTATGGCCTCTGTGCAGTCTTCTGAAAGTGGGATAGGTGGTGCCATCCCTGATGCTCTCGAACCTTCACTGCTGTTGGGGTTGTTGCGATGACCTGGTATGGTCCCATCCTTCTGGGGTGGTTCCATTTCCTCTTGTGGACCTTCAGCTTGATCCATTCTACGATATCCACAGGCAGCTCTTCTGGATCGTCCTGCTCTGGAATCTCCTGAGTTTTCCTGTATTGAGAACGCAAAAACCTAACAGCATGGGTTAGTTCCTTCATGTATTTATTCAAATCATCATCCAGTGCAGTCAGGTCAGTCTGTTTAGGGGTCATAGGTCTGTGTAGAGGAACGTTCATTGGACAACCAGTTAAGAGCTCATGTGGGCTAAGCCCTGTACCGCGGTTTATGCCGAATCTAGGGATAATTTTCCCTTACCAAACGTTTTGCTACTGTTTTAGCATCACAGTGTACAGTAGGAAATGCTTCAACCCACCTGGTAAAGCGGTCAATTATTACCAGACAGTATCTTTTTCTTTCCTTTCGTTCAGCCATATCTATGATATCCATAGCTAAATGAGTGAACGGGCCGTCCGGCGCTTTAAATGTCCCGGGATTCAAGGGGTACCCTTACCAATGTTGTATTGCATGCATGTAGTACATTTATAGGCATGTGTCTTGCAAATTTCAATCAGATTTGGACAAAACCAGGTATCAGATATTAGTCTAACCATCTCCCCCCTTGGCGTGTGGCCCACCCCGTGGGCCAGGCGACACACAGTGGAGACGAGAGGTAGTGGCAGTACTGGTTTTCCAGAGAGGTGTTGCCTCCAGAGGCAATCAGGGCGCAGAGAGCAACCTCTAGATTCCCAAAGGGGATGTTTGAGGGCATCAGCAGCCTGGTGTTGTTCAAGATCAGTGATTTCAGAGGTGCAAGGAGAGGGAAGCATAACGGCATGCGTTTGACAGCGTAAAGCAGCGTTGTTAGCAGCAACATCAGCAGCTTCATTACCTAAGCTAATGCTGTCTTGGTTGCCTGTGTGGGCACGAACCTTCAAAATTGCCAACTTAGCTGGGCGCAACATGGCTTCCAGTAGGGCCTCAATCTGTAAATGGTTTTTAATAGGCGTACCAGATGCGTTTGTAAAAGCTCTACCTTTCCAAACCCCTACGCTTGATAAGCAAACACCAATGGCGTATGCTGAATCAGAATAGATGTTAACATTTAAACCACTACCTAGTGTACATGCCTCAGTAAGGGCCGTCATAGTAAATAAGAATTTGTTCTTAACTGACTTGCCTAGTCAAATAAAGGTTAAATACAAAAACAAAAAAAAGTTCAGCTTATTGGGCAGATAAATGATCAGGCAGGGGATGTTCTATCAATATTGTCCTATCAAGTGAGACAATTCCATAACATGCATGTTTTCAACCTGTGTCAGTGTCTATAAATGCAGAACCATCTACAAAGAGATTAACATCAGGGAACTCAAGTTGTTCATCAAAAAGGTCTGCTTGTGCCTTTGAATCTTGTAAGACCTGCCTGTGAATTCTTCATGCGTTCATTATCTTCATTCCCTTCTTCATCTTGACTTTCACTTTCATGTTCTCTTTTCTTCTCACATTCCTTGTCTTTTCTCCTTTTTACGTCTCTCTCTCTTCTCTTTTCCTCCTTGTTCCTTTCTTCTTCTCTTCTCTCTTTCTCTCTCTTGTCTGATTCTTCTCCACATGACTTCCCGTCCTCTTCTCCATCATCATAAAATAGTTTGTTGTCTATGATTGCTTTATTCGCCTAAGCTCTGACTCTCTTATCTTGACATTTCATCTGTTTTGATTGTGCTCTTGCCATTATGTCCCCTAATTCCTGAGACATCCGGCCTGGTGGTGGAGAATCGTTGTTGTCTTGTTCTGGCAAGGTACCAGGCCCCTGTGTGTCTTCTCCCAGCAGAGTTAAGTCTACAGTAAAAACAACTTTTCTGGTAATAATATCCAGCTCTCCTCCTTGGCTCTGGGCTTGTCCTCCCTCTGATCTGGGAGACCAGCCAACTGGTGCTGCTAGTTCATTCGTGCGCATTAGGGAGGGGGTGGTGCAGCATATGGCGGGGCGCTGCACTCCAGAGAGCCAAGGTCTTTCATTCTTCAAACAGGTGCTGAACAAGTTGCCCTCAGTTTGTAGCATTGCCAATGCTGTTACAGAGAATAGGGTGGTCTGCTTTTTTTCATTTTTTTTTCACAATGTCTCGCACATGTTGTGTAGAGGGGTGACTGGTTTCATTGTAATGGGCCCCTCAAGTAGATTTGAGCTCCCGTCTGCCATGTCTGTGTATAATGTGAACTAAAATGACAATTTATGTCAGTGGGTACCTAACACTTTTTTAAAAGAAAACGGTGATGTGGAAATACAGTGCATACAACAGTATAATACTTTATGCTTATTGTCTCACCATTCCCATGTAAACAGGGTGGTAAATTACTTTAAAATTCATGCGGTCCAAGCGAACAGATAGTTTTAACAGTATTACAGCCGTTTGCCAGCCAGGCTACGGTAAAAGGTTCAACAAACACAGGGACTAGGAAAGTAACAGGTGTAGTTTAAATTATTTTTCTAACTCCTTCAGGCAGATTTTCATTGGGAAATGGCCCTAGAACAGTTTCGAAAGAGTTCCACTCAATACAGACAGGGACAACCTATACATCTAAAGTTGTTAGTTCCTATAACAGTCTAATGCGGCACACCTAGCCTGGTGTCCGTTGTTACTAAAAATCCACTCTACAAATTAGAACGCCCTCAGTTCACACAACTTTCTAGATAGTCCAGACCTTTCAGCCCACCATCCAGCCATTAATCAACAATCATAGTAATATATAAATCAACACAATCAATAATTAACACAGACAGGGACAAACCTCTCCTTTACCGTCCCATAAACAATAACTAGGACAAACCTCTCGTTTACCGTGCTATCACTCCGGAGTGCACAATCACAGGCCTTTAATCACACAACTTTTTTTTATCACCAAGTCAATATATTATACCTCACCTAGGAATTTCTAACTATCACCTAGGTGGTCTGTGTCAACTTCCAACAGGTCTGTCTATCAATAGTTCAGTAATAATCAACATATACCATAATGTAGGTTTTGTCTTCTAAATGAACAGCGTACTGTGAGTGAGGTGCCACTTACGTATCAGAATGAGTCATCAACCACACAGTGCTTTGTTCAAATGACATTCTTTAGATATAATAGGCGTCAGCTTACCTTTTAGATACTTGCTTTTCCAATGCAAATGATTCCACTCAAGTAACAAGGCTAGTCCAACAAGATGATGTTTGGAATAGGAAAGTGTTCCGCAAGACTGATCAATTGATGAACTCCTACAATGTTTTGCAGAAGGCCCGGAAGTCGTGGGATCATTTTTTCCCACTTTGTCGACATTGCTGTTGTCAACAATTAGCTTTTGTTCTAGGAATGGCCGTATAATCACGCAGCAAGAAAAATGGGAAAACTGGTTACTGACAAATTATATTCAGAGAACCTTGCTCGTCAGGAGGTATTGATGTTAATGACAGGTATCCATCTTTTGACAGAACTTTGTCTGTGAAAACTGTAAGCTCATCTTTTCACACAAAGCATGTGCCCAGTCTACAGTATGTTTGTGTGGCACCTGAATGCAAGGGCAAACGGTTTTGCATCGTAGAGGACCGAAATTGTTTTAGGTTGTGAGTGTGCCTCATTGCGGAAATAGGCACTACAGGGACTCAGATGTTCACTAGTAATTTTGCCTCTCTTGCATGTTGTCCTTTCCTGCATGCACCATGTGAGTTCCCGTGTGTACACTAGCAAACAACACTGTACCGTAATCATACTATTGTTTTAGAGAATGTGTGGATATATGTTATTGGTAACAAATAATTACCTGGTACCTGCTGAAACATTAATGCACTCCAGACCAAAAGGTTGCAAGTTAAAATAGCGAGAGCATTTATGCACACTTAATGTCAAGTGTCCCTGAGCACTGCTACTTTTTTTTATTGGTGTTGTTGCGTATAACCACACAATTATTGACTCAATTAACAGGGACAGAATAGAAAAGTAAATTTGTTTGTCTCCTTGAATATTAAAGACGGCAGCCCAGCTTCAGAATGTCATAGAGAGGAATCACTATATCCCCATATGCATCAGAGTCACATCTTTCGCAGGCATTTTAAAGCTTGTTTCTACCATAAGGCATCACGGAATTAAGCATTGTTATATAAGGCTTTATATAATCTGGATATTTTTGATGTATTTATTTTAAAATATAAATAAAAAGCTAACAATAGGTATCCTTTTTGCCCTTTTATTTAAAGCTCTAGAGTATGGGACACCCAAACACACCAAGTCCTTCCCAGACATGGAGTTAATTAAGGAGTGCATGGGACAGTATTGGAGGATTTGGCTATACCAACATCTATGGATAGCATAATTGTGTTTGTCAAACAGGTAGGCCTGCTACTTTTTGAATAGGACGAAATAGGCTCTAATTCTATATGTAATTCTATGATTAGGCACACACAATTGTTGGTGCGTGGCACACATATAGGAGGTCCCTTACCGGGCAGAAAGGAATTTTACTTTACACCCCTCACTATGCAGCCAGCTGCCTATAGTAGGAAACATAGTTTCTTACTAACACTATGACACTTGTTATCACACATGGTTCGACCCCACAATTGTTACAATTACATTAAAAACGCTTTTATTTAACATATGTAATATTCCTGTAGAACTGTTAAAAGAGTGAGATCGTTTGAGCTTTGGAAACAAGTGCTTTCATAAATGCATGGCGGGCCTCGTTTCGCTGGAGCAGTGTAACATAAGCTTTCTGTAAATGAGCCAGCCTTAACGAATTGTGTTTATTTACATATCAAATTTGATTGTCCAACATACATTTCAGCATTTCTTCTTTCGTGGCCCACCTAGAGTGGACTCTTCTTTCTGCTGTGGTTCTGCATTGTAGTCAGCAATGTTTTCTCTCTGTAGCTGTCCATGGTCCTAAAATCAAATCAAAGATCCCCAGCATTTCCACAAACTTCAGAAAGTTCCCATTATTTGGCTCATTCAGCCTGTCGTGGTCCCATGTAGCGCAATGTTCTGGGTGGCCATTACGCGTATCAGGGTTATGAGCCTCTGCAGCACCTGCTGCCAATGGAGAGTCTCTCCGTCAATAGCCTGTTGGGCTTTGGCATTGATAGTTTGCTTGGACACCAGCCTTATCTCCAGCTCCTTCCACCTCTGGAAACTATCTAGGCGGTCATGCGAATTCGCATGTGAGCTGAGGAAGTGGCACAGATTCTACCAGTCCCTGGTTCCACCCCTGACCAGCGCAGATTTGCCCTGTGAAAAACGTTTGCAGCAACAGAAGGCTGCATCATTTTGCTTGGAATAAACGCGCCATGGTCTCTCCACTCTCGCCCTCCTCCTATTGTAGTGGGCCACCGCAAATATTTATTGCCCCTCATCTCTTGGGAAATTCCCCTCCTTATCCTGATATGGCCCAGCCTGCACTAACATATACCATAAAGATCCAATCATATCTTTTGGCCACACCGGGATCTTTTATGTTTTTCGTCTGAGAGTCAGATTTAGCAGCAGCAGCACCACTGTCATCGGCTTGTCTGTCTCTGCGAATGAAAGGCATGTCCTAAGGCTTTTTGTTCTCCACACCAGCTGATATTGCTGCACGCTGATACATTTCAGCAGTGAATCAGCAGAGATTGTGCCTCTTTTCTAATCCTGATTTTTGTCTCTTAGACATGGTAGCAAATTGGGTTGCTACCTAATGTTATCAGGCTAGGTTAGGCTACTGCCTTAATCGCTAATCATCACAGACAAACATAAAAAACAATACAATAGTTTAATTGGCAGATGCATTTTTATAAATGTTTCACAATTTGATAATCCCGTAAGAACACACACTTATCACCATAGCTACCAAGGACAGTGGGAGTGAACTTCGGAAGAAGCGGGAATGGGGTGGGAACTGCAGCAACAGCTAGTGGCTGGGGCACCGCCACACTTGCCCAATGGCTGGGCCTCCCGAGTGGCGCAGCGGTCTAAGGCACAGCATCGCAGTACTAGCTGTGTCACTACAGATCCTGGTTCAATACTCGATACCGGGCTGTGTTGCAGCCGGCCACGACCTGGAGACCCATGAGTTGACGCACAATTGGCCCAGCGTCGTCTGGGTTAGGGGAGGGTTTAGCTGGCCGGGATGGCCTTGTCCCATCGCGCTCTTGCGAGTCCTGTGGTGCTGACATGGTCGTCAGGTGTACAGTGTTTCCTCCGACACATTGGTGTGTCTGGCTTCCGGGTCAAAAACGTGCATTGTGTGAAGAAGCATTGAGGCTTGGCGGGGTCATGTTTCGGAGGACTCACACTCTCTCCCAAGTCCTTAAGGGAGTTGCAGCAATGGGACAAGACAGTAACTACCAATTGGGGAGAAAAAGGGAAAATAAATAAATGTCTTGCATAATGGCCCTGGTTTCATTTCATCACATGTTGAAATTTTGCGTTATCACATTAACGTCACATAAGATCATATATAAAATGTGTTCACGTGAAATTCATGTGACCTTTCCATAAGCAATCCCTAGAAAAAAACAGGAACTAGACAAAATCTCCAGGGGACCATGAAATGACATTCTGAGAAGATCATGTTAGAACTTTTTTAAGATGTTCTCAAGATATTATTTTTACCTGTCGTTAGGATGTCTGTCACGACTGGGTGTGTAAAGTGACCAAGGCGCAGCGCAGTAGTAGTTCGACATAATAATATTTATTTAAATTAAATATACTTAATGCGAACTATAACAAAACAAGAACATAGAACAAACGTAAATACACTTACTCTCACAGACTGACATGGAAGACAATGAACCACACAAAGATGTGGAACATAACTAATATAAGTAGGATCCCTAATTAGAGACAACACTTAGCAGCTGCCTCTAATTAGGGACGCAACACAAAACACCACACAGAACTAGATAAACTAGATCTGTCAGGCTCTGACCATGGCTAAATAGATGAGCCAAAGGCTTCTCTATGGCCAGAGCCTGACAATGTCACGTGATTTGACATGACCACTTAGTAATGACTTTTCAATATGACCTCGACTTGGACGTAAACTCATAACATCTGGACTTGGGGCATTTTTATATTTCTGCTGCGCCAAAAAGTACACATTCATTACCTATAATACATCTCTGCACTTATTAAAAGAGTGCCATCAGCACTGCTATTTTAGTTATCAGTTAATCTGACTATTCTCTCATTTGGTTTTGTTTACTTATTTAATCCTTTTGAGGGTTTTCTGTATTATAGACACAGCAATAGTTTGTAGGTTTTCATTGACCAATGCATGTTAAAGTGAGTTTTTTTTCCTCTACTCCATATTCTTAAATTCACCAGCTGGCACCTCGATTAGTTCGCAAATGTTCTTGCAAAAAGGGGATTGGAAATATTAGCATTATCCAAGAAATTCCTCAACAGTTTAATTAAAAACAATATTTTCTCTACTATCTTTTACAGCAAACAATGAAGGAAAGCTAACTAATACAATGTGGGCTAACAGGCTAATATTTCATTTTTATTGAAGGATAAACAGATAAAGATAAAAACAGAATTAGGATTACAGATCATACAGTCTCATTCAAATCTGTTCTATGTACCGAGCCGTGACGCCAAATGGAAACCTAGCCACTCTCTCGTATCTTAGCAACATTTTGTAGCTAGATAGCAAACGTTATATGCCAAAAACATTGACACTCAATATATTTAAATTCTCAGCCATATCTAATCCATATTGAAAATGTAATTTAAACCAGATTGCCTACATGATTGAAACTGTATCTGTTTCGTTCGTTGATGTTGTAACGTTAGTTGCTAGCAAGCTCATCCTAGCAGCCCAGGTGTAGCACAAGTTGGCTATCTGGCTATCTAACTCGTTGTACCTTGACAACATTGACCTTCAACATATTTATTTTATTCAATTATCTCAGCCATATTAACAATTCAATTCAAGGCAGATTAACTATCTAACATGCATGAGCTCAGATAGGCTACAAAAGATGTGTTGCATCAAATCGACCTCTCTACAGTAGATAGCTAGTTAGCTACGTTAGCTAATCAAACCAATGCTCAAAGTACATACAATAGCACAATGACACGACAGTTTCATCAAACAGAAGTAGAACGATATAGCTATGTCTATTCTTACCCTGATCGTCGGTATTAGCTACTCTTTGCCCATATCGCCAAAATTATGTTAAGTCTCATCCCAGATAATACATACTGTATGTGTCCAGGCAATGTTGATCTACACTAAACTGGCTTTTGACTGATGTTGCAGCATCTTTGTCTGATTTATGCTTCCTTTCTGACAATTGTGTAATTCGTAAACAATTTACTGTAGCTATTGAAATGCAACCAGCATGTGATGACACCAGTTACAGAAAAATTCAATTTTTCAGTTACATTAAAGTGGCTCATTCTAATGCTTTGCCTATAATACTGCACTCAATCACAGATTCATTTTGCACATGTTGTTACACATCATGAAATATATTGAGGCAAAAATTAGAGACAGGGTAGCCTACAAGTACAACTCAATTGACTTCACATTACATTTATACTGTATATCATATGCTGTATTTATTTTCTATGCAGTTATCAGTTTCATTTTAAGCATAATTTTATCCTTCACTTGTTCAATTGCAAAGACAAAGACTGTGCATTGGCAGTCAACTTCATTCCCAAGTTATCGGCGGTCACAGAGAGACAGACAAATACCTTCATTATATGTTCAACTGAGCTCTTCGGTGTGTAAAAAGACACAGAAGGGCAAAAAAGCATCTAATGATGCACTTAGCTGTTCTACTAGTTGTCTGAGGCAGTTGGAAAATAACAAGCGTTTTCAAATGCAACTTTTGGGAAACAGCACAGAGATTTAACGATGCTCCTATGAAGGTTCTAACTTAGCCTTAAGATGCTTTTGGGAAACTGGGCATAGAAAAGCCCTGTATCAGATCATACTGGATCTTGGGTCGAGTGTGTTGACTCCATCTCGTTCTGGTCATCCTCATTGTGGTACTGAAGCAATCGGGAGCGTCACACTTTTTCCCCAGCCCCCGCTAACACACCTGATTAAACAAATTGTATTCCGTGGACTAGAGTTGCCCATCTCTATGATAGACTGTCACCTTGATCACCAGAAAAACATAAAAAGTGTCACAATGACTTTGTTTCCAAACTGTAGCAGGTTAGTTTTGCCCTAGCCGATTCAAATAATCAATTTATCATCAGGTGTTGATAATTTGAATCAGGTGTATACCTTCCTCCAACAGTATACCTTCCTCCCTTGTCCCTGTCCCACGCTTGGCTTAAACCAGCAATCTGCTCACAAACACACGTGAATGTCCTCCTTGACAACGTACAAAGATTTGAGCCACCCAAAAGGTACCTATTGAATGGCTCCAGCAGAGAAATTTCAGGTTAGCTGTGGAGTGAGCTTATGGCACATTCTTAACTCTGTTAATCCTTAAGAGTCTATTGACGAGACCCATGCATCAATCGAAATAACATAATACAAATATCCCCACCAAAATCTGTCCGTTTAAGCTAGAGAGATCCGTGTTTTTGTATGTCTCAATCCACCGCATCCGCCTATGTCAGCCTTCCACATTTGCTGTGGAAGGGGGGGAGATACAGCTGTGTTTGCCAGACCAAGAGACATCCCAAAAAAACACGCTATGGAAAAACACGCTATGGTGTTCTCAGTTTTGACCTACGACCCGCCACTTGTCTAAAGGTAACCTATACAAACGGAAGAAAGTATGGATGTAGTTTTGTGCTAACTAAAATAAGGGCTTAAATATGTGTCCAAAAAAGCACAAATATTTCCTGAGCTTTCTTATATTTTTTGGGGATACTTTATCTTGCAAATTCAGCAGGTTATGGTGTAAAATAGGCTTTTAGAAGTGCCTTCTTTATCTTATTACTTATCGTTTTAAACTGTCTGAGTGTTAAATTGTGGACCCATATAACCAACGAAACAGTGTTAAATTAGTGTAAAAAATGTATGCTTAGTGTAAAGCCTTATCTAAATATTTCCCAGAGTCCCTTTCGAGTAAATTGTAGAGTTACCACCCATGACTATTTTTGATATTGACAGAGAGATGGTTGTTGCATTCATCCAGTTTAGGTCCTACGGAGTTCAAGTGAGATCCTAAATGAATATGTTATCAAAAATTACAAAATATTAACAAAGATCAATACATATTTCAATATCTATGTTTGTGCATGTACATTGATTGCCAGCGTTTTTTTAGCGGTGGCATGTTGATTTTCTTTTCTTCATATGAATGTGGCTCTAGCATTTTAAGCTACAAAAATATTATGACCCCATTCCCGAAAGCTATGTGACAATATATATATATATATTTATCAAAAGTTTTAAAACACCTACATTTCTCTATTTTTACTAGTTTCTATATTGTAGAATAATAGCGAAGACATTAAAACTATGAAATAACACATATGGAATTATGTAGTAACCAAAAAAGTGTTAAACAAATCAAAATTTGAAATTCTTCAAAATAGCCACCCTTTGCCTTGATGACAGCTTTGCACACTCTTGGCATTCTCTCAACCAGCTTCACCTGGAATGTTTTTCCAACAGTCTTGAAGGAGTTCTCACGTATGCTGTGCACTTGTTGGCTGCTTTTCCTTCACTCTGCGGTCGAACTTTGGGAAGGCAGGTAGCCGAGTGGTTAGAGTGTTGGGCCTGTAACCGAAAGGTTGCTAGATTTCATCCCTGAGCTGACAAGGTATACATCTGTCATTCTGCCCTTGAACAAGGCAGTTAACCCACTGTTCCTAGGCTGTCATTGTAAATAAGAATCTGTTTTTAACTGACTTGCCTGGTTAAATAAAGGTAAAAAAAAAACTCATCCCAAACCATCTCAATTTGGTTGAGGTCTGGGGATTGAGGAGGCCAGGTCATCTGATGTAGCACTCCGTCACTCTCCTTCTTGGTCAAATAGCCCTTACGCAGTCCTTACTATGGGCACTTCCTGTTTAAATTTCTGCCTATATACACTCGAACAGATTTCTTTTAACACATCCGTGTGTCAAGTTAGGGACCACACGTTGTGTTTTGTTTAACACAATCACCGTGTTGGCACAACATGATTTCTGTAAATGTTTCTACTTTTTAATTGAGGAACATGCTAACAATTTTTTTTACCGTTATTTAACTAGGCTTGTTTTGATATTCACAACATCATTGACAATCAAAGATACTGTAGTTACTCTATCATTATGAAATATCAGTTTAATTTGCTCTGAAATCTTTACATAGTGGAGCAGCACCCCTTTTATTTGTGGAGAACCTTGGCATAGTGATCATATCTCTGTTTTAAATGCTTTAAATATGCGCTTTGGGACTCTCAGGATGAATATGAATTATTCCCTTTATTGAAACTTCATAGATTTGCTTCATAATCATCAACATCATCATCATCATCACCATCATCTGACTTATCGTAACCATCACCATCCTTCCAACAGTCTCTGTGAAATCGTTAGAATTCAGTTTCATATTATCAGTATAGCATTTATAAATGTAACATTTAGAGCTAGAAATAGACCCAAGGTTAAATCCATTTGTTTAAACCATTAGCAGCAGTTTCATGATCCATGGACTTGAACAAAAATGGAATTAGTGTGCTCTGTGGTACACTGTGGACTCGCCATCCTCTAACTGATTTTCTTAATTTGTCCCATCAGAAGTCCATACACGGTGTGATCATCACCACCAAAGCCTGTCTCGTCATTGAGCCGGGGTGCATCCCATATGGCACCCCATTCCCATATGTGCGCTGGTCAAAAGTAGTGCACTATATAGGGAAAATGGTGCCATTTGGGACAGGCCCCCAGTGTGTGTTCTCTCAGCCTGGTGAGTCATGTAGGAGAGATGAGCGAGAAGGAGCGTGGAGGTTAGGCTCTAATGGAACCTCCGTGCTCCAGACCTCCATGAGTGGATTTATCCCACCAGGAGTGTCCACTCCCCCGCCAAGACCGACAAAGCCTCTTTGAACCTATGTGCATCCCAAATGGTGCCCTATTGCATATGTAGGGTTCTGGTCTAAAGTAGCACACAACATTGGAAAAAAGGGTGTCATTTTGGACATAGCCCTAATCCCATCAAAGTGTGTTAGCACAAACCAGTGGATCTGTCTGCAGCTGGAACTGACGATGGGGGAAATACACATTCACGGAAGGTTAGAGAAGAATAGAGCCAGCCAGATATCCAGCCAGCTACACAGTGTAATAGAGATGGAGAGAAACAGAGGCAGTCAACCAGTCAGCCAGCCAGCCAGCCCACCAGCTAGCTTCACAGTAGAATAGAGATTGAGAGAAACGAAGGCAGTCAACCAGCCAGCCAGTCCGCCAGCTAGCTACATAGACACAGTGGAATCGAGATGGACTGTTGGACTGTTGGAGCTAGGAACACAAGCAATTTGCTACACCCGCAATAACACCCACTGGGGAACCAGTCCCAGCCAATCAGAATGAGTTTTCTACACAAAAGGGCTTTTTACAGACAGCAATACTCCTGTCTCCACAGAGGAACTCTAGAGCTCTGTCAGAGTGACCATCGGGTTCTTGCTTTAGTGACCATCGGGTTCTTGCCTTTTACTGAGGAGGAAGCCACTCCTCAGTAAAAGGCACATGACAGCCCACTTGGAGTTTGCCAAAATACACCTAAAGACTCAGACCATGAGAAACAAGATTCTCTGATTTGATGAAACAAAGATTGAACTGTTTGGCTGATTGCCAAGCGTCACGTCTGGAGGAAACCTGGTACCATCTCTACGGTGAAGCATGGTGGTGGCAGCATCATGCTGTGAGGATGTTTATCAGCGGCAGGGACTGGAAGACCAGTTTGGATCAAGGCAAAGATTAAATGGTGTAAAGTACAGAGAGTTCCTTGATGAAAACATGCTCCTGAGTGCTCAGGACCTCAGACTGGGGCGAAGGTTCATCTTCCAACAGGACAACGACCCTAAGCACACAGCCAAGACAACGCAGGAGTGGCTTCTGGAAAAGTCTCTGAATGTCCTTGAGAGGCCAAGCCAGAGCCTGGACTTGAACCCGATCGAACATCTTTGGAGAAACCTTATACATATGCAGTATGTATAAAGTATATATATATATATATATATATATGCCAAGAGTGTGCAAAGCTATCATCAAGGCAAAAGTGGCTATTTGAAGAATCTCAAATATAAAATATATTTGGATTTGTTTAACACTTTTTTGGTTACTACATGATTCCATATGTGTTATGTCATAGTTTTGACTTTTATTCTACAATGTAAAAAATAGTGTAAAGAAAAACCCTTGAATGAGTAATAATCCAAACTTTTGGCCCCCAGTGTACATAGAGTATATACAGTGGGGAGAACAAGTATTTGATACACTGCCGATTTTGCAGGTTTTCCTACTTACAAAGCATGTAGAGGTCTGTAATTTTTATCATAGGTACACTTCAACTGTGAGAGACGGAATCCAAAAATCCAGAAAATCACATTCTATGATTTTTAAATAACTAATTTGTATTTGATCACCTACCAACCAGTAAGAATTCCGTCTCTCACAGACCTGTTAGTTTTTCTTTAAAAAGCCCTCCTGTTCTCCACTCATTACCTGTATTAACTGCACCTGTTTGAACTCGTTACCTGTATAAAAGACACATGTCCACACACTCAATCAAACAGACTCCAACCTCTCCACAATGGCCAAGGCCAGAGAGCTGTGTAAGGACATCAGGGATAAAATTGTAGACCTGCACAAGGCTGGGATGGGCTACAGGACTATAGGCAAGCAGCTTGGTGAGAAGGCAACAACTGTTGGCGCAATTATTAGAAAATGGAAGAAGTTCAAGATGACGGTCAATCTCCCTCGGTCTGGGGCACCATGCAAGATCTCACCTCGTGGGGCATCAATGATCATGAGGAAGGTGAGGGATCAGCCCAGAACTACACGGCAGGACCTGGTCAATGACCTGAAGAGAGCTGGGACCACAGTCTCAAAGAAAACCATTAGTAACACACTACGCCGTCATGGATTAAAATCCTGCAGCGCACGCAAGGTCCCCCTGCTCAAGCCAGCGCATGTCCAGGCCCGTCTGAAGTTTGCCAATGACCATCTGGATGATCCAGAGGAGGAATGGGAGAAGGTCATGTGGTCTGATGAGACAAAAATAGAGCTTTTTGGTCTAAACTCCAATCACCGTGTTTGAAGGAAGAAGAAGGATGAGTACAACCCCAAGAACAACATCCCAACCGTGAAGCATGGAGGTGGAAACATCATTCTTTGGGGATGCTTTTCTGCAAAGGGGACAGGACGACTGCACCGTATTGAGGGGAGGATGGATGGGGCCATGTATCGCGAGATCATGGCCAACAACCTCCTTCCCTCAGTAAGAGCATTGAAGATGGGTCGTGGCTGGGTCTTCCAGCATGACAACGACCCGAAACACACAGCCAGGGCAACTAAGGAGTGGCTCCGTAAGAAGCATCTCAAGGTCCTGGAGTGGCCTAGCCAGTCTCCAGACCTGAACCCAATAGAAAATCTTTGGAGGGAGCTGAAAGTCCGTATTGCCCAGCGACAGCCCCGAAACCTGAAGGATCTGAAGCCAAAATCCCTGCTGCAGTGTGTGCAAACCTGGTCAAGAACTACAGGAAACGTATGATCTCTGTAATTGCAAACAAAGGTTTCCTTACCAAATATTAAGTTCTGCTTTTCTGATGTATCAAATACTTATGTCATGCAATAAAATGCAAATTAATTACTTAAAAATCATACAATGTGATTTTCCGTATTTTTGTTTTAGATTCCGTCACTCACAGTTGAAGAGTACCTATGATAAAAAGTACAGACTTCTACATGCTTTGTAAGTGGGAAAACCTGCAAAATCGGCAGTGTATCAAATACTTGTTCTCCCCACTGTACATATTTACCCCAAAAAATAAATAATAATAACATATATATACAGTTGAAGTCGGAAGTTTACATACACCTGTCACGATGTGGGTGTGGGAATGACCAAGACGCAGCGCAGGGATAGCAGTTCGACATTTTTCTTTATTATATACTATGTAATAAATCTTAATGAACGAACTATACAAAACAGACACGATCGAACAAACGTAACCTTTACAAAATCAAACACGAATACTGAACGAACGTAACAGGAGGAATACACTTACTTCACCGTGACTTGCGACATGTAACGATACGTACGATAACAACCCACACCCGCGTGAGGGACAGACTCGACATATATTGGATCCCTAATTAGAGACAATGGTTAGCAGCTGCCTCTAATTAGAGATCCACCCAAACCCCACAAAGAAACAGAAAAGAACGACACTGTCAGACTCTGCCCATAGCTACATAGAGATGCCTATTGCTTCTCTATGGCCAGAGCCTGACAACACCTTAGCCAAATACATTTAAACTCAGTTTTTCACAATTCCTGACATTTAATCCTAGTAAACAAATCCCTGTTTTATGTCAGTTAGGGTCGCCACTTTATTTTAAGAATGTGAAATGTCAGAATAATATTAGAGAGTATTATTTATTTCAGCATTTATTTCTTTCATCACATTCCCAGTGGGTCAGAAGTTTACATACACTCAATTGGTATTTGGTAGCGTTGCCTTTAAATTGTTTAACTTGGGTCAAACGTTTAGGGTAGCTTTCCACAAGCTTCCCACAATAAGTTGAGTGAATTTTGGCCCATTCCTCCTGACAGAACTGGTGTAACTGAGTCAGGTTTGTAGGCCTCCTTGCTCGCACACGCTTTTTCAGTTCTGCCCACACATTTTCTATAGGATTGAGGTCAGGGCTTCGTGATGGCCACTCCAATACCTTGACTTTGTTGTCCTTACGCCATTTTGCCATAACTTTGGAAGTATGCTTGGGGTCATTGTCCATTTGGAAGACCCATTTGAAACCAAGCTTTAACTTCCTGACTGATGTCTTGAGATGTTGCTTCAACATATCCACATCATTTTCCTTCCTCATGATGCCATCTATTTTGTGAAGTGCACCAGTCCCTCCTGCAGCAAAGCACCCCCACAACATGATGCTGCCACCCCCGTGCTTCACGGTTTGCAAGCCTCCCCCTTTTTCCTCCAAACATAACGATGGTCATTATGGCCTGTGATATTGCGAGGGGTGAAAGTGAGTGATGAGGCTAAGAACGAGCGAGAGAGAGGAAATTAGCGTATATAGGAATTTAATATAAAGAAAAGACAGCAATACACATAGAAAGACTAATAACCCGCAAGGGTTGAACAGAAAACATGGAGTTAAATAGTGACCCTGATGACCGATGAGGAACAGGTGTGGGTCATCAGGGTGTTGCTACCATCTTCCCCCGACCGCCGGTTAGAACGCCGGCGAGGATGATCGCTGGAGAGGAGGAGGGACCGGTGCTCTGCGCGGGGCATTCGTTACATGGCCAAACAGTTCTATTTTTGTTTCATCAGACCAGAGGACATTTCTCCAAAAAGTACAATCTTTGTCCCCATGTGCAGTTGCAAACCGTAGTCTGGCTTTTTTATGGCGGTTTTGGAGCAGTGGCTTCTTCCTTGCTAATCAGCCTTTCAGGTTATGTCGATATAGGACTTGTTTTTCTTGTGGATTTGGATACTTTTGTACTTGTTTCCTCCAGCACCTTCACAAGGTCGTTTGCTGTTATTCTGGGATTGATTTGCACTTTTCGCACCAAAACACATTCATCTCTAGGATTCATCTCTTTTTTTAACCAGGTAGGTCAGTTGAGAACAAGTTCTCATTTGCAACTGCGACCTTGCCAAGACAAAGCAAGGCAGTGCGACAAAAAACAACACAGAGTTACACATGGGAAATAAAAAAACGTACAGTCAATAACACAATAGAAAATCTATATACAGAGTGCAAATGTAGTGCAAAATGCAGTAAGGTTAGGAAGACCATAAATAGTGGCGAAATAAATTGCATGATGGAATGTGCAAATGATGATGTGCAAATAGAGATACTGGAGTGCAAAATGAGCGGAAGTTAAAAAATAAATATGGGGATGAGGTAGTAGGATGGGCTATTTACAGAAGGGCTATATACAGGTGCAGTGATCGATAAGCAGCTTTGACAGCTGATGCTTAAAGTTAGTGAGGGAGATAGGAACCTCTAGCTTCAAGGATTTTTGCAGTTCGTTCCAGTCATTGGCAGCAGAGAACTGGAAGGAATGGCGGCCAAAGGAGGTGTTGGCTTTGGGGGTGGCCAGTGAGATATACCTGCCGGAGCGCATGCTACGGGTAGGTGTTGCTATGGTGACCAGCGAGCTGAGATATGGCGGCGATTTACCTAGTAAAGACTTATAGATGACCTGGAGCCAGTGGGTTTGGCGACGAATATGTAGTGAGGGCCTGTATATATGTATATGTATATATATATATATATATATATATATATATATATATATATATATATATATATATATATCTATATATATATAAAAAAAATACAGTAACCGAAAAAGGTTGTGAACCACTGTGTTAGAGAGAAATGTGTTAGAGAGGAACAGAGCCATCCTGCCACCCAGGTAGCCATCTACACAATGAAATAGAGCCAACCAACCAGCTACGCAGTGAAATAAAGATTCCAGCCAGCCACTCAGCCAACCAGTCAGCTACACAGTACAATAGAGATGGGGATAAGCCAGCCAGCCAGCTACACAATGGAATAAAGAAACGGAGCCACACAATGGAATAAAGTTAGAGATGTGGATTAGTAAGTGGAACGTTTTAAAGAGTGGCATTGAAGCATGTGCAGTTGTCATAGAGATTGTCGATCTGAGTCACCTGAATCAAGGTTATATCAGAGCTCACGAAAAAGACTAGATTTTCTCTCCCTCTCTCTCTCTCTCTCTCTCTCTCTCTCTCTCTCAATAAAATAAAAGTGACTATTAAACTGTAATAATTTTTGTAATAGTATTTAGCTGTAATTACAAGAGATTAGATGAAGCGGGTTAGCTGTAGCGTTCACAAATTACAGCATATTAATTGATACTAGGCATTTTATATCACTTGAACTGCCAGAGGCCTAAACAAAGTTTTCAAACCTAGCCGTGATTACAGGCAAATATTTATCGGTATAGGACTCTCACTAATGGGTGCAACAAATATAGCCACTTGCAAGGCATGCCTTAAAATATGTTAATGAACCAGCGATTCTTTCTCCTCCCACATTATTTCTCTATAATGCACCATCATTTACAGTATGCTGCAGTAAATATATAGCAAAACACCTATAGAGTACTTTTTTTGCTGAATTGTATTGAAAATACTGTATAATCAGCAATGACTAATAGTGAATATTACATTTTATATTACAGCATACCAACAGATATTTGGTGTTTTATATCACTTGCACTTCTAAACTGACAGGCTTCTAAACTGATAGTGACTACAGGGCAAAACAGATCATTCAACCATTAAAGGTTTGAGACGTGCTGCCACTGATCGGTCCTCTCTATATATTTAATTGTTAGGGAACCACTACCACATATCACTGAAATTGGTACAGCACTCTCACTAACAGGTGCAGTAGGTCTCTTAAAATAAACATTTCAAAATATCTTAATGAGTGAGAAACAAGAACACCATGAACCTACTAGTGCTCAAAATTACAATACATTACTGTAGAGTTAATATGACCATATTCTGTGGGGGTAAAGCATTGTCACTCACAGGTGCAACAAATATAGCCTCTACAAGGCATACCTTAAAATGTGTTAATGAGACAGAGACTCCATTGCCTCCAGTCTTCTGATATGACCCGGTGGGTCATAGCTCAATAACCCATCATCAATATCCAAACGACCCAACTGACTGGGTCAAATAATCCAAATGTGTTCTGTCCAATATTTTCCCAAATTGGGTTGTTTTTAAGCCAGCACTTTTTGAATTGTAGGGTGCCATTTGGGACACTTCCTGCGTTCGCTGTGATCGACCCTTGCGCTGATCGATGTTTGTTTGTCTAAATATTTTACCTCCGTCTGTCTGAGCCCTGCATCACGCTTGATCCAGTTGGTTAGACTATTGATGAGGTCTTCTACATTCAATTCTCTCGGTATCTCCTCTCATTCATCTCATTACCCTCATTCTGCACGTGTGGCCCATGGTAGAGGGAATAGGGTGCCATTTGGAACAGCTTATGAAGAAGATTAGAGGAGATCCTGAATGCATAAAAAAAAATTCACATTTGGGCTTTGACACAATAGGATCATTATTTTTGTGCCTCTCTAGTTGCTGTCTCCATTACCCTCTCACAATGCACCTGTTGATGCTGTGGAGCCTCCCTAACATTGCAGGGTAAGTAGCTCAACTAGCTACCCATCACCCTCATGTTTTTTTGCTAACTGTCTGAAATAAGCTAATGGTATAATGGGGATGAGAATTATCCTGCCACCGATTTAAAGGTAATAGGCACATTGAGGAAAACACTTTTATCAGTCAGATGTACAGGATACGTATGGTATACACAAAATGCTTACTTGCAGGTTCTTTCTCCACAATGCAACAACAATAAGAAATAATAAAATATAACAATACAAACAAAGTTAATGACTCAGTAGAATAGAATAAACATTGTAGCATTAGTATAATACAGGAAGGCACAATTTAGCCTGCTGCTGGACGAGATTATGGTTGAAGTGGTTGAAAGCTTCTCCATGCCTTCCCCTAATAGAAAAGTTCCAGGTATAAATCAGTTGCATTAGCAGATACCAACTACCAAGTGAAAGGGAATGTAGAGTTTTTAACATTAGGATTGAATCCCAAATGACAACAACTTTTGACCAGAGCCCTATGAACCCTGGTCAAAAAGTAGTGCACTCTATAGGAAATAGGATGTAATTTGGGACGGACCCGTTAACATTACAGAAACATTAGGTGATCATGAATCATGATGGGCTGCAAGGCGATTTAAAGACGGATCACTGTCATTACATCTTTGTGTTTTATGCAAGATAGGTAATTAATTGTCAAACATAATGAATGATACCGCAGTGATGTATATTTTTGCTTTGTTTACACAACACTGACACCGCACTTCAACTTTGATGGGGCCTAGAAAACATGGGGCATATAAAGCATATATAGCATTTAAAGCTTATATGAATATGAATTAATCCCACTAGAACATGTGGTCACAGTTATGTTGTCATGGTTATGTGTATTTATGTGCATCTGAAATGGGTTACTGCTATGATGTTGCAAATGTAGCTTCCACTCTCTCAAATAGGGCTAAAACATACAAAACAAAAGCATACACTCTATAAAACTAGAGCAAGGGCTCCCGAGTGGAGCAGCGGTCTAAGGCACTGCATTTCTATTGCTAGAGGCGTCACTACAGAGCCTGGTTTGACCCCAGGCTGTATCACAACCAGTCAAACAAGGAAATGGTTCCAATAGGGATGATACAGTGCAGATCTGGCAACACTTCTCCTCAGCGTTAGCGCATCAGGAGTTCCACCTGCACAAATTAATTACACTCAATTTGTGCATTACAATCTCAATTAGCTAAGCCATGGAAGAAGGGGTTGTGACTGCCTATTAAGATTCCAGATTGGCAATCTGCTCACAGAGCGCTGCAGAAGTCTAACTCCAGAGCTGTGGGGTGATTACTGTGTGCAGACCTGGGCTCAAATACTATTTGAAATCATTTAAAATACTTTATCTGTGCTTGATTGAGCTTTACTAGCTTAATGGACCAATAGGGTGGTCCCAAAACTGTAAGACCCCACTCACCTGGCACTCAAGGCAGGCTAGATCAAAGTATTTGAAAGATTATTATTTGAACCCAGGTGTGATTGTGTAGTCTAGATCACATCCCAGCAAGGTATTGGTTCATAAATGGATGGACAGACACAAATCATAGGCGTTTACCACACACGCTGGTGCCAGTGGAAAGCCAGTGTTTGAGAAATGATAGCCTGAATGTTGCAAGAAATATAGCATGTCAAACAATACACTGTTAGTCATTTTACATTTTATATCAGTAACTTACTGTATTTATCAATAGTACGAACTGAATACAGTAGATTACAGTAAAATACTTTACATTTGTTTTACAGCACACTGTAAGACCTTTCTGTAATTTAACAGTAAAACACTGTTTAATGCACAGTAAAATATCATAAATGTGTTTTACAGTATTAATTATGGTGCATTGTGGGAAAATGTTGGGTGTGGGGAAAGAGTCTCTTGCTCAAAAACACACTCAAAAGCCTTGTCCTGAAACTGTACAGTAACTTACTGTCCAATTGTGGACCCCCAATAGGCCATGCATCCTAAACATAACCAGATTATCCAAACATCAGAACATTAACCATCAGTTGGGTTTTTATTCACTTTCATGCCTGCTCTTTTTTAATATAATCCATAGGTTATTTTCAGGAGGTATGGCCTGTTGGGGCTAGGGGCTTTCAGATCCAGTGAGAGTAAATGTAATTCCAGTTCATCTGTGATGTTGTATTACACACACATGTTAAGGTTAAGCACTGACACTTTTGTTGCCTAAAGCGGTTTAAACAATTTGAGTTCCTCAAGTGCCTATCCCTATGTTGGGATAGTTAGTTTTTTAATGATATTTAAATATGTGCAAAAATATTGTCAGGATATTCACATTTGCAGTGTACAAACATAACATGAACAGGAATTACATTTACTCTTACAGGTGGCCAAAAATACCTAATTGAAAGCTACGTCCCAAAAAGACACGCCTCCTGAAAATAACCTATGGATTACATTAAAAAAGACCCATGTGCTGGGTCAAGTGAATAAAAACCCAACAAATTTTTAAATTAACCCATGTTTGGGTAATCCAAAAATATATCATTATTTTTGTCCACCCGTGAGAGTAAATGTAATTCATGTTAAGTTTGTACACGTCACATTTTTCCTCAATATTTTTGCACATGTTCTCATTAATATAAAATACCATTATTTAAATGGGATAATAATATGGTATCTATCACAACATTTGGATATTCATAGGCACCTACATTCTCTATCACAACGCTCCTTAAAGAGATGGGCGGGGCTAAAGCTTAAGAGGGTGTGAACGATACTGAATGGGTGTAGACAATATATTGCACTATATACTGTATATTCAGTGCAGTCAAAAATGTATACACTACATGACCAAAAGAATATGGACACCTAGATTTTGGAACATTGCTGCGGGGACTTTCTTCCATTCAGCCACAAGCATTAGTGAGGTTGGGCACTGATGTTGGGCGATTAGGCCTGGCTTGCAGTCGGCGTTCCAATTCATCCCAAAGGTGTTCGATGGGGTTGAGGTCCGTCAGGCCAGTCAAGTTCAATCAATCAAACCATTTCTGTATGGATCTTGCTTTGTGCACAGGGGCATTGTCATGCTGAAACAGGAAAGGGCTTTCCCCAAACTGTTGCCACAAAGTTGGAAACACAGAATCATCTAGAATGTCATTGTATGCTGTTGCGTTAACATTTCCGTTCACTGGAACTACGGAGCCTAACCCGAACCATGAAAAATAGCCCCAGACCATTATTCCTCCTCCACCAAACATTTGGCACTATGCATTGCGGCTGGTAGCGTTCTCCTGGCATCCGCCAAATCCAGATTTGTCCGTCAGACTACCAGATAGTGAAGCGTGATTCATCACTCCAGAGAACGCGTTTCCCTTTCTCCAGAGTCTAATGGCGGGGAGCTTTACACTACTCCAACCGATGCTTGGCATTGCGATCTTAGGGTTATGTGTGGCTGCTTGGCCACAGAAACCCATTTCATGAATCTCCCGACTAACAGTTATTGTGCTGACATTGCTTCCAGAGGCAGTTTGGAACTCGGTAGTGAGTGTTACAACCGAGGACAGACATTTTTACACGCTAAGTGCTTCAGAACTTGGTGGTCCCGTTCTATAAGGTTGTGTGACCTACCACCTTGCGGCTGAGCCGTTGTTGCTCCTAGACATTTCCACTTTACAATAACAGCACTTACAGTTCATCGGGGCAGCTCTAGCAGGGCAGAAATTTGATGAACTGACTTATTGGAAAGCTGGCATGCTTTGACCGTGCCACTTTGAAAGTCACTGAGCTCTTCAGTAAGGCCATTCTACTGCCAAATTGAACCAAAACCACGCCCATCATTATCATATATTGCATCATGCTCTTTTATAGATTCATTTTTAGAATAGCTTGTTTCAATATTGATTGATTAAATAATATTACAGTATGGTACTCAAATATAAGTTACATAGATTTTGCTAAAGTATTCCAATCTGTTACTTGGACATCCATTACTGATTCCAGTTTAAATGTTTAAATCAGTTTCATGTCTTAGTCGTTCCAATACTGGCAGTCTGGTTAGATTTCAATGGGAATATAACATATCACTTTGCAATCCAGTGTAATGTGACTGTCAGGCAACTGTATTAGGATTAAACTCCACCTCCAAAGTAGGTTTGATGAAATATGTGTTGTCATATTCACTTGGTCAGTAACTTGGTGAAGGCCACAGGGTTTATATGAATGAATGCCACTATGATGTCTCTGTCACTACCAAACACAGTCATAGATGGTACTGGTAACTCTAAAATTCACTCAAAAGGCACCCTGGGAAATGTGCAAATAGGGTTTAAAACCCTACAGCAGGGCTATTCAATTCCGGTCCTGGATGGCCGAAACATTCTGGGTTTTGAATGTATGGTTCTTTAGAGACTCTAAAATCGTTCCCTATGGCTTTGCTCTCAAGAACTGTATTTGGTTCCAACTTGCACCTTTATTTTTAATAGTGTAGGGTAATATTTGAATACCCATGGCCTAGTGCATTACATTTGACCAGAACCCTATGGAATAGGGTGCTATTTGGGACACAGCTTTTGCCTTCTGCCCGTCACCTTAACTGTGATCATATTAAGAGATCCATCAGGTGTGTTGTTGACATTCTTTTTGTTTGAATGCCTTTACTATTGGGTTGAATTCAAGGCACTCATCCTTAAACAACAACATCCAATTAACTTGTAGATAAAAAGTAGCAATGCAGCCAGCTTTGCCGTATAAATCTCATGGCGTTGCTGTTGTCCACAGATACCCATGACTCCACTGGTCTTTGGTTTCACACGCTCACTCTTAGAGGCTACACTTTGAAGCATTTAATATGTGGATTGAAAATAATAATTCGATTTAACCTTTTTTTTTCCACAGGTAGACATGCTGAGACCAAGGTCACTTTTGCAGATGAGCCCAGTAATTACAAAAATATCCACATCAATACAATATGAAAAGCAAAACAGAGATACAAAACAAAGTCGTTGAAAACAAACACGTTCTTAATTAAAAAGGTCCTCAAGCAGCTTTTGAGATTATTCCTCAAGTAAGATGCAAAACAAGTAAAAGCTGATTTACCTAACTCTGTAGAGACCGAAGTAATTTGCAGAGTTAGCCATCCCTGAGACAGGGTATTGTAAACCGTACATCTAAAAGGTTATTAACGATGTTAGGTACAGCGGGAGTGTCTGTAAAAGTGCTTTATAAACAAAAAGAGAGCAATGCATTGATCTACAAGACTTCAAAGGGTGCCATTTACTTTCTGATACCGAATGCAGTGATGTGGACTGAACCTGTCGCGCGTAATAAACTGTGGTGTACGGGGATAAACTGCATCCAATGGTTTCAGTGTAATGGCAGCTGCATATAATAATAATAATAATAATAATAATACTTTTTAAAATCATATTTCCTTTGAAATCTTTTTTTTAAATAATTAAATATCACGCTGTCTCACATTTCAAGCCCAATGAACATGATCGCCTGTGGAATGAATTTACTCCACAGGAGCTCCTGTATTAGAGTGTGAAGATTATACACATGTCTGTGTTATTTTCTGCAGGGACACAACTGTATATTCTTCATACATTTAAAACTAACAGTCCTTACATTGTTTCCCCTACAAGTCCAATTTCTCTGGAAATCATGATCTGGATAAATCAAGTTATTCTAATAGGACGTGCTGTTCACTGATGGAATGGCGAAGGGCTGGCCCTGGTCAAAAATAGTACAATGTCTGAAGCAATCTTATTTTTTTGCCAATTCCCTTTATTTTCATTACAAGGTTTCTATAGAAAAATGTCACAGCGTCGTTTTAAATGTCACTTTGTTATTGCTAACTTTCCCATCTACATCAACAAGTTGTTTTTTTCCATGCATTACTTTAATCACTTTTTTTATTTGCATTTTCTCTTGATTTTACGCTCAAAGTAAACAGCAAGATATTATACCGTCAGCATGTCTTGCAGCTGAAACGGATGTCAGTGTGCTGCGAATAATATACTGTATCTTTCTCCACTGTCCATGTCCCCATACCGGGCTCAAACCGGTGATCCTCAGACACACCTGACCACCCTCGTTGATAACCTGTGACCGCCGTCGGCAACACAGATCTGGAACTGTGGTGGTGTTAGGACCTAGTTTAACAATTGTGCATCCTTCCGTGAGTAACTCTGGTCCGTAATCACTCATTCACTCAGGACTTATTTATTCATTCAGGTCTGTATATACATACTCATGTACAGTTGTTATATCATATCACGTGCAATATTGCAAGTAATTCTTGGACTTAACTTACGTAGTCATTCACTCAGGAATGCATATTAGTATCCTGTCAGTTGTATCTTTTTTTCATTGCTTTTAGTATATCGAATGTGCAATACGTGCAGTTATCTGTAATTAAACCCTGCGCACTAAGGACTTTATTTTAAGGGAATTACTATTATTACCACAAATTATATCATACACACATTTAGCTATTTAAGTATCTCTTCCTGTCATTTACCTGTACAGTTAATGTAACCATGCAAATATTCACTTACCTGTAAATTTAACTGTACATTTACCTGTACAGTTAATTTAATCATGCAAATATTCACTTACCTGTTCATTTAACCAGTATGTCTATGAAGTAAACTATTATTACCCTCACTCATATCATACGCATTTTTAGCTATTGAAGTATTTCTCTGCCATAGTGTAGTTAACCATCCACTAATGTATAGTGTACATATTCAGCCAACCACCCATACTATGCAATGTCTTTTTATAGCTTTTTTGCACTCCAGACTTCTTGTATTTATAAACGTTTTCATACTGCCGCTCTATGTATCATGTATCGTGTATCTGTCTTTTGTGTATTTTCGTTCGGGCATTTTGCACCTGCCCTAAGTTTTGTTGTAGCTTCTTGACAAAGAAATTTCCCCTCGGGGATCAATAAAGTATCTATCTATCTATCTATCTATCTATCTATCTATCTATCTATCTATCTATCTATCTATCTATCTATCTATCTATCTATCTATCTATCTATCTATCTATCTATCTATCTATCTATCTATCTAATGTACCAAACTTTTGGGCTATCCAAAAATATCTAATTTAATAGCTCCATCTGTGACATTTCAAGCTAGCTGTGTTGTGTGCTTAGGGTACGTTCTTAACGCTGTTACACAGCCTCATTACTATTGCAGGCTTTTCTCCTTTCGCTATTGCGGTCTTCAATATCGCATATCTCCTGTGAAACAAAAGCTGACATTATTGACATAGGCAGATTCCAAAATGGCACCCTCTATACTTTTTTTGCACATTGTGGAACAATCTCAAAAACTCTTTAAAATTGGAGGATTTGGTGCATACAGTGCATAGGGCATTTCAGATGGCTGATTGAAGACCTTTTTAATGAAGAATGTGTTGGTTTTCAATGACTGTGTTTTGTATGTCTGTATATATTTTTGCAAATACAGGGCTCGTGCAAAAGTGACCTTCTCAGCATGACTACCTGTCAAAATAAAGGTTACATCAAATTGTTATTTTCAATCCATATATTAAATGCTTCAAAGTGTAGCCTCTAAGAGTGAGTGTGTAAAACCAAAGACCAGTGGAGTCATGGATAACTGTGGACAACAGTAAAGCCATGAGATTTACATGGCAAGGCTGGCTGCATTGCTACTTTTTTATCTACATGTTAACTGGATGTTGTGGTTTAAGGATGAGTGTCTTGAATGCAACCCAATAATAAAGGCACTCAAACAAAAAGAATGTCAACAACACACCTGCTGGATTCTTAATCACAGCAGAATTTGCATCCCAAATACATTCCTCAGCTCACTATATAGGGAATGTGGTGCAATTTCAGAGGCTTTATATTGAAATCAATATACATTTGTACCTATCTTCCTTTTCCACCACTGTGAGCTGACAACAGTTGATGCCCAGGTGCAGTTATTGAGTGTTACTGAAAATAATTTAATTGACAAAGTGCACTGAGAATGTGGGGTTACCATAGCAAGGTGTTATTGTGTAAGAGCACTATATTTACATTTCAGTCATTTAGCAGAAGCTCTTATCCAGAGCAACTTACAGTTAGTGCAAAAATTTTTCATACTGGTCTCCTGTGGGAATCGAACCCACAACCCTGGCGTTGCAAGTGCCATGCTCTACCATCTGAGCTAGGCACATGAAAGTTCACACGTATTTTGATAAAAAAATATTTTTTACGTTCAAAAGGCTCTCCTGTGAAGTCGGGACCTGCGACATACTAGCTTCCTGAATCAGGTCACATATAGCCAGTCTCTCGGCATATCTATATACACTCTTACAGAGCCGGGCGGTCCTATACGCTCACTAATGTAATGACATGACATTACATATTGTTTTCCATGTTACACCTGCAATTTTAAGCAGTACAAGGGGCTTACTTGAACTTAAATTTGGAGCTCAGAAATTGAAGTACTAGAATAGGCCTAACTTGAAAATCAGACATTTCCTCATTTTGGTACTTGAAAAGTCTTTGTAATTATTGTAGCCAATTTATAAGTTCTCCTGCTCCCTTATAATTATCCGTGATTTCATTTTTTATCAGTTTTTGTGAAAGATGTGGCCACTTTCATTTATTTGCTGTCTCTTCAATTGAAGGGTGTTGCTTTACTCTGCTGCAGTAAAACCATGTGCTTGGCTTCAACTTGGCTTTCCACACAAATCCTTCCATTACGAAAGGTAACTTCCTTCGTATAAAAACAGGGATGGTGAGATTAATAATGGGTGGGGGTTATACATTATACATTTGTATAACATTGAGTTCTTTGAAAATTACAATTAAGTGCTTGAAAGTCCTTGAACTTGACTTACCAATGTCTGTATGAACCCTGCTTAAGAGCTGTATAGTCTTTGGTCTGTGTTGTTGTATAGGTGGAGTTATGGGCCAATTTGGATATATTCACTTTTTTTTTGCTGTATAAAATCCATAAACAAAATACAAACCATTAAAGAAAATGGTATACCATCTCATTTGATAGATGATTGCGCTTGCAATGCCAGGGTTGTGGGTTCGATTCTCATAGTGGACCAGTATGTATGCTCTCACTACTGTAAAATGCTCTGGATAACAGTAACTAATAAAATGTAAAATGTATATTGAAACAAAACATTCAAAGAAATCTACCTGTAATAGAGAATGCTGTGAAATATGATAATGGTGGTTTTGTTTTACCTCTCGTTATTAACACCAAAACTAGGGTTATTTTACACCACTGAGTGTTAATTCAACTTTTTACATTATTAATTTAACTTGAATCAACAAGAGAAATGTTTCACTGAAAAATATATAAATATATTTATTTCTTAAGCGGATGGTAGCGGGGACGGAACATAATTACAAATAATTTTAAGACTGTAAATTGTCTCTTATGTGTGGGAATACTTGGGAACAGATTTCGTAATTCTTTAGGGCAGACAAACTCAACTGGTGGACCGCGGTCTGGGTCTGGACCCAGAGAAGGGTCAATCCGGACTGGAAAACGTTTTGTTATATAAAAGTTTTAAAAAATACCTCAGAAACCTTTCTTTCTCGCTATTGAAGCACCTCCCACCTCTACTAATGCCCCGTCCAATCCAATCGCGTTGTTAAATGCAAATACAAGAGGAACCTTGGGACAGGCAGGCAGAAAGAAACAGAAAGATTTGACGGCGGTTCTACTGTTAATATCACACATAGAAGGAGCTTAGTTACCAGTAGCTTTGTTAATATGGCTCGTGCCAAAAAAAGTTGACACTGAAAACCATGTAGTCATTCTCCCCACAACTAGTACAAAACCAATGTGCCTGATATGCAGTGAGTCCGTAGCTCTTGTGAAAAGTGCCAATGTTAAGTGCCATTATGACACCAGGCATATTAAATTCAATCAGATGTAGCCCCTGAACACGGAGGTGAGAACAAATAACATTAACCAACTCAAATCCCAATATGAGAGGTCCACCAACAATGTGCAATGTAGTGTTCACTGAGGATCGCTTTGGTTTTGGGAAAACACACAAAAAAACATTTTTCAGACGCTGAGATGGTTAAAGGATGCATGGGTGAAGTTGCTGACACCTTCCTTTTTGTAGATGAGGAGAAGATGGAAACAGTTGTATTTTTGACAGAGATTACATCCCACCTTGATCAACTGAATGTTAAGCTGCAGGGACATGACAACACTGTGTGATATGGTAGCAGCATTTCAGAAATTTGAGATTTTAAAGAATGATCTCCAGTGAGAATTTGTCCACTACCCAATCTTCTGGTGCAAACTCAGGGAGACAAACATGTATATTTCCTCCAGAAGCTGGTGGATAACTTCAAGACACGCTTTGATGACTTGAAGATGAGAATGCTGCTGCTCATACAAAACCCCTTCTTGGTCACAAATGTGACAACGTTGTTAGAAGAAGCAAAACAGATCTTCAGATGGGTTAGAAGTAGCATCACTGAAATTGATGTCCCTGTGCTCAAGAGACTGGTACTATACATCCTGACCATGTTTGGCTCCACATACAGCTGTGAATCAGCCTTCTCCACAATTAACACCAGTGTCTCAGAGTGGCTTTCAAACCATGTGTGCCAAAGTTCAAAGCATTGGCAGATGATAGAGGGTGTAATTTCTCTAATTTATGCAATAGCAAGGCCCAGCGTTACTTATACATGAATATTACATGGCCCAAGGTGACGTTCTGTGCATTCAGATTATTATTTTTATTAAAATCTCCTTTGTTCTCCAGAAAACATGCACTTTGTTATAATGATGATAAAAAAAGTTATAGGCCCATGTACAATGGTTCAGAGTGCAATTTTTTCATAGACAATTATGCAATCACTTTAGTTCTTCAGCAATGTTGATGCAATGTTGCTTGTTTACATTTGAAAGAAGTTGTAATTATTCTAATTTAATGTATTTAATGTACATTTTATATAACAACATGTTGTAGACAACTATGTTTGTTACTACACTGGAAATTCTGTCACTGGATATTCTCAAATAGTAGTTGAATAACATTGAATAACACATTCTTAAATAGTCAAAAAATGTATCAAAAGAAACAAGGTTTAAAATCTAGGAAATATAAAAAAAAAAGAAGGAAATACACACATATATACATATCTACACACATATACACAGTGGGGAGAACAAGTATTTGATACACTGCCGATTTTGCAGGTTTTCCCACTTAAAAAGCATGTAGAAGTCTGTAATTTTTATCATAGGAACTCTTCAACTGTGAGTGACGGAATCTAAAACAAAAATCCAGAAAATCACATTGTATGATTTTTAAGTAATTAATTTGCATTTTATTGCATGACATACAGTGGGGAGAACAAGTATTTGATACACTGCCGATTTTGCAGGTTTTCCTACTTACAAAGCAAGTAGAGGTCTGTAATTTTTATCATAGGTACACTTCAACTGTGAGAGACGGAATCTAAAACAAAAATCCAGAAAATCACATTGTATGATTTTTAAGTAATTAATTTGCATTTTATTGCATGACATAAGTATTTGATACATCAGAAAAGCAGAACTTAATATTTGGTACAGAAACCTTTGTTTGCAATTACAGAGATCATACGTTTCCTGTAGTTCTTGACCAAGTTTGCACACACTGCAGCAGGGATTTTGGCCCACTCCTCCATACAGACCTTCTCCAGATCCTTCAGGTTTCGGGGCTGTCGCTGGGCAATACGGACTTTCAGCTCCCTCCAAAGATTTTCTATTGGGTTCAGGCCTGGAGACTGGCTAGGCCACTCCAGGACCTTGAGATGCTTCTTACGGAGCCACTCCTTGCCCTGGCGGTGTGTTTCGGGTCGTTGTCATGCTGGAAGACCCAGCCACGACCCATCTTCAATGCTCTTACTGAGGGAAGGAGGTTGTTGGCCAAAATCTTGCGATACATGGCCCCATCCATCCTCCCCTCAATACGGTGCAGTCATCCTTCTTCTTCCTCCAAACACGGCGAGTGGCGTTTAGACCAAAAAGCTCTATTTTTGTCTCATCAGACCACATGACCTTCTCCCATTCCTCCTCTGGATCATCCAGATGGTCATTGGCAAACTTCAGACGGGCCTGGACATGCGCTGGCTTGAGCAGGGGGACCTTGCGTGCGCTGCAGGACTTTAATCCATGACGGCGTAGTGTGTTACTAATGGTTTTCTTTGAGACTGTGGTCCCAGCTCTCTTCAGGTCATTGACCAGTTCCTGCCGTGTAGTTCTGGGCTGATCCCTCACCTTCCTCATGATCATTGATGCCCCACGAGGTGAGATCTTGCATGGTGCCCCAGACCAAGGGAGATTGACCGTCATCTTGAACTTCTTCCATTTTCTAATAATTGCACCAACAGTTGTTGCCTTCTCACCAAGCTGCTTGCCTATTGTCCTGTAGCCCATCCCAGCCTTGTGCAGGTCTACAATTTTATCCCTGATGTCCTTACAGAGCTCTCTGGTCTTGGCCATTGTGGAGAGGTTGGAGTCTGTTTGATTGAGTGTGTGGACAGGTGTCTTTTATACAGGTAACGAGTTCAAACAGGTGCAGTTAATACAGGTAATGAGTGGAGAACAGGAGGGCTTCTTAAAGAAAAACTAACAGGTCTGTGAGAGCCGGAATTCTTACTGGTTGGTAGGTGATCAAATACTTATGTCATGCAATAAAATGCAAATTAATTATTTAAAAATCATACAATGTGATTTTCTGGATTTTTGTTTTAGATTCCGTCTCTCACAGTTGAAGTGTACCTATGATAAAAATTATAGACCTCTACATGCTTTGTAAGTAGGAAAACCTGCAAAATCAGCAGTGTATCGAATACTTGTTCTCCCCACTGTATCTATCTATCTATCTATCTATCTATCTAACAAATACAGTCATGGGTGGTAACTTTACAAATAACTCGAAATCGAAGGGACTTTGGGAAATATTTGAATACGGTTTTACACTAAGCAGTATGTTAATTTAACACTCTTTCAGTGTTGATTTAACACTCTTTCAGTGTTGACTTAACACTGGAGAATTTGCTCCCACATGTTTTCAGCAGCTGATATTGTTGAATTCAGTTGTCGAATTGGCAGGTTTGCAAGCAACAAACAATTTAGCTAGCTTTTAGCCTTGTGTTTGATATGCAATGTGATCTCCTCATAATGAACAGTGTCCTTACGAGAAGGAAAACTTTTCTACGCCAGAATCACGCATTATCAGCTCATTTTTATGGATGTATCCAAATGAATGTCACTAGAAAACAACTTAATTAACACAAATGCAGCTATGAGTTTCTATGGACTATAGTAGTAAAGGCCAAATTCAATATTTTATCAAATCATTTTTTTTTTATACATAAAGGGTTTCTAAAATTCTAAATCAAATATCTAAATGATCCATGGTATGCCCATCTTAAAACAATTCCAAATGTTAGCTTAGTACACAAAATTTAAATATAATAAAAAACGTTATTTCTACCAGTAAATGTTTGCTATAGTATTGTTTGTTGGCAACTGTGCTATAAGCAGGATAAACGCATATTACCTTGTATAAATGTACTTTGTGAAGGGACGAGGCTGTCGTCCATTATTTCCAAGGTAATGTACAGAATGACGGCGTTATCCCTTACCTATATAACACCGTCACTAAAAAACAAGTTGCTTTTTTTTCTTTTACATCACAGTGCAAAATGTTTAAGGCCACAACAGCAAACAACATGATATAAACATAAAAACACATACTCACATGGTTTCAACTTTAGATACATATAAATAAGAGCAAAATAGACATTCATAGATAAGAAGTTAAATGTACACTGTACACTGCAAATTACTATCCAAGCACTTGATAATTGCATATTGAGGATGAAATAGAAATATATATGAGAGTACGTCTTTGTCATGTAAGAGCGCCTGTTTAAATGCACATGTTCCACAAGCTTTTTTTTTTTTAAGCAGCATAGGTACATTTTAAGCAAATTACATTCCACTCCCCTGACAGTCTTTATTCTCAATAAGTGCTTGTTTAAAAGATAGAACGAAAAAACTGTTTTACATAACTCGCCCCTTTGTACAGTAAAAAAACAAATACACACCCCCCTCATTGAATTAACTCAAAAATAATGGTTACAACCACAAATAACAATAACTGTAGCGACCCTGTGTTTATAAATGTGGATATCGACTTTGCATGCTTTGTGGCACTCCGCTGCCTATCAGATATTCCTCTTTGTTCTTGTGGATTTATATAGAACATTGGTGCAGCTTTGAATGATTTTATGGGTGAGAGGAGACTTTAAAGGGTTCAGCTAAGCTGCTGCGAATTTATTCTACAAAGCACTGTGTGTTTGGATGTTTATGTACAATAGAAGCCTATACAGTTTGCTCACAATGTCCAATAGTTACAGTACGCTTTTAATACAGGAGGTGGATGATCTTTTTGAAGCTTTCCATCTTTCAAACTCAGAGTCATATAGTGTGCAATTTAAGTGCTATATGTTATCCTTCAAAAATACTACAGTGTGTAGCCAGCTGCCACTCTGTTCTTCAAATATCTTTGTGTGTTACAAA
Source organism: Thymallus thymallus (assembly GCA_023634145.1). Taxonomy (NCBI): domain Eukaryota; kingdom Metazoa; phylum Chordata; class Actinopteri; order Salmoniformes; family Salmonidae; genus Thymallus; species Thymallus thymallus. The sequence continues at coordinate 10,749,595 of CM042418.1, forward strand.
TCCTAATATAAATATTCAATATCTATCTTCTTTTAAATAGATATCTTTCTGTATCTTCTCACATTATGGTTAAATTGTTTTCATGACAAACAAAAATATGCCTGATTGAGCTGAGATAGGATGTGATTTCTGTTGTGTTTTTGTACAGGGTGTATGTAAACAAACCTACCTCCTCGGCAATCCAAGCCATGGAAACCAGAACCGATTTTTTTGAATAATTTACAGCCGTGTCCTGGAGCACGGATCAGAACGAGGGTAAACCAGTCCTCATCAATCACAATCAGCCGATTTCTCTGCCATCTCAGCAGTTGTCACCTCCATTTCTACCATACTGTAGTCGTTACACCATACTGTACATGGGCGGCAGGTAGCCTAGCAGATAGAGCGTTGAGCCAGTAACCAACAATTCAAATAGCCGAGCAGACAAGGTGAAAAATCTGTCCATGTGCCCTTGAGCAAGGCAGTAAAGCCTAATTTGCTCCATGGGCTCTGTACTACTATGGCTGACCCTGCAAAACAACACATTTAACCTGTCTGGTCTATGTGACGATAAAAACATCTTATCTCATTTACACTGTTACACCATAATGTAGCCTATACAAGCTTTTAGCTCTTTCATGTGAGGAGACACAGAGGCAGATGCTACCTCAGCAGTTGTCACACTTACTGGGTCTCTGACAGATGCCCAGCTGTTCGGTAGTTCAATATTTCCCGGGCAGCTCGCATACACACAGGTTTGGCAAGCTGTACCAGCAGAAGATCTCCTTGAAGGTCTTCCTCATCTCCTGGCTCCTGAAGGCATAGATCAGTGGGTCGATGACAGAGTTACACATGATGAGGATGAGGTACATGTTGAAGTGTGACATGAAGCAGGCACAGTAGGGGTTCCTGGGGCATGATATCATGAGGATGAGGTGGAGGAAAAAGGGAGCCCAGCACACTACGAACACACCCAGGAGGATGGTGAGGGTGATAGCACCCTTCATGTTGGCACGCTGGTGGATGGGCATGTTCCCAGGCAGCACGGCGATCCTCTTTATGTGCAGGCGGGCCAGCATGAACATGTGGACGTAGAGCGAGGCCATGAGCGCCAGCATGGTGAAGAACATGGTGATGAGGCAGATGAGGACCGTGGTGCTCTCAGAGTAGATAATGAAGAGCACGCCCGACGCTACACAACACGACCAGATGCACGCAATTACCACCAGCGCTCTTTTTACCGTCACAATGTTATGGTAGCGCAGCGCGTAGAATATGGTAATGTAGCGGTCTATGGCGATGGCCAAAAGACTACAGATTGACGCCAGCAGTGAGCTACAGATCATGGAGTCGAACACGTTGTCCATGCTCTTTATGAGCGACCCGGAGATGGTTAGGTTGCCGCCGTTGATCAGGGCGATGACAATGGTCTCGGAGGCGTTGGAGACGCTGACCAGCATGTCGGCCACGGCCAAAGAACAGATGAAGAAGTACATGGGAGAGTGGAGGTTCTTATTGTTGATGATGGCGGCAATCACCAGGATGTTCTCTAATAAACTGACGATCCCCAACGTGAGGAACACCTCGGTAGAGATGAGGAGCTGCTCGTAACATCCCGTTGAGGAGTCCTTGAGGGTTCCCAGAGTCCCAGTAGTGCTGAAGTTCCTGGTATAACCCCTAGAGCTCAACCCTTGGTAGTCTGTGGCATTCATCGTGTAGTTGTTAGTTCTCTTAGTTGGTTCTCGTAGTGTTTTAGTGAAACGTTATTGTCCCCGTTCTGTTGTCTTCAATGCTGTGAAGGAACAGCTCAGTGGATGTAGTCAGAGTCTAGCGCCGGGCAGGTGGTGGAAAGCAGATTAAATCCTAGATCCTCTCTTTTGCCTCAGACAGCCCCCAAACTGATCAAGCAGTAATTTTCTCCAGACATCTGCTGATCTTAGCCTTCCTTAGCGCCTAGCACTCTCTCTGCACTACTATCAACTGGCAGCATCCACGAAGAAAGAGAACGAAAGAGAGAGAGAGAGATAGATAGAGAGGGGGAAAGGATGAACATAGAGAAATGATAGAATGTAGAATGCCAAATTCAGAGATTATAAAAAGAGAGATGAAGTAAAAAGTGCGTAAACAGAAAGGTGAAATGGAGATAAGGATAGAGAGAAGGAGTGAAGATAAAGAAAGCAGTGGATTGAGAGAGCATGGCAGAGAACGAAAGAACCGGAGCTGAGTTGATCAGTGACAGGTGTCTGAACCTCAGAGATGGAGAGAGCGTAGCGAAGCGGAGCAGAACACACTGTGTGCATGCAGACAGATCACTTTGCAGACTACAGAATCTCTTCCCTCTCCTTCCAGTGTTATACAGTCAAACACGCACCTCCTCACAGCCCCTCCCACCCAGCCCTGTCAGCCAATCAGCTCACAAGAGGAGGGTGGGGCAAGCTGTCAAGCTGGTGTTGATAAAAACACAAGGCACAGCAGAATTAAAGGTCATGAACAGTCAAAATCATGTTTTTCATTAAATTGGATGAAATTTGGACGAACCCAGATCAAAGTATGTTGACCAAAGTATGAAAATTGACTGTTGCTTCTACATTCTACATCAATGTTTGATCATAAAGTTACTGGTCCCCTCCCCCATGTCAAACACGGATTCACTATTAAGGTGACAAGGTGATTTTATTTTATTTATTCAACCTTTATTTAACTAGGCAAGTCAGTTAAGAACAAATTCTTATTTACAATGAAGGCATACCCCAGCTCCCTGCAGGGATATAAATAAAATAAATTAAATAAGATGGCAGGTAGCCTAGCGGTTAGAGCGTTGGGCCAGTAACCGAAAGGTTGCTGGTTAGAATTCCCCAGCCGACAAGGTGAGAAACCTGTCGATGTGTTCTTGAGCAAGGCACTAAACCCTCATTTGCTCCAGGGGCTGACCCTGTAGGTAGGCTGTCATTGTAAATAAGAATTTGTTCTGAACTGACTTGCCTAGTTAAATAAAAATGAAACATATAGGAAAGAGGAGCTATTACGATAGAGGAAACCAAGTATAGATTTAACTTTAGCCTGCAGCTTTGATATGTGCTGAGAGAAGGACAGTGTACCGTCCAGCCATACTCCCAAGTACTTGTAAAATGTGACTACCTCAAGCTCTAAACCCTCAGAGGTAGTAATCACACCTGTAGGGAGAGGGGCATTTTTCTTACCAAACCACATGACCTTTGTTTTGGAGGTGTTCAGAACAAGGTTAAGGGCAAAGAAAGCTTGTTGGACACTAAGAAAGCTTTTATGTAGAGCGTTTAACACAAAATACTGCGAGGGGCCAGCAGAATTTAAGACTGTATCATCTGCATATAAATGGATAAGAGAGCTTCCTACTGCCTGAGCTGTGTTGTGAAGAGCGTGGGGCCTAGGATCGAGGAATTTATCCAATGGTAACATGATATTCTATTACCTAATTCAAATAAGTACTGCCTTGTAACTAACATCAGAGAAGGCATGTTTGCTGAGGGGAGTGGTTTATATAGCTACTCTACTGGTGCCAACATTTGACTGTAGTGTGTCAGCTAAAATAATTAAAGGTTTACTCTATTCATATATGGAAAAGATACTTACAGTGCCCAAAAAAGTATGTTGATATCGTTGATGCAGTTTCAATGTTCTTTGAGTAGCATTATGTATCACCAAATTTGGTTGAGATGATATTACTGCAACACTGCTCACTGCATCCAAGTTGCTTGACAGAGGTGTTTCAAAGAGCTGTCATTGAAGGTGAGCTCTTGAATATAAGCTTGCCGCACACTCAGTCTTTTCAAAGTTCCTGGAAGTTAGCCAAAAGAGATATGTAGGACTTCTGTATGATAACAGTGCAATATTTTGTTGCCTAGCTTGCATAGCTTTTAGAAAACATCCACATGCATTATTTGATTCTTTTTTAAATACTTTATATTTCTTCACATTTAACAGTGACAGAACACTGATTTCTTCTTTACTTTGTAATGTTATTGCCTCAGTTATTTGAACAGATTGATTCTTTGTAAACCAGTGAGTCGCACAATTGCCTCGCAGAGAGATATTTGTGTCCAAAATGGCACTATATTCCATTTAAAGTGCACTACTTTTGACCAAATCCTATGGGACCTTATCAAAAGTAGTGCACTAAATAGGGAATAGAGTGGCATTTGGGACACATCCTGAACCAAATGAAGTTCACACTAATTATAATTAAGTTCCAAGTTCAATAATGTAAGCCCTGTTTATCTGGCCTATATCCTCCAATATGACACATATCATGGTTGAGTCCTAAATTACACCCCATTCCCTTTATAGTGGGCTCTTGTCAAAAATAGTGCACTATAAAGGGAATAGGGTGCCATTTGGGAGATATAGATCTTCACTGAGATGTGCGAGGACAGTGATCTGAATCCAAAGCTTGTCACTAGCTGCCAACGTTAAGGTTATCTGTCCCCACCTGAAGTGTGTGTGTATGTGTGTGTTTTTGTGTGCATGCGTGCGTGCATGTATGTATGCACGTGAATGAGGGCAAGTCTGTGTGAGAGAGAGATAGAGAGGATGTGTGTGAATAACACCTACGTACATCAGTGCTAAATCTGCATACAATTCCATCTCATGAATGGAGATCATAGTTCATTACAGATCTCTGCCATTCAAAGTGGTTCTGGGAAAGTGCTGAAAGTGCTAATTATCACCTTTCACATGTGGATTCAAATGTTCACATGTGAATATTTTTCACAAGATTTCACAGGTGATGCCTTGCAAACAAAAATGATTATACACACACAAACAGTGCTTTCAACTTACAAAATTGACACACTTGATTGCATATGTTTATTTATACAGTAATTATTATTCATCATCATCATATTCACACCTTTGGATTTGAACTCACAACCTCTTGGTTCACAGCATTCAGATATTACTGCTATGCCACCATGTCTGTGCCATTGGCTGATTTCACCTGTATTCCTACACTTTGTACATAAGTAAAGTAAATCTCAGCTTTATTAAAACTACATTTAATAAAAACTATTATATTTATCGTAGCGATTCAGTAGTAACATAAAAACATAATAATATGCTCAACCAACACGTTAAAAAGCTATTTTCACATTTTGAGCGAAAGATGTTCAGATGTAAAAATGGTTTGCTGTAATATGTGACATACTCACATTTAGCAATTGCTGTCATTTTATTTTGATTTAACAATAAAATACTGTATTGCTGTTTTGCTTTATATTTACAGCAGCATTGTGTAGTTTCATGTTATTATGTTGCTTTTACATGTTGTCACATGTTATCACATTTACTTCACATGTGATCACATGTGAAACACGTGAAATTCATGAATGACTTGCCGGGTGATAGATTGAAATCAGCAAATTGTAAATGGACTTCCATTGCCCTATCTACATCTTCTCATTTATAATCAAATCACACAAGTTGGATTTTCTACAGATTTAAACAAAACTATGTCATATTCTGTAACTTGAAGCATTAAACTTTCATATTGAATAATTTATAGGCAATATTTGTATGTTTTTCGTAGCAAAGATAATAACACAAATATAAACTCATGAAATTATCACTTCTAGGTGACTTGTTTTGAATGCTTTTCATTCTACAGTTAATAATAACATAACTATAAGCTCATTAGCCTGGTCCAAGATTTGTTTGTGCTATCATTTTAACTTCTCGTTATGCCAAACAAAGAAGTGGCAAGGAGTAGCATGATGCCACAAACAGAGTGGTACACAGGCTATAAGCTCATTCTAGAAACACGTCATTGTCCAGTGAGGTATAGTCGTTATGCACAAACAATGAAATTCTAATAATAATAACACAAGTAAGCTCATGACAAATCCATGGGCAGTGCCTGGAATGTTTTACTGGGCTAGCTAAGGCAATGCTTGTGTGTGTGCGCATCATATTTATATAATCTACAAAGAACACACACACACATGCATCATCACAGGCTTTCCGAGGGTCTGTTAGTCCTGTCTTATAAAAGATGACTTGTTCGGATGTGAATGACATACCAATGCACTAGTACAGGCTATTCAAAGCAATAGTCAAAACAGTACTTTTGTACGCAACCATCTAGCTTACTGCTAAATGTTATGACTGCTATCTCACACACACATCCAAATATGTGCAAAGGTATATAATATGGTCCCGTGTGGCTCAGTTGGTAGAGCACGGTGCTTACAACGCCAGGGTTGTGGGTATGAAAATGTATGCTGTCGCTCTAAGAGTGTCTGCTAAATGACTGAAATGTAATGGAATTCGCTCAGCTACAGCAAATCTATCCCTTTGTGGAAGGTCATTACTGCCATAAAACTTATCAAGGAAAGTGATTGCTACTATTAAAGTACCTTATGACAAATACTGTAAAAAATCTATAACAATTATCTGTGTACATGCAATGCTGCCTGACATTTAGGTAATTTAGCCGTATACAGAGCGACTCAAGGAACAAGTAAAGTGACTACTTCATTGACCTTTGCGAAATGCTGGTTCCAGGTCTGTGTCTTCAAACCACGCCCTGGGGGAAGAAAGATTTGGGTCGTTCCATCAATTCAGTGCCTTTTGAGATGTGTAAATTGGTGAAAACAAATGTTTGATTTCACCTAATTTTACCATTCTGTCATAAAAAGCACATGTTCAACTTTTCCAATCTCAAGTTAAATAAAAAAACAACTATAGTAAGTTCCTATTAAGTGCCAAATAAAGTAACTGGGAAGACCGTAACAGGGTTGACGATTTCATCTTAAATCAGCCATGAATCCGCTTGTGACAGGGGAAATGGAAGCTTGTTGTGTGAAACAGGGAAGGGCAATTGAATGCAATCTTCACACTAAACAAATGAATCATTCAAACATTTCTATCCTGTCTATCTATGGGTAACAGGATTGAAGTGTTATTCTTGACCCACTCAGCTTTCCACCAGAAAATGGCCAAAAAGAGTAGAACCATCTCACCTGCTTTTACACTATGATTTGACTATTAGATTATATTAAAAGGAATAGTTTCACCATATTAAAACGAGAGTTCACTTCACGTAACAGGGTTGACCTTAAAATGAATCACTAATCACGTTAAATAAATAATAATCTTCAGAAATGACTTTGTCAAAGCAACATTATACAGTGGCTTCCGAAAGTATTCACCCCCCTTTGCATTTTTCCTATTTTGTTGCTTACAACATGGAATTAAAAATAAAACAATTTTGGGGGGTTTGTATCATTTGATTTACACAACATGCCTACCACTTTGAAGATGCAACATGAGTGTAAGACAATGCCATGAGTGTGCAAAGCTGTCATCAAGGCAAAGGTTGGCTACTTTGAAGAATCTGAAATATACTTTTTTGTTACTACATGATTCCATATGTGTTATGTCATAGTGTTGATGTCTTCACTTTTATTCTACAATGTAAAAAATAGTGCAAATAAAGAAAAACACTTGAATGAGTAATATTCCAAACTTTTGACCGGGGGTGTATGTATTCTCAATCCATTCCTTACTTCCTTACTTAGATTTTTGTGTATTTGGGTATTGGTTGTGTAACTGTTAGATATTACTTGTTAGATATTACTGCACTGTTGGAGCTAGAAGCACAAGCATTTCGCTACACCTGCAATAACATCTACTAACCACTTGTATGTGACCAATACAATTTTATTTTATTTTGTTTGAATGGCAGTCTGTACTGCTTGTTCGACTGTACCATTGCTTTGGGAGAACAGCGTGCCTGCGGTTGTGTTTTACACTAAATATCTGCATAGGCTTGTTTCCCTATATAAATCAGACCTGTCGTAAAACTGTGCGTGCGTGAACGAGCATTATAACTTTGCCTGAAAAACACCCATCATTCAACTTTTATGGTGATAATAACGCCCTTATTTGCTATATACTTCGGAAGTATTGGAATTAGGCCAAGACACTATCTAAAGGAAATAGAAATGGCAGAATGTTTTCTTTTGCAGTGACATTTTCTGTAACCTATCTCAAAGATGTAGTTTCTGAAAGATGAAAACAATTGAAAATTGTTGTAGACCTGTAAACAGATACACCTCCACAAGTCTGGTACATCCTTGGGAGCAATTTCCAAACGCCTAAAGGTACCACGTTCATCTGTACAAACAATAGTACGCAAGTATAAACACCATGGGACCACGCAGCCGTCATACCGCTCAGGAAGGAGACGCGTTTGTCTCCTAGAGATGAACGTACTTTGGTGCGAAAAGTGCAAATCAATCCCAGAACAACAGCAAAGGACCTTGTGAAGATGCTGGAAGAAAAGGGTTCAAAAGTATCTACAGCAAAACGAGTCTGATGAAACAAAACTAGAACTGTTTGGCCATAATGACCATCGTTATGTTTGGAGGAAAAAGGGGGAGGCTTGCAAGCCGAAGAACACCATCCCAACCGTGAAGCACGGGGGTGGCAGCATCATGTTGTGGGGGTGCTTTGCTGCAGGAGGGATTGGAGCATTTCACAAAATAGATGGCATCATGAGGAAGGAAAATTATGTAGATATATTAAAGCAACATCTCAAGACATCAGTCAGGAAGTTAAAGCTTGGTCGTAAATGGGTTTTCCAAATGGACAATGACCCCAAGCACACTTCCAAAGTTGTGGCAAAATGGCTTAAGGACAACAAAGTCAAGGTATTGGAGTGGCCATCACAAATCCCTGACTTCAATCCTATAGAAAATGAAACTGAAAAAGCGTTTGCAGCAAGGACGCCTACAAACCTGAATCAGTTACACCAGTTCTGTAAGGAGGAATGGGCCAAAATTCACCCAACTTATTGTGGGAAGCTTGTGGAAGGCTACCCGAAACGTTTGACCCAAGTTAAGCAATTTAAAGGCAATGCTACCAAATACTAATTGAGTGTTTGTCAACTTCTGACCCACTGGGAATGAGATGAAAGAAATAAAAGCTGAAATAAATAATCCTCTCTACTATTATTCTGACATTTCACATTCTTAAAATAAAGTGGTGATCCTAACTGACCTTAAATAGGGACTTTTTACTAGGATTAAATGTCAGGAATTGTGAAAAACTGAGTTTAAATGTATTTGGCTAAGGTGCATGTAACTCCTCTCACAGTAAGAACTATGCATTTGAAAACATAGTGTCCCAAAATGGCACCCTTTGAAAGGATTTTTCCCCATGCATGGCATTCGCAGACATTGAACTATAAGGTTTCGCTCACATTCAATTTCTGTTCACAGAATGAGAAGAAAAAAAAATTGTTGTCATACTGGTTTTTAATTACCTCTCCAAGACCTTGAGGTAAAACAGGGTAAAACATTTTTACCGTCTGTCTGTCAGTGTTTGCAGAAAATAAAATAATTCCGTCAAAACATGTTTTAAATGAGGTACATAATGTAACCTTCTATTTGAGGGTGTTTTCATTTCATTATTTACCATCTAACATTTAAGTAAATGTAATACACTATTATCCAAATAGGTATGACACCTTCAAATGGGTGGACTAGATATATAATGTGATTTCATTTCTAAATGATTAAACAGATATGTATGAAAAAACCCAACATTTTTTAAAATATAAAACACTTGGTGGAGTATAGAGCCAAATGACAAGTTTTACCTTCACTGTCCAAATACACTCTGGGTTGTTTGGTTGACCCAACTGCTGAGATGCAGGCGTTGGGTCACTTAGTTGGGTTGTTTTCTTTAGAAACTGCTGGTTTATTGATGCTGGGTGCTGGGTTATTGGTGCTGGGTTATTAAGATATGACCCAATGGCTTAGATCAGTAGACTGGAGGTGTAGTTTAGTAGGGGCGTGGCATTCAGCTAGTTCTTTGTAGCCACAAATGAGAGTAAATGCCATTCCTGTTCAATTGTTGTGTTGTTGACATTGAATATTGTAGTTTCAATTATGCTTACAGAAGTGATTGAGTTCTTTAAAAAACTCTGTATATGGGGCCTCCCAAGTGGTGCGGTGGTCTAAGGCACATTGCAGTGCAAGCTGCATTACTACAGATCCTGGTTTGATACCTGGCTGTGTCTCAGCTGTCTGTGACCGGGAGACCCATGAGACCCATGCAGTCACTAGGTGTACAATGCTTCCTCTGACACATTGGTGAGGCTGTCTTCCAGGTTAAGTGTACATTGAGTCAAGAAGCAGTGTGGGTTGTGTTTCAGAGGATGCATGGCTCTTGAGCTTTGTCTTTACAGGAGTTGTAGTGATGGGACAAGACTAACTTGTAATTGTGGTAAAAATAATTAAGTCTCTGTATATGGTTGTTGGGATGCAATATGACAGTATACATGATTATAGAAGAACGTATAAAATAAATTGAAATTATTTACAGTCTGAAAGTATAAAATGATGAACAGGAATGACATTTACTCTCATGGGTGGTCATTAAGGGCTAGCTGAAAGCCACAACCCTAGTAAGCCACATCTCCTGGAAAGAACCCAAGGATTACATTAAAAAGACCAAACTGCTAGGTCAATCCAGCATGAGAATACAAAATACCCATTTGATGGTTAAATTAACCCATGTTTTGGTCAACCCAACATGTTGGCTGGGTCTGGCTGGGTCAAAATAACCCAAAATGTTCTGTCCACTATTTAACCCGTGCTGGGTTACCAATTAACCCAAATCGGGTTGTTTTTAGCCCATACATTTTATTGGTGTAAGTACGTACACTGTAAAATAATAAAAAATATGTTGATTCAAGATACATTTTTAAGGCAACCAGGTGCACTAGGATTGTGAGATTGCTCATTTTGGGGCATATAGCTGAACCAATCTCAAGTTGAATTGTATGTTCACTCATGACTGTATTTGTTAGCGACAGAGAGATGCTTGTTGTATGCAATGTTTTTCTTAACTTAAGCCTTCACCAATTGAATGTATAAGTGAATATTTTATCTTTAAACTTAACTTTATGACACTACATTACAATAAGGTTTTTCTTTGAGGGCCTAGTTACTAGTGATGTGTCATGCGCAAAAGATGCGGCTCTGAGAGCCGATGCTTTGTAGTGAATCAGAAGAGCCGGCTCGCATCGAGTGAGAGCCGGCTCCCAGTTTTTTTCCTTTCGCTGCGTGCTTACAGGCAGAACTTTGTTTTGATTGGTCAGCAATCGCATCGCGGCCAATCAGATGTGAGGATATGGGATCATACCATTATGTAAAAACAGAGAGGGGGGTGAAGTGAAGCGGCACTCCACTGCAAGTTAATGAGTCGTAACAACGTTAATAACGACACTGTCTGTCAGATAGCGGTGAGGAGAGTGTGTGAGTCGTAACTATGAGTGACACCCGAAAGAGAAGCAGCATCTGGCTCCAGTTTAAAGACAATGGAAACAACAAAGCAGAGTGCGTTCACTGCAAGATGAAAATTACTTTAAGAGCAGGTTCCACCACAAACCTGCATAGACATATGAGAACTGTCCATCCTACAGTGCAGTTAGAGGAGAGAGGGCAAGCTAGCACCCCATCTACAGATCCTGGTGTGTCTCATCCCCAAAAAACAGCAACTGCAGCAGCATCTACTGGCTTCCCCACACATGCAGGTATAACCTCTCCTACTGCAGCTCAAAGCAAAATAAGCCAGTTTATACCCAAAGTGATGACCCCATCCAAACAGCACAGCATTGATGTAGAGCTAGCTAAAATGATAGCTACTGATTTCCAACCCTTTTCAATTGTGGAGGACAGAGGTTTTAAAAGTTTTGTCAAAACTTTAAATCCCACATACACTCTTCCCAGTAGAAAAACATTGTCCCAAACAACAATACCTAAACTATATGACACAGAACGGGCATTATGGCAAGTAAGGGTGAAACAAGCTCCATCAGTTTGCCTGACAACTGACTGCTGGACCTCCAGAACAACCTGCCTCTTTCATGGCTGTCACTTGCCATTTCATTGAAAATTACAAGATGACATCTTGCCTTTTGGACTGCTTTGAGTTCACAGAGAGACACACTGCAGAAAACCTAGCAGATGAGCTAGTAAGAGTGGCAAAAGAGTGGCAAGTAGAGGACAAAGTAGTGTGCTGTGTGAGTGACAATGCAGCAAACATCACCAAAGCCATAAAAATTCTTAAGTGGACCCATCACCCATGTCTGGCACATACACTAAACCTCATGATTAGAGATGCCCTAAAGGTGGTCAAACCAACCGTGGATAAGGTGAAGGCTGTTGTGGAGTTTTTCCACAAAAGCACAGTTGCAACACAGAGGCTAAAGTCCACACAGTGCCAGATGGGGATGCCTGAACTGAGGCCCAAACAAGTGTGCCACCAGGTGGAACTCCACATTTTATATGTTGAAACGAATTCTTGAAACAAAAGATGCCATCATCTCCACCCTGGCCCTCATCAACGCACCAGTTGATGCTCTATGTCAAGAGGAATGGGAGCTGGTGAAAGAGGTCTGCACCGTCCTGCAACCATTTGAGGAGGTGACTGTGGAAATAAGTGCAGACAGGTACCTTGGACCATTTTTTTTCACTACTACCATTCAGTCACTATTATACATTGCAGAAACAATACAGTATAATGTGCCACATATAATATGCCACATACTTTAAAAAAAGCTTCATTTTAAAAGTTGCTGTTTCTCTCCCTCAGCTATGTTTCTGCCTCAAAAATGCTCCTGCTATGCAAAGGTTTGCAGCGTGTGACAGCCCAACAGACTGTAACCATGCAGAAAGGGAAAGAATTGGTTGCAGCTCTTTGTTCAGCCATGGACCGGAAATTTCTGCGTATGGAGTACAACACTGTCCACTCAGAAACCACATTATTGGATCCTAGGTTTAAAAAACTTGCATTCAATGACAACAGAGCTGTTGATGAGGCACTTCAGAGAATTAGTGCAGCAGCAAGATGCACCCCTAGCAGCCAGCCAGCTCCGCCATTAGAAGGCCAAGTGTATGAGGAACCACAAACCTCTGTTGTTTGGAGGCTTTTTGATGAAAGAGCTACAGGAGATGCTACAAGAAGAAATCCTACAGCTGATGCTATACTGGAGGTGAGGTCTTATCTTGAGGAGCCCATCATCCAACGAGCAGAAGACCCACTGAGCTGGTGGCAGGCCAAGGCCTCAGTCTTTCCACGCCTGGCGAAGGTGATGGAAGGGAGACTGTGTATTGTGGCAACATCGGTTCCTTCAGAGAGAATCTTCTCAAAAACAGGGCAGATAATCTCAGAAAGAAGAAATAGGATCAGTCCATCAAAGCTGAGGCATCTGATTTTTTTGAATGCCAATCTTCACTGAGGACATTAATACTGTTTGCTTGAGTTTGGTTCTAGTTCTGTTCTAGTTCAATTCTGTTTATTTGCTGTTTTTTTGTTGTTAATTTGTGCAAAAAAAAGTTTGATTAAAATGATTAAAAACAAAAGAATGCTTTTGTAACAAAATAAATGCATAAAAACACTGCACATGAAAGGGTTTTCAACACACAAACCATTTTTTTTTTTTAAAGTTAGGGTAAAATAAAGGCCTACAAAAAAATCCTAAATTAAGAGCCGTTCAGGAGTCGAAAGAGCCGGCTCTTCTTTGGGAGCTGAGCCAAAAGAGCCGGCTCTCGGAAAAGAGCCGAACTTCCCATCGCTACTAGTTACTCCTAAACACAGTGGTCGGTAACTTGTGATTTACAGGCCTAATAAAGCCAACAAGTTACCTTATGCTTGGAATTATTCCAACAATTGGATCTTTTAATCAACTGCAATTTAGAAGATTTATTTTTCAGACTACTTAAATCATATGAACTGGAATAGCCGTCTCAGTAACAGGTGCAATAAATCCTCAACTATTAACAGATTGGATTAGTTTAGAAAAATGTATGTTATTTATGTTTGTGTAGCATAGGATTGATCAACCAATTAAATTACATGAAAAAAAACAAATATTGAAACTAACAATTATGAAAATCAACCTGCAAGAGAGCATGCTGGGAACATTTGTACATTTTCTCAACAAGCTTGTTAAAACTCAGCTGATTTCAAGCAGAGTTTGTTGAGTAAACACTAGTCCTGTGTAGCTCAGTTGGTAGCGCATGGCACTTGCAACACCAGGGTTATGGGTTTGATTCCCATGGGAGACTAGTATGAAAAGTCGCTCTGGATAAGAGTGTCCACTCAACTCACATAATGATGCCGATTAAGCAATTGTTTAAGTTGGCTTTTTTACAGTGTAGGGGAGTGTACGTTTCAATGTGTTTGTGTTTACAATACAAATATGTACTGTTAGGGGTACTCGAGGACCAGGGTTGGAAAACACTGATGTAGTTGGCTTGTATCTTAGCAATTACCATAGCAACAGGCTTGACCACCTGATTTCCATGGTGTACAGCATGTTCATAAACAGAAGGTTACATTTCTATTCACCATACAAGTTGTTACATCACCCTCCATTTGCAATAAGACATTATCAAAAATCTCCTGTTAAAAAAAATGGTCGGCATGGGTATAGGGAAGGTGAGTCATTGACTGTGTCCTATTTGAGAGGCAGACATTGGTAACGAGTAAAAATAAAAAAAATAAGTAAACAGTGATGGGTGGTGGTATTATTCTTTTTTTGCACCGACAGTACTTTAACAACTTGAAATAATTTGAGAATAAAGTTAAAATTAATTTACGAGAATAAAGTACAAATAACATTTTGTGAATTAAGGGTCAACATTTTGTGAATAAAGGGTCAATATTTTGAGAATAAAGTGGCAATATTTCGAGAATAAAGTAAGGGATTTGGTTATGAATTGCATGCCTCTGGCTACCTGTTGCTGTGCGCACCACTGTTGAAATGCCTGATTTAATGACTGGTGAAACTATACTTCAGAATTGGCGTTATGTGCTAAAAGAGAAAGGATTTCCTTTTTACTAAAGCCAATTCTCATATAGTAACCATATTATTGTAAATATTAGGACCTGGAACAGGTTGGGTCTTTACAGAAGGAGGAACCATATGGACTTGGATGAGGTATTTCATCCAAAGACATGGATGAGGTATTTCATCCAAAGTCTGTGTGGTTACATAAAGACAGGTGGGTTGTGTTTATAAGAAGGGGTGTGTGTGGGCAGTAAAAAGTACGGGCAAAACAAACAAATGTGACTGACCAGCATGATTCGGTCTTATGTAGCAAAAAGTAATTCTGCTTTGAAAGTTGATAAACTTGCAAACACACTTTTGGAAAAATGGCCCTTGAATGTTTTGGTACCTACTGGAGAGATTTTCTTTGTCCACACCCATTCAGCATCGTTCACACCCTCTAAATACATTTTAGAGTAAGGCTGTAACGTAACAAAATGTGGAAAAAGTAGAGGGGTCTGAATATGTTCCGAAGGCACTGTATGTTTTTGAATGTACATTGAATGATTAATTAATCATACTGTATGCTACTCTAATATAATAACATACATACTATTTCAATATGTTACGTGGATTTATTGCACCCAATACAGAAATGGTTGCTCCAGTTGAGATTTTTAATGTAGTCTCATATCTTAATCTTCCCAACCCTGGCAGTTATTCTAAATGCAGGTTGCATGTGACTAAATATTGGCTATCCCTGCTCTGGCTCGATTGCACTAGGAATTACACATCACTTTACAAGACAGGATAATGTGACTTGCAGGCCACTGCACTAGGGTGAAAGTAGGCCCTATAAACTATGTTGTCTCAAAGAATGTAATCTTAATGCAACATATTCACTTAAGATTTCGCTTGGTGAAGACCACAGGTCCACCACAAGCAAATGAACGCAACAACCATGTCTCTGTCACTAGCAAACACCATCATGGGTGGTACTGGTATGTCTAAAATTCACTTGCAAATAAGGCTAAATACCCTAGATCAGCCCCTCTGGTCCTAGAGGGCTGAAACATATCTGTTTTTCGATTTCTTTATGGTTCTTCAAAGAACCATCCCATTCATGGTTCTTCAGAGTTCATAAAATGGTTCCCCTATGGCATCGCTCCCAGGGACCTTATTTGGTTCCAATTTGCACCTTTATTTTTAAGAGTTTAGAAACTCCTTACTCCCAATGCTTACATCAATCCTTTGCTTTAAAATCCATGACGAGGATTGTGCGATTGCACACTTTGGGAGAAGGGTGGAGAATAATTTTGGACTGTTGATTGCTTTTGCTGCTACATGTGTCCTAAAGTCTATGCAGTAGTGTTACCTTGGCATGTGGTGGCGTGGCCCCTCTGTGTCCCCCTAGAGACCCAGCACAGAGAGACTCATTAAAGCCATGGTTTCCACACACTTAAAGGTCACCTAGCAGGAGGGAGAATGGGAGAATGGAGGTGTGATGTGAACATGGCTGCAGTAGGGAAGCTTTCTTTGCGTCCCAAATGGCACAATATTCCCTTATAGTGCACTACTTTTGACCACAACAATAGTGTACTACATAGGCAATAGGGAACCATTTGGGACGTAGTCCTCTGTCTTCACACATATGAATGGTGGATTATTTTGTATCTATGTTCTGAGTGGCCACATGATACAATCTACCATCCATGCTACATCAATGATTCAGATTCTTCAATGATAATTGCAGCTTTAACTTTGATTATGTAAAAGCCAATATAACTGACATCCGACTAGCTTCTACTTGGGCTGTCAACTTTCAAACATGAGATTGGTGTGTTGTTATGTAGCTAGGTTCTACCTAGTTTATAGCTAGATAGCTGCATGCCATTATTTGATAGGCTATGCCACTTTGATACTAGGCTGTAATACTGTAATGTAACTAGCTAAATACTGTACATATCCTCTCCCTAATGTGTAATGTGAGATGAAGATTTGCATAGCTAACGTTGCACCTGAAGACAGCTAACATTAGCTAGCTAGCTCATAATGAAGCAAACCTGACGACATGTTTGATGCATGTTGCCAGCTTAAAAAATATATATATACAGTACCAGTGATAAGTTTGGACACACCTACTCATTCATGTGTTTTTCTTAATGTTTTACTATTTTCTACATTATAGAATAATAGTGAATATATAAAAACTATGTAATAACACATGTGGAGTAACCTAAAAAGTGTTAAATATATATTTGAGATTCTTCAAAGTAGCCACCCTTCGCCTTGATGACAGCTTTGCACACTCTTGGTATTCTCTCAAGCAGCTTCACCTGGAAGGTTTTCCCAACAGTCTTGAAGGAGTTCCCACAAATGCTGAGCATGTGTTGGCTGCTTTTCCTTCACTCTGCGGTCCAACTGATCCCAATCGGGTTGAGGTCGAGGGATTGTGGAGGCCAGGTCATCTGATGCAGCACTCCATCACTCTCCTTCTTGGTCAAATAGCCCTTACACAACCTGGAGGTGTGTTGGGTCATTGTCCTGTTAAAAAACAAAAGATAGTCCCACCAAGCGCAAACCAGATGGGATGGCACTGGGTAGTCAGAATTGGTCACCCAAAACAGACCAAGGTAGCCTACTTGACTTAGCGCATGTCTTCTCTTTCTCCTATTTGTGTTTTCTTTGATGACAGTACAAAATCAAATGCTCAAATGTACAATACGAAGAGTATTTGTTATTAGGTATTAAAGCTATTATTATTATTAGCTAGCTAGATTTGTCATTAGGTTTATGTTTATCTGTGATATTATTCCTAAAAAATAGGAAGCCTTCTGGCTGTTGAATGCAATAATTAATGTAGGACCCTTATGATAGATCATATGACTTATGAAAGGTCAGGCTGGAGGTCTAGCTGGCTCAACTTTGCTACAGGCATACAAGATCATATTATTTAAGTTATAGACTATCAGATGTGAAATTATGTAACATTATAAAATGTAACTATGTCACCTTGCCAACAGGTTGATAACTTGTCGCTACACAACTCCCTTCCATTCATGATCTCATTTTGTCTGTGCTAAAGGGTCATCACTGAGGAAGGCCTTCCGGATGAGGAGGACCATGAGGTCATGGTTCCGCCCTAACCCTCCTAGGTTGATGCTGGTGGTGGCTGCTGTACAAACCAAGCTGGTGGCGCAGGTCGTAGAAATGCTATAGCCTGGTCCCATATCTGTTTACACTGTCTTGCTAACTACTAATGTATGATAGTTGTCATGCCATGTTACCATAGCAATTGGCTTGGCTATAGGTAGGAGTTGTCTATATAGCACAAACAGATTAAAGACCAAGCTAATATTTGGCTGATTGTCAGAAAATAAATAGGGACACTACAATGTGCCCGAGGACTACTCTAGAACTTGTTGGCTTTATTACAGGAAAGATAGAAAGGGGAATATGACATGGTTTGCTTGTGTGTCACTTGAATGCAAGGGCAAATGGTTGTGTATAATGGTGTGGTTATGATAGTAACTTGCGCTTTGTTTTCAGTTTTGAATGAGACAATGTATTTCCCTAGCCTTATTCTTTCAGTAAAGTTATTGTTTTATTAAGTCAAGTCAAGTCAAGT
Source organism: Thymallus thymallus (assembly GCA_023634145.1). Classification (NCBI taxonomy): domain Eukaryota; kingdom Metazoa; phylum Chordata; class Actinopteri; order Salmoniformes; family Salmonidae; genus Thymallus; species Thymallus thymallus. Next base: position 10,768,017 of record CM042418.1, read on the forward strand.
CAACTTTATTTATAAAGCGCTTTCAAAACCATTAAAATGGACCAAAGTGCTGTCCATGAGTAATAAATAACTCCAAAGTTACACAAAAATTACAATAACTCTAGAATACACATTAAAAAAAACATCAACACATGACACCATTAAATCAAACATATAATCACTCACAGTTCTCAGACCCATTCAAACGTCATAAGCTTGATGGAATAAGTAAGTCTTCAAGTCCTTTTTAAAAGTATCTATGCTTGGCAAGGATTTCAAAGATAGCGGCAACTCATTCCAAAGTGCAGGGGCCGCAACAGAAAAGGCGCGATCTCCACTACGCCTCAAGCGAGATCGTGGGACGGTTAAAAATATTGTATTACTTGTGTATGTCTTTCCTTATAAGACTTTCAATACTTTCTGTAATTTGTTTTGGTGCAGATATGTGTTTAATTTACTATCTGGATAAGAAGTGTCTGATCACGGTAAATTCCATCGAAAAAAAGGTGTTCCTTATTTTGTAAGGATCAGAATAGAAATACCTTTTACTGTGAACAAGTTATACCTTCCAGAGCTTGAGCTGTAAAACAATAACTTTTATAAGATACGTACATGCCCTGATTTTGACTTTCATTGTAACTGTTTACCATCTGATATAGTTGTCACAATTGTGTGTGTGGAGAGACCAAGGCGCAGCGCAGGGATTGTAGTTCGACATATTGTGTTTATTTTATACTATGTATTACACCAAAAAATCCAAACTACTAAACAAACAAAACACAAATGAACCAACGTAAATAAATGAACCACACTTACTTTCACCGTGACTGGAGATATACAACTACAACGACCCACAAACCCAGTGTGAAAACTACAAGCCTTTGTAGGATCCCTAATTAGAGATGATGCGCTACAGCTGCCTCTAATTAGGGATCCCACACAAACCACCACCAGTACATAGAAAGAATAGAACTGTCAGACTCTGACCATGGCTACATAGAGAAGCAAATAGGCTTCTCTAGGGCCAGAGCCTGACAATAGTATTTACACAAATACTGTACATGTGCCACAATTGAGCACTTTGGCAGTTTACAGTAAAGAAAACTGAATTGCAGCGCATCTGTTTATTATGTTATGTAAATAACTGACAAGAGAATAAATGAAGAATGACAATAACATAATTCAAGTGTTTACTCATTAGAAAAAAATGAAATAGACTTTGTGATGATACTGAAGATTATACCATGGGCCATTGCGTCTCCGAGGCCTAACACAGCATGTAATACTAAGTATACGTAGTATTGCTTACTGTGTTTGGCCTCAGATGCAGAGGCCTATAGTCTGCCCTGTAGATAATCATGGCATTCTGTAATGAATAGAAGGCGGACAGGGTATATATGCCACCATGGTCCACCATGCAAACAGGCTGTTCTGGTCCTGCATCTTCTGCATCTTCTGATGATCTATTGAAAACAGTCCAACAATGGTATAGCAAATTAAGATGCATTATGTATGCCTTTTGTTTTGATGACGAAACAAAGTAGCCTACACACCTGTCGAAGTTTGTCGCTTTCAGCGTCCAACTCCAGCTCCAACTGACAGGTTGAATACCATGTGCCTTTGTTGTTTGTTTCTTTGAAGGGTTAAAGGGGTGGGCTCTAGACCATGTTTATGTAAATATCAGGATGTGTATGTAAATATCAAATTGAATATTCAAAATTGTTTCCTAATACCCACATGATCAGACTGACCATTTCCATGGCCCAAGGAAGCACAGGGAAATAAATTATAAAAAATATATTTTGGAGTTATATATTAAATGAATAAACACACACAGTGATATATTAGACATAAAGCGATGATTTAAAAATGTCAAAAGACTGCATTGGGGCTTTGAAGGTTAGGAACAGTCTTTCTGATTCTTATGTAAAATTGCCTTTTGAGTGACTAAAATATCACCCATAATATTTTTGGAGGATAAAAAAGCTCAAAATTTGTGAAAATATTTGAAATGACTGGTTGAGTGGGCGAAGAGCTTATAGTCATGAGCTTGCCATGACTGCGAGCTCTTTGAAACACCTACTGTATGTCAAGGAACTTAGATGCAGTGAGCTGTGTTGCAGTAAAATCATCTTAAATTGGTGATACACAAAGCAACTCAACCAACATTGATATTGCATCAATACCTAGGTTCCCATCCAATTGGCGACAGATTTTCATGCGAATATTCTAAAACGTGCATGAAGAAAATGTTGCATTTTCACATTAGTGGTGTGTTTGTTGCGGAAAAAGGTCAATGTGTTTCCATCGCATTTTCAACTTCACCGATAGTTTTGTCAAAAAAAATGTTTTGTTAAATAGCAAATGTGCCTACTCTGGACTTGGCATGTGCACTCTAGCCAACAGCTCGCAGATACAGTGTGGGTAGGCTAGTCTACATGATGAGATTATTATGGATAAGTGTGTGAATATTTACATATGTAAAACAGCAGTCAATCATCGATCATCATGTCATCAGAATAAGACCCTTGATATTTATTGGAAAGGAGCATCAAGATCACTGTGCACTTTCACCACCCTCTGAAGTTCATAATTTATTTAATATGTAGCCTATTAAACTGCATGGTTTCCTGGGGCATAGTGGGAGGACCACACACCATATAATCGTGTGACTCCAAGTTTACTTCGATATGGTAGTTATTATATCATTGTACCGAAACTTGCTATTTCCATCACAGCTGTCACATTTTTTCTATTTATACTCTATGACTTAAATAGTATAAAAACTGTGGATGGAAACATGGTTATAGATATACAGTAAAAAAAAAAAAGAAAAAAAGAAATGTATATCCATCTCCCGTTTGGCATATTTAGTGTTAAGTGGTTCACAGTAGCATCGGCGGATGTGTTGAATGACAACTGCATCAGTCTCTTGAATGACCCTTCCCCCCTTTTGTTCCATTCTGTCTGAAGATCTAGCTAGTCAAATATTTTTTACACAACTGACTTACACAACTGACTTTTGAGGGCAAGGTATTAATCATTAAGGCTGTGATTTTACCTGTGCTTTTATTAATCAGTTGACTATGATATGTGTGCAGATGTTAATGTCACTCCCTGCAATTGGTAATGGTTGTAATGTACATGCATGATAGGTGTGTCTCTCCGGTCAGGTTTTGGAGCGATCTTGGGATGTGGTGGATGATATCAAAATGTCGCTGCTGCCCTGCGACATGTTCGGGGACGATCACAAGGGCCGACACTGTGCATATGGAAGGTGAGATCAGCTGACCTCCTTGTTAACCCATGCGAGTCATGGAACTGGTGCAGTGTAAACTAAGTGAACATTTAATCTCTCTCCCTCCCATAACCCCACTCCTCACTGCAGGTTGGATGTGGTGGTTCTGTGTTTTTCCATTGCCAACCCCAGCGCCCTGAACCATGTGAAGACCATGTAGTATCCTGAGATCAAGCACTTCTGCCCACTACCACTGAGGAGCATCCCAGCCGCTTCTAGAGAACCGCATGTGTTTCGATGTCATCCTGGTCCTACAGGAGAAGCAGAGAATCTTTGTCCATAAGATCTACTTGGCCACGTCCTCCAAGTTTTATGACCTCTTCATCATGGATGCCCGGGTGCAACTGCCATGTCTGGCCGTGAGATGCTGATGTGTGCTGCCAGCTTCGATGTGTGTGAGAGAGACAGTACTCAGAGGGGGCCGGAACTGTCTTTGTCTCCCACATCTGGTTGCACTTACAGGTATCTAAATGTTTTTGAGCACACCTTCTTGCACATCTGTGCAAGACTAGACATGCACGCATACTGTAGACACACTCATAGTATAACGCACAATGGTCGTGTCCGCATACCCATACTAGCGTACCACATACGTAAACTGCATACTCATTTAGGCTTTTGATCAAGTAGAATTCACTCGTCTTTTCTGACTCACTTGTTTGACAAGAGCTGATAATCAGATGCGATGTACCAAAATGAATGAATGGCGGGAGTCAATGCCAAATGCCTATTAGATGACTCATGCAGAGTAATATTTTCGAAATTTCACAAATGATAAATTATTTTTTTCACCTATTTTTAATTTAGTACACTCTCTTTTTATTTTCTTCAAATAGTGTATATTAGGCTAGGTGTTTATTAGGTGTTTTCAGAGAGTTGACTGTTTCTAATGTTTCTGTTGCTTTGCATAATTATGTTATTCTGTTTGGCAATGTTTATAGTGACAGACTGGTTCTCATAATTCTGTTGATATTGGGATATTGTGTGTGTTAGTCCTCTGTTTCAGAATTCGACACAGTGACAGTCCTTAAGAATTTGTGCGCAACAGGAACACCTTCTACAACGTCTGTGTTGTGGTCACGGTTCTGTTTCTGTTGTTTTAACTCCAGCCACCCTCTCTCTTTCCCTTTTTCCTTGCGTTTGATTCCAGCTGATGCTTCTTCCACTGGGAAATGCTGGTGACACTGGTACATATAGTGTTAATGGCCCCATTGGACCAAGAGTAAGTGCTGTATTGCTATCCATATTACCCCCGGCAGTGTGGTGCTAGGACAACAACCTCTCCCTCAATGTGAGCAAGACAAAGGAGCTGATCGTGGACTACAGGAAAGGGCGGGCCGAACAGGTCTCCATTAACATCGACGGGGCTATAGTCAGGCTGGTCGAGAGTTTCAAGTTCCTTGGTGTCCACATCACCAACAAACTATCATGGTCCAAACACACCAAGACAGTCGTGAAGAGGGCACAACAACACCTTTTCCCCCTCAGGAGACTGAAAATATTTGGCATGGCTCCCTAGATCCTCAAAAAGTTATACAGCTGCACCATTGAGAGCATCCTGTCTGGTTGCATTCCTAACTGGTATGACAACTGCTCAGCATCTGACCATAAGGCACTACAGAGGGTAGTGGGTACGGCCCATTACATCACTGGGGCCAAGCCTCCTGCCATCCAGGACCTATATACTAGACGGTGTCAGAGGAAGGTACTGGAGCACCAAAGGTCCTTAACAGCTTCTACCCCCCAAGCCATATTACTGCTGAAAAATTAATCAAATGGCCATCCGGACTATTTACATTGACACCCCTCCCGCTCCATTTGTTTTTACACTGCTGCTACTCTCTGTTTATTATCTATGGATAGTCACTTTACCTCTACCTACATGTACAAATTACCTTGACTAACCTGTACCCGTGCAGATTGACTCGGTACCGGTACCCCCTGTCGGTAGCCTCGTTATTCTTATTTTATTGTGTTACTTTTTATCATTTTTTACTTTAGTTTATTTAGTAAATATTTTCTTAAACTCTTTCTTGAACTACATTGTTGGTTAAGGGCTTGGAAGTAAGGTCTACACCGGTTGTATTCAGTGCATGTGACAAATACAATTTGATTTGTTACCTCTGCTGCAGAGGATAAGTTCATTAGAGTTACCAGCCTCTGAAATTGCAGCCCAAATAAATATAAATGCTTCACAGAGTTCAAGTAACAGACATCTCAACATCAACTGTTCAGGGGAGACTACGTGAGTCAGGCCTTCAAGGTCGAATTGCTGCAAAGAAACCACTAATAAAGGACACCAATAATAGGAAGAGACTTGCTTGGGCCAAGAAACATGAGTAATGGACATTAGACCATGATGAGTCCAAATGTTTAATTTTTGGTTCCAACGCACGTGTCTTTGTGATCTCCGCATGTGTGGTTCCCACTGTGAAGCATGGAGGAGGAGGTGTGATGGTGTGGGAGGTGCTTTGCTGGCGACACTGTCTGTGATTTATTTAGAATTCAAGGCACACTTAACCAGCATGGCTACAACATCATTCTGCAGCAATACGCCATCCCATCTGGTTTGCGCTTATTGGGACTATCATTTGTTTTTCAACAATGACTCAACACACCTCCAGGCTATGTAAGGGCTATTTGACCAAGAAGGAGAGTGATGGAGTGCTCATCAGATGACATGGCCTCCACAATCTCAACCTCATGTCAGGCTCTGGCCATAGAGAAGCCATTTGCTTCTCTATGTAGCCTTGGTCTGACAGCTCTAGGTTTTTGTTTTCTATGTGGTGTTGTGTGTTGGATCCCTAATTAGAGGCAGCTGCATTGCATTGTCTCTAATTAGGGATCCTACTTATGTTTCTAGGTTCCACACCCTAGGTGTGGTCCATTGTACTAGATGTCAGTTTGAAGTAAGTGTGTTCTCAGTTTGTTATAACTATATCCTTTATTGTTTTGTGTAGTTCCTCATTAAGTTTAGTTTTTCTATTTTGAATTAAAAGATGTCGAACTATAACTGCGCTGCGCCTTGGTCTGTCGACACACACGATCGTGACACCTCAACCCAATTGAGATGGTTTGGGATGAGTTGATTCCGTAGAGTGAGGGAAAAGAAACCAACAAGTGCTCAGCATACTGTATGTGGGAACTCCTTCAAGACTGTTGGAAAAGCATTCTAGGTGAAGCTGGTTGAGAGAATACCAAGAGTGTGAACATTTGTCATCAAGGCAAAGGGTGGCTACTTTGAAGAATCTCAAATATAAAATATATTAAAATTTGTTTAACACTTTTTTGTTACTACATTATTCCATATGTGTTATAGTTGTGATGTCTTCACTATTATTCTACAATGTAGACATTTTTAAAAATAAAGAAAAACCTCAGAAGGGGTGTCTAAACTTTGACTGGTACTGTGAGTATAAGGACGAGCTATGTCGGAGAGGCATTGACAGAAATACATTTACATTTGTCATTTAGCAGATGCTCTTATCCAGAGTGACTTACATTTTTGTACAGGTCCCCCTTGGGAATCGAACCCACAACCCTGGCATTGCAAGCGCCATGCGCAACCATCTAAGCTACAGGGGACCTGTATGAATGGGTAGGATTATACTTTATGGGCGAAAGTAAAGTGACTTTCCTTCCAGTTAGGCAACATCCTCCACACAAAACGTTGGATGAACATGCCTCTATACAAAGCCATGGACTTTTCAGACTGGTATTTGAGTACATCAGTATGGGAATGTTTTTGGTAGCTAGCTTGCTTGTTTTATTGCTTTTTTCACAATGTAGCTAGCTATTCCTTTGGAAATAATCAACCTAGTGTTTCTATAATGAATTGATGTAACAACATGTGAGCTGGTGACACAAGTCAGCTAGGTAGAACCACTCTAGCTAGCTACCATGGCTAGTTAGCTGGCTACTGCCTGCTAGTTGCTAATGCTAGTTAGCTAGATTGGTTCTCGTTAATGTTAGCTAACTTAGATGTAGCATAAGAGCTTGTGAAAAAGTACTAACTAGCCTGATAGACATACAGTGGGGAGAACAAGTATTTGATACACTGCCGATTTTGCAGGTTTTCCCACTTACAAAGCATGTAGAAGTCTGTAATTTTTATCATAGGTACTCTTCAACTGTGGGTGACGGAATCTAAAACAAAAATCCAGAAAATTACATTGTATGATTTTTAAGTAATTAATTTGCATTTTATTGCATGACATAAGTATTTGATACATCAGAAAAGCAGAACTTAATATTTGGTACAGAAACCTTTGTTTGCAATTACAGAGATCATACGTTTCCTGTAGTTCTTGACCAGGTTTGCACACACTGCAGCAGGGATTTTGGCCCACTCCTCCATACAGACCTTCTCCAGATCCTTCAGGTTTCGGGGCTGTCGCTGGGCAATACGGACTTTCAGCTCCCTCCAAAGATTTTCTATTGGGTTCAGGTCTGGAGACTGGCTAGGCCACTCCAGGACCTTGAGATGCTTCTTACGGAGCCACTCCTTAGTTGCCCTGGCTGTGTGTTTCGGGTCGTTGTCATGCTGGAAGACCCAGCCACGACCCATCTTCAATGCTCTTACTGAGGGAAGGAGGTTGTTGGCCAAGATCTCGCGATACATGGCCCCATCCATCCTCCCCTCAATACGGTGCAGTCGTCCTGTCCCCTTTGCAGAAAAGCATCCCCAAAGAATGATGTTTCCACCTCCATGCTTCACGGTTGGGATGGTGTTCTTGGGGTTGTACTCATCCTTCTTCTTCCTCCGAACACGGCGAGTGGAGTTTAGACCAAAAAGCTCTATTTTTGTCTCATCAGACCACATGACCTTCTCCCATTCCTCCTCTGGATCATCCAGATGGTCATTGGCAAACTTCAGACGGGCCTGGACATGCGCTGGCTTGAGCAGGGGGACCTTGCGCTGCAGGATTTTAATCCATGACGGTATAGTGTGTTACTAATGGTTTTCTTTGAGACTGTGGTCCCAGCTCTCTTCAGGTCATTGACCAGGTCCTGCCGTGTAGTTCTGGGCTGATCCCTCACCTTCCTCATGATCATTGATGCCCCACGAGGTGAGATCTTGCATGGTGCCCCAGACCGCGGGAGATTGACCGTCATCTTGAACATCTTCCATTGTCTAATAATTGCGCCAACAGTTGTTGCCTTCTCACCAAGCTGCTTGCCTATAGTCCTGTAGCCCATCCCAGCCTTGTGCAGGTCTACAATTTTATCCGTGATGTCCTTACACAGCTCTCTGGTCTTGGCCATTGTGGAGAGGTTGGAGTCTGTTTGATTGAGTGTGTGGACAGGTGTCTTTTATACAGGTAACGAGTTCAAACAGGTGCAGTTAATACAGGTAATGAGTGGAGAACAGGAGGGCTTCTTAAAGAAAAACTAACAGGTCTGTGAGAGCCGGAATTCTTACTGGTTGGTAGGTGATCAAATACTTATGTCATGCAATAAAATGCAAATTAATTATTTAAAAATCATACAATGTGATTTTCATGATTTTTGTTTTAGATTCAGTCTCTCACAGTTGAAGTGTACCTATGATAAAAATTACAGACCTCTACATGCTTTGTAAGTAGGTAAACCTGCAAAATCGGCAGTGTATCAAATACTTGTTCTCCCCACTGTATGTCCTCCCGCTCCTTCTGGTCTGGCTGCTTACTAATGTTACAGTTCCTCTTCAGTATGTGGAAGGTGGTAAGTAAAGTTATCCCTCTGTCCATGTGTTTGCCAATGCTCGGGTGGGCAAAGACTCATGCACCCTCAATTTCTACTAGTAGTCCTGCCCCTGTGCACAATTCTGACAGCAGAGGCATTGCGCCCAACTGTAGCCTTAACCGGTTGGAGAGGTAGCTATGGCTAAAACATTACTAGCTAGCTAGTTGTTGGTTGCTGGGACCAGACATTTAACTTCGGAGCCTGCTAGCTAACAATAGCTAGCTTCCAGTTAACAAAGTAAACTAACAAACAAATTATTGTCGCATCTGTATTAGGTTTTGATTACAATTAAAACATTCTTGCTTGAATTCAGTTGTAAATATTGCTGAGAATTGAACAAAATATATTGAGCGTAAATGTTGTCAGGATATTACGTTATATAGCCAGCTAGCTAATAACTTGTGCCGCTAGCTACTGGTTGCTAAGCATGCCAAATAGTCAAGACAGGAGAATGACGGCATATCCCAACAAGTAGATCCCCAATGAAAACATGCTACATTCTCACTTTGACTGAGACTGTATGATCTGTAATCCCAATTCTGTCTATCTTCTCCTTCTACAAAAATGCAATATTAGCCTGTCAGCCCCCACGTAATTAGTTTCCTTTCCCATATTGTTTGCTGTAAAAAAAATATTATATTAGTTTTAATTAAATCAACAACACCTTTCTTGAATATTCAAATGGAAGTGGTCATAATGAATCTTTCTCTGTGATTCAAGTGTCATTCTTTACAACTTTGTGGAATTTCTTGAAGGTAATTTTTAAAAAGTGGCAATGGGATAAGGCTAATAATTCAAATCCCCTTTTAGCAAGACAACTAGCAAATCGATCGCGGCGCCATTTGGTGACCATTTAGGGAACGGAGTTCTCAGCTGAGGTGGCAAATTTCGTTCAAGAATATGGAACATTGACAGAGAAAAGAGGAGGGGAACAACTCACTTTAACATGCATTGGCCAATCAAAATCTAATATACACTTGTCTCCTTTGCATCACCAATTGGTACATTTTGTTCAGGAATATGGAATATTGATGGAGAAAAGAGGAGCGGAACAACTCACTTTAACATGCATAAGCCAATCAAAATCTAATACAGTATACACTCGTCTAATTTCAGCACAATTGGTAGATTTAAAAATACTCTGATTGGTGAAGAAGGTTGGAGAACCTTTCTCGCTACTGTCAGTGCGCAAGGATTTCCATAGGCTACAGCCTCGGCTTGGGTCTACAAATTTCACCACTGCAAATGATGAAGCCATAGGCCTACTTAAAAAAAATGCTGAATAACAACACAGCTATTTATACTTCACTGTGAAATTGAGGCAGAAACACCTGTCATGTTGACATGCTTTTTAGTTTGCTGAAATATGACTGTCTCCAGCGATAATTAGGTAAAATAGATCTAAAACAATTGTTATTTATATATACAATCCCTTTTCCAAATGGATTACTCATTTACCTAGCTCTTATCAATAGGTCTTATCAATTTACAAATAACAGTGCATGGAAAATGCTGTTATTTCTATTGGAAAAAATAATGTAGATGTTGTTCCACTTGGAACCGACAGGTTGCTAGACCTTATTCATCGTTTCCTCGCACGTAAAGGTGGGGGATTTAAGTCAAGGTCAGAAGACAACGTATCTGTAGACACACCTCTGCCACACCTCCATTTCTGTGATCTCCACCCCAAAAGAGTAGCTGGTGAATAGCATGCTATTCTCATGCTTAAATTCATGGTCAGAATACGCATAGAGAGATAAATGCATAAAAAGGGAATTCTGTTCCATTTACGCACACTTAACTTGGGTCAGAATTCCCCCATAGTGAATATTTAATTTAATATTACAGCATGTTTTTTTTATAACACTTTTTATTAGGCCTTATTAAAGGCTTCTAAACTGACAGTGACTACAGGGCAAAACAGATCAAAACAAACCATTAAAGGTTTGAGACTTGCTGGCTCTCTGATCTGTCCCATATACATTACGTTGTTAGGGAACAACTTCCACTTATCAGTTAAATTCATACAGCATTCTCAAGTCAGTGCAACAAATATAGCCTCTTACAAGACACACCTTAAAATGTGTTAATGAGTCATAAGCAACAATACCGTGCACCCAACAGTGCTCAAAAGGTTTTTGGCACTCCAAAAATGCACTACGATACTTCAATCTCTTTTTCAGATGGGAGTGTGTTACTCCTGAACCCAACGAGATTATGGGTAGACAAGGGTCATCTGAACCTTTTAGGAGGTTGGTAGTTCCCATAGCGACAGATTTTGGAAATACTGACTTCTAAGACAGTGTGAAGTTCCCTTGGGAGTTCTATGGTTGCATCCCAAATGGCACCATATTCCTTACATATCACACTACTTTTGACCAGAGCCCTAGCCCCCATGGTCAAATGTAGTGCATGCACTAACTAGGGTGCGATTTGGTACTATGATTATACTGACTATACAAGCTATGTGACAACCTTTTTCAAGGGGTGACAAAGTCCATTTCTGAGGCAAACAGTTTGAAAATATTCTGGGCATGTGTCAGTAACATGCAGAGAGATGTATACTGGATCACACATAGAATGCTGGGATTTAACTACACCTTTACTTCCACAAGATGGTGCTCATACACTTTGAATTTGCTTCCTCACTCTAACCATCATTTTTCTCTTCTGCTCCTCAAGAACTATGCCTTCAAAGAAACATTACAAAAAAATGTACACTCAATGGCCACTGTATACTGTCTTCAGTCCTACATTCACTCTACCCCCAACCACCCCATTCAAACAACTTATTCCACAATTATATTCAACAGAAGTGCCAAGCACTAGCAATATATATATTTTTTTGCTATATCAGAAGTGCAACTATTGATTAAATGAGTTCTTGCTACTGCTAGCCTAGTGTTATTTGTCTTAGAGAGACAGGCTTATGTAGGATTTATGTTCATTCTAGACATGGAAAATGAATCACTCGAGTGTTGTTGCTTGTCTTGTCAACTCTGGATGGGGCATAAATGCTTAATGTGACAATCGCAGATTACCCTTTTAATGTTTATGCTTCGACAATAACGTACAGTACAGGAATCACAGAGCATGTTCAAAAAACAATCAGGCAGATGACGGGTCAGTGAACTTTACATATTTCAATCCAATTTTCTATTAGATAAAAGAGGAACAGGGAGGGAAACAGAGTGCTTTATCAAAGATTCAACAGTAGATGGCAGGAGTATCTTTAGAGCAGCAATGAACATTCAATTCAAATAACTTTATTTGAACCGTATTAATAAACCGAGAGACCTTCCTCTTATGTAATTCAGGCTCTTATTGGTTATTCAACTCCACTGGACATGAAGGAAGGATGGGCATGTCTCACTTCCGAAATGGAGCTGTGGGTAGTGGTGGAAGAAGTACAACATTTTCATACTTGAGTAAAAGTAAAGATACCTTAACAGAAACAGAAAATGACTCAAGTGAAAGTTACCCAGTAAAATACTACTTGAGTAAAAGTCTAAAAGTATCTGGTTTTAAATGTACTTAAGTACAGTGGTAGAACAAGTACTCAATTGTCATACTTGAGTAAAAGTACAAAGTAAAAGTAAATGCTATACATCAAACCAGACAGCACGATTTTCTTATTATTTTTAATTACGGACAGACAGGGGCACACTCCAAAACTCAGACATAATTTACAAACACAGTATTTGTGTTTCTTGAGTCAGCCAGATCAGAGGCAGTAGGGATGACAATATATATTGATAGGTGCCATAATTCTGTCCTGCTTGAGCATTCTAAATGTAACAAGTACTTTTAGGTGTCAGGGAAAATGTAAAAGTACATTATTTTCTTTAGGAATGTAGTGGAGTAAAAGTAAAAGTTCAAGTTGTCCAAAATATTAATAGTAAAGTAAAGTACAGATACCACAACAAACTCCTTAAGTAGTACTTAAAATTATTTTTTTTACTGAAGTACTTTACACCACTGGCTGTGGGTTCCATATTTGTCTATTGGCTTTGACCAAGTCTCCTGATGCCCCTCTCTCCTTCCTATGTCCGTATCAAAGTGTCAACCCAAATGGAACCCTATTATAGGGTGCCATTTAGGATGCACCCTCTGAAATACAGTATGACTTCAGTGCCTAACCACCCTTCCATGCCTCAGCCTCACACAGCTGCCTGGCTGCACACCCTGGTACTTTACTCATCAAACATTCAAGCCACTGCTTGAGAAGAGACAAGCCACCTTAAAAAATACATACTGTATCTTAATTTGAGATTGCAAAGACAGAAACAACTCCTCTCGCTTTTCTTTTTGCAAAGTTTTGTAAATACTTTCCCTCCCCAACTAATTCAAGGAATCTTTCATCACAGATATGAATTTGACAAAAGTACTGTATATTCAACAGTAAAACAAATGGTTGTTGTACACAGCAAATTGGCCTATGTTACCTAGTGTAGATTTTTCAGTGTAATATTTTTAGTGCTAATTCAAGAGTTATATTAACTCTCTATGAGTGGAATTAATCAGTCAGTGGTATTAATAACCAGTGTTTTAGTGTGAGAGTTTGATTGTGTCAGAGAGTAAAACATTCCCATCAAAATCACGCCCATAATTTCTGTCTACTATGGCTGTGTCTTTGCAAAGGGATGGGTTCTAGTTGAGACAGGGGTATCTGGAGCTGTCAAGTGATTGATACCATGGAGTGAGTGTGTTTGTGTTAGACGAGGTACCAAGGGGTGAAAGGGGAGTCTCTCCCTCGGGTAGAACTCTGGACAGTCGCTGGAAAATGTTAGCTGGCGGTAGGACATTATAAGTAAATAAAGATTTAGTTTAAGTAGAACTTTGACTTGTGTGATTAGTTGGTTACTATCTACCCAGAGAGTTTTTTGTATTTTTCGTGGCTGTCTACATACCACCACAGACCGATGCTGGCACTAAGACCGCACTCAATGAGCTGTATTCCACCATAAGCAAACAGGAAACCGCTTATCCAGAGGCAGTGCTCCTAGTGGCCGGGGACTTTAATGCAAGGAAACTTGATCAGTTTTACCTCACTTCTACCAGCATGTTGTGCAACCAGAGGGAAAAAAAACTCTATACCACCTTTACTCCACACACAAAGCTCTCCCTCGCCCTCCATTTGGCAAATCTGACCATAATTCTATACTTATAAGCAAAAATTAAAGCAGGAAGTACCAGTGACTCGATCAATAAAAAAATGGTCAAATGAAGCAGATGCTAAGCTACAGGACTGCTTTGCTAGCACAGACTGGAATATGTTCCGGGATTCTTCCGATGGCATTGAGCAGTACACCACCATCAGTCATTGGTGATGATGTCATCCCTACAGGAACTGTACGTCCATACCCAACCAGAAGCCATGGATTACAGGCAACATCCGCACTGAGCTAAAGGCTAGAGCTGCCGCTTTCAAGGAGCGGGACTCTAACCCGAAAGCTTATAAGAAATCCTGCTATGCCCTTCGACGAACCATCAAACAGGCAAAGTGTCAATACAGGACTAAGATGGAATCATACTACACCGGCTCTGGCGCTCGTCGGATGTGGCAGGACTTACAAACCATTACAGACTACAATGGGAAGCACAGCCGAGAGCTGCCCTGTGACACGAGCCTACCAGACGAGCTAAACTACTTCTATGCTCGCTTCGAGGCAAGCAACACTGAGGCATGCATGAGAGCACCAGCTATTCCGTATGACTGTGTGATCACTCTCTCCATAGCCAATGTGAGTAAGAGCTTTAAACAGGTCAACATTCACAAGGCCGCTAGGCCAGATGGATTACCAGGACATGTACTTCACTCCCTGTTCACCCACGACTGCACGACCAGGCACGACTCCAACACCATCATTAAGTTTACAGATGACACAACAGTGGTAGGCCTGATCACCGACAACGACGAGACCGCCTATAGGGAGGTGCCAACAACCTCTCCCTCAACGTAATCAAGACAAAGGAGATGATCGTGTACTACAGGAAAAGGAGGAGGACCGAGCACGCCCCCATTCTCATCGACGGGGCTGCAGTGGAGCAGGTTGAGAGCTTCAAGTTCCTTGGTGTCCACATCACCAACAAACTAGAACGGTCCAAACACACCAAGACAGTCGTGAAAGGGACACGGCAAAGCCTATACTACCTCAGAAGACTGGAAAGATTTGGCATGGGTCCTCAGATCCTAAAAACTACAGCTGCAATATCGAGAGCATCCTGACTGGCTGCATCACTGCCTGGTACGGCAACTGCTCGGCCTCCGACCGCAAGGCACTATAGAGAGTAGTGCATACAGCCCAGTACATCACTGGGGCCAAGCTTCCTGCTATCCAGGACCTCTATACCAGGCGGCCCTAAAAATTGTTAAAGACTCCAGCCATCTCAGTCATAGACTTTTCTCTCTGCTACCGCATGGCAAGCGGTACCGGAGCACCAAGTCTAGGTCCAAAAGGCTTCTCAACAGCTTTTACCCTATTGGCACTGTCGTCCCCCCCCCAACCCCTCTACTTCACACTGCTGCTACTCTGTGTTTATCATCTAGGCATAGTCATTTTAACTATACCTGCATGTACATATTACCTAAATTATCCCAACTAACCGGTGCCCCTGCACATTGACTCTGTACCGGTACCACCTGTATATTCCACCTGTATATATGTATATATTTTTTTCTTTTTTATTTCTTTACCTCTTGTTTGCATAATACTTATTTTCTACTTAAACTGCACTGTTGGTTAGGAATTGTAAGTAAGCATTTCACTGTAAGGTAATACCTGTTGTATTTGGCGCACGTGACAAATAACTTTGATTTGATTTGATTAGTTTGTGTCTCCTCATTTGATAATACAGAAAATACCAACACAGATGTCCTAACTCTGGCTGGATTCTAATAGGAATTACAGCATAATGTTACTTGCAGGCCTGATGTGGCCTTCAAACAAAGCTTCCTGAAGCATTTAGCATTTCCAGTTGTCACTGACTAGTTGGATATTAATTTCCCACTGATCAAACCATTTCTGTACTTAAAGCATTCTTATAAATGCAGGTTGTTCTGAAAATATAATTCTAAAACTAAATATGAGGGTATAGCAAGAAGATGAATGAAAGTACTCAATTTCTCTCAAGTCTGAATTGGGCCCTTAGTGCGGTTAAGTTGCCACTACAGAGAACATATCAGGGCTTCTATTCGGTCCCCTCTGTGATCAGTGTGTCAGTCCTGTGAGTTGCAATCACTGGCTAAGTAAGTGGAGGAGGGAGAAGAACAGCGGGAGAGCTTGACATAAAGAGAAAGAGAAAGATAGAGTCAGAGAAAGAGGGGGAGAGAGTATGTAAAAGAGGAGATAAAGAGGCAGAGGTTGAAAGAGAGAGAGAGAAGAAGACGACACAGAGAGAAAAGGATTGAGAAAGAAAGAAAGAAAGAAAGAAAGAAAGAAAGAAAGAAAGAAAGAAAGAAAGAAAGAAAGAAAGAAAGAAAGAAAGAAAGAAAGAAAGAAAGAAAGAAAGACGCATAGTTTTGGTGTGGGCGCCCAGGGAGAGCATGGGATTTACATTTTATTTGTATGGGATGATGAGCAACGCGTGGAGGGAGTGATGGAGGGATGGGGGTGGCAGGGCTCCTGGGGCCCTTGTGGAGCTGTGCTCAACACCACATACATATACACACACATACACAAACATCAATTTCTTCTGCCTCTCAATGCTATAATTGCTTTGCTTATGCGCAGGCACACTGGTGATATATAGAGCATGCTTGTGGGCCAAACAGACGCTCGCACACAACACACTGCCAGGGGAAAGAGGGAAAGAAGAAGTGTGTTTGTGTGAGCTTAAGGGAAACTTTAATTAAAAGCAAGTCCTTATTGTAAATGCTTTGTTGTTGTGAACCTCCGCCTTTCTTGGTTGAGTCTTGATTAATGTGATTATCATGTGGTCAACTCCCTATTGCTTCCCATTCACTCACACACACACACACACACACACACACACACACACACACACACACACACACACACACACACACACACACACACACACACACACACACACACACACACACACACACACACACACACACACACACACACACTAGCATCTCTATAAAGAGAGAACAAAAATAACTTTGTTCAGCCCTCTCAATCAACACCACATTGATTTAAAGAGGGAATAGATTGAATGGGATGTGGTTGAATCTGAAGAAGTGAGACTAGTACTGTAATGACAGGCTGATGTTGACATCCCTAAGAAACAGTGGAGTGAAAGGATGAATATAATTGTGTTCTTCTTAAGAGGGGATAAGTGAAGCAAGGGAAACAAGATTACCCCGTTAATAACCAATGGGTATATATCAAGATTATGACCATTGAACAAATTCCCAGATGCAAATTGCCAGTGGTGGAAAAAGTGCCCAATTGTCATCCATTAGTAAAAGTAAAGATACCTTAATAGAAATTGACTCAAGTAAAAGTGAAAGTCACCCAGTAAAATTCTACTTGAGTAAAAGTCTAAAAGTGTTTGGTTTTAAAAATACTTAACTATCAAAAGTAAATGTAATTGCTAAAATATACTTAAGTATCAAAAGTAAAAGTATAAATAATTTCAAACTATTAATTAAATGTATGGAGTAAAATGTACAGTATTATCTTTAGGAATGTATTGGAGTTAGTAGAAGTTGTCAAAGGTACAGATACCCCAAAAAATGACTTAAGTAGTTATTTTACTTAAGTGCTTTACACCACTGCAAATTGCATGTGTGTCTTACATGAGAAAACAAATACATAAATGGAGTAAACTTACTCTAACAGTATGTATTAAGCTGTTTGAGAGAAGGTTTCAATCCTAATCAACCATGTGAGTACATCTGTTGTTGAAGTACAGTAGATCAATACATTTACAGTACTCTAGCAGATGTCGAAGTGTATATGCTGAAAAGCCTTGCATGGGTCCAATTCGATTTTGAATTTCCAGACCTTTTCGGCTTCAGACAAAAGCTAATATTTAACTTAAAACCTTGATTTGTTTTTTTCATTTACAGTTTTTTTTTTCCTGAATGTGTGATAATAGTCCTGCCGCATTATATAAGATGATGATATAATTATAGTGTAGTGACCATGACGTTTAGCAAACAATGACTCCCACAAGGGCATGGCTCTGGTTTCTTGGAGCCATTGAAAGCTTGCAGGTCTCTGGAACATTGGTGGTTTCATATGTGTGTATGTGAAACAGCTAGCTACTAGTGAGCGGTGCGCTAGTGGTGACATCACACACTCTGGGACCTAGAAGTAGTTGTTTCCCTTGCTCTGCAAGAGCTGTGGTTTCAATACTTTATGGGCAACACTTGACGATGTGTTCAGAGAGCCCAGGCCGGGCCAACTGTGATACAGTGTACTGATACTTGTGAAGAGTAAATGTATACTGAACAAAAATATAAAACGCAACATGCAACAATTTCTACAATTTTACTGAGTTACCATTCATATAAGTAAATCAATCAATTTAAATAAATTCATTAGGGCCTAATCTATGGATACAGGAGGTCCTTCCTGCCGGCGGCTATTAGACTATATAATGCCTCACCGGGGTGCCGTGCCGTCGGCAACATAGATCTGGAACTGTTGGGGTGCTAGGACCTAGTTTAACAATTATGCATCCATCCGTGAGTAACTCTGGTCCGTCAGCACTCATCCACTCTGGACCTATTTATTCATACAGGTCTGTATATACATACTCATGTACAGTTGTTATATCATATCACATGCAATATTGTAAGTAATTATTGGACTTAACTTACGTAGGCATTCACTCAGGAATGCATATTAGTATCCTGCCAGTTGCACCTTTTTTCATTGCTTTTAGTATATCGAATGTGCAATACGTGCAGTTGTCTGTAATTAAACCCTGCGCACTAATGATATCATACACACATTTAGCTATTAAAGTATCTCTTCCTGTCATTTACCTGTACAGTTTGTGTAACCATGCAAGTATTCACTTATCTGTAAATATAACTGTATACCTAACTGTACAGCTAATTTAACCATGCAAAATGTTCACTTACCTGTTCATTTACCCAGTCTGTCTATTAAGTAAACTATTATTACCCTCGCTCATATCATACGCATTTTTAGCTACTGAAGTATTTCTCTGCCATCGACCTGTATAGTATAGTTAACCATCTAACATCCACCAATGTATAGTGTACATATTCAGCCAACCACCCATACTATGCAATGTCTTTTTTATAGCTTTTATTTTTTTGCACTCCAGATATCTTGTATTTCTATACTTTTTCATACTGCCGCTCTATGTATCATGTACCGTGTATCTGTCTTTTGTGTACTTTCGTTGTGGCATTTTGCACCTGCCCTGTGTTTTGTTGTAGCTGCTTGACAATGAAATTTCCCCCCCGGGGGATCAATAAAGTACCTATCTATCTATCTATCTATCTATCTATCTATCTATCTATCTATCTATCTATCTATCTATCTATCTATCTATCTATCTATCTATCTATCTATCTATCTATCTATCTATATTACATGACTGGGCAGGGGTGCAGCCATGGGTGCACCTCTGCCCAGTCATGTAAAATCCATAAAAAAGCCAATCAGAATGAGTTTTTCCATACAAAAGGGTTTTACTAAAGACAGAAATACTCTTCAACTTCATCAGCTGTCCGTGTGGCTGGTCTCAGACGATCCCACAGGTGAAGAAGCCGGATGTAGAGGTCCTGGATTGGCGTGGTTACGGGTGGTCTGTGGTTGTGAAGGCATAGTCCCCGCAGCCAGACAATTTTCTCACAGCTTCTGGAAATAAATGCTGTTGGCATTCTCAACTGGTGTTGCTCATTCAGCCGATAGAAACTTTCAACCGGTTTTCCCCACTAAGCAAGGAGTCAGAGCCTGAGCCTTTCTAGGTTTCTCCACCTGGGTCTGAGCCACCAAATCCTCCCACCATTAGCTCTGCCAAATTGAAAACCAGAAGACAGTGGCAACTCCATTACCCGCAATATTAGACTTAAACACAATCATCCAGCGATCATACATTGTTTATCAGTGCTGGCTGAGATTCAAATTGGCGAGTGTGGTTGGCATAGGGATCTTGTTATCCACGTTGGCCTTCTTTCTGGGACTCACCCACAAACAGGACCAAGCCTGGCCTGCTGAGGAGTGACGGACTCCCATCCTAGCTGGAGGGGTGCTCTCGTCTTATCTATCAACATAGACAGGGCTCTAACTCCTTTAGCTCCACAATAAGATAGGGTGCAGGCCATGCAGCAGGCCATTAGCCATCCTGTCAGCAGTGGAGTCTGCCCCTAGCACGGTGTAGTCAGATCAGTTTTCCCCATTGAGAGTGCCTGTGCCTCGATCTAGGTCTGGCAAAAGTTTGCCTTAGCAATATCATTGGAATAAAGACCTCCTCCATTCCTGTCATTATTGAAAGAGATTGTGATAATACCTCACATCTCAAAATAGGACTACTTAATGTTAGATCCCTCACTTCCAAGCCAGTCATAGTCAGTGAACTACTCACTGATCATAAACTTGATATGATTCGACTGACTGAAACAATGCTCAAGCCTGAGTCATTTACTGTGTTAAATGAGGCCTCTCCTCCTCCTGCTCGGCCCTCATTTTTCTGTAGTCCACAATCATCTCCTTTGTCTTGATCACGTTGAGGGAGAGGTTGATGCCGGAAAACTTAATGATAGTGTTGAAGTCGTGCTTGGCCACACAGTCGTGGGTGACCAGGGAGTACAGAAGGGGACTAAGCATGCACCCTTGATGGGCCCCCATGTTGAGGATCAGCGTGGCGGATGTGTTGTTGCCTACCTTTACCACCTGAGGGGCAGCCTGACAGGATGTCCAGGATCCAGTTGCAGAGGGGGGGGGGTGTTTAGTCCCAGCATTCTCACATAGCGTTCCTTTTGTCCAGCTGGGAAGGGGCAGTGTGGTGTGCAACAGAGATTGCATCATCTGTGGATCTGTTGGTGTGGTATGCAAATTGGAGTGCGTCTAGGGTTTCTGGGATAATAAATACAGACCTGAATGCTATGGGTCAGTAGTTGTTTAGGCAGGTTACCTTAGTGTTCTTAGGCACAGGGACTATGGTGGTCTGCTTGAAACAGGTTGAAAATGTCAGTGAAGACACTTGCCAGTTGATCAGCGCATGTTCGGAATACCCGTCCTGGTAATCCGTCTGGCCCTGCGGCTTTGTGAATGTTGACCTGTTTAAAGGTCTTACTCACATCGGCTACGGAGAGCGTGATCACACAGTTTTCTGGAACAGCTGATGCTCTCATGCATGCTTCAGTGTTGCTAATCTTGAAGCAAGCATTGTAGTAATTTAGCTTGTCTGGTAGGCTTGTGTCACTGGGCAGCTCACGGCTGTGCTTCCCTTTGTAGACTGTAATAGTTTGCAAGCCCTGCCACATTCGACGAGCATCGGAGCCGGTGATGTACGATTCAATGTTAGTCCTGTAGTGATGCTTTTCCTATTTGATGGTTAATCACAGGGCATAGCGGGATTTCTTATAAATGTCCAGGTTAGAGTCCCGCTCCTTGAAAGCAGCAGCTCTACTCTTTAGCTCAGTGTGAATGTTCCCTGTAATCCATGGCTTCTGTGGGGACGACGTCATCAATTGACTTATTAATGAAGCCAGTGACTGATGTGTTGTACTCCTCAATGCCATCGGAAGAATACCGGAACATATTCCAGTCTGTGCTAGCAAAGCCATCCTGTAGTTTAACATCAGCGTCATCTGACCACTTCTTGAAGGTTAAATCACTGGCGCTTCCTGCTTTAGTTTCCGCTTCTAAGAAGGAATTATGGTCAGATTTGCCAAATGGAGAGCGAGCTTTGTACGCATCTCTGTGTGTGGAGTAAAGGTGGTCAAGAGTTTATTTTCCTCTGGTTGCATATTTAACATGCTGTTAGAAATTAGGTAAAACTCCCCGGACACTTGGAGCGCCGCCTCTAGATTAGCATTTTCCTGTTTGCTTATGGCCTTATTCAAAAAAATCTAAGCTTGTCTTAGTGCCAGGCTTGGTTTGTGGTGGTAATTAGACAGCTATGAAAAATATAGGTGAAAAATCTCTTGGTAAATAGTGTTGTCTCCAGCTTGTCATGAGATACTCTACCTCAGGCGAGGAAAATCTCGAAACCTCCTTAATATTAGATTTCGTGCACCAGCTGTTGTTTACAAATATACACAGACCGCCACCCTTTGTCTTACCGTAGGCTGCTGTTCTATCTTGCCAGTACAGCGTATATCCCGCCAACTGTATGTTATCCATGTCCTTCAGCCACGACTCGGTGAAACTTGAGATATTACAGTTTTTAATGTCCCGTTGGTAGGATATTCATGATCGTACTTTGTCTAATTTATTATCCAATGATTGTACTTTGGCTAATAGGACTGATGGTAAAGGCAGATTACCCACTCGCCGTCGGATCCTTACAAGGCACCCCGACCTACGTCCCCGATATCGCTGTCTTTTTCTCATGCGAATGACGGGGATTTGGGCCTTGTCGGGTGTCTGAAGAAAATCCTTTGCGTCCGACTCGTTAAAGACAAAATCGTTGTCCAGTACAAGGTGAGTAATAGCTGTCCTGATATCCAGAAGCTCTTCCGGGCATAAAAGACAGTGAAACATTATGTACAAAATAAGTTACAAATAACGCGACAAAACACACACAATATCAGGGACACGTAAAACGGCAGCCATCTCCTCCGGCGCCATTATATACACTTAACAATCAGCCTGGAAGAGGACGTGTGCCTATATTGACCCCACGCACAGTGAGGAGAATGATTTGAGTGGACAACAAATCTCAAAGGATCACAGCTGGAGAGTTGCAGACATTAGTTGTGTCTTGGGGTCAGAAAGTCTCCAAAACTACAAATGGCACCTTGATAACCACAAGTTGTTTGGGAGGGTTGCCATAAAAAAGCCTTTGCTCTCATCAAACAACAAACTCAAGCTTCTACAGTTTGTCAAACGTTTTCTGGAACTTTCAATGGGACCGGGTTCTATGGTCAGATGAGACCAAAATCAAGCAGTTTGGAAACAAACACCAGAGGTGGGTTTGGCGTAGGCAGAAAGAAAAGTACCTCATCCCCACTGTGAAGTATGGTGGTGGATCTTTGATGTTGTGGGGTTGTTATTCTTCCAAAGGCCCTGGACAACTTGTTAGGATACATGGTATCATGGACTCCATCAAGTACCAGCAATTATTAAATCAAAACCTGACTGGGCCGTGTTTGGATCTTCCAGCAGGAAATCCAAGTCCCCAGACATAAACCCCAAAGAAAACCTGTGGGATAATCTTGGCAAGGGAGGTTGCACAAAGTATTGCATGAAGGGGTGCCACTAATTGTGGCACACCTACATTTGTTTTCTGATAAGAATGTTAATTATTTTACTTTAATTCAAGCTTAGATTTTTGTGAATATTTTGAATGAATGACCAAGAGGATAAAAAATGAAGAACAGCCTGCTTTGCTCATATTTACCAAGGGTGCCAATATTAGTGGAGGGCCTTCGGAAGGTATTCAGATAGCTTGATTTTTTCCACATTTTGTTACGTTACAGCCTTATTCTAAAATGTATTTTTTCCTTATCAATCTACACACAATACCCCACAATGACAAAGCAAAAACAGGTCAAAACAATATGTTAGATTGGGTTCAAGTCCAGGCTCTGGCTGGGCCACTCAAGGATATTCAGAGACTTGTCCTGAAGCCACTACTGCATTGTCTTGGCTGTGTGCTTAGGGTCGTTGTACTGTTGGAAGGTAAACCTTCGCCCCAGTCTGAGGTCCTGGGAGCAGGTTTTCATCAAGGGTCTCCCTGTACTTTGCTCCGTTCAGTCCCTGCCACATCCCCACAGCATGATGCTGCCACCATCATTCTTCACCGTAGGGATGGTGCCAGGTTTCCTCCAGACGTGACGCTTGGCATTCAGGCCAAAGAGTTCAATCTTGGTTTCATCAGACACAATAATCTTGTTTCTCATGGTCTGGGAATCTTTAGGTGCCTCCAAGCAGGCTGACATGTGCCTTTTACTAAGGAGTGGATTCTGTCCGGCCAATCTACCATAAAGGCCTGATTGGTGGAGTGCTGCAGAGATGCTTGACCTTCTGGAAGGTTCTCCCATCTCCAGAGAAGAACTCTAGAGCCCGGCAGCCAGCTCTAGGGAGCATTGGTGGTTCCAAACATCTTCCATTTAAGAATGATGGAGGCCACTGTGACCTTCAATGCTGCAGAAATGTTTTGGTACCCTTCCTCAGATCTGTGCCTCTGCACCATCCTGTCTCAGCGGTTCCTTCATCCTCATGGCTTGGTTTTTGCTCTGACAGGCACTGTCAACTGTGGGACCTTATATAGACAGGTGTGTGCCTTTCCAAATCATGTCCAATCAATTTAATTTACAACAGGTGGACTCCAATCAAGTTGTATAAACATCTCAAGGATGATCAATGGAAACAGGATGCACCTGAGCTAAATTTAAAGTCTCATAACAAAGGGGCTGAATACTTTGTAAATAAGGTACAGTATGTTAGAGCGGTATTTGGACTAAGATACAGTGGTGTTGCATAGAATACAGTATATACCTATGAGATGGGTGATTGAATATGTAAACGCAAATAAAGTGGCTAAGATACCGTAGAATAGTATAGAGTACAGTTTATACATATGAGATGAGCCAGTGATTTCCTAATCTATGTCTATAGGCAGCAGCCCCTGATGTGCTGGAGATGGCTGCTTAAGAGTCAGTGGCGTAGTATAGAATACCATACAGTATATACATATGAGATGGGTGATGCAATATGTAATCACAATAAAGTGGATAAGATAACGTAGAATAGTGTATAGTGCAGTTTATGCTTATGAGATGACTAATGCAATTTACGGAAACATTATTAAAGTGGCTAGTGTTCCATTTCTAAAAGTGGCCAGTAATTTCTAATCTATGTCTATAGGCAGCCGCCTCTGATGTGCTAGTGGTGGCTGTTTAGCAGTCTGATGGCCTTGAGATAGTAGCTGTTTTTCAGTCTCTTGGTCCCAGCTTTAATGCACCTGTTCTGACCTCGCCTTCTGGATGATAGTGGGGTGAACAGGCATTGGCTTGGGTGGTTGATGTCCTTGATGATCTTTTTGGCCTTCCTATGGCATCGGGTGCTGTAGGTGTCCAGGAGGGCGGGAAGTTTGTTCCCGGTAATGCGTTGGGTAGAGCGCACCACCCTCTGGAGCACTTTGTGGTTGTGTGCGGTGCAGTTGCCGTACCAGGTGGTGATACAGCCTGACAGGATGCTCTCAATGAACATGAAATGTATTTCAATATGACTGAAATAGGCCTATAGCCTACTGCAGGCTATTTATATATTAATGCCGTCATCTAATTTTTTATTTGAACCACCGTTTTATACGTTGCTTGTTTGTATCAATTGCAAAGACATTGACAACTTTGTATTTATAGTCAACTCTGTCATGAAATTATCGCCAGTCATAGTGAGGTGGATAAACCATTTTATTGTATTTTTAGCAGAGATCTTCTGTGTATAAAGTGACTAGGGAGGGCAACAAAAAAATATCTATCGACGCACTTACAGTGCCTTCAGAAAGTATTCACACCCTTTTACTTTTTACACATTTTTGTTGAATTACAAAGTCGGATCAAAATTGATTGTGAGTTTCAAGTTCCTTGGTGTCCACATCACCAACAAACTATCATCGTCCAAACACAGTCACCTGTGAAGAGGGCAAGACAACGACTTTTCCCCCTCAGGAGACTGAAAAGATTTGGCATGGTTACCCAGATCAGGAGACTGAAAAGATTTGGCATGGTTACCCAGATCATGAGACTGAAAAGATTTGGCATGGTTACCCAGATCCTCAAAAAGTTCTACAGCTGCAGCATCGAGAGCATCCTGACCGTATCACCGCCTGGTATGGCAACTGCTCGGCATCCGACCATAGGGCACTACAGAGGGTAGTGCGTACGGCCCAGTACATCACTGGGGCCAAGCTTCCTGCCATTCAGGACCAATGTCAGAGGAAGGCCCAAATTGTCAAGGACTCCATCACCCAAGTCATAGACTGTTCTCTCTGATACCGCATGGCAAGTGGTTTCAATTTCTGCCTAAAATGACATATCCAAATCTAACTGCCTTTAGCTCAGGACCTGAAGCAAGGATATGTATATTCTTGATACCATTTGAAAGGAAACACTTTGAAGTTTGTGGAAATATGAAATTAATGTAGAAGAATAACACATACAATCTGGTAAAAGATAATACAACACAAAAACATGCAATTAAAAAAATTGTTCCATCATCTTTGAAATGCAAGAGAAAGGTCATAATATCATATAGGAGTTTAGGCGCAATTTAGATTTTGGCCACTAGATGGCAGCAGTGTGTTTGCAAAGGTTCAGATTGATTCAGTGAAACTATACTGGACTATTTTTTAAGTCTGCCCAAATGTGCCAAATTGGTCAATTGATATATTTTCAAGAACATAACTATAGAGAACATACATACATTTTATGGTAATACAAAATGTAAGTTTACACACTCACATTAATGTCATACATGATGGATCATTAGCTTATACACTAACTTTCACACATCTAGATGGCCGGACGGGGTCGGTGTGGAGCCAGAGACAGCAGGGGTTCAAACTGTAGAACCCAGTTCCTACATTTGAATGTAAACATTTATTTTATCAAACAAAACGATGCAACATTTTATCTCTGGAACCCTCAGAATGACAAATCAGTGCAAGATTACTGAATTTAAGTACATTATTTACCTTCAGAGGTGAATGAATCAAACCAATTGCTGTGATAAGTTTGTTGATGTTGTGCACTCTCCTCAAACAATAGCATGGTATTTTTTCACTGTAATAGCTACTGTAAATTGGACAGTGCAGTTAGATTAACATGAATGGAAGCTTTCTGCCCATGTAAGACACATCTATGTCCTAGAAAATGTGCTGTTACTTGCAACAATCATGCTAATCACATTAGCGCACGTTAGCTCAACCGTCCCGTATACGGGATACCGATCCCATAGAGGTTAACAGAATCCATACGACTGCTTAACAATTAATCAAATGGCCACTCAGACTATTTACATTGTTTATACACTGATGCTGCTTGGTGTTTATTAACTGTTTATTATTACCTCGAATAACCTGTACCCCCGCACATTGACCCCTGTATATAGCCTTGTTTTTGTTATTTTATTATGTTACTTTTTATTTAATTTTTTACTTTAGTTTATTTAGTAAATTGCATTGTTGGTTAAGGGCTTGTAAGTAAGCAATTCACGGCCTCCCGAGTGAAACAGCAGTTTAAGGCACTGCAGTGCTTGTGGCGTCACTACAGGTCTGGGTTCAATCTCAGATTGTGTCACAGCCGGCAGCAACCGGGAGACCCATGAGGTTAGGATGTCCTTATCCCATCGCGCTATAGCGAATGCAGGCTAACACGGTCGCCAGTTGTACTATGTTTCCTCTGATACATTGGTGCAGCTGGCTTGCGGGTTAAGCGTGCAGTGTATCAAGAAGCCTCTCCCGAGTCCGTACGACTGTTTGTACTGGATTTTATCTAATTTTATGTTAATTGTTCTTATTTCTTTTGATTGTTTTAAATTCTTTATTCTAAACTGTTCTGGTTGTTCATGTTTCTTTTTATTATCTTAATTTCTTCTATGTAAAGCACTTTGAATTGCCATTGTGTATGAAATGTGCTATATAAATAAACCTGCCTTGCCTTGCCTACCAATTGGGGAGAAAAGGTAGTAAAAATGTGATTTAATTCGTACAAAAGAAAGAAAAATAAAACACGAATATATCTTGATTAGATAAGTATTCAACCCCCTGAGTCAATACATGTTAGAATAACCTTTTGCAGCAATTAAAGCTGTGAGTCTTTCTGGGTATGTCTCTAAGAGCTTGGCACACCTGGACTATACAATATTTGCACATTATTATTTTAATAATTCTTCAAGCTCTGTCAAGTTGTTTGCTGATCTTTGCTAGACAACTAATTTGATGTCTTGCGACAGATTTTCAAGCCGATTTAAGTCAAAACTATTGTGTGTATGCCAGTGACACAAAACCTCAATTTAATCCATTTTAAATTCAGGTTGTGACTTTATGGGGTATTGTGTGTAGGCCAGAGACACAAAATCTCAAATTATAAAAATTTTCAGGCTGTAACACAACAAAATGTGGAAAATGTAAAGGGGTGTGAATACTCTCTGAAGGCACTGTATATATGCCCTAGTCACTTTTGATTTTATATTATATGTTGCTTTGTCTTCTCATATGTCACATTTATGCTGTTCACCTCACCTCATGAACTAGCAGTTATTGTGAAAAAGCTGTCAATATCAATAATGTATTATCATAAAACCTGAGCAGATTTAATTTGTGTGCACATATTGAAATATGTCTAGGATGTCAAACAATCAACACTAAGGCCCAGTCCCAATTTAATTGGAGAAGATTAAGAGATGGACCTGTGTTTGGAGGAGGAGGAGAACGAGGACATCTATGGCGATGGAGAGGACCTGGAGGATGAGGACTACATCGCAGCTGAGAATAAGGAAGATTATGTGATCATTGGGTGAGTAGTGGTGTGCATATTTTGAATTGCCAAACGTTTGGAATATTACTCATTCAAGGGTTTTTACTTTATTTGCACTATTTTTTACATTTTAGAATAAAAGTGAAGACATCAAAACTATGACATAACACATATGGAATCAAGTAGTAACCAAAAAAGTGTTAAACAAATATTTTATATTTGAGATTCTTCAAATATCCACCCTTTGCCTTGATGACAGCTTTGTGCACTCTTGGCACTTTGTTTTTGTTTTTAGAAAGTTGTCTTAATAGCTATATACTAGCTATCTTAAAGGGATACTTCGGGATTTTAGCAATGATACTCAGAGTTCCCCAGAGTCAGATGAACTCTTGGATACCATTTTTATGTCTCTGTGTCCAGTATGAAGGTAGTTAGAGGTAGTTTCGTAAGCCAATGCTAACTAGTGCTAGTCATTGTGCTAGCTAGTGCTAGTCATTGTGCTAGCACTAGTTAGCAATTGACCAGTGTTGGGGAGTAACGGATAACATGTAATGGATTACGAAAAAACTGTAACTGTAATCCGTTACGTTGCCAGCAAAAATATTACAGATACTTTTGAAAAACTAGATGATTACTTACAATTTCAGAAAGGATGTTTGCAGCAAAAAATATTTGACACATTCAAATCAGCATTGATATCACTTATTGATATCTACATAGCCTATTGTGAATCACGCTGCTGCTCTCTCATTTAGCTATTTGTTGTGGATGGCTGTTTACAAATCTAAATGTGTATTTGAACCAAATAATGGTTGAATTCAAGAAGTTCAAGCTGCCTATCAATCATTGTTTTTCAAACCAGTGGAAAGCCAGTGAAAAATGTGACTTGCAACAGCTGCATAGTGCAGATCCAAGCCTATGGAATAAAAGTGGGGCATTTATTGCTCAATCTAATTCATGCTGATAAAAAAACTATAATCCATAGGCCTAATGGACAGATACTTGCACACTTTTGATAGACTTAAAGGGGCAATCTGTACTTGCTACAACCATTTTGGGATTTAAATTATATATACAGTACCAGTCAAAAGTTTGGACACACCTATTCATTCAAGGGTTTTTCTTTATACTGCCGCTATATGTATCATGTACCGTGTATCTGTCTTTTGTGTACTTTCGTTGTGGCATTTTGCACCTGCCCTGTGTTTTGTTGTAGCTGCTTGACAATGAAATTTCCCATAGGCATATAGGTTTGCCATGCACTTCCCAGAAGAAAAACTGCTCTTTCCATTTTTCTTGGAATACCCTACATTCCGTGTCAACCTTTCTCTTTTTCGATAGCATTTCTTTCTAAGATAGCTTAACCGTTAAGATAAGAAGGCAGTTGCTGCGCTGACAATCACGTCACGTGATTGTCAGCTGGCGGTTTTTACTACAGTCCGCTCCACCGGTGCCCAGTGTGGGTCCGGTCGTAAGCTCCACCCCCAAGCCAGAGCATTCTGCTCCACCATTGCCCAGTCCGGGTCCGGCTTCCTGCTCCGCCCCAGTGCCAGAGCAGTCCGCTCCACCGGTGCCCAGTCCGGGTCCGGCCGTCTGCTCCGCCCCAGTGCCAGAGCAGTCCGCTCCACCGGTGCCCAGTCCGGGTCCGGCCGTCTGCTCCGCCCCAGTGCCAGAGCAGTCCGCTCCACCGGTGCCCAGTCCGGGTCCGGCCGTCTGCTCCGCCCCAGTGCCAGAGCAGTCCGCTCCACCGGTGCCCAGTCCGGGTCCGGCCGTCTGCTCCGCCCCAGTGCCAGAGCAGTCCGCTCCACCGGTGCCCAGTCCGGGTCCGGCCGTCTGCTCCGCCCCAGTGCCAGAGCAGTCCGCTCCACCGGTGCCCAGTCCGGGTCCGGCCGCCTGCTCCGCCCCAGTGCCAGAGCAGTCCGCTCCACCGGTGCCTAGTCCAGGTCCGGTAGCCTGCTCCGCCCCAGTGCCAGAGCAGTCCGCTCCACCGGTGCCCAGTCCAGGTCCGGTAGTCTGCTCCACTCCATGGCCGGAGCCGTTTGTCCCACCGGTGCCCAGTCCTGGCCCGGTTGTTTTCCCCGCTCCATGGCCGGAACCGTTTACCCCACTGGTGCCCAATCCGGGCCCGGTTATTTACCCCGCTCCAGGGCCGGAGCCGTTTGTCCCACCGGTGCCCAGTCCGGGCCCGGTTAGTTTCCCCGCTCCAGGGCCGGAGCCGTTTACCCCACCGGTGCCCAGACCGGGCCCAGTTATTTTCCCAGTCATGAGGAGAGAGCAGGGCACAAAGTTGTCTACTTCGCCGGGCCCGGAACCGCCACCGACGAACTAATCTTCCCCCCCCATATGTTTGTGTTTTGTGTTTGGGTAGGCGTCCGGGAGTCCGCGCCTTGGGGGGGGGGGTACTGTCAGGCTCTCCCCATGCCTCAGCTTCTCCGGCCTGCTCTGGAATGTCTTGAGACAGTACTCACGCAGCAAGTATTGTTGTTATCTCATTGGTAATATACTGTATCATAATATGGTTCAAAGTCTAAATGTTTTCCAATATGTGAGAACTTGATTAACTTCATATTAACTATTTCTGTCTTTCTCACTCTCTCTTTCTCTAGGAACCTGAATACCACCTCAGTTCAACATTTATTTCATTTTAAACGTCAGCCTTCTAATGTCACGCTGCCATCAACACACCTGATCCACACCAGCCTTCCCATGCAGTAAGTATTGTTGTCATCATATTGGTAATATACAGTGTCATAATATGATTCAAACCTATATGTTTTACAATACCTGAACTTGAGTAACATCCTTATTTATTTTTCTGTCTTTCTCCCTACATTTTCCTCTAGGATCCGGAATACCACCTCAGTCCAACATCAGCCTTCTAATGTCACTCTGCCATCAACACTTGCCTCCAGCCCTGAGCCGATTCCTGTCTGTCTTTTAGGGTAGAGCTGTAACTGTCGTTAGGGTTTTGTTGCACAGAGTTGTTCCATTGTACCCTCTGCACTTGTTTACTTCCTATTACTGAGCTGAGATAATTGGATAAGTGTAAACAGCACTTTGAGCCTGTAACAAGCCTAACTTCACACGCACATGTTCTATGCTCATCGGACGTTGGGCTCCTTGACACTCCTCACACCAAGTGCTGCACATATCTGCAGATGTCTGCAAGCTTTCTGAGTGGAAAGCATCTATAAAAAAATGTTATACAAATATATAAAAATATGTATTGTATTTCTAAATAGTATAATTATTGTTATAGTATATTAACTATAATTTTTATGGGGACTGTGACCACAAAGTGCAATGTGACAGATAACAAAATAAAAAGACCCATGACAAAAGTGATGGTATAACATATATTTTTTTAACTGTTAATAAAAAGCTAAAAATGTGTTAGAATTATTTTAATGGTAACTTGAAGCCTGTGTAGTGCATGTTGTCCTCATTTGAGAACCTATTTCTTATCCCATTGACTGCACATGTTGGAATTGGCACACGGTTGTATCGCCCAGATAGCCCCAATTCCAGCTGATGAACTGCCTAAAGGTAACGTGTCTGAACTTTCTAAAAATAAATTGAAAAAGTTGTACTATTGGTAGGGGGAGTGGTGTAACATTATTTCATTTCATTATTGCATTCGAATAGTGAGAATTCTATTTATAGATTAACTAACTCATGTTGTGTATGTATAACGTACTCACGAAGGAAGTGACATTATAAGGTGTATTCTCAGTAGCAAAGTAGCTAGCCATATTAGCAATCAACATTCCCCACACGTGGAGCAGTATCCTGCACTACAAGTTCAGCACCGGCGTGCTCAAATCGAAAAGGGAAAGTGATCCCTGCCTCAGCTGCCTGCTCTAGAACCATTATCTGATTCTCAAAAAAGGTCTGGCCCAGGGGAAACAGAGTTCCTGCTATGCTCGGTGTCACTGTTGTCTGATCTTTTGACATTTCACATCTGGCGGAAGATTCCTCTGCAGTGATATGCTAACTGGCAAGGCTAGTTAGTTGGCTAAACTAGCTAGGCGTATCTCATTGGAAGTTCCTCTCTCCCTGGCTGTCGCTTTGTTTGCTAGCTAACTCAGCCTACAGTCCCAAACATGATGCTCAATATGCTCTCTTTTCTTTTTTTTTACATCTTCTGTTTTTTGTTTTACTTATAGTCTGTTTTAGTTATGTTCTGTGGGTTACTGCCTGTGCTTGCTGGTCTTCAATGTTGTAATGTCAGTTGGCTAGGCTAGCTAGCTGGTTAAAATATTTTACATTAACTGTCTGGCTAGTTTGCTGGCTAAGATAACGTTAACTGCATAACATTTTTTGATAACTGGTTAGTTGTGGTTATGTATTTCAAAAACATTGGTTTACTATATAGCTGTAATCTAGGTGTTGTTAGCAACTGGCTGGTAGGACTAAAATTAGCAGGCTAGTAGGGTTAACGTTACCAGGCTAGATGGCTAGCAACCTCGCAAACAGATTTGTAACAATATATTTTTAAAGCATTTGGCTAAACTGACCTCTGTTTTTTTTTTACATGTGAAACTGCACATTTCATGTTCTTTTGTAAGGGAATTAAATAATATGGGAGTTTTAAAGTAAGTGGTATGCTGTTCAGCTAAAATAGTGTCAATCTTTCATCAATGACAATATGATTACATTTGACATGATCACTTAGTACTGACTTTTCAGTACCTACCCCATCTGGTATTGGAACTCGCAATCTCTAGATTTGGGGTACTCTGATCTTTCTGCTGCGCAACAAAGTCTGTAGCATTAATTACCTGTAATACATATCTGCAAAAAAGTGCCATCTGCACCGCTATTTTAGTTATCAGCAAATCTGACTATTCTCTCATCATTGATTTAATTTACTTATCTCAGCAATTTGAGGGTTTTTCCTGTATAGTCGTGAAATCAGTTGTTGACGCAGACATGATGGCGTAGTAGGAAGATTTGAACACTGTGAACCAAGATGTTTCCCAGGTGATGACATGTTGAATAGTAATTACTGTATAAATAAACATACACAATTGTCACGGCGTGGTGTAAAGATCGACCAAGGCGCAGCGCAGTTATAGTTCGAACTGGCAAACAAAACAATTAACAATTAACAACGAAAGGAACCCGACCGTAACCAGTGTCCAATCACAATGAACGTAAACACTATAATGAACCACACATACTGTGGGCAAACTGTCACGATGCATTGGTAGGGAATGAGGCGCAGAGCTGGAGTGAACAGACATTCCTTTATTTCCTATAAAATTATCCGAAACTGAAACAAAGGAGAGGTAGCGACCGTGAACTGGCGTGACCACAAGCCAAGGAACACACACAAGAATCCACAACGCAGGTGGAAAACAATGGAACGTAAATAGAATCCCCAATTAGAGACAACTAAAGACAGCTGCCTCTAATTGGGGATTAACCACCACCAACACAAAACTCCCTGAATGTGTCAGGACCTGACTGTGGCCATACTACATACCTCAGTCAGGCCCTTACACAAACATACAACCTAAATAGGGTCCCCAATTAGAGACAACGCAATGCAGCTGCCTCTAATTGGGGACCAACACAAAACCACAATAAAGTCTGCTAGACTTCCCCTGTCAGGCCCTGACCTTAATAACCATAGAGAAAGCCAGAGGCTTCCCTAAGGTCAGAGCTTGACAACAATGTAATCATGTATATCGGGTTGAGAACTGAGGAACCCGGATGGAGACCATATCTACTGGGAGTCCATGGATCTGGAAGACATGCTGCACCATGAGCTGGACCGTCTCTTTGGCGGAGGGTAGCTTGGGGAGAGGAATGAAGTGGGTGGCTTTGGAAAACTGGTCCACAACAATAAGGATGGCGGTGTTGCCATCAAACTGAGACAAAATGTCCAGGGATATGTGTCCTTGATTAAGGCACTTAACCCTAATTTGCTCCGGTTCTAGAAGGTGTTCTGCACACTTATGGGGTTGTCGGCCAGCCTGTCCTCCGGTTTGCACCCCCAGTCCAACGGTCAGTCGGAACAAGCCAACCAGGACCTTGAGACGACTCTTCGCTGCCTAGTCTCCGCCAAACCCACCACCCGGAGTCAGCAGCTAGTTTGAGTATGCCCGGAACACCCTTCCTTGCTCTGCCGCGGGTCTCTCACCTTTTCAGTGCTCCCTGGGCTATCAGCCCCAATACTATCCGAGCAAGAGGAGGAGGTCGGGGTACCTTCGGCCGAGATGTCCGCCGCTGTCGTCGTACCTTGAGGAGAGCCCGGTCAGCCCTTCTTAAGACCACCTCCAGGTATCGACGACAGGCAGACCGCGGCTCCCAGGTATCGGATAGGGCAGAAGGTATGGCTGTCCACCCGGGATCTGCCCCTCCGGGTAGAATCCTGTAAACTGTCCCCCTGATTTATCGTTCCCCATTTTCCGCATTATTAGCCCCTCTGCTGTCCGCCTGCTGTTGCCCCGAACCCTTCGTATTCATCCTAACTTTCATGTGTCTAGGGTTAAACCTATGTCTCACAGCCCTTTGTCTCCTGTTTCCAGGCCTACCCCTCTTTCCCGGCCAACCGGTGAGGCGTCTCCTTAAGGTTCAACCTCGGGGCAGGGGATTCCAGTACCTGGTTGCCTGGGAGGGGTACGGGCTGGAGGAGAGGTGCTGCGTCCTTGTTAGGGACATCCTGGATCCAGCCCTCATCTCTAAGTTCCACTGTCGGACCCCCGGGCAGCCAGGTATGCGCCCAGGTAGGACACCCTGATCTGTTTCACCTGTCTTTGTGATTGTCTCCACCCCCTCCGGGTGTCACCCATCTTCCTCATTATCCCCAGTGTTTTTATACCTGTGTTCTATGTTTGGCTGTTGCCAGTTCGTTTTGTTCATCAAGCCTACCAGTGTTTTCCCCCCTTTACTCCTGTCTCTCTTAAGTGCCCGTTTTCTTGGTTTCCCGGTTTGGACCTTTACTCTGCCTGCCCTGACCCTGAGACTGCCTGCCGTCTTGTACCTTTGCCCCACTACTCTGGATTACCGAACTCTGTTTGTCCCTGACCTGTCTTTTGCCTGCCCCTGTTTGTATAATAAACGTGTTATTCCAACGTTGTCTGCGCCTGGGTCTCACCTGTACGCTGATAGAATCATTATCAATCTTTACATTACATTTTTACTAGTATTGTTCATCTATAATTATACCAGCATAGGCTGGAACAGGGATGGCCATATTTCTTTGAATTATTATTATGTGGATTATAATTAATGGACTTTTTTTTTTGTAAGGTAAAATCAGGTCTGAAATTTCAAAGTGAAATTACAACATTCAGAAGCCTTTTTAAACTCCAAATACACTACACATTTTACATTTCCTGCAACAGGACACGCAGGTCGAAATACCAAAACAAACTTTCGGGACATGCATTAAATGTTTTTGGCAATTTAGCTAGCTAGCTTGTTGTTGCTAGTTAATTTGTCCTGGAATATAAACATTGGGTTGTTATTTTACCTGAAATTCACAAGGTCCTCTACTCCGAATTTGTTTCCTTGGACTTGGCGGTTGGCAACCAACTTTCAGGTGCATTACCACAACCGACTGGAGTGTGGCCCTCAGTTCATCTTTCAGTATATCCTGCCTCTCCCAATGATGAGATGGGAGAGGCAGGACTTGCAATGCGTTGAGCTTCACAAATAGAACCGAGTTCTGTTTTAGTGTCTGTCAACGCAGCAGTGTGGGCACAATGATCGAATAACATGTATGTGTACATTTATTTTGCAACGCGAGCGATGTGGTCAGAATATTAGGTAATTTACCTCTGCCTTATTTGGCTTTTTTATGGTTTTCTCGTGACAGTTCACGTCCAGTTTTGGGCATCCGATTACTGTCAGTGTTGTCTGTAAATTATTCTCCTCTTCAAGGATTACATCATTATCTTAGGTATTATCTTTATGGAACCTTAGATTCCTCTTCTAAAGGTTCCATAAACTTTTGTTCTAAATCCGCACTTGTCAAATACGCAGAGGACAGTATTGTGTTTCTTAAAATGCATTATAAGATGTTCAAAATAATTTATTTCAGTTGAGAAACTGCGAGTTGCAGACTTCACATCTAAAAAAGAAGACCTCTCCTGGACTTACTGACTGGTCAGTTGTATGTTGTCTGGACAAATGTGACTTGAGGGTACTCTATGTTTTGAAGGAACAAAAGCAATGTTCACAGAGAATAGGCAGTGATTGACTGTGTCCATACCTCAGCCAATAGAGCTCCAGAATATCAGTTTGTTTGGACCAAGATACCTTGTTAATGTTGCTAGCCCTAATATGAACTACAGTGAAAACAGACTGACAATGACATTATCTGAATACATCCATATACCTTAAAATTAATTCAGGAAAACAGTTGGATGCTCACTGAAACATCCTTGAATGGGTCATCACCTGGTGAAGAAATGTTTTCATTGAAATCAATAATAATTTCTTTCTACCAGTCTGTGGTGGCCAGTGCCATCTTTTTTGCAGTGGTGTGCTGGGGCGCTAACATAAAGGCTGGTAATGATTCTCGGCTTAATAAACTGATCAGGAAGGCTAGCTCTGTTCTGGGGATTAGCCTTGACACTCTAGTGGAGGTGGCTGTGGCGGAGAGACTGATCCTGGCCAAAATGCTGGCTATCATGGACAACGTCACCCACCCTCTGCATGCCATGGTTATGATGCAGAGGAGCACTTTCAGTCACAGACTGATACCACCACGGTGAGCCAGAGAGCGCTACAGGAGGTCCTTCCTGCCGGCGGCTATTAGACTATTTAATGCCTCACCAGGGTGCCGTGCCGTCGGCAAACAAAGACCTGGAACTGTTGTGGTGTTAGGACCTAGTTTAACAATTAGGCATCCATCCGTGAGTAACTCTCTGGTCTGTAGTCACTCATTCACTCAGGACTTATTCATTCAGCACTCATTCATTCAGGACTGTATATACAGCGGGTGAAATAAGTATTGAACACGTCACCATTTTTCTCAGTAAATATATTTCCAAAGGTGCTATTGACATGAAATTTTCACCAGATGTTGGTAACAACCCAAGTAATCCATACATTCAAAGACACCAAAACAAATAAGTTTAGAAATTAAGTTATGTGTAATAATGTGAAATGACACAGGGAAAAAGTATTGAGCACACTTACTGATATTTATTTAATACTTTGTACAAAAGCCTTTGTTGGTAATGACAGCTTCAAGACGCCTCCTGTATGGAGAAACTAGTCGTATGCATTGCTCTGGTGTGATTTTGGCCCATTCTTCCACACAAACAGTCTTCAAATCCGTGGGACTCTTCTATGAATCTTGATCTTCAGTTCTTTCCATAGATTTTCAATGGGATTTAAGTCAGGTGATTGGCTGGGCTATTCTAGCAGCTTTATTTTCTTTCTTTGAAACCAATTGAGAATTTCCTTGGCTGTGTGTTTGGGATCATTGTCTTGCTGAAATGTCCACCCTCGTTTCATCTTCATCATCCTGGTAGATGGCAGCAGATTTTTGTCAAGAATGTCTCGGTAAATTTGCCCATTCATCCTTCCTTCAGTTATGTGAAGTTTGCCAGTACCATTTGCTGAAAAGCAGCCCCACACCATGATGTTCCCACCTCCAAACTTCGCTGTTGGTATGGTGTTTTTAGGGTGATGTGCAGTGCCATTTCTCCTCCAAACATGGTGTGTATTATGACATCCAAACAGTTCAATTTTGCTCTCATCTGACCACACTATATTCTCCCAGTATTTCACTGGCTTTTCCAAAAGCAAACTTTAAACGAGCTTCAACATGCTTTTTTTCCATCAATGGCCATGCATACAGGCCATGGCGGTGGAGTGCATTACTTAATGTTTTCTTTGAGACAACAGTACCTGCTAATTGCAGGTCTTTTTGAAGCTCTCCACAAGTGGTCCTTGGCTCTTGGACAACTCTTCTGATTATTCTTTTCACTCCTCTGTCAGAAATCTTCCGAGGAGCACCTGGTCGAGGCAAATTTATGGTGAAATTGTCTTTCCACTTCCGTATTATGGCCCCAACAGTGCTCACTGGAACATTCAGAAGCTTAGAAATGCGCCTATAACCAATGTCATCATTATTTTTTGCAACAATTAGGTTGCGAAGGTCTTGAGACAGCTCTTTACTTTTACCCATCTTGAGATGTGTCTTGTGTGACACCTTGGCAATGAGATCTTTTTGTAGGCCATCAGTTGGGACTGAACCAGCTGATATTAATTTGCACTGACAGGGGGCTGGATTGCTTTTTAATTACTGATAGCTGTTGTCTTGGCTTTCCATGCCTTTTTGCACCTCCCTTTCTTCATGTGTTCAATACTTTTTCCCTGTGTCATTTCACATTATTACACATAACTTAATTTCTTTGTATGTATGGATTACTTGGGTTGTTACCAACATCCAGTGAACATTTCATGTCAATAGCACCTTTGGAAATATATATACTGAGATAAATTGTGATGTGTTCAATACTTATTTCACCGGCTGTACATATTCATGAACAGTTGTTATATCATATCACGTGCACTATTGTAAGTCATTCTTGGACTGAACTTATGTAGTCATTCACTCAGGACTGCGTATTAGTATCCTGTCAGTTGTATCTTTTTTCATTGCTTTTAGTATATCGAATGTGCAATACGTGTATTGGTCTGTAATTAAACCCTTTACTGAGGACTCTATTTGAAGGGAATTATTATTATTATTATTACCCTAACGCAATAGCTATTTAAAACATCTCTTCCTGTCATTTACCTGTACAGTTAATGTAACCATGCAAATATTTGTCTGTCTGTCTGTCTGTCTGTCTGTCTGTCTGTCTGTCTGTCTGTCTGTCTGTCTGTCTGTCTGTCTGTCTGTCTGTCTGTCTGTCTGTCTGTCTGTCTGTGTGTGTGTGTGTGTCTGTGTGTGTGTGTGTGTGTGTGTCTGTCTGTCTGTCTGTCTGTCTGTCTGTCTGTCTGTCTGTCTACCAAAGAGCCCAGTTGGCTAGCTAGTTCAAATAGCTTCCTGGTTAATTTAGCTACTGACATAGCTAGCTAATTTAGTTGTTTTCGACGCTTGATGCACATACATTGCAAACACATGTCACCAAATATCCCTCAAACTTTTCAAAACTATTAGCTAATGTTAAATGATGCTCACAGAATGTAAAAAAGACTGCTAGCTAAAACTGCAGGAACATTTTTATGTATTTCCATATGAGCCACGTCAGCTAAAGTTGGCAGCCTCTTCTATTTTATCGGCGTTATCACAGCTCAGACAGAGACCCATGTGCAGACGCAGGAGACCAGGTAGAATGTCAAGTTGTTTATTGAACAAAATCGGAAGGCTATGTCGTTGTCGTAGGCAGGCAAAGGATTTGGCACACAGGAGTTCAGAGGTACAGAGACGGCAGGCAGGAATTTGGGTCGTAAACAGGCAAGGGTACGGTAACGGGAGAACTAAACAGATAGCAGGTATTCTAAGAACGCGGGCACGACCTGGTGAAACACACAAGACAAACTGGAAACAAGAACAATGAACAGACATGGTGAAATACCCAAGGGATAAGGGAACATAGGAAATACCTGGTAGAGGAGGAGCACAGGGAGAACAGGTGAACGGAATTAGGGTATGACAGGCGTGGGTGGTTAGCTAACATTGCAGTTTTTCTCAATCGCTTTGGTTAAATTCTCAAATGAGAATTATTTATTTTATTTTTCTCCTGGTGCATCGCAAGGGACAACATCAGATGTGATGTTGACGAAAATCTCTGGCCAGACCAACAAGAGCGACAGGATGTCCACCAAGAAGATGGGAACTTGTAGTGTTTCGTACTGTGAGGAGGTACAATTTATTATATTTTACAGAACTACCGCAAGATCTTTCATTGTTGCAGGTTTTTTCATTGTTGCAGGTTATTTTTATTTTATTTTTTTGCATTGATGTCATTTTGTGGCAAATTTTCTGTTCACTATATATGACTTTACATGTAAGAAATATGTTACAATGGACATGCAAATATGAATTTTCTGTATACATGTAACACGTTGCTACAAAAATAAATGGACTGTATACATACAAATGTGCATATCCTTTTTCTGTGTACTACAGTATTGTACAGTATTGACTTAACAATTGCACTTACAGTTTAGAGAATGCTAAGGTTGTTTAAAAAAATGAGCCAAAGCGATTGAGAAAAACAATAAGTTAATTAGCTATCCTCAGACTGTATTTAGCCAACTATTGTTAATGTTACCCATATACACAGGCCATTTCCAATTTCAATAAAATAGAAATGTTTGAAATACCATGTATGTTAGACTCCAATGCAATGGCAATGACTTAGCTAACATTAGCTGGCAAAGAAAGGGTTAGCTAATAATGTTAACCTTGCCGAAAAATATTCTATCTAGCTTGCTAGCTTTGCAGACGCACCACAGTGTGATATTCAGCGCAAATGGCAGGCGTAGTGGAAGCAGGCGCAGGGAGGCAAGAGGGTAGCGGGAAAATAAACTTTTAATAACTCTACTCGTCGGTTCCGAAACAAGGGAACACGATCGCAACGTACACACCAACACACTCACAAGGAGAACAATCACCGACAGAGACCAGGGGGGAGCAGAGGGAATAAGACGCACAAACAATTAGTGACAAATGGGAAACAGGTGTGAAGGGAACAGGACAAACGGACACTGAGTAGTGGATCGGTGATGGCTAGTACTCGGGCGACGTCGACCTATTCCGGCAGCCCGCCCCAGGGGAGGGAGCAACTTCGGCTGAAGTCGTGACACACAGCTAGCTGTTGGCTAATGATTCGATCACTAGCTAGCTAGCTAAATAGGTCACTAACTAACTAATGTTAGTATGGACAAAAGTTAGACAATTGAAGTTAGACAGTAAGCCTTGAGACAATTGAGATTGTGAATGGGAAAGACAAAAGATTTAAGTGCCTTTGAACGGGATATGGTAGTAGGTGCCAGGCGAACCGGTTTGTGTCAAGAACTGCAACGCTGCTGGGTTTTTAATGCTCAACCGTTTCCTGTGTGTATAATGAATGGTCCACCACCCAAAGGACATCAAGCCAACTTGACACAACTGTGGGAAGCATTGGAGTCAAGATGTGGCCAGCATCCCTGTGGAACTCTTACGACACCTTGTAGAGTCCATGCAGAGACAAATTGAGGCTGTTCTGAGGGCAAAACGGGGTGTGCAACTTATTAGAAAGGTATTCTTAATGTTTTGTACACTAAGTGTAATTATACTGAAAAAAAATTATAAACACACCATGTAGTTTGTCCGTGTTCAATTGAAAGAAAAGATCCCAGAAATGTTCCATATGCACAAAAAGCTTATTTCTCTCAAATTTTGTGAAGACATTTGTTTACATCCCAGTTAGTTAGCATTTCTCCTTTGCCAAGATAATCCATCCACCTGTCAGGTGTGGCATATCAAGAAGATGATTAAACAGCATGATCATTACACAGGTGCACCTTGTGCAGGGGACAATAAAAGGCCACTCTAAAATGTGCAATTTTGTCACACAACACAATGCCAAGTTTTGAGGGAGCGTGCAATTGGCATGCTGACTGAATGTCCACCAGAGCTGTTGCTAGAGAATTGAATGTTAATTTCTTTACCATAAGCCGCCTCCAATGCCATTTGAGATCATTTGGAGGCATGTCCCACAACATGCTACCACGCCAGCCCAGGACCTCCACACGTGGCTTCTTCACCTGCCCAGTCATGTGAAATCCATAGATTAGGGCATAATTTATATATTTCAATTGACTGATTTCCTTATATGAACTGGAAATCAGTAAAATCAGTAAAATCATTGAAATTGTTGCATGTTGCGTATATTTTTTGGTTTAGTATAATTTAAATAACTTTATTTGTATGGCATGTTCAATTGAACCAAGATTTTACATGTTTTTAAATAAAGGAATTTCCATTAGTTATATGAAGAGTGCCTTGGTTCTCCTTTCTTTTTGATGAACATTACTTTTTTACTTGAAATGTATAAGGGAAATTGATGGAGGTTCATGCTTTTTCAATTTCAGTCTAGTCCAGAGGAGGGCTAAGTAATTTGTAATTGATTACATTTTCATATTTCTCAGTGTTTTACAATCTCAGATTCTCCGCTGGGGGCAGAATATCAAGTGCACCTATAGGCTATTTGATGTGGTCTCAATCAAATTATCAAAGGGTAGGTAACCGTGGTCATGGAGTGCTGCAAGTACTTCATGCTTTTGATTTAACTGACCTGGAAGACCAGGTGTGTTAAATTTAGGCAATCACTGACCCCTTTTATAGGCTATAAGAAGTGCATGCTCGGAGAAGCACAGAGCAAAGTTATATTTTTAAAAAAGTACTTCCTTTGCAAGTCTTTTCCGCTGCTGGGATAGTGTAAATAAAACTAGGCTCAATTACACACTGCTATGGATATTCCAACACTGAGCCCCGGACTGTTCAGGAGGAGACTTCTGATTGTTTTGTTAATTAGGCATAGACCAAAAAATGCAATATCATGAACGCGGACTAGCCTATTTGTTCTGTTCAGTTTGAGAAGGAGAGCATGAAGATAAAAAAAGAGGTTGTTACTACTATAATTGATTTTAATAAAAACAATATGTTTCTTGCACATGTATTTTTCATAGTTATTGACCTAACAATAAGCCAGATTCAGGTAACTTTCGTTGTGGTGCTGAAGCGGCATCCAGAACCGTGGCACAATCAATTTGAAATGGACTGTTAATGGTGCTGAAAGTAGGCAAATTCAAGTATGCCTAATTCATTTCCTATTTAAGAAATAAGAGGTAGACCTGCCTGTTTGACAGACGAAATTAGGCTATCGGCTGCTATCCAATGTTTTTGCCTCCACCCACCATGCACTCTTTAAATACACACAAAAAAATGTGGGTACCTCAAGGGTTATTTGGGAAGGGTGATAATAACAGTGATGTGGAACCACACTGACCCAAAGAACCCTTTGAGCCCTTCAATGGTTCTTCACAGTTCAAAAAAGGGTTGTTACCATAGCGAAACCCTTCTTTGGTGCTATACATATCCTTAAGAAAGGGTTATTTATAGCACCATACAGGTTCCAGTTAGAACCTTATGAGCATGGTTATTTATAAAACCATAAAGCACCAAAAAGGGTTACGCTATGGTTACAAGCCAAAGAACCCTTATTTGGCACTATATAGAACAATTTGCTTTCCGTGTGTAGCTTACCTCCGTGTCAGTGAAGGGCTGTGTTAAGTTCAAACCTGGACTCAAATTGAGGGGGTATAAGAGGGTACGCCATAAGCCTACCTTTTATTAAAGAAATTGACAAAAAGCACAGGCCTACCCCTTGTTAGCTTATGATTTTGATGAAAATAAACCGATTATATAACAGAGCTTTGACCAGCCATGCATTATACTAGTTACAAGCTGTATAGACATGACTGAATATGGGGACATCTTTTTATAGTTTCTTTGACATTCAGAGGCTGAGCTACAACCTTCTATAGCCGAGGAGACAAAAACTTGGCTTTGCTTTGGAAGTAATCTAATTCTGTCACTATTAAGCTATTCACTTTCTGTACA
Source organism: Thymallus thymallus (assembly GCA_023634145.1). NCBI lineage: Eukaryota > Metazoa > Chordata > Actinopteri > Salmoniformes > Salmonidae > Thymallus > Thymallus thymallus. The sequence continues at coordinate 10,812,207 of CM042418.1, forward strand.
ATAGAATATGTTTAAACCCAGCTAGCTCTTAGGGAAACACTTGTGAACTTCTCTCGTTGGGTTAAACCACAGAAGAAGAGTAGCCAGCAGTTAATGCTTAAATGTTTCTGTGTCGGTAGGCCTGCTCTGCCTGGGGTGGAAAGGTAGGCCTAACTTTTGATAGTACCATGCTCAGAGTCATAATGATATCTCAGATTTAATTATTTGCAAACAGGGACAGTTTTGTTGCAAACTAGACACTGATTTGGCATTGTAAAATATGACAAGATTAACTCATAGGCCTATCTCTCTGCCCATTCTTAGCCTGTAATTGCGATAATTTGTGTGTAAAAATTACGTACTGTAGTATTGCATAATATGTTTAAGCCAATTTTTTCTCAGACTCGCAAATACAATGGTAGATTCATACAATGATTTTTACTATAAAGGAGACCTTCCACCCCTACTCTTGTCCAAGGTGGTCTGCGAAGCCACAACCTGTTCTGCTTTGCCATGTAATGATTACAGAACAAAGAACACTTTCTAAAACTAAATCTTTAGTCTGTCCTTGAAGTGAGGGTAAATGTTGTTTTCTATCTACTTTATATTGTATTTATTATTATAGGGGAGGGTCACTGTTTCAAATGTTCAGAGAGAGTAAAGTTTAAAATATTTTGCTGAATGGAAGGCCATCCATTTTGGTTTCAGAGTTTTCCCCTTATTATAAATAGACTACCTAGCAACTACCCCCACCCCCACTCTCATAACCAAGGCGATACGTTCAGCAGCTTACAATATGTCAGATGTTCATTATTATACTAATTGAAAATGATTGGTGAAAATGTAGTTTGTAATGATGGTTGCTATAGCAAAGCCACTTTTCTCTTCATTTGTAAAATACATTTATTTTCAATAAAGGATGATAATGGCATGAACCATGTTTCGACTGTCTCATGAAATAAGTATTGTGTTCTGAATCAATTCTTTAAAGGCGGTTAATTTCTTATGACATGCAATTAATTTGTCCACGTTAATTGAGAAAGAGAAAAGTGTGTGTGTGTGTGTGTGTTATTTTTTCTGTGTGTGTGTGTGTGTGTGTGTGAGAGAGAGCAATAGAGACAGTAAGAAAAGGGAGGGAGAAAAATATATGAGAGAGAAAGAGAAAGAAAGAGAGCGAGAGAGTGAGAAGAGACATTGTTGGCAATCTGTAGAAAAGCTGGGAAGTAGGCAGAAGAATGTGGGGTCTATGGGCAGCAGAGGCCTTCATGATTCACTGTGGTGTGTGTGTGTGTGTGTGTGTGTGTGTGTGTGTGTGTGTGTGTGTGTGCACATGTGGCTGGCAGACTGTCTGTAGTGTCTCATCTCTCATTTCTTTCAGTGCTTCAGTCATCACTGTCTTTCTGTCTCCCTGTCTCCATTCCAAATGGCACCCTATTTCATATTTAGTGCATTGCTTTTGACCAGGGCCCATAAGGTCATATATTTTGAAATAGCTTGTCTCCTCCATACCAGACCAGGGCATGATACATGCCAAAAGTTTGGAATATTACTCATTCAAGGGTTTTTCTTTATTTGCACTATTATTCACATTGTAGAATAAAAGTGAAGACATCAAAACTATGACATAACACATATGGAATCATGTAGTAACCAAGTGTTAAACAAATATATTTTACATTTGAGATTCTTCAAAGTAGTCACCCTTTGCCTTGATGACAACTTTGCACACTCATGGCATTCTCTCAACCAGCTTCACGAGGACCGCCACAGGAACGGGAGAACCAGAAATACCTCTGCTGCAGAGGATAAATTCATTAGAGTTACCAGCCTCAGATTGCAGCCCAAATAAATGCTTCACAGAGTTCAAGTAACAGACACATCTCAACATCAACTGTTCAGAGGAGACTGTGTGAATCAGGCCTTCAAGGTCGAATTGCTGCAAAGAAACCACTACTAAAGGACACTTGCTTGGGCCAAGAACACGAACAATTGACATTAGACCGGTGAAAATGTGTCCTTTGTCCGTCGGACCACAGTGAAGGAAAAGCAGCCAACAAGTGCTCAGCATATGTGGGAACTCCTTCAAGACTGATGGAAAAGCATTCCAGGTCAAGCTGGTTGAGAGAATGCCAAGAGTGTGCAAAGCTGTCATCAAGGCAAAGGGTTGCTATTTGAAGAATCTCAAATAAAATATATTTTGATTTGTTTAACACTTTTTTGGTTACTACATGATTCCATATGTGTTATGTCATAGTTTTGATGTCTTCACTTTTATTCTACAATGCAAATAAAAAAAAAACCTTGAATGAGTAATGTTCCAAACTTTTGGCCCACAGTGTATATACTGCAATACTTTTGACCAGTGCCATTTGGCACCCTTAATGAGACTGTAGGACATGTCTTAGAAATACCAAAGCATTAGCCTCAGACTAATGTTCCTGTATGTAGCCTAAGCAATGCATTTCTGCAGTCCCCCCAAAACAATCCCTGACAGCAATGAGTGAAACACTGACATTATACGACCACATTGTCAGGAACAAATGTTTTGTGTGGACAGGGTGGTCAATACATACAATCTGAAAGTGTTCCTTTGTAATGTACGCTATAAATAGGCAACAAAGGCCAGTGGTCAATAGCATTGTGTTGTTTCATGCCCACTGATCAACCCCACTGATCAGTCTTATTGAGAGCTAACAGCTGGTTTAGATGTGGGTGTGATCTCTCTCTCTCTCTCTCTCTCTCTCTCTCCGGGAATGCATCCCAAATGGCACCCCATTCCGTATATAGATCGCTATAGGCCTGGTAAAAAGTACTACATTATGTAGGGAACAGGGTGCCATTTGAGACGCAGAGATTTCAGGTGACATTGAAAAACCTTGAGATAGATGAGGAAACCATCAGCTTTACAGAACCAGAGAGCTCAGAATGCAATAAATCAGTAAATATCTTTGAGAATGGCAGAGCTCTCTGCAAGGCAGAGGCCGTAAGCCATGATGCAGTGATGTTGTTGAGCGGCACACTGTAAAATTGTCATTAAAGCCAACATATGCTCCATGAAACGGCACATATGTGCGAAACTGAATAACCTGCTGCTTCTACGTGACTATGAACGTTTAAAAAATATATATAAATCTTCAATCGCCTCACCGGATCTATTTAAATGCAATCAATGGAAAGTAAAATAAGACATTTATGCGCCGTTGAAATATGTTTCTCATTATGGATGTCGGTGGAAGGAATGCAGGGCTGTTGCACACGCACACACACGGCTGTCGTCGCTTTAATTGTCGGCTTTCATATCTGTAGTAATAAGACCACAACAGCTGCTTTTTACTTTTAGGTAAAGCCATTTGTGTGTAATGTGGTTGAGCGCAGTTAATTGGATAGAGAGAGGGAGACACACACACATTCAAAAAGCTCATTTATGTCGTGGTCAAAGAAAAAAAAATTGCGATTATTGTGATTTAATGGGTGCAGGCCACACAGGCCAGGGAAGGGACATCTTTCCTCTCTGAAGATTTGAAAATAAACTCTAACCCTGTCTATTTTCTTTTATCTTCCTAAACCACATAAAAGCCCAGAGCCCCTCCTATGTGAAATTATACCAACATGTCTGTGGCTGGTCATAAAAGAGCGGCAGTAGCACAGAGGTCATGCACACAGTAAAAATAGGGTTCCTCAAGGGATCTTTGGGAAGGGCGATGGTTCTATGTGGAGTCCTTCAATGGTACTTTGCAGGCCAGTCAAGTTCTTCCATACCGATCACAACAAACCATTTCTGTATGGACCTCACTTTGTGCACGTGGGCATTGTCATGCTGAAACAGGAAAGGGCCTTCTCCAAACTGTTGCCATAAGGTGTGAAGCACAGAATCGTTTAGAATGTCATTGTATGCTGTAGCGTTAAGATTTCCCCTCACTGGAACTAAGGGGCCTAGCCCGAACCATGAAAAACAGCACCAGACCATTATTCATCCTACACCAAACTTTACAGTTGGCACTATGTATTGGGGCAGGTAGCGTTCTCCTGGCATCCGCCAAAGAAAGATTGGTGAAGCGTGATTCAGAGAACGCGTTTCCACTGCTCCAGAGCCCAATGGTGGCGAACTTTACAAGCTTCGCATTGCGCATGCGGATCTTAGGCTTGTGTGTGGGTATAGAAACCCATTTAATGAAGCACCTGACGAACAGATCTTGTGCTGACGTTGCTTCCAGAGGCAGTTTGGAACTCTGTAGTGAGTGTTGCAACCGTGGACAGAGGTTTTTTACGTTCTACGCGTTTTAGCAGTCGGCAGTCCCATGCTGTGAGCATGTGTGGCCATCCACTTCACGACTGAGCCGCTGTTGCTCCTAGACGTTTCCACTTCACATTAACAGCACTTACAGTTGACCGGGGCAGCTCTAGGAGGGCAGATTTTGACAAACTGACTTGTTGTTAAGGGGGCATCCTATCATGTTGAAAATCCCTGAGCTCTTCAGTAAGGCCATTCTACTGCCAATGTATGTCTATGGAGATTGCATGGCAGTGTGACTGGTTTTATACACCTGTCAGCAACGGGTGTGGCTGAAATTGCCGAATCCACAAATTTGAAGGGGTGTCCACATACCTTTGTATATACAGTGCCTTGGGAACGTATTTAGACCCCTTGACTTTTTCCACATTTTGTTACGTTACAGCCTTATTCTAAAATTGATTAAATCAACATAAATCATCAGCAATCTACACACAATACCCCGCAATGAAAAAGTGAAAACAGGTTTTTAGATTTTTTTGCTAAATTATTATAATTTATTATAATATAAGTATTCAGACCCATTGCTATGATTCTCGAAATTGAGGTTCTCGAAATTGAGGTCAGGTGCATCCTGTTTCCATTGTTCATCCTTGAGATATTTCTACAACTTGATTGGAATCCACCTGTGGTAAATTCAACTGATTGGACATGATTTGGAATCGCACACACCTGTCTATATAACTGTGCATGTAGGAAGAAAAAAATTAAGTCATGAGGTCGAAGGTATTGTAGAGCTCCGAGACAGGATTGTGTCGAGGCACAGATCTGGGGAAGGGTACCAAAACATTTCTGCAGCACTGAAGGTGCCCAAGAACACAGTGGCCTCAATCATTCTTAAATGGAAGAAATTTGGAACCACCAAGACTCTTCCTAGAGCTGGCTGCCCTACCAAACTGAGTAGTCGGGGGAAAAGGGCCTTGTTCAGGGAGGTGACCAAGAACCCGATGGTCACTCTGACAGATTTTTAGAGATCTTCTGTGGAGATGGTAGAACCTTCCAAAAGGACAACAATCTCTGCGGCACTCCACCAATCAGACCTTTCTGATAGAGTGGCCCGTCTCGTGTCTCGTGTCCCGTGTAAATAGCTTGTAATAGTTTGTCCATATACAGCGGGTGAAATAAGTATTGAACACATCACCATTTTTCTCAGTAAATATATTTCCAAAGGTGCTATTGACATGAAAGTTTCACCAGATGTTGGTAACAACCCAAGTAATCCAAACATAAGAAACCAAAACAAATAAGTTCAGAAATTAAGTTATGTGTAATAATGTGAAATGACACAGGGAAAAAGTATTGAACACATGAAGAAAGGGAGGTTCAAAAAGGCATGGAAAGCCAAGACAACAGCTGAAAACTATCTGTAATTAAAAAGCAATCCAGCCCCCTGTCAGTGCAAATTAATATCAGCTGGTTCAGTCCCAACTGATGGCCTACAAAAAGGTCTCATTGCCAAGGTGTCACAGAAGACACATCTCATGATGGGTAAAAGCAAAGAGCTGTCTCAAGACATTCGCAACCTAATTGTTGCAAAACATAATGATGGCATTGGTTATAGGCGCATTTCTAAGCTTCTGAATGTTCCAGTGAGCACTGTTGGGGCCATAATACGGAAGTGGAAAGACAATAATTTCACCATAAATTTGCCTCGACCAGGTTTACCTCTCCTCCCGATTTACCTCTCCTGCAACCCGCCTTACCCAACGTGAAACGGATCTAATATCCTTACTTTCCATTATTTAACTGAACCGCAGTCAGAAGCTAGCCTGCTAGCTAGCTTGCTAACTAGCTACTAGCCATCGCTAACCACTACTAGCGGTCCTCACCACTGCTCTGGCTGCTCAGCTAGCTTTTAGTTCGGACAATATCGGCCAGTCTGCACAGCGCGCTACCAACCCAGCGCATATCGGACTGCGTTCCCTTCCACTTCACCGGATTTCCACTGAAATCACAGGACCATCACACCGGATCACCGCAGATAGCTAGTTGCAATCGAGTGTCTGCCGTCTTGGCTAAACTTCCATTGTTCATATGCTACCTATGCTAGCGTAAGCTAGGCTCATCTCCCGGACAGCCGACGTGTACTAGCTACTCTCCCGGGCTACAGTACCTTTGTCAACCTGCCTGGACCTTCTACTGTCGACACAGAGTCCAGCCGAGCCACCACGACTGGTCTGCCGACGTAATTGTCCGACGTGGTCTCAACAGGCTTCTCCTCTGCGACGTCGCCGAAGATCCATCTGCTAGCCCCGGCCTGCTAGCCCCGGCCTGCTAGCACTCTGAACGCTGTGCCTCCTCGCTAGCCTAGTGCAGCGCCCACTGAACTGCTCCCTAGCTCACCTCTTTGCTGCTCATCGGATCCTACGATTGCTCAGCTTCACAGCTGATGCCTGCAGGACTGTTTGGCTATATGGTATTTCATTCTGTTTAACTGCCAGGCCTCAGGTCCTGTGTGTAGCACATCACATTTCTCTACCTGACCCTCTTTGTCCATTCATCGCCATTACCCGTCGTTGTCTTAGCCCTCTTAATTAACTGTTATTTTTTGCCCCTCATTAACTGTTTGTTTTTATGTCCCTTTCTTATTTCAATATGCCTTGTCTTTTGCTGTTTAGGTTAGCTATTATTGTTTTATTTCACTGTAGAGCCCCCAGTCCTGATCAACTTGCCTCTGATAGCTCCTTTGTCTCACCCCCCACACATGCGGAGACCTCACCTGGCTTAACTGGTGTCTCCAGAGATGCAACCTCTCTCTCATTACCCAACGCCTAGGTTTACCTCCACTGAACTCACATCCTACCATACCCTTGTCTATACATTATGCCCTGAATCTATTCTACCACGCCCAGAAATCTGCTCCTTTTATTCTCTGTACCCAACGCACTAGACGACCAGTTCCTAAAGCCTTTAGCCGTGCCCTAATCCTACTCCTTCTCTGTTTCTCTGGTGATGTAGAGGTAAACCCAGGTCCTGTAGCCCCCAGCACTACACCTATTCCCCAGGCGCTCTCATTTGTTGACTTCTGTAACCGTAAAAGCCTTGGTTTCATGCATGTTAACATTAGAAGCCTCCTCCCTAAGTTTGATTTATTCACTGCTTTAGCACACTCCGCCAACCCGGATGTCCTAGCTGTGTCTGAATCCACCTTTCCAGAAATAAGTCTCTCACCGTTGCCGCCTGTTACAGATCCCCCTCAGCCCCCAGCTGTGCCCTGGACTCAATATGTGAATTGATTGCCCCCCATCTATCTTCAGAGTTTGTACTGTTAGGTGACTTAAACTGGGATATGCTTAACACCCCGGCTGTCCTTCAATCTAAGATAGATGCCCTCAATCTCACACAAATTATCAAGGAACCCACCAGGTACAACCCAAAATCCGTAAACATGGGTACCATCATTGATATCATCCTGACTAACTTGCCCTCCAAATACACCTCCTCTGTTTTCAACCAGGATCTCAGCGATCACTGCCTCATTGCTTGCGTTCGTAATGGGTCAGCGGTCAAACGACCACCCCTTATCACTGTCAAACGCTCCCTAAAACACTTTTGTGAGTAGGCCTTTCTATTCGACCTGGCCCAGGTATCCTGGAAGGATATTGACCTCATCCCGTCAGTAGAGGACGCCTGGTTGTTCTTTAAAAGTGCTTTCCTCACCATCCTAAATAAGCATGCCCCTTTCAATAAACGTAGAACTAAGAACAGATATAGCCCCTGGTTCACCCCAGACTTGACAGCACTAGACCAACACAAAAACATCCTGTGGCGCACTGCATTAGCATCGAATAGCCCCCGCGATATGCAGCTATTCAGGGAAGTCAGGAACAAGTACACACAGTCAGTTAGAAAAGCAAAGGCCAGCTTTTTCAAACAGAAATTTGCATCCTGTAGTACTAACTCCAAAACGTTCTGGGACACTGTAAAGTCCATGGAGAATAAGAGCATCTCCTCCCAGTTGCCCACTGCATTGAGGCTCGGAAACACTGTCTCCACCGATAAATCCACGATTGTCGAAAATTTCAATAAGCATTTTGCTACAGCTGGCCATGCTTTCCACCTGGCTACCCCTACCCCGGCCAACAGCTCTGTGCCGCATCTTGCCCAAGCCCCCCCCGCTTCTCCTTCACCCAAATCCAGACAGCTGATGTTCTGAAAGAGCTGCTAAATCTGGATCCCTTCAAATCTGCTGGGCTAGACAATCTGGACCCTCTCTTTCTGAAATTATCAGCCAAAATTGTTGCAACACCTATCACTAGCCTGTTCAACCTCTCTTTCGTATCGTCTGAGATCCCTAGAGATTGGAAAGCTGCCGCGGTCATCCCCCTCTTCAAAGGAGGAGACACTCTAGACCCAAACTGTTATAGACCTATATCCATCCTGCCCTGCCTTTCTAAAGTCTTTGAAAAGCCAAGTTAACAAACAGATAACTGACCACTTCGAATCCCACCGTACCTTCTCTGCTATGCAATCTGGTTTCCGAGCTGGTCATGGGAGCACCTCAGCTACGCTCAAGGTACTGAACGATATCATAACCGCCATCGATAAAAGACAGTACTGTGCAGCCGTCTTCATCGACCTGGCCAAGGCTTTTGACTCTGTCAATCACCGCATTCTTATTGGCAGACTCAACAGCCTTGGTTTCTCAAGTGACTGCCTTGCCTGGTTCTCCAACTACTTCGCAGACAGAGTTCAGTGTGTCAAATCAGAGGGCCTATTGTCCGATCCTCTGGCAGTTTCTATGGGGCTGCCACAGGGTTCAATTCTTGGGCCAACCCTTTTCTCTATATACATCAACGATGTCGCTCTCGCTGCTGGTGACTCTCTGATCCATCTCTACGCAGACGACACCATTCTGTATACATCTGGCCCCTCTTTGGACACTGTGTTTACTAACCTTCAAACAAGCTTCAATGCCATACAACACTCCTTCCGTGGCCTCCAACTGCTCTTAAATGCTAGTAAAACTAAATGCATGCTTTTCTATCGAACGCTGCCCGTACTCTCGACGGGTCCGACTTAGAATACGTGGACTCCTACAAATACCTAGGCGTCTGGTTAGACTGTAAACTCAACTTCCAGACTCACATCAACCATCTCCAATCCAAAATTAAATCCAGAATCAGCTTCCTATGTCGCAACAAAGCCTCCTTCACCCATGCTGCCAAACATGCCCTTGTAAAAATGACTATCCTACCGATCCTTGATTTCGGCGATGTCATTTACTAATTAGCCTCCAACACTCTGCTCAGCAAATTGGATGTAATCTATCACAGTGCCATCCGTTTTGTTACCAAAGCCCCATATACTACCCACCACTGCAACCTGTATGCTCTCGTTGGCTGGCCTTCATTATATATTCGTCGCCAAACCCACTGGCTCCAGGTCATCTATAAGTCTTTATTAGGTAAATCCCCGCCCTATCTCAGCTCGCTGGTCACGATAGCAACACCCACCCGTAGCATGCGCTCCAGCAGGTATATCTCACTGGTCACCCCCAAAGCCAACACCTCCTTTGGCCGCCATTCATTCCAGTTCTCTGCTGCCAATGACTGGAACAAATTGCAAAAATCCTTGAAGATAGAGGTTCCTATCTCCCTCACTAACTTTAAGCATCAGCTGTCAAAGCTGCTTATCGATCACTGCATCTGTATATAGCCCTTCTGTAAATAGCCCACCCTACTACCTCATCCCCATATTTATTTTTATTATTTTCGCTAATCTTAATCTTATATATCTATTTGCACATCATAATTTGCACATCCTTCATTCCAGTGTTAATGCTAATCTGTAATTTATCTCACCACTATGGTCTATTTATTGTCCTACCTTCCTAACCTTACTGCATTTTGCACTACATTTGCACTCTGTATATAGATTTTCTATTGTGTTACTGACTGTATGTTTGTTTACTGTGTAACTCTGTGTTGTTGTTTTTGTCGCACTGCTTTGCTTTGTCTTGGCCAGGTCGCAGTTGCAAATGAGAACTTGTTCTCAACTGACCTACCTGGTTAAATAAAGGTTAAAAAAAAAAAAAAAAAAAAAAGGAAACCACTCCTCAGAACAAGGCACATCACAGCCCGTTAGGAGTTTTACAAAAGGCAGCTAAAGACTCTCAGACCATGAGCAACAAGATTCTCTGGTCTGATGAAACCAAGATTTAACTCTTCGGCCTGAATGCCAAGTGTCACATCTGGAGGAAACCTCTGGGGATGTTTTTCAGTGCAAGGGACTGGGAGGATCGAGGGAAAGATGAACGGAGCAAAGTACAGAGAGATCCTTGATGAAAACCTGCAGCAGAGCGCTGAGGACCTCAGACTGGGGCGAAGGTTCACCTTCCAACAGGAAAACGACCCTAAGCACACAGCCAAGGGCTTCGGGACAAGATCGAACATCTCTGGAGAGACCTGAAAATAGCTGTGCAGCAACGCTCCCCATCCAACTTGACAGAGCTTGAGAGGATCTGCAGAGAAGAATGGGAGAAAATATGACATTTCCAAATTGGATCCTATGTTCATACCAACCAGGGCAATTGAACTGAACAGAGGCTGATTCAAAACGCAGCCGGCAGAGAAGAGATATTTGGAGTGGACTTTTAGGAGGCGTGCACACCATCCACCGCTTCCGAGTATATTACTCGCTAATGTTCAGTCTCTTGATAATAAAGTAGACGAGCTCAGGGCGAGGATCTCCTTCCAGAGAGACATCAGGGATTGTAACATACTCTGTTTCACGGAAACATGGCACTGTCTTTGTCCATACAGCCTGCTGGGTTCTCAGTACATTGCACAGACAGGGATAAAGAACACATTTATTGTAGCTGGGGATTTTAACAAAGCAAATTTGAGGAAAACGCTACAGAAGTTTTACCAACACATTGACTGCAGTACTTGCTCTGAAAAACATTGGACCATTGCTATTCAACCTTTCGAAATGCCTACAAGGCCCTCCCCTGCCCTCCCTTCGGCAAATCTGATCAGGTCTCCATTTTGCTCCTCCCTTCCTAAAGGCAGAATCTCAAATAGGAAATACCTGTGCTAAGGTACAGTGGGGAGACCAAGTATTTGATACACTGCCGATTTTGCAGGTTTTCCCACTTACAAAGCATGTAGAGGTCTGTAATTTTTATCATATGTACTCTTCAACTGTGAGTGACGGAATCTAAAACAAAAATCCAGAAAATCACATTGTATGTTTTTTAAGTAATTAATTTGCATTTTATTGCATGACATAAGTATTTGATACATCAGAAAAGCAGAACTTAATATCTGGTACAGAAACCTTTGTTTGCAATTACAGAGATCATACATTTCCTGTAGTTCTTGACCAGGTTTGCACACACTGCAGCAGGTATTTTGGCCCAGTCCTCCATACAGATCCTTCAGGTTTCGGGGCTGTCGCTGGGCAATACGGACTTTCAAATCCCTCCAAAGATTTTCTATTGGGTTCAGGTCTGGAGACTGGCTAGGCCACTCCAGGACCTTGAGATGCTTCTTACGGAGCCACTCCTTAGTTGCCCTGGCTGTGTGTTTCGGGTCGTTGTCATGCTGGAAGACCCAGCCACGACCCATCTTCAATGCTCTTACTGAGGGAAGGAGGTTGTTGGCCAAGATCTCGCGATACATGGCCCCATCCATCCTCCCCTCAATGCGGTGCAGTCGTCCTGTCCCCTTTGCAGAAAAGCATCCCCAAAGAATGATGTTTCCACCTCCATGCTTCACGGTTGGGATGGTGTTCTTGGGGTTGTACTCATCCTTCTTCTTCCTCCAAACACGGCGAGTGGAGTTTAGACCAAAAAGCTTTATTTTTGTCTCATCAGACCACATGACCTTCTCCCATTCCTGCTCTGGATCATCCAGATGGTCATTGGCAAACTTCAGACCGGCCTGGATATGCGCTGGCTTGAGCAGGGGGACCTTGCGTGCGCTGCAGGATTTTAATCCATGACGGCGCAGTGTGTTACTAATGGTTTTCTTTGAGACTGTGGTCATAGCTCTCTTCAGGTCATTGACCAGGTCCTGCCGTGTAGTTCTGGCCTGATCCCTCACCTTCCTCATGATCATTGATGCCCCACGAGGTGAGATCTTGCATTGTGCCCCAGACCAAGGGAGATTGACCGTCATCTTGAACTTCTTCCATTTTCTAATAATTGCGCCAACAGTTGTTGCCTTCTCACCAAGCTGCTTGCCTATTGGCCTGTAGCCCATCCCAGCCTTGTGCAGGTCTACAATTTTATCCCGGATGTCCTTACACAGCTGTTTGATTGAGTGTGTGGAGTCTGTTTGATTAAGTGTGTGGACAGGTGTCTTTTATACAGGTAACGAGTTCAAACAGGTGCAGTTAATACAGGTAATGAGTGGAGAACAGGAGGGCTTCTTAAAGAAAAACGAACAGGTCTGTGAGAGCCGGAATTCTTACTGGTTGGTAGGTGATCAAATACTTATGTCATGCAATAAAATGCAAATTAATTATTTAAAGAACATTTTTTTTTTAGATTCTGTCTCTCACAGTTGAAGTGTACCTATGATAAAAATGACAGACTTCTACATGCTTTGTAAGTAGGAAAACCTGCAAAATCGGCAGTGTATCAAATACTTGTTCTCCCCACTGTATATTCAAAGCTGATCTGACCAATCAGAATCCATGCTTCAAGATTTTTTCGATCACGCGGACTCCGGGAATAACATAGACGAATACACGGATATGGTGACTGTTCATCAGGAAGTGTTAGGAGATGTTGTACCCACCGTGACTTTTAAAATCTACCCAAAACTGAAAGCGCGAACCACCACATTTAACCATGGTAAGGTGTCTGGGAATATTGCAGAATACAAACAGTGTACAGTAGTTATTCGCACCGTATGGCAATCAAACAGGCAAAACGTCAGTAAATAGTCGCAATTCAACGGCTCAAACATGAGACGTAAGTGGCAGGGTCTACAAACAATCACGGACTACAAAGGGAAAACCAGCCACGTCACGGAAACTGACGTCTTGCTCCGGAAAAGCTAAACACTTTCTTCTCCCGCTTTGAGAATAACACAGTGCCACCATGGACTGTGGGCTCTCCTTCTCCGTGGCCGACGTGAGTAAGACATTTAAGCGTTTTAACCCTCACAAGGCTGACGGCCCAGACGGCATCCCTAGCCGCGTCCTCAGTGCATGCGCAGACCAGCTGGCTGGAGTGATTTAAGGACATATTCAATCTCTTCCTATCCCAGTCTGCTATCCCCACCATTGTTCCTGTACCCAAGAAAGCAAAGGTAACTGAACTAAATGACTATCGCCCCGTAGCACTCACTTCAGTCATCATGAAATGCTTTGAGAGGCTCGTTAAGGATCATATCACCTTTACATTACCTGACACCCTAGACCCACTTAAATTTGCTCAACGCCCCCAAAAGATCCACAGACGATGCAATCGCTATCTCACTGCACACTGCCATATCCCATCTGGACAAGAGGAATACCTATGTAAGAATGCTGTTCACTGACTATAGCTCAGCATTCAACACCATAGTACCCTCCAATATCATCATTAAGCTTGGGGCCCTGGGTCTGAACCCCGCCCTGTGCAACTGGGTCCTGGACTGCCTGACGGGCCACCCCAGGTGTTGAAGGTAGGAAACAACACCTCCACTTCGCTGATTCTCAACACAGGGGATTCACAAGGGTGTGTGCTCAGCCCCGTCCTGAACTCCCTGTTCACCCACGACTGCGTGGCCATGCAGGCCTCCAACTCAATCATCAACTTTGCAGACAACACAATGGTAGTAGGCCTGATAACCAACAATGACGAGACAGCCTACAGGGAGGAGGTCAGTACAGTACATGTGCATCAAAGCTGGGACAGAAGGGACTGAAAAACTGTTTCTATGTCAAGGCCATCAGACTGTTACATAGCCATCACTAGGTGGCTTCCAACTGGTTACACAATCCTGCACCTTAAAGGCTGCTGCCATATATACATAGACTTGGATTCACTGGCCACTTTAGTAATGGAACACTAGCCACTTTAATAATGTTTACATATGTTTGCTTTACTCATCCCACATGTTTTTACTGTATTCTATTCTACTGTATTTTAGTCTATGCCACTCAGGCATTACTTGTCCTAATATTTATATATTTCTTAATTCCATTCTTCCACTTTTAGATTTGTGTGTATTGTATGTATTGTTGTGAATTGTTAGATACTACTCCACTGTTTTAATTTTAAATTTTTTATTTGAACCTTTATTTAACTCGGCAAGTCAGTTAAGAACACATTCTTATTTACAATGACGGCCTAAACTGGTCAAACTCGGGTGATGCTGGGCCAATTGTGCGCCGCCCTATGGGACTCCCAATCACGGCTTGTTGTGATACAGCCTGGAAGCAAACCAGGGTGTCTGTAGTGACGCCTCTAGCACTGAGATGCAGCGCCTTAGACCGCTGCGCCACTCTGGAGCCCGAAACACAAGCATTTCTTTACACCCGCAATAACATCTGCTAAATATGTGTATGTGACCAATACACATTGGCTTGAGAGGATTTTACTGCAACATTGCTCAAAGCCTTTCAAATACTGTCAGTCAAAGCGAGTTTATGATTATGCCTGTCTTTTCAAACTTCCTGGAAGTTAGCCATGAGAGAAAAGTTACTTTAAAAATTTTTTATATAATTCCTAACCCCAAAAAGTATTATGGGTGATATTTTAGTTACTCAAAATACTATTTTACATAGTAATCAGAATTACTATTCTGGACCTTAAAAATTTCACTGTGCAAACTTAACATGTTGAACAGGATTGACATTTATGCTTATGTGTAGCCCAAAAAAACTATCTGAAAGCCACGTCTTTAACCATAATGCCACCCTAGCAGCTGATTATGTAATCAATGACTGAATGGCTAAAAATGGGTAGACAGGAAAACAGAGGGAATCAGGAAAGAGCAGATGCAAGAGGTTTCGTGCACAGGGACACAGGTGATGAAATGACACAGGTATTGTTGCAAGCAACATTGGAAACTCAACCAACGTTGCCTCATTATCACATATTTGGATGAATGGGGGAAAGGTGGGCAGATAGGAAAACAGAAGGAAGCAGGACAAAGGATAGAAGAAGAGAGGAGTGCACAGGAGGAGACATGTATTGTTGAAACTCAACCACAATATCATTCTGCTGATTTTGACATCTTCTGTATGGGAAAGTAGGCACTGCATGGAGGGAGGACGGATGTGAAGGTTAAATAATACTGTTTCTACTAGTTCTCTAACGATCAAGGTGCACGAACAATGGAGCAAGCGAAGAGAAAAGAGAGAGGTGTGCATATCGGTACTGGGGATGATGACACAGGTATTGTATTCAAAACCCATACATGCTCCCTCCCAAGCAATGGCCATGTATGCTCCCTTTGTGTTTATTTTCAGCATCTCTGTAAGGAACTGATACAGAATGGAATAATGATGTGACTTGGCTAGAGTGTAAAGGAGGCACTTTTCACAGTGTGTTGGACAAAAAATTAACTCTGCTTCCCAAATGGCAACCTGGCAAACTATTCCCTTTATAGTGCACTACTTTTTACCAGGCCAATAGGGTTCTGGTCAAAAGTAGTGGACTATACATGGAATAGGGTGCCTTTTGGGATGCCACCACTGTAACAAAGGAGACCTTCATGAATAAAGCCTTGGTTCGTCATCTATAATTCAAGTTAATGGCTGAGCTATGCTTGTGAGAGACACACATTAGACCTGGACCATGTAACTGTACAGTGAAAGCCAGAATACCAAATGTGGATTTCATGTACGTTCTGTACTAACTAAATGGTTTGGTTTGTGGCACGAGATGGAGTTGTCCTCCTTGTTGGTGATGCACGCACTCACGGACGCCTGACAAGTCTTCATCAGCCGCTAGCTATTTACTCTCCCTGCCGGGGAGCGTGACATAGAGAGAGAGAAAAGAACATATATGGCAGAGAGTTGGGTTCCATGAATAACCAAACATATTTGGTAGTTGGGATTAGACAAAGATGGGTTAATTTAACCATCAATAGTCATTTTATTTTTATTTTTAAACGTTATCTTTAGGTTATTTTCAGGACGAATGGCTTATTAGGGGCATGGCTTTCAGAAAGCCACCTGTGAGAGTAAATGTCTTTCCTGTTCATCATGTTAAGTTTGTGCTGAAAATATATTTATTTACCTTCAATATATTTGCATATTACATATTCTAATATAATATTATGATTATTTACTAAATATTGTAACAAAGTGGTATCTATCCCAGCAAGGGCATGACATTTTTGAAATACTTTCTAAATGACTTACTATAATATTTCACCTTTCTTATAACTGTAAAATAAATATGATTATAATTAGTGACAGTACTAAATTGACACCATTTCATATAACTGATGACAGAGCACTGTCTGCCCAGCATCCTCTGAGTGACAAACCTGAGTTTGGATGGCAAAATCCTTCTGTCTTGTGCAGCAGGTAAAGACCAAACTATAGCTACAGTACCAGTCAAAAGTTTGGACACACCTACTCATTCAGTTTTTCTTTATTTTTACTATTTTTTACAATGTAGACATCAAAACTATGAAATAACACATATGGAATCATGTAGTAACCAAAAAGGTGTTAAACAAATCAAAATATGTTTTATATTTGAGATTCTTCAAAGTAGCCAACCTTTGCCTTGATGACAGCTTTGCACACTCTTGGCATGTATTTCAATTAACAGGTGTGCCTTGTTAAAAGTTAATTTGTGGAATTGATTTCCTTCTTAATGCATTTGAGCCAATGAGTTGTGACAAGGTAGGGGAGGTATTAAGAAGATAGTCCTATTTGGTAAATGACCAAGTCCATATTATGGCAAGAACAGCTCAAATAAGCAAAGAGAAACGACAGTCCATCATTATTTTAAGACATGAAGGTCAGTCAATCCTGAAAATGTCAAGAACTTTGAAATGTTCTTCAAGTGCAGTCGCAAAAACCATGATGAAACTGGCTCCCATGAGGACGGCCATGGGAAAGGAAGACACAGAGTTACTTCTGCTGCAGAGGATACGTTCATTACTGAACCAGTCAGTTCACCCACTGTTCCCCGGGTGCCGAATACGTGGATGTCGATTAAGGCATCCCCCCGCACCTCTCTGATTAGGAGGGGTTGAGTTAATTGGGGAAGACACATTTCAGTTGAATGCATTCAGTTGTACAACTGACAAGTATCCCACTTTCCCTTTAGAGTTACCAGCCTCAGAAATTGCATTCCAAATAAATGCTTCACATTTAAGTAACAGACACATCTCAACATCAACTGTTCAGAGGAGAATCCATGAATCAGGCCTTCATGGTCAAATTGCTGCAAAGAAAACACTACTAAAGGACACCATTAAGAAGAAGAGACATTAGACCGGTGGAAATCTCTCCTTTGGTCTGATGAGTCCAAATTCAAGATTTTTGTTTCCAACCGCCGTGTCTTTGTAAGACGCAGAGTAGATGAAAGGATGATCTCCGCAAGTGTGGTTCCCACCATGAAGCATGAAGGAGGAGGTGTGATGGTGCTTTGCTGGTGACACTGTCAGTGATTTATTTAGAATTCAAGGCAAACTTAACCAGCATGGCTACAACAGCATTCTGCATCAATATGCCATCCCATCTGGTTTGTGCTTAGTGGGACTATGATTTGTTTTTAATTTTTAATTTAACCTTCAACCTGTCATTTTCAACAGGACAATGACCCAACACACCTCCAGACTGTGTAAGAGCTATTTAACCAAGAAGGAGAGTGATGAAGTGCTGCATCAGATGACCTGGCCTCCACAATCACCCGATGTCAGGCTGCATAGGGAGGACCCGAGGCACTGGGCAGTAGTGAGAAGTAACACCTTGTAGGAATCTCGAGCAAACACTGCAAGGCGAGCACACAAACATGAACTAGTGTGAAAAAAGGAACACACACAAAGACCCACACCCAGGTGGAAAACCACTAAACTTAAATAGGCTCCCCAATTAGAGGCAATGCACAACCTTCAAGATTTGAAGACTGTTTGTGTGGAAGAATGGGCCAAAATCACACCAGAGCAATGCATGCGACTAGTTTCTCCATACAGGAGGCGTCTTGAAGCTGTCATTACCAACAAAGGCTTCTGTACAAAGTATTAAATAAATATCAGTAAGTGTGTTCAATACTTTTTCCCTGTGTCATTTCACATTATTACACATAACTTAATTTCTGAACTTATTTGTTTTGGTTTCTTTGTATGTATGGATTACTTGGGTTGTTACCAACATCTGGTGAGACTTTCATGTCAATAGCACCTTTGGAAATATATTTACTGAGAAAAATGATGACGTGTTCAATACTTATTTCACCCGCTGTAGATCATTACAGGGGGGTTGTTTCAGGGAGGGGAACTGGCGTCGGTGGGGGTTGCGGACGTGGCACCAGGTCAGGTGGGGCATCTGGCTCAGGAGCAGGGCTGTAACCCTTTCCCAGATTGGGCACCGGTGGAGCGGACTGCTCCAGCCATGGAGCGGGGCAGACGACCGGGACCGGACTGGGCGCCAGTGCGGAGAACGGCTCCGGCCATGGGGCGGGGCAGACGACCGGGCCCGGACTGGGTACCGGTGGAGCGAACTGCTCCGGCATTGGAGCGGGGCAGATGACCGGGCCCGGACTGGTCACCGGTGGAGCGGACTGCTCCGGCACTGGAGCGGGGCTGACGACGGGTCCCGGACTGGGCACCGGTGAAGCGGACTGCTCCGGCACTGGCGCTACCAGGCTATGAACCGGCACAGGAGCCCTGGTGCGGGGAGCTGGGACAGGACATACCGGGCTGGGAACCGTCAAGGGAGGCTCCGTACTGGGCACACACACTGGAGGTCGTGTGCAGGGAACTGGCATAGGTCGTACCGGGCTGGGGATGCGCACCGGAGGTCTGGTGCGTGGCACCGGCACAGGTTGCACCAGATTGGGGAGGCGCACTGGAGGCCTGGTGCGTAGAGCCGGCACAGGTTGCACCGGGCTGGGAAGGCGCACCGGAGGGCGAGTGCGGGGAGCCGGCACAAGTCGTACCAGACTGGGAAGGCGCACCGGAGGGCGAGTGCGGGGAGCCGGCACTGTAGGCACCGGGATGGGCACACGCAGAGGGGGACCCGGGGGGGACCGTCACTAAAGACCCCGGGCTGGGGACTGACACTGGAGACCCTGTCTCTTCGTCAGCCTGTTAAGGAAGAGTCATAGCATAGCATAGCATAGATATGCATAGCTACAGAGTAACCAGTAAGTAATTACCTCTATGATGTCATCTTTGTCAAGAGCCCAAGTCCCTCCTTCATGGCTGTCTTTGCAAGGCCCTTTTCTCTGATCTCAGGAAAATGCTTTGGATTCATGCAGGAGACATCTGCACACAGCACTGCATTTTGTGTCCAGTACCACATTGTGTATCTTGATTTTGTAATCCATGTCTGCATTTGCAATGGGCTCGTCTTCTGCCAACTCACCTGGCTTTCTTTTCTTTTTTTTTGTTCTCTTCTCTGTTAGAGCAGTTTGAGCTTCGGCATCACAGTGCTGCTGCTCCTCCAGAATGCCATTGGCCCACTCAATAAAGTCGTCTGCTGCCATCTTCACACATTTTCACAGGTTATCCTCCTTTCCCATCACCAATTGCTGTGCTCTTATGATATCCATGCCACTTGTTTGCAAGTATTTAGAGAGAGGGTAGTGAGAAAAACCTCAGCTGTAAGTATGGCATCATACTTTAGGAGAGCATCCTTGTACCCTTGGGCCTTGCTTCGGATGGCAGGTTTTATGGTCACATCCTTTTCAATTCTTTCCATAGAGATGACCACATAGAGATGACCACATCCCAGTGGTGTCAGTTAGCACAAGGTTGAGGACATGTGAGTAACACCATATGTGTACTTGGTTAGGAGACTCTCCTGTGAGCAATGCAGAGAAACCCCTGTATTGTCCCTGCATATTAGCTGCTCTGTCTGTTGCATTACCAACACACTGTTTGATATCTATGTCCAACTTCTCAAGGGTCTGTTTCACAAGGTCCAAAAAGTACTGTCCAGTCGATGACTCACAGTCAATGACTGCAATGAGTCTCTCGTGGACAACATCAGTGACATATCGCAGAACTACTGCACACTGGTCTTTGGATGTTAAATCCTGTGTTGTGTCCATTTGTATTGAAAACATCCCTGCCTTTCTCACTTCAACAGCAATTGTCTGCTGAATCAACATTCTGATGACTTCAATTACTTTATTTGCTGTTGTTTTGGACATCATAGTTACCAAGGACCCTATTCCTTCACTTCCCATCTGCTTCTTGCTCTTCTCAATGCAATTACTAACATGCTCTTGTAAGCAGACATCATATTTGCTTAGCAACAATATAAACTCAAGAAACTTGCCATGATTGACGGCCATATTTTCCAAGTTATATGCAGCTTTGTGTCTGTGGCCTCTGTAGCTAAGCCCACATTTACCAATAACTTTAACTACATCAATCACACTTTCCATGACCTGCCTCCTCTTTCTGACCTGGTCTCGTTGCTTATCACTCAGAAGGGTACGGATGTCTGCTTTGCTGGCTCTGAGGAAAAAGGCTTCTGCACTTTCTCTATGGGTCTTACTTCTCTCATGTTCCTGTACTCTCTGATGAGCATGTTTCCAGGCCTGCATGCCTCCTTTGACAAATGCACTGCCTGAAGGTTTTGCGAATGCAAGACATACTGAGCAGAACAAGGAGTGAGTTACTTCATTGTATGTAAGCCATTTTCTGTTTGTGCCATCTTTGGAGTGGAATACATTGGGAATGACTCTTTGAGGGGTTTGTTTTGGGTGGTACTGAAAAAATAATCCACAATCCTTGGACTGAGGATGGGCAAAATAATCAAATGGATTTTCAGTGCTTTTGCTGTCCCTTTCTATTTTCCCTGTACTGGGCTCTGAACTTCTCTCTCTCTCTCTCTCTCTGCACATCTGGTTGCTCTGCAGAATGAGATTAACATTGTAAATAACCTAAATTTAAACTTGTATTATGTGTGCAGTCATCAATTGTATCACCCCCGATTACAGTCCTATTGATAATCTCATAAATACAGCACATATTAATTTAGAATCATAGCCTACATGTTTAGGTTTGTGCTCTTAAGTTGTACCTGAAGGTTCTAACTCTGAACTGACCACCATCTCCAGTTCTGCAGGAGCATCTGAAGCTCTAGTGCTGCTGCTGCTTCCTTCTCCACCTTTGCAAAGAAAACACTCTCTTATCATACTCACTATCATTAGTGAATCAGTAGGCTACATTAATACAGCTCTGGAAAAAATGGTCTCTTAATTTGGAGTGGTCTCTTATTTTTTCCCAGAGCTGTATATTATTGTAGTAACTTGCAATGCTGGTACTAATTGCGCTAATGATCTTTGTCATTGCCTGTGCTGTGTCACACAGGCTACTGTGTTATGTTCATGAATGTATTATGGTTACATTACTGTAGCCTGTTTCGCTGTACAGTGTATGTGCACTTTACCTAGCTTATGTGGCATGAGTAATGAGCTGTGATATAATTCCTCCAAGAAGACGTAAGACGTGCAAACTGTTTAGCCTACCGGCCATTGTGTCACTATTACACTGCAGCGGGAGAGTGAGATTCCACCTGATGCTTGGATTCTCCATCAACTCATTCCTTCTAGCTATATTATCGCTTGTCAAGTTGACTGTTCAAGACAGGCCAAAACGACCCTCAGGCCACCGGGAAATGTCCCGGTGCACCCGATGGCCAGTCCGTCACTGATCTGAATGTTGGTGAATTAGATACCATCTTTCCACATTTTTTAGAAGTAAACCTGGCATAAGTTAGCTATTAAAATTATTGGTGACTCAAGGAATCCGGTTGCAGTGGTTTAGTGGTTTACAACTCTACGTCCAATGTAAAATGTGCTCTATGCTGGACCTAAAGATTACACCTGTTGCCCCACCTGAGCGTAACCCCTTCTATGAGCTACGCCTAGGCGTAGATTTGACTCCTCGTTGGGAGCAGGTGCAAGGTTAAAATGAGACTAAATCATAATACGCATAGAAAATAATAGCAATCTATACAAGTCTAATGTTAATATTTTACAACCTCTGCGGCCTTTTCATGTTGTCTACGCACGAGTAAATAGCTAAATAATACACTTGATTTATGTTACATTACAGCATTCTAAATGTATCTGATCAGATTAGCAAACGAATAGATGTTATTTGCCCAGCCAAATAACAATATACACAGACGGAGATACATTGAAAGAAAATCACACTGATTGATTATTAGACAAGTCAAGGGCTTTTGGTCAGGATATAGGCTACTTGAGTGAAATAATTAACTTGTTATACTAGGCTACACGCTAGCAAAATGTTCTGATCAGTACTAATTGATGAGCACACTAAAGATTATTTTGGGGTGTGGTTTGGGCACAACTCTTTTTTTTTGCAACCGTGAGTGAGAGTGTCATTCAAGTTTATCTAATCTGTTGTGTTGTTGTTCATGTGTCTTATTGACAAGAAAAATGTTGCGTGGAAGGTACTATGCAGCATGCAGAGCCCCTCAGCTTTGTCGAGGTATGTCAAGTATCCTTGTAGGCCTATTTGGTGGGGATAATGTCATGCCAGCTGTAATGCCTCTTTCTTTTTAGGCAACTTGATCTAATTCACATTGTGAATTTTTCACGTGCTGTGAAAAACATCCTGCCTGTTCCCAGTGCCCAACAAGGCGCACCCCACTGTCCTGAACGACTTCAGACCTGTAGCGCTAACATCCCACATCACGAAGACCCTGGAAAGGTTAGTCCTCACTCACCTCAGACCCCTGGTGTGTACATCACTGGACCCCCTGCAGTCCGCATATCAGCGCAACATTGGGGTGGATGATGCAATGTTTTTTTTACTTCTCCAGTGCCTTCAACACCATTCAGCCCCTGCTACTGGGTGAGAAAATGAAGAGGATGAAAGTGGAAGCAACCTTAGTCTCCTGGGTCACGGACTACCTCACCTGTAGGCCACAATTTGTGCGACTACAGAGCTGTGTGTCAGAACTCCACTGCACACCTGGTCGAGGCAAATTTATGGTGAAATGAATGTCTTTCCACTTCCGTATTATGGCCCCAACAGAAGCTTAGAAATGCGCCTATAACCAATGCCATCATTATGTTTTGCAACAATTAGGTTGCGAAGGTCTTGAGACAGCTCTTTGCTTTTACCCATCATGAGATGTGTCTTTTTGTAGGCCATCAGTTGGGACTGAACCAGCTGATATTAATTTGCACTGACAGGGGGCTGGATTGCTTTTTAATTACTGATAGTTTTCAGCTGTTGTCTTGGCTTTCCATGGCTTTTTGAACCTCCCTTTCTTCATGTGTTCAATACTTTTTCCCTGTGTCATTTCACATTATTACACATAACTTAATTTCTGAACTTATTTGTTTTGGTTTCTTTGTATGTATGGATTACTTGGGTTGTTACCAACATCTGGTGAAACCTTCATGTCAATAGCACCTTTGGAAATATATTTACTGAGAAAAATGGTGACGTGTTCAATACATATTTCACCCGCTGTACATGGTTAGAAGATGTTTTTGCGAGTGTAGCGAAATGGACTAAGATCCAGTGGAATAGTAAGCTTTAAAGTATACATTATATACACATAAGAAATTGGTGATGCAGTATGTAACGATTAGGTGACTAAGATACCGAGAATAGTATAGCGTACAGTTAGACATACGAAATGAGTAGTGCAAGATACAGAAACATTATTAAAGTGACTAGCGTTTCATTTCTTAAGTGGCCGGTGCTTTCTAATCTCAAATCAAATCAAATGTTATTGGTCACATACACATGTTCAGCAGATGTTAACACGGGTGTCGCGAAATGCTTGTGCTTCTAGTTCTGACAGTGCAGTATAGGAATGAAGGAATGAATTTGGCCCATATACATAAGGACTAGTGGCATGGACTAAGATACAGTAAAAGACTGAGATGGGGAACGCAAGATATGTAAACATTGTTTAAATTAATGTGATAACGAAGGATAGTATAGAATACAGTATATACATAAGGGATGAGTGATGCCAGATATGTAAAAATTATTAAAGTGGCTAGTGTTCAATACCTTAAAGTGACCAGTGATTTCTAGTCTGTGCCTCTAGGCAGCAGCCGCTAATGTGCTGTTTCAATGTAGCAAAGAGTTTTTTTTTTGCCACTAATTAGAGTAAATGTAATTCCTGTGAATCTGTTCTGTTGTATTGTCGTCATCTTAAGGTTGAACACTGAGAGTTTTGTATCTTCAGTGAGGCTTATAGAGTTGTATGAGTTCCTCAAAAGCCTATGCAAATCCCAAAGTTGGAGTAGGTAGCAATTTATTTGTATATGTAAAATAGCAATATTAATATTATAATAGAATGTGTAAAATACATAAATATTCAAGGTGAATTGAAATTTGCAGTGCACAAACTTATTAAAATGTTTCAGTTGTGTATGTTACTTTTGTTTTATTTGATGACTTTATTTAATTCAAAGTCCTCATCTCTGTAGAGCTGCTGCCTATGTTGTCTGACATAAATCAACATTTTAGTAGTAAATACGCATATTTTAATGACTGCTGAATACCAACAAACCATTACTTAGATAATGTATTTTCAGGTACAGATACCTCGCAAATCATCTGCTCTCTATCCCTCTCGATTGCACATTATTCTCTCTTCTCTCCATCTCCATGCCCACACAGACCGGACAAGTAGGCGTACAATTGATCATGGTCATTGTAGTTCATTACCATGTTTTCTGCACTAATGTAACGTATATGCAGGGAGTCTGGAAGCAGTTGCAGAAGGTGAGTTTATTAATAATAATAATAATAATAATAATAATAATAATAATAAACATGCCACTAATACAAAACAGGCGCTGCATACTGAATGTAACCAAAAAACAATACTGCCTGATGACTGAGGCAACTGAGGGCTATATGAAGGGAGAGTAATCAGTGTGTTGATGAAGTCCAGGTGTGCTTAACGATGGGGAGCAGTGGGGAGCAAGTCCAGGTGTGCGCAATGTGGGTTGCCAGGACCAGTGGTTAGTAGACCGTTGACGCAGAGCACCGGAGGGAGCAGGAGTAGGCGTGAACTAAATTGGCCTGTTGGAAACTACAAACCCCTATTACATTGCACAGAAAATGCACATTGAACTTAGAAAAAATTATAAAAATGGAATTCAAAATATTTAAACAATCAATTAGTTATTTATTAACCTAAATAAGGAACTGCCTTTAAGGTAACCACCCAGGCTCATTACATACTAAACATGCCTAATATTGAGGATGTGAATATGAGTATTCCGACAAAGCCCATGTCGCTAACAAGTATAGTCATGGGTGGTAACTCTACAATTCACTTGATTGACAAGGCACGCTGGGAAATATGCAAATAAGGCTTTACACTAAACAGTGCATTCATCTATCACTGAAAAGTATGGACCCGAATAGACACTGGACCTTTGTTAAATTTAACACGCTCAGTGTTTAATACTGGAGAAGTTGCTGCGTGTGTGTGTGTGTGTGTGTGTGTGTGTGTGTGTGTGTGTGTGTGTGTGTGTGTGTGCATTGTGTGTATTGTGTGTATGTTTTTATGACAGCACAGTTACTGTCTGTTTCAGACAGTCAACACCTTTCTACCACCATTCTATCAAAATATAATTCAATGGGGGACTTCCAACAGTGTGTATGGTGATGGTTATGGGAACCTGGATTAAAGTGATGGAATCATAAAATGACAGGCACAGATGGTGGAGAGTATATAATCACTTTGTCTCCGAGTTTTAGCCTGCCATGTTGTGGATCTTATTGGTTTAGCTTTCCATCCACACCAATGTCTTCCTTATGTGAATTGATATTATCACTGATGTTGAAGGACCCCAAAGGACACCTCCTGAGGTGGCAGTGATGATGCCTGCCTGGCCTGCCAGCCCAGTAATCAGGAAAGGCTTGTGCCCCAAATGGCATCCTATTTCCTAAATAGAACTACTTGCTCTGGTCATAAGTAGTGCACTTTATAGGAAATAGGGTGCCATTTGTTATCATCGCAGATGTGTGTGTGTCTGATGGTGATTACACTCTGTTTTCATAATTCAGTCACTTGGCACACAGAGGTTTTGTTGCTCAGTCTCTAATATAAATAACTACCACACTTCCAGAGGATACACTCTTAAAAATAAAAGGTGCAAGTTGGAACCAAATAAGGTGCCATAGGGGAACCATTGTAGGGTCTCTGAAGAGACTTATTTGCAAGAGCTGAGGAAGAACCATTTAAGAACCTTTATTTTTTTCAGTGTATATACCATCAAGAAATAGATAAACTTTAGAAAGCAAAGCAGAGTTAGTTCAATTCGTTTTGATAACAGACCACAAAAATGGTAATTAACCACCAGAATGTGACGCCGGCCCAGATTCTATTGTCCTTGTCTCATTTAATGCTTGTCACGTATGAAATGAACTATAGGGGCCTCCACAAGCACTTATTATAAAAAATTGCGGGCAAAAAAATGCATTTCATGGGATCCAGAACCTACTTTAACAAGCTTAATGAACTCTCACTTATTTTTAATAGTATTTTTTCATACTCATGCATCTTCATAAAGAGCATCTTCCCCAAAGTCTGCAGGTGAGGGGTGTCATTTCAAACAGCTGTGGCAGGCAATCATAGTCAGAGAGAGAGAGAGAGAGAGAGAGAGAGAGAGAGAGAGAGAGAGAGAGAGAGAGAGAGAGAGAGAGAGAGAGAGAGAGAGAGATAGAGAGAGAGGATCCTCACGATAAATCACATACTCCCTCCTTTCCCTCCACGTTTCCCCCAATCCCTCTGTTTCTTATCTGGCAAATGTCAATGGATTGTCTTGATTTTCTGGCGGCCTAGAGGTGAGGAAATGAAGAGCGAGTGAGAGGAGAACTACCAAGACTTCCATAACTTTCTAAATCACCTGTATGGTACCTAAGGGTACCTAAGGGATGAGGAGGAAGTGGTGGGTGGAGGCTGGGGAGACGTACTCCCAGGGGCACCCACACACACACACACACACACACCAAGGTTAGGGCTCCAGGCCAGCTCCCAGCTGAACTCACTACAATACCTCCCAACAAATAGCATCCACTTGTAAACAAACACATAAATACATACACACTCACACAATGTACATAGTTATTCATGTTACACAGACATAGACCATCTTCTATTCAAAGTATTTTTAGGAAGTGCTTCTGTACACACATATGCATTACTTTTTTGGACCCTAGTCAAATGTAGTGTTCAATATAGGGAATAGGATACCATTTGGGATGCATTCAATGACAAGTAAGATTGGTAATAAGCAGTGTTGTTTGGTTGTGCATAATGGAGGGTTTATGGTACATCACCCACTGAAACCTCGTACCCAACTAGAGCAACATCCTGTGGAAAACAAGGTTGACATTCAAATATACAATAACATTTCAAATATAGCAGTACTGCAACGAGGGGAAGCATGGTGGGTGAAATCCCATTGCTGTGTAGTTAATCCATATTTATGGAGCAGTGCTTTATGAATAATATCTTCGTATTAGTATCCTGTCAGTTGCACCTTTTTTTGCACCTTTTCTCATTGCTTTTAGTAAATAGAATGTGCAATACGTGCAGTTGTCTGTAATTAAACCCTGGGCACTAAGGACTGTATTTTAAGGGGATTACTATTATTACCCCAAATTATATCATACACACATTTAGCTATTTAAGTATCTCTTCCTGTCATTTACCTGTACAGTTTGTGTAACCATGCAAGTATTCACTTATCTGTAAATATAACTGTATATTTACCTGTACAGCTAATTTAACCATGCAAAATATTAACTTACCTGTTCATTTAGCCAGTCTGTTTATTAAGTAAACTATTATTACCCTCGCTCATATCATATGCATTTTTAGCTACTGAAGTATTTCTCTGCCATCGACCTGTATAGTATAGTTAACCATCCAACATCCACCAATGTATAGTGTACATATTCAGCCAACCACCCATACTATGCAATGTCTTTTTATAGCTTTTTTTGCACTCCAGATATCTTGTATTTCTATACTTTTTCATGTACCGTGTATCTCTCTTTTGTGTAGTTTCGTTGTGGCATTTTGCACCTGCCCTGTGTTTTTGTTGTTGTAGCTGCTTGACAAAGAAATTTCCCCCTCGGGGATCAATAAAATATCTATCTATCTATCTATCTATCTATCTATCTATCTATCTATCTATCTATCTATCTATCTATCTATCTATCTATCTATCTATCTATCTATCTATCTATCTATCTATCTATCTATCTATCTATCTATCTATCTATCTATCTATCTATCTATCTATCTATATCGCCAACCGCTGATAAACCCCACAGAATAATAATACCTTATATGGTTTGGTCGCTGCATAATGCATTTGCGAGGATGTGTCAAAATGACAAGACTATAAATACATGTATTTTTGTTGTTGGTAGTTCACCATATGCTTCACCGGGTCAAAACAGTTCGTGCATACTGTATATTATGACAAAATATTATGACCAAACAGCGCAACCAAGACCTTTCTTGCTTTATCTTAGATTTATTCTGTCTATTTTGAGGAAGGGTTACTGTATGTTGTTGCTATGGTGTCTCAAGAGTAGTGTTGAGCGAATAACTGAAATATTGGTTATTTTTCGTTTTTATAAACAACAAATTGACTGATGTTGGTACAATTATTTGAATTACATTTTTTCTTCTCTAGAGTTAAATCTGATCAAGCCCGAGCTGTGCGATGTAGTAGGGGGTTTTAGTTTCCAACGAGCCAATATTCTACATAGTTTAACGCAGAAAAAGAGGTAATAAACTACAATGACCATAATCCATTGTGTGCCTAGTTTGGTAGGCACAGAGACAGAGAAAATAAAGAAAAATGCATGTTTGAGATGGATAGAGAGCAGTTGATTCGTGAGGTATCTCTACCTGAAAATACATTATCTAAGTGATTGATAGTTGGTATTCAGCAGTCATAAAAGTATGCTTTATTTACTTTGAAGAACTACTAAAATAGTTATTTTGTCAGACAGCATAGGCAACATCTCTATAGAGATGATGACTTGGATTTAAATAATTAAGTAATCAAAAACAAATGTAATATACACAACAACTAAATATTTAATTAAAGTAAAGTAATGTGAATAAATTATGTTTAACAAGTGATAAGCAGTAATGGGTAGTCACTACCATCATGGGACTTTCATTAATTGTTTGATTATGTGTTGTTAAAGCATTCAACCCACATAATGCATAGTGCATTTAATGTTTAGAAAAATATCAAAATCAAAAACAGATTGTTTTACAATCTAACTGAAACCAAAGCGACCTCAAAAAGCACTAATCGGGCAGCACTTGTATGTGAAAAATAAAGATTTCTAATATGCGACATTTAGAAAATCTAGTTTACTATAAATACCTGGATGTCATAGTCATTTTGGCTTTGATAACAGCTGATCATTAGCTGTCAATTAGATATGTGAATGCACTACTGAAATGAACCAACAACAGGAAATGCAAATGAGCATGACGCATTCTCAGTATGCGAAAATACGCGAAACATTCAAAAATGTTGAGGATGTGTTGTTGCCTACCCTTACCATGTGGGGGTGGCCCACCAGGAAGTCTAGGATTCAGTTGCAGAGGAAGGTGTTCAGTTCCAGGGTCCTTAGCTTAGTGATGAGCTTGGAGGGCACTGTGGTGTTGAACGCTGAGCTGTGGTCAATTAACAGAATTCTCACATAGGTGTTCCATTTGTCCAGGTGGGAAAGTGTGCCGTACAATAGAGATTGCATCATCTCTATCTCTAATATTTACTAAATAAACTAAAGTAAAAAAATTAAATAAAAAAGTAACATAACAATAACAAGGCTACATACAGGGGGTACCGGTACCGAGTCAATGTGTGGGGGTACAGGTTAGTCGAGGTAATTTGTAAAGTGACTATACATAGATAATAAACAGTGAGTAGCAGCAGGGGGGGTCAATGTAAATAGTCCGGGTGGCCGTTTGATTAATTGTTCAGCAGTCTTATGGTTTGGGGGGGTAGAAGCTGTTACGGGATCGTTGTCCCTATACAGGGACGGTTGCTGCTCAACAGCCAACTTTCCGGGACATAGACATATCTTATATGGGCAGAAAGGTTAATATAACTGCAGTGTCCAATTTACAGTAGCTATTACAGCTAAAAATACCATACTATTGAGGATAGTGCAACAACAACAAAACACTTTTATCACGTCAACTAGTTTGGTACATTCACCTCTGAAGATAAATCATGTACTTACATTCAGTAATCTTGCTCTGATTTGTCATCCTGAGGGTCCCAGAGATAAAATGTAGTGTAGTTTTGTTTGAAAAATCAATTTTTACATTCAAATGTTGGAACTGTGTTCTACAGTTTGACCTCTGGCTCCACACCCACCCAGCCCGGCCGTCTGTAAGGAAGCTAATGATCCATCATGTATAACATTCCTTACCATTTTTTCAAAGATGAAAAAAAAAACTGCATGTTTTTTGGTTTGTATTATCTTTTACCAGATCTAATGTGTCATATTCTCCTTCATTAATTTAACAACTTCAAAGTCTTTCCTTTAAAATTATATCAAGAATATGCATATCCTTGCTTCAGGTCCTGAGCTGCAGGCAGTTAGATTTGGGTATGACATTTTTGCACTTATTGATGAAGCCGGTGACTGAGGTGGCCATTGAATGAATCCCGGAACGTACTCCAGTCTGTTATAGCAAAACAGTCCTGTAGCATAGCACCCGCGTCACATGTAGTATGTTTGATGCTGAAAGCTATCCTTTTCCATATTTTTAAGAAGTTCAAAGCATCGGAGTCAGCACGGCAGGCCACAGCCGCATCCTGGAAGTGGTAGTGAATGAAGGGCTGCAAGGTCTGCAACTCCATCACCCCACCGGTAACCATCTCCTCATCCTCCCAAGGTGCGGTTTTGGTCTCCTTTCACTCTCCCAAGGGTCCAGCTGTGGAGGCAGGAGAAAGAGACACCAAACTTGGTCCTCGAGACCCCCAGTGGTACACAATTTCTTTTTTGCACTAGCACTACACAGCTGACTCAAATAATCAACTAATCATCAAGCTTTCACCATTTGTAATCAACTGTGCCTTTTGGTATACAAAATATATTTTTATTTGTTTAACACTTTTTTGGTTACTACATGATTCCATATGTGTTATGTCATAGTTTTGATATCTTCACTTTTATTCTACAATGTAAAAAATTGTGCAAACCGGTACCATTTACCTTCGGACGAGTCCCGTGACACTTGTGGGGGTCATGTTCTTGAGAGTCTCCCCTTTCCATAAAGTGGTCATAATAGTTTGTAGGTCAAAACCGCTATAGATGTTTTCGTGAGAATACTTTTTTATTTTTTATGGTCTGACAAAACAGCTATTTTACACCACTGAGTGTTAATTTAACACCTGAATCAACAAAGGCTTCCTCTCACCAGGGCCACGACAGAATTATCAACCGCTACGGGAGCAGGCTCAACCTCTACCCAGCTGGGTCAGTTCCTTAGAAACATTCACAGTGGCAGCCAGGCAGCAGCAGCTGCATTCAAACCACCGCCTGGTTAAAGAGGGGTGTGTGTCTGTGAAGCTTCAGCTTCTGTCAGTGGGCAGCGGGTGTATATATCCATCACACAGTGGTGGACACAAGCAGACAGGCACCCTCTATACCTGTAATTACTGAAATGTGGGTGTTTTTGTGTGTGTGTGGGTGTGGGTGTGTGTGGACATGTTTATATCCCTGAGTGCCTGTAATTGCATATGTGTGTATTCCAGTGTACATCGACATAACGCAAAAGGAAAAATTGTTACTGAAGCAAAGCAAGGGGGTAAATATTTAGGTAAAGGCGCCTACACTGGAGTTGGCAGTTTGTGATAGCACCACTCCCCCCACGAGGCAGCATCACCCAGCCAGGCACTCAGTCTACGCTCTGCAGCCACATGCTCTATGCAATACCAGAGACTGATCCGTCTCTCAGGGTGAGTCCCAAATGGCACCCTATTCCCTATATAGTGCACGACTTTTGACCACACAGCAAATTGGTGTTGCCTAGTGATTTTTCAGTGCAACATTTCTAGTGTTGATTCAGTTAAATTAACACTCACTTGTGTAAAATAACCCCAGTGTTGGTGTTAATAACCAGAGTTGAGTGGGAGAGTGTGATTCTATCAGTGTTAATATGTGGAGAGTAAAACATTCCCATCAAAACCACAACGTGAGAACTTTCATGTGCCTTAATAATAAACTTTATTCTGTAAATTCAAATAAAATTGTTAAATTACGAGCCTAGTTGGTTATGCCACAGAAAAAGACAGCAACCTTCCCACTAGCCATGATTGGCTGAGATAATGAGTGGGCTGGACATGCCGAGAGAGGAGTTTGGATTGGTCTGCCATATAGAAGGCATCTGTCTATTTGAGCTGGTCAGTACGTGTAAGTAATCCTATCTAACACAACTTTTAAAAAATGTATTGTGTAGTGGAGCTGCATAATTGTTGGCTCTCCACTTTCTGGAGAATCGAGTTTTGAAATCAGTGGAATTATTGTATTATAACTAAAGAGATGGGGAAAACACCTGTCTCTGGATTACATCTTCAAACTAAGGGCAACCATGGCATTCGTGCTGAATGGGTGTAGACAAAGAAGACCTCTTCACTAGGTACCAAAACATTAGAAGGCCATTTTCTTAAAAGTGAGATAATCAACTTTCAAAGCAGAATTACTTTCTCATTGTTGACTTAAATGCAGTGTACAATATACCATTTTGTAGTTATGTGTCTCTGCTTTTATCCAGTGTAAAAAATACCATTTCAAATTTTGCTACATAAGATCCAATCAAGGTGGTCGGTCACAAATATACTTTATCTAGTCCTTGGCCTATATCCTAATCTAAGGGTATTTGTCACATGCACAGGATACAGAAGGTGTAAACAGTACAGTGAAATGGTTACTTGCATAGTGGAGTCTATTGTTTAGACATGTAGCTAGCTAGCTAAACAATTAACCATAATCCCAACTCATACTACCATGCATGAATCTGCAGGTAGCTAAAGCTAACCAACTAGGTTCAATGTTCACTAGCTAGCGAACATTAGGCTATAACTAGCAATAGTTGGCTAGCTTGCTATCTAACAATGCTCTTTAACTTGCAATGAAAACTCACTAAATGTGAAATTTATAATATCTAAAAAAACAATGGTAGAAAGGATTATCAACACATAAGGAGCAGCTCACATTATAGACAGTAGTATGCGACATGACAGACCAATTGAAAATTATCTTTCGGCAAGTCTAGCCCATCCATTATCTCAGCCAATCATGGCTAATGGGAAGGTTCCTATCTTTTTCTGTGGCTAAACCAACTACATTCGTAATTTTAAAAAATGTACTCATATTGACAGATGGACTACAAGTTTGTTATTAAGGCACATAAAAGTTTACATGTTCCAGAAGGACTTCCTGCCAAGAAACACATTAACTTGGCAGGAGAAAAACAAAAACAATTAAATTGACTCTCCTTTGAAGTAGTGACATGCGACATACACCTAGCTTCCTGAAATATAAGGTGTTACTGCATAACACTAAAAGTGTTAATTCCCTAACACTGAAAAAGTGTAAAAGCATCATTTCTAATACAGTGTTAATTTAAGTTGGAATTTGCAACAACCATGGTATTAGGGACCCAACACTCTTGGGATGTTAGTTCATCAACAATTAAAAAACGTTTAACACTATTTCTTTGGGTCACATGTAATTACTGAGAAGTTGTTATATTTAACACTGTGGTTGTTAAAATTCCAATCGTAAATTTGCTGTGCAGAGGACTTGGTTGCCCATGACTGAAGGAAGGATATCATGTGGTTGCATACCAAAAGGCACCCTTTTCCCTATAGTGCACTACTTTTGACCAGCGTTTTGACCAGAGCCTTATGGGCCCTGCACAGCAAATTCTCCAGTGTTGAATCAACATTGACAGTGTTACATTTAACACTGGGCCAGTATGAAAATGGGTCCACACTTTTCAGTGTTCAATTATCACAGTGCTTGGTGCTGATCCTGTTACATTTTGTCAGTAGAATTAACACCTGTGGTGTTACAGTAACTCGTTTGGGGTGTTGTTTTAAAATATTTTCTTATGACAATACATCTTTTTTTTTTTACAAGACCATACTTCGACTGCCAGGTTTTACCCCAATGCAGTGGTCTGAAACTCCTGGTTTACAGGCCACATCAGCAAGTTACATTATGCTGGCTTGCAAAGTGTTAAATAATTCCTATTGGAATCCAACCAGAGTTAGGATATCTCACAATTTGAACTTTTAATCACCCCCCAATATTCAGTTTGAATGACTGCCAAGTAAGGGAAGATTGATAAATGAGACTAACTGAACCATCTAAACTGGCACAACCAGTAAGAAAAAACACTTACAGATTGGATTAGTTTAGAAAAATGTAAAAGGTAAAGGGGTCTGAATACTTTCCGAAACCACTATAGTCCTTAGTGGGCATGATGGATGCATTCTAGTTTCCCTATCTCAATGCCAGGGTAGGGATCTAATTTGACAACTGCCTTTCTATGCAGTACTGTCACCATCTGACAGCATCTCGGTGTAACGAAAGCGGTGGCGACTGACTGATCTGGCACACATGCGTTTAGCTGCTTCCTGCTCCATTGCTTTGTTCGATCCTGAGAAGTTTTGAGCACAGTCATCTGCATGTGAGTCCTTCCATTCCCTGAACTCCTCCTCAGTAATTCCACATTTCCTTTTCATCACACATGCATGGCAGTATGAAGTATGAAGACATCACTAAGCTAAGGATCCTAGGACTAAACACCTCCCTCTGCAACTGGATCCTGGACTTGTTGTTACCTACCCTGATAAGGGTAGGTAATGTGTTGTTACCTACCCTGTTACCTACCCTGTGTTGTTACCTACCCTGGTAAGGGTAGGTAACAACACATCTGCCACGCTGATCCTCAACATTGGGGCCCCTCAGGGGGGCGTGATTACAGGGCCAGAGAGTTACTCACGGATGGATGGATGCCTAATTGATCAACTAGGTCCTAACACCCCAAAGGTTTCAGCACGGCACGACACCCCGGTGAGGCATTAAACAGTTTAAACATTAAACAGTTTGGCCAGGCTCCTTCTCTCTGCCACTGTCAAGGTTGCTTCCCCAGAACAGAGCTAGCCTTCCTGATCAGCGTATTTACCAGAGAAGCATCACCGGCCTTTATGTTGGCGCCCCAGCACACCACTGCAAAAATGATGGCACTTTAACTAGGTAAGGCAATGATGATGGGTTGTTGGGTGGGATCCAGGTCCGGTTTTGATCATTTTGTTGCAAAGGTGGATGAGGGCCTCTAGCGGGTCATTTGTGTTGTTGGGTGGTTCTTGGCTTTTCACAGGTCTTGGCGTGCTTCCCCCCTGACTGCCTGGTGGCCCTGTAAGTACCTTGATTTATGTTCCTCTAACTCCCCTGAATATCTCTGTAAATCCAGCAATAACTCTGTCAACTCGACAAGTGCGATTACTTCTATTGTGAATTACACAATTATGGAGACCCCCTCGGTTTTCAAATCACGTAGAGGGCTTGGGCTGTTACATGTAACCGTGCGAAGCTTGATGTCAAATATATATATTGTTGATGTCTGGGTGAAAAATACAAGCCCTGATATTCTGGTATTCTGGATATTGACCTGGCTTCAGGATTTGATCATGGATAAGGACATTGAAAAGGCTGATTACAATATCTTAAGGTGTGATTAACAAAACAAAGGGAAGGGTGACTATGTACAGTGCATTCGGAAAGTATTCAGACCCCTTGACTTTTTCCACATTTTGTTAAGTTACACAAAACCCCATAATGACAAAGCAAAAACAGTTTTTTTGATGGATATATCACATTTACATAAGTATTCAGACTCTTTACTCTGCACTTTGTTTAAGCACCTTTGACAGCGATTACAGCCTTGATTCTTCTTGGGTATGACACTACAAGCTTGGCACACCTGTATTTGGGGAATTTCTCCCATTCTTCTCTGCAGATCTTCTCAAGCTCTCAGGTTGGATGGGGAGCGTCGCTGCACAGCTATTTTCAGTTCTCTCCAGAGATGTTCAATTGGGTTCAAGTTCGGGCTCTGGCTGGGCCACTCAAGGTCATTCAGAGACTTGTCCCAAAGCCAGTCCTGCATTGTCTTGGCTGTATGTTCAGGGTCGTTGTCCTGTTGGAAGGTGGACCTTCGCACCAGTCCTGAGTGCTCTGGAGCAGGTTTTCATCAAGGATGTCTCTTTACTTGGCTCAGTTCATCTTTCCCTCGATCCTGACAAGTCTCCCAGTCCCTGCCACTGAAAAACATTCCCACAGCATCATGCTGCCCCCACCATGCTTCACCATAGGGATGGCGCCAGGTTTCCTCCAGACGTGACGATTGGCTTTCAGGCTAAAGGTCTTGGTTTCATCAGACAAGAGAATCTTGTTTCTCATGGTCTGAGAGTCTTTAGGTGCCTTTTACTAAGGAGTGGCGTCCATCTGGCAACTCTACCATAAAGGCCTCATTGGTGGAGTGTTGCAGAGATGGTTGCTCTTCTGGAAGGTTCTCCCATCTCCACAGAGGAACTGTGGAGCTCTGTCAGAGTGACCATCAGATTCTTCGTCACCTCCCTGATGAAGGACCTTCACCCTCGATTGCTCAGTTTTGCCGGGTGGCCAGCTCTAGGAAGAGTCTTGGTGGTTCTAAACTTCTTCCATTTAAGAATGATGGAGAGCACTGTGTTCCTGGGGTCCATCAATGCTGCAGAAATGTTTTGGTACTCTTCCCCAGATATGTGCCTCGACACAATCCTGCTTCAGAGCTCTACGGACAATTCCTGCGACCCTAATGGCTTGGTTTTTGCTTTGACATGCACTGTCAACTTTGTGACCTTATGTAGACAGGTGTGTGCCTTTACAAATAATGTCCAATCAATTGAATTTACCACAGTTGGACTCCAATCAAGTTGTAGAAACATAAATTTCGAGTCTCATAGCAAAGGGTCTGAATACTAATTACGTTTTTTTTGCTAGAGTACTTTCCGAATGTACTGTATTTGATATCAACTCTTGTGGCATCATGTTCTGTAAGTGTCCCCAAAAGTTTAAGTGTTTGGTTATAGATTTGGCCTCATGCTAAAAAATGAATTTGTTTGTAGCAGGGATTTACAGCCCCCATTTTGATATTTGATACTATTTTAGGATATTAAAACCTTTTCTATCATCAGAATTTGTTATTTTAGGAGATTCTCGTGACACCAATCTGGATTTCTATCTCAATAGATAGATAGATAGATAGATAGATAGATAGATAGATAGATAGATAGATAGATAGATAGATAGATAGATAGGTACTTTATTGATCCCCCGGGGGGGAAATTTCCTTGTCAAGCAGCTACAACAAAACACAGGGCAGGTGCAAAATGCCACAACGAAAGTACACAAAAGACAGATACACGGTACATGATACATAGAGCGGCAGTATGAAAAAGTATAGAAATACAAGATATCTGGAGTGCAAAAAAAAGCTATAAAAAGACATTGCATAGTATGGGTGGTTGGCTGAATATGTACACTATACATTGGTGGATGTTGGATGGTTAACTATACTATACAGGTCGATGGCAGAGAAATACTTCAGTAGCTAAAAATGGGTATGATATGAGCGAGGGTAATAATAGTTTACTTAATAGACAGACTGGGTAAATGAACAGGTAAGTGAAAATGTTGCATGGTTAAATTAGCTGTACAGTTAGGTATACAGTTATATTTACAGATAAGTGAATACTTGCATGTTTACACAAACTGTACAGGTAAATGACAGGAAGAGATACTTTAATAGCTAAATGTGTGTATGATATCATTTGGGGTAATAATAGTAATTCCCTTAAAATACAGTCCTTAGTGCACAGGGTTTAATTACAGACAACTGCACGTATTGCACATTCGATATACTAAAAGCAATGAGAAAAGGTGCAACTGGCAGGATACTAATATGCATTCCTGAGTGAATGCCTACGTAGGTTAAGTCCAATAATTACTTACAATATTGCATGTGATATAATATAACAACTGTACATGAGTATGTATATACAGACCTGTATGAATAAATAAATAGGTCCTGAGTGGATGAGTGCTGACGGACCAGAGTTACTCACGGATGGATGCATAATTGTTAAACTAGGTCCTAGCACCCCAACAGTTCCAGATCTATGTTGCCGACGGCACGGCACCCCGGTGAGGCATTATATAGTCTCATAGCCGCCGGCAGGAAGGACCTCCTGTAGCGCTCTCTGGCACACCGTGGTGGGATCAGTCTGTGACTGAAAGTGCTCCTCTGCGTCATAACCATAGCGTGCAGAGGGTGGGTGACGTTGTCCATGATGGCCAGCAGTTTGGCCAGGATCCGTCTCTCCGCCACCTCCTCTAGAGTGTCAAGGCTCATCCCCAGGACAGAGCTAGCCTTCCTGATCAGCTTTTTTACCCGAGAAGCATCACCGGCTTTGATGTTTGCTCCCCAGCACACCACTGCAAAAAAGATGGCACTGGCCACCACAGACTGGTAGAAGGTATGCAGTAGTTTACTGCACACGTTGAAGGACCTGAGCCTCCTCAGAAAGTAGAGTCGGCTCTGGCCCTTTTTGTACAGGGCCCCGGTGTTACCGGCCCATTCCAGCCTGTTGTCCATATGGACTCCCAGGAACTTGTATGACCCAACCATTTCCACATCCATCCCCTGTATAGGGACTGCAGTCAGTTGTGCCTTGGTTCTCCTGAAGTCCACCACCATCTCCTTTGTTTTGCTGATGTTGAGCTGAAGGTGGTTCTGCTCACACCACAACACAAAGACACTGATTGTGCTCCTGTACTCCTCCTCCTGCCCACCCCTGATGCACCCTACAATAGCAGAGTCATCCGAGAACTTCTGTAGGTGGCATATTTCAGAGTTATATCTGAAGTCTGAGGTGTAGAGGGTTAACAGGAAGGGGGACAGGACCGTACACTGGGGGGCCCCTGTGTTGCTAACTGCCCGTTCTGACACACAGCTCTGTAGTCGCACAAATTGTGGCCTACCGGTCAGGTAGTCCGTGACCCAGGAGACTAAGGGTGCTTCCACTTTCATCCTCCTCATCTTCTCACCCAGTAGCAGGGGCTGAATGGTATTGAAGGCACTGGAGAAGTCAAAAAACATAACCCTCACAGTGCAACCTGCGTTGTCCAGGTGAGAGTAGGCCCTCTGCAGAAGGTAGATGATTGCGTCATCCACCCCTATGTTGCGCTGGTATGCAAACTGCAGGGGGTCCATTGATGAACACACCAGGGGTCTGAGGTGAGCGAGGACTAACCTTTCCAGGGTCTTCATGATGTGGGATGTTAGCGCTACAGGTCTGAAGTCATTCAGGACAGTGGGGTGTGCCTTCTTGGGCACTGGGACGAGGCAGGATGTTTTCCACAGCACAGGGACCCTTTCTAGGCTCAGGCTAAGGTTGAAAAGACGCTGGAGTATTCCACACAGTTGGTCAGCACAGACCCTCAGCACCCTTGGGCTGATGCCATCGGGGCCCGCCGCTTTCCACTGGTGTAGTCTCTCCAGCTCTCTCTTCACTTGGTTGGTGGTGAAAGCCAGCCCAGGTGGGGAGGTGGGGGGAAGGGGGGTGTTGAGGATCAGTCCAGGGGGAGCAGGGGCGGTGGTGGGGTCACTGATTGTCTCAGCAGAGGTGCTGTGAGCAAAGTGGGGGTGGGACAGCCGTGAGGGTGTGTGGTCTGGGGAGCTGGAGGGGAGGTGGACAGGGCCAGTATCAAACCTGTTAAAAAATTGGTTCAGCTCATTGGCTCTGTCCTGGGTCCCCTCCGTCTGCCCACTGTTTGACTTTTTGAAGCCAGTGATATTTCTCATACACTTCCACACCTCTCTCACCTGGCTCTGCCTCAGCTTGTCCACCATCTTCTCCTTATACACTCTCTTCCCCTCAGCAATCCGCAACTTCAGCTCCCTCTGGACGCATTTCAATTTGTCCTTGTCCTTGTCCTTGTCCCTCTCCTTGAAGGCCCTCTTCTTCTCATTCAGCAGGGCCTTCAGGTCGCTGGTGACCCAGGGTTTATTGTTTGGGAAACAGCGTACCTTCCTGGTGGGTACAGTGTTGTCTACACAAAAATTAATATAGTCTGTTATGCAGTCAGTGAGTCCATCGATGTCCTCCCCATGAGCCTCACAGAGCACATCCCAGTCTGTTGTTTCAAAGCAGTCCTGTAGGGCCTCATTCGCCTCCGGGGACCATCTCCTAATAGTCCTGATGGTTGCAGGCTGCTGTTGGACCAAAGGCCTGTAGAGTGGGGTGAGGTGGACAAGGTTGTGATCCGATCTACCGAGGGGAGGGAGTTGTATGCATCCTTCACATTAGCATATAACAAGTCCAGAGTTTTATTATTCCTGGTTGGGCACTTCACGAACTGTTTGAACGTGGGCAGCGTTGAAGAGAGAGATACATGGTTAAAATCCCCTAAAATGGCAAAGAAGGCACTGGGATGTGCTGTCTGTAACCTCGCGATAACAGAGTGGATGACGTCACATGCTGCGTTTGCGTCAGCAGAGGGCGGGATGTAAACAATAACAGCAATGGCCGCCGTGAATTCCCTTGGTAAATAGTAGGGTCTCAGGCTAACGGCTAACAGTTCAATGTCCGGGCTACAAAACTTTTCCTTAAGAGTAATATGGTTCGGATGACACCATCTGTTGTTAACTAATAAAGCCAGCCCACCACCCTTACTCTTACCGGAAGAGACGCGATCCCTGTCCGCTCTGATGGTCTGGAAACCGTCGATAGTGACGTTGTGTATGGGGATGTTATGGTTCAGCCAAGTCTCAGTAAAACACATTAGGCTCGTTTCACGATAAATCCTTTGTCCACGAACAAGTCCCTCCAACTCATCCATCTTGTTATGTAGAGCCCTCACATTGCCCATAATAATAGACGGTATAGCCGGCTTGTACTTGAACCTCCTCCGCTTTGCCTTACATTTCAATCCCACCCTGCGTCCACGGCGTCGTCTTTTCAATTCGTCCGGAATATCAATGTTCTAAATGAACTATTTCATAACTCTATCTGTATCCTGAAGGTTGTAAGGCTTCAGTTTTTAATAATACAGACAGAGCCCCAGCTTGCAATGGTCAGTTCTCTATTCAGAGAGCTCTCCCCTCTAAGTTCAGAGCCCATCTTTTATACACACACATCAGTCAGAAACCCCACCTTTCTTTATGGGGGCTGTAACAGTTTCTCCCCTCCCTGGGTGGGGGAGACCTCTTTCCTGTTATCAGTTTTACAGCTTTCACAAGAAGTCTGTAGATCATTCCTCTTCTCCTTTGTTGTCTTAACTACATCCTGACTATTTTGCCAAATGGTAACATACTGACCTAGTCTTAACTTGTCCTATGCACACACATTCCTAGAATTATAATCTTATAATTCTAATACATTTCACACGGTTACACAGTTTCAGGGTGGAATACTTTAGTCATTACTTTAAACATACAAATTCCTCTAACAATTGGTTTAATATTTGTCTTGACTTTACCTTGCTAAACTAATCTCCAAACCTACACAGATTAATCTAAGAAACCCTGCAAACTCCTCTGTGACCTAATTTTGACAAATAGCCCCCACAAGTACTTATTGAGTGTTGTCTTTGCTAGTGACATCCGTGATCACTGTCATATTGCATGTATTAGAGATACCAAACAGAAAAACGTTGATCCTCGTATAATTATGAAGAAACATTTAAAAAATCATTCTCACCAGGCCTTCTTTCATGATATGCATGGTTCTGAGCTTGACCCTAAATTGCATGCCTGACCCTAAATTGGCTCTAGAACTTTTCTCATCTATATTTATATCTACTATTTATATGATTGATGTATAAACAAAATCCACTGTGGCTGATTTACTTTATCCATTCTTGCTGCATATTTCTGCTCTCCTATTTGCGGAGTCATTGACACATTAGTAGTGTAAAGCTTTGTTCAACTATTTGACAGAGTTATTGTAGAGTTACCACCCTTTACTTTATTTGTTAGTGACAGAGACAGGGTTGTTGCATTCATTCATTTTCAATCCTACGGATTTCCCCAAGTGAGATCCTAAGCGAATACACAAACATGCTGAGGATAGCCAACAAAATAGCAGAGGACCCCTTATTGTTAGATTCTGTAACTTCTCTCTTTCAAAATGAAGCATTTGTAACTGATACAAGGCATTAATCATCCTCATAAGGATTAAATGGCTAAGTAACAGCAAATTTAGAAGAACAAATGAGTGGGCTGCTTATTACCCAGCTAAAGTGACTTTCTTCATGGCCCTGTACACACTCAGTTTGTACAGGGCCTGATTTTTAAACACATTTAACGCAACTGTTTTGATACAACAATGAGTTTGTCTGCACAAATCAAAAACAAAAAAGTGTGTGCAGTTTCACCACTGTCGGTGTGGCAAATGTGTTCTACATCAGTTGTACAACCTGAGTGTGTACAGGGCCTGGTGTTGGAGACAAACAATTGGTCTTCTCTACGATCCCAGAGTGGTATACTATGAAGCGATCTAGATCTACTCAGGCTTTCATAAAGCTAGCCAGTTTCAGTTAGGTTCACATTCCAGGTCAGACTTCATCCATACTACGACAATGGATATTGCTCATCTGCCTGCCGCTAACTCTAGCAGGCTTGTAATTGCTTGTGCATGTCTTACATGTCTAATTGAATGCCAAACTCTTAATTGAGAAAATTCTGAAACACCAATCCATTGGCGAGTCAGTAGCTAGGTTTTCATCCAATTGGCAACAGCTTTTCATGCGAATATTCTAAAATCTGCATAAATCAAAGATGCACATTTTCCCACCAGAGATGTGTTTCCATCAAATTGACTTGTCGCTGATAAAAGTCTGTGCCATCGACCTCTGGTACAGGAGGAGGCCGCCTCCTCCAAGTGTCGAAAGTATCGAGAGGAATATATACAGTATGGAGTCACATGCGTTGTTGTCAACGAAGTACAACATCCCCAATGTGTCTTGTGCACTGAGGTGCTTGCACATGAAAGCCTAAAGCCCGTAAAAATGCTATGACACTTGAAAACCATGCACTGCAATACGT
The DNA here is from genome assembly GCA_023634145.1 of Thymallus thymallus. Lineage (NCBI taxonomy): Eukaryota > Metazoa > Chordata > Actinopteri > Salmoniformes > Salmonidae > Thymallus > Thymallus thymallus. The sequence goes on from CM042418.1 coordinate 10,855,780, forward strand.
GCATTTATCTGTAATTAAACCCTGCACACTAAGGACTGTATTTTAAGGGAATTACTATTATTACCCTAAATTATGTCATACACACCCTTAGCTATTTAAGTATCTCTTCCTGTCATTTACCTGTACAGTTAATTTAACCATGCAAATATTCACTTACCTGTTCATTTAACCAGTCTGTATATTAAGTAAACTATTATTACCCTCACTTATATCATACGCACTTTTAGTTATTTCTCTGCCATCGACCTGTTTAGTATAGTTAACCATGCACCATCCACCAATGTATAGTGTGAATTGTTACACTATACTATAATAATATTCAGCCATCCACCCATACTATGCAATGTCTTTTTTGCACTCCAGACTTCTTGTATTTTTATACTTTTTCATACTGCCGCTCTATGTGTCATGTATCGTGTATATGTCTTTTGTGTATTTTCGTTCTGGCATTTTGCACCTGCCCTGTTTTTTATAATTGGGGAAACCCTAATCAAACCTTCTGTAATAGCTATAAGTCGGGCTATGCATGGAGAAAAACTGTCCCGTGAGCTAGAATCAGTGCCTCTGTCTAACGGCACCATTGCCCGGCTCATCACCGATTTAGCCTAGGACATAAAGTGTCAGCTGATTGACAGAGTGAAGAAAGGGAAATATGCTTTGCAGTTAAATGAATCCATAGATATATCAAACTATGCCCAGCTGCTTGTATTCGTCAGATACAGTTTTTTTACGGAAAACTTGAGGAGGACATGCTTCCTGTACCTGGCTCTCCTATGTTGAACATAATAAATGTCTCTCTATCCTCTGGATGTGTAACAAACTCACTAAAAGTAGCAGTAATAAAGCCTCTCTTGAAAAAGCCAAACCTTGACCAGGAAAATGAAACGAATATTTATCGAATCTCCCATTCCTCTCACAAAAAAATAAATAAAAATAGCTGTTGCTGTAGCTGTAGCTGTCACTGCATTCCTTACTAAATTACCTTTTGTTGGCGTCAGACCATGGCTCTGCATCTGTCCTTGTGCTCCTGGACCTTAGTGCCAATGCCCCAATCCACATCAATAGGACTGCAGTAGAGAAAGTCAGCAGTTATAAGTTCCTCTGCGTCCACATCACCAAGGACTTGTCATGGACCAACAACAGCTCCATTCTTGTCAAGAGGGTGCAACAGCATCTCTACTTCCTAAGGCGGCTGAAGAAATTCAGATACTACTGCTGCACCTTAGAGAGCGTCCTGACCGGTTGCATCACGGGTGGTGAAGAGGGCCCAGTACATCACTAGGACTATACTCCCACCCATCCAGGACATCTATTTGAAATGGTGCCTAACTCCCTTACCATCGGGCAGACGGTATCGGAGCATGAGGTCTGATACCAACAGGCTCAGAGACAGTTTCTACTGTATCTACAAGCCATCAGACTGCTGAAAACTTGAACTGGACTGACTCACGCATACACCCACACAGACATACACACATCCACACACACACACACACACACACACACACACATCACAACTACTGCTACCAGACTCTTATTATGATTGCTAAATATTGCACAATTTAAACACTTGGCCCCCAATCTCCTCTACCCCAAAACACATCTATTCTACTGAGCCATTTACTTTATGTTCATAGTCTTATCTTTTATAATTTCTTATTTTTGTTGCATTGGCGAGAGGGAATCTGCAAGTAAGCATTTCTTTGGTTGGTGTACCATGTGTATCACGTACATAGGACCAATCAAACTTGAATTTTTTCACATACATTTAGAATGTGTTTTCATTTTAAAGGAGCTTTTTATGATTCACAACCTTCAGGTATAACTTTCACTTTGTACTTTTTCCTTTCATGATAAATTAGTTGATGTCGACACAGTACTGTAAATACATACCACCCTCCAAAAAAAAGAATAATCTGAAAATGGTAGGCTACTGTTTTTGAGGTGGCATAACTCATTCTGCAACTTAAAATGTAGGTATTTATATGCCAGTAGCATTACTAACACTTGAATAACATAAAATCCTAGAATTAAACAAGTTTACCAGGGTAGGGGGAGCATAGTGTTGTAATTTTCCATATGCACAAAACATTTCTCTCAAATTTTGTGTACACATTTTTTTACATCCCTATTAGTGAGCGTTTCTCCTTTGCCACGATAATCCACCCACCTGACAGGTGTGGCATATCAAGAAGCTTATTAAACAGAATGATCATTACACAGGTGCACCTTGTGCTGGGGACAGGAAAAGGCCACTCTAAAATGCCACAGCTGTCCCAAGTTTTGAGGGAGTGTCCAATTGGCATGCTGACTGCAGGAATGTCCACCAGACCTGTTGCTAGAGAATTAAATGTTAATTTCTCTACCATAAGCCACTCCAAAGACATTTTAGAGAATTTGGCAGTACGTCTAACCGGCCTTACAACCGCAGACCATGGTGTATGGTGTCGTGTGGGCGAGCGGTTTGCTGATGTCAATGTTGTGAACCGAGAGCCGAATGGTGGCGGTGGGGTTATGGTATGGTCAGGAATAAGTTATGGAAAATGAACACAAATGCATTTTATCAATGGCAATTTGAATGTACAGAGATACCGTGACAAGATCCTGAGGCCCATTGTCGTGCCATTCATCTGCCGCCATCACCTTATGTTTCAGCATGGTAATGCACAGTCCGATGTCACAAGGATCTGTACACAATTCCTGGAAGCTGAAAATGGTCCAGTTCTCCCATGATCTGCATACTCACCAGACATGTCTCTCATTTAGCATGCTTGGGATGCTCTGGATCGACGTGTACGACAGCGTGTTCCAGTTGCTGCCAATATCCAGCAACTTCGCATAGCCATTGAAGAGGAGTGCACAACATTGCACAGGCCACAATCAAGAGCCTGAACAACTCTATGCGAAGGAGATGTGTCGCGCTGCATGAGGCAAATGGTGGTCTCACCAGATACTGACTGGTTTTCTGATCCACACCCCTACCTGTTGGAAAACAACAACAATTTCTCGAAATGTACACACAAAAAATCAAAAAGATTTAACTGCTGAGTGGCAGTCCCTGATCTCGTGCATTTTTGTTTTACTTTAAGTAAAGCAGCTGTTTGTTGGGGAGAAGAACATCAAGGGAAGTTAGCTAGCTCTCTGGCTTCCATGGACATGGTAAGTTAAAGTTAAAATGTGTACCTGTTGTGGGCCTTTGGTGGTAGCTAGCTAGCTAACATTTTTGACATTTTGCTATCTAATTAGTTAATAATGTCATTAAATGTGTGTATGTGTGTGTTCTCTCTCTGTGTGTGTGCGTGTTTGCGTGTGAGAGAGGGAGAGACAGGGAGAAATTATGATAACTTCAGAAAGAGAGAGAGAGAATTGATGAATACACATAAAAGTAGACATTGAGTGTGTGAGTGTTTGTGGGACATTTTGTTGGTCCCCCACAAGGTAAAATGCTATTTCTAGGGGGTTAAGGTTAGAATTAGTGTAAGGGTTAGAATTAGATTTAGGGTTAGTTTTAGGGTTAGGTTTAGAAGCTAGGGTTAAGGTTAGGTTTTAGGGTTAAGGTTAGGGAAAATAGGATTTTGAATGGGACTGAATTGTCTGTACCCACAAGGTTAGCTGTACAAGACTGTGTGTGCGCACGTGTGTGCGAGAGAAACTAACTTAATTCTTGAAATATGGATATGACATTTTTCTTGATTCATCAGGGATCCTTGTATTTTTTTTTCTCTTTCTTTATTGTTGAGCAGCAACATAATCAATGTACTTGGTAGGCAAACTTAGTGAAGATCTTAGGTAATAGTTCATCATGATTTGTCTCTGTTTTTACAGTTCTTTAAATATGTCAATGACCTGATGCATGGCCTCTATAGCAGTGGTTTCTGCCACATCCCAGGGAAAGGAGAGAGCAGAACCACCCCTCCTTAAATCCATAATAATTTATAGTAAGTTTTGTGTGCAATCTTATTTGATACTCTGGTCTTCAATGTGTATTGCTTACTAATAACCAGCTTGGTAAGAGTTAGGTTTGTATTGGCTATGCTGATGATCATAAAAAGAGACATGCTATTCAGCTGCAAATGATTGCCTGATCTTAGTGTAAGTAGATCAAATTTTAGCTTCTAAAATACAGTGCATTAGGAAACTATTCAGACCCCTTGACTTTTTCCACATTTTGTTACGTTACAGCCTTATTCCAAAATGTATTAAATAAATGTGTTTCCTCATTTATCTACACACCATACCCCATAATGACAAAGCGAAAACAGGTTTTTAGAAATATTAACAAATGTATTAAAAGATAAAAAACAGATACTTTATTTACATAGGTATTCAGACCCTTTGCTATGAGACTCGAAATTGAGCTCAGCTGCATCCTGTTTACATTGATCATCCTTGAGATGTTTCTACAACTTGATTGGAGTCCAGCTGTGGTAAATTGAATTGATTGGATATGATTTGGAAAGGGACACACCTGTCTATATAAGGTCTCACAGTTGACAGTGCATGTTAGAGCAAAAATCAAGCCATGAGGTCGAATGAATTGTCCGTAGAGCGCTGAGACAGGATTGTGTTGAGGTAAATCAAATCAAATCGAATTTTATTGGTCACATACACGTGGTTAGCAAATGTTATTGCGGGTGTAGCGAAAAGCAGGTTTCCATCAAGGATCTCTCTGTACTTTGCTCTATTCATCTTTCCCTCGATCCTGACAAGTCTCCCAGTCCCTCTGATGAAACCAAGATTGAACTCTTTGTCCTGAATGCCAAGTGTCACATCTGGAGGAAATCTGGCACCATCCTGCTGTGGGGAGGTTTTTTCAGCGGCAGGTACTGGGAGACTCGTCAGGATCAAGGGAATGATGAACTGAGCAAAGTGCAGAGAGATCCTTGATGGAAACATGCATCAGAATGCTCAGGACCTTAGACTGGGATGAAGGCTTACCTTCCAACAGGACAACAACCCTAAGCACACAGCCAATACAATGCAGGAGTGGCTTTGGGACAAGTCTCTGAATGTTCTTGAGTGGCCCAGCCAAAGCCCGGACTTGAACCCAATCGAACATCTCTGGAGAGACCTGAAAATAACTGTGCAGCGACGCTCCCCATCCAACATGACAGATCTTGAGAGGATCTGCAGAGAAGAATGAGAGAATCTCCCCAAATACAGGTGTGTCAAGCTTGCAGCGTCATACTCAAGAATACTCAAGGCTGTAATCACTGCAAAGGTGCTTCAACAAAGTACTGAGTAAAGGGTCTGAATACTTATGTACATGTGGAATTTCAGTTTTATGTTTTATAAATTTGCAAATTTAAAAACCTGTTTTTGCTTTGTCATTATTGGGTATTGTGTTTATATTGATGAGAGAAAAAAACAAAAATGTAATCAATTTTAGAATAAAGCTGTAGCCCATCAAAATGGGGAAAAAGTCAAGGTGTCTCAATACTTTCCAAATGCACTGAATGTGTTCTGTGCACAATAGCCTGGGAATGACGTTACCTCAAGAAGAAACACTTACCTTGATGAAAGGCCCCAACATAAGGAAATTGAAGCGGCTTTCTTCTGGAACAAAGTTACATGTTCCTCAGTACTCAAACACACACACACACACAACAATATAATGAGCCATACCGTGCATTGCCCAATCAGGTCTTTGACACATTCAACTACTCCCCCGCTGAATGATCAGCACCAATGTAACTGGTAGTAATCAAGCCCAGGTCTCCAGTATGGGAACAGAAGAGGAATACCTGGTGCGGTATTCTCAGGTTGGACTACTCCAAATCATCATCTTTGCTATCTAGCTAGTAAGTTAGTCTTAAAATTGGAACCACTCATTTCTACCTAGCTGGAGACTCTACCTGAGCTCAAACGTTAAATAACTAGCTAGCTAGCATGCTTAGCCCCCCCCCCCCAAAAAAAAAGCTAGCAAAACAAATTGCATGGAAACTCTATCATGTCGATGTTAGCTTGCTAGTTGGTAGCTAATGTTTTTCAAGAAGATCTTGTGTTAAATAATCTAGCAGAATGTTCTATTTTTAAAAATACGTTTTAGGTTTTAACTAATGCTAGCTAGCTGGCTAGCTAACGTTTCCTACTTAGCTAGCTGAGCACAGTGCTAAGTCATCCAGCAAAACTTCTGTATTCAAAAGTTAAACAAATTGCATAGAGAATTTACCCTCTCTCCTCTGTCAAATGTTTTATCTTGTGAACAATGTTTATTTCACGCAATCTCTTATGTCTGGCCTTTGCACCCTCCTCATAGCCACGCCCGTCATGATTCTTCACATGTTGTCAGTGTCAACACAAAATTCTGGGCACGTTCCAGGTCTTCTTTATTTCAAGCGCATTTCACAGATGGGCTGATCTCACAAAGTCAAGGTATATTTTCAGAAACCATCGAACCAGACCAATAATATGTCTTGAGATTTTGAGATGAAGCCTTCATTCCTTGAATAAATAAATGTACCAATGCATCATCAGGGTTTCAAACATGGAGCAAGACACATCATGGGAGTTGACCATTGGTCTGAAAACCAACCATTTCTGTTTGTGGGACAGAGTAACAATGACTTACATCCAAAAGTGAGAAAATAACTGTTGTTTAACTGTGCAATCATAAGGTTGCATGATGATACATAAGGGTTCAATATTATACACATTTGTAAGTGCATTTATAAATGCTTAATAGCTGGAGATAAATAGTGGCTCACTATTTGGCAAGCACTGACTGGCTAGTTCACTATTATGACCAATTTGTTATAACCCATCTATTAATGGTTAATGCATTTCCAGTTGATTAAATAAGCGTTAATAACGTAATTACAAACCCTTTATAAACCCTTTACAAATAGAACCTTATTGTAAAGTTTTACCAAATGGTTTAGGAAGTCTTTCTATCAACTTTCCTAACCCTGTCAGTCATTCCAACTTTGCCTAACTCTGTCTTATGTTATTGTATTGTCATATAGTTTCATTTAAATGAAAGCATTTGCCTAGGTACTCACTTGGTGAAAGCCACAAGCCTTTAAAAAAAAACATATCTTTTTTCCTGGCTTGGCTTCCCCAGTGATTTTGCCCATGCACCGCTACTGGCATAACCCAGAAGGAAAGTACAACATTATAGGATTCACATACAAACACTTTAATGCTACTTCTTAGACAAGAATGCAGCTTTTTGCAACAGCAGATCAGAAAAGTTTTTCCTTCTACTCTGTGATAGACACTAGATCCAGGTAGAATAACTCGGTCGTTCCACAAATTAGGTGTCTTTTGAGTAGTGTAATGTGTTTTATTTCACTGAATTTAACATTCTGTCATAAAGAGCACATGTTCAGTTTAATGAAAAACACTTTTTCCCATCTCAAGAGATGAAAAAAAAAAAGTAAGTGCAAAATAAAGTATCAGGGTTAAAGTTACAGGGTTGACAACTTCATCTTAAATCAGCCATGAATTCCCTTGAGACAGGGGGAATGGAAGCATGGGTTTAACTTTAATTGGGTAGTCCAGATAGTATCTGTAGAGCATCTGCAGACGCACTATCAACAAACGTTATGTTTATAAGAAACATCTTGCTTAGGTTATGGTTTGGTTTAGAATAAAGGTTAGGGTAAGGGTTAGGGTTAGTGCAATCAGTTGGAAACAGAGATGTTGGGAGAGCTAGCCCTCATGTTAGCTCTTCCACTTCTGGTAGCAAACAAAGGCTGAAACCGGTGTAGTCTCCTGTTTAGTTTGGTCCATATTATTTGTAACTCCCTATCTATCCTAAGTTCTTGTGGGTTTTTTCTTTTAGTTTGTCTGAGACAAATCTAGTCCGCATCCATGGTCGGTGTCTTTTAGGTCCCTTTCTATTTTCTTTGCCAACATTAAGTGGACACCCATGTGTGTCTTTCAGAACCCATTTTAAACCCTTTATGTTGTGTTTGGCTGTCAAAGTGACTCCTTTGTTAGTTCCTTTTTTTGTTGAGCGATGACATCTAGGGTTGTTGTTAGGAAATGTAACAAGTTGTAAATATGTGTTATCATAAGGAGATAATCGCTCACTTTGCTAACAGATTGCGAATGTCTAAGGCAGGCAGGCAGGCAGGCAGGCAGGCAGGCAGGCAGGCAGGCAGGCAGGCAGGCAGGCAGGCAGGCAGGCAGGCAGGCAGGCAGGCAGGCAGGCAGGCAGGCAGGCAGGCAGGCAGGCAGGCAGGCAGGCAGGCAGGCAGGCAGGCAGGCAGGCAAATGACACCCTATTCCACATGTTGTGCACTACTTTTGACCAGGGCCCATTGGGCAATCACAGATGAAAACAACTCTAGAATACATGGCTGCGTACCAAATGGAACCCTATTCCCTATAGTGCACTGGCCTCTGATCAAAAGTAATGCTGTATATATGGAATAGGGTGCCATTTGAGATAGTTCTATTGCTCTTTAGTCGTAGTGTTCTTAGTTTACATTTGTGTTGATGTTCTTGTCTATTAGTGTTCTGTATTTTGCAATGTTCTATCTCCCAGGAATAATAGCTGGTGCCTTTTCAACAGCTAATGGGGATCTGAATATAAATGATAAACCAACGTGACTGTTTTCCTTTTTTGAATTTTAACCGTCAAACCAACAAACAACTATTTATAATGAACACTGTAGAGAAAAGATAAGAGGTCGTTTGAAAATGAATGCTTTAATATGTACATTTTCTTGTGGAAAATGTGAATTCAAATAATTTCTGTCAGTGCAGGTATACATTATTATTCAAACACAGACGAAGAGGATGAATATACAGAAATCACGAGAAAATCTCACCTCAGTCATTTTAGTAAACTCAAGCACATATTGCTCTCGGATAAAGCCAACCGTAGTTCATGAGTAAACACCTTGCTTCACAATGAATTTCCAGAGCATTTTTCATTTTTTCTCAGATTGAATACAGAGAGGGAGGAATATGTTTCTATCCTTTTGATAGCTTCCTCTCCCTCTGTGTGTAGAGCAGTGGAGCTTGAATCACTGCAATTATTCCCATTAAATACAGTGTCCTGATTTGGTACCACCCCATCCAAGACCAAGGGCCTTGACAGCGGTGGGGGTTTTGGAGAGGTGGTGCTGTTTAAGATCCGAACAGTATTTCTGATTACCATGTAAAATATCACCCATAACATTTTTTAGGGGATAGAAATGCTAAAAGAAATTCTACTTTTTCTGTCATGGCTAACTACCAGGAAGTTTGAAAAGACAGGCTGAGTGGGCGGGGAGCTTATATTCATGAGCTCACCTTCACTGACATCTCTTTGAAATGCATACGTCAAGAAACTTGGATGCAGTGAGCATTTACATTTTAGTCATTTAGCAGACACTCTTATCCAGAGAAGAGTGCATACATGTTCATACTTTCTTTTCATAACGGTCCCCTGTGGGAATCAAACCCACATCCCTTGCGTTGCAAGCGCCATGCTCTACCATCTGAGCTACACGGGACAGTAATAAAATCATTTCAAGCATATCTGTGATACACAAAGCAACTCAAACAACATTTTTCATACATTGATATATTTGGCTGATTAAGCTGCATAACACTCTTTTCAGGTTTAGAAGAATATACTGCTAAATGCTAACTCCCGGTCGTATATGCTGGTTAGCATAGCTAGCATACAGAAAACGGTTGTGGTAGTCAAAATCATTTTTAACTGTAATGCAGTTGATTGGTAATGATGATATGAACATGGTTTGGGGTTGACATCCATACAAGCATTATACTCACATTTTTACCTCGCACATAGTGTGAAATATACATATGAACAATAGCCTAAATGAGGCTAATTTCGTTGTGTTGGCAATGAGGCGACTGGATCTTTTCCCCATGGTCCTTTCCCCCACGTGTTTCCATGGCAAAATAACCCTTATTTGGCACTATATGAAACCATTTGATTTCAGTGTTTACAAGACAGTATTCAGATGGTTATTGCGTTGATAAATGTGGTAAATTGTATCATGGGTGAAAGTAATGAGGTCACTTCCATTATGTAAGAAAAGACACAACACAGAAAATCGCCATTATTTGTGTGTTTTTCATTCACAGCGACATCTCATAACCCTTTCTCTCGCTCTAATCCACCATACGATGAGTTTCCTCTTGACATTTAAAAACGATCAACCTGGAAACATTCAAAATAACACTGCATGATAAAAAAATAACAATGAATAAAGAACAGAGAGAAAGAAAGAAAAGAATACCATTTGGAGTGCTGCTTTCAAAGCTCCATCCTAGCCGGTGTTCATTTCAGCTCTGTCTTTGTCCAAGGCCTTATTAATAATTCTATTAATTATTTTGACATTGTTGAGCATCCTCCTCTAAATATAATGGGATCACTGGGGCGATAAGACTGTGAGCGCATCCCAAATGGCACCCTATTCTCTTTATAGTGCACTACTTTTACCAAGGGCCCATAAGGGTATTGTCAAAAGTAGTGCACAATATAGGGACTAAGCCCATCTGAAGGCCTTCCGTGTCACAGACACTCTGAGCCCTATCGGGACCACACACACACACACACACACACACACAAACACACACACACACACACACATACAGTACCAGTCAAAAGTTTGGACACAACTACTTATTCCAGGGTTGTGTTGTGACAAGGTAGGGGTGGTATACAGAAGATAGCCTTATTTGGTAAAATACCAAGTCCATATTATGTCAAGAACAGCTCAAATAAGCAAAGAGAAATCAATACTTTAAGACATGAAGGTCAGTCAAGCCTCAGAAATTGCAGCCCAAATAAATACTTCAGAGTTCAAGTAACAGACACATCTCAACATCAACTGTTCAGAGGAGACTGCATAAATCAGGCCTTCATGGTGAAATTGCTGCAAAGAAACCACTATTAAAGGACACCAATAAGAAGAAAATACTTGCTTGGTCCAAGAAACAAGAGCAATGGACATTAGACCGGTGGAAATCTGTCCTTTGGTCTGATGAGACAAAATTTGAGATTTGTGGTTCCCACCGTGAAGCATGGAGGAGGAGGTATGATGGTGTGGGGGTGCTTTGCTTGTGACACTGTCAGTGATTTATTTAGAATTCAAGGCTACCACAGCATTCTGCAGCGATACTGTCAGGCTCTGGCCATAGAGAAGCTTTGCTTCTCTATATTTCTATGGTCAGAGTCTGGCAGATCGAGTATTTCTACATCTGTGTGGTGTTGTGTGTGGGATCCCTAATTAGAGGCAGCTGCATTGCATTACCTCTAATTAGGGATCCTACTTATATGTCTGTGTTCCACTCCCTTGGCGTGGTTCATTGTTGTATGTTGTCCCGTGTCGAAGTAAGTGTGTTTCTGTTAAATTATATATTGCATATTTGTTATTTTGTATAGTTCACATCCAGTATAGTTTATTTACTTTAATAAACAATGTCGAACTATCGCTACGCTGCGCCTTGGTCTCTCTATACACCCGAACGTGACAGATACACCATCCCATATGGTTTGCGCTTAGTGGGGCTATCATTTGTTTTTCATTTTGACAATGACCCAACACACCTACAGGCGGTGTAAAGGCTGTTTGACCAAGAAGGAGAGTGATGGAGTTCTGCATCAGATGACCTGGCCTCCACAATCACCTGACCTCAACCCAATTGAGATGGTTTGGAATGAGTTGGACCTCAGAGTGAAGGAAAAGCAGCCAACAAGTGCTCAGCATATGTGGGAACTCCTTCAAGACCAGGTGAAGCTGGTTGAGAGAATGTCAAGTGTGTGCAAAACTGTCAACAAGGCAAAGGGTGGCTACTTTGAAGATCTCAAATATAAAATATATTTTGATTTGTTTTTTGGTTACTACATGATTCCAAATGTGTTATTTCATAGTTTTGATGTCTTCACTATTATTCTACAATGTAGAAAATAGTAAAAATAAAGAAAAACCCTTGAATGAGTAGGTGTGTCCAAACTTTTGACTGGTACTGTACTGTACATACACAAACACATATACACACATTGAGCCCCGTTGGGACTCTCTCTTTCATTCTCCCCCCTCTCTCATCTGAATTTGAAAATGTTGGGATTGATTGTGTTCCAGTTCAGCACCGCAATAAAATGGGATGATTGGCCAAGGTGTATGTGTATGGAGCGTGGGTATGCTACCTGCATGCTATGTGTCCATGCATGTGTGTGCATGAGTGTGCGCGTGTGTGTGTGTGTGTTAGTGCTTGCATGTGTGGATAAATGTGTGTAAATAAATCATTTGCTAAGTATATTTATTCAGCATAACAAGCATCATCTGTTCAGTACACAGTTACTCTGCTCGTACAATCCATCTCCACCAGTCCTCCAACTTTATTATCACCGGTTCCTGCTTAAATCCTATGGGGACACTCAAAATGGCCACCATTATGGCATGATTGACTTGAATAGGCATGCCCATTCTAGTGATTCCATTTCTGTGGGTAGAGCACTGTGTGTCTTTGGGCTTTCATTTTGACCCTGTTTGTTGGAGATAAAAAGTCACTATGGATCATGTAGGGTGATGTCCGAGGTCATTGGGCCCATGAATCACACACACACACACACACACACACACACACACACACACACACACACACACACACACACACACACACACACACACACACACACACACAAACACACACTGTGATGGCCTGTAATTAGCAGCCTGATTAGTAGAAGTAATGACCCAGGAAAAGATTGTTCATCGTCTTTATCACACAACGTCTCCGACATATAGTGGGACCTACACAGCATTGCTGGGGGACACAGACACCAGATCATTAGTTTGATTATAGTACGTGTTGATGAGGCATAAGGGACATTTGAGGGTAGGGTCGGTTAGAGATGCTAGTAGATGCAGAGAATTGATAGTGAGTCTGAAGAACACAAAGAGCAAAATCAATCATGTGCATTTAACTCAGAAAGTGTTAAATGTACACTATCTTCAGTGAACATATGAGTCCCACTGAACTGGTGTTAAAATAACACTTTTGAAAGTGTTCAATATTTCACTCTGCTGCAGTGTTCCCCATTTAAGTCTTAAAGTGTTCAAATGAACTCGATTGTGGTGTTTGCATGGCTGTAGAGTAGGGCCATGCAAACACTTGATTTAGAGTAAACTGGACTCCCTTTGCTTAGACAATTAATTTCAGGCCACTGTATTAGAGTAAAACTAGGGCCACCACCATCCAGACCAGGACAAGCCAACCACCAATATATTTGTAAAAAATCTAACTCAATAACTTTAGACTAGCAGAACACAAATAATTAAAGTAATAATTACTCAAAAACCTAATATTTGTTAACAGTACTCAAAAACATAAAGTGATAAGAATTCCTATTGGCATATAAGTTAATACGACTTTTATGATTTGAGTTTTCCTACTGTTGGAGTTGGTTGAGTAGCCACTACTCAATTTATTTAATGAGTTGGCAGTTACTTTTTACAGCGCAAGCACCACCTGTAGGGAGAAAGTTTGGTTCTTCCCTGCCTGAATCTTATCAAACTGTTTTCCTTTTTCCCCTTCCATTTTGCTTTTGCTGATTTATCTGGCTCAGCTGGTGCACCTTTGATAAATAATGATTTTTTCGGGGCTCCTTGTGAAAAGGAAAAGCCTTCATAATACAGTTGTGCATGGTGCATTCAGAAAGCTAGACTACTAGAGAGAAAATAAAGCTTTGTCCCAAATGGCACCCTATTCTCTGCATACATTTGACTAGAGCCCTGGTCAAAAGTAGTGCACTATGTAGGGAATAGGGTGCCATTTGGAAGGTGCCCTAAGGCTGAGAATCCAAATGAGGAAAACTAATGTAAGTGGTTAAGCGCTGTGTTTTTGTACTGCAGAGAGCTCTCCTGTATAATAGCGCGCTGCATGCTATTGAGGTAGCTCATCTGCAAAAAAGTAAAAACATGAATTACCTGAATAAAAGGGAACTCACATTACTGGCTTTTTAAAATTCATCATCTCGCAAACCTTTTGTGCGTGACTAACACGCATGAAAATATAAACTGTGAGAAGTGACTTTGAAGCTAGGTGGGGGGTGGTTTCGGAATAGTTTTTCTAAATGATTTTAGTCTCTGTGGCTGACAGTGTAGCAAGATGGTTTGATTGAAAGGTTGATTAGGGTGTCTTTTCAACAAGTATTATTGTATAGTTCCCTATTCCTTTTCCATCAAAACCATTCAGGCAGTGATGCAATTACACAATATGTTACTTGACAGACAGGTGAGTGACTACAATATTTTATAACAAGCATTATTTCAAATGCATGAGGCCTGTAGTTCTCTGATGTTATTAGGAGGAATATATCATATAATAAAGTGTTTTCTCTGGTTTGTTTGTAGGTTTATTATCTCCCTTCTAACAGACTTTCAAGGATAACATGCTCCCTCTGCTCTGCATCTCTCCGGTCGAGGAGGAGGAGAGAAGTGAGAGAAGAGCTAGAGGAGAGTAGCAGATGAGCAGTAGAGAGTAGCAGAAATTATAGAAAGAGTAAAGCACGACAGATACAGAGAGACAGAGTGAGAAGAGAAAGAGAGGGAGGCAAAGAAAGATTAGAGAGAGAGACTGACGGACACACAGACCGAGACAGAGCTAGAATGAGAGACATTCTTGCCTGTGGAGGAACAGAGGCTGTAAGTATAACCTCTCTATATCCCTGCTCTGCAGTGTGTGGACCTGGGGTGAGATGGAGATGTTAGGACAGAGAGACATGAAGTCTGACGCACTGTGCCTGCAAAACTGTCATGATATGGACTGTGTTTCAACTGGCACATGTAGGGATGTCAAACTGCTACAGTACACCTACTTTTTCCATTAAACAGCACACACGTTGGTGGTACATCAAGCTGCCAATGACTGGAACAAATTGCAAAAATCATTGAAGCTGGAGACTACCATCTCCCTCAATAACTTTAAGCATCAGCTCTCAGGCAGCTTACCGATCACTGCACCTATACACAGCCCATCTGTAAATAGCCCACCCAACTACCTCATCCCCATACTGTTATATTTTTTTTGCTAATTTGCACTCCAGCATCTCTATTTGCACATCATCATCTGCACATCTATCACTCCAGTGTTAATGCTAAATTGTAATTATTTCGCCACTATGGCCTATTTATTGCCTTACCTTCCTAATCTTACTACATTTGCACACACTGTATATAGATTTTCTATTGTGTTATTGACTGTACGTTTGTTTATCCCATGTGTAACTGTGTGTTGTTGTTGTTTTTGTCGCACTGCTTTTCTTTATCTTGGCCAGGTCGCAGTTGTAAATGAGAACTTGTTCTCTACTGGCTTACCTGGTTAAATAAATAAAAAATAAAAAAATATTGTAGTGTACTTACAAAGTAACTACATAGTAACTACAAAGAAGTGAATGTGGTTTCCTTCATTTACAATTCAATAGTTGTGCCTTAGCAGTCACTATTCATGGGCACAACACTGGACAAAGACAACCATTTAGCAAAAACGCTCATATAAACATGCAAATAGCTGTTTGCACTGCAGTAATAATGCCATTAATGAATTCATGTCTGAAAAGTGTGTTTGCATCCTGTGCAAAACAGAATGTCTATGTCCCAAATGGCACCTTATTCCCTACATAGTGCATTACTTTTGACCAGAGCCCTATGTGTTCTAGTCAAAAGTAGTGCACAAAATAGCAAATAGGATGCCATTTGGGACTAAGCTGAATAACTTCAACTCGAGCATGTAAGCTACACAGAACGCAGACCATTTAGATGCAAATAGACTGGTGATTGTCCATAATTGTCGGCAAGACAACTGAATGCCCATTGTGACTTGTGTTGTGAGGCACTGTCTTGGAAGTGGGCTCTTGTAATTCCTGACAATAATCAATCACAGTGTATAACGCTGAATCCCCCACACTGAATGGAACTGGAGATGTAGTGTGTGTCCCAAATGGCTCCTTATTCCCTGTAAAGTTCACCACTTTTGACCAGAGCCCTATGGGGGATTACGATGCCATTTGGGATGCCCAGATAACGAACTGCATATTGGCCACGACTTGACTCCAATAACAAAATATACAAAATGATGCACCAAAGACACAAGAACATTTTTGTTCCAAACTGATGATTTATCTTTAAAAACCTCTTCGATGTAACGTCCCCCATTTAGGGGACCTGCTTGGTTCTGGTACCGGTTCCGGCCGACATTTTTGCTTATAAATTGATCTGTGGACACCGAATATCGAAATGGCTTGCACTGAGCGGTAGTCCTGGTTCCCACGGACACAGGAGTATGTCTCATCTGCTTATACTAAGCAGGATTTGAAATCTGACACCACTTGAAGCTGGGATGTCCCTCCTACCATTTCATTCACTCTTCTGACTGTCCATCAACTCCTGGCTGAACCTAGTCACAGTCACTAACAATGCATATGCCTAGAATGCATCGTAAGGCAGCAGAAGAGACTGATTTCGTCGCTGTAGCACATTCAGAGATCAATTATAGCAACTAATTCAGGAAAGCAAGCTAGAGGAAGCCAAGCTAGAGCTCTGTGAGACATTCACAGCGATGCCACCACACATTTTGATCAAGATACACCTTTTCAAAATATGCACATGTTCTCTAACACTAAATATACAAATACAGTGCTGTGAAAAATGTTTTGCCCCCTTTCTAATTTTCTCTACTTTAGCATATTTTTTATACTGAGTGTTATCAGATCTTCCACCAAAACCTAATATTAGATAAAGGGATCTTGAGTGAACAGATTACATACTTATTTCATTTATTTCATAAACAAAGTTATGCAACACCCAATGCCCCTGTGTGAAAAAGTAATTGCCCCCTTACACTCAATAACTGGTTATGCCACCTTTAGCTGCAATGACTCCAACCAAACGCTTCCTGTAGTTGTTGATCAGTCTCTCAGGTTGATGTGGAGGAATTTTGCCCACTCTTCCATGCAGAACTGCTTTAACTCAGCGACATGTGTGGGTTTTCAAGCATGAGCTGCTCGTTTCAAGTCCTGCCACAATCTCCCAATTGGGATTAGGTCTGGACTTTGCCTTGGCCATTCCAAAAATGCAAAAGTTATAATTTTGACTTACCTGTCCATAGAAAAGTATTCCAGGAGTCTTGATGATCATCCAGGTGCTTTTTGGCAAACTTGATGTGTCCCATTATGTCTGGCGAAAACCAAATACTGCATTCTACAATAAGAACCTCATACCAGCGGTCAAGCATGGTGGTGGTAGTGTGATGATTTGGGGATGCTACCTTAGGACCTGGACGACTTACCTTAATAGAATGAACCATGAATTCTGTGAGCTGAAGCTGAAGCACAGCTGGGTCATAATCCAAAACACACAATCAAGTCTAAATGAAAAGGGTTAAAAAGCAACACATTTGACGTTTTGTAATGGCCTAGTCAAAGTCCAAACCTAACGCCAATTGAGATGTTGTGGCAGGACTTAAAATGAGCAGTTCATGCTTGAAAACCCTCAAATGGCACTGAGTTAAAGCAGTTCTGTATGTATGAGAGGGACAAAATTCCTCCACAGCAACGTGAGAGACTGTTCAACAAGTACAGGAAGCATTTGGTTGCAGTCATTGCAGCTAAAGGCCCATTTATTGAGTGTAAGGGGGCAATTACTTTTTCACAGAGAGGAATTGGGTGTTGCATAACTTTGCATACTTTTTTTTTGTTATTTGTAAACTAATATTAGGTTTTGTTTGAAGATCTGATACCATTCAGTATAAAACATTTGCAAAATTAGAGAAAATCTGAAAGGGAGCAAATACTTTTTCACTGCACTGTATGTATTTTACAGTTATAAGGAAAGTTAAATCTTATAGTTAGTTGTTTTATAAACCAAGATATATGGATTTTTTTTAGACGTCATATTAAGGATCATTTAGCTATTTGATTTTGAATTTGAAGACCCCTTGAAGTATCCCCAAAAAATATTTGATGAAAAATTACGTTTGGCCTTACTGCTATTAGCCCATAAAATGCATTGAATAAGAGATTCACTACATGGAACAACAGTGTCTGTCCTATATCTGAGAGATACAGTGCTTTCGGAAAGTATTCAGACCCCTTGACTTTTTCCACATTTTGTTAGGTTACATCCTTATTCTAAAATGTATTAAATGTTGTTTTTTTCATAATCAATCTACACACAATACCCCACAATGACAAAGTGAAAACAGGTTTTTAGAACATTTTGCTGATTTATTAAAAATAAAAACAGAAATATCACATTTACGTAAGTATTCAGACCATTTACTCAGTACTTTGTTGAAGCACCTTTGGCAGCGAATACAGCCTCAAGCCTTCTTGGGTATGACGCTACAAGCTTGGCACACCTGTATTTGTGGAGGTCCTCCCATTCTTCTCTGCAGATCCTCTCAAGCTCTGTCAGGTTGGATGGGGAGTGTTTCTGCACAGCTATTTTCAGGTCTCTACAGAGATTTTTTATTGGGTTCAAGTCCGGGCTTTGGCTTGGCCACTCAAGGACATTGAGACTTGTCCCGAAGCCACTCATGCATTGTTTTGGATGTTTTTGGTCGTTGTCCTGTTGGAAGGTGAACCATCGACCCAGTCTGAGGTCCTTAGCACTCTGGAGTAGGTTTTCATCAAGGATCTCTCTGTACTTTGCTCCGTTCATCTTTGACTCGATCCTGACTAGTCTTCCTGTCACGGCCGCTGAAAAACATCCCCACAGCATGATGCTGCTACCACCGTAGGGATGGTGCCAGGTTTCTTCCAGACGTGACGCTTGGCATTCAGGCCAAAGAGTTCAATCTTGGTTTCATCAGACCAGAGAATCTTGTTTCACATGATCTGAGAGTCTTTAGGTGCCTTTTTGGCAATCTCCAAGCGGGTCGTCATGTGACTTTTAGTGAGGAGTGGCTTCCGTCTGGACACTCTACCTGATTGGCGGAGTGTTGCAGAGATGGTTGTCCTTCTGAAAGGTTCTCACATCTCCACAGAAGAACTCTAGAGCTCTGTCAGAGTGGCATGCCTGACCAAGACCCTTCTCCACCGATTGCTCAGTTTGGCCGGGCGGCCAGCTGTAGGAAGAGTCTTGGTGGTTCCAAACTTTTTCCATTTAAGAATGATGGAGGCCACTGTGACCTTCAATGCTGCATAAATGTTTTGGTACCCTTCCCCAGATCAGTGCCTCTACACAATCCTGTATCTGAGCTCTAGAGACAATTCCTTTGACCTCATGGCTTGGTTTTTGTCCTGACATGCACTGTTAACTGTGGGACCTGATATAGACAGGTGTGTGCCTTTCCAAATCATATCCAGTCAATTGAATTCACCACAGGTGGACTCCAATCAAATTGTAGACACATCTCAAGGATTATCAATGAAAACAGGATGCAGCTGAGCTCAATTTCGAGTCTCATAGCAAAGAGTCTGAATACTTAATAAGGTATTTCTGTTTTTTATTTATAAAATGTTTGCATAATAAATAAATAAAACTTGTTTTCCCTTTGTCATTATGGGGTAGTGTATGTAGATTGATGAGGATTTTAAAATAAGGTTGTAACGTAACAAAATGTGGAAAATGGTAAGGAGTATGAATACACTGTATTTACACCTGTTGTGACATATATTGCCTTATTTTATTACTGGTTAAGACACCTATATAAGAGTGTAAAAACCCACATGTGTTTTTTCACTGCCAAGAAGTTTTCTTTGGATTTCAAGTTTATTTCATCAATCCTTTGTTGTTGTTGTAATGAATTCTTTGCAGTCATGTTTTATTTTCTTCTCCCTTTTCCATCATATTTTAAATAACTTGTAGAAAATACACTTTATGACACTGTCAAGAAGCATTATGACTGTCCTATGTCACTTTACTTGGACTAAGAAAATACACTTTATGACCACATTCATATAAGCCAGATAGGCCTATCGCGTACATGCTCTAATGGCAGTCATCAGTTTAAAAGATCAGTTATCCTGCTCCTGAAATCTGCTTCGGCATTCATTCCAGTCATCAGCAACAGAGCATTGGGGTAGGTGCATGTCTTACTTCAATTTGTGCGCAATTATAATGATAATTTAATATGGTCAATTTCAGAAAATGTTAAATACAGTATCATAACAATACTGTTGACAAGTAGGCTGTGGTGTAATGGAATGTTCTGCCTTGTGTGGTAGGTTTTGTGGGTTTTGACACTATTATGTAGGTGTCATAACCAGCCATTACATAAAGCAATATATGTCAAAACAAGTATAAATATATGTGTCATGACAGTGTTATGTTATGTCAGCTGTTATGACATTATGACATTGTTATGACAGCGTCAAAACATGTTATGACGCTAGGTGTCAAGTAAAGTGTTACAGACAAAGGTAAACCATACATTTCCTTTTATTTTTTCATTTTTAAAACAATGCAAATATATTACGTTTAAAAAAGTCCAGCAATACATTTTCTCTGCATTGAACATTACACCAGGCTATGAATAGTGTAGCTTGTCCCTGAGCTGGTGGACAGATGGTTCTGCATGTTGGTAACAACAAAGAAAGTTAGCAGGTCTGTTAGGAACCGCATTTTTCACACCATCTGGATAAGGGCATTTCTGTGCTACACCAGAAATACTCTAAATGGGTAGATGGGAAACTCTATCTGATTTGTATTATTATATTCCTTTTCATTTACAAATCTCATGCCTTGACTATGAGTCATGGCTGTATATAGGGGGATTTTATTTTTAGCTGAGCCTGCTAGCTAGCAAAATGTCATATTGGTATAGCTAGCTAGTAATTGCTGTCACCAAAATGATTTGAAATAATGATTGAGGTAGCTATGCAATCTAACTCAACACTTAATTACTACAAACTACTGTAATTTAAATGACAAGAAATAAAGGTTAACTTAATAGTTTTTCTCTGTCCAGTGGCACCACAAGTGGGCATGCTCACTAAATTAAAGGGTATCTATATTCCTTAGATTCTTCCTAGACCTCCAAAGTGGTCACCTGATGTGGTTTAAGCATGGTTGTGAACACAGAAAGCCCAATTTATACTGAACAAAAATATAAACGCAACATGTAAAGTGTTGGTCCCATGTTTCATGAGCTGAAATCAAAAATCCCAGGAATGTTCCATATGCACAAAAAGCTTAATTCGCTCAAATTTTGCACAAAAATGTGTTTACATCCATGTTAGTGAGCATTTCCACTTTGCCAAGATAATCCATCCACCTGACAGGTGTGGCATATCAAGAAGCTGATTAAACAGCATAATCATTACACAGGTGCACCTTATGCTGGGGACAATAAAAGGCCACTCTATAATGTGCAGTTTTGTCACACAATACAATGCCACAGATGTCTCAAGTTTTGAGGGAGCGTGCAATTGGCATGCTGACTTAGGAATGTCCACCAGAGCTGTTGCTAGAGAATTTAATGTTAATTTCTCTACCGCTTCCAACCTTGTTTTAGAGAATTTGTCAGTACGTCCAACTGGCCTCACATCCACAGACCACGTGTAAACAAGACATGGTATCAGGATGAGACTAGCTGAAATTAGTCACTTAAGATTCCCCACATGGCAGTTTATTGTCCTTGTTGTTAGCTATCTGGCCATCCAGAATCACAACAACTCGCGGACTTCTGCCCCATTGAAGCGTGCGTATCATTTTCATAACGTTGTCCGCTAATTAATCAATAAATCCTTTATTAAGCAGTGCTTATGCCAACTTTTTATAAAGCACAGGTTTATGTCATATTTGACATCGTGGGTTATGTCACACAGTTATGGAACATTTATGAACTCTTTATGCATGATTTGTGACACATTTATGCAATGTTTATGAAGGCTTTATGAAGGCTTTATAAGCTGCACATTGTTTAAAGCAGGACTAAAAGAGACTACAAAATAACACAATACATGTTTTACCATTAAATTCTATTGGGCACAAAATAATCTGAAACACAACCAAAACAAACTGCAAATGCATCCAACAAGTTTGTAGAGTCACAAGCTTGATGTAGTCATTGCATTCTAGGAATATGGGACCAAATACTAAACTTTTGACTACTTTAGTTATAAGAATCTTTAGAAGTGTCCCTTCCTTTTTGTCAAAAAAGTATTACTTGTTAAAAAATATATATTTCTCTGACCAATTTCAGAACATATACCCAATACACACAAATCTAAGTAAGGAATGGAATTACGAATATAAACATATATGGACGAGTAATGTCAGAGTCGGCATGGACTAAGATACAGTAGAATAGTATAGAATACAGTATATACATAAGAGATGAGTGATGCAAGATATATAAACATTATTTAAGTGACTAGTGTTCCATTTCTTAAAGTGGCCAGTGATTTCTAGTATATGTCTATAGGCAGCAGCCTCTAATGTGCTAGTGATTGCTATTTAACAGTCTGATGGCCTTGAGATGTTTTTCAGTCTCTCGGTTCCAGCTTTGATGCACCTGTACTGACCTCGCCTTCTGGATGATAGCGGGGCTCGGGTGGTTGATGTCCTTGATGATCTTTTTGGACTTCCTGTGACATCGGGTGCTGTAGGTGTCCTGGAGGGTGGGAGTTTGCCCCCGGTAATGCGTTGGCCAGACCGCACCACCCTCTGGAGAGCCCTGCAGTTGCGGGCGGTGCAGTTGCCGTACCAGGCCGTGATACAGCCCGATGCTCTCAATTGTGCATCTGTAAAAGTTTGTAATTCTGTAATTTTCTTCAGCCTCCTGAGGTTGAAGAGGCTCTTTTGCACCTTCTTCACCACATTGTCTGTGTAAAATATCATTTTCTTCAGCCTCCTGAGGTTGAAGAGGCTCTTTTGCACCTTCTTCACCACATTGTCTGTGTGGGTGGACCATTTCAGTTTGTCAGTGATGTGTATGCCAAGGAACTTGAATATTTCCACCTTCTCCACTGTGGTCCCGTCGATGTGGATAGGGAGGTGGACCCTCTGCTGTTTCCTGAAGTCCACGATCATCTCCTTTGTTTTGTTGACGTTGAGTGAAAGGTTATTTTCCTGGCACCACACTCCCAGAGCCCTCACCTCCTCCCTGTAGGCTGTCTCGTCATTGTTGATAATCAAGCCTACTACTGTTGTGTCGTTTGCAAACTTGAGTATTGAGTTGGAGGCATGCTTGGCCACGCAGCATTGGGTGAACAGGGAGTACAGGAGTGGGCTGAGCACGCAGTGTTGAGGATCAGCGAAGTGGAGGGGTTGTTTTCTACCTTCAACCCCTGGGGTCGGCCTGTCAATAAGTCCAGGACCCAGTTGTACAGTGCGGGGTTCAGACCCAGGGCCTTGAGCTTAATGATGAGCTTGGAGGGTACTATTGTGTTGATGCTAAGCTATAGTCAATGAACAGCATTCTTACATAGGTATTCCTCTTGTCCAGATGGGAAAGGGCAGTGTGCAGTGTGATGGCGATTGCATCGTCTACGGATCTATTGGGGCGGTAAGCAAATTGAAGTGGGTCTAGGGTCACAGGTAAGGTAGAGGTGATATGATCCTTGACTAGTCTATCAAAGCACTTCATGATGACAGAAGTGAGTGCCATGGGGTGATAGTCATTTAGTTCAGTTACCTTTGCTTTCTTGGGTACAGGAACAATGGTGGCCATCTTGAAGCATGTGGGAACAACAGACTGGGATAGGGAAAGATTTAAAATGTCCGTAAAGTCACCCAAAGCCAGTGAGCTCACTTAAATTCTAAAAAAGGAGTTACAGTCAGTATCAGAATGGGTGATTGTTTTATTACTATTCTCTTAGACCTAAACATCAACTGGAGTTGTGTATAAAAGGTGTGACCGCTGAGGAAGCTGAGAAAGCTCCTAGGTATAACGTGTCACGAGGGGGGGGTCTCTCACCCCCCCATCGGTTTATGACTACTCAATAAATTCCTTTCTCTCTCTCTCTCTCTCTCTCAAATCATTCTACAGAATGGACTCTGGGAAAGGCCTTTGTTACCACAGAGAAGGTATAGGTTGGACAATGAACAAAATTTTGTCTGTTGGTATTTAAAAAATATTATGTCAAATCAGTTGTTGTCTAGTACATTAAATCTGACCACAGGAGGCCATAAACCATATCTTGGGAAGTCTACACAGTCTAGTAATCAGATTTACATGTAATTGTCATGCAGTTTAAATGTTGGAATATGAAACTATTTGTGAAAAGATGAAATGTAATTTCTAACCTTTATGAATGAGAAAAGTGATTTCATGAGTAAACTCACTTCAGTCAGTAGCCACACTCAGGTGAGCAGACACTGGTTGAAAACGATGAAACACTCTGTCACTGTTGCTATGAGACAGGACCCGAGGCACTGAGCAGTACTGTAAAGAGATTCCTTTTATTATTCAAAACAATAAACAAAAGGAGAGACTGCGACCATGAACAGGAATGTACAAAGACAAACACAAAAACCCACACTTAGGTGGAAAACCAATTAACTTAAATAGGATCCCCAATTAGAGGCAACGCAGCACAGCTGCCTCCAATCGGGGACCACACAACAAAACCAACATAGAGATATCCAGAGAGGTCCTCTCTGAACATAAATCATTACACACGCCCTTCTCTCCCTAGTACAAAAGCCCATTGACGAAAGTTAACGTCAGTTCCCGATGACGCTAGGACTGTGATCCATGCGTTTTAAAAGGGCTAAATTGAACTACAACTCCATCTAACGAAAGCTAAATGAATTTCAATGTGGAGGTGACGACTGACAAGTGAAATTTGTGAATTTCGACTAGACCAGCCAGAATACAGTACAAGCAGATTATGGCCACTTGGTATGAACTTTGAACAAAGACAATCTCAAAGAACTGAGGGTACTCCAAGGTATCCGCTCTACAGACACTACAATCAGAAAGACTCTCCCATGGACCAGTCTTCGACCCATCTATCGAATTCAAGCTCAAACTGTAAATATCTAATTATATTAACTCTTTTCCGAATGGGCGGTTGTTAAAATGTAAGATTTTGTGTTTATGTTTGAGCATAACTTCCCATGTCTGACAGAGGCTTCTCTCTCTTTCTCCCGCTCATTTCATCCAACCCCTCCCCTTTTCTTTGTGTAACCAGCCGTCATCTTGGGTAAATCCACTAGGGACTTTCAGGATGTGACTGAGTAATCGATGTATGACCTATTGTATGTATAAATATGTAATTCTGTGTGATTCTTTATCTAGTAAATAAATCGTTAAGACAATTTGTGTATGCTGATTTCATCATGTTCGCTAGGATTCGTGCAGATTTTGATCTTACGATGTTCAGAAGGAGACTGAGTGATAAAGAGCTAACAATTAAATAATTGACTGCTATTTGATATAAGATCTTCAGATCTTTAAGAGAGCGGATTCGGGAGATAACTGCTCTATATAAATGAATGCTTCCTTGGTGCCCCAGGTTATTAATGAGTTAATTGTTGCAGGATTTAATTCAATCACATCATCAATTAGCATTGAATAATCATTGAATAATCTATTTCATATAATAGCATGTCTCACATTTAATCAAATCCAGAGACATGACACATGAAATGGCCAACTATCATGGTCATGTCATACCAACAAAGTTATTGTGAAGATAGGAAGGGGTATGTCGGTTAAAAACAACATGTTATTTGTGTTTGACACAAAAATCAACTGTACTTGTCGTTCAGGCTCTGGTCTTGTCCCATCTTGATTACTGTCCGGTAATTTGATCAAGTGTACTTAAGAAAGTCCTAGCAAAGCTGCAGCCAGCTTATAACAGAGCAGCACACCTTGCCCTTAACGGCAGATACAGAACTAACATCAACAACATGCACGCCAGTCTTTCCAGGGGGGTATTCCATTAAGGCAGATAAAGGAAAATCCAGGCTTATTTCGATAAGTCTCGCTGATTTAAGTGAGCGTTCCGTTACATTACTGTGGCTTATAGGAGGCCCTGCTCAGTAACCAAGGTAACTTATACCGCTGAACTAGCCTGCTCCCTTGCAGGCTAACTGTCAAGCTTAATTTAGCTGTGTTTCAAAGAATTTCCAACAGGCGGAAATTTTTCTCCCAATGTGACCAAGCATGAATTTACGTGTTTAATTTAGTTCCAAAGAACGAATTAATAAAAATAAGCAAGTTAAGAAAATCATGTTTTACCACTTTCACTGTCTTCAAAAGCCAACAGGTTAATTGACATAGGCCTAGACTATATAAGCAGTGCATCTACAGACCAGCCAGTTACAACCAACTATGGCATGTCCATTCCTCAACAACCCTGTGGATGAAGGTGCTCAGATTCTACACAGAGCGTTTACACCACCAGCCCCAAGCGTCTTCAGAGACAGGAGTTCTCCACTTCCCTGATGAGTATCCGTGGGAGAGGTACAGGTTCAGTAGGCCCAGCATAGTTTACCTATGAAGTCTGCTGGAAGCACACATAATGAAGCACACTCACCGTAGCCAAGCCTTGACCACTGTTCAGTCTGTCTGCATAGCGCTGCGTTTCTTTGCATGTGGGACATTCTTGTACAGTGTTGGTGATGTAGAAGGTGTTGTGAAGGCAACTGCATGCCAGGAAATAAGAACGGTATACCATGCTTTAAAGCAGTACCTGAATATTTTCATAATTTTCCCTGGTCATCTTGAAACACAAAGAATCAAGGAGGTCTTTTATTAAATTGCAGGTATGTGACAGTTAAAATAAATGTAAAGTAGCCTACAGGTTAACAAGCCTATTAACGTAATCCTCTTTTTCAGGTTTCCCAATGTTATAGGCACAATAGACTGTACCCATGTGCGTATCCAGGCCCCATCTGGACCTATGGAGGCAGACTATGTCAATCGGAAATCTTTCCATAGCCTAAACGTACAGGTATGTACTGGGGGCATCTGTCCATACACTGTCAGACAGAATAGTAACAATTGGATTTGGATTAAATGTGCACATCTGTGAAAATATAATTAGTTTTGGCGTCAACACTTCTTTGGATTTAAATCCTGTTACCCTGGCAGTTGTTCACAGAAATGTCCATTTCAATGTCAGCCTTACACAAAGAAGTAACTGTACTGTACAGAGATAATGTTTCACTTTACCTTATCAGCACATATCAATGATAAAAAATAAATAAATAAAAAAAAAGGGTATTTTCTTTCCTAACCAAGTATATCATAGCACTAGCATGTAGCTGTGGAAGGCCTATGCAAAACCAGATTTGAAATCTCACACGTCAAACCCAAAGTTAAAAATAATATTCTGAAATTTGAGCAATGTTGAGATAATTCGGAACTGGAATTTACATTTTGAAAGACACCACTGCATCAACTCTTCTTAGTCATGCTGAGCAATTTTAAATGAATGCTCTACCAAGCAAAGGTTGCCACATCATTGGTCACCCTCTATGCTGTCAGATGATCTGCAATGGAAGTTGCCTGATATCTAATATCGAAGCTAAATGGCCTGGCTCAGTCCATGATTACAGAAGGTTTGCAGAAGGCAAGAGAATGTTGTTACTACCCAAGGTTTACTTAATCTACTTGAACCTTAAGAATCTCATGTATATTTAACCAACACTTTTATTCTGTAGGGGAGTTTAATGGAGTTTTGCTTGGGGACAGAGGCTATCCCTGTATGCCGTACTTGCTGACACCCTACCCAGAACCAGCAACAGAAGCAGAGAGGGCCTTCAACCATGCCCACACAAAAATCAGGGCACGAATTGAAATGGTGTCACGAGAGGGTGCAGCGAGAGACCAAAACGCAGCGCAGGGATAGTAGTTCGACATAATTTATTATACTATGTAATAATATTATTTACTATGTACACTGATCAAAAAAATAAAGGGAACACTTAAACAACACAATGTAACTCCAAGTCAATCACACTTCTGTGAAATTAAACTGTCCACTTAGGAAGCAACACTGATTGACAATACATTTCACATGCTGTTGTGCAAATGGAATAGACAACAGGTGGAAATTATAGGCAATTAGCAAGACACCCCCAATAAAGGAGTGGTTCTGCAGGTGGTGACCACAGACCACTTCTCAGTTCTTATGCTTCCTGGCTGATGTTTTGGTCACTTTTGAATGCTGGCGGTGCTTTCACTCTAGTGGTAGCATGAGACGGAGTCTACAACCCACACAAGTGGCTCAGGTAGTGCAGCTCATCCAGGATGGCACATCAATGCGAGCTGTGGCAAGAAGGTTTGCTGTGTCTGTCAGCGTAGTGTCCAGAGCATGGAGGCGCTACCAGGAGACAGGCCAGTACATCAGGAGACGTGGAGGAGGCCGTAGGAGGGCAACAACCCAGCAGCAGGACCGCTACCTCCGCCAATTCATACTTACATCCTACTCCATGTGCAGTTTCAGACTTTCAATACCAATAAGCAGATGACACTTGTAAATCGAACGGACATCCTGTGAAAGAGAAAAAGTGTCAAAGAGTAGCTGATTATGTAGTTAGTAATTGCAATATGAATAGTTACTGATTATGTAGTTAGTAATAGCAATATAAATAGTTACTGATCATGTAGTTAGTAATAGCAATATGAATAGTTACTGATTATGTAGTTAGTAATAGCAATATAAATAGTTACTGATCATGTAGTTAGTAATAGCAATATGAATAGTTACTGATTATGTAGTTAGTAATAGCAATATGAATACGTATTTCCTTGCTGAAGTACTTCCGGTCATGTCCTGCCGCAAGGTGTATGGTTTTACATAATATTGAAGAATGCAGACACATCCAAACCTTTTCACATTTGGTCTTACCTCTGGACTTCCTGTGACTGCAGAATCTCCTCATCAAGGGCACTAGACATGCTGGCGCCATCTCCCAGCAAATAGAATACACTGCAGTTAAAGCAAAAGAATTGCATAAGATGCAGAGTGTTATTACAAAATAAGGACTACTCACACATGGGTTAGGTAAGCCTTGGGCATCTTCAGTTGGGGGATCTAACAGGCAAAATGTATCCACTCACTGAAAGATATAGGCCTGCCATTAGTTTTTACCGTAGAGAGACCTGTTGAGGAAAAGTAGTAGACAATACCTTGTACATATTGCCCTCAGGCATTTTGGGGAATGATGTCTGATGAGGTCCCCCCGTCTATTCCCTCTATTAGTGGGCTATCGGTTGTAGCTCAACGCTAGCTCCTCTGCGGGTGTGAGGTCCTCAGGTGGCATCTGTTTTTTTTTATGGCTAAAATGGTAGGCTACATAGTTACAGATGAACAACTATTTAAAAAAATATATTTCACATTTCATTATGTAGCAGGCTACTTACGACTCTGGAAAATGTTTTTATATTTAATTTTCACTTGTTGCCACATTTATTTTTGGGCTATTGAGTTGGCTCCTGTTGAGATGTAACCGCCGAGAATTAATATAGGCCAAGGGTTACTAGGTCAGAAAGGCTTCAAGCCTCACCGAATTAGGCTAATTAACAGTAAATGCATTGTAGTTATGTCAGTTTTCGTGAGCCTGCAACAATTTTGAACATACTGATCATACATCTGATATTATCTACCCTGATGATAATATAGCCAGTCTTACTTATCTAGTGATCTAAATGTTCATTTATTAAAAAATAAAAATTAAACAATAAGTAGGCTAGTATAACTATAACGCATTTATTTACGCCAAGCCATCTCCCTCGCCTTGTTAATTGCGGCAGTATTGCCCTTTTTGGTGATGACTCCTTTAAATTCTTCATACAGTTCCATCAGCAGGGTTTGTTCCAATGCTGAGAAGAACACCGCTCTAGTTTTTGCTTCTTTTTTCGACATAGTATCTTATTTTCGACGATCGCTTGTTCTGGGCTGCTTTGGAACTCCATGCGTGTGCACCATGCAAGATTGTTCAAGCCTGGTTTGAGTTCATGTTGATGTCAGGCTCTGGCCATTTATTTTTTTATTTATTTTTATTTCACCTTTATTTAACCAGGTAGGTCAGTTGAGAACAAGTTCTCATTTGCAACTGCGACCTGGCCAAGACAAAGCAAAGCAGTGCCACAAAAACAACACAGAGTTACACAGTAAACAAATATAGTCAAAAACACAATAGAAAATCTATATACAGAGTGCAAAATGTAGTGCAAAATGTAGTAAGGTTAGGAGGTAGGACAATAAATAGACCATAGTGGTGAAATAAATTACAGATTATCATCATTAACACAGGAATGAAGGATGTGCAAATTATGATGTGCAAATAGATATACTGGAGTGCAAGATTTGTGAAAATAACAAAAATAAATGTAATATGGGGATGAGGTAGTAGTGTGGGCTATTTACAGAAGGGCTATATACAGGTGCAGTGATCGATAAGCAGCTTTGACAACTGATGCTTAAAGTTATTGAGGGAGATAGGAACCTCTAGCTTCAATGATTTTTGCAATTCGTTCCAGTCATTGGCAGCAGCGAACTGGAAGGAATGGCGGCCAAAGGAGGTGTTGGCTTTGGGGGTGACCAGTGAGATATACCTGCTGGAACGCATGCTACGGGTGGGTGTTGCTATCGTGACCAGTGAGCTGAGATAGGGCGGGGATTTACCTAATAAAGACTTATAGATGACCTGGAGCCAGTGGGTTTGGCAACGAATATACAATGAAGGCCAGCCAACGAGAGCATACAGGTCGCAGTGGTGGGTAGTGTATGGGGCTTTGGTGACAAAACGGATGGCACTGTGATAGACTACATCCAATTTGCTAAGTAGAGTGTTGGAGGCTAGTTTGTAAATGACATCGCCGAAATCAAGGATCGGTAGGATAGTCAGTTTTACAAGGGCATGTTTGGCAGCATGAGTGAAGGAGGCTTTGTTGCGAAATAGGAAGCCAATTCTGGATTTAATTTTGGATTGGAGATGGTTGATGTGAGTCTGGAAGTTGAGTTTACAGTCTAACCAGATGCCTAGGTATTTGTAGGTGTCCACGTATTCTAATTCGGACCCGTCGAGAGTAGTGATGATAGTCCGGTGGGCGGGTGCTGGCAGCGTTCGATAGAAAAGCATGCACTTAGTTTTACTAGCGTTTAAGAGCAGTTGGAGGCCACGGAAGGAGTGTTGTATGGCATTGAAGCTTGTTTGAAGGTTAGTAAACACAGTGTCCAAAGAGGGGCCAGATGTATACAGAATGGTGTCATCTGCGTAGAGATGGATCAGAGAGTCACCAGCAGCGAGAGCGACATCGTTGATGTATATAGAGAAAAGGGTTGGCCCAAGAATTGAACCCTGTGGCACCCCCATAGAGACTGCCAGAGGATCGGACAATAGGCCCTCCGATTTGACACACTGAACTCTGTCTGCAAAGGCTGTTGAGGCTGCCAATAAGAATTCGGTGATTGACAGATTCGAAAGCCTTGGCCAGGTCGATGAAGACGGCTGCACAGTATTGTCTTTTATCGATGGCGGTTATGATATCGTTCAGTACCTTGAGCGTAGCTGAGGTGCACCCATGACCAGCTCGGAAACCAGATTGCATAGCAGAGAAGGTACGGTGGGATTCGAAGTGGTCAGTTATCTGTTTGTTAACTTGGCTTTCGAAAACTTTAGAAAGGCAGGGCAGGATGGATATTGGTCTATAACAGTTTGGGTCTAGAGTGTCTCCTCCTTTGAAGAGGGGGATGACCGCGGCAGCTTTCCAATCTCTAGGGATCTCAGACGATACGAAAGAGAGGTTGAACAGGCTAGTGATAGGTGTTGCAACAATTTTGGCTGATAATTTCAGAAAGAGAGGGTCCAGATTATCTAGCCCAGCAGATTTGTAGGGGTCCAGATTTAGCAGCTCTTTCAGAACATCAGCCGTCTGGATTTGGGTGAAGGAGAAGCGGGGGGGGCTTGGGCAAGTAGCTGCCGGGGGTACAGAGCTGTTGGCCGGGGTAGGGGTAGCCAGGTGGAAAGCATGGCCAGCCGTAGCAAAATGCTTACTGAAATTTTCGATAATCGTGGATTTATCGGTGGTAACAGTGTTTCCGAGCCTCAATGCAGTGGGCAACTGGGAGGAGGTGCTCTTATTCTCCATGGACTTAACAGTGTCCCAGAACACTGTTAGTGCTACAGGAAGCAAATTTCTGTTTGAAAAAGCTGGCCTTTGCTTTTCTAACTGACTGTGTGTACTTGTTCCTGACTTCCCTGAATAGCTGCATATCGCGGGGGCTGTTCGATGCTAATGCAGTGCGCCACAGGATGTTTTTGTGTTGGTCTAGTGCATTCAAGCGGGGGGGGCTTGGGCAAGTAGCTGCCGGGGGTACAGAGCTGTTGGCCGGGGTAGGGGTAGCCAGGTGGAAAGCATGGCCAGCCGTAGCAAAATGCTTACTGAAATTTTCGATAATCGTGGATTTATCGGTGGTAACAGTGTTTCCGAGCCTCAATGCAGTGGTCAACTGGGAGGAGGTGCTCTTATTCTCCATGGACTTAACAGTGTCCCAGAACACTGTTAGTGCTACAGGAAGCAAATTTCTGTTTGAAAAAGCTGGCCTTTGCTTTTCTAACTGACTGTGTACTTGTTCCTGACTTCCCTGAATAGCTGCATATCGCGGGGGCTGTTCGATGCTAATGCAGTGCGCCACAGGATGTTTTTGTGTTGGTCTAGTGCAGTCAAGTCTGGGGTGAACCAAGGGCTATATCTATTCTTAGTTCTACGTTTTTTGAAAGGGGCATGCTTATTCAGGATGGTGAGGAAAGCACTTTTAAAGAACAACCAGGCGTCCTCTACTGACGGGATGAGGTCAATATCCTTCCAGGATACCTGGGCCAGATCTAATAGAAAGGCCTGCTCGCAAAAGTGTTTTAGGGAGCGTTTGACAGTGATAAGGGGTGGTTGTTTGACCGCTGACCCATTGCGAACGCAGGCGATGAGGCAGTGATCGCTGAGATCCTGGTTGAAAACAGAGGAGGTGTATTTGGAGGGCAAGTTAGTCAGGATGATATTTTATTTTATTCATTTTACCTTTATTTTACTAGGCAAGTCAGTTAAGAACAAATTCTTATTTTCAATGACGGCCTAGGAACAGTGGGTTAACTGCCTTGTTCAGGGGCAGAACGACAGATTTTGTACCTTGTCAGCTCGGGGATTCGATCCAGCAACCTCTCGGTTACGGGCCCAACACTAACCACTGGGCTACCTGCCGCCGATATCAATAATGGTACCCATGTTTACGGATTTTGGGTTGTACCTGGTGGGTTCCTTGATAATTTGTGTGAGATTGAGGGCATCTATCTTAGATTGAAGTACAGCAGGGGTGTTAAGCATATCCCAGTTTAAGTCACGTAACAGTACAAACTCTGAAGATAGATGGGGGGCAATCAATTCACATATGGAGTCCAGGGCACAGCTGGGGGCTGAGGGGGGTCTGTAACAGGCGGCAACAGTGAGAGACTTATTTCTGGAAAGGTGGATTTTTAAGAGTAGAAGCTCAAACTGTTTGGGCACAGACCTGGACAGTATGACAGAACTCTGCAGGTTATCTCTGCAGTAGATTGCAACTCCGCCACCTTTGGCAGTTCTATCTTGACGGGAAATGTTGTAGTTGGGGATGGAAATTTCAGAATTTTTGGTAGCCTTCCTAAGCCAGGATTCTGACACAGCTAGGACATCCGGGTTGGCGGAGTGTGCTAAAGCAGTTAATAAATCAAACTTAGGGAGGAGGCTTCTAATGTTAACATGCATGAAACCAAGGCTTTTACGGTTACAGAAATCAACAAATGAGAGCGCCTGGGGAATAGGTGTAGTACTGGGGGTTATAGGACCTGGGTTTACCTCTACATCACCAGAGGAACAGAGGAGTAATAGAATCAGTATTCGGCTGAGGGATTCAGAACTGGACGTCTAGTACGTTGGCTACATAGTATAAAAGGAGCAGATTTCTGGGTGTGGTGGAATAGGTTGAGGGCATAATGTATAGACAAGGGTATGGTAGGATGTGAGTTCAGTGGAGGTAAACCTAGGCGTTGGGTAATGAAGAGAGAGGTTGCATCTCTGGAGACACCAGTTAAGCCAGGTGAGGTCTCCGCATGTGTGGGGGGAGGAACAAAGGAGCTATCAGAGGCCAGTTGAGCAGGACTGGGGGCTCTACAGTGAAATAAAACAATAATAGCTAGCCTGAACAGCAAAAGACAAGGCATATTGAAATAAGAAAGGGGCAAAAAAAAAAAAAAAATAGCAGTTAATTAAGAGGGCTAAGACAACGACGGGTAATGGAGATGAATGGACAAAGAGGGTCAGTTAGAAAAGGTGATGTACTACACACAGGACCTGAGGCCTGATAGTTAAACAGAAAGAAATACCATATAACCAAACAGTCCTGCAGGCATCAGCTGTGAAGCTGAGCAATCATAGGATCCGATGAGCAGCAAAGAGGCGTTCAGAGTGTTAGCAGGCCGGGGCTAGCAGGCCGGAGCTAGCAGGCTGGAGCTAGCAGATGGATCTTCGGCGACGTCGCAGAGGAGAACCCTGTTGAGACCACGTCGGACAATTACGTCGGCAGACCAGTCACGGTGGCTCGGTGGGGTTCCGTGTCGACAGTAGAAGGTCCAGGTAGGTTGACAAGGTACTGGAGCCCGGGAGAGTAGCTAGCACACGTCGGCTGTCCGGGAGATGAGCCTAGCTCACGCTAGCATTGGTAGCATGTAAACAATGGAGGTTAGCTATAAACGTCGGTCACTCGAATGCAGCTAGCTAGCTGTGATGATCCGGTGTGGTGGTCCTGTAATTTCAGTGGAAATCCGGTGAAGTGGAAGGGAACGCAGTCCGATAAGCGCTGGGTTGGTAGCGCGCTGAGCAGACTGGCCAATATTGTCCGAACTGAAAGCTGGCTGAGCAGCCAGAGCGGTGGTGAGAACCGCTAGCAGTGGTTAGCGATGGCTGGTTAGCAAGCTAGCTAGCAGGCTAACTTTTGACTGCGGTTCAGTTAAATAGTGGAAAAGCACGGATATTTGATCCGATATTTGATCCGTATCACGTTGGGTAAGGTGGCTTGCAGGAGGGGTAAATCGGGAACAAATAAAAATGTATGTAAAGACAAATTACAAACTACTACAAACTATTTACATGGGACACGAGACGGGACAACAAAAAACACGTCTGAACTGTTACGCCATCTTGGAATGAATGGCCATAGGGAGTCCCTTTTGGCCATGGTCAGAGCCTGACAGATCTAGATATCTAGATCTATGTTTTTCATTTTGTGTTGAATCCCCAATTGGAGACAGCTGTGAGACGTTGTCTCTGATTGGGGATTCTATTTAAGTTGCTCTGTCATCATCAGAGTAAGTGTGTTGATGTTCACGTTTGTGGTTACGTTGTTGTTTTGAATAGTTCGGACTAAGTTTAGTTTTCGTGTGAAATAAATAATGTCGAACTATCGCTACGCTGCGCCCTGGTCTGTCTCTACACACGATCGTGACAGAATGACCCACCACTACCAGACCAAGCAGCGTAACTAGGGAGAGAGGGAGAGAGATGAGGTGCCGTTACGTTATGGGCGATGCGCGATACGGGGAAACGCCCGCCAACAACCCCAAGGGAATTTTGGGGGGGGGCTATGGGGGTGGTCTGGCCAAGAGGAGGAGGCGCCAGTACCACTCTCCAGGTGGAATGGCGAGGAGGAAGAGGATCCACGTACCACTCACAGCCCGGCATGGTCCGCGCCGACTTCAGCCTCTCCGGGTTCTGAATGCGCACCGATGGTGTGGTGCGCATTCAGAACCCGGAGAGGCTGAAGGAGGAGGATCGCCCACCACTTCGTCTTCCCACGATCTATGATCGAGAGAAACCCAAGGGGTTTTCTGAATACCCGAGGGAGGAACAGACGAGGTGGTGGAGAGCCTGGGTTGCTCTTCCATTGGAGCAGCAGACGGACCCGCTGCTAATAGAGATAGAGGAGGAGGAGGACTTCGGGCGCCGATACGCTCTAGTGAACAGGCTGATGGATATGCGGGAGCGGGCTTCTGAGCCAGCGAAGGTCAGCAGCCCTGAGCCTCCAGCCAAGGTCAGCAGCCCTGAGCCTCCAGCCAAGGTCAGCATCCCTGAGCCTCCAGCCAAGGTCGGCAGCCCTGAGCCTCCAGCCAAGGTCAGCAGGCCTGAGCCTCCAGCGAAGGTCAACAGCCCTGAGCCTCCAGCGAAGGTCAGCAGCCCTGAACCTCCAGCGAAGGTCAGCGCCCCTGAACCTCCTGCGAAGGTCAGCAGCCACGAGCCTCCTGCGAAGGTCAGCAGCCCTGAGCCTCCTGCGAAGGTCAGCAGCCCTGAGCCTCCAGCGAAGGTCAGCGCCCCTGAACCTCCAGCGAAGGTCAGCGCCCCTGAACCTCCAGCGAAGGTCAGCGCCCCTTAACCTCCAGCGAAGGTCAGCGCCCCTGAACCTCCAGCGAAGGTCAGCGTCCCGCCACCTCCAGCGAAGGTCAGCGTCCCGCCACCTCGAACGAAGGTCAGCAGCCCGGAGCCTCCAGCCACAGCTCAAGGCCTGGAGCCTCCTCCACCGGTGCCCAGTCCGGGGCCGGTCGTCTGCTCAACTCCAGCGCCGGAGCAGTCCGCTCCACCGGTGCCCAGTCCGGGGCCGGTCGTCTGCTTCGCTCCAGCGCCGGAGCAGTCCGCTCCACCGGTGCCCAGTCCGGGGCCGGTCATCTGCTTCGCCCCAGCGCAGGAGCAGTCCGCTCCACCGGTGTCCAGTCCGGGACCGGTCGTCTGCTTCGCCCCAGCGCCGGAGCAGTCCGCTCCACCGGTGCCCAGTCCGGGGCCGGTCGTCTGCTCAACTCCAGCGCCGGAGCAGTCCGCTCCACCGGTGCCTAGTCCGGGGCTGGTCGTCTGCTTCGCTCCAGCGCTGGAGCAGTCCGCTCCACCGGGGCCCAGTCCGGGGCCGGTCGTCTGCTTCGCCCCATTGCCGGAGCAGTCCGCTCCACCGGTGCCCAGTCCGGGGCCGGTCGTCTGCTTCGCCCCAGCGCCGGAGCAGTCCGCTCCACCGGTGCCCAGTCCGGGGCCGGTCGTCTGCTACGCTCCAGCGCCGGAGCAGTCCGCTCCACCGGTGCCTAGTCTGGGGCCGGTCGTCTGCTACGCTCCAGCGCCGGAGCAGTCCGCTCCACCAGTGCCCAGTCCGGGGCCGGTCGTCTGCTCAACTCCAGCGCCGGAGCAGCCCGCTCCACCGGTGCCCAGTCCGGGTCCGAACGTCTGCCCAGCTCCAGAACCGGAGCGTCCTGCCACACCGGTGCCCAGTCCGGGTCCGGTCGTCTGTACCGCTACATGGCCGGAGCCGTTCGCCATGCTAGGTCCCATTCCGGGACTGGTCATCAGACTCAGGTCAGGGAGGAAATTATCCACTTCGCCGGGGCCTGTGATTATCGCGGCCGGGAGTCCGCGCCTTAGAGGGGGGGTACTGTCAGGCTCTGGCCATAGGGAGTACCTTTTGGCCATGGTCAGAGCCTGACAGATCTAGATATCTAGATCTATGTTTTTCATTTTGTGTTGAATCCCCAATTGGAGACAGCTGTGAGACGTTGTCTCTGATTGGGGATTCTATTTAAGTTGCTCAACCCCACACGTTTGTGTGGGTCATTATTTAAATGTCATCATCAGAGTAAGTGTGTTGATGTTCACGTTTGTGCTTACGTTGTTGTTTTGTATAGTTCGGACTAAGTTTAGTTTTCGTGTGAAATAAATCATGTCGAACTATCGCTACGCTGCGCCCTGGTCTGTCTCTACACACGATCGTGACAGTTGACAAGACACGGCTACATTGTGTTAATGGAACGGTTTCAGCCATAAGTGAAAGTTGGTGTTCATTCAAACCGGGCCGTTTCAATTAAGCGCAGATTTCATTAGTGACGTTGATGGAATACCCCCCTGGTTGAGTGTTGACGAGCGATAAACTGCTTCTCTTCTAGTTTTTATGAGAAGCATTACTGTAATGAAAATTCCTGATTGTCAGCATAATCAAATCAAATTCAGCTCAGACAGCCATACATACCCCACAAGACATGCCACCAGGGGTCTCTTCACAGTCCCCAAGTCCAAAACTAATTGATGGCAACACACAGTATTATATGATCATATGGAACTCCCTTCCATCTCCAATTACTCAAGCAAACAGCTAAATTACTGTGGAATGGATGGGATTGTAAGGGGACACATATACAAACACACACATACTTTTTTTAGGTATATTGTTTGTATTATTCTTTTTTTTTTTTTTTTTGTATTGTTTGTATATCGTTGTATTTTTTGTGTAACTGTCCTTGTCTATCAGTGTACTAGTTTTTTGTTACTTGTTTTGTGTTATTCTTGTGGACCCCTGGAAGAATAGCTACTGCCTTTGCAAAAGCTCATGGCCTACAATACAGCTCAATATTTAAATTATTTATTTTATACAGTTATTATTGCTCATCTTTATCAAGGGTGTCAACAATTCCAGACCCCACTGTGTATAACACTATAGAAGGAATAGGGTGCCATTTGGGACAAAGGGACCCCTTGACATTCTCATCACTCTCAGAGCTGTTTCAGGGTAATTCCAGACTCCTGAGTCACTGTCTTCTGTCAAGATCAGAGTCAGTGCTTTGACAAAGCTAAAACGCGACACAAGGGATCTTCCTGCAGAAAGCTGTTAAAATGATGAGCCAAGTGTCTTACTGATTCCTACAATAAAAGTGTTGTAAATTACAATAGCTTTGTAAAGATAAGCCTCTTTTGAAACCAGTGGAGGCTGGTGGGAGGAGCTACATGAGGATTGGCTCATTGTAATTACTGGAATGGAATGAATGGAAGAGAGTCAAACGTGGTTTATATATGTTTGATAGCGTTCCATTCATTCCATTCCAGCCATTACAATAGCTCCTCCCACCAGCCTCCTCTGTTTGCAACCATGCCATGGATCAGATTAGCAATCTCCATTCAAGCGAATTTCTAAATTAGCCAACCCCCAGTTTCATATGCTCTTTTCCTTTCATTTTCCTTTCTCAGATGCAGGCGTCTGCCCAATTTAATTTCACCCAAGGTGTTCAGAGAGGCAGCAGCAGACAGTGGTGATCCA
This sequence comes from Thymallus thymallus, assembly GCA_023634145.1. Lineage (NCBI taxonomy): Eukaryota > Metazoa > Chordata > Actinopteri > Salmoniformes > Salmonidae > Thymallus > Thymallus thymallus. Next base: position 10,894,742 of record CM042418.1, read on the forward strand.
TTGATTATAAGAGTTTGGGCCAGATTGGATAAAAGTTTAATTATTTCAATTCCTCTTAGCTTTGGCCAAAATCCCAAAGTCACTTATATTTATTTGCGACCGGATAAGGGTTATTGGTTATGTTACATGATTAAATATAATATCAATCTTAATCAGGGCCACAGGGATAAAAAGAAGGGAACATGTGAAACAAACCAAGACTGCGTCCCAAATGGCAACCTATTTGCAATATAGTGTACCTATTTTGACCAGGACCTATAGTGATGCACTGTATAGGGAATAGGGAGCCATATACTGTAGGAAGCAGACAAATCATGAGAAAACAGCCAATCAAACCTCATATTGTAAGAATATCTTAAGAGTTTTGTGTAGAGGTCTGATTGGCTGTTAAGTGTCATCTCCAACAACTCCACCTCGTTAATTCATGCAGACAAATTAGACTGCCAATTAATCGAGAGAGAGAAAAAAACGAATTACTCCGGTACCAACTTTCCTCCACTTGGAAAGTGTCCAAAGAGCAACTGTTGAGGAATGACAAGACAAGAAACATTATTAAAATTAATATAATTACGAATGAAACCATGGTTGAGCAGGCTGCCAGCTATGCAGTGCTTCTACCCCAAGATGACCCTCTCATCTCCAATTAGACGCCTCTCATCTCCAATTAGATGACCCTCTCATTGTCTATGCAGACACTCTTTCCCCGCCCCACAACATTTTCCCTGTAAACACATTTACAGTATTTTACTGTGCATTCTACAGTGTTTTACTGTCAAAATTACAGAAAGGTCTTACAGTGTGCTTTAAAACAAATGTACTGTGATCTACTGTATTCAGTTCATATATTATCATACTGTTGATTAATACAGTAAGTTACTGATAAAATTACAGAAATTGTAGACCTTGTTTCCACACAACCCTTTTCTTTTTACATTCTAGAATGGTCTCTCTCTCTCTCTCTCTCTCTCTCTAACCTTCATGTCTTTATCTCAAGTTGCTTCTTCAAGGGAGGAAGAGAAGGAAGGAGAGGGGAGAAGTACACTCCCACAGCCTGAAATAGGTTAACATCCTTCCTCCTCCTTAACTTTTAAGTATCGAAGAGATTTTACTCTCTGACGTATTAAAATGAGCAAGTTGTCACTTTCTTTCACTGTCTATATTGGAATATACAGCATTTTTTAAACCTTCCGTATCCAGGACCAATGTTTTACATTAGTTGTTGTGTAGAACTTTGGAAATACAGTGTACATATAGTGGGGAGAACAAGTACAGTGGGGAGAACAAGTATTTGATACACTGCCGATTTTGCTGGTTTTCCTACTTACAAAGCATGTAGAGGTCTGTAATTTTTATCATAGGTACACTTCAACTGTGAGCGACGGAATCTAAAACAAAAATCCAGAAAATCACATCGTATGATTTTTAAATAATACATTTGCATTTTATTGCATGACATACAGTGGGGAGAACAAGTATTTGATACACTGCCGATTCTTTGTTTGCAATTACAGAGATCATACATTTCCTGTAGTTCTTGACCAAGTTTGCACACACTGCAGCAGGGATTTTGGCCCACTCCTCCATACAGACCTTCTCCAGATCCTTCAGGTTTCGGGGCTGTCGCTGGGCATTACGGACTTTCAGCTCCCTCCAAAGATTTTCTATTGGGTTCAGGTCTGGAGACTGGCTAGGCCACTCCAGGACCTTGAGATGCATCTTACGGAGCAACTTCTTAGTTGCCCTGGTTGTGTGTTTCGGGTCGTTGTCATGCTGGAAGACCCAGCCACGACCCATCTTCAATGCTCTTACTGAGGGAAGGAGGTTGTTGGCCAAGATCTCGCGATACATGGCCCCATCCATCCTCCCCTCAATACGGTGCAGTCGTCCTGTCCCCTTTGCAGAAAAGTATCCCCAGAGAATGATGTTTCCACCTCCATGCTTCACGGTTGGGATGGTGTTCTTGGGGTTGTACTCATCCTTCTTCTTCCTCCAAACACGGCGAGTGGAGTTTAGACCAAAAAGCTCTATTTTTGTCTCATCAGACCACATGACCTTCTCCCATTCCTCCTCTGGATCATCCAGATGGTCATTGGCAAACTTCAGACGGGCCTGGACATGCGCTGGCTTGAGCAGGGGGACCTTGCGTGCGCTGCAGGATTTTAATCCATGGCGGCGTAGTGTGTTACAAATGGTTTTCTTTGAGACGCCCCACGAGGTGAGATCTTGCATGGTGCCCCAGACCGAGGGAGATTGACCGTCATCTTGAACTTCTTCCATTTTCTAATAATTGCGCCAACAGTTGTTGCCTTCTCACCAAGCTGCTTGCCTATTGTCCTGTAGTCCATCCCGGCCTTGTGCAGGTCTACAATTTTATCCCTGATGTCCTTACACAGCTCTCTGGCCTTGGCCATTGTGGAGAGGTTGGAGTCTGTTTGATTGAGTGTGTGGACAGGTGTCTTTTATACAGGTAACGAGTTCAAACAGGTGCAGTTAATACAGGTAATGAGTGGAGAACAGGAAGGCTTCTTAAAGAAAAACTAACAGGTCTGTGAGAGCCGGAATTCTTACTGGTTGGTAGGTGATCAAATACTTATGTCATGCAATAAAATGCAAATTAATTATTTAAAAATCATACAATGTGATTTTTCCGTCTCTCACAGTTGAAGTGTACCTATGATAAAAATTACAGACCTCTACATGCTTTGTAAGTAGGAAAACCTGCAAAATCGGCAATACTTGTTCTCCCCACTGTATATGTTTAGATTTGGCTTTGTATTTAAGGTTATTGTCCTGATGAAAGGTGAATTCATCTCCCAGTGACATTTCTGGTGGAAAGTAGACTGAACCAGGTTTTACTCTAGGATTTTGCTTAGCTCCATTCCATTTTTTTTATTCTAGAAAACTCCCCAGTCCTTAACGATTACAAGCATACCCATAATATGATGCAGCCACCAATGTGCTTGGAAATATGGAGAGTGGTACTCAGTAATATGTTGTATTGGATTTTCCACAAACATAACAGTTTCTATTCAGGACAAAACATGAATTGATTTACCAAATTTTTTGCACTATTACTTGTTGCAAACAGCATGCATGTTTTGGAATATGCGAACGACAGATTTCTATTGGTCTAATGTCCATTGCTCGTGCTTTTTGGCTTTTTGGCCCAAGCAAGTCTCTTCTTCTTATTGGTGTCTTTCAGTAGTTTTTTTTTTTTTTTACAATTTGACCATGAAGGCCTGATTCACACAGTCTCCTCTGAACAGTTGATGTTGATGTGTCTGTTACTTACTATTTATTTGGGATGCAATTTCTGAGGCTGGTAACTCTAATGAACTTGATCCCGGTAAATTTCCAACCAGGAGTTCTGGAAAACCTGGGAATTTTGGGGAAATTACTGGAATTTTGCAAGCCTGATCCATCTAAGTAATGCATACATACAGTACATGGAGATTAAGGGTCCCACTGTTCAGCAAGAATGGGAGCAAGGCTAAACAGTGGGACATAGGACAGATGCAGGCCACTGAGATTTTCCAGTTTTCCGTACCGCATGCAATATACTGTATCTTGTGTTGTGTTTTTGTATTTGTGTGCTGACATCACCAAAAAGTTTTTTGTGTCGTATACCGTATCGTACATACATACACTTAACTTGAAACAACATAAAACAAACTACTTATACAAGAACACAGGCAGCCTTTGAATAAGACATTTAATACAGATCCTTGTTGGTAGAGCAACACTTAACTCACTGCAGGGCTTTGTTTGGGAAAGTCGATATATGCAAAGAACCATCCCCTTTCCCTTTCCTGTTCCACTGTATCCCTAGCTAGTCTTTGTATTGCCCCCTTTTAATGATATGTAACTCATCTTATCTGGGAGCACAAAAGCTGTGGGCTGATTGTGGTTGACCCTAAAAGTAATTACAAGGCAGCTTGCCAACACAGAAAATTAATGTAATGTTTTGGAGCAATAATGAATCAAAACTGCTGACTCAGTGGAGATAAATCACCAGAGCACTAAGAAACACATGGCAATGAGTGTGCAGCTGAACTAGGTATTCTGGAAAACATTTGGTTTGTTATTTTTGATTAAAACAAAACTGCTATTCATTAAATACGAATACCCCGACGCGGTTAGCTTTTAACAGCTAGGACCACTATCTTGTGGTCCACTATCTTGTCCAGGAATCCCACTTAACATACACGTTGAAACCTGCTTGACATAGACGCTACGTTGCTAGCCATCAAGCTAACGAAGTTGGTACCAGATGAGTTTTGCAATGGAGCCCTCTTTGTCTGGAGAAATAAATGAACCGTTCCAGCGCTGTAGGAGCTGTATCTACTACACTTTGTTTCAGGACAAACAGGATCACTCAGAGTTCTAATGCGGCAATTGTTTGCTTGCTGAGGATTATAGGCTTGAGGTGGCTTCCTTGATCACGCAGGTCACCAGCCTACGTAAGAAACTGTTTACATTTTTTACGCCGATGGCTGGATGGCGTTCACGCATCTCCGCCTTGTCGTTTCTCGTTATCCAACTGGCTGGTGTTGCCCAGAGCTCCCCCATCCGAAGTTCCAAAGGCTGGGCCTAATATAGTGTATAAGAGGTCAAACAATAAGTTTTGTAGTGATTCCTATGTTGTTGATAAAGAATATTTGTTGGTCCGTGGTGTTCAATGAGGAGCTAACAGACACTGCACTTGACACATTTATGAAATTGCTTATTCAAGTTACTAATAAGCATGCCCCCATTAAGAAAATGACTGTAAAAACATTGAAATCCACATAGATTGATGATTGACTGAAAAATTGTAAGGTTGAGAGGGATGAGGCAAAAGTAATGGCAACCGATTGGCAAGCGTTTTGAAATTGAGAAATCATGTGACTTGACTAACTAAAAAGAAGAAGAAACTACACTATGAAACAAAGATAAATTCAATAAAGAATGATAGTAAAAAGCTTTGGAGAACCTTAAATTACATTTTGGGAAAAAATGCAAACTCAACTCCATCATTCATGGAATCAGATGGGTCATTCATCACAAACCCAAACCCAACTACTTTGATGAAATTTTCATTGGCAAGATTAGAAAACTTAGGCATGACATGCCAGCAGCAAACACTGACACTACACACCCAATTATATCTGACCAAATTATGAAAGACAAGCATTGTAATTTTGAATTCCGTAAAGTAACGAAGAGGTGAAAAAATAATTGTTGTATATCAACAATGACAAGCCACCAGGGTCTGACAACATGCATGGAAAATTACTGAGGATATTGCCACTCCTGTTTGCCCTATTTTCAATTTAAGCCTAATAGAAAGTGTATTCCCCCAGGCTTGGAGGGAAGCAAAAGTCATTTCACTACCTAAGAATAGTAAAGTCCCCTTGAATGTCTCAAATAGCCTACCAATCAGCCTGTTACCAACCCTTAGTAAACTTTTTGAAATAATTGTGTTCGACCAGATACAATGCTATTTTATGGTAAACAAATTGACAACAAACGTTCAGCATGCTAATAGGGAAGGACATTCAACAAGCAAAGCACTTACACAAATGACTGATGATTGGCTGAGAGAAATTGATGATAAAAAGATTGTGGGGGCTAACTTCAGTGCGGCTTATGACATAATCGATCATAGTCTGCTGCTGGAAAAAACATATTATTACCACACATCATACATGTAATGTTAGCTGGTGAGACAGCAAGCTAACATTCTCTAGCTAGCTAACAGTACAGTTTAACTTGCCATGAAAATTACATTGAGAAAATTCTAAACGTATAATATCTGAAAATGTAGCTAGACTCTTACCTATATATATGGAGGAACCGTTTTGTTTGGCCAGCGTTGTGTCAAGTCCATCCGATTCGTTCACACTGATCGTGGCGTGTGCAAAAAGTAGCCAATCACAACTTTTTCAACTGATCTGTCGTTTGCTGAATTCAATGTTGTTGAGAAAAGTAGCAAAACTTTTGCAGTTCTCGATGGCTAACATTATATCTTTCAAAGACACTGCTGCAGAAAGGACAATCAACAAATATGGAGCAGGTCAGGTTATAGACCAAAACATATTACATAGCAGACCAATCCAAACTCATCTTCCAGCATCTCCAGCCCATACATTGTCTCAGCCAATCATGGCTAGTGGGTTCCTGTGAATGTGAAGTAGTGACGTGCGACACATGCCTAGTTTCCCGAAATACTTAGTCTTCAATGGGGTTTAACGGCAGTTGACATACACTGTTAATGGTGCATTATCGCCACCAGCTGAACAGGGAATTCAAAAGACAAAATACAAAATAAAACAGTTAAATTAAGCAAACCCATCCCACTTCTTCAATCACAGTCCACTCCAAAATACATCCCTACACAGGCTCAGGGGTCTGTGATGGCGAAACATTAACAGACAGGATTTCTTGCACGGTCTTCCGGTTGTATGGTCTCTCCCCTTTGACCAGGGGTTTGGAAGTGGTGGAGGTAGCTAGGAAAGGGTTTGTTGGGGGGGGCAGAGGTAAAGGGGCCGACAAGAGTTGGGGCTGTTTCTGGGACATCTTGGGTGGTGGGGTTTGGGCGGTGCCTGTGGAAAGGTCTGGGTCTGGTTCTAGGTCTTCATTGTTGTTGGTAGAGGGGGTGGGGGCTTAGGATTTTGGTTAGTGAAGATGGGTTTGGTTGAGTTGGCCCTTGCCTTGCAAAGATGTGTTCCCCTTTCCCGCACAGGTTGCAGGGTCATGTGGAAGTACAGTCTGAAGTGGGGTAGTCCCCTGGACTTCCTGCACAGTTTGGGCATGCCGTATTAGTGGCTGGAGCCCCTGTTGTTTCCCAGAATCATGGTACAGGTGAGATGTTGAACTCTGCCCACTTCGGTTGGGTCTGCTCTAATTTGAACCATTCATTTTTTTGCCCCAGTCCAGACGTTGTCTTCATCCAGGACCCTCCTAGCCGCTGACTTGAGAGTGGCAAAATGGTGAAACCAAACTTCGATGTGGTGCTCTTGGATGCTTTCGTTGTGGAATAGAACTGTATCTAAGAGTGGAATTACTGTGAACTTATTAAATGGGACCTTATCTTTAAAGTTGTTGTATTTTTACCAAAACTGTTCTAGTAAATCGGGGTCTTGAAACTGGCTTCAAATGATTCCTGTGGCCCTTTGGATTTCACGAGGCAGTTAAATTCACAAAGCCCATACCTCTCTGGAGAACTCCCTGCTGAATTCCAGGCGGGTCATTGTTCCTGTTCCTGTTCCTGTTCCTGTTCCTGCTCCTGCTCCTGCTCCTGCTCCTGCTCCATCCTCGGCAGCTTGCTCAATGGGGATTAGTGTCAGCTTCCCCAAGTTGTAGCGGGGCATCACTCCTGGGTTCATCCCGGTCATCTTGTTCAGGTGGGGGTGGGGGGACTTTGAGAAGGAGGGTGTTGGTTCTGGTCTGGTCTTGGTGTTGTCTGGTCTGGTTGTTGGTCTACTCTGGTCCTGCAGGGGGAGGAAGGACAAACCTCAGAATAAGCAGACACACCAGGAAGCCCATGACTTGCAGGTCAATGGAGGCACTCCACCTGTGGTCTGCTCTCGCCAGGCGTAGGTTGGTGTCTTTCGTCCTTCCTCCATGCTTATGGTTCTGGTGGTAATGCTGTCTGGTCTACTTCAGGTGGTTGACAGTCTGCTGATCCTGGTCTGGTCGTTGGTGTCCTGCGGGTCTTTCTGGCGATTGTCTGCTGGACTAGAGAAACAGCGTCAGCCGTGGTCAAGCCACTGTTGCCGTTGCTGCCTCCTGGTCCGTCCGATGAAAAGGATAGTGAGAGATAGTGTAACGAGAGTAGACAGAGGGACACAACCCCAGAAAATATCTACATGCAGGGTTGTGCGTAATGAAGAGAAACCAGAGTCCTATTGAAATTCATCAGAATTTTGCAACCCTGCCTGCAGTCACATTAAGTTGGCTTGCAAAGTGATTTGTAATTCCAGCTATGTTCGGACATCCAACAGTTGGAATTTGTATTTACCCACAACCTAGATTCATAATGACAGCCAGAGTATAAATCAAATCAAATCAAATGTTATTGGTCACATACACGTGTTTAGCAGATGTTAATGCGGGTGTAGTGAAATGCTTGTGCTTCTAGCTCTGACAGTGCAGTAATATCTAACAAGTAATATCTAACAATTACACAGGATATATCCAATACACACAAATCTAAGTAAGGATTGACAGCCAGGTTTATGAACAGAGTGAGGAGATTAACTAAACCATTTAAATTGGAAAAACCATTTCAGTAACGGTTGCAAAAAAACAAAATAAATTATTGGATTTTTTTAGGAAAATATATGTTATGTATCTTTGTGTAGTATTACATTAATCAATTGATCACTCAATTTACATGCAAAAACACCGATTTTTTGGAGAGGTGCGACTGAACTTGAAGTATCGAATTATGAGAGTTTGTGAATAGTGTGACAAGGTGCTTTTAATATACGTTGGCTAACGCATAGCATACAAAACAGAACAACAAACGTTTCCAAGTAGCCTAATCCGCAGGACCTTCAGCATTAACAATGACAACCGTGACGCAATGATCTCTTTTCGGGGCTAGCGGGAATGCAGCCCTCTACAGTGTAGTCCACAACCATCACATTTTGTGGGCCTCAAACCAACTTTATTTGTCACATTTTTACAAAGAGAGGAGCATTTGGATTTGGGATTATCAGAGGCACAGACCTCCCTCACTGTCTCAGTTCCTGATGCCATCGTGCCAGCCACACAACCGTCAACCCCTAACCCCTGTGTATGTGTGTGTGTGCGTGTCCATTTAAACCAGGAACACAGGAAGACCTTTTATAATTGTCAGAGGATATGTCCAGGATACCGTTCCATCCCCTTAAACTGCCTTTAACTAATGCTTCTTTTTTTGTGTAACATTTCTAGTTTTGATTCAAGAATCAAATGGTGTAAAATGGTGTAAAATAACCAAAACCACAAAATCATTATCATATTTCCCAACATGCCCTATTGCAGGTTGATTTTTAGAAGTGTTTGTTTCAATATCTACAGTATGTACAGTATGTTTACAGTATGTTTAGGAATTACACATCACTTTGCAAGCTAGCATAATGTGTCACGATTGTGTGTAGGGAGAGACCAAGACGCAGCGCATAGTATATGGATAGTAGTTCGACATTTCTTATATTTTATTTTACTATGTATAATAATAATATAGAACGAACTACCACAAATAACAAACACGATAAACAAAACGTCACGTTCTCAAACACAAACACGAATGAACGGACGTAAACGAAAACACACTTACTTCACTGTGACTGCGACATACATCGATAACGACCCACACCCGAGTGAAGGACAGACTCAACATATATGGGATCCCTAATTAGAGACAATGCGTAGAAGCTGCCTCTAATTAGGGATCCAACCCAAACCCCACACAGAAACAGAAAAGAACGACACTGTCAGACTCTGACCATAGCCACATAGAGAAGCAAATAGGCTTCTCTATGGCCAGAGCCTGACATAATGTGACTTGCTGGCCTGATGTGGTCTGTAAACTTTGAGTGTCAGGCCACTGTATTAAGGTAAAATTAGTCCCTCAAAATAAGGCCTTATTGAATAAGTCTTGTATTGTCTTAATTTAATGACAATATATTTATTTAGGATTGCACTTGGTGATGGCGACAGGACTAATGCAAGCATGTCTCTTGCACTATTACAGTCATGGGTGATACTGGTAGTTCTAATTCACTCGAAAGGCACTCTGGGAAATTTGTATGGTTCTTCAAAGAGCTATCCCATGTACGGTTCTTCAGAGATCTTAAACGATTCCCCTATGTCAGGGTTATTAAACTTTTACTCTACAAGGTCAGGAACCTGCCAGTTTTCTGTTCTACCTGATAATTAATAGCACCCACCGGGTATTCCAGGTCTAAATCACTCCCTGATTAGCGGGGAACAATTTTAAAAAGCAATGGAACTGGCTTCGAGGTCCAGAGTTGAGTTTGAGGGCCTTATTGCATCGCTCTCAAGAACCATATTGTTTCAAAAATGTCTTTCAAAATTTTATTTATTTTTAACAGTATACCTACAGTATGTGTGAGAGCGTTTCACCTCAAATTAATTACAGCATCATCTCTTGTCTTTATACAGTGCCTTCCGAAAGTATTCAGACCCCTTGACTTATTCCACATTTTGTTACGTTACAGCCTTATTCAAAAATGTATTAAATAGTTTTTTCCCCTCATCAATTTACACACAATACCCCATAATGACAAAGCCAAAACAGGTTTTCAGAATGTTTAAAAAAAAAAACCTGAAATATCACATTTATATAAGTATTCAGACCCTTTACTCAGTACAGTGTTGAATCACCATTGGCAGCGATTACAGCATTGACTCTTATTGGGTACAAGCTTAGCACACCTGTATTTGGAGAGTTTCTCCAAATCTTCTCTGCAGATCCTCTCAAGCTCTGTCAGGTTGGATGGGGAGCGTTGCTGCACAGCTATTTTCAGGTCTCTCCAGAGGTGTTAGATCGGGTTCAAGTCCGGGCTTTGGCTGGGCCACTCAAGGACATTCAGAGACTTCTGCATTGTCTTGGCTGTGTGCTTAGGGTCGTTGTCCTGTTGGAAGGTGAACCATCGCCTCAGTTCGGTCCTGAGCACCTTACTGCAGGTTTTCATCTTTCTGTACTTTAATCCGTTCATTTTTAACTCGATCCTGACTAGTCTCCCAGTCCCTGCCGCTGAAAAACATCCCCACAGCATGATGCTGCCACCACCGTGCTTCACCGTAGGGATGGCCTTGACTTTTTAGGACAGAAGATTTAGGACAGACACTTCAAAACCTTGTATCTTACGGTTTCTTTTGGACTGTCCTTTTTGCCATTTATGAATGTGTTATTCAATGTTTTTCTATGGGCTTTAGTAGTAAAGGCCAAAGTCTATATTTGATCAAATACATGTTTTATATATTTTTATGTGAAGCTCCAGTTCACTTTTTCAGAGTCTTTCTTATTGTATAAATAAGTAATAAGAGCTATGACACTACAATTGCGACGAGGATGATTACCTGCAGTGTACATCAAGAATGCAGATGGAGCTCGTAGAAAGAGAGGAAGAGAGGATTTTGACCCTATAGCACAACAGCTAGCAAGCAGTGATGACGAGAGGAGTGCTGACGAGAACGAGGAGGCAGATTAAAGACCAGTGGAGCCGGAGGTAAAGAGATTGGCTAGCATTGGGAAAATAGATGTGTTTGATGACACCTAAAAAAACTGGGCAACTTACATTGAATGACCGTAACAGTACTTCATTGCAAACACCATTGCCGATAACAAGGGAGTACCAGCGTTGTTGAGTTTAATTGGCCCAAAAACGTACAGTTTGCTAAGAGATCTGACTACCCTTCTGAAGCCCTCCAATAAAACATTCACAGAGATTGTGGAGATATTGCAAAATCACGTATCACCTAAACCACTCCTCATCTCGGAGCGTTTTCGTTTCCACAAGTGAGACCAGAATGAGGGGGAGGGTGTTAGTACATATGTAGCAGAGTTTAAAAAACACTGTCGGAGCATTGCCAGTTTGGAAAGAACCTAAATGACACATTAAGGGATAGATTTGTTTGTGGACTGAAACATGAACATATTTATAAATGTTCGCTCACAGAATCAGATATCACTTTTGCAAAGACTGTTGAAATTACTTTAGCTATGGAAATCGTGACCAAAGATGCAACTGAGTTGCAAGGTAAAATAAATACTGACCTCCTATCACAAACTTCCCTGCTGTCACAAGCGGGTGCAGACATGGACCAAGATGCAGCGCAGGGACTGTAGATCGACATTGTTTTTATTATGTAAACTATGTATAAAACAATCCAAAAGTATGAACTAACAAACAAACAAACACGATAATACAAACGTCACGTTCACCAACACAAACAGGAATGAATGGACGGACGTAACAAAGTTGCACACTTTCACCGTGATTTGCGAAATAATCGACAACGACCCACAACCCAGTGTGAAAATTACAAACCTATGTAGGATCCCTAATTAGAGACAATGCGCAGCAGCTGCCTCTAATTAGGGATCCAACGCAAACCACCACCAGATACAGAAAGAATAAACCTGTCAGACTCTGACCATGGTTACATAGAGAAGCAAATAGGCTTCTCTATGGCCAGAGCCTGACAGTACCCCCCCAGGGCGCGGACTCCCGGACGCCAAACAAAAAACACAAATACATGGGGGCGGTATTTAGCGAGGGAAGATTAGTCCGTCGGTGGAGGTTCTGGCTCCGGCGAAGTGGAAAGTTTTCTCCCATGCCCCTTCTTTATAACCGGACCCGGACTGGGTACCGGTGGGGCAAATGGCTCCGGCCATGGAGCGGGGAAAACAACCGGGCCCGGACTGGGTACCAGTGGGGCAAACGCTCCGGCCATGGAGCTGGGCAATTAACCGGGACCGGACTGGGAACCAGTGGGGCAAATGGCTCCGGCCATGGAGTGGGGAAAACAACCGGGCCCGGACTGGGCACAGGTGGGGAAACGGCTCCGGCCATGGAGTGAAGCAGACCACCGGACCAGGACTGGGCACCGGTGGAGCGGACTGCTCTGGCACTGGAGCAGAGCGGACGGCCGGACCCGGATTGGGCACCGGTGGAGCATACTGCTCAGGCGCTGGAGCGGAGCGGACGGCCAGACCCGGACTGGGCACCGGTGGAGCGAACTGCTCTGGCACTGGAGCGGAGCAGACGGCCGGACCCAGAATGGGCACTGGTGGAGCGGACTGCTCAGGCACTGGAGCGGAGCAGACGGCTGGACCCGGACTGGGCACCGGGGGAGCGGACTGCTCTGGCTCAGGAGCGGAGCAGACAGCTGGACCCGGAATGGGCACCGGTGGAGCAGACTGCTCAGGCACTGGAGCGGAGCAGACGGCTGGACCCGGACTGGGCACCGGGGGAGCGGACTGCTCTGGCTCAGGAGCGGAACAGACGGCTGTACCCGGATTGGGCACCGGTGGAGCGGTATGTTCCAACCACAGAGCGGTGTTAACTTCGGGATGTTTCGGGCCCGCGGACCTTCGCTGGAGGTTCCGGGCTGCGGATCTTCGCTGGAGTTTCCGGGCTGCGGACCTTCGCTGGAGGTTCCGGGCTGCGGACCTTCGCTATAGGCTTCGGGCTACGGACCTTCGCTGGAGGTTCCGGGCTGCGGACCTTTGCTATAGGCTTCGGGCTACGGACCTTCGCTGGAGGTTCCGGGCTGCGGACCTTCGCTATAGGCTTCGGGCTACGGTCCTTCGCTGGAGGTTCCGGGCTGCGGACCTTTGCTATAGGCTTCGGGCTACGGACCTTCGCTGGAGGTTCTGGGCTGCGGACCTTTGCTGGAGGTTCCGGTCTATTGAGGGCCGGCACGGGACGTACCGGACTGGGGAGGTGCACCGGCTGTCAGGTGCGTGGAGCCGGCACAGGAAGCACCTGGCTAGGCGCACGCACTGGATGTCGGGTGCGGGGAGCCGGCACGGGTCGTACCGGACTGGGGAGGCGCACGTACTGGAAGCACCTGGCTGGGCGCACGCAATGGAGGTCGGGTGTGGGGAGTAGAGCAGAGGTCCGGACCCGGACTGGACATCGGTGAAGCGGATTGCTCTGGCATTGGAGTGGAGACGACGACCGGACCCAGACTGGGCACTGGAGGAGCAGACTGCTCTGGCAGGGAGGTGGAGTAGACAACCGGACCCGGACTGGGCACCGGTGGAGCGGACTGCTCCGGCCCATGAGTGGAGTAGACGACCAGACCTGGACTGGACCACTCCGCCATCTCCCTCCATCTCCCTCAGTTCTTCCAGAACCTCTCCAAAATGCTCCTGGTATTGGCTCCTCCTGCCTGTAGCCAGACCACCCCCATAGCCCCCCCCCCCCCAAAATTACCTTGGGGTTGTTTGCGGGCTCCTCTCTGTCTCGCGAGTCGTTGACGACGCGGCACTTCCTCTCTCCCCAGTTACACTGCTTGGTCTCGTACGGGTGGGTCGTTCTGTCACGAGCGGGTGCATACATGGACCAAGACCCAGCGCAGGGACTGTAGTTCGACATTGTTTTTATTATGTATACTATGTATAAAACAATCCAAAAGTATGAACTAACAAACAAACAAACACGATAATACAAACGTCACGTTCACCAACACAAACAGGAATGAACGGACGGACGTAACAAAGTTGCACACTTACTTTCACCGTGACTTGCGAAATAATCGACAACGACCCACAACCCAGTGTGAAAATTACAAACCTATGTAGGATCCCTAATTAGAGACAATGCGCAGCAGCTGCCTCTAATTAGGGATCCAACGCAAACCACCACAAGATACAGAAAGAATAAACCTGTCAGACTCTGACCATGGTTACATAGAGAAGCAAATAGGCTTCTCTATGGCCAGAGCCTGACACCTGCACAAGTTTTCACGCAGCCGACAGCGCTCCTCTGTGGCCGAAAATTGCAACAGGTGTGACAGAGATGCTCAATAGAGCAGAGGACTGCCGTTTCAAAGACGAAATTAGTCACAAATGCAATAGAAGGGTGCACATTCAAAGAGCATGCAGAGCATTCAGTCACAATCGGAAAACTGAGAAAATTAAAGGGTCTGTGAAACTCACTAGCAGAGAACAATGGCAGTGATTCAGATGAACAATGAATTGGTACAATGGAGTTAAACACAGTGACTTCTGTCATGTCCTGATATGTTTCACCTGTCTGTTTGTCCCCTCCCCACACCAGGTGCACCCTATCACCATCATTAATCAGTTTGGGTATTTAGCCTCTTGGGTTCCTGTCTATCCCCTCCTGTGCCTTCGACCTTCTGATCTCCTGCTAAGCGAACTCTGCCTGTGTTACGGATTACGAGCCTGTCTACTCCTCTGCACTGCCATCCTTCTGATTCCCGGTACCGAACGTTGCCTGAACTACGACCACGAGCCTGACTCCCCTTATTGGACGACTGCTATTCAGATCCCCTGTTACGAACATTGCCTGTCATTTACTACGAGCCTGTCTTGCCCCATATACCCTATTAAACAGTCAATCATATCTCTGCCTCCGTGTCCGCTTTTGGGTCCCGTATATCTGCCGTTCTGTCAGACTTCTCCCATCAGTAGCATAATATGGGTGACACCAAACCCCTCAAAATGGAGCTGGACACAGGATCTGCAGTGTCTACAGTGAGCACTTCAAGGCTATCAAGCTGAAGAATACAAATGTGGAAGATACACTCAGGAGAGAGATTGAGCCCAATGGGGGCGTTACAGGTCAGAGTGCGTTATGGGGAGCAAACACAGCAGTTACTGCTGTATGTGGTGCCAAATAGTGGCCCCCCATTATTTGGCAGGGAATGGCTTTCCAAAATAAAGCTGAACTGGTGTGACTTGAAAATGCTCCACACGTACCAGCCTAAAGAGAAAAGCACAGACCAAACACTGGAACACTTGCTGAAGAAATACAACACAGTTTTCAGTGATCAGATGGGAACAGTAAAAGGCTTCACCGCCAAACTCCTACTGAGAGATGATGCAACCCCAAAATTCTGCAAAGCCAGATCTGTTCCATACTCCCTGAGACCAAAGGTTGAAGCAAGAATCGATCGCTTGCAGGATACAGGGATCCTGACGAAAGTGGACAGAAGCGAATGGGCCACACCATTGTTCCTATTGTAAAGAAAGAGGGGTCTGTTAGAATATGTGGGGACTTCAAAGTAACTGTGAATTCAATGTTGCATGTGGACAATACCCACTGCCACGTTTGGATGACATCTTTGCTGCACTAGCTGGTGGGAAACACTTAAGTAAAATCGACCTGAAACAGGCTTACCTGCAGCTAACGGTTGAAGAGAGCTCCAAACAGTACCTGACAATAAACACACACAAAGGTCTATACAGGTATAACCACCTGAGTTTTGGCATTGCATCAGCCCCAGCCATTTGGCAACAAACTATTGACCAAAATTTTGCAATGAATCCCAGGAACCCAGTGTATCATGGATGGCATGATCATAACAGGACGCACTGACAAAGTGCACCTGGCTAACCTGGAAGAGGTCCTGAGAAGACTAAAATAGTATGGACTACAGGCAAACTTGAAGTTTGAGTTCGACCGCAATGAATTGAACAAATCACAGGACAAAATCGATGCAGTGGTACATGCACCATGACCACAAAATGTGACAGAGGTGAGATCTTTCACGGGACTGATCAATTACTGCAGAAGATTTCTAGCAAACCATTCAGCAGTACTTGAGCCTCTCAATGAGCTCCTGGAAAAGAATAGGACATGGCAGTGGACAGCACAGTGTGAAAATGTCTGAGGCAAAACGTCTCATCACATCTGATGTATAAAGTACAAGTATACACTTACACGATGTCAGGATGGCCAGCTACGGGCAGAAAGGAGCTGACTCCGTATTTCCGAAATTGCAACCTTCAAGGATGTTTGATATGGGGAATGAGAGTCATGATACCCCAGAAATGCCAACATCAAGTTTTGCAGCAACTACATGAAGGTCATGTTGGAATTGTCAAAATGAAGCTGCTCGCAAGGAGCCACTTCTGGTGGCTCGGTCTGGATCAGCAGATAGAAAACATGGTGAAGAACTGTAGCGGATGTTTGGAAACCCTTCACATTCCTGCTCCTGCCCCAGTCCACCCATGGGAACGGCCCACAGAGCCATGGCAGATAATTCATGTGGACTATGCCGGTCCCTTTGAAAAGCACATATTTCTGGCTATAGTTGATGCCCATTCCAAATGGTCAGAGGTGTTTTGCACTGACTCCTCCACCTCAGCTCAGACTGTAGAGTGTCTCAGAACAACGTTTTCACGCTTCGGATTGCCTCTGAAGCTAGTAAGTGACAAAGCGCAAGCTTTTTTAAGTGAGTTTACAAGATTCATGTCAGTAAACGGAATCAAACGCTCAACCTCAGCTCCGGACCACCCTGCCACCAATGTGCTGGCAGAATGCTTTGTGCAAACCCTAAAGCAAGGACTCCGTGCAGCAAAACGAGACCAAGGGACTTTGCAAACTGGCCAAGTTACTGGCCTCCTACCGAAACACCCCACATGCCACGACAAATGAAAGCCCAGCAGCACTGATTTCGGGCGGCCTCTCCGCACACAACTGGACATCATGAAGCCAAACAGGCGTAATGAAGTGCTGAACAAACAAGCCAAGATGCTCTCCGGTTACCTTTGGATAATAGGTGCTATTCATATGTGCTATGGTATCTTTCCTCAGTATGGTTATTGTCATCAGTATGGTAGCAGTATGTCATTACTAAGTGATTAGGCTTCTGAGTTGTATTCGTCTTCGGCTCCAGCTAGATGTACAGGGGGTATCATACCTCCCGATTACAGTTGTAAGTCTTCTTGGGTAAGTCTCTAAGAGCTTTGCACATCTGGATTGTGCAATATTTGCCCAGAATTATTTTCAAAATTCTTCAAGTTCTGTGAAGGTTTTGGGGATCATGGCTAGACAGCCATTTTCAAGTCTTGCCATAGATTTTCAAGTAGATTTAAGTCAAATCTGTACTTCTCAGGAACATTCACTGTCTTCTTGGTAAGCAACTCCAATGTAGATGTTTCCTTGTGTTGTAGGTTATTGTCTTGCTGAAAGGTGAATGCCTCTCCCAGAATCTTGTGTAAAGCAGATTGAAGCAGGTCTTCCAGTAGGATTTTGCCTGTGCTTAGCTCCATCCCGTTTATTTCTATCCTGAAAAACTGTCAAGCATACCCATACCATGATGCAACCACCACCATACTTGAACATAAGGAGACTGTTACTTTGTGATGTGTTGTGTTGGATTTGCCCAAAACATAAGGATTTACATTTAGGCTACCAAGTATATTCCTTTACAATTTTTTTAGCAGTATTACTTTAGTGCCTTGTTGCATACAGGATGCATGTTTTGGAATATGTTTATTCTGTATATTTTTATTCTTATTTTCACTGTAATTTAGGTCATTATTGCAGAGTCACTACAATGTTGTTGATCCATCCTCAGGTTTCTCACATCAGAGCCATTGAACTTTGGAGCTGTTTTAAAATCACCAATGGCCTCATGGTGATATCCCTGAGCAGATTCCTTCCTGTCCAGCATCTCAGTTCAGTTCAGAAGGACAACTGTATTGTTGACGTGTCTGGGTGGTTTAATACATCATCCACAGCATAATTATTAACTTGAACATTCTAAAAGAGGTATTAAATGTCTGATTTGTTATTGAACCCATCTACCAATCACTGTTCTTCTTTATGAGGCTTTAAAAAAGCTCCCTGGTCTTTGTAGTTGAATCTGTGCTTTAAATTGAATCCTTAACCTTACAGGAGGGGACCCAGGACAGAGCCAATGAGCTGAACCAATTTTTTAACAGGTTTGATACTGGCCCTGTCCACCTCCCCTCCAGCTCCCCAGACCACACACCCTCACGGCTGTCCCACCCCCACTTTGCTCACAGCACCTCTGCTGAGACAATCAGTGACCCCACCTCCGCCCCTGCTCCCCCTGGACTGATCCTCAACACCCCCCTTCCCCCCACCTGGGCTGGCTTTCACCACCAACCAAGTGAAGAGAGAGCTGGAGAGACTACACCAGTGGAAAGCGGCGGGCCCTGATGGCATCAGCCCAAGGGTGCTGAGGGTCTGTGCTGACCAACTGTGTGGAATACTCCAGCGTCTTTTCAACCTTAGCCTGAGCCTAGAAAGGGTCCCTGTGCTGTGGAAAACATCCTGCCTCGTCCCAGTGCCCAAGAAGGCACACCCCACTGTCCTGAATGACTTCAGACCTGTAGCGCTAACATCCCACATCATGAAGACCCTGGAAAGGTTAGTCCTCGCTCACCTCAGACCCCTGGTGTGTTCATCAATGGACCCCCTGCAGTTTGCATACCAGCGCAACATCGGGGTGGATGATGCAATCATCTACCTTCTGCAGAGGGCCTACTCTCACCTGGACAACGCAGGTTGCACTGTGAGGGTTATGTTTTTTGACTTCTCCAGTGCCTTCAATACCATTCAGCCCCTGCTACTGGGTGAGAAGATGAGGAGGATGAAAGTGGAATCACCCTTAGTCTCCTGGGTCACGGACTACCTGACCGGTAGGCCACAATTTGTGCGACTACAGAGCTGTGTGTCAGAACGGGCAGTTAGCAACACAGGGGCCCCCCAGGGTACGGTCCTGTCCCCCTTCCTGTTCACCCTCTACACCTCAGACTTCAGATATAACTCTGAAACATGCCACCTACAGAAGTTCTCGGATGACTCTGCTATTGTAGGGTGCATCAGGGGTGGGCAGGAGGAGGAGTACAGGAGCACAATCAGTGACTTTGTGTTGTGGTGTGAGCAGAACCACCTTCAGCTCAACATCAGCAAAACAAAGGAGATGGTGGTGGACTTCAGGAGAACCAAGGCACAACTGACTGCAGTCCCTATACAGGGGATGGATGTGGAAAAGGTTGGGTCATACAAGTTCCTGGGAGTCCATATGGACAACAGGCTGGAATGGGCCGGTAACACCGGGGCCCTGTACAAAAAGGGCCAGAGCCGACTCTACTTTCTGAGGAGGCTCAGGTCCTTCAACGTGTGCAGTAAACTACTGCATACCTTCTACCAGTCTGTGGTGGCCAGTGCCATCTTTTTTGCAGTGGTGTGCTGGGGAGCAAACATCAAAGCCGGTGATGCTTCTCGGGTAAAAAAGCTGATCAGGAAGGCTAGCTCTGTCCTGGGGATGAGCCTTGACACTCTAGAGGAGGTGGCGGAGAGACGGATCCTGGCCAAACTGCTGGCCATCATGGACAACGTCACCCACCCTCTGCACACTATGGTTATGACGCAGAGGAGCACTTTCAGTCACAGACTGATCCCACCAAGGTGTGCCAGAGAGCGCTACAGGAGGTTCTTCCTGCCGGCGGCTATTAGACTATATAATGCCTCACCGGGGTGCCGTGCCGTCGGCAACATAGATCTGGAACTGTTGGGGTGCTAGGACCTAGTTTAACAATTATGCATCCATCCGTGAGTAACTCTGGTCCGTCAGCACTCATCCACTCAGGACCTATTTATTCATACAGGTCTGTATTTACATACTCATGTACAGTTGTTATATTATATCACATGCAATATTGTAAGTAATTATTGGACTTAACCTACGTAGGCATTCACTCAGGAATGCATATTAGTATCCTGCCAGTTGCACCTTTTCTCATTGCTTTTAGTATATCGAATGTGCAATACGTGCAGTTGTCTGTAATTAAACCCTGCGCACTAAGGACTGTATTTTAAGGGAATTACTATTATTACCTCAAATGATATCATACACACATTTAGCTATTAAAGTATCTCTTCCTGTCATTTACCTGTACAGTTTGTGTAAACATGCAAGTATTCACTTATCTGTAAATATAACTGTATACCTAACTGTACAGCTAATTTAACCATGCAAAATTTTGTCTATTAAGTAAACTATTATTCCCTCGCTCATATCATACGCATTTTTAGCTACTGAAGTATTTCTCTGCCATGGACCTGTATAGTATAGTTAACCATCCAACATCCACCAATGTATAGTGTACATATTCAGCCAACCACTCATACTATGCAATGTCTTTTTATAGCTTTTTTTTGCACTCCAGATATCTTGTATTTCTATACTTTTTCATACTGCCGCTCTATGTATCATGTACCGTGTATCTGTCTTTTGTGTACTTTCGTTGTGGCATTTTGCACCTGCCCTGTGTTTTGTTGTAGCTGCTTGACAATGAAATTTCCCCCCCGGGGGATCAATAAAGTACCTATCTATCAAATATTTTATCAATAGGGGGACAGAGGAAGGGGTAGTCATTCAAAAATCAGTCCATGTAACTTATGTGATTTGTTTAGCCAAATTTTATCCAGAACTTATTCAAACTTGCCTAATCAAATAACATGAATACATATGCAACGTCTATATTTTAGTTACACATATTTTATTAATTAGTAAATATTTGTAGTATTTTATTTTCACTTTGACATTATGATGTATTTTGTGTAGATCAATGACAAAAAAATCACAATTAAATCTATTTCAATCCCACTTTGTAACGCAACATAATGTGAAATATCCAAGGGGGGTGAATACTCATGATACTGTACCCACTGTATATACAAAGCAATGATCACTTTGTTATTACATCTAGCTGGAGCAGAAGAGGAATGCATCTCAGAAGCCTAATCTTGATAGACAAAAACAGAAATGTCTCTTGTCACATCCATAATATTAATTCACTTCAAAGACAGCACTGACATTGTATTGTGCAATATATTAAAGTGTGTACATCTACAGTAGGCTATGGTGAAATTGCAGATTGTGTCATCACAGAATGAAATTAGGTGTATGGAAGGCAATGCAACAGAGATTGAGAGGAAAGGAAGAACAGAGCAGAGGAGAGGAAGGAGAGGAAAGATGATTAGAGGAATGGAAAAGATAGGAGAGATGAGTGGAAGAGAGGCAAGAATGGGAAAGGAGAAAATATTTGAGGGAAGAGTTCAGTAGCAGTGATTCACAGCTTCATCTCACCCAGGCAAAACCTGCACCACAGAAACCTCCTCTTCCTCCTCCTCCCATTCCTCCTCCTCCTCTGATTTTTCCTCAACGCTGTGAAATCTAAATACGGCTACCGTGAGCATAACCTGTGGATTTACAAGTACAGAGAACAGACTTAAAAGAACATACAATGCAGTGAAAGGAGGCAAAAGATGAAGAAAGTAAAAGTAAAAGTTTGATTTCTTTACTTTAGGGCCTACAGAAACAACACTGAGCTATAAAAAATATATATATATATATTTGGTTTGCCTCATTAAAACCCAGTGCTCTCAGATGGGTGAATATAACCAAACAGATAATAATATAATAATAGGGGACCCCGCAATCCTTTTGACCCCCTCCTTCTCTCCTGTCAGACAGTTAGATCACTTGAGCAAACTAATATGTCATCTTAGCTGACTTTAACAAATGTTAAATATCACTATTTTGACATATTCAACTAGTGGTACCAGTTTAAATCTATAGCCAGCTTGACTCTTCTACATAACCATGAAGAAGGAGGAGTAGAAATATTATAACTTTAATCCCTGCTGGTTCATTTTTTTATCTCTAAGAGACAAAATACAAAATACTCAAAGATAACATTTCCATTACCTGTTGGTAGGCAGAGCTGTGGTTTGAACAGTAGTGCAGTGATTCTGCTCTTATTTATAACCTGATAAGAACACAATATATTGTCTATATTTGGCATGTCACTCAGGGCAGGTGGGGCTGAGTCACACCTATTCTGAGCCCCACCTGTTTAGCTAAAAAATAAAAAAATAAAACATTTCTTGTTGCCTGTTTTGGATGTTATTTTGGCATTAATATGTGTAACATATCAGTTTACAAAAAAAATGTAATAGTATCTTGCTTTCTTGAGTAAGGCAGCTCCAAAATACAGATGTTTGAGCCTAGCTCAGTACTTTCTGTGGTGGTGGGGAAGCCAGTGGAATATACAGAGTGTAGGGGTTGGTAATGTTCTCTAGTCGCGCCGTGATTGGCTCAGTGTTCTGTCACTCATGGGGACACTACGTCACCGCAAAAT
The DNA here is from genome assembly GCA_023634145.1 of Thymallus thymallus. Classification (NCBI taxonomy): domain Eukaryota; kingdom Metazoa; phylum Chordata; class Actinopteri; order Salmoniformes; family Salmonidae; genus Thymallus; species Thymallus thymallus. The sequence goes on from CM042418.1 coordinate 10,917,399, forward strand.
CTACAGGGAGAGCTCGAAAATTCAAGCCCCTTGGGTTCTGCCATAGAGTTACATTAGAAGTGCCCATCCAACAAGGCTCAAGGTAATTGGCCACAGATAAAATGATGTCAAATGACGTTATAGCTACCGTAGCTTTGATTGGACTGATCATGTCAACATCATACTTTCAAAATCTTAGCTAGCAAGCAAGCAGTCATCATCATTAATCAAGTCAACAATCTACTGGCAAATCTTTTTCAAACCTTGTCATATGAAGAGAAATTATAGATACAACGTATTGGTTCTCTTCGGCCATTGGACATAAACATTACACAACAAGTTGGAAATCACAAATTCAACAGAGGGGTTTGGAATTTGCAAAAGCAATCACTAGCCTGCTATTTGGAGTGGGTGTGTGGTCCAAGTCTGGGTTTAAGGGTTTATTTTCCAACCTTAAAAGGATAAACATTCAACATTGGCCATCAATCAAGCATGACTTCTGCCGTGTTCTAAAAAACTGGAAAATCGGAACTAGGAAATCTCAGACTTCAGTGAGTTCAAAACAAATGGGAACTTGGGAAAAAAACAAGCTCTGACTGGGAAAATACATTTTGAACGGTCACCCTACTCGGAATTCCGAGTCAGGAACTCGGGCCTCTTTCTAAAGCGACCTGATGAACACTGACATCATGATTCTACCTTGTTTTTTTTCTGAGTTCACAGTTTCCTTGAAAGCACCATAAATCCAGAGAATGACAGACTTGGATGACAAAATTTGCAGACGAAGGACCGCTGCATATATGTAACATGCTAGAGAGATACAGTATTTATGCTGTAGCTAAGGAAGTAATACTAAGTGTATGTTGTGTAGTAAGCTGTTATTAGCCAATTTGCCTCACCCTAAAATGTGGTCTCTTTTCCCCTCCTAATTTAGTCTACTGTTCTGACTTGGTGGTGCACATGTAGTCTATAGCCTGTTTTAGAGGAACGCAATCATTGAATATTGTAAGAGCTTTCATTGTCTGCTTTTATGCTCCCTTTATTTATCCTATGGTTCTGACTTGGTGTAGCGGGTGAATACTGTAAGAACGAACCATGTTCTGAATTCTGTTTTATTGACTACGTCCATCTTAGCTCGCTCATTAATTTCTTAAAAAACAAAAATTATAGCTGGCCTCTTAACCGCTCATCGTCCCCTTATTCCATAGTTTGTACATATCAATTTTCAGTAGAAACCAAATTTGTTTGCTTTCTCAGCCATGTTTTTATAACGGCAGTAAATGAGGCTGAATTAATTGTTTCGCTGCCAGACAAGGCTCCGCTGATAGCCAGGTGTAGTTTGTTATTTTACCTTTATTTAACTAGGCAAGTCAGTTAAGAACAAATTCTTATTTACAATGACGGCTTACCCCAACCAAAACTGGACGACACTTGGCCAATTGTGCACTGCCCTTTTGGGACTCCCAATCACAGCCGGATGTGACACTGCCTGGATTTGGACTGTAGTGACACCTCTTGTACTGAGATGCAGTGCCTTAGACCACTGCGCCACCCGGGAGTCCAAAGTTATAGTAGTAGTGGTAAGGTGTTGGGATTGGAACAGCTTTATGTAGGCCCTAACAGTTTGTGAGCAGCATTTGTCACCGTTATAGTGCAATTATTGTATTGTTTAGTGTTGTGTAGTGGCTTTGCTGTCATGCATATAAAACATTTGTTTTGAGTTTGCCCCACCAAGATTTACATAGTAAAATCGCCACTGGGCATGTAGGTTTCTCACTTATTGTTGCCTCATATTGGGGTATTGGAAGGGAATGGGCAGCGTATATGCAAATTAAATGCAGTAGTATATACTATAGTAATTACTATAGTATTTTTGTGGACATTACTGTAGGATTTACTGTAGTGTTTTTGCAGTCTGTAGTATACTGTAGTATTGTCACGAGAGGGTGCATACATGGACCAAGACGCAGCGCAGGGACTGTAGTTCGACATTGTTTTTATTATTTACTATGTAATATAAAACACAAAAGACGAACTACCACAAGAAAACAAAACACGATTGACACACGTAACACTCAACACTGAAACACGACACTCAAACGTAAAATAAGCACACTTACTTCTCCGTGACTTGTGAAATATATACACAGACATATACATATAACGATAATGACCCACAAACCCAGTGTGAAACCTACAAACCTATGTAGGATCCCTAATTAGATGCGCTACAGCTGCCTCTAATTAGGGATCCCACACAAACCACCACCAGAAACAGAAAGAATAGAACTGTCAGACTCTGACCATGGCTACATAGAGAAGCAAATGGGCTTCTCTATGGCCAGAGCCTGACAAGTATTTACTATAGTATTATACAATATACTACAAAAGTCTATAGTAAGTTATACACTGTAGCGGAAAATGTTGGTATTATCAACAGTTTAAAAAAACTCAGAAATGTTTAGCTGCAGCAGTGTAAATTATGGTGCATTGTGTAAAAATTGCTGTCTATCGAATGGTACTGTATTTCCACACGTACCATAGCTTTGGAGTGCCATACTGTATCTATTTACTGGGTTTGGGAAACTCTGGTCTGGCCTGGCCTAAACTGCCTGGTAAAACACCCAGAGCCACATGAATCATTTGAAGCCAGATTCAAGACCACCCCCAGTTACTCCAGATCCCAACACAGCACCTGCAGCAGCCCCAGTTCCTGGTTCCCTTCCCAGACCCAGTACCTCCTGGTTTTTCCAGTCCCGTCCCCCGCCCCAGCACCACATTGTCTTTCCTGGTTCCAGCTTCAACATCAGCACCAACCCTTGAATCAGCACCAACCCCCACAACTCGCCGTTACTGCATGTGGACATTTCTACATCTGCAGGAACCCCTCTTTATATCTCTATTGGGCAATTTTCAAGCTAGGACAGACGGGTGGTGTTGGATGCCTGCCGCCAATAAATGGTAGCTAGCTAGCTAGCTAGCTGTACACCAGTGGACAGTGTCCTTCATCCCCACCTGCCTGGCACTGTTTTCCAACAGTTTTGTTAACGACGGCAAGGGCAGGTGTTTGGCAGGTGGGAGCGAAGGACACTGTGCTAGCTTAGCCAGCTAGTCTGGTACGCAGCAGGCGGGTGCGACATCATACACAGTGTCCTTAACTAGCAAGCTAGCTAACACACAGTCTGCCACTGTATTCCCAAAGTTCTGTTAACGACAGTGAATGCAGATGTTCGTCAGGCAGTAGCGTAGGACACTGTCTACTGGTTTGCCGATAGCTAGCAGGGAGGACTTCAGGGAGATGGGGGCGAAAAAACTAGGATAATACTTGTATTTCTCTCCGGGAGATGGGGGGGAACCAATGGGATGCTCTAGGGGGGATGTTCATGCAGAAACCATTGGGATGCTCTGGGGGGTCGTGAAGTGATGCTCAACATCAACCAGTTGCACACTATTGTCTCTATCCAACAACTGCCGGGCCAGACCCCACCCCTTCCCCTCCCCAAACACAAGAACACAGACAGACCATCAGCCACTCCATTAGATCAATCACTCAAACATCCTCCCCTAACCCGGAAGAAGCAGTGCCAATTGTGTGCAGCCTCATGGGTCTCCCGGTCGTGGCCGGCTGCAACACAGCCTGGGATCGAATCAGGATCTGTAGTAACCTCTGCGCCACTTTTTGTTTTATAATTTGGAAATGTTTCTAAAATCCCGTTTTCACTTTGTCATTATGGGGTATTGTGTGTAGATTGATGAGAGAAAATGTTTATTTAATCAATTTTAGAATAACGCTGTAATGTAACAAAATGTGGAAAAAGTAAAGGGGTCTGAATACTTTCTGAATGCACTATATATACACAGTACCAGTCAAAAGTTTGGAAACACCTACTCATTCAAGGGTTTTTCTTTATTTTTACTATTTTCTACATTGTAGAATAATAGTGAAGACATCAACACTTTGAAATAACACATATGGAATGTGTGCTGTGTTGAGAGAATGCCAAGAGTGTGCAAAGCTGTCATCAAGGCAAAGGGTAGCTACTTCAAATATAAAATATTTTTTTGTTTAACACTTTTACTACATGATGAATTATTATTATAATGTAGAAAATAGTATAAATAAAGAAAAACCCTGTAATGAGTAGGTTTGTCCAAACTTTGACTGGTACTATATATATACTGTATATATTGATATATATATTGAGGCAATTTACATTTTGTTTCAGTCGATTTGTGTATCCCTAAATTTGCTTGAGATGATTTTACTGCAACAGTTTCTTTCAGAATGACTGCTCAGGACCTTTAATTTGAACTTTTTCAGCCTTGATTTAACACTGAGAATTTGTTGTGTACATTTATCCATGGCCTAGGTTTGAAATACAATCTGTAAGTTTAGAATTAGGTCAATGTATTTTCTGTAAAACAGAAAAGCAGCACTCCATTCTTTGTGGGACTTCGGCACACATTCAGAGTTGCTCACTGCCACACAGTCACACTTCCACCAGAGAGGCCATTGTACGTGGCGGCCCACTGTGCAGAACAAGTCTACTGCTGGGTTGACCAGAGAACAGAAGGGATTGGCTCAGGGCCTAGATGGCCACAAGCTACCCTGAAGAAACAGAGAGCTTGGATGAGAGAGAGAGAGAGAGAGAGAGAGAGAGAAATAACTGGTAGAAAAGAAAAAAAACAGTTTGGGGTTGTGTAGAAAAAGAAAGAGAAACTACAGGGAGAGTGTGAAGAGTGTAACAGGTTTCATTGTGCTGTTGTCCTCTACTCTGAGAAACAAGACTACAGCGTATGCCACCTACCCTCAGTGGAGAGGAAATACTTGTTATTCTCTGATTAGCCTTTGCTACACCTAATAATACCAGATGAAATGACCACAGAGTCTTTACACATTAATGTATTCTCTGTGGAAATCAGCTTTTAATCCCTCTTTTTGCAGGAAGGAAAGTAGTTGTGTTTAATTCTGCCTCCCTAGCCCCTGTACACTGTTTCCCTGATTCTGTTGTCCAATCGTGTGCCAGCCTCTCTCTACGGTGCTCTCACCAGACAACAGGATCCAGACAATTTTTTAAAGCTCCTCATCATCTCACACACAGAAAGGAGGAAGAGGAAAATAGGGAGGAATTTGGAGGCGTGTGTGAGTGTAGTTATTTGGTGGGATGAGCAGCGGCCTATTCCCTCCCCCCACCCTGTTTTCCATTGTCTCCGACACATGACCGCCTCTAGCGTTTTGATTAGTGCTGAGTAATTAACTGGCATTGCCGACGTTGGTTTCATTAAGCAAATATTCAACCTAGTTCAGCGCAGAAACGTGTTAGTTAACTACAATGACCATAATCTGTTTCCGGCTCAGGCAGAGATGGATACACTTTTACGCCTGCTACATTAGGTCAGATTACACTTCCTTTGCTTCATCCTAGGTGACATGCAGAAGAAAACACATCTTTCTCCTGGACCTGCATAATGTGAATTGAATGGGTAGTATATGTCAGGGATAGGTTAAGGAGAGGAGAGGAGGGAAGAAAAGAGTCTGGATATGACTATTAAGGCGATGTAAGTGGAAGGTCAAAGACTTCAACCACCCAGGTTATATACTGCTCTTTCTGCTACCACATGGCAAGTGGTACCAATGCAACAAGTCTGGAACCAACAGGACCATGAACAGCTTCTACCCCCAGCCATACGACTGCTAAATAATTAACCAAATAGCTACCAGGATTATTTGCATTAACCCACTTTTGCGCAAACTCTTTTGCCTTGCCACATACACTAGTATTGCTTGTTATCTAGCCTGTTGCCTTGTCACTTCCCCCCATACCTATATGTACATATCTACATACATTACCTCGTACCCCTGCACATCGACACGGTGCTGGTATAGCCAAGTTATCGTTACTCACTGTGTCTTTATTCCTTGCATTTATTTTTCTCTGCGTTGTTGGGAAGGGCCCTTAAGTAAGCATTTTACTGTTAGTCTACAGCTGTTTTTTATGAAGCATGTGACAAAGAAATGTTGATTTGATGTCAATAATATTTATTGCCACTAGTGGCAAACAGTTCACCAAAAGCTTTTTCTGATTTCACACATAACTTCCAAGACCAGTAACCATTGACAACCAGTCAGGGGGAGAAGAAATATTTGTAACACTTTACCTTAAGTGTATATTAATTCATATGTAACTAAATAGTAATAAATGTGTTTAACATAGTAGTTACATGTTGCACTGTAATAAGAGTTTAGCGTTATAGGTTATTACACAAGTGGAACAAGGATATGCAATTACAAATCAGCTTGTCTGAGGTTATTCCACATGTGTAATTACTCATGATTTATGTTTGTAATTACAATATGTCTTGTTCCAAATGTAACTGTAATTGCACCTTTGCTGTCTCCTGTGTAGCACCATGTTAACAATGCATCCTGTTATCCAACCGTGTTACATGTAACTACATAAGTCACTACCACCAAAATAAGCTAGGCTAGGACTCCTTCAGCAATGCACACCCTATCATTAACTACAGCTTCACTTCTCATTTCCATAAAATTTGGCTTAAAGGATGTACTAAGTTAAAAGTAAGAGCAATGTATTTACAATGGATATGCCTGTATTTATAATGTACCTACTGTACCTAGGAGTAAACAACTTAATGTAAAGTGAAACACATCATTGTATAACCTTTGTGAATACTATGTACCTGCCTTTGAAAAGGGATTTAAGAGTTTATTTGTCTGGCTTCAAAGGTGTAATGTAAGTGAACTGTTGTTCAAAATAATATAATGTTAATGTAGGTACTCATGGACAAGCAGCTTCAAGTAAAGTGAAACCAGTAGGGTAAATCTTTTTATTACAATAATTGTTATTATTATTATTATTATTAAGTGTAATTACAATGTACTTTCAATGCAATTACTTATTTCACAGGACAAGCAACTTAATGTAAAGTGAAACACATTGTGAATTACTCAAGTAATTACTATGTAGTTACTATGTTACAATTTAGGCAGACACCCAATACAATACTTGTAGTTGTGATCAATGGGAATCCATCTCAATCTAGGAAAAATGTTGTTACATCACTTTTATGTGTAATTACTATGCACTTTCAATATTATTAAATATTTTGCAGGGTATATCAAAGGTTTAGTCATTACGATGCCGTTATAAAGAAAAGTTATAAAGAAAAGTAAATACAATGTTTCTACACATGAACAGGCAACTTAATGTAAAGTGAAATGCCTTTTTTTACTGATGTCATTAATATGTAGTTTCTCTGTTATAACGTGTTTTTGATAATAGTAGGTGAAGTTTGGTAATACACTTTCTTGAGGGTTGGTGCATAGCCTGTTGATCTGACAGTCATATGTTTGGAAGCAATTGAATCCAGAGTATCCTGTGTCATGTGAAATGTTTAAGTGGAGTGACCCAAAAAACACTGATAGCAACAAAACATGCTTATAACCCTGTCAAAATAATTAAACACATTAAATTGCTGTAGGATCATAGTTCCAAAGACATTGTATTGGTTGATATACTTAAAATGAAAAGTTGAGATTCTGTTGTTTTGTGCAAAATATAGCTTGCAGGGGTTGCGTGCATTTAAAGGGCTAGTATTTCACGCTATTTCAATTGATGTGGCAAAGTACCCTGCACCGGGTACTCCCGGCTCCATTTCCTCTAGGGGGTGCATGCTAAGAGTGAAAATCTTACAGCTGATATACTAATCAGATGTCTTTGACGAGTTGAGAGAGTACTCCTTTCTTACTTTCTTTACCCAACGAGTGCATCCACTCAATAAAATGGAGATGCTTCTTTAAACATTTTGGGGTCTGATTGCCACTTAGCCTCCAGACCTGTCCCTTTATTGTCATCCAAACTCTTTCAATGTGTGACATCCTGTGTGAGGATCCACAAAGTGTGTGTGGTAAACTGTCTGGTGATTGTAACCCAGCTATTCAGAGACATGACATACTGCCACGCTCGGGTGTATAGATGGACCAAGGCGCAGCGCAGTGGATGTTCGACATCGATATTTATTAAACAAACTAGACTTGATGTGAACATATACAAAATAACAACGTAATATAAACATGAACACACTTACATGGGTGACGATCAGACAATGAACCACACAATGGTGTGGGACATACAAACTTAAGTAGGATCCCTAATTAGAGACAATGCAATGCAGCTGCCTCTATTTAGGGATCCAACACAAAACACAACACAGAAATAGAACACATAGAATTATAGAGAAGCAATAGGCTTCTCTATGGCCAGAGCCTGACACATACGCTCTCCAGCAGTCACTCAGAATGGTGGAACCTCTTCGCACTGATAATAGGGATTAAGGTTTCCTGTGAATTGAGTGCCTTAATAACAAACTTGTATGCCATCTGTAGATACAATAAAAAATGTAAATTACGAGTCTAGTTGGTTTCCCGCTAGCCATGATTGGCTGAGATAATGTTGACTGGACATGCCGAGAGAGGAGAGAGGATTGGTCTGCCATTTAGATGGCTTCTGTCTTCTGACTAGCTGGTTAGTATGTCTAGGTAATCCTGTCTAACGCAGATTTGTTTTATGTATTGTGTATTAAAACTAAATAAGTGTTGCTCTCTTCTTTCTGGAGATTGAAAAAACACCTGTCTCTGCGAGTATTTTTCAGTGAGCTGTTCTCTCTCACTTAAATGTCTGGAAGTAGATAGTAAGTTAGCTTGGGTGCTTGACTGCTGTTTTTAGTACATTCGGATCAACCCTTAAAGAGATGGGTGGGGCTAAAGCTTAAAAGGGTGTGAACGATGCTGAATGAGTGTAGACAAAGAAGGCCTCTCAGGTGCTGAATAGTAGTGGCAAAACATTCAAAGGTCATTTTCTCAAAAGATCAAAACAAGAGAGACTTGCGTGAGGCACGCAGCGAGATGGTCGCATCGCACTGAGCTCCTGCCTACAAACCCCCCTTTTTTTTTTTTTTTTGAACGTTTTAGTTTGAATTTGATTGTTAAATTCATCTTTACCTCGTTAGACTGTTCACAAAGACTGGTCTAAACAATGGCAACAAACAAAAAAGCAGCAAGTTCTCCGCAAAAACAGCACGATAACAGCAAACGGTTCAAGGCTAATGCTAGCTCATTTGACCAAGACGAGGTGGCCATGCTGATCAAACAAACCGTCGATGCACAGAGAGACTCGTTGAGTGGTATGGTCTCTGACTTGCTAGCTGAAGCATTGAAAAAGGTACTGGGCCCGCTCGAAAATACCCTATCCGAAAACGTGGGTTTGCTTCGATCTCTCCAAACTGAGATAGGCGCACATGCCAAAAAAATGGAAAACATAACAACTAGAGTGGAGGCACTACAGGGCACCGTTCGTCAAGTTAATAAAGACACTGGCCACTGCCTCTCAGAACTCGAGAAGCTACAAAAAAAATACAACGAACTTGAAGATAGAGGAAGAAGGAACAACGTAAGACTAATTAACTTACCACCCGGGATGGAGGGAGATGACCCTGCAGGTTTCCTCAGAAAGATGCTACCGACGTGGATTCCTGAACTGGCGAAGTCATCAACTCTGCCCCTTGAGATTGACCGAGCGCACCGAGTTTACTCTAACAACACGGCCAGGCCACGTACAATGATATTCCGACTACTGCGGTATCCAGATCGCCAAGCCATACTTCAAGGTGCGCGGAAGGCAAAGCCATCTCTCCCAGACGGCACCCGCCTGGAGTTCTACGCTGACTACAGCTCCGGCACAACCCAGCAAAGGAACGCCTACAAGGGAATTAGGACCATGCTCCGACAGAAAGGCATCGATAATTTTTTAATCTATCCGGCGGTTCTGAGGGCCAACGTTCGAGGGGAACGGATGTCTTTTGATTCGGCGAAAGAAGCCGAGTTGTTCTTCTCGGACCCCCGGATGGATGGCGCCGCCGCAATGCCGACCATTAAAGCCAAGGCTGCTCTACATTTTACAAGTGAGACTGACATGGTGATCTGAAAATATGCTCTGCTTGTTAATCAGCCTTACAGACGTCCAGTTTTACACAGTCCTCACAGGTATGGATTTCACCTGGAACCAAACGCTACGAATACTTTTCTGTTCTCTATCTCACCTATATACATGTTGATGAGATATAGTTAGCTAACAAACGGGACTCATGTTCCTTGTGTTTATGAAAATGCTTTGACACCAATGCTAGCTTGGTTATATTTCTTTACCTGCTGTGTTAATTATGACTCGGATATTCATTGGTTAGTCGTTTCTAACGAGTTCAAGTACCGTGATATATAGTTTAAGAAGGGGGGGTTAAGGCTCAGTTCATTGTCAGACATCGCTTTGTGTTCGTCACGGATGCTGGCTAAAGAAGGGCTTGGGAGGGGGGAGGGAACGCAAAAACGCGCACATCAACACATGGGATTACTGTTTCAGATATATGCAGGTCTAATGTTTTTACCACGATCACACCTCTACATTTCTTACAACGTTCGCCTCTTTATGTTTGATTTACGTCTAATTATTTGCATGTGCCTAATGTATGTGGACAATGGCTAGTTACAAAGTTTTGTCGTTTAACACCAGGGGTCTGAATTCACCATTCAAACGTACGAAGATTCTAGATTTTTTACGCAGGAAACACGTAGATATAGCACTGTTGCAGGAGACTCATCTTAGACCGGTAGATGTCGCAAGATTACAGAACAAATTGTACAAGCCAGTGGCAGCCTCAGGAGATGGCTCACGTACCAAGGGTGTGGTGATTTTGATGAAACGCACACTTAATATTGTTATTGAAAAGGTTAGTGCAGATGATACGGGGAGACTGGCATATTGTGGTACATCTATACAAGGTAGAAAAGTGGCTTTTGTGAATATTTATGCACCCACAGTTTATGAGCCAACTTTCTTTCCACAGATCACTAAAGACCTATTATCTCTGAGTGATTATCTTATAGTCATTGGTTCAGATATGAATACCTTTTTTGATAGTGGCTTGGACAGGACAAATACGATGGTGTCCAATGCTCAAACAACCTCTTCCAAATCATTGCACCATTTCTCCAAAGATTTGAACTTAGTTGATATATGGCGGCTACAAAATCCAACGGCTAAAGACTATACATACTTCTCCCCCCATCATAAAATGTCTTCTAGAATAGACTACATCCTAACATCGGCCCAGTTGTTCCCAGCGGCCGAACCTATAGATTTTCTACCACGGCACCTATCGGATCATAATCCAATTTTAGCGACTTTCAATTTTGAACCTGTCAAATGTAAACCATCCAGATGGAGGTTTAACACCACTCTCCTCCAGAACCAAGAATATACTGATCAGTTAAAGCCCAAATTGATTGAATTTATCGGCTTCAATAAAGATAGTGTATCCGACCCAATGCTGGTATGGGCCTCCATTAAGGGGTTTTTGCGTAACAATGCCATTTGGTTCTCTTCACAACTTAAAAAATCCAAAGTACAAGAAATATCTAGATTAGAGCGAAAATGCAGCTTATTAGAGAAGGACCTGAAGTCTAATTACACTAGAGAGAAAGAACACATACTGAAGGCTGAACAAGCAGAATTAAACAATTTGCTGAAACATAGGGTTGAATACCTAATGCACACAACCAAACACAAATACTACTCAGAAGGGAGCAGACCAAGCCGTCTCCTTGCTCTCACTCTCAAACACCAGGAGAACAAGATGTCTATATCTTCAATAAGATGCCCTGAGAAAGGTCTGGTCTCAACCTCTCCTGAGATTAATGAAACGCTAAAACAATTTTTTGCTAAACTCTATTCTTCTGAAACGCAACCGTCTCAGGAACAATATGATGATTTCTTTACTGGGTTAGATCTTCCTACATTGTCATTAGAGGAATCAGAGAATCTAGATGTGCCGGTTTCTTTGGAAGAACTATTTTTGGCTCTGAAATCTACCAATACAGGCCGTTCCCCAGGTACTGATGGCATACCAGCTGAGCTATATCTAGTGCTCTGGAACATTTTGGGGCCAATATGGCTCTCCACATTGAATTCGGCTATCGAAAAAGGTTACTTCCATAGAGATCTGAATACAGCACTTATTACAGTGATACCAAAGCCGGGCAAGGACCCGCTAGAATGCGCCAGCTATAGACCAATCTCGTTGATCAATGCTGATTTAAAGATATATGCCAAGGTGGTAGCCCTCCGATTGGAAAAAGTAGTAGGGAGTCTGATAAATCCAGACCAAGCAGGATTTATGAAGGGGCGGTTAGCCTCGGACAATATCCGACGACTACTACACATCATAGGAGAAACCGAGAAGAACAACTCACCCAGTGGACTCTTATTTGTTGACGCCGAGAAGGCCTTTGATAGGTTAGAATGGGAGTACCTCTGGAGAGCTCTCAAAGAGTTTAATTTTGGCCCAGCTTTTATCAAGATGGTCCAAGTTTTGTATACCAACCCCTCGGCCCGAGTTTGCACAGGTGGGACCTTCTCAGAGTTATTCGGAATAGCCCGCGGCTCGAGACAGGGCTGCCCCGCGTCGCCGCTGCTTTTCAATCTGTCTTTGGAACCGCTTGCCCAGTTCATCCGGAGAGCTACTTCGATTTCCCCAATTAAATTAGGTGCCTCTACTCACTCGATATCGCTATACGCGGACGACACTCTCATATTTATGTCTGATTTACAGACCTCTCTTCCAAATGCAATTAAAATAATAGGAGATTTTGGGGTGTTATCCGGTTTTAAGATGAACCTCTCTAAGTCAGTGCTGATGCTGCTCAATACGGAGAAAGATAAGGTGACACTCCCACTGGGAATTGCAACTGCTCAACAAGTAAGCTATTTAGGAGTCCATATAAGCAAATCTGTCTCATCTGTGGCAAGGACCAACTATTCTAACATACTCAAAAAGATAGAGAGTGACATTAATAGGTGGATGCCCCTACCAGCATCAGTCCCAGCTCGTATTTCTGTGGTGAAAATGAATATTCTGCCAAGGATTAACTTCATTAGTTCCATGCTGCCTCTAGCACCGCCAGTTAATTACTGGTCAAAGTTAGATTCTTTGCTTAGGAAATTTGTCTGGAACGGGAAGCGACCGCGCATTAAATGGTCTACGCTGCAGTCAGATAAATCACAAGGTGGCTGGGCCTGCCCCAACTTTAAATTATATCATTGGTCCTTCATATTGCGCTGCCTTAACCACTGGATGAACCCTGGAACCAGTACTCCGTGGAAGGATATAGAAAAGGAATTGATAGCACCTATAAGGTTGCAGGACCTGTTGTTTTCTGGTATTACACATAAAACATGCACTCTACGCTTTGGACCGATCATAGCATATATGTTACAAACCTTTAAAGCAGTTGAACGGTTTTTGGGAGTAAAAGGAAAGTGGCACAGAACATCCCCCATTTGGCGGAACCTTAATCTGCTGACGGGTGGTAAACCTTTCGTTCAGGACACTTGGGCTCAAAAAGGTATACAAGTACTGGAAGATTTGAATGGAGATAACTCCTTACTTAGCTTCCAAGATCTTGTCACTCAATACAATATTCCTGGGAACTCTTTGTTTTACTACTTCAGATTAAGATCAGCCCTTAAAACGTACTGCATCCCATGGGGTCCTGAATTAAAGACTCACCCGATTGTAGATCTGGTTCTAGGTGCACCTAGGAGAATTGTATCATACATTTATGCAAGCCTGATAACACACCCAAGGGTCGATATTCCTGGCACGAAACAGTGGGATAAAGACATGAGTCATATGAGAAGAGTAGTAGGCTGGGATGCAGTATGGGAAAATGTTACAGGGTCTTCAAAAAATCCCAATCACCAATTTATTCATCTGAAAATATGTCACAGGACTTATATGACCCCAAGGAAAAGACATTTGATGGGTCTGGCACCCCATCCATACTGTACATTTTGCCGACATGGTACCCTAGGCACGTTCATGCACACGCTGTGGGACTGCCCTGAAGTATACACCTTTTGGACCAAAATAGTGGACATTATTTCCTCAATGACCGGTACAGATTTTCCTATTGACCCTGCTCTCCATCTTTTAAACGATGACTCTACGATCCAAATCACAGAGAGGACACGCAAACTCTGGCTGGCCGGCATGACTGCGGCCAAAAAGATAATCGTCCAACGCTGGATTCCACCTCACACTCTTTCAGTAAAACACTGGCTGTCCTACTATATTGACATCTTGTTTCTCGAACTTTCGTCTGCCAGAATTAATAGAGCCCGACCCGGTACTTTGCAGATGTGGAGGTGTGCAATTACTGCTGTGAAAGAACGGTTGCTAGAATGAGTGCACAATCTTGTGAGTATTACTGTCATTGTCATATCTATTAACTTGTTTTGTTTCCTTTTGTACTAGTTATAGGTCTGTATCGGACATGTCTGTTTTCAGTGAAATTCATTCATTTCAGTGAAGCTGTAGAGGTTGTATCATTCATGTATCCCATGTGTGGGGGGTGGGAGGGGAGGTGTTCGATGTATGTTTTTGCTTGTTAATATAAAACAATAAAAACATTTAATTACAAAAAAAAAAAAAAAAAAAGATCAAAACAAAATTACTTTCCCATTGTTCCTCAACTGTAGTGTATGATATACAATTTTGTAGCTCTGAGTCTCTACTGTACTTTTATCCAATGTAAAAAAACACAATTTCCAATGTTGCTACGGTCAGTCACATATTACTCACACTAGCAGAGCTGGTTAGGTTGTTTTTATATTATCAAAAGCGATGGTGACTGCAACTATGCTGTTGGCAAAAATTTACGCTTTTTTGCCAACGTTTACATATTCAATGAGTGCTGAGCAATCGTAAATTTGTCAGTTATTCTGTGCTCTGGCACACTCAGAAATTGGAGAGAGCAAATTTACCAGCTACATCTATCAACAGCTGTCACAGTGACATCATGAACATTCTATTGAAATGGATACTTGCACAGTGGAGTCTTTTCTTAAGACATGTAGCTAGCTAGCTAGCTAAACAATTAACCATAATTCCAACTCATGACGTTATTACCCTGCGTGAATCTGCAGGTAGCTAACCAACCAGCTTGAATGTTAGCTAGCTAATATTAGGCTATAACAAGCAAAGCAAATAACACATATGGAGTAACCAAAAAAGTGTTAATCAAATTCTTCAAAGTAGCCAGCCTTTGCCTTGCTGACAGCTTTGCACTCTTGGCATCCTGTCCCACTAAGCCCAAACCAGATGGGATGGCATATTGCTGCAGAATGCTTTGGTAGCCATGCTGGTTACGTGTGCCTTGAGCTCCGTGCAATGCCATCCTCTATAATATCAACTTGCCTCAAGTGTAGACCCTGAGCAAATCTTCAATATTGCAACAAAGAAATTAACCAATCAGATCAATAGTATATGACAATGTAGACGCAAATCTTTTTTTCATAAATTAAACCCACAATAGGCCCTAGACTCAACCCATTGAGACCCAGCTTTTGGTAACACAACCTTAACTTGCCCTTAAACCACACTCTCTTCAGCCTGGAGAGACCTGCTCGCCATACCTTGCTCCACTTCTGTACTAACAAATTACTTAGCAGAGAGTCTCACACTCACCAGTACTTTGTGCATGGTTGTTATGCTTAATTTTATTGGGAGCTGAAAGAGCATGGACTTTCTATGGATGACAGCTATTAACAAAAACAAAGTGGTCGAAATTATGTATTTTCTGACCCAACTATATAATCATCAATGAAGCATGCCATCCCAGTGTAAAAATAAAACAAAAAAGTGTTAGGGATTTTTGGAAGCTTTTTTGGGTAATGCAGCCACTGATTGTGAACCACTTTCTAAAAATGTAATTATGCAAAACTTTCTTAGTGTGACATTGAATCGTTCCAGATGGAGCAGGAGGGAGTTTTATCTTGGCCACTCTTATTTCAACAAATCCTGCAAGGAAACATGAACATTTAACTCAGACACAGGTACGTGTTTTAGAGACTGACAGAACCAGGAGGACTAGAAAAAACAGCGCGCTGTGCTAAAACCAGACAAGCTGGCACAGAGAGACAGAAAACACAGGTATAAATACACAGGGGATGATGAGCGACACCTGGAGGGGGTGGAGACAAGCACAAGGACAGGTGACACAAAAGCTTTCCAGAAAGACATGGAACATCTTGAGTGGTAGGCAGTGGTGTAAAGTACTTAAATAAAAATAATTAAAATTACTAGTTAAGTAGTTTTAAGGAGTATCTGTACTTTACTTAAGTATTTCTATTTTTGACAACTTTAACTTTTCCTTCACTACATTCCTAAAGAAAATATTGTAAAAAATATTGTACTTTACTTTTTACAACTAAATGTATTCGTTACATGTTGAATGCTTAGCAGGACAGGAACATTTTAAAATTCACGCACTTATGAAGAGAACACGTGGTTATCCCTACTGCCTCTGGCCTGGTGAACTCACTAAACACAAATGCATATTTTGTAAATAATGTCTGAGTGTTGGAATGTGGCCCTGGCTATACATAGATTTTAAAAACAAGAAACTGGCTGACTTTCACTTTAACTTAAGTAACTTTCTATTAAGGTATCTATACTTTTATTGAAAAATAGGTACTTTTTCCACAACTGCTGGTAGGCTGCAGGCCAAAGGTAGACGCAGAAGTGCGTCTCCTAACCTCTTCACTCGCTCTACATGTGTTTGCAGTCCAGAGTGTCCACAGTCGGAATGCAGCCTGGACAAAGAGGTGCGCGAGCCCTTGTAGAATGACTGGAAATCAAAGTTCTATGGCTGGTGAAGTGTTATGGCTGGTGAAATAAACATGGGACAATGTCATAGGAGGCTGGTGGAAGCAGCCATTACAATGAGCCCATCCTCCTATAGCTCCTCCCACCAGCCTCCACTGGTCAATGTCAGCCAGGCCTGGCAGTGTACATGCCTAGAACCTATGAGACTACCTAAACTGGCTACTTACCAGCTCAAGATGAAAGTTAGATTCACTGTATATTTACATATTCAAACATTTCTTACAGTACAGTACTCCTCATTTCAAACATTCCCAAAGTTCTCTAACCGAATCAATACCAGTTGTAACATTAACTTACCATATGTATCCATCTTTGCACGCATGCCGGATCATTTTCTGCTTGTGGCCACAGATAGGACACATCACAGATTTCTTGAGCAGGCCTTTCTTCTGGAGGTATTTGATAACCTTCTTTTTTGTTTTTCTTTAGTTTTTTTGGCAACAATATATCACTTAGCACACAAGCCATGTTCAATTCACAATCCTTGGGTCAGGTAAAAACAGTACTGGATTTGGGCGTGCACGTTAAAAGTTTACCTAGTAAAGACTTATAGATGACCTGGAGCCAGTGGGTTTGGCGACGAATATGTAATGAGGGCCAGCCAACGAGAGAATACAGGTCGCAGTGGTGGGTATTATATGGGGCTTTGGTAACAAAACGGATGGCACTGTGATAGATTACATCCAATTTGCTGAGTAGAGTGTTGGAGGATATTTTGTAAATTACATCGCCGAAGTCAAGAATCGGTAGGATAGTCAGTTTTACAAGGGCATGTTTGGCAGCATGAGTGAAGGAGGCTGTGTTGCGAAATAGGAAGCCGATTCTAGATTTAATTTTGGATTGGAGATGGTTAATGTGAGTCTGGAAGTTGAGTTTACAGTCTAACCAGACGCATAGGTATTTATAGGTGTCCACGTATTCTAAATCAGACCCGTCGAGTAGTGATGTTAATCCGGTGCGTGCATTTAGTTTTACTAGCATTTAAGAGCAGTTGGAGTGTTGTATGGCATTGAAGCTTGTTTAAAGGTTAGTTAACACAGTGTCCAAAGAGGGGCCATATGTATACAGAATGGTGTCGTCTACGTAGAGATGGATCAGAGAGAGCGACATCATTGATGTATATAGAGAAAAGGCCCAAGAATTGAACACTGTGGCACCCCCATAGAGACTGCAAGAGGACCGGACAATAGGACCTCCGATTTGACACACTGAACTCTGTCTGAGAAGTAGTTGGAGAACCAGGCAAGGCTGTTGAGTCTGCCAATAAGAATGCGGTGATTGACAGAGTCGAAAGCCTTGGCCAGGTCGATGAAGACGGCTGCACAGTACTGTCTTCTATCGATGGCGGTTATGATATCGTTTAGTACCTTGAGCGTAGCTGAGGTGCACCCATGACCAGCTCGGAAACCAGATTGCATAGCAGAGAAGGTACGGTGGGATTCGAAGTGGTCAGTGATCTGTTTATTAACTTGGCTTTCGAAGACTTTAGAAAGGCTGGGCAGGATGGATATAGGTCTATAACAGTTTGGGTCTAGAGTGTCTCCCCCTTTGAAGAGGGGGATGACCGTGGCAGCTTTCCAATCTCTAGGGATCTCAGACGATACGAAAGAGAGCTTGAACAGGCTAGTAATAGGGGTTGCAACAATTTTGGCGGATCATTTTAGAAAGAAAGGGTCCAGATTGTCTAGCCCACCAGATTTGTAGGGGTTGTAAGGGCTGATACATGTTTAGCTAATGAATATGTTAATCTACAACAAGAGTTATTAACTGAATGTATTGTGTGATCATAGATCTTTAGAACTGCTGTAGGTATGGGTAGGGGGGAGCTATGTGGAAGGAATGTGCTAGCTGGGGGTTTCACGATAGAACAGTATTTTGTTGTAATATGAAACTAGGACATCTACTGAGAGGACCACTACTTCCGTCAACTGGATTGCGTCACGAGGCTGGGACCAGCCTGCACGCCAACGATAGGCTGAGTAAGTTTAAACCACACTCAGCCTCTACTCCGACAGGTCAGCAAGGAGCGGAAACGATTCTGTCGGAGTATTTAAGGAAGAACAAAGGATAGGGGCGCTTCTCTTCTCTAGCGCTGCTGACTGTTTGCTCACTCACTCTCGCGCTCTTGCGCTCTCTCTCTCTTCTCTGGCCCTGCTTGCTGTTTGCCCTGCGTGGTGTCACAGTGAGCCTGTATATACGAACTTCATATTTACCATTTAAGGATTTGCTAGAAAAAAATACATAGATGATTTAAACGGCGTAGTAATCCTTTTGTTCCAATACCAGATTTGAATTGACGCGACCTTAACAGGGTCCAGATTTAGCAGCTCTTTCAGAACATCAGCTGTCTGGATTTGGGTAAAGGATAAGCGGGGGGGGCTTGGGCAGGTTGCTGCGGTGGGTACAGAGCTGTTGGCCGGGGTAGGGGTAGCCAGGTGGAAAGCATGGCCAGACGTGCCAAAATTATCGTGATTTTATCGGTGGTGATAGTGTTTCCTAGCCTCAATGCACTGGGCAACTGGGAGGAGATGCTCTTATTCTCCATGGACTTTCACAGTGTCCCAGAACTTTTTGGAATTAGTGCTACAGGATGCAAATTTCTGTTTGAAAAAGCTGGCCTTTGCTTTTCTGGCCTTGTATTTGTTCCTGACTTCCCTGAAAAGTTGCATAAGTTGCGCCACAGGATGTTTTTGTGTTGGTCAAGTGCCGTCAAGTCTGGGGTAAACCAAGGGCTATATCTGTTCTTAGTTCTAAGTTTTTTGAAAGGGGCATGCTTATTTAGGATGGTGAGGAAAGCACTTTTAAAGAACAATCAGGCATCCTCTACTGACGGGATAGGTCAATATCCTTCCAGGATACCTGGGCCAGATCGATTAGAAAGGCCTGCTCGCAAAAGTGTTTTAGGGAGCATTTGACAGTGATAAGGGGTGGTCGTTTGACCGTTGACCCATTACGAACGCAGGCAATGAGGCAGGGATTGCTGAGATCCTGGTTGAAAACAGAGGAGGTGTATTTGGAGGGCAAGTTAGTCAGGATGATATCTATGATGGTACCCATGTTTACAGATTTAGGGTTGTACCTGGTAGTTTCCTTGATAATTTGTGTGAGATTGAGGGCATCTATCTTAGATTGAAGGACAGCCGGGGTGTTAAGCATATCCCAGTTTAAGTCACCTAACAGTACAAACTCTGAAGATAGATGGGGGGCAATCAATTCACATATGGTGTCCAGGGCACAGCTGGGGGCTGAGGGGGGTCTGTAACAGGCGGCAACAATGAGAGACTTATTTCTGGAAAGGTGTATTTTTAAGAGTAGAAGCTCAAACTGTTTGGGCACAGATCTGGACAGTATGACAGAACTCTGCAGGTTATTTCTGCAGTAGATTGCAACTCCGCCTCCTTTGGCAGTTCTATCTTGACGGGAAATATTGTAGTTGGGAATGGAAATTTCAGAATTTTTGGTGGCCTTCCTGAGCCAGGATTCAGACACAGCTAGGACATCCGGGTTGGCGGAGTGTGCTAAAGCAGTGAATAAATCAAACTTAGGGAGGAGGCTTCTGATGTTAACATGCAAGAAACCAAGGCTTTTACGGTTACAGAAGTCAACAAATGAGAGCGCCTGGGGAATAGGTGTAGTACTGGGGGCTACAGGACCTGGGTTTACCTCAACATCACCAGAGGAACAGAGGAGTAGGATAAGGGTACAGCTAAAGGCATTAAGCACTGGTTGTCTAGTGCGTTGGGTACAGAGAATAAAAGGAGCAGATTTCTGGGCGTGGTGGAATAGATCGAGGGCATAATGTACAGACAAGGGTATGGTAGGATGTGAGTTCAGTGGAGGTAAACCTAGGCATTGGGTAATGATGAGAGAGGTTGCATCTCTGGAGACACCAGTTAAGCCAGGTGAGGTCTCCGCATGTGTGGGGGGTGAGACAAAGGAGCTATCTGAGGCATGTTGAGCGGGACTTGGGGCTCTACAGTGAAATAAAATAATAATAGCTAACGTTAACAGCACCAGGCAAGGCATATTGAAATAAGAAAGAGGCATTAAACAAACATTTAATTAAGTGAGCTAAGACAACGGCGGGTAATGGCGATGAATGGACAAAAAGGGTCAGATAGAGAAATTGTTGTGCTACACACAGGACCTGAGGCCTAGCAGATAAACATAATTGAAGTACCATGTAACGGAACAGTCCAACAGGCATCAGCTGCGTAGACGAGTAATCATAAGATCCGATGAGCAGCAAAGAGGTGAGCCAGGGAGCAGTTCAGAGCGCGCTGCACTAGGCGAGTGGAGGCACAGCGTTCAGAGTGCTAGCAGACTGGGGCTAGCAGATGGATCTTCGGCGACGTCGCAGAGGAAAAGCCTGTTGAGACCACGTCGGACAATTACGTTGGCAGACCAGTCGTGTTGGCTCGGGCAGGGCTCCGTGTCGACAGTAGAAGGTCCAGGCAGGTTGACAAAGGTACTGTAGCCGGGAGATTAGCTAGTACACGTCGGCTGGCCGGGAGATGAGCCAAGCTCGAGGGTAGCTCAAGGCAGGATATGGACAATGGTGTTAGCCAAAACAACAGCAGCCACTCGATTGCAGCTAGCTAGCTGCGATGATCCGGTGTGATGGTCCTGTGATTTCGGTAGAAATCTGGTGAAGTGGAAGAGAACGCAATCCGATATGCGCTAGGTTGGTAGCGCACTGTGCAGACTGGCCGATATTGTCCGAACTAAAAGCTGGCTGATGCAGGCAGAGCAGTGGTGAGGACTGCTAGCAGTGGTTAGCAATGGCTAGTAGCTGCTAGCTAGTTAGCAAGCTAGCTAGCAGGCTAGCTTCTGATGGTAACGTTACTCAGGGGGAAAAAAATATGTTCACTTGTTCTCATGTTGTTGAACAACATTGAGGACAAAAGCGCAGTGACAGTCAACGTTGACCAAGGACAACCAAGGTAAATAAATAGTAAGATATTAATGTAGTTAAAATGTAGAATTTAATTTGTCTTGATAATCAATGGATTTTATGTGACATTGCGCCTTTTGTGGGACCATCTTGTTCTCGGTCCCAGCCTGATGTTAGCAACACGTTAGCTAAGGACTAAGTGACAGCTGGAATTTAGCTGGTTTACACAAACAGCAGTTAGGTATTTGTATTTTGCTAATTATATTATCTTCACTTGGTTTATTATCTAGCTAACAATGTAACCAATGCAAAAGGCATGCTAATCGTTGCCATAGCAGGATAAATCAGTTTGCTGACAGTGGTTGTTAGGCTAGCCAGCTTACATTGGTTATCCAACTGTCAGCTATCCTTTTGATGGCTAGCTAACTACAATAGGTAGCTAGCTAATAGCATTAGGTAGGAGCCTGGCTGTAGCTTGGCCATGTATAGCCATTTGCCCTGTTTAGCCTGGCCATGTGTGGCCGAATAAAAGCCCACTCAAATAGTCTGGATCTAATTTAGATGTCCTTCATAAGCAAATGTAAAGCCACAAGCCTGTACAATAGCCTAGTTAGCTTGCTAGCAACCTAAGTTAATAAGCTACATTTAAAAAAAAGTATTTAACCTTTATTTAACTAGGCAAGTCAGTTAAGAACAAATTATTATTTACAATGACAGCCTACCCCGGCATCCCCTAACCCTGACAACGCTGGGCCAATTTTGTGCCACCCTATTAGACTCCCGATCACAGCTAGCTGTGATACAGCACAGGATCGAAACAGGGTCTGTAGTGACACCTCTAGCACTGAGATGCAGCGCCTTAGACCGCTGCGCCACTCAGGAGCCCTAACTAAGGCACATTTTACTAGCTAGGCTATTCTACTGTCAGTGTGGTGCTAGCTAAGGTTAGCTTATCCAAACCATTTGCTGGTAGTTACTGTTAGCTACACAAGCTGGCTGCTTTACCTTGCTAGCTAGTTTTATGCCGTAGCTCTAGCCAGCTCATAAGAAGTTGTTACCAAGATTGTAGTTGAAGTCGGAAGTTTACATACACCTTATACAAATACGTTTAAATTCCCTGTCTTAGGTCAGTTAGGATCACCACTTTATTTTAAGAATGTGAAATGTCAGAATAATTGTATAGAGAATTATTTATTTCAGCTTTTATTTATTTCATACACTCAATTAGTATTTGGTAGCATTGCCTTTAAATTGTTTAACTTGGGTCAAACGTTTCGGGTAGCCTTCCACAAGCTTCCCACAATAAGTTGGGTGAATTTTGGCCCATTCCTCCTTTTTCAGTTCTGCCCAAACATTTTCTATAGGATTGAGGTCAGGGCTTTGTGAAGGCCACTCCAATACCTTGACTTTGTTGTCCTTAAGCCATTTTGCCACAACTTTGGTAGTATGCTTGGTGTCATTCTTCATTTGGAAGACCCATTTGCGACCAGCTTTAACTTCCTAACTAAAGTCTTGAAATGTTGCGTCAATATATCCACATAATTTTCCTTCCTCATGATGCCATCTATTTTGTGAAGTGCATCAGTCCATCCTGCAGCAAAGCACCCCCACAACATGATGCTGCCAGCCTCGTGCTTCCCCCTTTTTCCTCCAAACATAAAAGTTATATTTTTGTTTCATCAGACCAGAGGACATTTCTCCAAAAAGTATGATCTTTGTCCCCATGTGCAGTTGCAAACCGTAGTCTGGCTTTTTTATGTCGGTTTTAGAGCAGTGGCTTCTTCCTTGCTTAACGACATTTCAGGTTATGTCGATATAGGACTCGTTTTACTGTGGATAAAGATACTTACAGCGGGTGAAATAAGTATTGAACACGTCACCATTTTTCTCAGTAAATATATTTCCAAAGCTGCTATTGACATGACATTTTCACCAGATGTTGGTAACAACCCAAGTAATCCATACATACAAAGAACCCAAAACAAATAAATTCAGAAATTAAGTTATGTGTAATAATGTGAAATGACACATTTTTGTTCATTTTTAGATGAGAACTCGCTAGACCCTTAGTGATCCTTAAAACCATGTTTGTATGTTCCACACATTTATTAATTTTGCAGTGCATGACACATTTTTCAACAGTACTTTGATTTACATTGAAAATGTGTTCTTGTTGAGCCATATAATTTCACATAAAAGGACTTACAAACAATGCAAGAAGATGGCCTCATCAGCAGAGGATGATGCCATAACTGAAGTGGTAGATGTCGAGATCCCTAAGCAAGAGGTACAGGAACCATCTGTGGTTGCTGTAGATGATAATATACCTCCCATTGATTGTAAGTATTAATTGATTTATCATCATTTTTGGTTCCAGTAGAAACAAGTTAGCATGTTATATGGCATGTTAGCTAGCAAAACAGCTAGGATAGCAACAATATGAATTGACGTGACACCAAAGCAAAACTTTTTCCCCTACCCATAGTTTTGGAAGTTGCTGCATTGGGAAAAGGATGCACCAACACCCTGGAAAGATGTTTGTGGTTCACTCACTCATAACACTTTGTTGAGTGATAAATGAGTGTATCGTCTTGAAGAGGTAAGCAATGTATTATTATCATAAATGTTGACTATACATTCATTCTTTGTAACAATTAGATATTTAATTGCTTTAAATTAGTAGCTAGCTCATGTGTTGTTCCTTCTCTGTTCCTTCTCTCTTTCTTTCTAAAAGCAGATTGACATCAGAACGCAACGCATGCTGAACGTGGAAATATGAAGTGTGTTGATTTTCTTTTTTTAAATACTACCAAACCCTAAAGTCTGAAGAGCTTCTGCTTGGCAAAGAAGCTAGCCTAGCTGCTAGCTATCAAGCTAGCCAGGTTTCCTTGACAGAACCTGCGATGCGGTTAGCCCTTATGGCTGGGACCAGGGATAGTCCCGGGCTTGTGGCTGTTTAAAATCCTGCTGTTTGTTACTGTTTCCATCGGAATTGCCCGGAGTACCAGCGTTAGCCTATGACAAAGACCAAAGCCGGTGGGAGTACCATTGAGGACAATGGTGTCTCTCTAGCACAGGTGAAGGCTATTTTAAACAAACAAAAATATTTCTACAAGCAGTTGTTACAACAACAAGAATACTAGTGGAGTCAACTAATAAATTAATAGACAATCTAACCAGAGAGGACCTGAAGAAGAGTTTGTAGTTCTCCCAGCGTCAGCTCGTTGAGTTTACACAGGAGAAAAGCATATCAAATCAAATCAAACTGTATTGGTCACATACACATGTTTAGCAGATGTTGTTGCGGGTGTAGCAAAATAATTGTTTCTAGCTCTGACAGTGCAGTTATAGCTAACAAGTAATATCTAACAATTTCACAACATATACCCAATACACACAAATATAAGTAAAGGAATAACATTAAGAATATATAAATATATGGACGAGCAATGTCAGCGCGGAATTTAGCTGACTAATATACAGTACAATTGTCAGGCTCTGGCCATAGAGCGAAGCCTATTTGCTTCTCTATGTAGCTATGGTCAGAGTCTGACAGTGTCGTTCTTTTCTGTTTCTGTCTGGGGTTTGGGGTGGATCCCTAATTAGAGGCAGCTGCAACGCATTGTCTCTAATTAGGGATCCCATATATGTTGAGTCTGTCCTTCACTCGGGTGTGGGTTGTTATCGTTATATGTCGCAGTCACGGTTAAAAGTAAGTGTGCCTTTTGTTACGTCCGTTTCATTTCGTGTTTGTTTGGTCAACGTGACGTTTTGTGCTTAGTGTTTGTTTCTGTTCTTTAGTTCGTCAGTCGTGGTTTTGTTTATACATAGTAATTATGTCATTTCATTACATAGTATAAATAAAAGATGACGAACTATTATCACTGCGCTGCGTCTTGGTCTCGCTATGCACCCGATCGTGACAACAATAGTTTAGTACAATACAGTATATACATATGAGATGATGTGAATAATCCTGCTGCGAAATTGCAGGCGTAGTGGAAGCAAGCGCAGGGAGGTAGGAGGATAGCGGGAAATAAACTTTAATGCAATCAAATTGCTGGTTCCTAATACAATGGAACTCTACGAACACGTACACACACTCACAAGTAGACAATCACCGACAGAGACCAGGGGGGAGCAGAGGGAATAAGACGCACCAACAATTAGTGACAAATGGGAAACAGGTGTGAACAGGACAAAACGGACCCTGAGTAGTGGATCGGTGATGGCTAGTACTCGGGCGACGTAAACCTATTCCGGCAGCCCGCCCCAGGGGAGGGAGCAACTTCGGCTGAAGTCGTGACAGATGAGTAATGCAAGATATGTAAACGTTTATTAAAGTGACTAGCATTCCATTTATTAAAGTGGCCAGTGATTTCTAGTCTATGTATATAGGCAGCAGCCTCTAATGTGCTAGTGATGGCTATTTAACAGTCTGATGGCCTTGAGATAGAAGCTCGGTCCCATCTTTGATGCACCTGTACTGACCTCGCCTTCTGTATGATAACGCTGTGAACAGGCAGTGGCTCGGGTGGTTGTTGTCTTTGATGATCTTTTTGGCTTTCCTGTGACATCAGGTGCTGTAGGTGTCCTGAAGGGCAGGTAGTTTACCCCTTCCAATGTGTTGGGCAGACTGCACCACCTTCCTGCAGTTGCGGGCGGTGCAGTTGTCGTACCAGGTGGTGATACAGCACGGCATTATGCTCTCAATTGTGCAACTGTAAAAGTTAGTGAGGGTTTTACGTGCCATGCCAAATTTCACCAGCTTCCTGAGTTTGAAGAGGTGCTATTGCACCTTCTTCACCACACTGTCTGTGTGGGTGGACCATTTCAGTTTGTTAGTGATGTGTATGTTGAGGAACTTGAAGATTTCCACCTTCTCCACTGCGGTCCCGTCGATGTGGAAAGGGGGTGCTCCCTGTGCTGTCTCCTGAAATCCACGATAATCTCCTCCCAGAGCCTTCGTCATTGTTGGTAGTCAAGCCTACTACTGTTGTGTTGTCTGCAAACTTGATGATTGAGTTGGAGGCGTGCTTGGCCATGCAGTCATGGGTGAACAGGGAGTACAGGAGTGGGCTGAGCACGCACCTTTGTGGGAACCCAGTGTTGAGGATCAGCAAAGTGGAGGTGTTGTTTCCTACCTTCACCACCTGGGGGCGGCCCATCAGGAAGTCCAGTTGCACAGGGCAGGGTTCAGACCCAGGGCCTCGAGCTTAATGATGAGCTTGGAGGATACTATGGTGTTGAATGCTGAGCTATAATCAATGAACAGCATTCTTACATACAGTGGGGAGAACAAGTATTTTATACACTGCCGATTTTGCAGGTTTTCCCACTTACAAAGCATGTAGAAGTCTGTAATTTTTATCATAGGTACTCTTCAACTGTGAGTGACAGATTTTTAAGTAATTAATTTGCATTTTATTGCATGACATAAGTATTTGATACATCAGAAAAGCAGAATTTAATATTTGGTACAGAAACCTTTGTTTGCAATTACAGAGATCATACGTTTCCTGTAGTTCTTGACCAGGTTTGCACACACTGCAGCAGGGATTTTGGCCCACTCCTCCATACATATCCTTCAGGTTTCGGGGCTGTCGCTGGGCAATACGGACTTTCAGCTCCCTCCAAAGATTTTCTATTGGGTTCAGGTCTGGAGACTGGCTAGGCCACTCCAGGACCTTGAGATGCTTCTTACGGAGCCACTCCTTAGTTGCCCTGGCTGTGTGTTTCGGGTCGTTGTCATGCTGGAAGACCCAGCCACGACCCATCTTCAATGCTCTTACTGAGGGAAGGAGGTTGTTGGCCAAGATCTCGCGATACATGGCCCCATCCATCCTCCCCTCAATACGGTGCAGTCGTCCTGTCCCCTTTGCAGAAAAGCATCCCCAAAGAATGATGTTTCCACCTCCATGCTTCACGTGGAGTTTTGTCTCAACGTGGAGTTGAGACAAAAATAGAGCTTTTTGGTCTAATCAGACCACATGACCTTCTCCCATTCCTCCTCTGGATCATCCAGATGGTCATTGGCAAACTTCAGACGGGCCTGGACATGCGCTGGCTTGAGCAGGGGGACCTTGCATGCGCTGCAGGATTTTAATCCATGACGGCGTAGTGTGTTACTAATAGTTTTCTTTGAGACTGTGGTCCCAGCTCTCTTCAGGTCATTGACCAGGTCCTGCCGTGTAGTTCTGGGCTGATCCCTCACCTTCCTCATGATCATTGATGCCCCACGAGGTGTCCCAGACTGAGGGAGATTGACCATCATCTTGAACTTCTTCCATTTTCTAATAATTGCGCCAACAGTTGTTGCCTTCTCACCAAGCTGCTTGCCTATTGTCCTGTAGCCCATCCCAGCCTTGTGCAGGTCTACAATTTTATCCCTGATATCCTTACACAGCTCTCTGGTCTTGGCCATTGTGGAGAGGTTGGAGTCTGTTTGATTGAGTGTGTGGACAGGTGTCTTTTATACAGGTAACGAGTTCAAACAGGTGTAGTTAATACAGGTAATGAGTGGAGAACAGGAGGGCTTCTTAAAGAAAAACTAACAGGTCTGTGAGAGCCGGAATTCTTACTGCTTGGTAGGTGATCAAATACTTATGTCATGCAATAAAATACAAATTAATTATTTCAAAATCATACAATGTGATTTTCTGGATTTTTGTTTTAGATTCCGTCTCTCACAGTTGAAGTGTACCTATGATAAAAATTACAGACCTCTACATGCTTTGTAAGTAGGAAAACCTGCAAAATCGGTAGTGTATCAAATACTTGTTCTCCCCACTGTATGCATTCCTCTTGTCCAGATGGGACAGGGCAGTGTGCAGTGTGATGGCGATTGCATCGTCTGTGAATCTATTGGGGTGGTAAGCAAATTTAATTGATTCTAGGGTGACAGGTAAAGTAGAGGTGATTCGATCCTTGACTAGTCTCTCAAAGCACTTCACAGAAGTGAGTGCTACGGGGCGATAGTCATTTAGTTCAGTTACCTTTGCTTTCTTGGTTACAGGAACAATGGTGGCCATCTTGAAGCAAGAGTGTGCAGCAGACTGGGATGGGGAGAGATTGAATATGTCCGTAAACACACCAGCCAGCTGGTCTGTGCATGCTCTGAGGACGCGGCTAGGGATGCCGTCAGGGCCGGCAGCCTTGCAAGAGTTAACACGCTTAAATGTCTTTCTCACGTCGGCCATGGAGAAGGAGAGGCCACAGTCCTTGGTAGCGGGCCGCATCGGTGGCACTGTATTATCCTCAAAGCGGGCGATAAAGGTGTTTAGGTTTTCTGGAAGCAAGACGTTGGTGTCCGCGACGTGGCTGGTTTTCCTTTTGTAGTCCATGATTGTCTGTACACTCTGACACATACTGTATGTCTCGTGTCTGAGCCGTTGAACTGCAACTCCACTTTGTCTCTATACTGACATTGCCTTGTGGAGTGAATAACTACACTGTTTGTATTCTGCCAAATTCCTAGTGACCTTGCCATGGTTAAATACGGTGGTTCGCGCTTACAGTTTTGCACGAATGCTGCCATCTATCCACGGTTTCTGGTTAGGGTAGGTTTCAATAGTCACAGCAGTGGGTACATCTCCTATACACTTCATGATTAACTCATTCACCGTTTCAGTATACTCGTCGATATCATTCTCGGAAGCTGTCTTCCTCAATGAGGACTGTCCCGAAAATGTGCACCAGAAGAGGAAAGAACTTATCCCAGCGATGAAAGCTTCCAGAGCACATGGGGACATTGCTTAGATCCACTATGACAGGCTCATTGTCCATCCTCCCTCCCAAAGGTCTGGAAGGGATAAGAGAGCTAAGCCTGTAGTTCGGTAGTGTCAACCCCACAGCACACACAAAATGACACACAACGACTTGTTGATGGACTACTGAAGAATGTTGTTTTTTCACTTGTTTGTTTGTTCTTTTCCATATTAAGCTACCCATTAAAAGGCTAACAATATGAATGTGTAGCGTTAGAAATAAGGTTCATTCATATATTAGCCATTTCTGAGACTCACTTAGATAATTATTTTGATGATACAGCAGTAGCAATACAAGGATATACAGTAACATCTACAGAAGAGACTATGGGGGAGGTGTTGCTGTATATATTCAGAGCCTGCCTAATTTAAAGTCCTGTAATGCTCAGAGAAGATCTCACATCAAGTGTTATTGAAGTGCTTGTGGTTTCAGGATCACCTGCCTCATCTAAAGCTGGCTAAAGGCCACCAAGTGCTAACAGTCAGTATCTAGATAATGTGTGTGAAATGCCTGCTAGTGTGGGTAATGTTAACAGAGAGGTCTACTTTCTGGGGACTGTGGTGTTCTTACTACTACACAAACAGTAAAAATGATACTTGAAACCAAATTGGCAGACAGATAGCCTTACATTCTCCTACAAAATGTCTTGATAAACTTGGGAATTCATTTTTCCGTAAATGATAGCAAGCTGTCCAGGCCCTGAGGCAGCAAAGCAGCCCCAAACCATGAATCTCAACCATACTTTATAGTTGGGATGGGGTTTTGATATTGGTGTGCTGTGCCTTTTTTTTTCTCCACGCATGATTTTGTGTGTTCCTTCCAAACAACTCAACTTTAGTTTCATATGTCCACAGAATATTTTGCCAGTTGCGCTGTGGAACATCCAGGTGCTCTTTTGCGAACAGGACAGAAGTTGCTTCTTCTGTGGTGTCCTCCCATGGACACCATTCTTGTTTAGTGTTTAACCTATCGTAGACTCGTCAACAGAGATGTTAGCAAGTTCCAGAGATTTCTGTAAGTCTTTAGCTGAAACTCTAAGATTCTTCTTAACCTCATTGAGCATTCTGTGCTGTGCTCTTGCAGTTATCTTTGCAGGACTGCCACTCCTAGGGAGAGTAGCAACAGTGCTGAACTTTCTCAATTTTTAGAAAATGTGTCATACCGTGGACTGATGAATATCAAAGCTTTTAGAGATACTTTTGTAACCATTTCCAGCTTTATGCAAGTCAACAATACTTAATCTTAGGTCTTCTGAGATCTCTTTTGTTCGAGGCATGGTTCACATCAGGCAATGCTTCTTGTGAATAGCAAACTCACATTTTGTGAGTGTTTTTTATAGGGCAGCGCAGCTCTAACCAACATCTCCAATCCCGTCTCATTGATTGGACTCCAGGTTAGCTGACTCCTGACTCCAATAAGCTTTTGGAAAAGTCATTAGCCTAGGGGTTTACATACTTTTTCCAACCTACACTGTGAATGTTTAAATGATGTATTCAATATAGACAAGAAAAATACAATAATTTGTGTGTTATTAGTTTAAGCACACTGTGTTTGTCTATTGTTGTGACTTAGATGAAGATTAGCTCAAATTGTATGACCAATTTATGCAGACATCCAGGTAATTCGAAAGGGTTATATGTATATGTATATGTGTGTGTATATATATATATATATATATATATATATATATATATATATATATAGTGTGTGAATATAGGAAGGATCTGCTATGGTTACAAGCCAAATAACCATTTGTTTTTAGTGTTTAGAGGGTCTTCGAATTAAAAAATATTAATTTACAGAATCTACATGCTTCAACGTTAAATAATGTAATATTAATTTATACAGCAATAGTTTTTATGCAGCATTTAAAAAAGAGCCATCCAATCTTTATATTCTCTGCTTTTATGTCAAAAGATGTACATCAGCCAAAACAAAAAGACATAGAAGGGAGATTCCTCTCAGAGAAAGATCACCTGTGACATATCACTGAAATGAAAGATGAAAAAGTACACTAACAAAACAGCATGCACAGCCACTTTCAGTCCCAAATGGCACCCTATTCCCTATATAATGCAGTACCTTTGGCCAGGAACTAAGGCTGTGGTCAAACGTAGTTCACTATAAAGGGAATAGGATGCAATTTGGGACACACAGCTGTCTCTATGACATAGAGAAAAGCAATCGGTTGGGGACAGACAGGTTTAGCCCTAAGGGACTGACTGTCTGACTGGCTATCATTGTGACTGCCTGGCGTATTTAGTTTGAACAACGCCGTCCTCTGGTCAAACAATCTGTGTAGTTATGATTACTAGGCTTCCAGTACTCTCAAGAAGACTTCATCATGAGATGTATACTCACTGCATGGTTGAATGTATGAAGCTCTAGTCATTGTTGTGAAGAATATGGCCACAGTATTGATGGTGAATGTATCAATTGTGTAGTGCAGTATTGTATAGTAATTGCATAGCCAAAACTTGGAACTTGTTTGCAACAACTGATTATGTGAGGTGATTTTTTTCTTCTCTACCACAGGTGACTGCTTTGTACAATTGAGGTGGCAATGGCACAAAATAAATTGCTTTTCTAAGGGTTCAGTCAGTGTATAGAGAGGGTGTGTATGCTGAGGGGTTGGGGTGAAACAACAAAAATAATACAAATGGCACCATAGGATTCAGGTCAAAAGTAGTGCACTATATACAGTGGGGAGAACAAGTATTTGATACACTGCCGATTTTGCAGGTTTTCCCACTTACAAAGCATGTCTGTAATTTTTATCATAGGTACTCTTCAACTGTGAGTGACGGAATCTAAAACAAAAATACAGAAAATCACATTATGATTTTTAAGTAATTAATTTGCATTTTATTGCATGACATAAGTATTTGATACATCAGAAAAGCAGAACTTAATATTTGGTACAGAAACCTTTGTTTGCAATTACAGAGATCATACGTTTCCTGTAGTTCTTGACCAGGTTTGCACACACTGCAGCAGGGATTTTAGCCCACTCCTCCATACAGACCTTCTCCAGATCCTTCAGGTTTCGGGGCTGTCGCTGGGCAATACGGACTTTCAGCTCCCTCCAAAGATTTTCTATTGGGTTCAGGTCTGGAGACTGGCTAGGCCACTCCAGGACCTTGAGATGCTTCTTACGGAGCCACTCCATAGTTGCCCTGGCTGTGTGTTTCGGGTCGTTGTCATGCTGGAAGACCCAGCTACGACCCATCTTCAATGCTCTTACTGAGGGAAGGAGGTTGTTGGCCAAGATCTCGCGATACATGGCCCCATCTATCCTCCCCTCAATACGGTGCAGTTGTCCTGTCCCCTTTGCAGAAAAGCATCCCCAAAGAATGATGTTTCCACCTCCATGCTTCACGGTTGGGATGGTGTTCTTGGGGTTGTACTCATCCTTCTTCTTCCTCCAAACACGGCGAGTGGAGTTTAGACCAAAAAGCTATATTTGTCTCATCAGACCACATGACCTACTCCCATTCCTCCTCTGGATCATCCAGATGGTCATTGGCAAACTTCAGACGGGCCTGGACATGCGCTGGCTTGAACAGGGGGACCTTGCGTGCGCTGCAGGATTTTAATCCATGACTGCGTAGTGTGTTACTAATGGGTTTCTTTGAGACTGTGGTCCCAGCTCTCTTCAGGTCATTGACCAGGTCCTGCCGTGTAGTTCTGGGCTGATCCCTCACCTTCCTCATGATCATTGATGCCCCACGAGGTGAGATCTTGCATGGTGCCCCAGACCGAGGGAGATTGACCGTCATCTTGAACTTCTTCCATTTTCTAATAATTGCGCCAACAGTTGTTGCCTTCTCACCAAGCTGCTTGCCTATTGTCCTGTAGCCCATCCCAGCCTTGTGCAGGTCTACAATTTTATCCCTGATGTCCTTACACAGCTCTCTGCTCTTGGCCATTGTGGAGAGGTTGGAGTCTGTTTGATTGAGTGTGTGGACAGGTGTCTTTTATACAGGTAACGAGTTCAAACAGGTGCAGTTAATACAGGTAATGAGTGGAGAACAGGAGGGCTTCTTAAAGAAAAACTAACAGGTCTGTGAGAGCCGGAATTCTTACTGGTTGGTAGGTGATCAAATACTTATGTCATGCAATAAAATGCAAATGAATTATTTAAAAATCACACAATGTGATTTTTTGGATTTTTGTTTTAGATTCCGTCTCTCACAGTTGAAGTGTACCTATGATAAAAATTACAGACCTCTACATGCTTTGTAAGTAGGAAAACCTGCAAAATCGTCAGTGTATCAAATACTTGTTCTCCCCACTGTATATATAGGGGATAGATAGCGGATAGGGTGCCATTTGGGATGCATCCACGGGGTGTGTGATGGAGATGCTTTGCATTGTGCATTAGTGCAATGCCTCTCCACAGATTGGTCTTCTCAAGATGGCAATGGCAAATTTGAGCCAGAGACACATCGATCTAGCTAGTAAAGTAATGCTGTATGTCTTCCAGTGATATAAGTTGTCAATAGATGGTTATAAGACTCAGACAAGCACAGGCTTTCTCCAACATACACCCAGTACGCAACATACACCCACTTACTATTTTCCACTTTCCCTACACCCAAGGCTATAAATTCCTACTGCCAGTGGGTGAGCGGAGTTTGCCATTCAAGACATGATTTGCATCTCTGGCGGGTAGCCCCCACTCATTGGACCGCTATAAGCCCTTGGCAGGCTGCTTTTGCATCGCTGGCGTGTAGTCTCCACTCAGATGACAGCTATAAGCGCTAGGCAAGCCATCTAGCCATGAGTTAATTTCAAAGACAATAGCAAGGAATATCTCAAATTCGCCCTGCTACCTTTCAGCTAACCACAGCCAGCCAGAGGCTGCAAACTGTTGTTGTTTCAATAAATACCTTACATTTGTGATTTTAATTTGATTTGATTTATTTGACAATTTAAAAACACAATACAACCACGTGGATATAGTGCATTTAAAATCATTGAGGATGACACACAAAGTGATACACCTAATGATTTAGAGTTTAAGTAGATTAATGATACATTGATTATGCCCAAAACAGCCTACATTTTTGCCATTGATTTAATGTAATATATTTTTGAGGCAATACAAATGGTTCCTTTCTAGCAATAAATGCCACTCCCTAAACCGCCTGACCCACTTGAAGAAAAGTGTTGATCACTACGTACAGTAGGGGATGGCACATCCTCATTTTCAACCCTGTTTTTCATACTTGCCAGTAGTGTTTGGAAAATAAAATTCCACAGGCTTTTGCAACTAAATTGCAGTTTAATTGTTTGTATTTATCACCACCGAACGTTTTGAAATACCGTACAATAATACACTCCTGGCACCCATTCAGTCGATACAGATAATTTGCGCATCAATTCTCTAGCCTGGATTTTGAATCATGCACAGAGAGAGTGGAATCATTTGCCGGAGACAATAGACCTCGTTAGCTAGCTAAGCTAGCTAGCTAGCTAGTTTTTATGTTTTTCAAAGCAATGCATTTTAAGATTTTTCGCATCTTTAGTTTTCTCATCTGTTCATGCACCAGATTGGAATGGAGAGTTTGTTTGCTCAAAAAATATATACAAAAAATTGGAAATCAACCAATCCTCCGTCGTTAACACAATGGAAAGGTCAAATGCTTTATTAGCGTGGGCAATTTGAGGCCATGTGGCATGCGCTGGAGATGGGGAGTGTAAAAGGCGCTGCATGGTTAATCTGCATTGTTACAAAATTTGAGAGGCGCACAGTGATGCGGTATAGAGCTCAATTTGGGCTCTGCGTGCCTCCCGAGGCTCCCCAATTGCTTCAGACCATCCATACGGTGCCTCAAACCACATTTTCAGATCAAGCAAAAATTGTCTCTGAGTCAGGTGGGTCTGAGCAGGAGTGATGTTGTGGATATTTGTGGGCATCTGTATGTTGCTGTTTGTATGTGTTTGTTTTGTATTGTTAAAAACAACAACATTAAAAATAAATAAATATAGAGGAAATACACTACATTGCCAAAAGTATTTGGACACCCCTCCAAATTAGTTTATTCGGATATTTCAGCCACACCCGTTACTGATATATAAAAATATAAAATCGAGCACACAGCCATGCAATCTACATAGACACACATTGGTAGTAGAATGGCCTGTACTGAAGAGCTCAGTGACTTTCAACGTGGCACCGTCAAAGGATGCCACCTTTCCAACAAGTCAGTTCGTCAAATTTCTCCCCTGCAATAGCTGCCCTGGTCAACTCTAAGTGCTCAGCCGCAAAGTGGTAGGCCACACAAGTTCACAGAACAGGACTGCCGAGTGCTGAAGTGCGTAGCGTGTAAATCGTCTGTCCTCAGTTGCAACACTACCGAGTTCCAAAAGGCCTCTGGAAGCAACGTCAGCACAAGAACGGTTCTTCGGGAGCTTCATAAAATGGAGTGGTGTAAAGCTTGCCAACATTAGACTACTTGCATTCTGTCTTGCCATCACCGCAACCTGGTCTTGGGAAGAGGATAAGGCATGTTTCAAATCAAATCAAAATGTGTTTCTCCACAGTAAGATTTGATATTATTAAATGTGTTACACTTGTTTTCTCTACTTTTAAGTACATTCTTAAACTCATGTGTAAGACCATGTGGTGCTACTGCACTGTACCTCATTCCACCCACTATGCAAACATTTTATTTTATCTGCATGCCTCTTGTACTTTAGTATTTTTATTAGTATGTTAAATAATTACAATGTCACTTATCTGAATGCTTTCCTATGTTACTTTTACTATGTCACTTTTGTCAGAAGCCTAAAAGTACATGACAATACTGGCTTGATCAATAACTACATGGACGACGTAGTCACCACAGTGACCTTACGTACATATCCCAACCAGAATCCATGGATTACAGGCAACATCCACACCGAACTAAAGGCTAGAGCTGCCGCTTTCAAAGAGTGGGACACTAATCTCGCAATGCCCTCAGACGAACCTTCAAACAGGCAAATCGTCAATACGGGACTAAGATTGAATCCTTCTACACTGGCTCTGATGCTCGTCGGATGTGGCATGCAAACTATTACGGATGCTCGTCGGATGTGGCTTGCAAACTATTACGGAGCACAAAGGGAAACTCAGCCACGAGCTGCCCAGTGACGTGAGTCTACCAGATGGGCTAAATATCTTTTATGCTTGTGTTGAGGCAAGCAACACTGAATCATGCATGAAAGCACCAGCAGTTCCGGATGACTGTGTGATCACGTTCTCCGTAGTCAATGTGAGCAAGACCTTTAAACAGGTCAACATTCCCAAGGCAGAGGGGCCAGACGGATTACTAGGACGTGTACTCAGAGCATGCGCAGACCAACTGGTAAGTGTCTTCACTGACATTTACAACCTCTCCCTGATCGAGTATGTAATACCTACATGTTACAAGCAGACCACCATAGTACTTGTGCCCAAGAAAGCGGAGGTAACCTGCCTAAATGACTACCGTCCCGTAGCACTCACATCGGTAGCCATGAAGTATTTTGAAAGGCTGGTCATGGCTCACATCAACAGCATCATCCCGGAAACCCTAGACCCACTCCAACAGATCCACAAATGACGCAATCTCAATCGCACTCCACACAGCCCTTTCCAACCTGGACAAAAAGAACACCTATGTGAGAGTGCAGTTCATTGAATACAGCTCAGCGTTCAATACCATAGTGCCCACAAAGCTCATCACTAAGCTAAGGACCTTGGGACTAAACACCTCCCTCTGCAACTGGATCCAGGACTTCTTGATGGGCCGCCCTCAGGTGGTAAGGGTCCTCAACACGGGGGCCCCTAAGAGGTGCGTGCTTAGTCCCCTCCTGTACTCCCTGTTCATTAAGTTTGCTGACGACACAACATTGGTAGGCCTGATCACAGACAAAGATGAGACAGCCTATAGGGAGGAGGTCAGAGACATGGTAGTGTGGTGCCAGGATAACAACCTCTCCCTCAACGTGAGCAAGACAAAAGGAGCTGATCGTGGACTACAGGAAAAGGATGGCCGAACACACCCCCATTCACATCGACTGGGCTGTAATGGAGTGGGTCGAGAGTTTCAAGTTCCTTGTTGTCCACATCACCAATAAACTATCATGGTCCAAACACACAAAGACAGTCGTGAAGAGGCCACGACAACACTTGTTCCCCCTCAGGAGACTAGGAGGGCACATGAACGGCAGGCACATGGCTGATGCTTGACAAAAAGTCTTATCACGGGCCCCCGTGAATGAGGCCGATGAGTAAAAATCTGTTGCACGGCGCTCGACCACTCTGGAGGGACGCTGGCCTCCTGAATGCTAATTGCTAACTGTGTAATACCTTCTGGAGGTTTGATTCTGATTTCTATTAAAACCAACTGATGGAGAATTGTGAACGTAAAACAGCATGCCGTTCCTTTTTCTTCATTTTAGGAAATTAGATTTTTCCTCCAAAACTATTTCATGTTTTTTTCATTAGAGAAATAATTGCTGGATCCTTTTATGTTTTTAATTAATTAGTCTCTAGCTGACATTCAATCCAACTGGTAATGATTCCGCCGGCCTTTCTTTCTCCAAGCGTTGGAGGCTATAACAATAAGACTCAAGCTCTATTTGCTCTGTCAATCTCCCACAATAGAGGAAGGAATACAGTATGTGCGTGTTAGAGAGAGTTTACAAATAATTATTGGAGACAGAAAACATTCCTCTGCCTTGGAAAAACCAAACACATTGCGATCAGAGCAGATCCCACACAGGGAGCAATTAGAAAAATAACAATTATTGTGGATTTTGAGGGATGGTTTTCAGGGCCTTATATACACTACTTTAACCAGGGCCCATAGGGTCCCTGAAAACACTCAGTCTGTCCCCAGTTGGACATAGAGAGAGAGCAGACTGACTCCTTTCTCTGTACTGTGTTACGATGGTGGTGCCCTTCTGGAGCTAAAATGACAGACTGGCTCTCTTGGGGAGACCGGCTCTCTTGGGGATGGCGTGGCTGCCACATTGAGCAGCACAAACGCCACAATCCCCACCTCCCCCAAAACCCCTTACTCTTCCAGGGGCATAGCTCAAGACAAGCCACTCCAACCCCACAGAGGGGGACAGGACTCACA
Organism: Thymallus thymallus; assembly: GCA_023634145.1. NCBI lineage: Eukaryota > Metazoa > Chordata > Actinopteri > Salmoniformes > Salmonidae > Thymallus > Thymallus thymallus. The sequence goes on from CM042418.1 coordinate 10,955,955, forward strand.
TTAGAACTGCATCACACCCAACACCCCTTTTATCCCTCCCGCCATAGCGTGTCCACTGAGAATCACAACACCCCACCTTAGCTCTGTATCATATCTGCTGAAAATCACTTGCAAGCAGGGAGAGGGTGTCATCCCCGAGAGACACAGAGAGAAGGGGAAAAACAACCAACAACCCCAGTCAGTCAGTCCAAATGGCTTTCACTGGGGCCTTTTTTAAAATCACAAACAACATTTAATCAATGTCCTTACTAACCCCAAAAAAGCTGTGGCTGTTCTAACTTGAAAGGACTGTGGGTCCTCGTATCTCCCCTGGAATTTAGCGATGTCATGTGCACACACAAGTCCCCAGTCTCCCTCCCTGGAACGTAGCACAGATCTCTGGTAGGTCTAGTTTGCTGTAGCGAATCGTTACTCTGTTACTTCGTTTCCACCAAAAAAGAACTGGTTTGGAACTGGTGCTGGTTCAAAGTTGGTTCAACTTGCGAACCTTCTCAGAACCTGTTTGTTTTTCCACTGACTAGAGAGCCCAGCGAACGACGTCGTTACGTCACTGTGTACGTCGCCATATGTCTTAGCTTTCCCAGAAACGCTTGCGCCAACTTCAAGCATAACAATTACAATGGCAGACTACATCGTCTTTCTGCAAATGTTTCTCCTGGCTTTGCGAATCCATCTTTCTTCAATCGTTGTACTATCTTTCAACTAGCGCTGTGTTTTTAGCAATGGCGCTCACAACCTTTCCCGTCATGTTGTTGGTCACAATAACCCCGCCCCCAGCCCCCGACGATGTTTAAGGTAGTCTTGTATCTTAGACTTCCCAACTTTAGCAGTCATTCTGAATGCAGGTACATACAAATTATACATGTTGGATATCCCAACTCTGGCTAGATTCCAATAGGACTTACATATCACTTCACAAGCTTGCATAATTTCAATGGTAAACTATATGTTTCAGGCCACTGTACTAGGGTAAAAGCATGCCCTAAAAATACATTATTTACAAATTATGTATTGTCTTAAAGCGTTTAATTTTAAAGATCACATATTCATGCAGGATCTAGCTTTGTAAAGGACACAGCACTGAAAACAAATTAACGCAAAAAATCATATCTCTAGCAAACACAGTCATGGGTGTTACTGCTAACTCTAAAATTCACTCGAAAGGCACCCTGGGAAATATGCAAAAAAGGCTTACAACCCTACAGCAGGACTATTCAATTCCGGTCCTAGGGGCAGAATTGTTGTATTGTTCTTCATAGAACCATCCCATGTATGGTTCTTCAGAGGAGCTAAAATGGTTTCCTTATGGCGTCACTCTCAAGAATTTGATGTGGTTCCTACTTGCGCCTTTAATGTAGTGCACTATATAAGGAATAGGATGCCATTTAAGAGGCATACTGAATCACTATAAGGACTGGTGCTGTGAAGGGAAGATAATTAACCCTCCATTCAGTAGAAATAGATTAATATTACATGGTTAAACCACACGGGGGGACCTAGTGAATGACCTGCAGAGTAACAAAGGCTACCATCAGTAACACACGGGCCAGGGACTCAAATCCTGCAGTGCCAGACGTGTCCCCCTGCTTAAGCCAGTACATGTCCAGGCCCGTCTGAAGTTTGCTAGAGAGCATTTGGATGATCCAGAAGAGGATTGGGAGAATGTCATATGGTCAGATGAAACCAAAATAGAACTTTTTGGTAAAAACTCAACTCGTCGTGTTTGGAGGAGAAAGAATGCTGAGTTGCATCCAAAGAACACCATACCTACTGTGAAGCATGGGGGTGGAAACATCATGCTTTGGGGCTGTTTTTCTGCAAAGGGACCAGGACGACTGATCCGTGTAAAGGAAAGAATGAATGGGGCCATGTATCGTGAGATTTTGAGTGAAAACCTCCTTCCATCAGCAAGGGCATTGAAGATGAAACGTGGCTGGGTCTTTCAGCATGACAATGATCCCAAACACACCGCCCGGGCAACGAAGGAGTGGCTTCGTAAGAAGCATTTCAAGGTCCTGGAGTGGCCTAGCCCGTCTCCAGATCTCAACCCCATAGAAAATCTTTGGAGGGAGTTGAAAGTCTGTGTTGCCCAGCGACAGCCCCGAAACATCACTGCTCTAGAGGAGATCTGCATGGAGGAATGGGCCAAAATACCAGCAACAGTGTGAAAACCTTGTGAAGACTTACAGAAAACGTTTGACCTCTGTCATTGCCAACAAAGGGTATTTAACAAAGTATTGAGATAAATTTTTGTTATTGACCAAATACTTATTTTCCACCATAATTTGCAAATAAATTCATTAAAAATCCTACAATGTGATTTTCTGGATTTCTTTTTCTCATTTTGTCTCTCATAGTTGAAGTGTACCTATGATGAAAATTACAGGCCTCTCTCATCTTTTTAAGTGGGAGAATTGGTGGCTGAATAAATACTTTTTTGCCCTACTGTACCTTACCATAAACGAGTGTCATTGAAATCAAAGAAAATGTGTAGGTATTGAAGTTGGTCACTATCTGGTTGAATATATCCACAGTATTTCCTAAATAATACACTCTAGAGATACATTTCATGGGAGTTATTGACAGTAACATTGATAAACACCCAAACTGCACCCATTAGTGCTGTGTGTAGAGACGAACTGGCACCCTACTCCCTACATTTTCTTTGACTAAAAGTAGTGCACCATGTAAGGAATCGGGTGCCATTTGGGACATACAGAGTTAGAAAGTTTAGTGTCACATTAGCCTTGACTCCCTGCCAGGACTGAATTTACAGCTGTGCCGCAGAGAGATACACACACAGACTCTCTCCCACACACACACACTGCACTGAGACAAGAGTCCCCACGGTGCTATATACACACAGAAGCTGCTCCCAGGAGTTTATCTGTCCACATGCACACACAGACAAACAGACAGAGGGACAGATAGGCAGACACACAAACACACACACATACAAACTTCCCACAGAAGCATAACCTCAGTGTCAAACTATGAGTCTGTCAGTGCAGTGTACAATTCCACTTTAACATGACCTTAAGTTCTCTAAGACAATGTTCTTTCCTTGTACATCTCTGATCATTTTTGTCTTTTCGAGAGCAGATAACATCTCATCATGGTAACTTCCTTGCTAGTACATAAAGTTCTGAGAACCGTATGTTTCTTAGAGCTACGTGAGAGCATGGATGTCCAATGGTTATTTTGCATACAACCTTCCCACAACTTTCTGGGAATGGTGCTGGATAGTTGCTTGGTTTTGGAACATTTTCAGCACATTCTCAGCACAATACAGTCAAAACCGTGATTCATCCGTGAAGACCACACTCCTCAAGCATGCCAATGGCCATCGAAGATGAGCATTTGCCCACTGTAGTCAGGTCAAGACCATGGTGAGGAAGACAAGCACGCAGATTAGCTTCCCTGAGGCAGTTTCTGCTGGAATTCTTCAGTTCCGTAATTCTTCAGTTCCGGTGAAGAAGCCAGATGTGGAGGTCCTGGGCTGGTGTGGTTACATGTGGCCTATGGTTGTGAGGCCAGTTGGACGTACTGCCAAATTTTCTCAAACAATGTTGGAGGCGGCTTATGGTAGAGAAATTAATATAAAATTATCTGGCAACAGCTGTGGTGGACATTCCTGCAGTCAGCAGGCCAATTGCATGCTCCCTCAAAACTTGAGTTATCTGTGGCACATTTTAGTGGTCTTTTATTGACCCCAGCACAAGGTGCACCTGTGTAATGATCATGCTGTTTAATCATATTCTTGATATGCCACACCTGTCAGGTGGATATATTATCTTGTCAATGGAAAAATGCTCACTAACAGGGATGTAAACAAATTTGTGCACAACATTTTAGAGAAATATTCATTTTCTGCGTATGGAACATTTCTGGGATTTTTTATTTCAGCTCATGAAACATGGGACCAACACTTTACATGTTGCGTTTATATCTTTGTTCAGCTTATGTAAAATATTGGCTTGTTGGAAACTACAACTCCCGACTACGTCGCACAGTTCGGACTTGATCTGATTTATCTGTAGAGAAACTGCAATGAGAAAATGAACAAAATGGAATTTGAATGAAATGGAATTCAAATAATTGAACCGACGCTGGTCAATAAAAAAAAAGCAAAAAAAACAGCTCAGCACTTGAACATTCTAAGAATGTTATTAAAAACCATACATTCCATACATTTAATTAAAAACACAAGAACAATTTAGTAACGTTCAGAGAGCATAACAAAATGATGTGTTCAGGTGTGTTGGCCTTACCCGCTATTGGCCACACCTGATCTTGATAATTGCTTGTTCCTTTGTAATGTGGTCTGTTTGAATATATTAAAATAAATGGCTTTGTAGACGTAAAAAACATGGCATGCTAGCTCCATCCTGGTGGTGGAGTGGACTAATTCATGCCTAAGGAAATTAATTTCCATGTGTCCTATCTGTCATTGGAGTTCCAATAAGTTAACCCAGGATAAGTTAGCAGTGTTATTAAAAGTCTTATTGAAACATTCAGTGAAAGTCTTAAGGAAGTTATTAAAAAACCTCAAAATATCCTATAATTTTCAATCTCAGAACGTTAATAAATCTCCCAGGAAAACTTTCAAGGAACCAGAGTAAGACGTCCTCAGAACCTAAAACCATCCTAAAAAGAAATGTTCCCAAAACAGGTTAAATTTTCACTTCTGTTCTCAGAATGTTTAAAACATTTTCAGTTTTACCAGTCAGGAAATGTATGGCTTCATTCCCACAACTAATGATATACCAAAAACATGCTTTTTTACATTTGTATACATGGGACATGATGATGTCTTCACAGTAACAATACAAATCTTGAGTTCATATGCATTACACATCGCAAAAAATACTATGCATAAAACGGACAAAAAATAATCATGGGGTATGGTGGCCATTGGCTCAACACACCCCATGACCATTGGGTCAACTTACCCCCCACATTTTGACTATATTAGCCCACACAGCTACAGGGATGCACTTTAATGCTAGATTTAGCATACATTGACACTTTGTTTTTAAGCCCTGTATTACTAACCCCTTGATGTTCTTTTTTAATCAGATTTTAATAGCTAGCATTTCGATGGCCATAAAAAAATGTATATAGAGACAGCGGACAACCTTGTTTTACTGCTCTTGACAGTTCAATAATTTCTGACAAGTAACCTTTATTTACTATTTTACGCCTGGAGTTGCTAAACATGACTTTAACCAATTGTAAAAGAGATCCACTGAAATTAAAATAGTCCATGCATTTACATACAGTGGGGAGAACAAGTATTTGATACACTGCCGATATTGCAGGTTTTCCCACTTACAAAGCATGTAGAAGTCTGTAATTTTTATCATAGGTACTCTTCAACTGTGAGTGACGGAAAAATCCAGAAAATCACATTGTATGATTTTTAAGTAATTAATTTGCATTTTATTGCATGACATAAGTATTTGATACATCAGAAAAGCAGAACTTAATATTTGGTACAGAAACCTTTGTTTGCAATTACAGAGATCATACGTTCCTGTAGTTCTTGACCAGGTTGGCACACACTGCTGCAGGGATTTTGGCCCACTCCTCCATACAGACCTTCTCCAGATCCTTGAGGTTTCGGGGCTGTCGCTGGGCAATACGGACTTTCAGCTCCCTCCAAAGATTTTCTATTGGGTTCAGGTCTGGAGACTGGCTAGGCCACTCCAGGACCTTGAGATGCTTCTTACGGAGCCACTCCTTAGTTGCCCTGGCTGTGTGTTTCGGGTCGTTGTCATGCTGGAAGACCCAGCCACGACCCATCTTCAATGCACTTACTGAGGGAAGGAGGTTGTTGGCCAAGATCTCGCGATACAGGCCCCATCCATCCTCCCCTCAATACGGTGCAGTCGCCCTGTCCCCTTTGCAGAAAAGCATCCCCAAAGAATGATGTTTTCACCTCCATGCTTCATGGTTGGGATGGTGTTCTTGGGGTTGTACTCATCCTTCTTCTTCCTCCAAACACGGCGAGTGGAGTTTAGACCAAAAAGCTCTATTTTTGTCTCATCAGACCACATGACCTTCTCCCATTCCTCCTCTGGATCATCCAGATGGTCATTGGCAAACTTCAGACGGGCCTGGACATGCGCTGGCTTGAGTAGGGGGACCTTGCGTGCGCTGCAGGATTTTAATCCATGACGGCGTAGTGTGTTACTAATGGTTTTCTTTGAGACTGTGGTCCCAGCTCTCTTCAGGTCATTGACCAGGTCCTGCCGTGTAGTTCTGGGCTGATCCCTCACCTTCCTCATGATCATTGATTCCCCACGAGGTGAGATCTTGCATGGTGCCCCAGACCGAGGGAGATTGACCGTCATCTTGAACTTCTTCCATTTTCTAATAATTGTGCCAACAGTTGTTGCCTTCTCACCAAGCTGCTTGCCTATTGTCCTGTAGCCCATCCCAGCCTTGTGCAGGTCTACAATTTTATCCCTGATGTCCTTACACAGCTCTCTGGTCTTGGCCATTGTGGAGAGGTTGGAGTCTGTTTGATTGAGTGTGTGGACAGGTGTCTTTTATACAGGTAACGAGGTGATCAAATACTTATGTCATGCAATAAAATGCAAATTAATTATTTAAAAATCATACAATGTGATTTTCTGGATTTTTGTTTTAGATTCTCACAGTTGAAGTGTAGCTATGATAAAAATTACAGACCTCTACATGCTTTGTAAGTAGGAAAACCTGCAAAATCGGCATTGTATCAAATACTTGTTCTCCCCACTGTATAAATTCTAGTTGTACCTTATCAAAAGCCTTTTCAAAATCTGGTATGAAGACCAGTAGTGGTGCATGGGTAAAATCACTGGGGAAGCCAGAAAAAAAGCCATATTAAAACTAATGTGTTGTAGTAATTGCGTTGTTTTCTCTATGACCTGTTAGTTCATATTCTTAAGGCAGAGACAATAAGAAGACACAGTGGCAGAATAAATTCAACCACATCATTGTTTCATCACAAAACCGGAGAGCAACCTCTGTTCAGTGAAGTCCACAAAGCAAACAGTTACATGAGCTACAGCATGGTCAAGCAAGTTAATGTTCCTGAGATTTACGTCTACTAAACATAAATTGATTTAGAACCACGGAGAGTTACTGCAAGTCGCAAAGAAAACAAGAGCTGCCTCCACTATTCAAGCACCATTTCAACTTCAACATTTCAACATCATCAAATCACCTCTGCTTAGTTTGATAGTGACAACTAAAAGCTATCAAAAACAATTATGTACAATCAACGTAAGCTAAATATTACGTGGCTGTCCATGGTTCTGATTTGTGTATGTGTATGTGTGCGTGCGTGAGTGGGTGTGTGTGTGTGTGCGTGCATTCACGTGTTCATGCAAGTAGAAAAAACACACACCCTACTTGTATGACTGTCATACAGTACATGCTTTTATTTGTTGTTGTCCTAGGCTAGCTGTCTAAAAGGGTTGCTCACTAGTCTTCCTTTCATGGGCAACGTTAGCTAGTTTACATTTGCCTTCTACAGCTACATACTGTATTGAACTTCCATCCTCTCAGTCCAGGGGCACAATGTATTTTATGGTTGGATCAGAATTGCCGTTATAATCATTGGCCAGTACGAAGACTACAACCAAGTTTTGGGGCGGCAGGTAGCCGAGTGGTTATAACATTGGACCCGTAACCGAAAGGTTGCTGGATTGAATCCCCGAGCTGACAAGGTAAAAATATGTCGTTCTGCCCCTGAACAAGACAGTTAACCCATTGTTCCTAGGCTACCTATCTATTTATCTGCACGCCGCTGATGAAGACCAGGCCTGGTTTCTTTCATATTTTTTGATTGTTTTAAGTAGTTGTTGTATATTATCTCCAATCTATCGACCATGTAAAAAACATTTGTGATCAGAATGAATAATATCTGGTAAAACCTATTTAATTCTGTGCATTTCACCAATATTTTTTGAATCACAGCATTGAAGTGTTTTTTAAACAGACTGGATTATTATACTTACCACCTGCGTCCTCTTTCAGTAATAGTGAAATCAGACCTTCTTGCTGAGTACCTGATATTTTACCATTTTTATAGAAGTAGTTAAAACATGTTAATAATGGAACTTTGTGTATATTGAAAAAGGTTTGATATACCTCTACTCTGAGGAAGTATATAAAAGGCCTAATTGCCAAAATACCAATGTATACCTTCAACATCATTCAGTGGTGATGGAGGAGACTGAAAATAAAACATATGCTTAAAATCTTTTTCTTCCTCTACAAAATATAATTTGGTGAATCATGGATGACTCCATCATTTGTAACACGTTTCTGTATAATCTTTTTGGTAGCATTTCCATAATGAAGATTCATATTTTTTCTTAGCATTTTTCACCCTTTTCCTTTATTATTGATATACATGACACTGAATCATTCTTGAATACATACCTCCAGTTTTAGTTTTTCTTCTAACTTATTCATAGCTTCTATAGTACAGTTTTTATTGCTATCTACCTGTGCTGTTAGTTCTTTCTACTGCCAATGTTTGTCTATGGAGATTGTATGGCTGTGTGCTTATACACCTGTCAACAACGGGTGTGGCTGAAATACCGAATCCACTAATTTGAAGGGGTGTTCACATACTTTGGCCATGTAGTATAGCTCTACCTGATATTTACAATGTATCTAACTGTACCTAACTTGCTTACCACTTTTTTAATGTGGAATCTTCCTTCACAGACTCCATGAAATGATGACCTCTGTAAATATTTGGTCAGATGATTAATTGTTTGTATACTTTCCTAGAAACAAGGGTTGGCTCAACTAACCCTTTTGCTCAACTTACCCCACTATTCCCTACAGTCAGCTCAACTAGTTATGGAGGAACTTTCCCAATTAAATTCACACTTTTTCCTTGCCTCATTCTCAAAACCCATTGGAAAAAAAGGTCAGAGGGGAGGGACCTTGGACCTTCACCTCCAATACAATTGAGAAGGAGGCAAGGGGACAGGATGCAAGGATACAAGGAATGATGAATTGAGCAAAAAAATATAGAATACTATTTGCCAGAGTCCACTCGACCTGTCACAACTCTCTTTTCCTGGCAATAGATAACAGTAAAACTCCAGCCAAAATGTTTAAAAAGGTCAAAGGTGACACCAAATCTTCCAGCATTCCCTTCAACCATTGACTTGTTAAGCTGAGTGACTGTAAGAAGCGGCAGAATCAATGAAAGACTAGTAGAGCCAGTGGTTCCTCCAAATTATGAATCTGGCTATGAAAAGACAAGCAGCATACAGATAGAGATGCCCTTCAGCAACTGTCAAGACAAGAAACTCCTCTCTAATATTCTGTTTTCCTCTCACTCTCAAACTCTGGGTAGTCCATACATTCTCTGTGTTGATTTTCTGTTGGACAAGCTGTCTGTGAGTCTACTCCATTTGTTCGCTTGTCACTTGAATTATTTGTGTTTTCTGTCAGTCGGACCACATAAATAAGTTATTAAGCATCGGATATCTTTGCTATCAGCGGTACTTTGAGTTCCTACTCCTCCTCAGCCCTTACTGTGATACTACCAAGATTCTAGATGTAATGGCAGCATATTCATGATATGTTGAGAAAACTTCATAATGTAATGCATGTCTTATAATTAGCCAGTTTTAGTCAACTTTCCACTCTCCTGTATATCAAAATCCAGAATCTATTAATTCCCCCAAAAAGAAATTCTCAAGAAATCGCCATGGTGATGGTAGTGAAGCTTTGTCAAAATGATAAAATGAAGGTTTTGCAACGCTATATGTTGCTCCTAATCATTTAATAGGTGAATTAAGTTTTTGTCACACAGTGCTTTCCTCTGGGTTGGTGGTCTTGATTTGATTTGATTGAGCAGGATCCCCATTTGCTGACACCAGTGGCGATTTTAGCAAGAAAATCTTGGTGGGGAAACTGCCCCAAAAATGTTTTGATGCATGCCAGCAAAGCCACTACACAACACAACACTAAACAATACATTAATTACACTATAACGGTGACAAACGGTGCCCACAAACTGTTAGGGCCAACACAATGCAGAGCCTTCTTTCAGCACCATGGAGTGAATCCTTACCACCGCTACACCTGGCTATCAGCAGAGCCTTGTCTAACAGTGAAACAGTTCATTCAGCCTAATTTCCTGCAATTTTAAAAAGCATAGCGTATATGGCTGACTTGCTTAAACAAATGCGGTTTCTACTGACAATTGAGATGTACAAACTATGGCATAAGGGAACAGCAAGTGGATAAGAGGCAATCTGTAATTTTGATTAAGACATTAATGAGCGAGCTAGGACGGACATAGTCAATATAACTATTTGTTCAGCACTTTTGAAATGTACAGCAACAGAATTCAGAACATAGGATGCTCTTACAGTATTCTCCCTGTACACAAAGTCAGATCCATAGGATAAATAAAGGGGGCATATAAGCAGACAATGAAAGTTCTCACAATGTTCTATGATTACATTTCTCTAAAACAGGCTATAGGCTACATTTGCTCCACCAAGTCAGAACAGTAGGCGAAGTTATGAGGGGCAAAGGGACCAAATTAGGCACATGGGCTACTAACAGCTTACTATATTACTTTCTTAGCTACAGTATACATATCTCCCTGACATATTGCATCATTTATGCAGCAGCATACAAGACATTTTTGGACTCACCTTGTTATGCTGTGCTCACTTGAACAGGAAGGTGGTGCGGCGGTCCTTCGTGGACACAGTTTGTCATCAAAGTCTGGCATTTTCTGTATTAATGGTGCTTTCAAGACTGGGAACTCTGAAAAAAACAAGGGTGAATTATGACGTCAGTGATCTTCAGGTCGGAGATCTGAAAAGAGGCCAGAGTTTCCGACTTGGAATTCTGACTTGGACCGTTAAAACTTATTTTCCCGGACCAAGCTTGTTTTTTTCCCAGTTCCCAGTTGTCTTGAACTCACTGAAGTCTGATATTTCCCAGTTCCGAGTTTCCAGTTGTTTTGAACGTGGCAGAAGTCATGCTGGATTGACAGCATGACCAATGTATTCAACCTTTCCTGGCCCAGGGCATGTAAATGTTTATCCTTTTAAGAAAAGAGACCCTAAGAACCTAAAACCTGAGAAAAGAGACCCAGCCCCACCGGCCCTGAATGACAGGTTGCCACTGGCAACAGCTAGTCTTACTGGGGTCCGAGATATAACAAAAAAGATTACAGACAAAAAAAGTTACAATTTACACACATTTAAAAACATTAACATGTATAGTGTGTGTGCAGTTACACGCACATGTCAGTACTGACCACACAACATGAGGGAGAGGAGTTGTGCCGTGAGGTGTTGCTTTATTTGTCTGTTTTTTAAACAAGTTTGCTGTTCACTTGTGCTATAGAAGATGGAAGGGATAATACTGTATGAATTTGTTCTAGACCTGGGTACTGTGAAAGACCCCTGGTGGCCTGTCTGGTGGGGTAAGTGTGTCTGTGTCAGTGCTGTGTGCAAGTTGACTATGCAAACAATTTGGAATTTGCACCACGTTAATGTTTCTTATAAAAACGAGAAGTCTTTCCTCAACTCTTAGCCAAGAGATACTGGCATGCATAGTATTAATATTAGCCCTCTGATTCTGGGCCATCTGCAGATAAACTAGGTTTTTCTTTGCAGCACTTGACCATATGACTGGACAATTATCAAGATAAAATAAAACTAGAGCCTGTAGGATTTACTTTCTGGAGTGTTGTGTCAAAAAGCAGAGCATCTCTTCAACCAATTCCAATCTATCTTTGACAGGTCGGGGAAGTGTGTCTCAAGTCACCCAAGTGTCTAGGTACAAAGTGACAGAATTTGCGTCTCAAATGGCACCCTATTCCACATATAGTGCACTACCTTCGACCAGGGCCCATAGTGTACTAAATAGGGAATAGGGTGCCATTTGGGACACAGTCAGAATCATATCGCTGAGACCACTGGGAGACCGCTGGGCACTGAGTCCACCAGAGGACCAATTGTAGATTTTTATTATGCAGTCTGCTGTATGAGCTCAGGCCAAATAGCCAACCAGTCAGTCACAAACAGAAATGTCACAAAAAGCAGGAATCGTTGATAATGACATTACAGAGCAATCATCGTTATTCAAGCACACTTATTCACATATTACATTGACCATCAGTTCAGACTGATGAATTACACACACACACACCAGTTGATTCATTCGGAATCTCTTTGGATAATTTCTTTCTGTCTTATCTTTGTGTTTTTCTCATTATCTGTCAAATCTCCTGTTGGTTGATGCGTAGAGAATTTGACATGCCTGTCAATTTCTGGCTGGCTATTTGGCCGTTAACCGCCTTGAGAGGGGGGCATTTGTTGTGTCCGACCAACTCCCATAACTTACAGCTAAGCTGCTAGGTCTATTATCAGAGAGCAAAACAAAGAGAGGGAGAGCGAGGGGACGATTCAATCATTTCATAATCTTCGCCTGGTATTAACGTGGAAGAACACGAAAGTGAAAAACACAGAAATGTTGTTTGGTTTGTTTAGGACGGCATTAGCATTTGGTCTGTCCACTATGTATTGTAATCGATTTTATTTCAGACGTGGATATGTTGCCAAACAAGTAACAACTAAAGTGAAATTACACCTCAGACTGAAAGGCTGTCATTTGAGAGTTAGTATGGACCTGGTTTTGGTGGTCTTGGTGAGCAACTGAACTTAAAGTTAAACTTTTTCTCTGTCTCAAAATCCCTACCAGTCAATTAAGATCGTTGACATAGTTGCTTGTGATAGAAAGCTGCATGTGATGTTAACTGTTCCCATCAGATAACCTGGACCTATGTTAACAACACCAGCTGGCCATGATTATTTCTGGTACAAATTCCTCATCAGCCAATTCCAAATGTTGACGTAGCTGGATGTGATCAAACACTTTTTCAAACCTCCTTAACAGAAGTCAAACAACATGATCTGCTAATCAAACGTATTAATAAATGTCAACAACGTCAACTGGATGAATAACTCACAGATTAGCGAACCTGTCTCCTGGTAATTTTCCTAGTTCGAATCCCAGTTTAGATATATATATATATATATATTTTTTTTTTTTTGTAGGCAAGTGGAGGCTCATAAGAGGAGTATGGGGGGGTGGCATCCTACTCAGTAAATTTCATAAAAATAAAAATAGTGAAACATTAAAAACTACAGTAGCTTCAACAGAACCCTCCAGGGTAGCACCATGGTGTAGCTGGAGGACAGCTATTTTCTGTCCTCTGGTTACATTGACTTAAATACAACAACAAAAAACCTAGGAGGCTCATGGTACTCACCCCTTCCATAGACTTACACTGTAATTATGACGACATCCGGAGGACGTCCTCCAACCTATCAGAGCTCTTGCAGTATGAACTGACATGTTGTCTATCCAATCAAAGGATTAGAGAATGAATCTAGTACTGAAAACATAATCTACAACTAGCTAGCACTGCAGTGCATAAAGTTTGGTGAGTAGTTGACAAAGAGAGAGAGAGACAATAGTTTAGAAGCAGCAGAGAGAGAAATAGAGAGAGAGCTAGTTTGCAAAGCTGTCATCAAGGCAAAGGGTGGCTACTTTGAATAATGTATTTTGATTTGTTTAACACTTTTTTGGTTACTAAATTAATTAATATGTGTTATGTCATAGTTTTGATGTCTTCACTTTTATTCTACAATTTAAAAAATAGTGCAAATAAAGAAAAACCCTTGAAAGAGTAATATTCCAAACTCTTGGCCCCCAGTGTATATACAGTACCATTCAAAAGTTTGGACATATGCCATCGAAGGTGAGCATTTGCCCACTGCAGTCAGTTACTATGCTGAACTGCAGTCAAGACAAGACCCTTGTGAGCATGACAAGCACGCAGATAATCTTCCCTGAGATGGTTTCTGACAGTTTGTGCAGACATTCTTTATCAGCTGTCCAGGTGGCTGATCTCAGATGATCCCGCAGGCGTGGTTAAATGTGGTCTGTGGTTGTGAGGTCCGTTTAGACGTACTGCTAGATTTTCTAAAACGACGTTGGAGGCGGTTACGGTAGAGAAATGTACAGTGGGGAGAACAGGTATTTGATACACTGCCAATTTGGCAGGTTTTCCTACTTACAAAGCATGTAGAGGTCTGTAATTTTGATCATAGGTACACTTCAACTGTGAGAGACGGAATCTAAAACAAAAATCCAGAAAATCACATTGTATGATTTTTAAATAATTAATTTGCATTTTATTGCATGACATAAGTATTTGATCACCTACCAACCAATAAGAATTCAGGCTCTCACAGACCTGTTCTTTTTTCTTTAATAAGCCCTCCTGTTCTCCACTCATTACCTGTATTAACTGCACCTGTTTGAACTCGTTACCTGTATAAAAGACACCTGTCCACACACTCAATCAAACAGACTCCAACCTCTCCACAATGGCCAAGACCAGAGAGCTGTGTAAGGACATCAGGGATAAAATTGTAGACCTGCACAAGGCTGGGATGGGCTACAGGACAATAGGCAAGCAGCTTGGTGAGAAGGCAACAACTGTTGGCGCAATTATTAGAAAATGGAAGAAGTTCAACATGACGGTCAATCTCCCTCGGTCTGGGGCACCATGCAAGATCTCACCTCGTGGGGAATCAATGATCATGAGGAAGGTGAGGGATCAGCCCAGAACTACACGGCAGGACCTGGTCAATGACCTGAAGAGAGCTGGGACCACAGTCTCAAAGAAAACCATTAGTAACACACTACGCCGTCATGGATTAAAATCCTGCAGCGCACGCAAGGTCCCCCTGCTCAAGCCAGCGCAAGTCCAGGCCCGTCTGAAGTTTTCCAATGACCATCTGGATGATCCAGAGGAGGAATGGGAGAAGGTCATGTGGTCTGATGAGACAAAAATAGAGCTTTTTGGTCTAAACTCCACTCGCCGTGTTTGGAGGAAGAAGAAGGATGAGTACAACCCCAAGAACACCATCCCAAATGTGAAGCATGGAGGTGGAAACATCATTCTTTGGGGATGCTTTTCTGCAAAGGGGACAGGACGACTGCACCGTATTGAGGGGAGGATGGATGGGGCCATGTATCGCAAGATTTTGGCCAACAACCTCCTTCCCTCAGTAAGAGCATTGAAGATGGGTCGTGGCTGGGTCTTCCAGCATGACAACGACCCGAAACACACAGCCAGGGCAACTAAGGAGTGGCTCCGTAAGAAGCATCTCAAGGTCCTGGAGTGGCCTAGCCAGTCTCCAGACCTGAACCCAATAGAAAATCTTTGGAGGGAGCTGAAAGTCCGTATTGCCCAGTGACAGCCCCGAAACCTGAAGGATCTGTATGGAGGAGTGGGCCAAAATCCCTGCTGCAGTGTGTGCAAACCTGGTCAAGAACTATGGGAAACGTATGATCTCTGTAATTGCAAACAAAGGTTTCTGTACCAAATATTAAGTTCTGCTTTTCTGATGTATCAAATACTTATGTCATGCAATAAAATGCAAATTAATAACTTAAAATGTGATTTTCTGGATTTTTGTTTTAGAATCCGTCACTCACAGTTGAATAGTACCTACGATAAAAATGACAGACTTCTACATGCTTTGTAAGTAGGAAAACCTGCAAAATCGGCAGTGTATCAAATACTTGTTCTCCCCACTGTATATTAAATGATCTGGTAACAGCTCTTGTGGACATTCCTGCAGTCAGCATGCCAATGGCACGCTCCCTCAAAACTTGCAGCATCTGTGGCATTGTGTTGTGTGACAAAACTGCACATTTTAGAGTGCCCATTTATTGTCCTCAATAACAGGTTCACATGTGTAATGATCAGGCTGTTCAATCAGCTTCCTGATATGCCACACCCCTCAGGTGGATGGATTATCTTGGAAAAGGAGAAATGCTCACTAACTAATTTTGTCACACCCTGATCTGTTTCACCTGTCTTTGTGATTGTCTCTACCCCACTCCAGGTGTATTTATACCTGTGTTCTCTGTTTGTCTTTTGCCAGTTTGTTTTGTTTATCAAGCCTACCAGCGGTTTCCCCCTATCTTGATAGTTCCTGTTTTCTACCTTTCCCGGTTTTGACCATTCTTCCTGCCCTGACCCTGAGCCTGCCTGCCGTTCTGTACCTTGTCACACAATCTGGATTATTGACCTCTATAAACCCTGACTATGAGACTGCCTGCTGTTCTGTACCTTTCGGACTCTGATCTGTGTAACGGACCTCTGCCTGTTGTTTTGCCTGCCGCCTGTCTTGTAATACACTTTTGTTACTTCGACACTGTCTGTATCTGGGTCTTCACTTAAAATGTGAAAGTACGAACTGGCCATGACTGACCCAGTAGACTCAGACCAGCGCCGCAATGTCATCTCTTCCCAAGGAGCCACCATTGGAAGGTACAAGGAGCCGAACGCCATGACCAAGCGTTTCACACATTGTCTGGAGCAAGACCATCCTTTTTCTATACGATGTACGATAAACTTAAATGTTGTATAGACCTCCATTAACTTTTTTTTCTGTAAAAGCACAATGAAACGGATAAGCTAAAATTTTGTATTTTGCCAAAAATGCCTTTTTGAAATTTGTATAACTTTAGTAACTAGTAGCATGGTCAAGGATCCATCATGCTATATTGGCACACTACACTTCTGACAGTCTGACAGACAGACCAAGCAAAGCTAAAGTATTTGGAGGTTTAAAATTTCCCTCTGGTGGCCAAGTGGACCTATTTTAACAAATGCCATTGCTTGGTGGATATACAATCTAAGATCTTTGATTGGCTGAGGCAGAATTTGTACATTTAGCAAATTCCTAACATATTGTACATTTTGCAAAGTTGTAACATATAACACGAATGAAATTGGTAACATGTAATACTAAATGGGTGATGGACAACCAGATTAACGTAAAGAATAAAATGAAATGCTCTTAGACCAGGTTGAGTTATCTGATGCAAACAGCTAACATGTAGCATTCTATTACATGTAACTACATCAACTATTTTAATTGGCTGATTTGAATTTAGATGTTGAAATCTAATGTTCGCAAGCAGGGAAATAATAAGGATAGACTAGTTTAGATGGCGGTTGATGTTGTCTGAAATGGTGCCCTACTGTACACCAAATTGAGTAAGATTGGAACATTGCGCTCTCTCCCTCCCTCTCTCTCTCTTTCTCTCTCTCTCACTCTCCCACTCTCTCTCTTTCTCTCTCTCGCTTTCTCTCTCTCGCTATCTCTATTCCATAGTCTTTCTATCTCTCTGTCCGTCTATCTCTATCTGCTGTAAAGAAGGTAGTGATAATTGTGTTCTCTGCTGTCTGCAGGGCAGAGTACAGGCTAGCTGGAGGTAGAGGTGAAGGCAGGGTCTTATTTATACAGCCTGATCCCTGTGATTTATAGCTATGGGAACAACACCCTGTCTCGACCCTGAGGCAGAATCAAAGAAATCAATCATGATAGGGCCATGTGTGGGCCCAGGTCCAAGCCAGGTCTCTCCAAGTAGTTGAGTATAGTAAAACCACTGCAGAAGCATGCTCCACTCGTCCTTTTTTGTCTTTTATTATTGTGTTTCTATCACATTACTATATCATAGACCCACACAATATACCATCTCTGACCCTTACCCCCAATGCATGCTCGCAAGCACGCACGCACACACACACACACACACACACACACACACACACACACACAATACACAGTGTTTGCTCATTATTTTTACTGTCATTAATGTGTTTTTGCCGGTATGCTGTGCAGTAATTTGCCATAACGCCTCTTATTAACGTAATCAGTTTACACTCTCGAGGACAGAGGGAAAACATAGCTGTATGTGATAATTCTCTATGCGTCTTGGTCAAAAATAGTACACTATATTTGGAGTAGGCTGCCAATTGGGATGACATTCCAGAGTATGCTATGCTAAAATAGCAGTGCCTGAGGTGGATGATCTCACCTGGTTATCTGATTAATTAATTAAGGGCAATTATACTGTCTTATATGTGATTAATCATTGATATGGCCACTTAGCTAGGAATATAAATTTTGCTCATAATTATTGTGAAGATTTCTCTCATTTATTTATTTATTAACTGAGGCCTATTGAAATTATGTAGATTATATCAGTGATTATGTATTCATCCATAGATGCTTGACCTCTCTCTTGCGTCAAGGGGACTCTACACACACACACACACAAACACACACACACCCTAACAGAAAAAAGACATCCATTTTAAATGTGAAAACATGTTTCACATTATCTGAAGTTATTTTGTGAAGTTAATGTGAAGTTGTGAAGTTGTAAACATGCAAAAGAAACTAAGGATAGCATGGTAAAGCAACCTGTGATAACATGAAACTACATGAAAACATGAAACTGACATCAAATGTGAAAACATGATATCATGTGAAATAGATTTGACAACATGGGGATGCAAAATTTCAACATTTGATACTATGAAACTGCAATTGTGAGCATGTGAAATAAATGTGACAACATGGGGATTCAACATTTCAACAAATGTATTAATATGTGAAAATGCAATTTCACATGTGATCGTTGGATTGTCAAATGTGAAAGTGCAAAATCTGCAATTCACATGTGAGGTGAAAACATGTTATTCTCCTCACATGTGAAAAGGTGGTGTTAACATGTGAACTCTAAATTCAATACATGTGAACATTTGTTTTACATGTGAGAATTTCAGCTCAACATATGAAAACAGCTATTGATATGTTTTTTTTAAAGTAAGTGGTATGCTGTTCAGGTAAAAGAATGTGGACCATCTTGGTCCTGCTTTAAATGAAGTGCAGCTCATAAATCCTTCATAATGCCTTCATAAACACTACATAAATATGTTACAAAATCCACTATAACTGTATGTCATGCTTTATAAAGGGTTCATAGATGTGGAACAACTGTGTGACATAATCACCCATGTTAAATGTGACATAACCAATTAGGTCAAATATGACATAAACCTGTGTTTTATAAATGATGGCATAAGCATCACTTAATAAAGGCCTTATATATCATATTTAACTGAGGCTTCAGAAAGCATTTATAACCCTGCCATGCATCTTGGTTGAGCAACGCCAGGATATTGAGTTATATTCCCGGGACCATTTATGAATGTGTTACTCAATGCATTTTTATGGGCTTTAGTACTAAAGGCCAAAATCAATATTTTATCAAGTCATTTTGTCCCAACACCAGAGCCTTGTTTGGCAGTGAAACAGTTCCTTCAGCCTCATTTACTGCCTTTTTAAAAAACATAGCTGATATGGCTGACTTGCTTAGAGAAATGTGGTGTCTAATGACAATTGAGATGTACAAACTATGACATAAGGGGACGAATTTCCACATTAATGAGCGAGCTAGGACGGACGTAGTCAATATAACTATTTTGAAATGTACAGCGACTGAATTCAGAACATGGGCCGTTCTTACATTATTCGCCCTGTACATCAAGTTAGAACTGTAGGATAAATTAATGGGGCATATAAACAGACTATGAAAGCTCTTACAATATTCGATGATGACATTTCTCTAAAACAGGCTATAGGCTACATGTGCACCACCAACAGCTAACAGTTTACTACACAACATACAGTAAGTATTACTTTCTTAGCTACAGTATACTGTATACAGTATATCTCCCTGGCATATTACATAATTTATGCAGCAGCATACAAGACATTTTTGGACACACCTTGTTGTGCTGCACTCACTTGAACAGGAATGTGAAGCGGCGGTCCTCCGTGGGCAAATTGTCATCAAACTCATTAAAGTGGCATTCTCTGGTGCTTTCTAGACCACTGAAAAAAAAAGGCCCAAACATGACGTCAGTGATCTTCAGGTCGGAGCTCTAGAAAGAGGCCTGAGCTCCCGACTTGGAATTCCAAGTTGGATGACTGTTCAAAACGTATTTTTCCAGTTGGAGCTAGTTTTCAAAAAAGTATTGCCAGTTGTCTTGAACTCACTGAAGTCTTAGATTTCCCAGTCCTGAGTTTCCAGTTGTTTTGAACGTGGCAAAAGTCATGCTGGATTGACAGCATGGTCAATGTTGAATGTTTACCCTTTTAAGCTTGGAAAAGAGACCCTTAAACCCAGACTTGGACCACACACCCACCACTGAATAGCAGGCTAGTGATTGCTTTGCAATGCTTGTAGTTAGCCACTGATGCCTTCGAAACCACTCATTGTTGAACTTGTTGTGTAATGTTCATGTCCAATGGCCGATGACCACCGATACATTTTATCTATAATTTCTCTTCATAATTTCTCTTCATATGACAAGGATTAAAAAAGTATGATATTGACATGATCAGTCCAATCAAAGCTATAGTAGATATAATGTGATTTGACGTCATTTTATCTGTGGCCAATGACCTTGAGCTTTCACTAAGCTAAGGACCCTGGGACTAAACACCTCCCTCTGCAACTGGATCCACATCTGCCATGCTGATCCTCAACACGGGGGCCCCTCAGGGGTGCATGCTTAGTCCCCTCCTGCTGTGCCCCATGTAACTTAGTCAGTAGAACATGGTGCTTGAAACGCCAAGGTTATGGGTTCGATTCCCACGGGGTACCAGAATAAAAATGTATACACTCACTACTGTAAGTCACTCTGGATAAGAGTGTCTGCTAAATTACTAAAATGTAGAATCTTAAATGTAAATGTACTCCCTGTTCACCCACGACTGTTTGGCCAAGCACGCTGCCAACACCATCATTAAGTTTGCTGACGACACAATAATGGTAGGCCTGATCATTGACAATGATTAGACTGCCTATAGGAAGGAGGTCAGAGACTTGGCAGAGTGACACCAACCTCTCCCTCAACGTGATCAAGACAAAGCTGAATTGATGGAGTTGTAGTGCAGCAGGTTGAGAGGTTCAAGTTCCTTGGTGTACACATCACCAACAAACTATCATGGTCCAAACACACCAAGTGCACGAAAGGATTAAGCATGGGTCCTCAGATCCTCAAAAAGATATACTGCTGCACCATCGAGAGCATCCTGACTGGTTGCATCACTGCCTGGTATGGCAATTGCTCGGCTTCCGACCGCAAGGAGCTACAGAGGGTAATGTGTACGGCCCAGTACATCACTGGGGCCAAGCGTCCTGCCATCCAGGACCACTATACCAGGCGGTGTCAGAGGAAGGCTCTAAAAACTGCCAAAGACCCCAGCCACCCTAGTCATAGACTGTTCTCTCTGCTACTGCACGGCAAGCGGTACCGGAGTGCCAAGTTTAGGTCCAAAAGGCTTCTTAACAGCTTCCAAGCCATAAGACTGCTGAACAGCTAATCAAATGGCTACCCAGACTATTTGCATTAACCCCCCGACACCCATTTTTTTTTTTACGCTGCTGCTGCTCACTGTTTGTTATCTATTATCTATGTATAGTCACTTTACCCCTACCTACATGTACATATTACATCAATTACCTCGGCTAACCTGTACCCCCACACATTGACTCGGTACCGGTACCCCCTATATATAACTTTGTTATTGTTATTTCATTGTTGCTCTTTTATTTTTTTAAATAAATATTTTTCTTAACTTTTGTTATTATTTTTGTACTGCATTGTTGGTTAAGCACTTCTTGGTAAGTTCTACACCTGTTGTATTCGACGCATGTGAAAAATACATTTTATTTGATTTCATGGACACTTCTAATGTAACTCTATGGCAGTACCCAAGAGGCTTACATTTTTTAGCTCTCCCCGTAGATTTTATCGGTGACGTAGTGTCCCCATGAGTGACAGAAGACTATGCCCCACCTGCCCTGAATGACGGGTCACCACAGATCATGTGTCAAATATGTGAGTTGAAAATACTGAATATTTAATGCACTGTTTATGTATGTATCCTTATGGCAAATTTTTGTTCGCAGGGCATCTCCTGTGTAATATCTTGTTAAAAAAAAGTCACATGTAAAAGGTTACGTGATCATATGTGAAATTCTACGTGAAACTTATTTTCACGTTTGAAATGTTCCAAAAACACATGGTTTCACATGATTTAACAAATGTTCAATAATGTGGAAATATCCTATGTGAAATCGTGATTTTCCACATGTGAAATCGTGTTTTTTCCATAAGGGCACACACGCACACACACGTTCACACACGTTCACACACACCCACACACCTTTTTCTATACCTGCCTCGGCTGCAGAGCAGGGATTGCAGGGCTAAGAGACAATCACTCATCTAGAAGAGAGAAGAGAACTGATCTTGCAATTCAGGAGGAGAGAACGAGAGAAAAGTGAGAGAGCAAATGAGAGGAAAAGAAAAAAGGAGGAGGCTGGGGTGATTTCTGGCAACGTTGCGTTAATTCAGTGTATTTCAGCTGCATTTGCCTTGTCAAAATATTCATGAAGCTGGAGTAGGAAAAAAATAGAGAGAGACTGAGTGAGAGAGACTGAGCGAGAGAGAGCGACTGAGAGAGAGCGACTGAGAGAGAGCGACTGAGAGAGAGCGACTGAGAGAAAGAGCGACTGAGAGAAAGAGAGAGAGACTCTTTTCACCTGAAGATGACTTTGTTTCACACACACTCACCCCGAGCTCAGGAGCGGAGAGGTAGTGCAAGCAGCTTCTTCTGATTGCACCCGACTTTTCACCAGAGCTGTGCGATCAGCAGGAGGTCCACATTCTGAAATAAGATCTCCACAGACAGACAGACAGACAGACAGACAGACAGACAGACTTAAGGAAAAATAGAGAAAAAAGAAGAATGTAAATGATTGGAATGACAGAGAAATAAGAAAGAAGTTAACTTCTGAAGAGTCATCCAGTTGTTGGGGCTGCGGTGTGCAACACCAGGTAGGATTTGTCTTTATTTGTTACAGTTGTGGTGAAATGTATTTCCATTTATGCTCAGAATGCTTGACAAGAAAAAGTATCAATACTGTTTCCTTGAACTAAACAATGAAATTGAAATGAAATGCAACAATAGCATGTTAAAATTTATGTAACAAAAAATCTACTGTATACAACTGTGAAAATGTTCTACATTTGCTGTGTATCACCAATTACACGCATAATTGAGGTGGAAAGCTCTATCAGATACACAATAGTATCAACATAGAATATCAGCTGTATACTGTATTTGTTAATATACTTTAATTTCTGTTTCTGTGGAGTGATGTTGATGGTAGTGTTATTGTCACTGTGGCTGATTGTGTCACACATAATGAGGGAGGGCAAGAAAAGAGAGAGTTTGAAAGACTGGTGATGTGGAGAGCAGCAGGGGAGGAGAGATGGAGTGAGGGACAGAGACAGAGATAGAATACTGTGTGTGTGTGTGTGTGTGTGTGTGTGTGTGTGTGTGTGTGTGTGTGTGTGTGTGTGTGTGTGTGTTAATGCGATCCCATCTACTTGGAGGGAAAAAATGCATGAGAGAGAGACTTTTTGTCTTACTTTAATTTGTCTTAATTCATTACACCCCCCCAACACATCACATACCACCCTAATCCCCACACAATCACATTACACAGTACACATCAACACAATGCACAATCCAGCCCCACATTACAAACGTACATTCAGTCCGTCCTTTTCAGCTGTACAGACAGCTCCGCTGAGCCCCCATACCTCTTTAAGCATCTCCACACTGTTAATACGAAAATGATACCCTAAGGCGCGCAGAGACCATTCTTTTAAATAAAAACACTGGGTCCGTTGCTCCCCTCCCTCTGACCTTGTTCCTTGTTGTAAGCCAAAGAGACAGAGAAAGAGAGATTAGTGAGAGAGAGAGAGAGAGAGAGAGAGAGAGCAGAGAGTAGAGAAAGAGCAAGAGAGGTGTTGGGGATAGGGAGACGGGTCGAGAGCTGGCAGCCAACTCAGCTGACATGAAGGAAAGCCAACAGGCGACACTGGGAATTCTACTTTTCACCCTATCTGAAACAAGACCACTCTGCTCTGCTCTGCCAAGCCCCCTGCCTCCCCCTCATCCACCCTGGATAAAGATTTTATTGTAGGGCGCTGTGACTGAATTCATTTAGCATTTATATGTATACGTTCTCCTGGTCCCACCACCACCACCATCCTTCTCTCTCTTTCTCCTCTTTTTCTCCATCTCTCTGTCTCTGTCTATCTCCCTTTCTCTCTGTCTCTCTCCCCCTCCCCCCTCATCGCTCTCTTACTATTGACTCATAGTCAAAGGACACTCCTATCAATCTATTTCAGAAAACAGTTTTAAACCATTAATTAAGACGAGCGATATGGAGAGAGTTTTAACATGAAAGCTGTAATTAATTAACGATTCAGTGATGGGTTTTGCCAGAGGTCAAAAGCAGGGTAGAAGCTAAACAAAGTTAGGTTGCCTACTGCTGAATGCAATCAATCTCTGAAATGCTGAAGACAGTTTCTCCTCTTAGAATGCGCAGCAAACGGAATTGTAATCTCTGTGCTTTCTTAGGCAAATCAGACGCACACTTAAAATCCACCTGTGGTTCATTTCCAAGGCAAGAACTCAAAGAGAATAGAATGGTGCAATAACAGAAAAATGAGGAGGGGAAATAGCAGGATGATTGAATATTTGACCACCAGAGCGCAGCTATGATAAGTAACCATCAAAAGAGTGGGAGGAAGAAGGAGGGGGAGGGAGTTGGACGAAGGAGTGGGCAGTGGAGGAGAGGAGGGGAGAGGCAGTGGAGAAGAAGAGGGAGTAGGGGAAAGATGGGAAAGGTGGTATGGGCAGCGGAGTACTGAGAAGTAAAAACATTTCTCTGCATGTTGTCCATCATCATCTCTCCATGTTGCTGACAGCTGACCAATGGCTTGATCCTCCCAGGTAGAGATAGAAGGCTAATAAAAACCGCTCTTCATTGTGTCTGCAGAGATCTTACGTGTCCTGATTATATGGGAATGGATAGCGCTGTAAATTCTTAATTGAATGACTGCAGGAGTCCTAGTGTTTTATTGTGTACCAAACAGACAGCACCTATGAAAGCGTGGCATGCAGTAAGATCTCTGTTGGCATTGTTTTGGTCTGGGAGAAAAGCTCTCTGTCAATCACTCACAGGGTGGTAGTGTACACCTGCCACGTTTTACATTTTCCACAGCTGGTGTTTTTGGTACAATACAATGCAATACCACAGTGAACAGTAACTTTACCAGGTTATTTGACATATTGATTTGATGTATTTTATTATTAGAGTGTCTTGCATTTTCAGGATGCCCAGCCCACATGGGCTTATAAAATACTGAATTCATGATTCATAGTTTGCATTTACAGTGTGTTATAATCTCTATTGACATATTATTCACTTCCTGGTCATGAAATGCAAAACACATTTTGTGTCCTGAAATGTACACTGTAAACCCCAAGGCATGTCTAACTCAAATAATTTTAGTAAGTTGAACTCAAAGTCAATGAAAAGTCATTATTACTTAAAATTGTATGGGGTCACATCAACTCAATTATTTAAAAGTTATGATAACAGATTAGATAACAGACTTTTTTTCCCCAGCATGCTCTACTACTGGTCGATTTTTGGGAATTGTTTTAATATCTGAGGTTTCTCATGTACATTGAGTGATTGATTGATTAGTCTTATGCTACACAAAGATACATAACATACCTTTTTCTAAACTAATCCAATCATCCAATTACAGTTTTTGCACCAGTTACTGAAATGGTCGTTCCAGTTTAAATTGTTTAGGTAGTCTCCTAATCTTGGCAGTTGGAGCAGAAACTGCTTGAAGGAGAAATACATTCAACTGGTAAAAGTTGATTGTGATATGATAAAGGGGGTTAACAATCCCTAATAGGGTTTGGTGCCTGTCCTTAATAACTGCAGGATGAGGCCTTACACTTTGCACAGTTTTTGCATGATTTTCACTCCGCCTAATGGCAAAATGTGTAGAATTGTAGGAAATTAACTTTAAAAAGTCAATTTTCTCTCCGCTTTCAAGATGAGGGCCACTGAAATAAAATGTTTTGCCGCAAGGTTGGGGCCCCACAACCAAATCTCTCTTAAGGGCCCGAAAAGGCTAGAGCAGGCCCTTCTTGTGAGAAGATGTTTTTCAAGGCAGATGTTTGTAATCACATGAATTAAAGCAATACAACCTTAACAGAACTCAACATCCTTGGGTTTCTAGGATGCTGAATCTGCTGCATCTTAATTTTACTCCTTGGCCTATTGCAATGCAAGAGCAGCACATCATAATCACTACATGTATTGGTCACTGTACATATGGGTGTGTGTGTGCCTTTGTGTGTGAATGTGTACTTGCGTTTGTCACAAGCACGCACAACCTCCCACACATGTTCCAAGGGCCCACCTCCATCACGCACCAGCAGATCTAACTTGCTATTTCATTACTCCACTTCTTTCTGCAACTCTAACTAACTTGAGACAGGGAATCATTTCATCCCCTCTTGGGATTATGAAAGCAATCATGTTTCCTCTTCATTTTCTTTCCTGTCTAGCTCTAAGGCAATACAGCTATTCAAAAGACAGTTGCTTAGGGCAATTGACAGAAACACCTTGGCAAACACTGAAATTAATTTAAATTGATTCACCCAAGCTTTTTTCTCACTCTGACTCTCACAGAGACAAGGTTCTCGAGGAGGACATTTCAAACATGCAAGGCCACATGAAGAAATCAATTTCCAAATGAAGTAGATTAGAGTGATTTACTGGAGCTGTGGGCTGTCTCTCTGTGTAGAGCTCTCAGATCAGACGGGAA
Organism: Thymallus thymallus; assembly: GCA_023634145.1. NCBI lineage: Eukaryota > Metazoa > Chordata > Actinopteri > Salmoniformes > Salmonidae > Thymallus > Thymallus thymallus. The sequence continues at coordinate 10,982,665 of CM042418.1, forward strand.
AGGGCTGCTGCATGAGGGTGCGTGCGTGTGTGTGTGTGGGGGGGGGGCAAGGGTGCTGAGTGGCATATCAAAGCTCAGCTTAGTTGTTGCATGGCTCAGTCTACAGTTCATTAGCTTTCAATCGGTGCAAAGGAGATGTCATGAAATAAAAGTTTTAATCGTGTATGTGTGTATACGTGCAGAGCTTAGGCTCCCGCGGCTACTTGTTTCATTAATTAATCTTATACTACTAAAATATAAATAACAAATATTTTTCTAAACTAATCCAATCTGTTACTTGGACGTGTTGTACACGTTACAGAAATAGTTGTTCCAGTTTAGATGGTTTAGGTAGTCTCATATCTTAGTCTTCCCAAATGGGCAGTTTGCTCGTGAATAACAATTCCAAACGTTGGATATCCCAACTCTGTCTGGATTCCGATAGGAATTACACACCACTTCCCCAAGCCAACATAAACTTCAGGCCACTTTATTAGGGTAAAGCTAGGCCATGATGAAAATAAGGCCTTATGAAATATGTGTTGTATTGTGTTAAAGAATTTAATGGTAACATACAGTATTTGCTTGGTGAAGGCCACAGGACTGAAACAAACAAACAAATACAGTAATGGTTGTTAACTCTACAATTCACTCTAAGGCAAGGCACTCTGGGAAATATGCAAATAAGGCTTTACACTAAGCAGTTTATTAATTTTACTCTGGAATGTGTGGACCCACAAAGACACTGGACCAGACTTAAATTGAACACTCTCAGTGTTGTTTTAACACTGGAGAATTTGCTGTGTACAGTAGGTGTCAGGGCAATCCTTCCTCATCACTGGTACCCCTGTGCTATGAACTAGGAAGTGTAATCACGATTTCTGATTATATCCCATACCATTCAGCCTATTTATATATAACTATCTGTCTATTTGTCCTGTCATGCCAAATAGTGTCCCCCTGCCAAAAACTGTCCCCTTCAGCGTCACAATGGGATTCGATGAGCTCTAGCTTCCTTTGCTAGGGCCGTTGCTAGAACTTGAAAATTCTGACTGGCCTACGTAATGAACCAAAGCGTACTTTGCTATAATGGTTGCTTGGCTCTATTTTACCTCATAGCGGTCACAGAGGATGGAGGACGCGCAGTTCTAGTTCTATTTCACCTCCTAAGCGTTCACTCGGGCCGTGCAAATTTATGACCTTCCAAGGACAGTGTTTTTGACTTGACTACCTGCTGACTACCTACTGCTTCAGTAGACCGAAAAGACTAAAAAGGGAACAGCACTCTTTCTTTACCATATATTTGTCTTCTTATAAGAAAATATTGTTAAATAGGAAATAATGTAAGCTGTTTTTAGATTGATTCTAGATTTACATTGCTAGCTACTTATTTACCTCAATCTGCCTAGTCAGCTAACTAGCTAGCCAGCAAGTTTTATTTAGCTAACGTTAGCTAGCTAGCTAATTGTTATTGTATCTTTCTGTTTGTATGTAGCTTGCACTTTAATGGCATCCCTCGAGGAGATTTTACTTTATCTTTCCAACCAGGCGAAGTACTATGAATGCACCACTGATCTTGACAAGGGGCACAACATTGGTAGGCGGGCAGAGAATTTCAGGATTTATTGTTCAACCATTTTTCAACATTTAGCCATCTAGTTGGTCATCTACATGTTGCTACCTACAGCGGGTGAAATAAGTGTTGAACACGTCACCATTTTTCTCAGTAAATATATTTCCAAAGGTGCTATTGACATGAACGTTTCACCAGATGTTGGTAACAACCCAAGTAATCCATACATACAAAGAAACCAAAACAAATAAGTTCAGAAATTAAGTTGTGTAATAATGTGAAATGACACAGGGAAAAAGTATTGAACACATGAAGGGAGGTCGAGACAAATTTATGGTGAAATGATTGTCTTTCCACTTCCGTATTATGGCCCCAACAGTGCTCACTGGAACATTCAGAAGCTTAGAAATGCGCCTATAACCAATGCCATCATTATGTTTTCCAACAATTAGGTTGCGAATGTCTTGAGACAGCTCTTTGCTTTTACCCATCATGAGATGTGTCTTGTGTGACACCTTGGCAATGAGACCTTTTGTAGGCCATCAGTTGGGACTGAACCAGCTGATATTAATTTGCACTGACAGGGGGCTGGATTGCTTTTTAATTACTGATAGTTTTCAGCTGTTGTCTTGGCTTTCCATGCCTTTTTGAACCTCCCTTTCTTCATGTGTTCAATACTTTTTCCCTGTGTCATTTCACATTATTACACATAACTTAATTTCTGAACTTATTTGTTTTGGTTTCTTTGTATGTGTGGATTACTTGGGTTGTTACCAACATCTGGTGAAACTTTCATTTCAATAGCACCTTTGGAAATATATTTACTGAGAAAAATGGTGACGTGTTCAATACTTATTTCACCCGCTGTATATGTTTAGTTAGATGTCTGTCATATTGAGGTATCTAGCTATAAGTTAACCCTGATCAATAAAATTGATAGGTGTAAGCAATTATGGTAACTCCAACAGCCCTTAACTAGGTATCTTCTCTAGACAGAGACAGACAGACAGACATGCAGACAGAAAGAAACACATACAGATAGAGGATGAAAGTGAAGAAGAAAGGAGGAAAGTGAGAGAGGGAGAGAGAGTGGTGGGAAGAGAGTGAAAGATGGAGAGAGAAGGAGAGAGAAAACGAGAGAAAGACAACAGTCCAAATATACTTAGACTTTTGTATTTCAACAACTCTTGTCTTCCAACATGTTAGGCAATCACATGTACCTATGGGGGAAGGATGGCCGCCACACAGGAGGGTGATTTTCACTGAGGAGGAGAATGAGGCGGTGCTGGCCATTTCGAAGTGAAGTGCATGATTGCCGAAATCAACTAACACTTCTTCTGGAGTGGGATTGTCAAGGATGTGGGCAGCTGGGCAATTGAAATAACATTTTGTTTATCATTCACATTCTATTATTTCAGAAATTATTATGATTTCAATTAATGTCATATCAGAGAGCACACAATGGTTACATTTGTCACTTTGTGCTTAAAAAGGTCAGTACCTATCTAGCCTGCCAGAAGATTGAGAGGGTGAAGACTGTGGCGCCGGAGTTGAAGCCTATCAAAGTTGTTTTACCATGGCACATGATCAGTAAGTGTCACAATTCAAATGTTGTATTGATATGTTGTTTTGTAATGGTTGCTTTATTTGACCACAGTGGAGTTCAATATTATAGAGTGTGTGTGTGTGTGTGTGTGTTAGTATCCTTACAAATATGAAAATCTGAATACTGCATGACACAAATACGAGTAAGAGTAAAGTAAAATTTTCTTGAACACTTTAAAAGTTAGGGGTGGACCTCATCGAACCCTTCACTTAATTCAGGAATGGCAACCGTTTACTTTATCAGGTGGGTCGAGGTTATGCCTATTTTAAGGTCAGTAAAGGAAAATAATGTGTGTAACTCTAAATTCCCTTCTGAATTCCATTAAAAACGGGGGGATTGGAACCAACATTTTGTTTTTATTTTGTATGATACCAATCAGGGACAAGACTGGTGAGGCCACCTCCAAGGCGATGATGGAAATCTTCAACACCCACAATAGTACTGAGGTCGTCTTGAGTGAAAGAGGTTGTGAACTCTGGAACAAGGAAAGGATATTATAGCCTGTATTCTGTCATCAACTATACTGAACAAAATATAAACACAACATTTAAAGCTTATTTCTCACAAATGTTATGCACAAATTAGTTTACATCCCTATTAGTGAGCATTTCTCCTTTTCCAAGATAATCAATCCACCTGACAGGTGTGGCATATCAAGAAGCTGATTAAACAGCGTGATCATTACACAGGTGCACCTTGTGCCGTGGCCATTTAATGGCCACTCTAAAAGGATTTTGTCACACAACACAATTCCACAGATGTCTCAAGTTGAGGGAGCGTGCAATTGGCATGTCCACCAGAGCTGCTGCCAGAGAATGTAATGTTAATTTCTCTACCATAAGCCACCTCCGTCATTTTGGAGAATTTGGCAGTAAGTCCAACCTGCCTCACAACCGCAAACCACATGTAATCACGCCAGCCCAGGACCTCCACATCCGGCTTCTTCACCTGCGGGATCATCTGAGATCAGCCACCTGGACAGCTGATGAAACTGGGTCAGAAACTGTCTCAGGAAGGCTCATCTGCATGCTCGTTGTCCTCACCAGGGTCTTGACCTGACTGCAGTTCGGCGTCATAACCGACTACAGTGGACAAAAGCTCACCGTTGATGGCCACTGGCACGCTGGAGAATTGTACGGCGTTGTGTGGGCGAGCGGTTTGCTGAGTGCCACATAGTGCCGGTGAACACATTCATAAATGGCAAAAAAGACGGTCAAAAAAAAAGATAATGAGGAATAAGGTTTTGAAGTGTCTGACTTATATCTAGCCAATATAAGAAAGCTCAGGAAATATTATACATTTTTTGGACATATTTAACTCCTTATTTTTTGGGGCACAAAACTACCTCCATACTTCCATTAATTTATGTATGGGTTAACAGAGAACACCATTGTGTTCGCGAGAGTCTCATATTTCAAATTAGTTTGAGAGTGGTCATATTAGTTTCTATGCAAAACTGTTTGGACGCTACAGACATTTTTGTGAGAAGACCGATTTTTGGGATGTCTCATCGTCTGACAAACACTGCTCAAGTTCTGTCACCTTTTACTGCAGACACGGAAGTGTGACATCGGCAGATGTGGTGGATTCAGATGCATCCAATGCAAAACAGATATCTCTTGCTTAAACTGACGGATTTTGATGGGGATTTCTTTTATTATGTTACTTAGATTGACGCCTATTACCTACTGTGGGTACATACTGTACATATTCAACCACAAGGATGTACTAATGCGCTATGCAAGATAAGTAACATTAATGAGCTATGCAAGATAATTAATGTGTCAAGCAGATTACACGTTTTCTATTTTCAAAAAGTAGCAACGTTTAAGACATTGAAATGTTAACAATGTACCCAAAAGTAGTTTGAAGTAACGTTTTCATCTTATTAGCTAAACAACACGCGGAAATCAGCCTTCATGAGGGAGTACGGTTTGTCCTTGGTCTCATCCCAACCCAAAGAAATAACCTAATATTAAACCGTGTACTCTACTCTCAGTTCATGGTATAAAATAGTCAGTAGTGGAAAATGAATCATTCTCTCTCTCTCTTTGGAGTCGGAGCCCTCAAGTCAACTTTTTTCTGTTGAAGAAATGGAGTGATAGAGGGATAGAAATGGGTATGAGGCATCATAAATCTGACACACAGATCCATTAGCTCTGTAATCTCTCCTTCCTCTGCACTCTCTCCCTATCTCTCTCGCGCTGTCTCTCTCCTTTGGACTGTCTCCAGCACTATTAACTTTAAGAGCTGCATGCCATGCCTTCTACAGGAGTGTGTGTGTGCACAGTACGTCCCTGTGTGTGTCCCCCTAAGTGTATGCATGTGTAGATTCGATAGATTGCTTCTGAAATTTGACCTCTGGAAAAGTTTCCTGTGAGCAGCCTCCTCTTTGAACTCCAATCCATTATCAGTGAGTATCAGATTAATCCCAACAGGTGTGCTGTGTTAAATGATAGGGGCCCCTGGCAGCCTGCCACAGTCGCATGCAGGAGATAAAAGGATGAGCTCTCAGGTGCAGAGCAATGGGGTATCGCGATGGCACGGCGTAGACAGACACACGAGTGTGTGCACTGGCACGCTGGAGAATTGTATACACGCAACCACAATGCATTCATGCATGCGAACACACACACACACACACACACACACACATGCACCCTACAGTGCATCTATCAGACACATCATCTACAACAGTTGGTAGAGTTAAATACCATGTTGTACAGTCAGTTTTCTACTCAGTCATAACATATTGTAACCTTCAGTATAGCAACAATAGAAAGTACTTGAGTATAGGATACTGTTTTGTTGTTTTTGGTAGAAGAAACTCTACTACACAGTTTCAAATTTTAATTTAATTTTTTCATATTATCTTTCCCTTTCTGGATTTTTCAATATACTAATCAATACCGCAGTAGCCAAAAAAGAGACAGTAGACTTATAGTTAGAGGGTGATTGTAATGACTGACACAGTGAAAAACTAAAAGCTATTGGATCCCGGCAAGGAGACAGCGACGGAGCAGCAGTGGAGGCTTCATGTCAGAGCCCATCACTCCCTTCGCCCTAGGTCTGAATCCCTGGTGGAGCCCCACACAGTTTGATGGGATTGGGGAGGGGAGGGGGAGCGTCTGCAGTTGCTTTCCAAATTGTACCACTCTCAAAAATAAAGTTGGATCTTTCAAGAACCATACAAAATCCAAGATCAGAAATGTTTTGGCCCTTCAGTAGCCCCCATGACTCTGTTGGCTAGTGACAGAGACATGGCTGTTGCATTCATTCATTTTCTATTAGGGATTGGTATGGTGATGCAAATATTTGAATAGCTGAATTGATGTTAGTATTCAATTACTTGTGAGAGTATACATTTTTTTGTTAAAAAACAACAACAATATAAGCCTATTTTAATTAAACCCCATAAACTGTCCATGCCCCATGCGGAAATCTATTTAGCATAATAAAAAAATCCCCATAAAAATGTGTCTGTTTAAACTAGAGATATTTAAATACATCAAATCCGCAAATGGCAGTTTTCCGCATCGCAGTGGAACGTGGCCGAGCTGCAGCGGTGTTTGTCAGACCATCAGACATCCCGATAAATTGGTCTTCTCACGAAAACATCTGTAGCATCTGCCCGGTTTGGCGTACAAACTAATACCACTCTATGGAAAGATGAGACTATGGAAATGTCAGAATGATTTATTTCAGGTTTTATTTCTTTCATCACATTCCCAGTGGGTCAGAAGTTTACATACACTCAATTAGTATTTGGTTGTATTGCCTTTATATTGTTTAACTTGGGTCAAACGTTTTGGGTAGCCTTCCACAAGCTTCCCACAATAAGTTGGGTGAATTTTGGCCCATTCCTCCTGACAGAACTGGTGTAACTGAGTCAAGTTTGAAGGCCTCCCTGCTCGCACACATTTTTTCAGTTCTGCCCACACATTTTCTATACGATTGAGGCTTTGGCCACTCCAATACCTTGACTTTGTTGTCCTTAAGCCATTTTGCCACAACTTTGGAAGTATGCTTGGGGTCATTGTCCATTTGGAAGATCCAAATCCGACCAAGCTTTAACTTCCTGACTGATGTCTTGAGCTGTTGCTTCAATATATCCACATAATTTTCCTTCCTCATGATGCCATCTGAGTACACCAGTGCCTCCTGCCGGAAAGCACCCCCACAACATGATGCTGCCACCCACCCCCCTGCTTCACAATTGGGATGGTGTTCTTTGGCTTGCAAGCCTCCCCCTTTTCCTTCCAAACATAACGATGGTCATTATGGCTAAAAAGTTGTATTTTTGTTTCATCAGACCAGAGGACATTTCTCCAAAAAGTCTGATCTTTGTCCCCATGTGCAGTTGTAAACTATAGTCTGGCTTTTTTATTGCGGTTTTGGAGCAGTGGCTTCTCCTTGCTGAGCAGTCATTCAGGTTATGTCGATATAGGACTCGTTTTACTGTGGATTTCAGATACTTTTGTACCAGTTTCCTCCAGCATCTTCACAAGGTCCTTTGCTGTTGTTCTGGGATTCATTTTCACTTTTCGCACCAAAGTACGTTGATCTCTAGGAGACAGAACGCGTCTCTTTCCTGAGCGGTATGACAGCTGCATGGTCCCATGGTGTTTATACTTGCATACTATTGTTTGTACAGATTAATGTGATACCTTCAGAAAATGCTCCCAAGGATGAAAGAGACTTGTGGAGGTCTATAATTTTTTTCTGAGGTCTTTGCTGATTTCTTTAGATTTTCTGATGATGTCGAGCAAAGAGAAACTGAGTTTGAAGGTAAGCCTTGAAATACATCCACAGGTACACCTCCAATTGACTCAAATTATGTCAATTAGCCTATCAGAAGCTTCTACAGCCATGTCATAATTTTCTGGGATATTCCAAGCTTTTTACAGGCACAGTCAACTTAGTTTATGTAAACTTCTGACCCACTGGAATTGATATAGTGAATTATAAGTGAAATAATCTGTCTGTAAACAATTGTTGGAAGAATTACTTGTGTCATGCACAAAGTAGATGTCCTAACCAACTTGCCAAAACTATACATTTGTTAATATTAAATCTGTGCAGTGGTTGAAAAATGAGTTTTAATGACTTCCACCTAAGTGTATGTAAACTTCCGACTTCAACTGTATATATACACATTACTGAAAAATCTAAATTACATATTCAGACCCTTTACTCTGTACTTCGTTCCAATCACCTTTGGCAGTGATTACAACCTTGAGTCTTCTTGGGTATGATGCTACAAGCTTGGCAAACCTGTACTTGGGGAGTTACTCACATTCTTCTCTGCAGATCCTGTCAAGCTCTGTCAGGTTGGATTGGGAGCGTTGCTGCACATCTATTTTCAGGTCTCTCCAGTGATGTTCAATCGGGTTCAAGTCCGAGCTCTGGCTGGGCCTTTCAAGGACATTCAGAGACTTGTCACGAAGCCTCTCCTGCGTTGTCTTGGCTGTGTGCTTAGGGTCGTTGTCCTGTTGGAAGGTGAACCTTCGCCCCAGTCTAAGGTCCTGAGTGCTCTGGAGAAGGTTTTCATCAAGGATCTCTCTATACTTTGCTCCGTTCATCTTTCCCTCGATCCTGAACTAGTCTCTCAGTCGCTGCCTCTGAAAAACATCCCCACAGCATGAAGCTGCCACCACCGTGCTTCACCGTAGGGATGGTGCCAGGTTTCCTCCAGGCACAGCCATCAGAATGAGTTTTTCCCCACAAAAGGGCTTTATTACAGACAGAAATACTCATCAGCACCCCCTAAGATGATGAAGAAGCCGGATGTGAAGGTCCTCGCATGTTTTTTTTGTGTCTGCGGTTGTGAGGCCTGTTGAACGTACTGCCAAATACTCTAAAATGACATTGAAAGCTGCCTATGGTAGATAAATAAATATTCAATTCTCTGGCAACAGCTCTGGTGAACATTCCTGCAGTCAGCATGCCAATTACACTCACCCTCAAAACATGAGACGGTGATATTGTGCAACTGTGTAATGATCATGCTGTTTAATCAGATTCTTGATATGCCACACCTGTCGGGTAGATGGATTAACTTGTCAAAAGATAAATGCTCACTATCAGGGATATAAACAAATGTGTGCAAACATTTTTAGAGATATAAGCTTTTTGTGAGTATACAACATTTCTGGGACCTTTTATTTCAGCTCATGAAACATGGGACCAAGACTTTACATGTTGCGTTTAGGTATCTATTTGTGTAGCATAAGATTATTTAATCAACCAATTCAACCTGCAATAGAGCAAACTGGGAAATATGACTTAATGATGGGCGTGGTTTTCACCCAGTTCACCCATTTTATTTTTCACTCTTTATGTGCTTGTACTTGTTGGTTTGGATTGTTTTGTAGCATTTTCTAACATGCTTTAGACACATTTTAATAACGCATTTTAATAACGCATTGTAGTCAATGACCACTGATCACTGTCACAATTAATTTTCTCTGTAACAAAACAAAATATTTTAGAAAATGGTTTGAGTGATCAACTACAAGCACAGAAAGAGTGAAAATAAGGCCATATGTAAAAATGGGTGAACTTCCCCTTTAACAAGATCACTTGGGTTCTTTTACACCACTGAGTGTGAATTGTTTATTATTTACAGTGTTAATTTAACTCCTGATTCAACACTAGAAATGTTAAATGGAAAATTCAACACTACGTAACACTGGCACATTTGTTGTGTGCTATGAAAGGGACACTTCTTCAGGCTTCCATACATTTCAAGAACCTTTTAGAATTATGAAGAACCATAGACGCCACGTCAAGAACCTCCCACTTAACTCAAAGTTGTAAGAAAGACACATGAAATGTACTCAACTGATGTCATCTGAGCATGATGTATGTTGTTGAACGCTGAACGCTGAACACTGAACGAGAGACCTTGGTTTATGGTTTTTGTAAAATTGTGACAGTGTGATTTTATATAGTTTTTAATTTTGATTTTGGATCCCGTTGCTCAGTTGCTGTGAACTCTAGATTCCATGTAATGAGAGAGACACGGAAATCCCAGCTAGCCTAGCTGGCTCGGCAGTCTCAAATGGAGGTCTCTATTGAATGTTTTCAACCTGCACGATGATTTGGGGGATGTTCCTTTTCTCGATTCAACCAACTAAACAGCCATGAAGATATGTCACTTGCTGTGGAAGTCATAGAAAGTGTCCTCTGTCAACAGGGGCCTCCTTGGAGATAATAAGCCTGGACCTGACACAGACCAGAAACGATTTTGCCGCCCTGGATCCAGAGGTTCCGGCGCCTTCTTCGCTAGGGGCTTCCGATTCGAGATCAGATCCGGAGGTACCTGCACCTTCGTCCTCTGTTCTACCTCGGGATCAGATCCTCAGAGCTCCCACCCTCATCAGACTGTGAGGCTGCCTGAGAGACCGGCCCATTAATCATCCACTATGGATACTACAGTCGGCTCGGGTCCGTCGGGTCCCACCACCATTTGGTCCTCGAAAGAACGGCCGGACCTCCTCGGCTATTTCCCCACCTGCCAACATCGGCAGCTCGATGGTGAGAAACATATCGGTTCCCTGTGCAAAAACGCTGTGCTACCCAGGAGCATGAGTACAGGACATTGCAAGGCTGCTTCATAGTCCATGTGGGGTCAAACGACATCAGTAGGGCTAGCTCGGAATTAGATTTTAAAGAACTGATTCTAGCTCTGAAAGATTCCAAAAAGTGGCCAATCATTTCAGGTCCTGTGCCATTGTTGGGCTGTGGGTGTGAAAGATTCAGCAGGCTACTGGCATTACACACCTAGCTAAAATATTACTGTAGCTCTGTTGGAATCACTTTTATACCCAATCCGGGTCCAGCCGTCTGCTCCGCCTCAGTGCCAGAGCAGTCCGCTCCACCGGTACCCAATCCGGGTCCATCCGTCTGCTCCGCTTCAGAGCCTGAGCAGTCCGCCCCACCGGTGCCCAGTCCGGGCCCGGTTGTTTTCCCAGCTCCATGGCCGGAGCCGTTTGTCCCACCGGTGCCCAGTCCGGGCCCGGTTGTTTTCCCCGCTCCATGGCCGGAGCCGTTTGCCCCACCGGTGCCCAGTCCGGGCCCGGTTGTTTTCCCCGCTCCATGGCCGGAGCCGTTTGCCCCACCGGTGCCCAGTCCAGGCCCGGTTGTTTTCCCCGCTCCATGGCCGGAGCCGTTTACCCCACCGGTGACCAGTCCGGGCCCGGTTGTTTTCCCCGCTCCATGGCCGGAGCCGTTTGCCCCACCGGTGCCCAGTCCGGGCCCGGTTGTTTTCCCCGCTCCATGGCCGGAGCCGTTTGCCCCACCGGTGCCCAGTCTGGGCCCGGTTGTTTTCCCCGCTCCATGGCCGGAGCCGTTTACCCCACCGGTGACCAGTCCGGGCCCGGTTGTTTTCCCCGCTCCATGGCCGGAGCCGTTTGCCCCACCGGTGCCCAGTCCGGACCCGGTTGTTTTCCCCGCTCCATGGCCGGAGCCGTTTACCCCACCGGTGCCCAGTCTGGGCCCGGTTGTTTTCCCCGCTCCATGGCCGGAGCCTTTTGCCCCACCGGTACACAGCCCGGGACCGGTGATAAGGAAGGGGCACGGGACAAAACTGTCCACATCGCCGGAGCCGGAGCCGCCCCCGATGGACTAGTTTTCCCTCCCATTTACCCCCCCGTGTTTTGTGTGTGTTTTTTTTTTGGGTTAGGCGTCCGGGAGTCCGCGCCTTGGGGGGGGGGTACTGTCAGGCTCTGGCCATAGAGAAGCAATAGGCTTCTCTATGTAGCTATGGTCAGAGTCTGACAGTGTCGTTCTTTTCTGTTTCTTTGTGGGTTTTGGGTGGATCTCTAATTAGAGGCAGCTGCTACCCGTTGTCTCTAATTAGGGATCCAATATATGTTGAGTCTGTCCCTCACGCTGGGGTGGGTCGTTATCGTTATATATCGATGTATGTCGCAAGTAAGTGTGTTTTCCTTACGTCCGTTAAATACTGTGTTTTGTTAACGTGACTTTTTTCCTTAGTGTTTTGTTTTTGTGTTCGTTAGTTCGTCATTCCCTTTTTTGTTTATACATAGTAAAAAAATCATATTACATAGTATAATAAAAAATGTCGAACTATACCTGCGCTGCGCCTTGGTCTCTCCCCACACACAAATGTGACATGAATCCCCTATGGTTGAGAGGGATGAGGCAAAAGCTATGGCAAATAAGTCTGGCAGCCCAACCGATTGGCAATTGAGAAATCATGTGACTAAACTAAATAAAAATTAAAAATAAACTATACTATACTATGAAACAAAAAAAAATTATATAAAGAATAAAGAATGATAGTAAAAAGCTTTGGACCACCTTAACTGACATTTGGGGGAAAAAAGGCAAATTCGGCTCCATTATTAATGGAATCAGATGGCTCATTCATCAAAAAACTTTAATTATTTTTTTCAGTGGCAAGATCAGCAAACTTAGGCATGACATGCCAGCAACAAATGCTGACTCTACAAATCCAATAATATCTACCCAAATTATGCAAGACAAGCATTGTATTTTTGAATTCCGTAAAGTGAGTTTGGAAGAGGTGAAACAATTATTGTTGTCTTTCAACAATGACAATCCACCGGGGTCTGACAACTTGGATTGAAAATGACAGGATAATAGCGGATGATATTGCTACTCCTATTTACCACATTTTCAATCTAAGCCTAGTAGGAAGTGTGTGCCCTCATGGGTGCAGGGAAGCAAAAGTCATTCTGCTACCCAAGAATAGTAAAGCCCTCTTTACTAGCGCAAATAGCCGACCAATCAGCCTGTTACCAACCCTAAGTAAACTTCTAGAAAACATGGTGTTTGAATAGATACAATACTATTTTACAGTTAAAAAATATTGACAACAGACTTTCAGCAAGATTATACGGCACTTACACAAATGACTAATGGCTGAGAGAAATTTACGATAAAAAGATTGTGTGGGCTGTTTTGTTAGACTTCAGTGCGGCTTTTGACATTATCGATCATAGTCTGCTGCTGGAAAAACATGTGTTATAGCTTTATACCACCAGCTATATTGTGGATAAAGAGTTACTTGTCTAACAGAATGTGATATTGCGAGGGGTGAAAGTGATTGTTGACGCTAAAAATGAGAGCGAGAGAGAATGGAAGTAACAAGGTTTTAATGAAGAGTGAAAGACAGCAATACACAATGAAATAATAATAACCTGCAAGGGTTGAACAGAAACACATGGAGTTAAATAGTGACCCTGATGACCAATGTGGAACGGGTGTTGCTACCATCTTCCCCCGACCACCGGTTAGAACGCCGGTGAGGATGATCGCTGGAGAGGAGGAGGGACCGGTACTCTGCGCGGGGCATTCGTTACAGTACCCCCCTCCCTAGGCGCGGCTCCCGACGTCGCCACTCGCCGGCGCCCTGGACGACCCCGAGTGCGAGGTGCTGGTATGGAACTCTGTGGTAAGCGACGGATCGCAGATGTCCGCCGCCCGAACCCAGCTACGCTCCTCAGGGCCGTATCCCGCCCAGTCCACCAGGTACTGGATCCAACCCTGCCGTAGCCGAGAGTCCAGCACCTTGTCCACTCGATATGCCAGACCCCCAGCTACCTCCGTTGGTGGTGCAGGCGCCACTGCAGGTCCGGACCCCCCTAGTGGACCAGGAACCACCGGTCTGAGGAGAGAGACGTGGAAAGAGGGAGACAGGTTGTTTTAAGGTGGTGTGAGTCTCAACCTATAGGTGACCTGGTTCACTCTCTGAAGGACCGTGAATGGTCCCACATACCGGGGTTCCAGCTTATGACTGGGCAAACGGAGCTGGAGGTTCCTCGTGGACAGCCAGGCTTTATCCCCTGGGTGGAACACTGGAGCCTCACTCCGCCGCCTTATCCCCCGTCCCACTTTTTCACAAAGAAGAAGCTATCTGAAGCAGGGGACGTAAAATGGCGAACATGCCCCTGCTCCAGCGCCTCTCGGATATACGTCTCCATAGTATCCATTTCGATATATACGAGAGCGGATATACAGCGGGTGAAATAAGTATTGAACACGTCACCATTTTTCTCAGTAAATATATTTCCAAAAGTGCTATTGACATGAAATTCTCACCAGATGTTGGTAACAACCCAGGTAATCCATACATACAAAGAAACCAAAACAAATAAGTTCAGAAATTAAGTTATGTGTAATAATGTGAAATGACACAGGGAAAAGTATTGAACACATGAAGAAAGGGAGGTACAAAAAGGCATGGAAAGCCAAGACAACAGCTGAAAACTATCAGTAATTAAAAAGCAATCCAGTCCCCTATCAGTGCAAATTAATAACAGCTGGTTCAGTCCCAACTGATGGCCTACAAAAAGGTCTCATTGCCAAGGTGTCACACAAGACACATCTCATGATGGGTAAAAGCAAAGAGCTGTCTCAAGACCTTCGCAACCTAATTGTTGCAAAACATAATGAGGGCATTGGTTATAGGCAAATTTCTAAGCTTTTGAATGTTCCAGTGAGCACTTTTGGGGCCATAATACGGAAGTGGAAAGACAATAATTTCACCATAAATTTGCCTCGACCAGGTGCTCCTCGCAAGATTTCTGATAGAGGAGTGAAAAGAATAATCAGAAGAGTTGTCCAAGAGCCAAGGACCACTTGTGGAGAGCTTCAAAAAGACCTGCAGTTAGCAGGTACTGTTGTCTCAAAGAAAACAGTAAGTAATGCACTCCACCGCCATGGCCTGAATGCACGCTCGATTGGCCCAGCCAATCACCTGACTTAAATCCCATTGAAAATCTATGGGATGAACTGAAGATCAAGATTCATAGAAGAGGCCCACGGAACCTTCAAGATTTGAAGACTGTTTGTGTGGAAGAATGGGCCAAAATCACACCAGAGCAATGCATGCGACTAGTTTCTCCATACAGGAGGCGTCTTGAAGCTGTCATTACCAACAAAGGCTTTTGTACAAAGTATTAAATAAATATCAGTAAGTGTGTTCAATACTTTTTCCCTGTGTCATTTCACATTATTACACATAACTTAATTTCTGAACTTATTTGTTTTGGACTACTTGGGTTGTTACCAACATCTGGTGAAAATGTAATGTCAATAGCACCTTTGGAAATATATTTACTGAGAAAAATGGTGACGTGTTCAATACTTATTTCACCCGCTGTATGTTGTGTAATTGTTAGATATTACTTGTTAGATATTACTGCACTGTTGAAGCTAGAAGCACAAGCAGTCTACTAAACACGTGTATGTGACCAATCAAATTTGATTTGATTTGAAGTCTGTCCATAATAAAGAGCTGCTCTGCCTTCTTAACAACTCTATCAACAAGGCAGGTCCTACAGGCCCTAGTTGTGTCACACCTGGTCTACTGTTCAGTATCGTGGTCAGGTGCCACAAAGAAGGACTTATGATAATTACAATTGGCTCAGAACAGGGCAGCACAGCTGGCCCTTAAAAGTACACAGGGAGCTAACAATAATGGAATGCATGCCAATCTCTCAAGGCTCAAAGTGGAAGAGAGATTGACTTCATCACCACTTGTTTTTGTAAGAAGTGTTGACAAGCTGAATGTACTGAGCTGTCTGTTTAAATTACTAGCACACAGCTCGGACACCCATGCATACCCCACAAGACATGCCACCAGAGGTCTCTTCACAATCCCCAAATCCAGAACAGACTATGGGAGGTGCACATTACTACATAGAGCCATGACTACATGGAACTCTATTCCACATCAGGTAACTGATGCAAGCAGTAGAATCAGATTTTAAAAAATTGTAAAAATATACCTTATGGAACAGCAGAGACTGTGAAGAGACACACACAAAGGTACAGACACACGCATATGCATATGCACACAAGCGCTAGCACACACACTCTACACACACGTACATACATTGTAATATTGTTGTATGGTGGTATTACACATGGGGGATCCCTAATAAATACAAATACAAAAAAAATCTTTATTGGGCAAGAATTCTCCAAGGAACCTTAAGAGCTGAGGATGAACAATGTTTTCAGTGTATAGTGCACTTCTTTAGACCAAAACTCATATGGCTCTGGTTGAAAGTAGTGCAATATGTAGAGAATAGGGTGCCATTTGGGATGCATTCTGGGCCTATCCCCTCCATCTCCCCTTACCACTGGGTCATTTGATATCTCTCTGACACCCCTTACGCCCGCTTTCTGAGAGAAAGATCCTCCCCACCACCAATAACATCCCTGGGCCTCCACCCCACTCTTTGAGATCCTGTAACCTGCCTAGTGGATCTGACAGAATCGCTGAGGTGGAGGGGCTGGGAGCAGGAGGGATTTAGGGATAGAGAAAAAGGAGGAAGGGTGGAACCAGCATGGGCTGACTAGTTCCCTTGATCTATCCATGGGAATCTACTGTCAGACATCGGATAGGTGGTATCTATAGAGGTGCTCGCTAAAATAAGCCATACAATGTCCAATAAGCAAGGTTAGTTGCCCATGTAATCATGTTCAGTCCTGGTCTGATGCCTGTTCCCATGGAGTTGATGGTTTAGTGTCATCCTGTGGGAGTAGGGTCATGTACAGTGGGGAGAACAAGTATTTGATACACTGCCGATTTTGCAGGTTTTCCTACTTACAAAGCATGTAGAGGTCTGTAATTTTTATCATAGGTACACTTCAACTGTGAGAGACGGAATCTAAAAATCCAGGAAATCACATTGTATGATTTTTAAATAATTAATTTGCATTTTATTGCATGACATAAGTATTTGATCACCTACCAAACAGTACGAATTCCGGCTCTCACAGACCTGTTAGTTTTTCTTTAAGAAGCCCACCTGTTCTCCACTCATTACCTGTATTAACTGCACCTGTTTGAACTCGTTACCTGTATAAAAGACACCTGTCCACACACTCAATCAAACAGACTCCATCCTCTCCACAATGGCCAAGGCCAGAGAGCTGTGTAAGGACATCAGATATAAAATTATAAACCTGTACAAGGCTGGGATGGGCTACAGGACAATAGGCAAGCAGCTTGGTGAGAAGGCAAAAACTGTTGGCGCAATTATTAGAAAATGGAAGAAGTTCAAGATGACGGTCAATCTCCCTCGGTCTGGGGCACCATGCAAGATCTCACCTCGTGGGGCATCAATGATCATGAGGAAGGTGAGGGATCAGCCCAGAACTACACGGCAGGACCTGGTCAATGACCTGAAGAGAGCTGGGACCACAGTCTCAAAGAACCATTAGTAACACACTACGCCGCCATGGATTAAAATCCTGCAGCGCACGCAAGGTCCCCCTGCTCAAGCCAGCGCATGTCCAGGCCCGTCTGAAGTTTGCCAATGACCATCTGGATGATCCAGAGGAGGAATGGGAGAAGGTCATGTGGTCTGATGAGACAAAAATTGTCTCATCAGACCCCACTCCACTCGCCGTGTTTGGAGGAAGAAGAAGGATGAGTACAACCCCAAGAACACCATCCCAACCGTGAAGCATGGAGGTGGAAACATCATTCTTTGGGGATGATTTTCTGCAAAGGGGACAGGACGACTGTACCGTATTGAGGGGAGGATGGATGGGGCCATGTATCGCGAGATCTTGGCCAACAACCTCCTTCCCTCAGTAAGAGCACTAAAGATGGGTCGTGGCTGGGTCTTCCAGCATGACAACGACCCGAAACACACAGCCAGGGCAACTAAGGAGTGGCTCTGTAAGAAGCATCTCAAGGTCCTGGAGTGGCCTAGCCAATCTCCAGACCTGAACCCAATAGAAAATCTTTGGAGGGAGCTGAAAGTCCGTATTGCCCAGCGACAGCCCCGAAACCTGAAGGATCTGGAGAAGGTCTGTATGGAGGAGTGGGCCAAAATCCCTGCTGCAGTGTGTGCAAACCTGGTCAAGAACTACAGGAAACGTATGATCTCTGTAATTGCAAACAAAGGTTTATGTACCAAATATTAAGTTCTGCTTTTCTGATGTATCAAATACTTATGTCATGCAATAAAATGCAAAATAATTACTTAAAAATCATACAATGTGATTTTCTGGATTTTTGTTTTAGATTCCGTCACTCACAGTTGAAGAGTACCTATGATAAAAATGACAGACTTCTACATGCTTTGTAAGTGGGAAAACCTGCAAAATCGGCAGTGTATCAAATACTTGTTCTCCCCACTGTATGTACATTCTGACATGTTTCTCCAGCTTAAATCATACTTTATTTGGCACTGGTCCATGGTACTCTACTATTGAACATTATGAACAATACGACACATAATACAAAGGCAATCTTCTCATGGCAGGTCCTTATACCTTTTCTCACTTAGTTGATGATAGTAGTGTAATCCTGTGGGAGCAGGTGGGTCATGCCTGAACATGTCTCCAGGTTGAACCACACTCTTTATTCTGACTCTTCTTTAGGCCCTAGAGTTCAAGTGAGCAGTTGTTCTAAGCACCAACTTTAAATATTTAAACAACAACAAGAACAATACACAATAAAAAAAGAAAATCAAGAATTCATAAATGTTCATACCTTGGGAATCAAACCCACCACCCTGGCATTGCAAGCGCCATGCACAACCAACTGAGCCACACAAAACTGTTCCAAGCTAAAGAGTCTTGTTTTAATTGCTTAATAGACCATTTGATCTGTCAATATAATGCTGACGGCTTTACACATTTGGCATTCGGGCCTCCTGTTTTTCTAGCTGAGTGTTTATTAGATCAGATTAAGTAAATTACTTCTCAGGTAGCCTAGTGGTTAGAGTGTTGGGCCAGTAGCCGAAAGGCTGCTGGTTCGAATACCCGAGCTGACAAGGTGAAGAACTTGTTGATGAGTCTTTGAGCAAGGCACTTCACCTTAATTTGCTCCAGGGGCTTACCCTGTAGGTAGGCTGTCATTGTAAATAAGAATTTGTTCTGAACTGACTTGCCTAATTAAATAGAGGTTAAATCAAATAAAAAGGAGTGCAGTTGCAGCTAGAGCTCCTTTCTCTTTCCCTGCCCCTCGAATTACACTACAGTCGTGGCCAAAAGTTTTGAGAATGACACAAGTATTGGTCTCTACAAAGTTTTCTGCTTCAGTGTTCTTAGATCTTTGTGTCAGTAGTTACTATGGTACACTAAGTGTCAAAGGCTTTCATTGACAATGACATTCAGTTTATTCAAAGAGTCAATATTTGTAGTGTTGACCCTTCTTTTTCAAGACCTCTGCAATCAACCCTGGCATGCTGTCAATTAACTTCTGGGCCACATCCTGACTGATGGCAGGCCATTCTTGCATAATCAATGCTTGGAGTTTGTGGGTTTTTGTTTGTCCGCCCGCCTCTTGAGGATTGACAAGTTCTCAATGGGATTAAGGTCTGGGGAGTTTCCTGGCCATGGACCCAAAATGTTGATGTTTTGTTCCCAGAGCCACTTAGTTATCACTTTTGCCTTATGGCAAGGTGCTCCATCATGCTGGAAAAGGCATTGGTCGTCACAAAAATGTTCTTGGATGGTTAGGAGAAGTTGCTCTCGGAGGATGTGTTGGTACCATTCTTTATTCATGGCTGTGTTCATAGGCAAAATTGTGAGTGAGCCCACTCCCTTGGCTGAGAAGAAACCCCACACATGAATGGTCTGAGGATGCTTTACTGTTGGCATGACACAGGACTGATGTTAGCGCTCACCTTGTCTTCTCCGGACAAGGTGTTTTCCGGATGGCCCAAACAATCGGAAAGGGGATTCATCAGAGTAAATGACTCTACCCAAGTCCTCAGCAGTCCAATCCCTGTACCTTATGCAGAATATCAGTCTGTCCCTGATGTTTTTCCTGGCGAGAAGTGGCTTCTTTGCTGCTCTTCTTGACACCAGGCTATCCTCCAAAAGTCTTCGCCTCACTGTGTGTGCAGATGCACTCACACCTGCCTGCTGCCATTCCTGAGCAAGCTCTGCACTGGTGGTTCCCCAATCCCGCAGCTGAATCAACTTTAGGAGACGGTCCTGGCGCTTGCTGGACTTTCTTGGGCGCCCTGATGCCTTCTTCACAACAATTGAACCTCTCTCCTTGAAGTTTATGATGATGCGATAAATGGTTGATTGAGGTGCAATCTTACCAGCAGCAATATCCTTGCCTGTGAAGCCCTTTTTGTGCAAAGCAATGATGACGGCACATGTTTCCTTGCAAGTAACCATGGTTGACAGAAGAAGAACATGACAGAGTGATCTCCAGCCTTGTCCTCGTCAACACTCTCACCTGTGTTAACGAGACAATCACTGACATGATGGCAGCTGGTCCTTTTGTGGCAGGGCTGAAATGCAGTGGAAATGTTTTTTGGGGATTAAGTTCATTTTCATGGCAAAGAGGGACTTAGCAATTAATTGCAATTCATCTGATCACTCTTCATGACATTCTCTAGTATATGCAAATTGCCGTCATCAACACTGAGGCAGCAAACTTTGTGGAGACCAATACTTGTGTCATTCTCAAACCTTTGGCCACGACTGTACAGTACTTCACACTATTCAACATGTACTCTTTACAATAATGCTGAGAGAGAGAGATCGAGAGAGAGAGACATACTGTGAGACACCATATCAGGAATTCTGTCCCTTCAGCCTTCCCAGATGCCCCATATCATCTAGTTTAGTCTGTCCTGCTGCCTCTGAGAGCACAGACACCTTCTCAGACACCCCATAGAGACAAGTCCCGTATCTGGTCGCCCGGCTTCAGGTAAATAATGTTTATAGGAGACAAATCTGCCCCTATTTTGAGCCACATCGCAAATGGCACCCTATTCTCTACATAGTGGGCCCTGGTCAAAAGTAGTGCACTAAATAGGGAATAGAGTGCCATTTGGGATGCATTCATGGTCCCAGTTAATTGTCAACATGATTTATAGCGATGAGAGCTATCTCCAGACTGTGACTCCTTCATTTTCCTTTGACTGAATTGGCATCCATCACGGCACGATGTGTCTGTCTGTTGTTTGTTTTTCTCCGCAGCCACACACACGCAGGCACACGCACACCGGGTCTGACCCTGTATGAATGTGGCAGGGCTTGCAAACAATCATGGATTACAACAGGAGCATATCAGAATAGCACAATTCCTTCTATGCTTGCTTCGAGGCAAGCAACACTGAACCATGCATGAGAGCACCAACTGTTCTGGATGACTGTCTGATCTTGCTCTCCGTAGTCAATGTGAGTAAGACCTTTAAACAGGTTAACGTTCACAATTCCAGACGCATACTCAGAACATGCGCTCACCAGCTGGCAAGTGTCTTCACTGACATTTTTCAACCTATCCCTGACCCAGTCTGTAATAGCAACTTGTTTCAAGCAGACCACCATAGTCTCCATCCACAAAAACAATTTAGGCAACCTGCCTAAATGACTACATTTTTTACATTTTAGTCATTTAGCAGACGCTCTTATCCAGAGCGACTTAGTTAGTTAGTGCATACATGTTCATACTTCTTTCAAACTGGTCCCCCATGGGAATTGAACCCACAACCCTGGCGTTGCAACTATTGCCCCCATAGCACGCACATCTATAGCCTTGAAATGCTTTGAAAGGCTAATCATGGATAACATCAACACCATAATCCAAGACACCCTGGACCCACTCCAAACTGCGGCAGGTAGCCTAGTGGTTAGAGTGTTAGGCCCATACCTGGCAGGTTGCAGGACCGAATCCCGAGCTGACAAGGTAAAAATCTGTTGTTCTGCCCCTGAACAAGGCAGTTAACCCACTGTTCCTAGGCCGTCATTGTAAATAAGAATTTGTTCTTAACTGACTTGCCTTGTAAAATAAAGGTTAAAAATAAAATAAAACTCACCCACCTGGACAAAATGAATATCTATGTAAGAATGCTGTTCATTGACTACAGCTCAGCATTCAAGACTATAGTCCCCTCCAAGCTCAGGACCCTGGGACTGAACACCTCTCTCAGCAACTGGATCCTAGGCTGCCCCCAGGCAGTGAGGGTAGGCAACATCCCTTCCACCACGCTGACAAAATAATAATATAATAAAATATGAAAACTGCAAAAATATGCTAAGTACAAACATAACATGATTAATAGGAAATAAATTTACTCTCATGGGTGGCCAAAAATACCTATCTGAAAGCCAAATAACCTATGTATTAATTAAAAAAGCCCCATCTGTTGGGTCAACCCAGCATGAAAGTGAATAAAAACCCCAACTGATGGTTAAATTATTCCATGTTTGGCTAATCCAAAAACATGGCCTATTGGGGGCATGGTTTTCCAATAGTTAATCAAGTTAGGTTTGTACAGTGCAAATCTAAAAACGTTCTTCAATATTTTTATTTAAAACTTATAATACAATTATTTATATATTATAACAACATGGTAACTATCCAAACGTTAGTATATGCTTGTTTTGTATGATAGGAGGATACCTATTTCAATGTGAGATGTAAAGCTTCTGCTGTTTGTGAGTTCACAGAACAGTATGTACAGTATTTGTATGACAGGTCAGCTATAAAAGCCAGGAGAAAGAAAATCATGGGCTGAGGACTTTGGTAACTGAGGAGTCTGAGGTTAAAGGTAGCTACAGAAGATACATAATAATATACAGTGCATTCGGAAAATATTCAGACTTATTGATTTCTTTCCACATTTTGTTACGTTACAGCCTCATTCTAAAATTGATTAAATTGTTTTTTTTTCTCATCAATCTACACACACATTTTATTCTAATTTATAATAAAAAATACCCTGAAATAACATATTTACATAAGTATTCAGACCCTTTATTCAGTACTTTGTTGAAGCACCTTTGGCAGCGACTACAGCCTTCTGTCTTCTTGGACATGACATTACAAGCTTGGCACACCTGCACTTGGGGAGTTTCTCCCATTCTTCTCTGCAGATCCTCTCAAGCTCTGTCAGGTTGGATGGGGAGTGTTGCTGCACAGATATTTTCAGGTTGCTCTAGAGATGTTCGATCAGGTTCAAGTCCGGGCTCTGGCTGGGCAACTCAAGGACATCCCGAAGCCACTCCTGCGTTGTCTTGTCTGTGTGCTTAGGTCATTGTCCTGTTGGAAGGTGAACCTTCACCCCAGTCTGAGGTCCTGTGCTCTGGAGCAGGTTTTCATCAAAGATCTCTCTGTACTTTGCTCCATTCATCTTTCCCTTGATCCTGACTAGTCTCCCAGTCCCTGCCGCTGAAAAACATCCCCACAGCATGATGCTGCCACCACCATGCTTCACCGTAGGGATGGGCCAGGTTTTCTCCTGACGTGATGCTTTACATTCAGTCCAAAGAGTTCAATTTTGGTTTCATCAGACCAGATAATCTTGTTGATCTGAGAGTCCTTTAGGTGCCTTTTGGCAAACTCCAAGCGGGCTATCATGTGTCTTTTACTGAGGAGTGGCTTCCTTCTGGCCACTCCACCATAAAGGCCTGATTGGTGGAGTGCTGCAAAGGTTCTCACATCTTCTTAGAGGAACTCTAGAGCTCTGTCAGATTGACCATCAGGTTCTTGGTCACCTCCCTGACCAAGACCCTTCTCCCCCGATTGTTCAGTTTGGCCGGGTGGACAGCTCTCATTTAAGAATGATTGAATGCACTGTATTCTTGGGGACCTTCAATGCTGCAGACATTTTTTTGTACCCTTCCCCAGATCTGTGCCTCGACACAATCCTGTCTCGGAGCTCTACGGACAATTCCTTTGACCTCATGACTTGGTTTTTGCTGTGACATGCACTGTCAACTGTGGGACCTTTTGAAGACGGTTGTGTGTCTTTCCAAATCATGTCCAATCATTTGAATTTACCACAGATGGACTCCAATCAAGTTGTAGGAACATCTCAAGGTTGAACAATGGAAACAGGATGCACCTGAGCATTTTTGTGTTGTTTTTAAAAATGTACTAAAATTTCTAAAAAAAACTGTTTTCACTTTGTCATTATGGGGTATTCTGTGTAGATTGCTGAAGATTTTTATATTTTTAATAGATTTTATAAAAGGTTGTAACGTAACCCAATTTGGAAAACGTCAAGGGGTCTGAATACTTTCTGAAGGCACTGTATGTCGTCTGTTCTAAGAGTATAGATGCATGATGACTTCGAATCCACAATGTGATTGATCAATAATCTAACACATCTATGGTGTTTTTATGGTTTTCAGCTTTTAACAAGAATTTACATAAAATGTTTTGAAACATTTATAGAAATCATGGTGTGCCAACACAGTGATTGTGATAAAAGTTACACTATAGTGGCCTGGAAATATGATGACATTGCTAAAGTAGACAAATAATTAGTAGAAAACAACTTTGCCATCATTATGATGTAGTCAAGTTTACTTTAGAGAGATGGCAATGTTGCCATGAGCTAGCAAAGTTCGTCATAAATAACTAGCAATGCTAACATTTGCTAGCAAAATTGTCAGTGCTCTCTTAGCTAGCTATAAAATTATACTGCATCTAAAGTCAATCTGGAGACATCACAATGATGACAAAAGCTTGTCCTACAAATTTTTTGCCTCATTTTGAAATGTCATCGTGTTTCCAAGTGACAGTAATTAACTGTAATTAAAATCTTCATCAGCACCAATAGACTGCGTTTTAGGACATCAGTCCTAAAATGATCGTTCAAAACAATCTTGTGACGGAACATGCAACCCATGAATAGGAATGTCTGATTCTGATGACTGAAATAGCAAAAACATTATTGAAACTGAAGCGATTGAGTGTATTGAATAAGTAATAATTCACCATCAACATATCTGAAGACAATACACATAATTCTATTAAACCATCAAGGTTATTTTATTCCACTCTCACCCCCTGGCATATCTTACATTGTGGCATATCTCACAATGTAAATATAGAATTATTACACTTGAAGTGATAGACCCCTAATTGTTGAATTTTTTTTAAGAATGTATCAAATTTATCAAGAGTGTATTTCAGCCATAGCAAGTGTCTTAAATAATTGAACTTCTGACATTGAAAAAAGAATCAAGGTAAAAAAAAAAGTATAATTGACTCATTCAAGTGACAAGGTTTGAGAGATGCTCTGCAAAAGCTTGAGGCTTTTAAACGACATCTTGTGGTTGATCTCTTCTCCCCTCTCAAAGATTCCCCCTACCACTCATGCGTACGCACCCTAACATGCACACACACTCAACACAGTGTAAGGAGATGGATGAGGTGGCAGCGGTTTCTGATTTAGTCCCCACAATGGCCTGATTGATTTGTTTTCTCTAGAGCATGTCTAGCCTCTCTAAAGCCTTTGGAGAGATGTCCCCTCCCCTTCACTATCTTCTCTACTTTCTCTCCTTTCTTTCACATCTATCACTCCCCACATTAAAGAATACTATAGTATGAATACTATAGTATTTACTGCAGTGTTTTTTGGACTTTACTGTATTATACTGTAGTATTTACAGTTAACTACAGTATACATACTGTAGTAAAATAAAACTAGTATAAACTACTGCAATTAATGTTGTGTTTTTTCAGACATTACCTTAGTATTTAATTCAAATCTTCTGCTATTTTATGTTACATGTAGGGAACGCAATATATGGTCTATGTAGGTTTCTCAGCTACAGTATGGGTGGCAAAAATTGTGATATGGGGGAGGGGCATGGGCAGGATATATGCAAATTAAATACTGTAGTATTTACTACAGTTAGTGTTTTTGCGGACATTGCTGTAGTATTTACTACAGTACTCTACAGTATATTAAAACAGTATATAATAAGTACTACACATGATCGAGGGATACTACCGTGTGTAGTATAGTATTCTACAATATAAACTGGGTGGTTCAGGCCCTGAATGCTGATTTGCCAAAAGCTGTGATATATCAGACCATATACTACAGTAATGTCCGCAAAAACACTAACTGTAGTAAATACTACAGTATTTAATTTGCATATATCCTGCCCATACCCCTCCCCCATATCACAATTTTTGCCACCCATACTGTAGCTGAGAAACCTACATAGACTATATATTGCGTTCCCTACAGGTAACATAAAATAGCAGAAGATTTGAAATAAATACTAAGGTATGACAAAAAATATATGTTTTATTTCTAATTACGTTGGTAACCCGTTTATAATTGCAATAAGGCACCTCGGGGGGTTGTGTTATGGCCAATATACCACGGCTAAGGGTTGTATCCAGGCACTCCACGTTGTGTTGTGTATAAGAACAGCCCTTAGCTGTGGTATATTGGCCATACATCACACCCCCTCTGGCCTTATTGATAAGTATACTACAGTACAGTTTACTATAGTAAGTACTGTAGTATTTTATATAAAACTAGTCTCTCTCTCTCTCTTTCTGCTTTCTCACTCTTTGTTCCCTCAATTTTTTGACTGAGCAAATTTCTGGTCTGCTGAGTGCAAACTTACTGAGAACACTGAGGCTGTACCTGCTTTAAGTTACAGTTTTAAAAGTGGTCATGAAGTGGTTTGATCATAATGTAGGCCTACCAGAGTGGCTTATCATGAAAAATGATGGAGAAAATGCATCTCATAACATTTTAACATGTTCTATCATTCAGCCCACAGTAGCAGCCAATGTGTGGTGTTTAAATGTAGGCCCCAATTCCATGAGACTTTTGGAGAAAAAAAACATGCGGGGCTTGACATTAACCTGTTTATCCACTTGACCTTCAGACAAGGAAGTGACTGAAAATGTTGTGGTGTTGTTTGATGCAGGAAACCACTTTACAAAATAAAATGCATTATTATTCCCATAGCGATATTACAGAGAATAAGACAAATTATGCTACCCTCTGCCTATTGGCTACTTATCTTATTCAAGCCTGTTTCAAAATACATCACTGTCCCTTTAAGACAAAGCTCTGTACCTGACTCACTTTTTGTAGGAAGCAATCACTCCCCTATTGCTGATGCAATAGAATCCTACTTCAATGTGTTCTGCCTACAACCAACATCTATTGCATAGTTAGTTTTGCATACTAAGTCTTGTATAGTTCCTATTGTTGTATTGAAAAGTGGCTAATATTGATTTGATTCAATCACAATTGCCACAATAAAGGGAAACGTTGATAGTGTTAACTAACAGGGAAAACTCTAGAATGTTGAGTGAAGTTCAATCTCCTGCTTCTCTCCATGGGCTGATGCTGTATTTCTTCAGGGTGGCAGTCCCGGGGGATCTAAGTGGCAGTCTCAGGGCTACTGCGTGCCCGCACACTCCCTCCATCCTTTCTCCTTGTGTGATTGAGGTGATAACCACTAATGGATTCCGATGCCTGCTGCTGTTAAAGGTAGCTTTGTTTGTATAGCCGTGCCCTAACCCCACTAAAATATAGATCAAAGCCTCATCTCCCTTGGATCAGCACAAATGGAAACCTATTTAGTGCAGTACTTTTGACCAGGGGCCCATAGGGCTCTGGTCAAAAGTAATGCACTCTATGGTGAATAGGCTGCCATTTGTGATGTAGTCACAGAGAAATAGTATAAATGCCATGAGCTATGACTCTATATAGCCCTTGTATCAACAACCAAGAATTCAGTTAGGCATCACTGCCATCTATCCATAGCTCTTGGAGTAACAACCAAGGTTCCACTTTGCATCACGATTCAGCCCTCATATACATTGTGTCTCTACATGAACTACACTGATCTGAAAAACTGTAAAACTTTGGGATTAACTGTAAAACAAATTGAAATAGTCTGTTCAAGTCGCTCATCTCCGCTGGATGACCTACAGTATGCTAAGGAACGCTTTAAAAAAGCACCAATATTACATTAATCAACAACAAAGTGAAAGCCGCTCGTAAACACACAGCATGACCTGCCTGCACAGCCGTAATGGTTAGCCTGGAGGTGGAGATTTCTCATTCTCATGTAGAGCACACGTAGGCGGAGCTTTAAGACAGAGTTGCCTGTGGGGCATCGGGGAACAGCTCGCCTGGAGGCAACACGGCCGAAAAGCAAGGCTCAGAGTTAAGAGGGGAAAAATAACAACAGGAGGCAGTGCAGTCTACAGACGTACCCTGACATTTAAAAAAAACAAGAGAGTGGTCTTAGAACCAACTGCTGCACCGCATATCATTACAGCAGGGGAGAATGCTAATTCCCTACATGGTGCACTACTTTCAACCAGGGCCCACTGCCCAGTCCTCCAATGAGGTGTGTTGGGGTGAGGTGAGAGTTAGGGACAGATTGGGTCTGTTTTTAGCAGCTGGTCCAAACAGGGCAAACCAGTTTAGAACGTAGAGCTGAGGGCCCAGCTAGTCCACACAAAGCACATAGGGTCTGTCGTTCTGTCAGTCCGTAGCGTACCTCCTGCTGTTATTCTGTGCCTTCTTGCCCTCCTCCTGCTCTCTCTCTTGATTTGAAATCCTAACAACTAAAATGTTGCTTCACAGCCACAGCACCAATTATTTCTCTCCTCCTTTTGATGTGGAAGGGTGAGAGTCCCAAATGGTACTGTATTACCTATTTAAGCACTACTTTTGACCAGGGCCCATCATGTTTACATTTTTTTTGTCATTTAGCAGACTCTCTTATCCAGAGCGACTTACAGTTAGTTAGTGCATTCATGTTCATACTTTTTTTTCATACTGGTCCTCTGTGGGAATCAAACCCATTACCCTGGTGTTGCAAACACCATGCTCTACCATCTGAGCTACACGGGACTATAGCAGTCCCAAATTGGGCTATGTTTAGTCCGTTTTGGTTAGAATTTAGCTGTAGATCAGCCTGACCGCTAGTTTGCTGTACTCATTGAAAACATGAGATCCACGAAAATAATCATACATTGCATAGCCTATATTGATAAAATTATGTTGGCTTCACAGGAAATATCCACAATAAAACATTCATAAAATATTTATTATTTTTAACAAATTATGCTTGCAAGTTTTCAGATGTTCTGACAAAGGCAGAATATGATTGAAAATGGCCTGTAATCTTATCAGTGCACATTTTAAGAACTGAATTTATTACCATTTGTATTCTGTATTTCAACCTCTTACGACCAACCAGAAGCCACACAGCGACGAGCCGTGACTAACTAGGCGTATGTCGCACATCACTACTTCACAGGAGAGGCCTTTTTTGGCCTTAATAACAAACTTGTATTCATCTGTAAATATGAATAAAATTGTTAAATTACAAGCCTAGTTGATTTAGCATTTCTAGTTACAGCCTAATGTTAGCTATCTAACACTGAACCTAGTTGTTATATTTAGCTACCTGAAGATTCATACTACAGCTATGACAATGTTTTTATTGGTAGTAGTATGAATTGAGATTATGCCGGTTTATTGTTTAGCTATCTAGCTAGCTAGCTACATGTCTAAACAAAAGACTCCAATTCGCAAGTTGATTACATGACCCATCAAGTTAGCCAGGTGTGTCTGGGGGTGATTACGACCATCTATTGTATTTCATGAACTTGTGTAACTGTCTAGACAATAGTGACCCATCCACTTAGCTAGATGTGGCTGGGGGGTAGTTATAGCATTTCCTTCACATTACCCATCAATTTAGACAAGTGTGTCGGGTAAGTGTCATCTAATAATCCAGTAGGTGTACCAAAACATTCAAGGGCCATTTTCTCAAAAGTGGGGCTACAAGTTTATCAACTTTCAAAGCAGAATTACTTTTCCATTGTTCCTCAACTGCAGTGTATAATATACACTTTTCTAGCTTTCTATTTTTATCCAATGTAAAAAAACACACTTGCTACATAAGACATTTTTGTCTGAATCATTTTCTAAACGTTTTGTACTTTGTAATCTGTTCAGGTCGCAAACTATTAATTTCTAGACTTTAGGCTGTAGTAACGTTAGCTGCTTTAGATACATGGAGCTGCTAGGTAGCTAATGTTAGCTAGCTAAGGTGGGAAAGCATAGCTAACTAATTTGATAACTAACTAACTTGCTGTATGGATTAACTACCTTTCTAACTAGCTATCATAGCTCGTGAGACAGGGGCATTAATAATACACCAAGAAGGGGGGATGAGGACATGAGTTGGCCAAATGTAGCTACCTAGCTAGTTGCTGCTGGTGATTAGTCATTGGTTTGTGTGCGTGCTATTATTAGCTATGTAGCTAACTTGCTAATTTTAGCAACAACAAAAACAATCTCTAGCACATAGCGTTAACTACTCTGGGTAACGTTACCTGTAGTCAGATAGTTAGCCAGGCAGGAAAGCATTGCTAGCTGGTTTGCTAACTAACTAGCATGCTGTAGCTATCCAACTATCATAACTAACTAGCTCATAAGAACTAGCTAAGCCGCTAAGAAGGGGTAATGAGGACAATGAGTTGGCCAACTTTACACACCACACTTTTTCTGCCGTGATACATTTGAGATCCACAAATATATTCGTACAAAATTGCAGCCCATTAATTGACAGCTTCATGGAAATATCCCCAATAAAATTTTAATTAAGCCATTTTGGGGGAAAATTTAGCTTGTCAGATGTTCTGACATATAGACAGAATAATTGAGTGAAAATGGCCTGTAATCTAACAACTGAATTAACAACTGAATTACAATTTGAATTCTGTATTTTATCTGCCATTTGCTGCTGTGACATAACATTACTAAGTGTTACAAAGTGTTGGGGGCGGGGGGGGGGTAAAAGATGCACGCAAATTAATTTGCGTGCCATTTGTTCCTTTAATGACCCACATAAGCCATGGGTAAAACTTTTTTTTCAGTTTATGACAAGCAAGAGTGGGGACTGTAAGTTAAACATTTTGTAATTTGATATTGTTGTTCAGGTTGCAAACTATTCTAGGCTAGCTACTCTGGATACCTGCAAAATGCTAGATAGCAAGCTAGCTACAAGGCAAGAAATCATAGCTAACTGATTTGCTAACTGAGGTGTTAGCGCACACTTTTTCTGCAGTGATACATATTGATTACTGCACCATTTGTATTAGTCATACATTTTTAAAACGAGCAAATCAAGAATCAGCCTTTTCAAATTGAGTTGAAACGTTCACCCCCTCTCTGCCCCTCCTGCTTTTGCATGTGCACGTGTGTGTCTGTGTGCACTCTTATGTTGTAACAGTGTTGATTTACAGACAATTCCTTTGACCTTATGGCTTGGGTTTTTCTCTGACATGCACCGTCAACTGTGAGACTTTATATAGACAGGTGTGTGCCTTTCCAAAGCATGTCCAGTCAATTGAAAGGACGATCATTGGAAACAGGATGCACCTGAGCTCAATTTCGAGTGTCATAGCAAAGGGTATGAATAATAGACTCACATCAACCATCTCCAATCCAAAATTAAATCCAGAATTGGCTTCCTATTTCGCAACAAAGCCTCCTTCACTCATGCTGCCAAACATGCCCTTGTAAAACTGACTATCCTACCGATCCTTGATTTCGGCGATGTCATTTACAAACTAGCCTCCAACACTCTACTTAGCAAATTGGATGTAGTCTATCACAGTGCCATCCGTTTTGTTACCAAAGCCCCATACACTACCCACCACTGCGACCTGTATGCTCTCGTTGGCTGGCCTTCATTATATATTCGTCGCCAAATCCACTGGCTCCAGGTCATCTATAAGTCATTACTAGGTAAATCCCCGCCCTATCTCAGCTCACTGGTCACTATAGCAACACCCACCCGTAGCATGCGCTCCAGCAGGTATATCTCACTGGTCACCCCCAAAGCCAACACCTCCTTTGGCCGCCATTCCTTCCAGTTCGCTGCTGCCAATGACTGGAACGAATTGCAAAAATCACTGAAGCTAGAGGTTCCTATCTCCCTCACTAACTTTAAGCGTCAGCTGTCAAAGCTGCTTATCGATCACTGCACCTGTATATAGCCCTTCTGTAAATAGCCCACACTACTACCTCATCCCCATATTTATTTTTGTTATTTTTCACAAATCTTGCACTCCAGTATCTCTATTTGCACATCATAATTTGCACATCCTTCATTCCTGTGTTAATGATGATAATCTGTAATTTGTCTCACCACTATGGTCTATTTATTGTCCTACCTCTTAACCTTACTGCATTTTGCACTACATTTTGCACTCTGTATATAGACTTTCCATTGTGTTTTTGACCATGTTTGTTTACTGTGTAACTCTGTGTTGTTTTTGTCGCACTGCTTTGCTTTGTCTTGGCCAGGTCGCAGTTGCAAATGAGAACTTGTTCTCAACTGACCTACCTGGTTAAATAAAGGTGAAAAAAAAAAAAAAAAAAAAAAAAAAAAATTATTAATTTTATTTTATTTGAAATGAATTTGTAAAATAAAAAAATTAAAACAGTTTTCTCTTAGCCATTATGGGTTATTGTGTGTAGATTGCTGAGGATTTTTATTTATTCAATACATTTTAGAATAAGGCGGTAACGGAACAAAATGTGGAAAGATTTATGGTCTGAATACTTTCCGAAGGCACTGTACTTAAGTATTAAAAGTAAATGTAATTGCTAAAATATACTTACGTATCAAAAGTAAAAGTACAAATCTTTTCAAATTCTTTATATTAAGCAAACCAGACATCACTATTTTCTTGTTTTTAAAATTCACAGATATCCAGTGGCTATCTCCAACACTATCTTCTTCTTCATATCGCAAGTAACTGAAAGTTGCATACACCACCACCTACTGTCCTGTCCTCTACTGGAATGTGAGGCCAGTCAATGCCTCTCTATTAATCTATTACTCTTATATAGCCCTGTGTTTTTTGCCCTACTGTTCTAGATTGTCAATTCGTTACAAATTGTGACACAAAAATGGAGGGGAAAAAGGGGAGAATTTGCCATACCATCTAAACACTACACCCATTGAAACCTATTCCACTACTCTGCCCTATCTGATCCTTCTCCAGGACGGCAGCCTGGTAGGACAGGACACAGTTGTTCAATACACTTTGTAACTTTGTAAAGTGTCATACGCCCATAGTTCTCTGAAGCTGCCACCAAAACATTTACTGTAGTGTGAGGCCAGTCTACCTATTCATTTATTTCTCATATCTAGCCCTGTGTTACAGACCCTATGAGACTACCTAAACTATCTAAACTGGAACAACCAGTTCAGTAACGGGTGAAATAAATCCAAGTAACACATTGGATTAGGTTAGAAAATGCTTATAAATTATATATGAGTAGCATAAGATTAATTCATGTACACACAAAATATTTACATAATCTACCTGCAATAGAGCATGCTGGGAAATATGATCATAATGGGCATGGTTTTGGTTCAAAATGATGAGTTCCTGTATTAGGGTAAAACTAGGCCCTCCAAAACTAGGCCCTCAAAATAGTAGTGATGTTACATTTGATACCGGAGCTCCGAGGCATGCAGCAAAATTGCTAAGCAGCTAACTTCAAAGCAGTGTGCCGAAGTACGTCATCAATGACATCCAATGCTTTGTTTGATGCTTTTTCAAACCGTGTGGTGCAAAATGCATGATCCCACTGATTTTGCTGTGGTTCCAGTGCTTTCTTCGATTTCAAGCTGCTTTCAAACACAACCTCTACTGGACACCTTACTTCCAAATATAGTTAGGATTTTGTGCATGTAGTTTCACCTGACCTGTAGCTTAGCAGGTAGAGTAAGAAACTATGGAACATTCAGAGATGTGAGGGTATGAGGTCAAAACCTGTTGAAGGCACACTATTTAGAATTAGTTTTATGTGAAACCACACTGCACTGTAATTTGGTTTATTTAGTATAGTATAAGCTTTGGTCTAAGCATCCTAAATAATGGCATAGATGTTTATTTTTATTTTTTTTAAAGTAAACTTGAAGGCAGAGAAGGGAAGCATGATGTGGTATTCCAACTGATTATAGGCTACTAAAGCCAAAACGTCTATCTGATAATCACACGCAACTATTTATTGCTGACCAGCAGATGTCACTAATGTGTATTGTGAACCGATAATGAAGCTCTGAGTAATGAACAGTTTTTCAGCACAATTTGATAAAAGCTCCAAAGCCTCGGTTTCCTATCACTACAAAATAGGGCCTCATGAAATACATATGGTATTTTGTTAAATAATAAAAAAATGTAGCGATAACATATTCACTTAGGATCTGACTTGAAGTCCATAGGACCGAAAATGGATGAATGCAACAACCATGTCTCTATCACTGACAAATACAGTCATGGGTGATAACTCTACAATTTACTTGAAAGGCAAGGCACTTCGGGAAATATTTGAATAAGGCTTTATACTAAGCAGTGTATTCATTTAACACTGTTCGGTGTCTGTATGGGCCCACCGACTCAACACTTCAGTGTTGATTTAACACTCTCAGTGTAAAATAGTTGTTGTTTTTAACACTGGAGAATTTGCTGTGTAAAGTAAAAAAAGTGTGAAAATCAATATAGTATTGATGAAGACCCCTATCAGATAAGCCATCTGATTCTCTTTCCCTCTTCATCTTTACCCTATGGAACTCTGGCTGTGAAATATTTTGTAATGAAAGAACACTTCTAAACTTCTGTGTGTGAGTGTGGGTGTGCGTGTGGGTGTGCGTGTGTGTGTGTGTGTGTGTGTGTGTGTGTGTGTGTGTGTTTTTAAGAGAGAGGGAAATCAAGATTGAGAGAGAAGGTGTGTGTGTGAGAGAACGAGAGAAACAGAGAACGAGAGATAGAGAGAGACTGAGCGAGTAAGAGAGATGGTGAGTGAGAGAGACAGAGAGAGAGAGAAAGAGAGAGCACTGTACTGTATGCACATTACCACTTTCTCTCAGTTCACCAGAAGAACTCTGAAAAGAAGAGGGAGGAGAGCACAGCTCAGTATAAATTATGTTAATTTGATCTCAGATCCTCATCTGTAAGACAGAGCTCATGAAAATTGGTACAGATCTGAAGCGCACAAAGTGTTGGCTTGAAGCTCAGAGGAGCTGGAGCCCAGTCAAAGACAAGGGATTGAAGGATAAAGAGAGAGATGGAAGAGAACGGATGGATAGATGAAACTAGTTTCTGGGAAAGTGGGAGGGTGGGAAGCTCGACAGCATAAACCTGTAAAAGATGATCCAGTGTACAAATCACTATAGACCTGTATCTTATCTTTCTCGCGGGATATGGAGAACAATCGGCAATGGAGCGGCTGGCGTGATCTAAAGCTTTCCATCAGAGATTCCTCATGTCCGCCGGTTGTAAAACACAGCTTATTTTACACCTTTGTTTTTTTTTCTCTCCTGTCCCCTCCTCTCTCTTTCTCTTCAATTCAAGACGTGCTGGGAGAGGAGAGAGTATCCCAATATCCTCTCCCTGCCATTCCTACCCATCCCTCGATCCCTCAGCAGCTTCTGTGTGAGTGAGCCAGGCTAAACAAAAGACATGGAAGAGGCACATGGGAGTCTCACCCTCCATAACTCCACCAGCACACATGCAAATAGTCCAAGTAGCCATTTGATTAGCTGTTCAGTCTTATGGCTTAGGGGTAGAAGCTGTTAAGAATCCTTTTGGACCTAGACTTGGTGCTCCGGTACCGCTTGCTGCGTGGTAGCAGAGAGAACAGTCTATGACTTTGGTGGCTGGAGTCTGACCATTTTTAAGGCCTTCCTCTGACACCGCCTGGCATAGAGGCCCTGGATGGCAGGAAGCTGGGAGAAGTGTTGCTTGAACAGGATTTATTTCTATACAGGAAACCAGTCTTTACTCCCAACTTTTCAGTCAGCTTATTAATGTATGTTTTAACACTAGAACCGCTAAGTTTTGACTGCTCATTCGTATTTTATATAACTCCCCCTTCCATCCTTGACTTTTCCTAAATAAGTCGATATAACACACCGTCGGTGTTAGAATCTTAATATCACATACAGAGCTGGAGTTATAACCAGTTTTAGCAGGGCATGTCATTTTTTGGAATGGTTTCCCCCCTTTGCCCCTACTTCTCCCAACAGTAGGGCCTGCTCCGCTCCTTCTCCTGACAGTTGAAAAAGTATTGTTCAGCTGATAATCACCCCGATAATTGCCTTGAATCTGAACCTAAACTATACCAAAACCTATTTCACACATATAACAACAGATTAAATAAATTAAGTAATGTATGATGGGGAGAAAATGGGAGAATGGGTGAGCTGATGAGCGAGATTAAGTGATCAATGCATAATTATGTAATCACCAATTGTGAATGAAGAACAGGGTGGGCCATTCAATTGTAATGATCCATTCTAATTATAATCTTACAATGGAATGTACCCTATATCAGTCCACTGAATCAAAGCAGTCAGTAGGCTACACGGTGAGTAGGCTACATTAATTGTACATGCTAAACGGCTTTCAATATCTGGGAAAATATTCACATTGGGTAGCAGGTGAGCTAGTGTCAGAGAATGTGGTGATGAGGCTTGTGGAACCTTACTTTGGCAAGGGGAGAAATTTCCCATGTCATTGGTGAACAAGTCGCTTGCAAAGAAAATAAGTCTGGCCGGCACCATGAACAAAGTAAGATGGGAGCTCCTTCCCTCTGCTCAAAACAGACACCTGCACAGCCATTGTACTCCACAACAGTGCTGAAGAATGATAAGACCTTCGTGTTTTGGGCACTGGTCACCAGCATACCAGCATATATCCAACAATTGGAACTTTTAGTAACCCACAATCTGCAATCAGAATGACTGCCAGGATTATCCCGGATCCAAATGTCCAACATGTCCATCTTGGAGGTAATACTTTGTACATGAATGTGCATTAGACCTAGCTGGAGTCTGCCGTAGAGCGTACAGTCTGAAAGGGGAGCAGACTAGCAGAGTAAACAGTATTAATGAGGGGAAGTAACTCAACAGGAATTTGATTACTGATTTTGGCACCTCTTGAACTGAGATAATTTCTAGCAGAACATATATGGGAATAAGTACTAATGACAGAAATTACCTGGGAGCTTGGGCTGTCAGAGAGTCACTGGGTTAGCGACTGTGCTATGTTTGCAGAGAGACGCTGTGTTCCGTGGCCGTTTGGGTGGAATTGAAACAATCCTACCACTTCCAAAACCGTTCCAAATTGTCAATGAATGCCACTTTCACTGCTGCACAGTATGTTATCAGCCAATTGTGTATTTGGAGGAGTCTGCTGTAGCGGTTATTTATTTATTTAACCTTTATTTAACTAGGCGACTCAGTTAAGAACAAATTCTTATTTACAATGATGGCCTATCCCTGCCAAACCTGGACGACGCTGGGCCAATTGTGCAGCGCCCTATGGGACTCCCAATCATGGCCGGATGTGATGCAGCCTGTATTCGAAATAGGGACTGCAGTGATGCCTCTTGCACTGAGATGCAGTGCCATAGACCATTTGCGCCACTCTGGTGCACGACCTATTGAGAGTAGCGGACACTAAAGAAGTAGCTGCTTGCCTGCATACTTTCTGGCTCCGATCAGGTCCATGAAGTCTTGTTTCAGGTTTTTGGAGCTACCTTGATTAATGTCATAAGAACCCACATGTACTGTATTACCAGAGAGTCAGCCTCAGGTCACAGCTTCTAGATTGTGCGAAGCATCACTAAAAGATCATGGATTTTTACTCCAGGAAAGGACAGGGTTTTGGTATTCTCAATAGAAACATGTCTTACCATGGAGTTACCCACAACAACACAAGGGAGGTACACCTTGTGGCGAGTGGCGCTTTTGTCTTGAGGGGTGCTGCCCCTGAGAGGAGGGCTGTCACGGAGGGGTGACTAGGGCCTCTGTTGGCTCGGTGCACCGATGCCCCCGTAGAGTGGTGGTGTGGGGGGCCCTTTTGTAGACAGGCCGATGGAACATGTGCACTTTCATGTGCCTTAGTAACAAACTTGTATGCCATCTGTAAATACCAATAAAATTGTTTAGTTGTTTAGCCACAGAAAAAGACAGCAACCTTCCCGCTAGCCATAATTGGCTGAGTAAATGAGTGGGCTGGACATGCCGAGTGTCAGGCTCTGGCCATAGAGAAGCTTTGCTATGCATGACCTCTAATTAGGGACCCTACTTAATTGTCTATGTTCCACTCCTTTGGCGTGGTTCATTGTTATGTTATGTTGTATGTCCTGTGTTCGTGCTAAGTGTG
Organism: Thymallus thymallus; assembly: GCA_023634145.1. Taxonomy (NCBI): domain Eukaryota; kingdom Metazoa; phylum Chordata; class Actinopteri; order Salmoniformes; family Salmonidae; genus Thymallus; species Thymallus thymallus. The sequence continues at coordinate 11,020,792 of CM042418.1, forward strand.
TTATTTTATTATCTATTGCATTTATTATTTTGTATGGTTCGCATCCTGTCGAGTTTATTTAATTTAATAAACGATGTCGAACTATCGATACGCTGCGCCTTGGTCTCTCTACACACCCGAACGTGACACCGAGAGATGAGTTCGGATTGGTCTGCCATATACTTGGTTCTGTCTATTTGAGCTAGTCAGTATGTGTAGGAAACCTATTTTGAAATGTAAGGCGTAGTAAAACTGCTTAAGTGTTGCTCTCCACTTTCTGGAGTACCACGTTCTGAAATCTAAAATAGCTAAGGAGATGGAGAAAACACCTGTCTCCGTATTACATCTTCAAACTAAGGGCAACCATGGAAGGTTGCTGGATCGAATCCCCGAGCTGACAAGGTAGAAATCTGGCAGTTAACCCACTGTTCCCTGGGTGCCGAAGATGTGGATGTCGATTAAGGCAGCCCCCTGCACCTCTCTGATTCAAAGGGGTTGGGTTAAATGCGGAAGACACATTTCAACAACTGAATAGTATCCCCCTTTCCCTTAACTATGGCATCCGTGACAGGGAGACACGTACGTACATGATGATGTATACGGGTCAGATATTACACGTTTCTAATTTTGACAGAAAGTGATTTCATTTCAAGTTAAAGTGTACTGTTAGCTAGCTAGCTAACATTAGCTGGGTGGCTCGCTAGCTAACGTTACGTGTATGATCTTATTAATCGTATCTCAGAGCCATTTGCTTTGCTAGTTATAGCCTAATGTCAGCTAGAACCTGGTTGATTAGCTACCTGCAGATTCATGCAGGGTAGTAACGTCATGAGTTGGGATTATGGTTCATTGTTTATCTGGCTAAGTAGCTACATGTTTTAACAAAAGACTCCACTATGCAAGTATCCAATTTAATAGGATGCCACTGTGACAACTGTTGATAGCCAGAGCAAATTTACCTGCTACGTCTATCAACAGTTGTCACAGTGATATTTTATTGAAATGGTTACTTGCATAGTGGAGTCTTTTGTTAAGACAGTTAGTAAATATTTTCTTAACTCTATTTTCTTAAAACTGCATTGTTGTTAAGGGCTTGTAAGTAAGCATTTCATGGTAAGGTCAACACCTGTTGTATTCGCCGCATGTGGCAAATACAATTTGATTTGATGAATATGCCATCTGCCCATCATTTCATTTAAAGTACTCCAAAGATATTTTCCATCATTCTTTATATCTTTGATCTTGGCTTAAAAAATACAGTTTATTCTTCTTTTTGTTGAGTTTAGTCACATAATTTCTGAATTGCAGGCAATCAGACTTATTGGCTATCTCTTTCAACCATACAGATTTTCAATTCCTCATCAATCCATGGAGCCTTTACAGTTCTAACAGTCTGTTAACAGGTGCAGCGTCTGGATGCTCTTTATTATTTACATCAGACCAACAAATAATCTGCATAAGAGTCAAAGCTAAATCTTTTGTATGATCTTTTGTACTCCATTTTAGGCCCAGTTTTTGGATCTTTGGCTTTCCTGGATATAGCCACTATATTGTGATCACTGCATCCAATGGGTACGGATACAGCTTTAGAACAAAGTTTTACAGTATTAGTAAAAATGTGATCGATACATGAGGATGGTCTTGTTCCTGTAGTGTTTGTAAACACCCTGGTAGGTTGATTAATAACCTGAACCAGATTACAGGCAATGGTTATAGTGAGAAGCTTGTAATGGACGTACACAAAATAGTCCAAATTGGTGAAGTAAAAAAAATTATAAACGGAAAGGTTGTGCGTGCATATGTTTTCACCCCCTTTGCTATGAAGCCCCTAAATAAGATCTGGTGCAACCAATTACCTTCAGAAGTCACATAATAAGTGTCACATGATCTCAGTATATATACACCTGTTCTGAAAGGCCCCAGAGTCTGCAACACCACTAAGCAAGGGGCACCACCAAGCAAGTGGCACCATGAAGACTAAAGAGCTCTCCAAACAGATTGATTTATTTTATTTGAAATTGTATTCCGATATTGTGATATTTGTTCTACTGTTACACTGGTGTCTTGCAAATGATATGAAATTCGGATCTGATTTTGTGTTCATACGCGTATGGCGGGTGTTCTGCAGTGACGTCTAAAACACTTTGAATTAATCAGCATCTTGGAGAGTGCTGTATATTTCACCACTATAGATAGAAGGCTACTTGGCTGGTTACTCTGTCTGCTGCGCTGTTGTGTTTGTCACTTCTTTTCTCATGTGTTCCGGTACCTCAGACCCCCCCGGATAGCACCTCCTCTCACGCTCACTATGTGTTCCGGGACCTCCCGATTTTCAAATTAAGCACTCCAAGTAGATGGTGAAAGGTGGTAACCAGGAAACCAGGAGCAGCACATACTGTAACACTTTGTGTCCCGGTGGTGTGGGACCCAGCAACAGCGTTGTCATTCCAAGCTACTGTGTGTGGCGAGTATTGGCCTCCTTCCGTGATCCGCTGCACTCTAAATGATGCTGGGTTAAAAAGAACCCAACGCTGGGTAAATAGTGGACAGAACTCATATTGGGTTATTTTTTACACAGACAGTTCTGATCCACCAGGTTACATCAGAAGACTGGAGGCATGCCTTATTAGGGGTGTGGCTTCCAGAAGTTTTTTCTTGTCACCCATGAGAGTCATTCTGGTTCTTCTGTTTTGTTGTATTGTCAAAGTCAGAGCTTTGAACAACCTACCTGCCCCCTTTTGTTCCATGCAGGCTGAAGACCTAGCTAGCCAGTAACTAACAACACACAGATAAAAGGGGAAATATATAAGTATCTTTAACATAGATCTGTAGCGTGAACTTTCAATGATATTTGCTGACATCCTACAGTCAATCATTGTCACCAGTAGAGTAGCTATCTAGCTATATAAACCACGCCCCTTTGCAAACACACCTTCTCCGGCTTTGGTTACAAGGCGGTACTTATTTCAATTAGAAAATATGATGTTACCATTTGTGGATTAAAATGAGAGTTAGGGTGGTCAACCTATCCCCTTAATAATCCTGCCTCCTGAATCCAAGTGTTTGACATTGGGGAGGGGACCAGTAACTTTATGCTAAAACTTTATCAATGTAGAAGCAACAGTAATTTTTCATATTTTGGTCATCGTTGATCCGCAAATGTAAATGTTTTATGCAGAGGCACTTCAGAAACTCATACTCTTGTATAAGGCTTAGTAAAGCTACAAAAGTGTCAGTTCTTTATCATGTTTGACAATACAACAGAACAGTGTAACTGGAATAACATTTACTCTCACATGTGGCCAAAAATAACTGTCTGAAAGCCACACCCCTACTAAGCCACACCTTCAGTCTTCTTGTCTGATCCAGTGGATCATAGTTCAACCCAACTTAAAGTCAACAATGGGTTGTTTATGATCCAAATGGTTGAGTCAAAATAACCCAACGTGTGTTTTGCCCAATATTTACCCAAATTGGGTTGTTTTAACCAAGTAGCTAGCTGTATATATCTTGAATATGTCTAGCTGTATATGTCTTCTATATGTCTAGCTGTATATGTCTTGTATATGTCTAGCTTTATATGGTTTGTGTATGACTAGCTGTATATATCTTGTATACAGTGGGGAGAACAAGTATTTGATACACTGCCGATTTTGCAGGTTTTCCCACTTACAAAGCATGTAGAAGTCTGTAATTTTTATCATAGGTACTCTTTAACTGTGAGTGACAGAATCTAAAACAAAAATCCAGAAAATCACATTGTATGATTTTTAAGTAATTCATTTGCATTTTATTGCATGACATAAGTATTTGATACATCAGAAAAGCAGAACTTAATATTTGGTACAGAAACCTTTGTTTGCAATTACAGAGATCATACGTTTCCTGTAGTTCTTGACCAGGTTTGCACACACTGCAGCAGGGATTTTGGCCCACTCCTCCATACAGACCTTCTCCAGATCCTTCAGGTTTCGGGGCTGTCGCTGGGCAATATGGACTTTCAGCTCCCTCCAAAGATGTTCTATTGGGTTCAGGTCTGGAGACTGGCTAGGCCACTCCAGGACCTTGAGATGCTTCTTACGGAGCCACTCCTTAGTTGCCCTGGCTGTGTGTTTCGGGTCGTTGTCATGCTGGAAGACCCAGCCACGACCCATCTTCAATGCTCTTACTGAGGGAAGGAGGTTGTTGGCCAAGATCTCGCGATACATGGCCCCATCCATCCTCCCCTCAATACAGTGCAGTCGTCCTGTCCCCTTTGCAGAAAAGTATCCCCAAAGAATGATGTTTCCACCTCCATGCTTCACGGTTGGGATGGTGTTCTTGGGGTTGTACTCATCCTTCTTCTTCCTCCAAACACGGCGAGTGGAGTTTAGACCAAAAAGCTCTATTTTTGTCTCATCAGACCACATGACCTTCTCCCATTCCTCCTCTGGATCATCCAGATGGTAATTGGCAAACTTCAGACGGGCCTGGACATGCGCTGGCTTGAGCAGGGGGACCTTGCGTGCATTGCTGGATTTTAATCCATGACGGCGCAGTGTGTTACTAATGGTTTTCTTTGATAGAGTGGTTCTGGGCTGATCCCTCACCTTCCTCATGATAATTGATGCCCCACGAGGTGAGATCTTGCATGGTGCCCCAGACCGAGGGAGATTGACCGTCATCTTGAACTTCTTCCATTTTCTAATAATTGCGCCAACAGTTGTTGCCTTCTCACCAAGCTGCTTGCCTATTGTCCTGTAGCCCATCCCAGCCTTGTGCAGGTCTACAATTTTATCCCTGATGTCCTTACACAGCTGTTTGATTGAGTGTGTGGAGTCTGTTTGATTGAGTGTGTGGACAGGTGTCTTTTATACAGGTAACGAGTTCAAACAGGTGCAGTTAATACAGGTAATGAGTGGAGAACAGGAGGGCTTCTTAAAGAAAAACTAACAGGTCTGTGAGAGCCGGAATTCTTACTGGTTGGTAGGTGATCAAATACTTATGTCATGCAATAAAATGCAAATTAATTATTAAAAAATCATACAATGTGATTTTCTGGATTTTTGTTTTAGATTCCGTCTCTCACAGTTGAAGTGTACCTATGATAAAAATTACAGACCTCTACATGCTTTGTAAGTAGGAAAACCTGCAAAATCGGCAGTGTATCAAATACTTGTTCTCCCCACTGTATGTCTAGCTGTATATGTCTTGTATATGTCTAGCTCTATATGTCTTGTATATGTCTAGCTGTATATGTCTTGCCTTGTATGTGTGTTTTATTTAAGTTCTACAAGTGTTCAGTTGTCCTTGTCATTTGTTTTTAGAAAACAGTAAGTTTTTAATTGTGAATTTATGTGGTCAGTATTTTTTATCATGCAGCAAGTAGTCCAAGTCATCAATGGTTTTGTTACTCCGGCAATGTTAATACTGGTGGGAGACAAAAAATCATATCACTGAAATGCATTGAAATCACTTATTAGTGTCATAGTGTTTGGCATTTCCAAACCAAGTTTTCATTTTATTACTTCTAACTCAATATTATTGTGTATTCATTTCTCTAGTTTCATCAGGAAAAGGGAAAATACTTGTAAAGAGTGTAATGTCTGCCGTTCTGTATGAACACAAGTTTCCTGCAAACCCTTTGTTAGTGGGACCAGTTACAGAATGTTGGACCAGACAATATGATTCAACCAAAGATTTTTTGGGATCTATTACTGGGAGTTACAGGATATGTACTATTTTGTGTAGCACAGATAATTTTCAACCAATCTTAGCTTGGTGATAGAGTCTTCATCGTCGATTCATGGAATCAGGAGTAGAAAAAGCTCTTGTTATTAAAATAAAAACTTTTTTGCTCCATAAAGTAATCCAACAATGTGTACGCCACCAATGTGGTTATTTCAAGTCTTATCTCATTGATCAAGACAGGTGGGTTTCCACCAGAGTTGCCAAGTCCGCTTATAGGACTTGAAAAAATCACGGGTCGCGGGTTACATTTTTTGGGGCTTGTTTTAAAAACACTTGTTAGTCAAATCTGACAAGCCACCTTTTTTTACATTTATGGTCGCTATTTTCCCCAAACGCATTGATTGACACTGTCTGCTCACATCCTCACAATAATATCAGTAGTGTTGTGTAATTCCCTCTACTACAAATCCCCACGTGGACCTATCCCGCCCCCTCCTCCCCCATTGGAGAAAAATCACATTGGAATTCCAAGTGATGACACAGTAGTAGTACAGTAGTGATGATGAGTCATCATTGATGAAATTACATGAAACAGCACTAGATACATTTCCACAAACGATTCCGCCAACAAAGTGGTCCAAGTATGGCAAAAAGTACAACAAAGACTGGGAAAAAGATAAAGAACTTAAAGACTGGGTACGTCAAGTGGTCGGTGATGACAGTAAAGCTCTGTGCAGATACTGCAAAGCAGAGATTCGGGCGCACCATGCAGACCTACTGCAACATGCTAGCACAGACAAGCATAGTAGGAATGCCAAGCCATTTTCCTCAACATGGCTAACAGACATTGGTTTTACCTTGTCAAATCCTTCGACCACAACTCAAAAGGCTGAGCTTCAGCTAGCTAGCTATATAACTTGCCACACAGCAGTTAGTTCAGTCGATCACTTGGGTGAATTAGTAAGTTCGGCCTTTGAAAAGGACTTGAGCATCCATCGTACAAAATGTACAGCACTTATCAGCAATGTCATAGCCCCCTGCATGTTTAAAGATTTGCTAAAAGATATCGAAGAGTCTCAGTATTCACTGGTAATCGACGAGAGCACAGATGTCGCCGCGGTAAAGCAGCTGTGTGTGCAGTAGTACGTTACTTCAGTGTCTCATTGAACAAACATTTTCTAAATTTTTAGGCTTAGTGGAAATGCAGGGAGAAAAGGCAGAAGCAATCGCGACAACACTGACTCAGTTTCTCGACAGCATCGGTCTTGATTTCAAGAAGTGTGCAGGCATCAGAACCGATGTCATGGTTGGAAGGAAAAACTCTGTTTATACTCACCTTCTCAAAAAGAACGAGAAACTACAACTGTGTGTCATTCCATTCAACTTTGTGCTAGCAATGCCATTGAAACACTGCCTCGCAATCTTGAGTTTTTAATTTCACACTTGCACAACTGGTTTTATCACAGTGCACTGAGGCGCAGAGAATATGCCAAAATCAACCAATTAATCAATCACGGTGAAACGCCACTGATGCTAGCGCTGCTTTCAGGTACTAGATGGGTCTCCCTACATGAATGCTGTGTGCGTGTACTAGGGCAGTGGGACGAGCTGAAGTTACATTTCCAGCTTTGCAAAATGATGCTATGATGCAGAAGTGCTCTAACAGATGTACTGTGATCCTGTGAACAAACTGTACCTGAGTTTCTCATGCCCATCTTACGCAAGTTTTCTAGAGTCAACAAGTTGTTCCAACTCGAAACTGGCAATGCTTTCAAAATGCTGGACTACCTACAGTCATTTCTTCGTACACTTATCTCAAGAGTAATCACACCCAGTTTGGATGACACAGCCAATCAACTACCTGTGTGTGCTGTTAACTTCGGGGTGCAGTTTAATATTGCTCTTGGACATGCAAAGCTTGACAGCACTCTTGAAACAAACATGAAGAACAGATGCCGGGACTTCCATCTGGAAGCAGCAAAGCAGGTGCAGAATAGGCTCCCAGCAAATGTCAATACATGGAAATCCATGGCATCATTCAGCCCATCGGTGATCACATAACAAACCCCAGTTAGGCTCAGTATCCATGCTGAAAATGTACACAGGTAATCTTGGGGCCCTGAATGCACAGTATCAGGCAATCAACTTCCAGGAGTGGAAAACAAAGGATGACTGTCAAGCAGAACAGTTCTGGGTCGAAGTTCTGAACGACAAGGACAGCAGTGGGGAGCAGTGTTTTAAAGATCTGGCCCTGTTTGCGCTGGCCTTTCTCGCAATGCCCCTGAGCAATGCCAACGTCAAACTTTTTTTTTTCTCTCAAATTAACCATGTGAAGTCCAAACTGCGGAACAGAATTGGCCAAAAGAGTATACTGTGCGTTCGCTACGGCCTAAGAAGACTAGGGATTTGCTGCAAGGACTTTGTCCCAAGCCAGGAGATGTTGCAGCGCTTCAATGTTGGGATGTACAGAGATGGAGAGGAGACAGGGGAGACGATGGATGGTGCAAGGGAGGAGAGGGGTGACCTTCTTTTATAAGGTAAACATAATACCATTTTGTTATAAATATGTTGCTATGTTTTGCGCTCCCCCTTAGTGCTCCTGTCCTTTTCTCCTTTTCCATCTATCTTTTTTTAGCTTGATGATGTTAAAATAAATGTTTTTACTTTTCAAACTCTGAGTGGTTTCAGTTTAATATGTTGCAGGCTCATTTATTGACCGTAACAGGTTATAATAATATTGGGTTTGTTTTTGAAGCTGCGGTTGCTTGTTTGTCTCGCGGGAGTTGGCAACACTGGTTTCCACCCCAAAGTGCTGCATGTCATGATGACAAACACCTAGCCTGTGTTGGGCTAATGGGGTTTAGCCAGTGTAAGGCTTGTGTGGGCTTGGTGTGGGCTAGCCGATGTTGGGCTAAGTGTGGGTTGGCCCATGTTGGCTGGTGTGGTTTAGCCCATGTTAGGCTGGTGTGGGCTTGGTGTGGGCTAGCCCATGTTGTGCTAAGTGTGGGCTAGCCCGTGTTGTGCTGATGTGGAATTGGTTTGGACTACCCTGTGTTGGGCTTCTTGTGGGCTAACCTGTGTCGGGCTGGTGTGAGCTTACTATGGGCTAGCCCTTGCCCATCTTCCCCACGGAATACCCACATGGGGCTAATGGGGTCAAGTTTGCTGGTTTAGCTAAAAAGTATACAAACATATACAGTACATGCACCCACATTTCCGTCCAAGTCCAGAACTGGGCAGACTCCAGTGATCACTATCAAACACATCAGCACGTGGCCAACCATAAGGGGCAAGTGTTCTTTCAACATAACATTGGCAACAAATCCGGTCGGTCTTGCTGTCTGCCGTACGATTGGAGAGAGTGCAACTGCACAGCTGTGTCTCTGTGCATGACAATCCTCCCTAGGTGATTATCCCGTGTTAGTGGGCAAGAGGGCATGATCGAAATGAAATCCCACTTACACAAAACTCATACCTATACCTTTTAGTACATTTTGGCAATGGAACGTTTCTGAATAATATCAATTTCAACCAGAGAAGTTGGTTCATGCATTCAGTTGATTTTTAAGGTTAGGAGGACACCATGAGTAGGCTAAGAGCAGGGTCAACAGTCATTATTATAAAGCCAGGTCACAATGGTTGTGAAACAAATGATCCTATCATGGCAGGTGGGCGAGGTAAAGGTAGCAAACACAATGTTGGTGTTGGCTAAAAGAGAAACAGACAGATGGCAGAAATCACAGCTTGAGGGGGAGCTGTGTTTAGTTTGTTCTGCTCTTCCTCCACACCAGCATCCCTCTATTTCTCTCTTTCTTTCTCTCACTCTTTCTCTCCCTCCGGCTCAGCCTCCAAATCCCTGTTTTGCCATGGAGGCGAGGAGCAAGGCGAGGAGCCGGGGGCTTGTGTTTAACATCTTGGTTCTTCTCGCCTATCATCGGCCACTGTGGGGAGGAGAGGCTTGGTGGGCTTGGCAGGAGCAGCGCTCCAAGATCAACATGAGGTGATGGCCATCTGGCCTGTGGAAAATAGCAAATACCACACGCTGCTCTGGGTTCTGTCTGTCTGCCTCAGAAATTGCACCCTATTCCCTATGAAATGCACTACTTTTGACCAAAGCAATATAGGGAACAGGGTGCCATTTGGGACGAAGTCTCTGCCCCTCTCCAACCATTCCCCACTGACCCAACACACAAACAAACCCACCATCAACCACCATTATAACACCCAGATTAAATCAAATAAACAATCTGTCCTGGCTGTGTATGGAAGAGGTGGTGTGTCCTGAAAGCTTGCCTTAAACAGAGAGTTGATTCTCTTTGTCCTCTCTTATTTATAGAACCGTTTATCTGCAAGAGGAATACACTGTGGAAGGCCAGGCCATACAGGGGGTTCAGTCATTCAGGGAATAAAGAGTTTGTGAAACAGTCAAGGCTCTGCTTGTTTTTCCATATACTGTGGTATGGAAGTGCCTCTGTCGTGATGCATTGTTATTCCTTGCAAGCCAGCTACCTATGATCTGTTAAAGCCATCTCAAACCTAGTATGAGCCATGCTGTCAGGGCTATCTGACAAGGCTCATTGGAAGAGAGTAGAAGACACTGTCAGGTATTTGGTCTCAGGTCTAGTCTACACAATGTTCGTGTCCCAAGGCATAAATCAAGTGTGCTTTCTCTTGACTTTGGTATTTCCTCCTGAAACAACCTTGGCATAGGAAATGGCTGCTAGGAAGGTAGCGTGGTGGGGGTCTAAGTCGTGGGAGGAGAGAGCTAAGTTTGAAATTGTATGAAATATTCCACAGCAGGAGGTGGCCAGTTCTCAATAGTTCTTTAAACATTTGAGAAAGGAATCTGTTTGTCAACCCGAAGGGTATGGTAAAACTCTGAGTGAGGAATTATTTTGTGTAAGGTCTGTGATATGCCATGGCCTGTGTTCAAAATGGCACTCCATTCCCTACATAGTGCTCTTCAGTCTCTTTCTCTCTCTCCATTTACTTTCTCTCTTGGTATACTCTATCTATAACCATGTTACGCTCTCTCCATCTTCACTCTATCTATCGGTCTCTGGTGTTAATAGTTTGAAAGCGGTCTACTTGTAAAATCAATTCCCTGCCTGTTTAACAAATTGACGGCGATTGTGAAGCCATGTGTAATTCATTCCCAGGCCGGATCCATCACCCAATCGATCACATTGACATCTGAATGCTTCCGCGTTTCGATGCATGTTTATCACAGTGCCACAGCAGAGAACTGATACGCGGGAGACAAGAGAGATGAGCTTGATAGAACATTCCCTCTGTGTCTCAAAAGACATTGTCTTATTCCCTATATAGTGCACTACTTTAAACAGAGAGGTGTAAGTGTGTGTTCTGGTTAAAAGTAGTGCACTATATAGGGAATATGTTGCTATTTTGGGACGCAGCCTCAATCTCAATCTTGGCCTCTCTCTCTCATACTAAATGGTTTTCATCACAGGCTCTTACTAAATGGCTATTGTTTTAATGGTTTAGATGTTATACATTTTGTTAACCTATAATGTTAGTCAGACAGCATTTAGCTGATGGAATACTTGACAGAAAATAGGGGCAACTAAACAAAATCAGACCTCTAAAATTAAATGACAAAATGTTGCAAAAAAAGACAGTACATCAAAAATAGGCATTTTAAATTTGATGAAAGACCTTATACTATTATATTATATTAAAAAGAGAGGGGTTGATTAATACAAAATGTAAAAGAGCAAAGCTTCCAACCGAATGACTCACCACTCAGGCCCCCCAGTCTAGTCTGAGTCCCTGACAACAGATATGGCAACGGCTGCTACAGTGACGGCTAGCCGAATCTATTTGGCGCCGGAGAAGACACAAACACAAGCTGTCTGTAGGGACTAAGGTGGGCTTCAATCAGCTAAACAGTGATAAAACATAATTAATTGAATCACTCGCTCTCTCTTTCTCTCCCTCCCGCCATCACCTCCACCTCATCTGAAAGGAAGGGAAAAGGCCGGAAACTACAGAAAGCTACCCTCTCTACAGGGCTAGTATTAGTAAGCACTACCTGCCGTTTTGGCTGCTCTTCTCTTCTCCCTGGTGTCCTGGTTCTATAGGGAATCAATACACTAGTCTGCTGATAGAGAAAACGTTGCTTTCTTCAAAAGGCTTTATGAAATTTCCTCTGCGGTCCGTTCATCTCGCCAATTAAATCAGGCACATCTGACATCTGCTAAAGGACTGGTTTTGATAAGATGATGCCTGAAACCCTTTTCATTTAATTGGGTACATGATACACACACACCCACCCACTCACAGGCATAGACACATAGCCTTACACAAATCATCATGTGTATGGTCACAGGATCCGAAGCAAAGCAGTGATGGCTTCCTATCGACCCTGATGTCCATTGTCATTAGTAGTGGTAGGGCTAGGCGTCAAAGCAGTGTGTGTGTGTGTGTGTGTGTGTGTGTGTGTGTGTGTGTGTGTGTGTGTGTGTGTGTGTGTGTGTGTGTGTGTGTGTGTGTGCATGTGTGTGACAGACATACAACGTCCACCCTCCGTCCACCCGTCAGGGTCATGTGGTCTGCGATTAAACCACCGAACCACCACACAAACACACACAAGACCTTCCCGTATGCATGCCTCAGCCTAGGGCAGAGTGGGTTAGAGACTATGAGAGGTAAATTAGTTAGTATCAATTTCTCATTAAACAGGCCTGATGTATGAGGCAGTGTTTATTTGTTATGGAAAAGATGGAGATGGATAGGCAGTGAATGGGAACACATAAAGAGATGAGAGCGTGTGTGTGATTTTGCTTGCTTGCGTCCCTGCATTTGTGTGCCTGCCTGTGCATGGGAATGTGTGTTTAACTGAGTACATTTGAGAACATGTACAATGGTGTTCTGTATGCATAGCCAATATCCCCAAAGGCAGTCCTCTCCCCCACATGGGAAAGGAAAGTGTTCACACAAGAACAATGTCTCTACGACAGAGATTCGAGTTTCAGCATCAATCCGACTGCGTCACAAATATTCCATATATAGTGCACTACTTTTGACCAGGGCTCCAACGTTATTTTAGAGAATTTAGCAGTACGTCCAACCGGCCTCACAACCACAGACCACGTGTAACCACGTGTAACCACGCCAGCCCAGGACCTCCACATCCGACTTCTTCACCTGCAGGATTGTCTGAGACCAGCCATCAGGACAGATAATGAAACTGTGGGTTTGCATAAACAAAGAATTTCTGCACAAACGACCAGAAACTGTCTCAGGGAAGCTCATGTGCGTGCTCGTCGTCCTCACAAGGGAGAGAGAGAGAGAGACACAAGGGCATCATGCACCCCAAAAATCTGAGGGGGTACAAAGTACGTAGGGATGGATGGGGTGTGGTCTGGAGCCATCGGGAAGTTGGAGAATTTAGCATTTTTCAAACACCTGAAACAGCGTTTTTCCTGCAATCTAGAGCTGTAATCATTATGCTTACTTCTATGCCAAAATATGTAAATATCTAAAAATGTATATATTTTTAAGAAACTACATGTGCTTTTCTGCATCTCTGCTAAAATCTGGGCAAAAGATTGAAAGGAATGAATGTGAGTACATTTAGTTATTGCTTGCTTTTCTTAAGTCTACCAATCTTGCCAGCAGGCATGCCAGCTAAAATAAGCTAGCTACTCTAACTACTCTAACTTGGTTATTAGCCTGAAATGGCTTCTTGTTAGCTAGTTATGAGGTTAGGAATTTATCTGGGCTAGATAGAGCCAACTTCATGAAATTGCTAGGTGAGTAGTATTGCAGTCCATGGACCCAGGCACTGCGGAGGTGTCCGCCTCTCTGTGTATAATAACATTTTTACATTTTTTTCTGGTCTCTCATAGTCCTATACCCTTATATAGTATAATGCACATCATTTATTGATGTCTTTTTTGGACCTTGCTGTTCAGGCCTGATTAGTTATTTTGGAGTTGGGGGGGATAAACAGGGCCTAATTGCTTATTACTCTTCCCAACTCAGAATTACGTTATACTAAACCAAATTAATTAGAAAATAACAAATTACCTTTAGGGAACATTCACACAAATCTGCTCGCTCGTTTTTATCTGAAAAAAGGGAGGATGAGCAGAATTGGCTGTTGCTCATCAAGGCTTCTGATAATACTGTTGTTGTCCATTTAACACTGTTGATACTGTTTGCGTCTTAAACGTCATCCTATTCCGTATACTGTATAGTGAACTACTTTTGAGCAGGGCCCATAGAGATAAGCGTGCCGTTTGGGATGCAAACACTAAATAAGCTCTTTGAAATGGGGCAGAGGGACAGATTCCATCCATGCTCTCAATGACCACATACATGTCTTTCCACATGACACAACGTTTATGAGAACTATGTCTGAGTAAGAGATGAATACATGAACACAATGAATGTGACATTATCCTGCATCTCATACAATTTTGTCTGTTTTTCCACATGAGACTAACTACATTGTAACGGAAAACTGTAATTTATACAGTAATTTTGGAAAAGCATTCTCACTCACATGGGTGCAACAACCTCTTGCAAAGCACACTTCCACCTACTAGTGGTTGAAAATTTTTGGCGCTGCAAAGATACAGTACGGTACTGTGTTCTGTGAGGTTGGATTACAGTACCATTCGAAATTTCCCCACCCATAACATTTTCCAACAATGGAATGAAAGCATGAGTGCATGGATTATACACTGAGGGTACAAAACATTAGGAACACGTCCTAATATTGAGTTGCAAAAGGAGGTGCAACTCAATATTAGGAAAGTGTTGCTAATGTTTTGTACACGTAAGGTTCTAAACCTTAAATGGTTGAGAATTTTGCCCTGTAGTCGCTGCCAGTTTGGAAGCATTTGTTAAGGTCTCTAGAAGTGCAAGTGATACACAACACCAAATAATCGTTCATGTGTAAACACTTGACCTAGCAGCCAATCTGCTTGCACCAATCCCTTATAATTATAGTAAAATACTGTGACATACAAACCCCTTCCCGTAAATGAATTTGATTAATCAAGTCATGAATTTACTCATTCATTCTGATTACAGTAGCATTTACTTCTTTACAGAATAATGCAGTAAATGTTATGGTATTGTACTGTGTGTCATTACACAGTATTTGCTTTGATACCCTATGTACAGTACAGTAGGTGTACTGTAATATGCAATACAGAATTTATGTTCGCTACCGAGCTGCTATGGTCAAATTGACAATAACCCCTTTAGAGTGTATAGTATGTCTCAGTAACAGTGTAAGATTTCACCCATGCTCTTAACAACCACATATGTCTGTTTTTCCACTGTCATACATGAGAACTATCTGAGGGTCATGCATATGTCTTTCCACATGCCACAACCTTTATGAGAGAGATGTCTGAGTATGAGTTGGTGATGAACAGAAGACAATGAACGTAGCTAACGTTATCCTGATCCTCACACATTGGGTTCTTGTGGAGAGAGGGAGGTAGAGAGAGATCTGGGGTAGTGGTTCATCACAGCGGCAATAAAAAGACACTGAAACATGAGCCAACGCTGTGGAGAGGAAACAAAGATGACACTGACCTAACGGAAGAGAGAGCTGAAGGGAAATAAATAAGAGACAAACAGAGTGAGAAAGAGAGAGAGAGTGAGGGGGGGAGGGGGAAGAAGAAAGGAAATAAGAGAAAAGAGAGAGACAGAGAGATGAATCATTCCCCCATTTCCATTGTCTCACGGACATGTACCTCTGTGTTAATTTCTGATGAAGGAGGATGCCTCCTTTGCAGAGGTAACGCTAACACACGTACTATCTTTATGTGGCATCCACAAAGGCTGAAAAACCTTTCTCTCTTTATGGGCGGTGACAGGCTGAGATGGGCACACCATACACACACACACACATACATACACAGACACACACAAACTCACAAACACACAAGCTCCACTCCCCCTCCGGCTGTATGCCTGGTCCTCACAGGTAGCGTGGTGGGGTAGGCCTGACTAGATGTCTTGTGAAAGCCCCGTTGTGTGTGTGTGTGTGTGCTCCTGCCCGTGCCACTAGCGGTAATACGGGCAGACAGCAGCATATTTGCTGTGGATCATCAACTCTGACACAGCTGTTGATCTCACTGGAGGTAGCGAGGAGCAGAATGTGTACCTGCGAGGCAGATCTATCCACATATCTATCCACAGAGAGGGAGACAGGGAGAAGGGCAGGAGGAGAAAAAGCTATCCATAGCTCTGACAAAGAGAGAGGGAAGGAGAAGAGAAGGAGAAGGGGAGAGGAGGGGGAGGGGGAGGTGAAGAAAGGAGAGGGAGGTGAGGAGAGGAGAGGAGGGGGAGGTGAAGAGAGGAGAGGAGGTGAAGAGAAGAGTGGAGAGGAGGTGAAGAGAGGAGAGGAGGGGGAGGTGAAGAGAGGAGAGGAGGGGGAGGTGAAGAGTGGAGAGGAGAGGAGAGGAGGTGAAGAGAGGAGAGGAGGCAGAAGTGAAGAGAGGAGAGGAGGGGGAGGAAGAGTTGGCTGTAGCTATCCACAGCCCCAAAACACAGAGGGAAAAAGGGATGTTTTGCATTACCTTAGGCCTCCTCAGTCCCCAACACACACATACATACACAGAGACCCTTTTAGCAGGATGGCCACTCTCAACCGCCTAAAGAAACATATACAGCGGGTGAAATAAGTATTGAACACGTCACCATTTTTCTCAGTAAATATATTTCCAAAGGTGCTATTGACTTGAAAGTTTCACCAGATGTTGGTAACAACCCAAGTAATCCATACATACAAAGAAACCAAAACAAATAAGTTCAGAAATTAAGTTATGTGTAATAATGTGAAATGACACAGGGAAAAAGTATTGAACACATGAAGAAAGGGAGGTTCAAAAAGGCATGGAAAGCCAAGACAACAGCTGAAAACTATCAGTAATTAAAAAGCAATCCAGCCCTCTATCAGTGCAAATTAATATCAGCTGGATCAGTCCCAACTGATGGCCTACAAAAAGGTATCATTGCCAAGGTGTCACACAAGACACATCTCATGATGGGTAAAAGCAAAGAGCTGTCTCAAGACATTCGCAACCTAATTGTTGCAAAACATAATGATGGCGTTGGTTATAGGCACATTTCTAAGCTTCTGAATGTTCCAGTGAGCACTGTTGGGGCCATAATACGGAAGTGGAAAGACAATCATTTCACCATAATTTTGCCTCGACCAGGTGCTCCTTGCAAGATTTCTGACAGAGGAGTGAAAATAAAAATCAGAAGAGTTGTCCAAGAGCCAAGGACCACTTGTGGAGAGCTTCAAAAAGACCTGCAATTAGCAGGTACTGTTGTCTCAAAGAAAACATTAAGTAATGCACTCCACCGCCATGGCCTGTATGCACGCTCACCACGCAAGACTCCATTGCTGAAAAAAAGCATGTTGAAGCTCGTTTAAAGTTTGCTGCACAACTTTTGGAAAAGCCAGTGAAATACTGGGAGAATATAGTGTGGTCAGATGAGAGCAACATTGAACTGTTTAGATGTCATAATACACACCATGTTTGGAGGAGAAATGGCACTGCACATCACCCTAAAAACACCATACCAACAGTGAAGTTTGGAGGTGGGAACATCATGGTGTGGGGCTGTTTTTCAGCAAATGGTACTGGCAAACTTCACATAATTGAAGGAAGGATGAATTGGCAAATTTACGAGGAGCACCTGGTCGAGGCAAATTTATGGTGAAATGATTGTCTTTCCACTTCCGTATTATGGCCCCAACAGTGCTCACTGGAACATTCAGAAGCTTAGAAATGCACCTATAACCAATGCCATCATTATGTTTTGCAACAATTAGGTTGTGAATGTCTTGAGACAGCTCTTTGCTTTTACCCATCATGAGATGTGTCTTGTGTGACACCTTGGCAATGAGACCTTTTTGTAGGCCATCAGTTGGGACTGAACCAGCTGTTATTAATTTGCACTGATAGGGGACTGGATTGCTTTTTAATTACTGATAGTTTTCAGCTGTTGTCTTGGCTTTCCATGCCTTTTTGAACCTCCCTTTCTTCATGTGTTCAATACTTTTCCCCTGTGTCATTTCACATTATTACACATAACTTAATTTCTGAACTTATTTGTTTTGGTTTCTTTGTATGTATGGATTACTTGGGTTGTTACTAACATCTGGTGACAATTTCATGTCAATAGCACCTTTGGAAATATATTTACTGAGAAAAATGGTGACGTGTTCAATACTTATTTCACCCACTGTACACTGAGTGTACACAACATTAGGAAGACATAGACTGAACAGGTGAATTCAGGTGAAATCTATGATACCTTATTGACCGGTTTGTGTCAAGAACTGCAATGCTGCTGGGTTTTTCATGCTCAACAGATTCTCGTGTGTATCAAGAATGGTCCAACACCCAATGGACATCCAGCCAAATTGACAAAACTGTTGGAAACAAAATAGGTCAGCATCCCTGTGGAATGCTTTCGACACCTTGCGGAGTCCATGCCCCGAATTGATGTTGTACTGTACACTCAGTGTACAATCTATTCACTCATACTTTCACTCCAGTGTGTATACAAAAACTATATTCAATCAACCCTCCCACACACTCAAATGGAGGTCAGGGCTGTTAGCAAAACAGATCCGAGAGAGAGAGAGAGAGATAGAGAGAGGGGCAGGTCCCTCTGGAGCTACTCAGGGCATAATTAAAGATGCAACAAAAGCTCTGTCAATTGTTGCTTCGCTCATCTTCGCATGCTCTTCGCCTGCACAGTCTAGCTTTCTGTCAGCACAGGGCTGGTGTACAGTCAAATACGTAACATACACTCTTATAAAACTACTGTCATACTAGGTCACATAACATAGACTGTTATGTCAGTCCATTTATGTAATTGGTCTAGATCAACCCCAATTGTTTACAAGATATGGCTTCTCTATGGAAAGGGCATTATGACATTCCGGTATGGTACTATTTTGGTGCCACTTTTAGTTTGTTTTGACTCACCAAAACAGTAACAATGTGCTACAAAATAACTAAAATAAAACCACTTTCAGTAGAAAGTGGAAATCCATCTTAACGGACTGTGAAGGACATAGAGAGAGAGAGCGAGCAAGAGCGATGTTGAGCTATGTTTTGTGGCCACCTCGTGTTTTGTCAGGTGACTCAGCCCAACCCTTCTCTATAGCTCTTCATACACAGAGACAGGTGTTCCCAAACTGTCATCATTCTAAAGTAATCTATTCCCATGGCATATACTGTAAAACTTAGTGTTTAGGATCTGAACACATAACTAAACTCTTTTCTGTAACACTTTTTAAACGCGTCAAGGCATTTAGATTGTGACACTTTTTAGACACACGAACAGGTTTATTCAGCACAAGGTGTTTAGGTTTTAAACACTAAACAATGGGGGTGTTGTTTTAATCCTAGGATGCATAGTAAACATGACGCCCCAAGAATGCATATGCCGGGTCAAAATGATCCGATAATGTAATATCTGTGTTTTATTTATATGGGTCTAAAATATTATCAATGATTTGGACCTTTCAATAATTATTTTATTGTCTGAAATATTTTTAGTTGCTCTTCAACAGTTTGATACACATTTCAATGAGAACATATTATGAAAATTCACAACGGCTATTGAAAGTATTAGCATATTTTTCTTACAATCAATCTTACAATCAAAGTTTCACATTCGTCCTTTTAGTGTGAAGGAAAAAATAAAACCATGTTTATAATATTTCAAAACATTTATTTGAAAATCCAAAGTTCATCATCAAAATAAACGACAACACTAACTACTGTGAATTTAGAAAACATGAATACTAGAAGGAACAAAGTGTGTGTGTGTGTGTGCGTGTGATGCTTACTTATGCTGTCTTAGTCCATGAATTTGTTACAAACCACACGCATGTGACTGTGTTCTTTGCAGACGGGTGTGTTGAGCTGAGAACACCAGCAGCAGACTTTTCGATCCTTTGCGCTTAGGCAGAGCTGGCACCTCTTCCTCTTCTGGTCCTGGCTGCTCTGAGTGGTGGTGGCAAGGCTCTCTTTCATCACACCACATCTTTCCATTGCCTCAGTTCTTCTGTGGAGATGGGAGAACCTTCCTGAAGGACAACAATCTCTGCAGCACTCCTCAGTAAAAGGCACATGACAGCCCGCTTGGAATTTTCCAAAAGGCACCTAAAGGACTCTCAGACCATGAGAAACAAAATTCTCTGGTCTGATGCAACCAAGATTGAACTCTTTGGACGGACTGCCAAGTGTCACATCTGGAGGAAAGCTGCTCATCCACTGTGACGCAGTCGCTGGGAATTAACCTTCCTCTTCAGTTTGCTAGGAAAAAGTCCCACACATACCGGAAGGCTGTCAGGTTGTCCTTTGCCTCTCTGAACACTCTGGTCCTCTTGTCATCAAGCCTCAGGTAGCGACGGATCTCCTCATATCTTCCGACTGACATGGTGGCCTTGTCAGTCGGAAGTGTGGAGACATCCCACCTTTTCTCCACGCCGGCGAGGAGGGTTGAACCATTTAGTTCCTCTTTGTTGATCTCTCTCCACTCTTTCCCTTTTGCTCTGTCCTTCTAAATTTGTACACGTTAGGACCTCCTCAATGATGTTGTCACTAATGAATAGCTCCCAGGCAACTTTTGGTAATACAACTGTTGACCCCGGCACAGGCCCTGGGCAGCTCCTCAGGATGTTATGGCTTCTGGTCCTGCCTTTAGTGGGGATGTTCACTCCAGTAAGACTCCTTTTTACTCTGTCTATTTGACTGGTTTTCACTCTCCTCAGAGGAGGAGTCCTCCCCATCTGTAGAATCATCTAGGATTGCTGGACTACCAGTTGCATCCACAACTCCAACTTGAACCACAGACAGAACCATCTGAATTGGATACCTCAGATTCTGAGTCAGAGGCGCCAATGGTTTACTCATCCAGCATCTGTAAAACCATTTTGGTTGTATATCTGGCAACATTCTTATGAGCCTCCTTATGAAACTCATTTTACTCAATGAGTTAAAAAGGAGAAATTAAAACGGAGATAAATAAAAATTATATATTTAATACATATTTAATTAATTAAGTTTAATGTATTGTTGTAGCAAAAAGAAAAGGTCAGTTTGATGAGTGCAATGCAGTGAATTCCATAGGAAATACATATGGTTCATATTTGACCCACATATGAAAAATTGGGGTAGTGATGCAAAAACTATTTTACTTAAAAAATAAGAAATGAAAAAACTAAACTAGGATGTTAGAACATTTAAGACACATTATTTAAGGAATTCCTGGAATATTAGGTGATGATTATTTATTTTTTTTGGGGGGGGGGTCAATACAGCAAAAAAACATTAGGCCGGGTCATTTTGACCCGGCATATGCATCCTAGGGTAAACACTGTAGGGTATAAAGCAATATTTTTGTATTTTTCCCCTCTTGCCTTTCGAGTGAATGTGAGCAATACAGTACCTACCCTTGACTGTGTTTGTTAGTGACAGAGACATGGTTGTTGCATTCAATAACTTTTTTTCCTAAAAACCTTCACCAAATGACTGCCTTAATGGATGTGTTTCAATTAATAGTAAACCCTTTATGACCACATGAATATTATACATTTTCATAAGACCTTAAGTTAGGACCTAGTTATACTCAACATTGTGGTGTGAATATCCTGGTCACAATACGCTGGTTTGTGAAGCGATTATTAATTCCTATCTTCGGCTGTGCTGAAATGTGGTTAAGGTGACAGACATTCCTGAGTAAAAGGGATGGAAAGTCACATCAATTTCTAATGACTAAATGCACTCCAAACATGACGATGGGAAAGTAAGCACTTAGGAGATATACTGTAGGTGTTCTCCTGGTTGGAAACTGACTGGAAAAAGTTTAGTCTTGCATTATAAACGCCTGTGTTTTAAATGAGACCACTTATTGACAAATCTAAATGTCTATGTTTTTAACATTGATGTTTAGGTTATAAACCTGTCACATGTTTCATTGTTTTACAGTGTAGAAACCTCCTTGCTCCCACCCCCTCCATCTAAGCATAGTGAGGATTATATATTTACAGTTAGTAAGGAATCATGAGAGCACTATCCAGCGTCTCAAATGGCACTCTATTAACATATAGTGCACTACTTTTGACTAGGGCCTATAGGGTGTGATTTGACTGAACAATATATTCCTTTCTTTTGGAGTAGAATGTCATAACAGGAAGATACAGAAGTCCTAGAAATGTCACATTACCTTAAACTCGTAGGTACAAGGTACTGAGACCCTGTTTGAAAGGGTAAAAGCTATAGAAACCTGAATGTGCTATAGACCTAGGCTGTGTCCCAAATGGCTTCCTATTTCCTATGTAGTGCACTTTGACCAGAGCCCTATGGGGATTACAAACACTAGCCAAATATCCTAAGGATTAACATCCAAAGAGCAGACTAGAGAGGGTATGTCAGCACCTCAGACTGGGAGATTCACAGAACTCCTTAATTCTCTGAATATCTATCTGGTGGAGAAACATCTCTCTTTCTGAATTAATTGAAAGTGACGTTTCTTAGAACCTTCCAGACTCTGAGTGATAGTCAGTCAGCCAGTTGGTAGGATTGCATAACCCCTAACCCTGAAACCTAACCCTAATACTAATCCTTACCCTAACTTTAACCTTAACCCTAACCTTAATCCCAAAACCTAACCTTAACCTAACCCTAGCTCCTAACCCTAAAACTAACCATAGCTCCTAACCCTAAACTTAATTCTAACCCTGACTCTAATTATAACCTTACCCTAAAACCTCTAGAAATAGCATTTGACCTTGTGAGGATTAACAAAATGTCCCCAGTTGGTCAAAACTATTTGTGTTTACTATTCTTGTGGGGACGTCTGCTCCCAACAAGTATAGTTAAACACATCCACAGACACACACACGCACAGTGTGATCCAGGGTTTAGTGTTCATGGTACGTAATTAAATCTGTTGGACAAACAGGTGCCAAAGTATATTTTTATCAACCTTACAGAGAGTATTGTTTTGTGCCATATCTCCCTGGCATGTTACATCATTTATGCAGCAGTATATAAGACATTTATGGACTCACCTTGTTGTGATGTGCTCACTTGAACAGGAAGGTGACGCAGCGGGCAAATCCTTTTATCAAAGAAAGAGAAAGAGTCCGTTCAAAACGTATTTTCCCAGTCTGAGCTTGTTTATTCCCGACTTCCCAGTTGCAATGCTTGCAGTTAGCCACTGTCGCCGATTCCTTCCAAACCACTCATTGTTGAATTTGCGATATTCCAACTTCTTGTGTAATGTTGATGTCCAATGGCCGATGAGCACCGTTACCATTTATCTACAATTTATCTTAATTATTTATCTTCATATGACAAGGATTAAAAAGGATTTGTCAACTTGATTCATGATGATGACTGCTAGCTAAGATTTTGAAAGTAAGATGATGACATGATCAGTCAAATCAAAGCTACTGTACATATAACGTGATTTGACATAATAATCTGTGGCCAATGACCTTGAGCCTTCTTGGAAGGGCACTTATGATGTAACTCTATGGCAGGACCCAAAGGGCTTAAATGTTTGATGTCTACTCTTACTAAGGACTTAGACTTGGTTGTGACGAAGTGTCCCCATGAGTGACAGAACACTGAGCCAATCACGGTGCAATTCTCATATTTTCTGCTGGCTTGCCCGACCACCACAGAAAGCACTGAGCTAGGCTGAAACACCTGCATTTTGGTGCTGCCTTACTCAAGAAAACAAACAGAGACCATGTTTGTATGTGGCTTTATTAACTCAATGATACATATTTCTTTACATTGTTTGCAAACTGATATGTGACACATGCCAAAATACCATGCAAAACAGCCCCACCTGCCCTCAATGACAGGTCACCACTGAACTTGAAGCAACCACAAATTTAGCGATGGAGCATGTTCTGATTGGCCAGTATTTGGTCAAGCCTCGACACTCTTACAACTTATTTATTTATCAAAACCCAGACCTGTCGCCCTGCCATCACCAATAACTATTGTTGTGAAAATAGCTAAAATATTGTGGACACAGCCCTGGGCCTATATCGCTACAGCCAGCAGTAAGATTTATCATTGCATTATGTTTGTTAAGATAGGGCCGTATGGCGTGTGTGTTAGGAGAGAGTCATTTAAATAGAGGCACTGCAGATAGTGCTGATGACTGGTCCGTCCAAACCACGCATGAAGGGAATCTATATTCGGAGAACCAGTTTCTGTCCTGCCCTTGACTTCGGTTCAGGGCATGTGATGTCTAAAACTCCCTGATCCTCTCAAAAAAGATCAGTTTGCCTAGCTTTGTCCAGTCCAGGTGGTGCTTGTACAGGCATACCATCTATGGGAGGAAGGATGTCAGCAATATGCAGCAGCTGAAACCTGGTCTCGACAGTCAGAACGCTCCTTGGCGACAACAACACCAGGCTCCAGAGCATCGAAGCTGTAAAACAGGGAATAACAACAACAAAAAATCTGAAGACATTACAACCCTGCAAAACATCAATTCACCTCCCAAGTTTGGATAAGAAGAATAACCTCATACAATCCAATGAAAGTGCTGGTACTGCTTGATCTGTGGCAGCGGCCTTGTTGCTGCCAGCCATAGCTTGCTTGGACCAGTTCTCTTTTTGATGGGAGGCATTAGACCATTCTCCTTGAATGACTGGTGGAGGAGAGTCAGGCGTTTTCTACTGATGCGGAAAGACAAATTTGAGATACAAATATTTTATATAATATAAACCGATTGTCATAGCTAGCTAAAGTTAACCAAATTGGTTCAATGTAAACTAGCTAACATTCGGCTATAACTAGCATTGCGAAATGGCATTCTGAGAAAACATCACTAATGTTACACACACTGCATGCACGTAAATTAATGTTAGCTAGCAAGCCAGTCATCTAACCTCAGCTAACATTAGCTAGCTAACAACAAGCTTTAACTTGGGGTCTTTTGTTTAGACATGCCACGTTAACGTTAGCTAGCTAAAAAATTAACTATAATCACAATCCATAGTCATAGAGTAACATTACTATACAAACCGATTGTAATAACTAAAATTAACCAAATAAATTAGGTTCAATGTTAACGTTACCTAGCAAGCCAGACATCGAACTCCAGCTGGCTAGCTAACAGCAAGCTTTAACAGTCAATGGAAACAACTTTCTGACATTTAGAAACGTATAATATCTGAAACTGTAGCTATATTCTTTCCGTATACATGGATGAAAGCTTCACGGCGTCCTGTGTCGTTTACGTTTAGGTTGCAGCTTGTTTGGCCTGTTGTGTTCCACTGATTTCACAACTTCTTCCGTGACAACAACACTGTTGATCGCTGTTTCTTCCCCGTCGCCATCATCAGAAGACTCTACTATGTCTTTTTCAATTTAAATATTTTTTACCTAAGTCAGGTATTTCCTCATCCTCTGATTGACTGTGCGTGTGAGTCAGAGAGTCAGCATGGCACGATCGTCCTCCAGAAAGTAGTCCTCCCATTGACCTGAATTCAGGGCAGCAATTTATTGAGCGCAGTAGCAGCATATTTGCAGTTCTCCATGGTTAACGTTATATCTTTCGAAAAAACTGCAATAGAAAGGAGTATTTTATAGACACTAAATGCGACACCGCAGACCAATCTGTTACTCTCGGCATGTCCAGCCCACTCATTATATCAGCCAATCATGGCTAGCAGGAAGGTTCCTGTCTATTTCTGTGGCTAAACCTACTAGGCTCGTAATGTAACAACTTTATTCATATTTACAGATGGCATACAAGTTTAGTATTAAGCCACATGAAAGTTTACATGTTCGAGAAGGTATTTCTGACAAAAAAAGCATTTTGTATAAAAAAATATGTTTTACATTGAAACAGCTCTCCTGTGAAGTCGTGACTTGCGACATACGCCTAATTTCCTTAATCTGGTCACAAATAGTGTTGCAAAATTCTAGTAATTTTCCCAAAATCCCCAGAAATTCTGGTAGAAGTATTACATATTTCCTGCTTATTCCTAGTGATGGGGAAGTGAAGCTTCCTGAAGCGTTGTGTATTTCCAGCCTATTGTGTCGAAAATAGGTTAAATACTCAAGGCTTTGATTAACACAGTGTACACTAGTGCCACCTACTGGTCAAAATAATTTAGAAAAGCCAAATTATTATAGTTGACCTGGAACACGCCATATCGTGTGCAGTGTAGCCTTTTACCGTAACCAATACCAAATCAATCAGGTGGTTGTTTGACAAAACAAAGCTTTGGACGTCATTGATCACATGCTTCTGATAAATGTATGTTATTTATCTTTGTGTAACATAAGATTAATCAATCAATGTACATGCAAAAACACAGACTGATAGGGTTAAAAACTATATATTTGTTAAATATACCTGCAGTAGAGCATGCTGGGTAATATGCTCATGATACAAATTTGCCTAACTAGCGTAACTTCTGCAAAACGTGTCTGAGACACATTCTATTTTTATAAATCAGGGCTAAAATGATGCCGTGTCCGCTCCACATTAGCCTCAAATGGACACCTCATTCTGATAAAGAATACATCTACCTTGTTTCTTGTTTCATATTCCTCCTGCTGGCTGGCTGAGGCTCACTCCACACTGTCAGGTGTCACTTCACATTTCAAGACGTGAGGGCCAGGGTGTGGGGCCGCAGCATAGATGCATGAAGACTTCAGATCTGCAATGTGATTGGTCAACATTCTAACACATCTAGGGTGTGTTGTATTGCTTTCAGCTTTTAACACATTAATTGTAGGAATTAAAATGTGATGATAATGTACCCAAATCATGTCGTGTCAACACTGTGATTGTGTTAAAGGTAACACAACATGGGTGCCAGAAAGTTCAGAATAGTAGCCAGTCATCCTTACTACGAGCTCTCTGCCTCAGCACTATTCCTCTCACGCTTAAGGAGACTCCTCAAATGGGGCAGGAACTTCTTTCTTTCTTTCTTTCTTTGGGTTTTGGTTTAATTTCGTTCAGAAAGCTTTTTCTGTCTTTAAACCACATTTTTGTGTTTAATGTAAATAATTAAGTTGGAGCAACAATGCTGACTTTCATGCATCCATCATTTAGAGAAATGTCATGTCGCATGAGCATTGACTGCTTCTTGCATCAATTACAATGTATGTTCTCCCACTTGTGCTCCACGAGGACTTTCAGTGTTCGTTTGTGTTTGAGTGTGTGTCAATGTTTCTGTGTTTCTTTCTACATAACTGTTTTTGTTGACAATCGTCATTTTCAGTACTTTATGTCTAGACCATTTATGTAAGCTTCTATGGTTACACTTTTCTATCTCTGTTGTAACAGCAGGGACAAGGACGGGATCATAGAGATTAGGGGTTATGGGGAGTGACGGGGGTGGGGGGGGGGGGGGGGGGTTTGGGGGGTAAATATCAGTGCAGAGAGACACGTTTTCCTTGGTCTCCCTGACACAAAAACACACGCAAGCAGACACATTCCGAGGTTTTTGGCGGACCCCGCTTTTCTAAGCTCTGCTGAGCTCCTGCTGTCTCTTCGGTTCCCATCACTGCGTCAGGGCCAACTAGCACCTGATCCCCAACGGAATACAGCATCAAACGGCCTGAGGAGAAGCCTTTTATCCTGAATAGAACTCCACTCCACAGCTTTGTGTCACAGGGAAGCAAGTGAAGCTTCTGCTATGAGGTTAGAAAGCGGACGGGAAGTTTGAACGCGTCGGAGCGAAAGTCAACGGCTTCATCCCCCATGGCACCCTATTCCCTATATAGTGCCATACTTGTGGCAAAAGTAATGAGCTACATAGGGCATAGAGTGCCAGTTGGAACGCATCTGAGTCTGGCGAGGTGGTGGTGGGGAAATGTGGAAAGGTCACGTTTGGAAAAATGTCAAATCTAAAGTAAGAAGACACAGCTAGCTAGCTCCAAGACAGAGCTAGCTAGCTGTATCACAGCTTATTGTGAAATAGACACAAAATACACAATTTCCTTCATAATGTCAGGTTAGGGGTTAAGGTTAGGGAAGAAAGGTTAGATCATTGTTCATGATGTGATTTGAACACGCAATGTTTGGGTGCTAGCCCATTGCGTTATACAGGCCTAGTTTTACCCTAATATAGTGTCCTGAAACTCATGGTTTACAGGCCACATCAGGCCTGCAATTATGGTTGCAATTTTTTTTTTACTTTGCCAGAAACTCTAGATGAAGGATTCCAGATTGTCTTCTTATTCCCTCCCATTTCCAGGAACACAACCAGGATTTCTGGACAATCTGGGAATTTTGGGAATGTTGACAGGATTGAGTAACCCACCTGCAAATCAGATTATGCTGGTTTTCAATGTGATGTGTAATTTCTATTGGAATCTGTCCAGAGTTACAATATCCTACAAAGTTTCACCCGCAACCTATATTCAGAATATCAGGATTAGGTATATTGATTAAGTAGACTATTGTCACGAGTGGGTGCATCGAGAGACCAAAATGCAGCACAGGGATAGTAGTTCGACATATTAATTATACTATGTAACATTTATATATATATACTATGTATAATAAAACACAAATGACGAACTACTGAACAAACAAACAAACAAACACTATATCAACAACGTAACAACAATGCACACTTGCGTTCACCGTGACTTGCAAAATAATAACCCACACTCCGGTGTGGAACATACAAACCTATGTAGGATCCCTAATTAGAGACAATGCGCAGCAGCTGTCTCTAATTAGGGATCCAACACAAACCACCACCAGATACAGAAAGAATAGACCTGTCAGACTCTGACCATGGCTACATAGAGAAGCAAATAGGCTTTTCTATGGCCAGAGCCTGACAACTATCTAAACCATTAAAACTGGAACAACCATTTTAGTAACGGGTGAAAAACTAACTGATTGGATTTGTTTAAGAGAAAAATGTATGTTTTTTATCTTTGTGTAGCATAATATTAACCAATCAATGCAAAAACAGATATTAAAAACAATCAAAACAATCCTACAAAAAATCTATAGAGAATGCAGGGAAATATTTAGTATTTTTACGGTACAAAATACTCTTACTATAATATTTTTTACAGTTGCTTTACA
The DNA here is from genome assembly GCA_023634145.1 of Thymallus thymallus. NCBI lineage: Eukaryota > Metazoa > Chordata > Actinopteri > Salmoniformes > Salmonidae > Thymallus > Thymallus thymallus. The sequence continues at coordinate 11,049,553 of CM042418.1, forward strand.
GTAACTTACAGGTAACTTTCTGCCAGTAAGTTCAGCATAAATCATTCAGAGAGGTAACCACATTTTGTAAAGGTGGGGGAGGTGGAGAGTTGTTTGAATTCAGGCGAAGTGATGTTACAATTCTCCTACTTTCCACAAGGGGCGTGTGTTTTACAGGTAGATCATATTTTTTGTGTACTTTGGTTACTTTTAACAATTGAAAATTATTTATTGGTATGCTGTGCCTTTCTGATTGTATATGGCTAGGGTGCCATTTGGGACACTCAAGTTAGTATTTATCTATGGTACATTGGAAATGTAGCTGTACACAACTCTACTCCACTTTCACAGATAGACACATCTACAATATCTGATCTGCTGTGCTAGGAGTCAACACTTCCTCTCATAATTTCCCTTACAGTATAAGTGGAGGAAGACATGAAAACCTTTTGCAGTCAGTGCCACTTTTCATCTTGGGCAGAAGAAAAGTTTGCTCTCCTTTCTCTCCTCTCTCATCTCAGTCAGGCGACATGGAGGATTTGCTCTCTCTCACTCTATCTCTTTCAGTTCTACCGTTTCATGACAATTTGTTAATGTAACTACCAGGTGACAGGAACAAGTTGTTGCTTCCTCCCTTTTGGCCAAACGACAACTCTTAACCGTTTGAAGGGGTGTAATTTATCCTGGAAGCATTACAAAACACTGTGTCTCCATTGCATTATGACCTATCTCTAGATTAGCAGAACAACCAGAACACAACTGTATCCAATTTCTACGCTGTATCTAGGACTATTGTGGTGGACCCACTCTGGGAGCTTTCTTCCTCCACCCCTAGAAGACTGAAAAGACTAAAAAGAGTCCTTCTCTTCGATAAGACCATATGTTCAATTTGTTCTGTCAATTACGATCTCCCGGCCTGCCAGTGTGATGGAAAGTGCTGTTCAATGAGGTGGAATGTCACTCTGTCTAACCCCGCCCCTCTCCCCCGATCGCACCCCTACCTGACAAAGCAGGAACGAGAGGGACCAAGAGGGGCCGAGACCCCCTGTCTATTCTGGGGGCCCAGTCAAGCTTTGTCTGACAGATTGGCTGAGGCACTAACCAGTCAGGTCTTCAGAGAAACAAAGAAGTCGGGGACACCAGGAGAAGAAGAATGGGCTGGAAAATGAGAAAGAGACATATTGAAAGGGACAAGAAAGGAGAAGGAGGGAAGGAGAAAAACATATTGAACTTGATGGAGAGAGCAACCTTTTGTCCATACATGCTGTGGAGGACGACAACAGCCGTCATCTGTATTTGATGTACCATACAACAGACTGAATTACTCTGTCAGGAAGATGAAAGAGACTGGAAAGGCTTGGAGAGGAAGGAAAAAAGAGCATACTGTTCTCAGAGAAAAGATGTCAAGAGAGAAGGAAAGAAATATGACTTGCAGTGCACAAGGGGAATATGGGTTATGTTTGGAGTACTGTAGTTATATCACTTTTACAATATCAAAATAGCTTGGAAAAGTTGATAATAAGAGCCACTGGTCACATAATGATAGGCTACTAATGAAATACTAATGATAAAGCATTTTATCTGGTATAGCACATTTCACAAACTCAGAGTGCTTGAAAATTGTAATGAAACAAATCCCAACACCATGTCACACTGCCTTCGTCTAATATATTTTCATTTTCTATCTAAGCATGGTTGAATAATTCCTGCAATGGTCTGTCTCCTAGTTTATTCTGAAGTGGAAAGAAGTAAAAAAGAAAAAACATGCACGAAGACTGCATCCCAAATGGCATCCTATTCCCTATATGGTGCACTACTTTTGATACACGATGTACTGTATGTAGGGAATAGGATGCCATTTGGGACGTACAAAAACACTCAACACTTCACTTTATCATATTAATTTCATGATTGCTTTAAATGAAACACTGTTTTTTCCTCCTGCTCCTCCTTTACGGATGATAATTTTTCTCTATTCTAAACAGGGATCATATTTTCCGTGACCATGTCTAATGAGAGCTTTGTGTGTATTGGCATGCATCAAATTTTCCATAGTCTTTACGCCAACTTGTAAAACAAATTGCTTTATCTCTGACTGGGCAAGGCAGTGAAATATAATGTAGTTTTAAGTTTTATGTTCTAAATCCCTGTACAGATCCGTCCGTGTACGACATGCTCTCATTAAAATGCATAAGGGCGGTTGGTTCGTGCAAGAGAGAAGAGAAGATCACTTCCTTTCCTCTCTCTCCCTCTTTCTCTGTTTTCCACTTCACCGCTCAAGGAAATAACAAAATGAGTACACCCCCTCCACCCCTCCACCACCACACACCTACACACACACACACACACACACACACACACACACACACACACACACACACACACACACACAAGGTACTTTATTCACTTGCAAATACCGAAAGATGAAATTAGTGGCTTTTGAGGCACAAGAACCCGCCCCCCCTCTCTCTCTCTCTCTCTCTCGCTCTCTCGCTCCTCCCTTTCTCTGCTCTTCGCAGCATTCCTGTCCCCTACTTCAGGTTGCAGATTGTTGGATTACGATGGATCAAGAGGGCTGACCACTGATTGTGCACAGCAGCAAATGGTCCTTTAGTCTGATTGGCTCCTGGGGGGATGACACTGTGAATGAGTGCGGAGACAGAACGAGACAGAAAGAGAGAGATTGTCAGTGGAAAGTAAAAGGGAGAAAGAGAGGAAGAAGAGTGCGTTGAGAGCAAGAGAGAGAGAGAGAGAGAGAGGGAGGGAGGAAGAGAGGGATAAGTTAAAACTTTTCAAAGAAGGACAGCCAATGAAGTTGAGAGGGAGCATGGACCCAAGGTGACTCTATAGGGAACTGATGCACTGCAGTCAGTTACTTCCACAACTTTTACAAGGGGAATTTAGTGAGCTTTGAGAGAAGAGAAAAGAAGAAGAGACAGAGAAGAGAAGAAGAGCAAAAACTGTCTGAAAAGGACTGAGAAAAAAGGAATAAGGAAAAATAGAAGGTAAGGTGTGGAATTTAAATTGATTCTGACACCACGCTAGAATGCTTTTCTACATGGTCATTAATGAGAGATTTCAATTAAACGCTTGACTGGGTGGAAAATACAGTCCTTGTCTTGGACAAAAAGAGAAACCTGTGAAAAATGTGACTGGCAGAGATGATGCCAGTGTGGAAAAACTAGCTAACTGAAGCTGCAACCTTTTTTTCAGTGTAGACAATTGGTCTATAAGAATGCTTGTCTTGTACAGCAGGATATTTGGCTGTCAAGAGACGACCAGAGTATTACGAGATATTATTGGTCTGTGAAAATGCTTGTGGCAAAGTACAAACTTTTATAAGTTCAATATGAATCTGAGTTCAAACTGTATAGTCTAATTCTGTACACGTCTAGCCCTGTCGGCAATTCAAACACACTGTATTATCAGGTCTGCTTTTAAGGATTTTAGTTTAGCATTCAAACCTCACTCCTCACTCACAGTGAAGGCTTAAATTTTTCAACATGACAAGGAGTTGTGTTTTTCTCTATAATAACTAGCAACTGCTTCCCAGGGATCCTAGATGATCCCAGGCTACGTCCTAAACGGCACCATATTCCCTATGGTCAGAAGTAGTGCACTATGCAGGGAACTGGATGCCTTTGGGACGCAATCCAGCTAGGATTCTGGTTAATTTGTGGCGAAGTGACACTGATTGCAAACTTTCCCGATGACACTCGTGACATGATTTCCACGCACCAGTGATCGGGATGAATGGCAGTTTGTATGATTTAATTTCTTCATAAATGACCAGGTTTCCACCCCACTCTGAATGAATGGAGAGAGAGAGGGGGATGGAGAGAGCGAGCGAGAGTGAGAGAGAAAATGAGACAGGGAGCACCAGAGATGGAAAGAGAGAGAAAGTGCAATAAAGGGTTCAGAGTGCAGAGATCCTATAATTTCAGAGGCTCACATATGGCCCCCAGAACACATAGAGATAGGAAGGAGAGGGATTATGTTTATTTATTTGGTTGACTATCTGTTTTCATTAACATACCATGTTTATGACATGTCTAACATGGGTGGGAATCTAGCCACCCATACAAGGATTTTTCCTTTGCCCTAAAGAACCCAGATACAGCCATCCTTCTCTGGGGACAAAGATATGAGGTGCCCCGATGGTGGCTACTTTCTCCACTTTCTCCATCATGCTAAATCAATTGTGTATAACAAATTAGCCATGACGTATCTTTCTGTGGTTGCTGGAAGCCCTAAATTGTCCGTCTTTCACGGTGACTCCCTCTTTAACTGGTCAATTTAGGGACATGGGGTCCTCTTAGAGAGCGGTGAACAGAGGATACGGACATGCCCACTGTGAAATCAAGCCTTATTAATGAATTGGAGGACCTTGACCTACATGGTATGTAGGACCACACTGTCGCGCCACACACAAAGTTGAGAGAAAGTATAAAAGTTATCTCTTCAATAGGTATGTTGTTACATATGGGTCGTTCCACGAAATGAGTGCCTTTTGCGTACCTTTGATATAAAAGCCTGTTATATTAAATTAAGTGCACTTTAACATACACTGCTGGATTTTTCTAGCTCAACAGTTTCCCAACTGTAGGAAGCATTGGAGTCAATATGGGCCCTCAGAACAGCCTCAATTAGTAGGGGCATGAACTCTACAAGGTGTCGAAAGCGTTCCACAGGGATGCTGGCCCATGTTGACTCCAATGCTTCCCAAAGTTGTGTCAAGTTGGCTAGATGTCCTTTGGGTGGTGGACCATTCTCAATACACATGGGAAACTGTTGAGAGTGAAAAATCCAGCAGTGTTGGACTTCTTGACACAAACTGGTGCGCCGGGCACCTACTACCATACCCCGTTCAAAGACACTTAAAGACACATTTTGTCTTGTCCATTCACCATGTCTCAATTATCTCCAGGCTTAAAAATCCTTCTTTAAACTGTCTCCTCCCCTTCATCTACACTGATTGAAATGGATTTAACAAGTGACATCAATAAGGGATCATAGCTTTCACCTGAATTCACCAGGTCAGTCTATGTCATGGAAAGAAAAGTTTTTCAGAATGTTTTGTACACTCAGTGTAGACCAGTTAGGTCTTGACCCAAATTTAGGTTGTGGTAGGTTTTGAATGGGTTGTGGGTGTCTGAGTGAAAATCTAATGAACATTTTAGGAGCAGCATATAGCCTAGAGGTTAAGAGTATTGGGCCAGTAAGTGACAGGTTGAGCCGACTAGATGTAAAATCTGTAGATGTGCTCTTGAGCAAGGCACTTAGCCCTAACTGCTCCTGTACGTCACTCTGGATAAATGACTTAAAGGAAAACTCCACCCAAAAATCTTTTGGTATTTTATTCCATTAGTCTATTGTTGATATATTCCCAAAATGCTTTGCATGTCAGCAATCATGTTTTCAAGGTATATAACTTTCAAAATACAGAAATATTTTGCATCAGATGATGCTGCGTTTTGCAGTGTTGGACTTGCAGTGTTGGACTTCGGCTTTATTTATGTATTTTATTTTTTAAACGTGATTGCTGACATGATGGGAATGTTGTTCCTTTGTCATAAAATTGCTACATTTACTTTAAAAAAACATTTAAAATAGTTTTCCACATTGTATTTTGCTGATTATTTTTCTCTGTGTGAATATTGGGTCGTGACTGAGACAACCTGGTTAAATTTGGGTCAATAGGCAAACCAATTTCAGAACCACTGCCCCATGAAACATGATACAAATCTGATTTCTAATATGAATAAAGACTTGCTCTGCCAAAATTCAGCATTTTGGCATGTCTCTCAGTGCACCCTCTATGACTCCAGGAACATTTTAATCCACTTAACCATCATTGTAAAGCCCTAGTTATTATGTTGCTTTGACAAAGTCATTTCTGAAGATTATTATTTATTAGGGATTGATTTACGTATGTCCCTCATTTTAAGGTCAACCCTGTTATGTGAACTGAACTCCTGTTTTAATATGGTGGAACTATTCATTTTTAAATATACATTTTTTTGAAATATTATAACATCTTATAGTGATACCCTAGCATAAATGGAGGTGAGCTGGTTATACTCTTTTTGGCATTTTTTGGCAGAAAAGTGAGCTGGTTGAGCATAACATCCCTAGATAGACATGCTTGAAATGTTTTAACAATATATTTTTTTTGTGAAGCTAGCATTCAATTGCCCCTCCCTGTTACACAAAAAGCTTCCATTCCCCCTGTCACAAGGGGATACATGGCTGACTTAAGATGAATATGTCAGAACACTTTTATCACAACAACTGGTTTGGCACAATCACCTCTGAAGGTAAATCATGTACTTACATTCAGTAATCTTGCTCTGATTTCTCATCCTGAGGGTCCCAAAGATAAAATGTAGTGCAGTTCTGTTTGAAAAATATTTTTTTTTATTCAAATGTAGGAACTGGGTTCTACAGTTTGACCTCTGGCTCCACACCCACCCGCCTGTCCATCTAGATGTGTGAAGGTTAGTGTATTTTCTGTAGGGAAGATAATGATCCATTATTTATGACATTCCTGGGAGTTTGCAAACGTACTTTTTTTTATTAACATAGCATTTTTTTATGTTCTCTATAGTTATGTACTTGAAAACCAATTCGGCACATTTGGGAAAACTCCTGGCAGACTTGATACAAAATATTGTGTAGTGATGTAATTCTTCACTGGATCAGTCTGACTGCTGCCATCTGGTGGACACACACTCCTACATCACTTTCTGGCCTTTTTCTTGCATTTCAAAATGAGGCAACAAAAAAAATAATAGAAAACACATGTTTTTTTCTTTGTAGTCATTTTTTTACCTCTTAAGAATGACCCCATATCTTCAATACCACACTGTCGTGCCACACATGAAGTTATATCTGTGTGAAAGTTCTGTTGTTGACCACACTGTTGAAAGGTTGTTGATGGTTCAAAAGCAGAGTGTATTAATCTGTTTTGGACAAGTACACCCCTCCTCTCGAGAGGGAAGTGCTTTCTCGATACAAGATTGACTTGTAAAATGTTATAAATCCTTTTCATATGATCTGCAGCAGAGCACTTAAGTCAGGCTGAGTTCACAGAGTCTGAGTGACTAAAGTCAGAGGGTTTTTGTACAGTTCTGATTGTTAGTTGGGGTTCCACCTGTGATGTGTTTTAATGGGGGTAATTTCCTATTGTTGGCCTAAGGGAAGGGAAGAAGAAATGTGGTGGTCAACTTCAGACATTTTTTAAAGGTATTTTGTCACCAAATAGTTCATGGTCATGCTGTCAAATTGAGGCTGCATCCCAAATGGCACACTATTCCCTACAAAGTGCACTACTTATGACCAGAGTAGTGCACTATATTGGGAATAGGGTGCAGTGCTGACAGACTGACTGAGAGTTTAATGACTTAACAATATGGTCCGTCAAATTGCCAAATCCTGCTGCTACTGTTGTTGATTGTTACCTTCCTTGATTTACACACACACACACACACACACACACACACACACACACACACACACACACACACACACACACACACACACACACAGAGACCGTGCAACAGGATGCTTTGAGATCGACTGAGGTGATACACCCATTATTATACATCTCTCAATTTTCTTTGAAAGTTAAAATGGCTTTCAACCATTTCCCGCAGAAAATGTAATTGTGGTGGGAAAATAACCTCTCTCTTCTTAAGTCTGGTAAAGCTTTCTCATATGATGCCTCCCTGACCCTTCCCCCTCCATCCATCCCTCCCTCCCTCCCTCCCTCCCTCCCTCCCTCCCTCCCTCGCTCCGTCCGTCCGTCCGTCCGTCCGTCCGTCCGTCCGTCCGTCCGTCCGTCCGTCCGTCCGTCCATCCACCCATCCATCCATCCCTCCCTCCGTCCCTCCATTCCTCTGTTCAAGACAGGGGACAACATGTGTCGCAGGTCGTAAAGGCAGGAGCAGAAAGAACAGCTGCTTTTTCTTTTTCTTTAATAAAGTGAAAAGCCATCAGACTAGTCTGAGGGAGATGTGTGGAGTGTTTAGCCAGCACAATTATGTAGCGTGTCACCTCATTAGACACGACAAAATGGAGGCAGAATATAACGGGTGCAAGTCCTGACCTTTGACAGAGAAGGGGGCTGGGGAGGTGAAATGGTGTGCGGAAGTTTTAGCGATGTGCTAATTTGACTTCATAATGAACAACAGGGCCACTTGAATGGAAATAATGGAGACAGAATACAAACAGAATAGAGCAGAGACCAGGAGGGGCCCATGGAGGCCAGGCCTCACCCTGCCTGCCAGGGGTCGTCGTGGGGCTCTGAGTCCCAGGTTTTGTGTGTCCCAAATGGCACCCCATTCCCTATATAGTACATTACTTTTGACCAGGGCCCATAGTGAATAGGTTGCCATTTGGGACACATTCCCTGAGATGGAGGTCCAGGGGGGCTAGGAGACAGATACCCCCTCCTGTCAATAGCACGCCGCCCAGCACCCTTCCCTAGCCACCAGTCTCTTTGTGACTCTTCAATAATGATTAACTGTGTTTGGAGATTCAGAGAGTGTCCACTGCAGCACAATGAGCTCTCTCTCTCTCACACAATATAATAGAGCTCAACAAAGTCTCTCTTTCTCTATTTTCTCTCTCTTTCTCTTTTTGTTGCCCCCTACTTTCCATTTCTCTCTCCACGCCCCCTGCTAGCATTCTTTTCTTCCATTTTTCTCCCCCCCTTTCACTATAGATCTCTCTGTTTTTCCCCCGTGCAGCTTGTTAATTAAAGAGAGGGAATAGATTGTGGTGGAGGCAAACAGATGTGACCAGCTCACTGATAAATGGAAAGAAAAGCCACAGTTTGAGTAGAGCATATAAAATACATTGATAAAATGTAAAAAAAATATTATATTTAAATACAGCACCATGATGTAACAATTGACCTTGCTTTTTCTGATAATTATGGACTGTCCGATTGCAGAAAAAATCACAAGTTTTTTTTCTCACAAATTCTCAAGTCATTTCCTACTCTTTCTATTCCAAATGGTGGAAACAAAATACCTTGCAGAACTCTACACACCCTCAGTGGAAAGCACTGAAGCGCTACTTGTTGTCCTGCTGGGCAGTGGAGTGTAGCTTGTAGTTACAGGAGGTTGGTGGCACCTTAATTGGGTAGGACGGGCTCATGGTAATGGCTAGAGTGGAATAGGTGGAATGGTATCAAATAAATCAAGCACATGGTTTCCGTGGTTTCCAGGTGTTTGATGCCATTCCATTTGCTCCCTTCCAGCCATTCTTATGAGCCTTCCTCCCCTCAGCTGCCTCCAATGCTTATAGTTCACGGTTTGAGTAGTGTGTAGTACACGGTTTGAGTAGTGTGTATTACACGATTGGAGTAGCGTGTATTACACGGTTTGAGTAGTGTGTATTACACGGTTTGAGTAGCGTGTATTACATGGTTTGAGTAGTGTGTGGTACACGGTTTGAGTAGTGTGTAGTACACGGTTTGAGTAGTGTGTAGTACACGGTTTGAGTAGTGTGTAGTACACGGTTTCAGTAGTGTGTAGTACTGTACATGCCGAGATGTAAAACACAAAGACTCCAGGCTCATGACATCACACCCTGAGGCCCTTAACAGGCGAGGAACAGTGCAAATCTAAACTTTTCTACAACAGCCATGGAAAGACAGGTAAAGAGGAAGAGTGGGACAAAAATGAAGAAAGAGGGGACAGGGGAGAGAGGAAGAATGGAAGAGAGGGAGAGAGAGAAGCAGGGAGAAACAGCATCGTATCTCTCACCTCCTCTACAAAAAGGGATTGAAAAGGGTTATTCGGCTGTCCACATAGGAGAACCATTTTTGATTGCAGATAGAAACGTTTTGTGTTCCATGTAGAACCCTCTGTGGAAAGGGTTCTCTGATGGTGACAGCTGAAGAACCATTTCAGGTTCTAGATAGCACCTTTTTTTTCTAAGAGTGTACGACAAGCAGAGCTAAGAGAGAGGAAGAGAGAGAAGGAAAGAGATAGATAGGTACTTTATTGATCCCCGAGGGGAAATGTCTTTGTCAAGCAGGTACGAAACAAACACAGGGCAGGTGCAAAATGCCAGAACGAAAATACACAAAAGTACACAAACATTGCATAGTATGGGTGGATGGCTGAATGTGTACACTATACATTGGTGGATTGTTCATGGTTAACTATACTATACAGGTCGATGGCAGAGAAATACTTAAATAGCTAACAGTGCATGTGATATAAGTGAGGGTAATAATAGTTTACTTAATATACAGACTGGTTAACTGAACAGGTAAGTGAATATTTTGCATGGTTAAATTAACTGTACAGGTAAATATACAGTTAAATGTACAGGTAAGTGAATATTTGCATGGTTACATTAACTGTGAAGGTAAATGACAGGAGGAGATACTTAAATAGCTAAATGTGTGTATGATAATTTAGTGTAATAATAGTAATTCCCTTAAAATACAGTCCTTAGTGCGAAGGGTTTATTTACAGATAGATAGATAGATAGATAGATAGATAGATAGATAGATAGATAGATAGATAGATAGATAGATAGATAGATAGATAGATAGATAGATAGATAGATAGATAGATAGATAGATAGATAGATAGATAGATAGATAGATAGATAGATAGATAGATAGATAGATAGATAGATAGATAGATAGATAGATAGGTACTTTATTGATCCCCCGGGGGGGGAAATTTCATTGTCAAGCAGCTACAACAAAACACAGGGCAGGTGCAAAATGCCACAACGAAAGTACACAAAAGACAGATACACGGTACATGACACATAGAGCGGCAGTATGAAAAAGTATAGAAATACAAGATATCTGGAGTGCAAGAAAAAAGCTATAAAAAGATATTGCATAGTAATGGTGGTTGGCTGAATATGTACACTATACATTAGTGGATGTTGGATGGTTAGCTATACTATACAGAGAAATACTTCAGTAGCTAAAAATGCGTATGATATGAGCGAGGGTAATAATAGTTTACTTAATAGACAGACTGGCTAAATGAACAGGTAAGTGAACATTTTGCATGATTAAATTAGCTGTACAGGTAAGTATACATTTATATTTACAGATAAGTGAATACTTGCATGGTTACACAAACTGTACAGGTAAATGACAGGAAAATATACTTTAATAGCTAAATGTGTGTATGATATAATTTGGGGTAATAATAGTAATTCCCTTAAAATACAGTCCTTAGTGCGCAGGGTTTAATTACAGACAACTGCACGTATTGCACAATCGATATACTAAAAGCAATGAGAAAAGGTGCAACTGACAGGATACTAATATGCATTCCTGAGTGAATGCCTACGTAGGTTAGGTCCAAGAATTACTAGCAATATTGCACGTGATATGATATAACTGTACATGAGTATGTATATACAGACCTGCATGAATAAATAGGTCCTGAGTGAATGAGTGCTGACGGACCAGAGTTACTCACGGATGGATGCATAATTGTTAAACTAGGTCCTAGCACCCCAACAGTTCCAGATCTATGTTGCCGACGGTACGGAACCCCGGTGAGGCATTATATAGTCTAATAGCCGCCGGCAGGAAGGACCTCCTGTAGCGCTCTCTGGCACACCGTGGTGGGATCAGTCTGTGACTGAAAGTGCTCCTCTGCGTCATAACCATAGCGTGCAGAAGGTGGGTGAAGTTGTCCATGATGGCCAGCAGTTTGGCCAGGATCCGTCTCTCCGCCACCTCCTCTAGAGTGTCAAGGCTCATCCCCAGGACAGAGCTAGCCTTCCTGATCAGCTTATTTACCCGAGAAGCATCACCGGCTTTGATGTTAGCTCCCCAGCACACCACTGCAAAAAAGATGGCACTGGCCACAACAGACTGGTAGAAGGTATGCAATAGTTTACTGCACACGTTGAAGGACCTGAGCCTCCTCAGAAAGTAGAGTCGGCTCTGGCCCTTTTTGTACAGGGCCCCGGTGTTACCAGCCCATTCCAGCCTGTTGTCCAAAATGACTCCCAGGAACTTGTATGACCCAACCATTTCCACATCCATCCCCTGTATAGGGACTGCAGTCAGTTGTGCCTTGGTTCTCCTGAAGTCCACCACCATCTCCTTTGTTTTGCTGATGTTGAGCTGAAGGTGGTTCTGCTCACACCACAACACAAAGTCACTGATTGTGCTCCTGTACTCCTCCTCCTGCCCACCCCTGATGCACCCTACAATAGCAGAGTCATCCAAGAACTTCTGTAGGTGGCATGTTTCAGAGTTATATCTGAAGTCTGAAGTCTGGGGGGGCCCTGTGTTGCTAACTGCCCATTTTGACACACAGCTCTGTAGTCACACAAATTGTGGCCTACCGGTCAGGTAGTCCGTGACCCAGGAGACTAAGGGTGCTTCCACTTTCATCCTCTTCCTCTTCTCACCCAGTAGCAGGGGCTGAATGGTGTTGAAGGCACTGGAGAAGTCAAAAAACATAACCCTCACAGTGCAACCTGCGTTGTCCAGTGATGTACACACCAGGGGTCTGAGGTGAACAAGGACTAACCTTTCCATGGTCTTCATGATGTGGAATGTTAGCGCTACAGGTCTGAAGTCATTCAGGACAGTGGGGTGCGCCTTCTTGGGCACTGGGACGAGGCAGGATGTTTTCCACAGCACAGGGACCCTTTCTAGGCTCAGGCTAATTTTGAAGCGTCGCTGGAGTATTCCACAAAGTTGGTCAGCACAGACCCTAAGCACCCTTGGGCTGATGCTATCAGGGCCCGCCGCTTTCCACTGATGTAGTCTCTCCAGTTCTCTCTTCACTTGGTTGGGGGTAAAAGCCAGCCCACGTGGGGAGGTGGGGGGAAGGGGGGTGTTGAGGATCAGTCCAGAGGGAGCAGGGGCGGGGGTGGGGTCGCTGATTGTCTCAACAGAGGTGCTGTGAGCAGAGTGGGGGTGGGACAGCCATGAGGGTGTGTGGCCTGGGGAACTGGAGGGGAGGTGGACAGCCCTGTCCTGGGTCCCCTCCGTCTGCCCACTGTTTGACTTTGACCTCTCTCACCTGGCTCTGCCTCAGCTTGTCCTCCATCTTCTCCTTATACCCTCTCTTCCCCTCAGCAATCCGCAACTTCCGCTCCCTCTGGACGCATTTCAATTTGTCCTTGTCCCCCTCCTTGAAGGCCCTCTTCTTCTCATTTAGCAGGGCCTTCAGGTCGCTGGTGACCCAGGGTTTATTATTTGGAAAACAGCGTACCTTCCTGGTGGGTTCAGTGTTGTCTACACAAAAATGTATATAGTCCGTTATGCAGTCAGTAAGTCCATCAATGTCCTCCCCATGAGCCTCACAAAGCACATACCAGTCTGTTGTTTCAAAGCAGTCCTGTAGGGCCTCATTCGCCTCCGGAGACCATCTCCTAGTGGTCCTAGTGGTCGCAGGCTACTGTTGGACCATAGGTCTGTAGAGTGGGGTGAGGTGGACAAGGTTGTGATCCGATCTACCGAGGGGAGGGAGTGCAGTGGAGTTGTATGCATCCTTCACATTAGCATATAACAAGTCCAGAGTTGTATTATTCCTGGTTGGGCACTTCACAAACTGTTTTAACGTGGGCAGCGTTGAAGAGAGAGATGCATGGTTAAAATCCCCCAAAATGGCAAAGAAGGCACTGGGATGCGCTGTCTGTAACCTTGCGATAACAGAGTGGATGACGTCACAGGCTGTGTTTGCATCAGCGGAGGGAGGGATGTAAACAATAACAACCATGGCCACCCTCGGCAAATAGTAGGGTCTCATGCTAACGGCTAACAGCTCAATGTCTGGGCTACAAAACTCTTCCTTAAGAGTAATATGGCTCGGATTACACCATCTGTTGTTAACTAATAAGGCCAGCCCCCCTCCCTTACTATTACCGGAAGAAACACTATCCCTGTCCGCTCTGATGGTCCGGAAACCGCTGATAGTGACGTTCTCTATGGGGATGTTATCATTCAGCCATGTCTCAGAAAATTACAATAGGCTCGCTCCCCGGTATTCTCTTTGTCCATGGACCAAACCCTGGGGCTCGTCCATCTTGCTATCCAGCGATCTCACGTTGCCCATAATGATAGATGGTATAGCCGGCTTGTACTTCCTTTGCTTTGCCTTACACTTCAATCCTGCCCTGCGTCCACGCCGTCGCCTTTTCAACTCTTCCGGGATATAGAACTTTTCCTTGGAATGCTGCAGCGCTGAGTGTGCTAAATCCCGGACCTGGGCTCGGTTGTAAATAATTGATGAATCCTGTGTACGTTCGGCGCTGAGAAAAATAAAATGTGCCTCAGTGATAAAAAGGACCGTTAAAACCTTCGTAAAACGGTAGCACTCCGTAATCCTGAACTATTATTGTTCAACTGTTGCAAAAAAACTGACGAAAAACTGACTAAAACAACAATTTATGCACAAACAATGGGAGCTGCTTAACAGGCGACCACGCAGGGCGGCGCCAATCCAATAGAAAGAGGGAGAGAAAGAGGAAGAGAGAGAGGGAAAGAGGGCAGAGAAAGAGAGTGAGAGAGAGGGAAGCGACAACACACTGAGAGACTGTTAGCCAGAGAGAAATTGACGAAACTGAAAAGAGAAGGTGAAGCGCTCCAGAAGGTTTCATGCGTGGCTCCTCTCAGACTAACCATCAGCCCCAAGAGGAGTAACCCCTCCACGTCTCTCTCCCCGCCATTCCCCCATCTCTCCCCGTCTCTCCTCTCTTCTCTCCCCTCTCCTCCCCTACATGCATTTAATATGCAGTGTGAGAGGCCCTCCTCATTGAGTTTTCTACAGCTATTTGTCTCTACCGCACGCAAAACAAACACACATGGACGCTCACGCATGCATGCATGTACACACACACAAACACACACACACACGCACGCACAGAGGGTTCATTATCACTCAACAAAGGGCAGATGAGAGAAGCAGACTAATCTGTGCTTCTACACAATAGACTGGGATCAGTGTCATCTCTCCATCCTTCCATCCTTTAATCCATCCATACTTTCCTCAGTAGTTTCAGAGAAGGAAAGAAATAAAGAACCAAATAGAGAAGGAGCTTATAGGCCAAGGACGATAGTGTCACAGTGTCCGATGATGACGTCTACATTTGGAGGATTTGAAACTCATCTGTGCTTTGTCTCTTTTTTTTCACTTTCAGGAAAAGGAAGACCTTCCCAAGACACGAGAGACAAAGGCCCATCATCGGTGGGTCATCGGATCGCCAAAGAAAACACAAAATCCCACTTTGAAAACAACAATTTGATTTGTTGTTGAGTATCCGTCATGGGAGATCGACATCACCAACATCTTGGGGTTGGTAGGCCTGTCTACACCCTTCTACTCAGCATAGCTCTGGCCTTGCTGGCCCTGTTGTCTGAGGCCCAGTGCCGTATGGATAGAGCAAGGACAGAGGAGGAGAATGGAGCAGGGCAGCTGAGGAGGGTGAAGAGAGGCTGGGTATGGAACCAGTTCTTTGTGCTGGAGGAGTACACTGGACTGGAGCCGCTGTACATAGGAAAGGTGAGTCCACACACAAGCACGCACAGACACACACACACAAAGAGAATACGCGTGAACTGCATGTCACTTTCGATTAAAGCATCTGCTAAATGGCCACCATCATTACTATTGAACTATTTGATGACAGCTCTCAACTTTTCAATCAATATCGTAGTGGTCGGCTGAGCGCTACCTCCGACGACCACAGGGTGTATCATCATTGATCAAATGTTCAAGCCACTTTAACACCTGAGTGGTCAAAGTATCCTCTTTGGCCAATGATTTTTGTGCCTGCATCCCAAATGTCATCCTATTACCTATAAAGTGCACTACTTTCAGAAACCCGTAGGGCCGTGGTCAAAAGTAGTGCAATTTTGGATACAACCTCTGCAGTACGTTCCACACTGTGTTTGTATGGAGCGTTAGAGTGTGGATGAGTGTCTGGGGCAGTTTTCATTCCTTATCGTCTGCCCCTCTGACAAAGCAGAGGAGACCTTCTCAGTGTGAAGGTGTACAGTCAGGGGTTAAAGTGTAATTGGCGTCAGTTGGTGTCAACTGTCAATTGTCTTTCTTTTCTTTTTTTTTACACAAATCTTCTGAACCACCACCTTGTAAAATGAAATAGTCACTGATTCAATGAAGTCAAACAATAGTAAAACAGATTGATATTCAGTCTGTCCCAAATGGCACCCTATTCCATATTGAAAAGCTACACCTAGACTAACCGTGTGTGTCATTTCCTTACTATTTATGGTATTTCAATTACTTTCAAAGACATTTGGAAGTAAGAATTTGTTATATTTTTTATTTGAATGGAATGGATTTGAAAATACATTTGGAAAGTATTGGCATGTATTTTAAAATACTGAAATTCAAAGTGTATTTTTAAATGCAAATACATACTACCATGCATTTAAACCAAGGTCTGTTTGATATTTGAAATAATATAACCTATTTCGAAGTATTTTAATAATTATAGGAAATTTCCTTTTTATAGGAAATTATTTGAAAATAGTAAAATACACAGTAAATAAGTATTTAAATAACAAATAATCAAATGCACACGTGTTTGAACCCTGGTCACCTTACCAAACACACACACACAGGATGATTGTATTTACTGTGTATTTGAGTATTTTCTAATAATTTCCTATAAAAAGGAATATTCAAATACTTACAGTATTTCGAAATAGGCGAAATTATTTAAAATACCAAACAATATTAGTTACAATACTAGTTGTGTTTTCAAATAAAACATTCTTCCAAATGTCTTTGAAAATAATTGAAATACCATAAATAATCAGGTAATAATTGAAATCAGGTCAGGAGACAACAAAGGTGTAGATACAAGAGTTTACCCTTTAAGGTCACCCTTTGATGTGAAATCATATGTTGACATTTTCACGTAAGGAGAATAACATGTGAATTGCAGTTTCACATGTAAACATTTTTCAAATGTTGTTGTGTAGTTTCATGGTATCACATGTTGAAAATTTGCATTCCCATGTTGTCACGTTAACTTCACATAAGATCACGTAATGACATGTGATCACATGAGATGACATGTGAAACACATGTTCATATGCCAAATGTATGTGTTTATTTTCCCATAAGGGTAGTATCAAACATTAAGCTTGTGATATTTCAAAAGCCAGAGGTAAAAGGATTAACTTTTTATCTTGAAAAGAAAGTGTTATTATAATGTTAGCGGGCGGTAGCTGTTTGTGTGCTGTGCACGCTGAGCTGGGCTGTGTCTGTGTCTGTGTGTGTACAGAATGGGAAGTGATTGCACCAAGCATCAATAGGCTCAACAGGCTGCTGTTTGCAGACCCACAATGCTCTTCTGATTACATAGTCTGCATAATGGCAACCTATTCCCTATGTAGTGCACTACTTTTGACAAAAGCCCTATGGGTGCTGATCAAACGTAGTGCACTATATAGGGAATAGGGTGCCATTTGGGTGTCTGTAGCTCCCATAAGAACCACTAGCACCAATGAACAGGAGAACTGGACATGATTACTGTTCTTCTTCTGACGTCCAACCAATATTGTTCTATCTCAGATGGGTGCACTACTTTTGAACAGGCCCGAAGGCAACCTATGACCTGTGTAATCAGGTCAAATAGCAGCCTGGTGAGCCTGTCGATGCTTGATGCATTTGGGCAGTACACTATACCATCAGTCTCATGAGAGAGCCCAGACAAACAGCATTATAATGACCATGATCTCTAATGGACCAGACCAGACCTGGGTCGAATACAGTATCTGAAAGACTTTTAAGTACTGTACTTGAGCTGTGCTTGATTTAGTTTGCCTGCTACTATAACGCCATCAAATTGTCCCAATAAATGTAAACATCATGCTAAATCAAGCCCAAACACCTAAATTACTTTAAAGTATGGTCTAACATAGAATTACATATAGAACATTTGGTAGAGCATGGTGCTTTCATTGCCAGAATTGTGGGTTTGCTTCCTGCTAGGGCCAACCATATATACAATGATTGCACACATGACTGTAAGTCGCTTTGGATAAAAGCGTCTGCTTAATATACAGTTTTACTTTATTATTATTATTATTATTATTATTATTATTATTATAATAATAATAATAATAATTATTATTATTATAGGATCTCTGGCCCCTAAGCTCTCTTGACTCCTAACCTCTGACCTGTGACCCCCACAGCTCCACTCAGACATGGATCTAGGGGATGGCTCCATCAAGTACATCCTGTCAGGTGACGGTGCGGGCACCACCTTCACCATCGACGACAGTACAGGCGACATCCATGCTATCAAGAGGCTGGACCGTGAAGTGAAGGCCCAGTACCTTCTGAGAGCCCAGGCCTGGAACAGACAGACAGATCGACCCCTGGAGCCGGAGTCTGAGTTTATCGTCAAAATCCAGGACATCAATGATAATGAGCCTAAGTTCCTAGAAGGGCCCTACCAGGCCACCGTACCTGAGATGTCAACCATTGGTGAGTCAAGGGAGATTGTGGTGGTCAGAGACAAAGTCCGATTCCCCTCTCTTCTCCAAAAGTGTGCACTGTCTCGCATGGATTTTTTAAATATTAGAAAACTTCTTCAACCCAATGATTACACACATTTTTAAAAAATCCATGACAGGAAGGGTGCAAGTGCACACTTTGGAAGAACCGTGGAGAATTGGGGCGTAGCCATAGTGTGCGTCTAAAATGGCACCCGATTCCCTACAACAGTGCACAACTTTCGACTAGGGTCATTTCAGACACAGCTAGAGAGTGTGTAGTGTAGCTGGACATTATGCTGCTGCTTCAGAACGTTCCATTCATCAATTCATGAACAGTACTTGTATTCTTAGTTTTAATTATAGTAGTTCAGTTAGCAAACTCTGTTTAAAATCCTCTCTATAAAGGTTGTTGTGGTTATTCACAGCAGTGTATTTATGTAGTGTATGATGGTAAGAAGATCAGGATGTTTCAGTCTGTGAACACAATAGGCAAGATATTGATGGCTCTGCAATATCGTCATTATGCTATCAAAATGATGTCTCTGCTTACACACTGCACCAGTGGGATAGAATGTTTATAAATCCATCAGTGAGTGCAGGTACAGATACCATTCGTCAACATTGAAGCAGTTTTATGCAGATGGACAGGCCATTTGTTAAACAGGCCTTGCTGAAATAACCATGCAAATAGAATGAGTCATTCCAATTGTGTGGAAATAACATTGCTCACCATGCCGATCTCTTCTTCTCCTCCCTCCCTCCCTCCTTCCATAGGCACTGAGGTGATTCGGATGACAGCCACAGATGCAGATGACCCTACGTATGGAAACAGTGCCAGGGTGGTCTACAGCATCCTACATGGACAGCCATACTTCTCTGTAGAGCCCAAGACTGGTATGTGAGCACAGGGGAAATGTTCAACAAAGATCATCGGACCTGCATTAACAATAGTAATTACAAAATTTGTGTTTTAGTTAAGTCAGTAGATTGCCATGTTTTGGCACAGAGCTGAGGCACTCACGTTTGCTCCTCCCGGAAGCACACACATACAAACATACATACATACAGGCTGAGTGTAAAACGACAGATTTTAACTTGGTTTTAACTTGGTTAAGAAATGCCCTCTTGTGGCTACCAAAGGTAACAACTGGAAAATCAATGGGCAAAGACATCAGTCATGAAAAGAAGACACAAGTGCATCCCAAATGGCACCCTATTTCTTCCATAGTGCACTTTAGGGCTCTGGTCCAAAAAAGTGTGTTGGTAATAGGGTGCCATTTGGGACACAATCCAAGACACATCACTAATCTGCTTGACGACTGCACAGCTGACCCTTCTAATCACCCTGTTTCTAATTGTGACCTCTCACTCCTTTCCCCCCCTCTCTCGTGCTCTCTCCCATGTTTCTCCCCGTCCCCCAGGCGTGGTGCGTGTATCTCTGGCGGGCATGGACCGCGAGGTAAGGGAGAACTACTCCGTCATCATCCAGGCCAAGGACATGGGAGGCCAGCTAGGGGGTCTGGCCGGAACCACAGCAATCAACATCACCCTCGGTGACGTCAACGATAACCCACCCATGTTTGATCAGAGTAAGAAGGAGAGACTCCTCTCCTCATGTGCCTTATTTGTTTAATATGATTCCCTTCTTCAATTTATGCTCACAACTGTTGACTTCCTTGTCTTAATTCTTGTTAACCATCTCCTCTCCTTCCCTCTCACATGCTACATTTTAGTAATTCTTATGCAGAGCAACTTACATTAGTGAGTGCATACATTGTGATACTTTTTTCGTACTCTTTTCTTGCTCTTCCTCTCCTTTCCTCTACTCTTGCTCTTTCTCTCCAGCCCTCTCCTCCACTTCATCCACAGTGTATCCCCTCACTTGTCCATCTCCTTCAGATTCTGCTCTCTCCCTCCTCCGTCATCATCATTTTGGCCACCAATCAGTCACCAGCCCATTAACCCTCCCTTCTCTGTCATGACTTTTTCTGTCCTCATCACCCATCCATCCATCCATCCAGTGGCGGACCACCCGTTGGGAGCGCCAGGACATTTCGGCTCGTTTTGTCCTGCCGTGTATAGTCAACTTGACCAGCGATAATTTAGCAAGCAGGAATGAGGTGATGGAGAATCCACGCATCAGGCGTGACTCTCACTCTCTCGCTGCAGTGTCCCCGCGCGAGGGTGTGCACGCCAAAAATGGTCTCTCCGCGACGCACATAGCAACCGTCTACCTGCTTCTCTACTGATAACGTTTTAGACAAGTCGCACGGCGAAATGGACGGTCAGAAAAGGAAAGGTGGAGCAGAGAGGGAGAGAATAAAAAAGAGAAAGGAACTTGCCACAGACGCAGCTAAATGCTGCAAAATAAGCGACAGGTTCGCCAGTAAGGGACCAGGTCAGTCAAAAACACACACACTGACACACATAAATGACAACCAACATGGCTAGCTAAGTAGCCTAGCTAATAATAGTGACACAATGGCCGGTAGGTTAAACAGTTTGCACATCTTACGTCTTCGTGGAGGAATTATATCATAGCAATGAGTGCAACATAGCGATCATAATATGACATTGAAGGCAATGTTTCAACTAGTAGAAAATAGTAAACCTAGACTATGGACTTTCCAGCATTCGGTCATGACTCATGCCACATAAGCTAGGGTAAGTGCATATACACTGTACAGCGAAACAGGCTACAGTAATGTAACCATAATACATCCATGAACGTAACACAGTAGCCTGTGTGACACAGCACAGGCAATGACATAGATCATTAGCGCAATTAGTACCAGCATTACAAGTTACAACAATAATATACAGCTCTGGGAAAAAATAAGAGACCACTCCAAATTAAGAGACCACTCTTAATTTTTTCCAAAGCTGTATTAATGTAGCCTACTGATACACTAATGATAGTGAGTATGATAATAGATTATTTTATTTGCAAAGGTGGAGAAGGAAGCAGCAGCAGCACTAGAGCTAGAGGTGCTCCTGCAGAACTGGAGATGGTGGTCAGTTCAGAGTCAGAACCTTCAGGTACAACTTAAGAGCACAAACCTAAACATGATTTTAGATTAATATGTGCTTGTCACTGGTGGGTGCATGGAGAGACCAAGGCGCAGCCTGGTGATAATTCGACATAGTTTTATTAACTTAAAACTCAAATGTACGAACCATACAAGCAAAACCAACGAAGCAATGACAAAAACTGAAACACACTTGCTTTCACCGTGACTGGAGATATAACGACCCACACCCCAGTGTGAAACCTACAAACCTATGTAGGATCCCTAATTAGAAACAATGCGCAGCAGCTGCCTCTAATTAGGGATCCCACACAAACCACCACCAGATACAGAAATAATAGACCTGTCAAACTCTGACCATGGTTACATAGAGAAGCAAATAGGCTTCTCTATGGCCAGAGCCTGACAGTGCTTTATTTATGAGATTATCAGTAGGACTGTAATCGGGGGTGATACAATCGATGACTGCACACGTAATACAAGTTTAAGTTTAGGTTATTTACAATGTTAATCTCATTCTGCAGAGCAACCAAATGTGCAGAGAGAAAGAGAGAGGTTCAGAGCCCAGTACAGGGAAAATAGAAAGGGACAGCAAAAGCACTGAAAATCCATTTGATTATTTGCTCGTCCTCAGTCCAAGGATTTTGACTTATTTTTTCAGTACCACCCAAAACAAACCCCTCAAAGAGTCATTCCCAATGTATTCCACTCCAAAGATGGTACAAACAGAAAATGGCTAACATACAATGAAGTTACTCACTCCTTGTCTTGCTCAGTATGTCTTGTATTCGCAAAACCTTCAGCCAGTGCATTTGTCAAAGGAGGCATGCAGGCCTGGAAACATGTACAGGAACATGAGAGAAGTAAGACCCATAGAGAAAGTGCAGAAGCCTTTTTCCCCAGAGCCAGCAAAGCAGATATCCGTACCCTTCTGAGTGATAAGCAAATGTCAGTTCAACGAGACCAGGTCAAAAAGAGGAGGCAGGTCATGGAACGTGTGATTGATATAGTTAAAGTTATTGGTAAATGTGGGCTTATCTACAGAGGACACAGACACGAAGCTGCATACAACTTGGAAAACATGGCCGTCAATCATGGCAAGTTTCTTGAGCTTATATATTGTTGCTAAGCAAATATGATGTCTGCCTACGAGCATGTTAGTGATTGCATTGAGAAGAGCAAGAAGCAGATGGGAAGTGAAGGAAGAGGGTCCTTGGTAACTATGATGTCCAAAACAACAGCAAATAAAGTAATTGAAGTCATCAGAATGTTGATTCAGCAGACAATTGCTGTTGAAGTGAGAAAGGCAGGGATGTTCTCAATACAAATGGACACAACACAGGATTTAACATCCAAAGACCAGTGTGCAGTAGTTCTGCGATATGTCACTGATGTTGTCCACGAGAGGCTCATTGCAGTCATTGACTGGGAGTCATCTACTGGACAGTACTTTGCAGACCTTGTGAAAGACCCTTGAGAAGATGGACATAGATATCAAACAGTGTGTTGGTAATGCAACAGACGGAGCAGCTAATATGCAGGGACAATTCAGGGGCTTCTCTGCACTCCCCCCCGTTATGCAGCAAATGCAGTGCTGTGTGCAGATGTCTCCTGCATGAATCCGAAGCATTTTCCTGAGATCAGAGAAAAGGGCCTTCAAAATACAGCCATGGAGGAGCTCAGCAAATGCTTACTGGAATTTGATGAACATGCCACTGTTGAGGCATTGCAGGCTGAACTGATCAGCCTTGCACAACAGTGGGAAAGACTGAAACAGTCAACATTGGAGCAGTACAACACCAGGGCCGCTGCCGCCAGTGATGAATCAGGGGAAGGCTTTGAGGAACCTGATGAAAGTGTGGAATTAGTGAGCAGAATTTGTTCCACATGTAAAAACTACCTGATATGCTGCTATCTTCTCCTGTCTCAGTACAATCTGCTCACGGATGCGTATCACATCATTGGTTTGGGCTACAAGTTCCTCCTCACCCTATCCATCACTCAGGTGACTTGTGAGAGGACCTTCTCCACCCTGAAATTTGTGAAGAACCGCCTAAGAACCTCCCTCACTCAAGAGAACCTTGAAGCGTTCCTTTTGATGGCAACAGAGAAGGAGATTCTTATGGGTCTTGACAAAGATGACATCATTGACAAGATGGCAGAGAGCAGTGAGTTACTACGCTGCCTACTGGTTTACTAGTGGTAATTACTTACTGGTTACTCTGAAGTAGCTATGCTATGACTCTTCCTTAACAGGATGACAAGGGTGAAAGAAAACTTGCTTTTGTACAGAGGCATGTTTTTGGGACATTCGTATTATACTTGCAGTTATGTAGCCAATGTTACATTTCATTGACTCAGTGTATAGATGTGTTTATTTTTGTGGTGTTTGCTTTATGGACACCAGTGAGTGAACATTAAAATCTACATTTTATATACTTACTTACATTGTTGTAGCTTATGTTCAAGTTCAGTGAATGTGTGTGTGTGAAGTTTTTTCATACTTCTGATATGCTTAATGCTTGAATACAAAGATAATCATTTGGACATTTGAGCTAACTCTGTATATCTCATTATCTTTTTTTAAAGTGTAGGCTAATTGTTTTGTGTGTCTAGCCTTGTACATTTGTATGTACTATGATTGGTGTATTCCTAGTGAGTTTTTGAAGGTGCACCCATAGCCATAGCATACGTTGAAAAGTCATTGTTCAGATATGCTACGTGTTGGTCAGGCCCATATGTTTGTATTTTGTAATGTGGATACATTTCTTTACAGATTAACATAGTGGCCAAATGTATAACTAGTTTGGTACCCATTATATCAACAAATAGGGTTAGCCTACAAAATTAGCGGTCTGGTGGTTTGCGTGAACAGGGTGGCCTGGGATGGAGTCAAATTCCCGGCCTGAATTATTGTTTCAGTCCGCCCCTGCATCAAATCCATTCCCCCAGCCTCTCACTGATCTCCTTCTCTCTACCCACCCACCCAACCCCTCCCTCCCCCTCCTTCTCTCTCCCCCCCATCATTACCCGGCAACCAGTCCCATTCCGGACCCATGCTGTCTCTTTGATTGGCCCCATTCCTGCTCTCCTCATTAACATCCTCAGCAGGTCATCTGTCTATCCCTCTCTCACGATCTCTCTCTCTTATCTGGCTATCCTCGACCACAAGCCGTCCCCTAGCTGTCTGCCTGACTGGTGGTCTCGTCTCCTCCTCGGAACCCCCCCCCCCTTCCTTCTTCTCTCCAATTAGTGCCATCACTTAAGTGAGACTTTAATACATTGTGAGAAGCTACGAAGGCACTTGTCTGACAACCATAACGTGTGACCGCTTCAGTTCGGAGAGTAGGAAGCACCTCAAATTGGGAACCACTGTCACCCCTGTTTTTGAAAAGAGGTTAAAATGTGGTAATTCAGTTCTCGTTGACCCATAAGACAATACACCCTAATTTACAAACCGGCTCTTAGTCTGAACCAATTTGTGCTCAACAGTCTCTGCTCTGGGATTATTGGTTTGTCCTCTGAATGTCTTGATGTCTAAGAATTTGTTCTTAACTGACTTGCCTAGTAAAATAAAGGTAAAAAAAAAAAAAAAAAAAAAAAATGTAATTAAAGAGGTTTAGTGCCCTCTAGAGGAATAATGGCCAAACACATGTTCTAACTACTGTACTTAATAAAACAACTTGATTTCTCTCTGTCTACCTTTATTAATCTCTTTTGCTGACATAGTACCCATCCTGACACAAAACAATAGACATTCACCAAAAATGTTGACTCAAACACACAGCTGTTACGGATATTCAACCAGGGCTCAGGGCTAAAAACATTAGAACATCACACAGCTCAGCGGTTGAATTGGACACCACCTCAAATAATATTGACTCATCTGTTTTTATAATTACTACATTTATTTGGGATGTGAATATCCATTGAACTGATTTGAACCTGGATTAATCTCTCTCTCTCTCTCTCTCTCTCTCTCTCTCTCTCTCTCTCTCTCTCTCTCTCTCTCTCTCTCTCTCTCTCTCTCTCTCTCTCTCTCTCTCTCTCTCTCTCTCTCTCTCTCTCTCTCTCTCTCTCTCTCTCTCTCTCTCTCTCTCTCTCTCTCTCTCGCTCTCTCGCTCTCTCTCTCTCTCTCTCTCCCTTCCTCCCTTTTTCACCCTCTCAGAGCTGTACCAGATGAGTGTTCAAGAGTCGGCTCCGGTGGGGTCTGTTGTGGGTCGTATCTGGGCGAAGGACCGTGACATTGGCATCAATGCAGAGATGAGGTACAGCATAATCGACGGAGACGGGAGGGACACCTTCGACATCAACACAGACCCCACCAACCTGTTTGGCATCATCACCATCAAAAAGGTACAGAGGGTAGACATCAATGAAAGCACGCACACACAAACACACACACACACACACACACACAGGGTAGACATCAATGAAAACACACACACACAAACACACACACACACAGGGTAGACATCAATGAAAGCATGCACACGCACACAGGGTAGACATAAATGAAAACACGCACACACAAACACACACACACACACACACACACAGGGTAGACATCAATGAAAGCACGCACACACAAACACACAAACACACACACAGGGTAGACATCAATGAAAGCACACACACACACACACACACACAGGGTAGACATCAAGGTTATGACATGCTTTCATGCTTTCAGGGCTACTGACAGAGGAGTCAACACAGCAGTCACATTGACCTTAATTTAGTCCAGAGAACATGTTTTGAATAACTATTTGATTGATAAACAGCTGATTCTCTCTTAATAGATTCTCTCGACATACCTGTAAACCTCTCCTTGTTTAGTAAAGGTGTTTTGGGACCTGATTCAGACTTGAGATCTTAAACCTACATCTTTACTTGAGTATTTAAATGAATGATACTTACCTATGATACACCATAACTACTAACACTGTAAACATCTCTCTCTCTAGCCTCTGAACTTTGAGAGCAAGGCAAGCTACACTCTGAAGATAGAAGGAGCCAACACACACCTTGACCACCGTTTCCTGGATAAGGGACCGTTCAGTCATGTCACCATCGTTCACGTCAGCGTAGAGAATGTGGACGAGCCCCCAGAGTTTGGCTCTGCTGCCTACTACACAGAGGTCCCTGAGAACGCAGAGATCAACATAGTGTTTATGACGGTCTCCGCTACAGACCCAGATGCTGCCAACACCTCTATCAGGTGAGGATGGCGTTAAAACAACAACAAAAGAACACCAAATATGTTCTAATTGACCAATACTGTTCATGTTACGCAATCGTGTGGCCAAAAGGGGGCAGTATGATACCAGATGGGGGCACTATGGTATTGGAGTCTACAAGGCTATGTTCAAAAGCCATTGAGTTGATGTGACAGCTCTGAGTGATAGAGACAGTAGGCTGTGTGATTTTATTTAGTTGGATGAGGATGGTGGTGATTATGATGGCCTGGCAAAGACCCTAATCAGTCAAAGCTTACTGCCATTGTGTGGTATTAGGGGACTTTACCATTGTTTTCAATTATGCAGAGCCAGTGAGTTTACCTCACTATCAGAGCAGATGTTGGGTTGAAGGGGAGCTGTGCATCCCAAATGGCACCCTATTCCTTATATAGTGCATTACTTTTGACCAGAGCCCTATAGCACATCATCATCTGCACATCTATCATTCCAGTGTTAATGCTAATTTGTAATTATTTCGCCACTATGACCTATTTATTGCCCTACCTTCTTAATCTTACTACATTTGCAAACACTGTGCATAGATGTTCTATTGTGTTATTGACTGTACGTTTGTTTATCCCATGTGTAACTATTTTTTTGTCGCACTGTTTTGCTTTGTCTTGGCCAGGTCGCAATTGTAAATGAGAACTTGTTCTCAAATGGCCTACCTGGTTAAATAAAGGTGAAATAAAAAAATTAAAAAAAAGGCCCACATAGGGTGCCATTTGAGACACAGCGGCTGTCACACCCTGATCTGTTTCACCTGTCTATTTGATTGTCTCCACCCCCCTCCAGGTGTCACCCATCTTTCCCATTATCCCCAGTGTATTTATACCTGTGTTCTCTGTTTGCCAGTTTGTTTTGTTTCATCAAGCCTACCAGCGGTTTTCCCTCTGCTTCTGTCTCTCGATTGTTCCTGTTTCCTAGTTTTTGACCATTCTTCCTGCCATGAGTCTGAGCCTGCCTGCCGTCCTGTACCTTTGCCCCACCTATTTGGATTACTGACCTCTGCCTGCCCTTGACCTGTCTTTTGCCTGCCCCTGTTCGATTAATAAACTGTTGTTACTTTGACGTTTTCTGCATCTGGGTCTTACCTGAAACGTGATAGTATGAACTGGCTTTTACGGACCCAGAAGACTCGGACCAGCTGCGCAGTGCCATCTCCTCCCAAGGAGCGAGATTTTCACGGGTTGTCTTGGAGGCAGCCTACCACAGTGGTAACCTCACAGCCCCTCAGTAACTCAGCTGTTAGCAGCGTCGCCTCACCTGTCACTCCATGTTCCTGGGAGCCCTGCTTACCTCCCCCGGAACGCTTCAATGGAGAACCGGGCATCTGTCTGGCTTTTCTAGCTCAGTGTGCCCTCATCTTCGAGCTTCAGCCCTCCTCCTTCCCCTCGGACTGCTCTAAGATGTCCGGGAGGGCTCTCACCTGGGCTACAGCAGTATGGGAACAACAGCCGGCAGGACTCCCGCAGTGTGGCAGACTATGCAGTGGATTTCCACACATTGGCAGCTGAGAGTGCCTGGAACCAGGAAGCACTGTTCGACATGTTCCTGCACGGAGACTCGGAGGAGGTAAAGGACGAGCTTGCAGCCCGGGAATTACCATCAGATCTTGATTCCCTCATCGCCTTGACCGTCAGGATCAATGGAGCCCGTTCTGCCACACCCATTACCTGAAGTCAGCGCAACTTGTCCCGGGACGTCTTCCTGAGGGCTCGGACGTTGCCCCGGACCTCTCCGCCATTCCCGCGGAGTACCAGGACCCCCGGGAGGTGTTCAACAAGTCCCAGGCCACTTCTCTTCCGCCGCACCGACCATGTGACTGCAGGATTGACCTTCTCCCTAGCACTACTCCGCCCCAGGGACGACTGTACTCTCTGTCGGGACCGGAGACCAAGGCTATGGAGACCTACATTGGGGACTCCCTAGCTACAGGATTTATCTGCCCCTGCTGTTTTCCAGGCTCTAGTAAATGATGTTCTCCGTGACATGCTGAACCAGTTCATCTTCGTCTACATTGATGACATCCTCGTCTTCTCCTGATCCCCCCAAAAACATGTGCTCCACGTCCGACAGGTTCTTCACCTCCTGGAGCATCAGCTGTTTGCTAAGGCAGAGAAGTGTGAGTTCCATCGCTCCACCATCCCCTTTCTGGGTTATATCATCTCTACCAGGAGTGTCCATATGGATCCCGGGAAGGTGAGAGCAGTGGTGGATTGGCCCCAGCCTACGTTCAGGGTGCAGCTGCAATGTTTCCTGGGGTTCGCCAACTTTTTTCGGCGCTTTATCCAGGGTTACAGCACCCTGGCTTACCCCCTGTCAGCACTCGCCTCTCCCAAGGTTCGGTTCATGTGGTCCCCTGCTGCTGACCGGGCGTTCTGGGACCTCAAACACCATTACACCACTGCTCCCATCTTGGTTCATCCTGACCCTTCCCGTCAGTTCGTGGTGGAGGCCGATGCTTCTGATGACGTAGTGGGGGCTGTCCTGTCCCAGTGTTCAGCCCTGGACCTTAAGCTACATTCCTGCGCCTTCTTCTCCCACTGACTCAACACCACTGAGAAGAACTACGATGTGGGGAATCGGGAGCTTCTCGCAGTGAAGATGGCGTTGGAGGAATGGAGGCACTGGCTGGAGGGGGCGGAGCATCCGTTCATTGTGTGGGCCAACCACAAAAACCTGGAGTATCTCTGCACCGCCAAGCGCCACAACTCCAGGCAAGCTAGATGCGCCCTGCTGTTCACAAGGTTAAACTTTTCCCTCTCATACCGGCTGGGATCCAAGAATGTCAAGCCGGATGCATCGCTATAGCCCCACGGCTATTACCCCGGAGCCCGAGACCATCCTTCCCACCTCGTGTCTGGCGACGGCACTCAGCTGTGGTATAGGAATAGCAGGTTCAGGAGGCGCAGCGTTCCCAGCCGAACCCAGGTAACCGGATGTTTGTGCCTGACGCTGTCTGCTCCTCGGTCCTGGAGTGGGCCCACTACTCTAGGCTTGCCTGCTACCCGGGCTCCAGTCGAACACTGGCCTACCATGGTCCTGGATGTCGCCGTGTTCATTGCCGCCTGCACGGTCTGTGCGCAGAACAAGACTCCTCTGCAAGCTCTGGCTGGTCTTCTTCAACTACTGCCTGTCCCTTACTATCCCTGGTCTCACATATCCCTGGACTTCGTCACGGGTCTTCCCCCATTTGATGGCAACACCGACATTCTGACAGTGGTCGTCCGGTTTTCCAAAGCCGCCCACTTCATCCCTTTCCCCAAGCTACCCTCGGCCAAAGAGACGGCCCAGCATATGGTGCAGCACTTATTCCGGATCCATGGACTCCCAGTGGACATGGTCTCTGACTGGGGCCCTCAGTTCTCGTCACAGTTCTGGAAGGCGTTCTGCACGCTCTTTGGGTTATCGGCCAGCCTGTCCTCCGGGTTTCACCCCCAGTCCAACGGCCAGTTGGAGTGAGCCAACCAAGACTTGGAGACGACTCTTCGCTGCCTGGTCTCCACCAACCCCACCACCTGGAGCCAGCAACTGGTGTGGGTCGAATACGCCCGCAAAACCCTTCCTTGCTCTGCCACGGGTCGGCGTACCTTCGGACCAGATGTTTGTCCGCCGCTGTCGTCGAACCTGGAATAGAACCCGGTCGGCCCTTCTCAAGACCACCTCCAGGTATCGATGACAAGCGAACCACCACCGGACCCCGGCTCCCCGGTATCGTCTCGGGCAGAAGGTATGGCTGTCGACCCGGGACTCGCAAACTGTACTCCCGGTTTATCGGCCATTTCCCCATCTCCAAAGTCATTAGCTCCTCTACTGTTCGCCTTCTGTTGCCCTGTACCCTCCGTATACATCCAACTTTTTATGTGTCTAAAATCAAACCCATGTCTCACAGCCCTTTGTCACCTCTCCTCCGGCTCATCGGCGTACACGTTGAGGCATCTCCTGACCTCGGGGCAGGAGATTCCAGTACCTGGTTGACTGGGAGGGTTATGGCCCGGAGGAGAGGTGCTGGGTTCCTGCTAGGGACATCCTGGACCCAGACCTCATCTCTGAGTTCCAACGCCGGCACCCCGGTCAGCCAGGTATGCGCCCGGGTAGGACACCAGGAGGTGTCCCTAGAGGGGGGTGGGGTACTGTCACACCCTGATCTGTTTCACCAGTCTTTGTGATTGTCTCCACCCCCTCCAGTTGTCACCCATCTACCCCATTATCCACATCCTCCCCATTAACTGTTGCCAGTTTGTTTTGTTTCATCAAGACTACCAGCGTTTTTTCCTCTGCTCCTGTCTCTCGATTGTTCCTGTTTCCTAGTTTTCCCGGTTTTGACCCATGTTACTGCCTGCCGTCCTGTACCTTTGCCCCACCTATTTGGATTACTGACCTCTGCCTGCCCTGGCCCTGACCCTGCCTGCTGTCCTGTACCTCTGCCCCACCTATCTGGATTACTGACCTCTGCCTGCCCTTGACCTGTCTTTTGCCTGCCCCTATTCGATTAAGAAACTGTTGTTACTTTGTTGTCTGCATCTGGGTCTTAATTGAAACGTGATAGCAGCCTCACTCTCCAGGACGCACCTCTAATTAGGGACGTCAAACGTTCAGGTACAGAGACACTATGGACGCTGTACTTTAGAGCATCTGGTTAAATTGTGCTTAGGAACATTATTTTAAATCTCTAAATGGAATCTCTAATGGAAAAATATCATAATTTACTATCATCCTAAATTAAGATATTGAATTATGTTGCGATATCTAATTCATGTACCGTATATTACACTACTTTCCATGATGTGGACAGTACAGTATGTGTTACTACATTACCCAAGCTGAGAAATTACACATGTAATTTCTCAGCTTGATGTTATCATAAAAGTTAATAGTTGACACATGAACAATTGCTTAAAATAGATCCAGCTATCATTTTCTTTCTCAAATGGAACGGATCATTGGGGGCGGTTTCTCTATAAAAGTCACTGGCCACACCAATACACGGATTTGAAAGTCAAACTAAAGTACTTTTTCCTCTCATGGCTTACTACCAGGAAGTTTGAAAAGACAGGCTGAGTGGGCGCGGAGCTTATATTCAAGAGCTCGCCTTGACTGACAGCTCTTTGAAACACCTTTGTCAATAAAGTTGGATGCAGTGAGCAGTGATGCAGTAAAATAAACAGTGTAACATTTCTAGTGTGGATTCAGGTTTTTGGTGAATACAAATTCCAAATGTTGGATAGCCCCACTCTGGCTGGATTCCAATAGGAATTACACATCACATTGTGACTTGCAGTCTTTATTTTGCCTGTAAACCATTAGTTTCAGGCCACTGTATTAGGGTAAAACTAGGCCCTCAAAATAAGGCCTTATAAATGATGTTATATTGTTAAAGAATTGCATTTTAATAACATATTCACTTAGGATCTGACTTGGTAAAAGGTACATGACTGAAAGTAGATTAATGCAACAAGCATGTTTCTGTCACTAACAAATACAGTCATGGGTTGTCACACTACAATTCACTAGAAAGCAAGAAACTCTTGGAAATATGCAAATAAGGCTTTACACTAAGCAGTGTGTTAATGAAACACTCTGAGTGTTGATTTAACACTGGAGAATTTGCTGTGAAGGTATTAGTGAATGCCATAACAGCGTACATTTAACACTGACCTAGTGTAAACATTGAATTCTAAAGTGTTAAATGCAAGGCATTAACTTTAACACTGAGTTAGTGTAGCATTTTAATGCCACTGGTGTTGGAAATGATCCGTGGTAAAAGGGCAACCCTTTGAAAAGTGTAAATTCAACACTTTCTGGTGATCCTCATAAACACTTCAAAAGGGTGTAATTGAAGTTGTCATCTAACCAACCATGTATAGGTTATTCAAAGTTTCTGTGTGGCCTTTGTAAAGTGTTAGTTTAAACAGTGCTACACCCTATATGTTTGCCCCCTTTTCTATTGATATCAGCGTATCATCTATGGAAGTGATTAACAAAAAGAAAAATGTGCGTTACACTTACCACATTGGCAACCCACTTTAATCAAAATGCAAAACTTTAAAATGTAGCTAGCTCTGTCCTCTAACCAGTGATGATTATTCCCAGATTCTGTGTGTTTTTTGAGCTGTGTTAGTTTTAACAAGACGTGTAACCTAATCTCCCCCCTCTAGTGCAATTGATTTTAACATGATAATCAATAGGAGTGATTGACAAAACAGTGACATTTCTCTTTCTGTTTTGTTGACCCCTGTATAAAAATGCAACATTCCAAAATGTAGCTGACTGTGTTCTGCAGGTTGTCCTCTAACCAGTGATATAAAATAATATCCAGTTTCCATGTGGTTTTTCATAAAGTGCTTGTTTAAAAAAAACAGTAATATGATTAATATTGTTGTACATGTATGTGTAGATAATACATTTTATGTTTATGTTTTCAATATATCACAAACCTTTTCTGCATGTTGGTTAATGATTTGGACCCTTTTAAAACTGTGTTTTGACATGGGCTGTTTATCAATATGTCTTGTTAACAGGAAGCAGGGATAGCATAATTAACTTATGTTTTACGAATATACATTTAACTTTCAACATTAATTTCCAATGGCATTGTATTTAATCATGTAAAAAATAAACTGCTGAATGAAACCACCAAAACAGGTTTACCCTGCCTAGTCTAATAATCTCGTCTGAAACTGCTGCCTCTCAACATTTACACGACAACTTGAGGCTAAAGGTTTTTGGAAAAGTGACAAACTAATTATTGAAAAAGTTGTTCAAATAGTTGACGGGATATCAGATTTGTTATGATGACAAGGAATACTTTTGAAAATGCTCATTTTAAACTGGAGACACAATACTAATTATTTTTGGTTTCATTAAAATGAGCAGCCTTTCAGATATGGTAGTGTTGGTAGTGTCTCTTAGATAATGTGGCTGTAGTCAATGCTTTTCAACTCCTCAGTCACAGGTTGCGTCCCAAATGGCACCCTATTCCCTATATAGTGCACTAGGGAATAGGGTGATGAGCGAGAGAGAGAGAGAAGCCTTTCTCGCTCTCATGACAAATGTTCTTCTCTCTCTCTCTCTCTCTCTCTCTCTCTCTCTCAGTCTATATCATGCTATATCTCAACACTTGCTGTCTCTCACACACTTTCCATCTCCCTTCTCCTACGATCTCCTTCCCTCCTCAATTCTGTCTTTCCTCCAACAACAACATGACTGGCAGACACAGTCAAACACACACACGTCATAGAGGGATATTAATAGTTATTCTTTAGGGGGATCTTCCCCTGCAGTGGCTGTGCCAGTCATGGTTGGGTTCGTTCCCTCTGCATCATGGTTCCGCGCACACACACATACACATACACACACGGTCAAATCAGTAAAAGAGGGAGCACTGCTTGAGAGAGAGAGAACAGAGAACAGAGAACAGAGAATAGAGAATAGAGAGGGGTCTCTATGCGCAGAACATATGTGTCTTTCAGGTCTTTCCCATTAGGAAACCTGGATAGACTTTAGACCCATAAAGTGTATCTGACAGAGGTGGCTGGTGGGAGGAGCTATAGGAGGACATGCTACTTTTAATGGCTGGAATGGAATTAATGGAACAGCATGCTAGCCATTACAATGAGCCTGTCATCCTATAGCGCCTTCCACCAGCCACCTCTGGTCTCAGAGTAGGATCAGACCCCTCCCTGTCCCTGTAATGTTATTAATTTTGATCTAAAAGACCAAACTGATCCTAGATCAGCACTCCTTCTTTGAGACACGATGAATAAGGGCTTAAACTGTGTCCTGAAGCAGTACTCCCCTCTCTATTCATCTGGCTCCTTCTCTGAGTTTCTGTCTGTCTACTCATTGTTGCGTGGAGTTCTCTGAGGAGCGCTTTGGAGATGAGTCAGGCTGTGCAGCAAAGCTCAGCTAAGGCACACACCCACCCCAGCTATGTGCTGCAGGTCTGTGTGTCTCCAACTAAATTTGGCAGAGGGCAGAGATATCTCTGATTAGACCTTATCACAACTGGGAGGGTTTGGGGCAGTTTGTCATACCTCCGACCTTTGCCACAACACCTTATCACACTAACACACACGTGTATTAATCTGCACTCATGTGTGCTCACGCACACAAACACACTTGCACACACACATGTGCACACACTAAGCTCAACAATAGATACATATTTGTATTTAAATGTCAGATGAGTGTTACTCAACATTAGTTACCCTTGTTTCCCTCTGTCACCAGGTATTCCATAGAGAGGACCACTGACCTGGGGAAATACTTCTACATTGACATCATTTCCGGGGCGTTGATGACAGCGCTTCCTTTGGACAGAGAGGAGATCTCCTGGCATAACATCACCATCCTGGCCATGGAGATGAGTAAGTCACATACAGTACACCACAGCACAACACACACTGGGTAGACTGATGCTGTTCACACAGATGCACATTATAGTCCCAAATGGCACCCTATTGTCTACATTGTACAAAAAAGTGCACTGCATAGTGAACATGGTGACATTTGGGATGAAGCCACATACACATACCGTATACTGTACAAACACATATATCTGGTTTGTTTTGAATGACATTACCATATTACATTGTGTGATAATATAAATCAGACCTGTACACAGCTGGTATTCAGGACCCAGGAGAGTCACCTCCAGTCCTCTAGTTTTGTTTGTGTTTGTTTGGAATGCACACTAATGAGGGCAGTTACTTTTAATTAATGACTTAATTAAATAAACTGCACCATAACTGGGTCAAACTGGCACATATGACTCATTTGGTCATCAGAAGAAAGAGCGAGAGAGCGAGAGCGAGAGAGAGACCATAGAGATGTATAGAGATCGCACTGTTGTATCTGTCCCATTATGGCGTCTGTGAGTGCAAGAGCAGCACCATTGAGGACATCTCCATTTTGAAGTAGTATTCTTCTACTACTTCTATGAGTTGGTAAACAAACTGAAGGTGTGCATACAGTGTGTTGTTTGAACAGGTATAAAGCCAAGGTTGGCGATTTACTACCCAATGTGACCCTTCCTTAACCCATAGGAAGTCCCACCAAGTTGACTACTTAAAAATGGTGAAAGTCCTCAATGGCGCTGTCCATGCTAAAACTGGCTTTTGGGCACAAAGTTCTCTATACATCTCTACGATAGAGACAGTGAGAGAACAATGGGTGAGGGAGAAAGAAAATGAGTGAGGGGAGACAAAATTAGAGAGAAGAGGAATGGGAACGAGTGCCTTCTGAGTCTAGAGCATGCGTGCTGGGAGGGCTGTGTTGTAACTAGTAAATCCCCAGGGTGAGATGGAGAGAGATCATTTTTACTGGGAGTCTACACACACAAACACACTGAGAGGCAGCACAGAGATTTACCCTTAGCCAGACAGTGCCAAAGTCAAGCTATTGATTGATTGATCGTTTGATGAAACCTGAGAAAGTAGTTACTGCCTGCTAATTGCATTTCCATTGCCAATTACAAAGCTGATTAAGGCATAACTGAATTGTAATCTTATTCTGAGCGACCTAGTGTACTGTAAGTGGAGGCATGATAAAGAATGAGGAGAGTAGGCAGATTCGACTGCTTTTTTATTATACTAGTCTTTGTCATTTTGACAAAAAAATATAATTAAGTCATTTTTGTCATATGAAAGATGTTTTAATGTATTTATTGTCAAAATGAAGGAAAAAAAATGTGTGCCATTTTTGTCAACTAAATGCCCTTTCATTTTAGTCACCTTTTAGTCAATTGACATTTGTATTGCCTCATTAACCTATAGTAAACATAATCACTGTGCACTAACATACATAAACTTGTCCTACCAACTGTCACGGTGAGTGGTGAGGGAACGAGGAGCAGAGCGAGAGGACGGTGCAAACATGTTTTATTTTAAGAGTGAGATAGAGAAAACAACAAACGTAACAGTACCGTGAAGCTGGTCGTTTAGTGACGACACATAAACGCACACACGAACAATGATCCACACCCAGGTGGACATGAAGTGAACATTAGAGACAATGTTAGAGACCCAATTAGAGACAACTCAAGACAGCTGCCACTAATTGGGGATCACCAAACCCCCAACACCAACCCTGTGATTGTCAGGACCTGACTGTGGCCATCCCACTCCCTCTAGTGGGAGTCAGAGACCTGGCCTCAGTCAGGCCCTTACACCAACATACAGTACCAGTCAAAACTTTGGACACACCTACTCATTCAAGGATTTTTCTTTATTTTTACTATTTTCTACATTGTATAATAATAGTGAAGACATCAGAACTATTAAATAACACATATGGAATCATATAGTAACCAAAAAAGTGTTAAACAAATCAAAATATATTGTAAGGACCGACGCTGGAGCGTCAGAAACGGGTAATCAAAACAACATAGGACAATCAATACTGAAGCGGGGAATGGCGCTGGGGAACAGACAGATATAGGGGAGGTAATAAATAGATGATTGAGTCCAGGTGAGTTCAATAATCGCTGATGCGTGTGACGAGGGAAGCAGGTGTGCGTAATGATGGTGGCAGGAGTGCGTAGTGCTGGGCAGCCTGGCGCCCTCGAGCGGCAGGGAGGGAAAGCGGGAGCAGGCGTAACATATATATTATATTTAAAATTCTTCAAAGTAGCGACACTTTGCCTTGATGACAGCTTTGCACACTCTTGGCATTCTCTCAACCAGCTTCCTTCATGAGGTAGTCACCTGGAATGCATTTCAATTAACAGGTATGCCTTGTTAAAAGTTAATTTGTGGAATTTCTTTCCTTCTTCATGCGTTTGCAGTTGCATTGCAGTTGTATTGTGACAAGGTAGGGGTGGAAAACAGAAGATAGCCCTATTTGTTAAAAGACCAAGTCCATATTATGGCAAAAACAGCTCAAATAAGCAAAGAGAAACAACAGTCCATCATTACTTTAAGAACTTAGAAAGTTTCTTCAAGTGCAGTCGCAAGAATCATCAAGCGCTGTGATAAAACTGGCTCTCATGAGGACCGCCACAGGAGAGGAAGACCCAGAGTTACCTATGCTGCAGAGGATAAGTTCATTAGAGTACCAGCATCAGAAATTGCAGACAAAATAAATGCTTCACAAAGTTCAAGTAACAGACACATCAACTGTTCAGAATTGACTGCGTGAATCAGCACTTCATGGTCGAATTACTGCAAAGAAACCACTACTAAAGGACACCAATAAGAAGAGACTTGCTTGCGCCAAGAAACACAAGGAATGGACATTAGACCGGTGTAAATCTGTCCTTTGGTCTGATGAGTCACCTCCGCATGTGTGGTTCCCACGGTGAAGCATGGAGGAGGAGGTGTGATGGTGTGTGGGTGCTTTGCTGGTGACACTGTCAGTAATTTATTTAGAATTCAAGGCACACTTAACCAGCATGGCTACCACATAATTCTGCAGAGATACACCATCCCATCTGGTGTGTGCTTAGTGGGACTATCATTTGTTTTTCAACAGGACATTGACCCAAAACACACCTCCAGGTTGTGTAAGGGCTATTTGACCAAGAAGGATGTGATGGAGTGCTGCATCAGATGACCTGGCCTGAGTTGAGTTGGACCGCAGAGTGAAGGAAAAGCAGCCAACAAGTGCTCTGCGTATGTGGGAACTCTTTCAAGACTGTTGGAAAAGCATTCCAGGTGAAGCTGGTTGAGAGAATGTCAAGAGTGTGCAAAGATGTCATCAAGGCAAAGGGTGGCTACTTTGAGGAATCTAAAATATAATATATATTTTGATTTGTTTAACATTTGTTTTGTTACTACATGATTCCATATGTGTTATTTCATTGTTTTGATGTCTTCACTATTGTTCTACAATGTAGATAATAGTACAAAATAAAGACAAACCCTTGAATGAGTAGGTGTGTCCAAACTTTTGACTGGTACTGTATATCATAACATATACAGCGGGTATTGAACACGTCACCATTTTTCTCAGTAAATATATTTCCAAAGGTGCTATTGACATGAAATGTTCACCAGATGTTGTTAACAGCCCAAGTAATCCATACATACAAAGAAACCACAACAAATAAGTTCAGAAATTA
This sequence comes from Thymallus thymallus, assembly GCA_023634145.1. NCBI lineage: Eukaryota > Metazoa > Chordata > Actinopteri > Salmoniformes > Salmonidae > Thymallus > Thymallus thymallus. The sequence continues at coordinate 11,088,355 of CM042418.1, forward strand.
AGATATGTGTAATAATGTGAAATGACACAGGGAAAAATAATTGAACACACTTACTGATATTTATTTAATACTTTGTACAAAAGCCTTTGTTGGTAATGACAGCTTCAAGACGCCTCCTGTATGGAGAAACTAGTCGAATGCATTGCTCTGGTGTGATTTTGGCCCATTCTTCCAGACAAACAGTCTTCAAATCTTGAAGGTTCCTTGGGCCTCTTCTATGAATCTAGATCTTCAGTTCTTTCCATAGATTTTCAATGGGATTTAAGTCAGGTGATTGGCTGGGCCATTCTAGCAGCTCTATTTCCTTTCTTTGAAACCAATTGAGAGTTTCCTTGGCTGTGTGTTTGGGATCATTGTCTTGCTGAAATGTCCACCCTCGTTTCATCTTCATCATCCTGGTAGATGGCAGCAGATTTTTGTCAAGAATGTCTCGGTAAATTTGCCCATTCATCCTTCCTTCAGTTATGTGAAGTTTGCCAGTACCATTTGCTGAAAAGCAGCCCCACACCATGATGTTCCCACCTCCAAACTTCGCTGTTGGTATGGTGTTTTTAGGGTGATGTGCAGTGCCATTTCTCCTCCAAACATGGTGTGTATTATGACATCCAAACAGTTCAATTTTGCTCTCATCTGACCACACTATATTCTCCCAGTATTTCACTGGCTTTTCCAAATGTTGTGCAGCAAACTTTAAACGAGCTTCTTTTCAGCAATGGAGTCTTGCGTGGTGAGCGTGCATACAGGCCATGGCGGTGGAGTGCATTACTGACTGTTTTCTTTGAGACAACAGTACCTGCTAATTGCAGGTCTTTTTGAAGCTCTCCACAAGTGGTCCTTGGCTCTTGGACAACTCTTCTGATTATTCTTTTCACTCCTCTGTCAGAAATCTTGCGAGGAGCACCTGGTCGAGGCAAATTTATGGTGAAATGATTGTCTTTCCACTTCCGTATTATGGCCCCAAAAGTGCTCACTGGAACATTCAGAAGCTTAGAAATGCGCCTATAACCAATGCCATCATTATGTTTTGCAACAATTAGGTTGCGAATGTCTTGAGACGGCTCTTTGCTTTTACCCATCATGAGATGTGTCTTGTGTGACACCTTGGCAATGAGACCTTTTTGTAGGCCATCAGTTGGGACTGAACCAGCTGATATTAATGTGCACTGACAGGGGGCTGGATTGGTTTTTAATTAATGATAGTTTTCAGCTGTTGTCTTGGCTTTCCATGCCTTTTTGCACCTCCCTTTCTTCATGTGTTCAATACCTTTTCCCTGTGTCATTTCACATTATTACACATACTAATGTATGTATGGATTACTTGGGTTGTTACCAACATCTAGTGAAAATTTCATGTCAGCTTTGGAAATATATTTACTGAGAAAGATGGTGACGTGTTCAATACTTATTTCACCCGCTGTATGATATATCACAAACATATAAGAATACACTATATATAAAAAAGTATGTGGACACCCTTTCAAATTAGTGGATTCGGCTATTTCAGCCACACCCGTTGCTAACAGGTGTATAAAATCCAGCACACAGCCATGCAATTTCCATAGACAAACATTGGCAGTGGAATGACTTTACTGAAGAGCTCAGTGACTTTCAACATGGCACAATCATAAGATGCCACCTTTCCAACAAGTCAGCTTGTCAAATATCTGCCCTGCTAGAGTTGCCTCGGTCAACTGTAAGTGCTGTTATTGTGAAGTGGAAGCCTCTAGGAGCAACAACGGCTGAGCCATAAAGTTGTCGTTTTCCCTCAGTCGCGACGCTCACTACCAAGGTCCAAACTGCTTCTGGAAGCAGTGTCAGCACAATAACTGTTAGTCGGGAGATTCATGAAATGGATCTCCATGGCCGAGCAGTGTCGGCTGGAGTGGTGTATAGCTCGCTGCCATTGGACTCTGGAGCAGTGGAAACGCGTTCTCTGGAGTGATGAATCACGCTTCACCATCTGGCAGTCCAACGGACACATCTGGGTTTGGTGGATGCCAGGAGAACGCTACCTGCCCCAATGCATAGTGCCAACTGTAAAGTTTGGTGGAGGAGGAATAATGGTGTGGGGCTGTTTTTCATGGTTTCTGCTAGGCCCCTTAGTTCCATTGAAGGGAAATTGTAACGCTAAAGCATACAATGACTTTCTAGATGATTATGTGCTTCCTACTTTGTGGCAACAGTTTGGGGAAGGCCCTTTCCTGTTTCAGCATGACAATGCCCAAGTTCACAAAGCAAGGTCCATACAGAAATAGTTTGTCGAGATCGGTGTGTGGAAGAACTTGACTGGCGTGCACAGAGCGCTGACCTCAACCCCATCAAACACCTTTGGGAGGAATTGGAACGCTGACTGCAAGCCAGGCCTAATCGCCCGACCTCACTAATGCTCTTGTGGCTGAATGGAAGCAAGTCCCCACAGCAATGTTCCAACATCTAGAGGAAAGCCTTTCCAGAAGAGTGGAGGCTGTTATAGCAGTGAAGGGGGGACCGACTCCATGTTAATGGCCAGGATTTTGGAATGAGATGTTCGACAAGCATCTGTCCACATACTTTTGATCATATAGTGTATAACAATAATCTGTCCATGTAAATTCCCAATTCAGCTTTATAAAGTATTTATTGCACATTACATACAAAACAATCAGACATATGAGAGAGAGAGAGAGAGAGTCACCAGATGGTGCCGCAAAGTAGTATGCGTTGCACCTCCGTCCCTCGGTCGAGTCATTGATATCAACGTTCCACAGACACAGGCCCACAGTCACATTGGTGTTCAAAAGTAGAACAGGCGCTAATGACTTTTCACCCAGTGATGTCGTCGAGTCACGTTGCAGATAGAAATGCCATGAACACAGCCAACGTTATTCCTTATTTAACATGTCAGAGAGGCATGTTTGTTCCACGTAGCGTATTTCTATTTCAACATTCCAAAACATTGTGTCCTGCTGAACATGTTCCAAAACGTTGCGTCTTGCTGAACACACCCCAGGTTGTTAGCTGAAGTTAGCTAATGAGGTAACATGACTGAACAAGGTGTAGCCTAAACAAATGGGTAACCGTCCGGTCCGCATGTAGCCTAGTTTTAGAACAGCTGGTGATATGCTTTATGAATGTAAAATGCGTCCCACCAATACATGGTAGAAAGATGAAAAAAACGTAGCGCTGGTATTATGGGTCATATCTTTAGAACGTTAAGGGCTACAATCAAGACTTGGCTAAGTTGGTTACAGAACCTGGCTATGTAATGCAGTGGGGAAAGTGGGAGGGTTGAGCGAGACTACACATTCCGAAAACATTTCTATACTCAAGGGAGAGAAAAACAAAACTACACTGTTTTTTACTTTTCAACTCAATGCTGCTATTGTTTTTAATACCATGAAGCAGCTGATGTTTCTTAACCAGGCAAGAGGTAGCTAACTAGAATGGAGGTGGTGATTGGTTGCTTCGGGGAAGCAAGAGAGTCACCTTGCTCTCTGCCCGCACTCATCGCTCCCTAGCAGCTCACCAGCTGATGTAGGTTGTGTGTGCTGGGTGTGGCGCGTCGTTCCCACTGCTGAACTTGCTAATATTAATTGTGCTTATCACTGAAAAGCTCTCAATCTCTCCAAAAACTCTTGTCCAGTCCACTTAGTAGTCCAATTTTAGTCACAGAGATCATTTAGTCTCTTCTCGTTTTAGTCAACTGAAATTAAGAACCATTTTTGTTTAGTTATAGTTTTTTTTCTGGGTCTATTTAGTCAGTTATAGTCTTGTCAATTGCCACTGAAAAAGTCACAGTTTTTTGTTGATGAAATTAATACTGATTCACTGTGGAGGGGAGTGAGTGATTCATCTTCTGTCTATAGACTATCGGCATCTGATAGTGAGTGTGTGTGTGCGTGCGTGGTTGCGTGTGTGTATGTCTTATATACTAATGTGTGTGTGATCGTGCGTGCATATGTCATATACACTGTAAACCCCAATATGCTGTCACTTCTCCAAACTTTTGTGGAAACCCGTTGCACTTAATAGATCTGAGTACAGTTACTTAAAGTGATTCATAACTCAAACTGATAGAGTCACTGTGACCCTGGGGTCCAGGTTTGAATTGCATCAGCTTGAACATTTTGCACATTTTCTGTAACTTTATCAAAAATCCAAGATTTTCTAAACAATCGTGGGTGACGGATTTCCATGAATCATCTAATCAAGATTTCTGGAAACCCTGGTAAATTTACCATAATTTTGTAACCCTATCTGCAAGTCACATTATGCTGGCTTGCAATGTGATGTGTAATTCCTATTTGAATACAACCAGTATCTAACAGTGTACATTTCTATTCAACCGCAACCTGCATTCATAATGACTGCCAGGGTTAGTTATAGTGTGGGGAGTCTACTGTGCTTAAGCCATTTAAATTGGAACAACCATTTCAGTAATGGGTGCAACCTAATTAAAGGATTGGATTAGTTTATAAAAATGTATGTTATTTATCTTTGTGTAGCATGTCAATCATTCAATGTACATACATGCAAAAACATAGATATTAAAAAATCTAAATCTACTACATCTACCTGTAGTAGCACATGCTGGGAAAAGTTTATTTGTTATCATAACTTTCAAACATTTTGTTGATGTGACTTCTCATTTAGTTTTTAGTCAGTACCACATAAACATTTTAAGTAATAATGACTTTTCATTGACTTTGAGTTGAACTTATAAGAAGTATTTGAGCAAAAAATAACTTCGGGTTTACAGTGTACAGCAATGTTTATGTGTGTCTTATACAGTAATGTGTGTGTGCGTGCGTGCGTGTGTGCATGCATGTCTTATACAGTATTGTGTGTGTGTGTGTGCTATATTCCAGATAACCCCAGGATGATCGGTAGTGTGTCTGTAGCCGTGAAGATTCTGGACGTGAATGATAACCCTCCATCGCTGACACAGTACTTTGAAGCCTTTGTCTGTGAGAGCGCCAATGCTGGACAGGTACAGAGATACACACACTTTCATACACACACACGCACATACGTAAATACACAGGTAAGACCTGGACAGAGGAAGACCAGTAACCAGTATTTGCAGACCTGTAATCTTATCATATGAAGAATTACTCCAAATTATGACATACTACAGCAGAATACGTGCATGAGCATACATATTAATTCATAGTTGCAGTATTTGCATTTCTGTGCTATGTCAGTTTCACTCACAACCTGTCTCAGGGTTACTGACCTGACTGTCTCTCTCTCCCCTCCCCTGGCTGTTGTTTGGTTGTCCGGTGACCTCAGCTGATTCAGACAGTGACGGCAGTAGACCCAGATGATCCTCTGGGAGGTCATCACTTCTACTACAGCCTGGCACCAGAGGCAGCCAACAACCCCAACTTCACCCTCAGAGACAACCAGGGTAAATAAAAAAATGTTTATACGGCAGTAAAACCCACATAACTTCCTCGACACAGATTTTTGCACCACGTATCACCTTTTTTTATGGGAATTATTTGTCATCAACTGCTAAGCAAATTCAGCACTATTTGTCTAACTTCGTCATTTGCAATTATAATTACAGCTACTTTGTTGTATTTGAGGCAGATCTCTCTGCTTTATACAACAGGGGGTTCTCAAAGTGGGGGCCGCAGACCAGATAAAAAACTAATATATATATATATATATACACTTTGTTATTGTTTCAATTAGGACTTTAGCTGTAAGCTTTAAAAATTTATCTCTCTGCCTCATGGCAAAATATGTCGAATTGCAGGATATTAGCTTAAAAGCTGCAACAACAAAAAAATCTCTCTTCGCCATGAATAAATGTGTAGATTTGCAGAAAATTTGCTTGAAAACGGCCAAATGTTCTCTCCGATGCCAAGAGGTGGGCCTTTAAAATGTTCCTTCCTAGGGCCCGAGACTTGCACTGCAAAGACATAGTAAAACTCCTTGTATGCTATGTTTATCTCACTCGAGTTATAAGGGGGTCCCAGATGAATATGCTTTCACAAAAAGGATCCCCGGCCAGTTTGAGAACCCCTGTTATACAGTGCAGTTATACAGTTAGAAAGTATTCACAGCCCTTGACTTTTCCCACATTTTGTTGTGTTTAAAATTGATTGAATTGAGATTTGTCACTGGCCTACACACAATACCCCATAATGTCAAAGTGGAATTTTGTTAATTTTTTTATTCTTTACAAATCTTAAATGTATTCAACCCCTTTGTTATGGCAAGCCTCACTCTGTGTGCAATTATAGTGTTTAACATGATTTTTTTAATGACTAACTCATCTCTGTACCCCACACATACAATTATTTGTAAGGTCCCTCGGTCGAGCAGTGAATTTCAAACACAGATTCAACCACAAAGACCATGGAGGTTTTCCAATGCCTCACAAAGAAGGGCACATATTTTTATGATTAAAACCTGGCTCAGTCTGTTTTCCACCAGACACTGGGAGATTAATTGACCTTTCAGCAGAACAATAACCTAAAACACAAGGCCAACTCTACACTGGAGTTGCTTACCAAGAAGACAGTGAATGTTCCTGAGAGACTGAGCTACAGTTTTGACTTAAATCTACTTGAAAATCTATGTCAAAAACTGAAAATGGTTGTCTAGCAATAATAAACAACAAATTTGACAGAGCTTGAAGAATTTTGAAAACAATAATGGCCAAATTGTACAACCTGACAAAAATATTGCACAAACCAGGTCTGGAAAGCTCTTAGAGACTTACCAAGAAAGACTCACAGCTGTAATCGCTGCCAAAGTTGCTTCTAAAAAATATCGACTCAGGGGTGTGTATACTAGATATTTATGTACTTAATTTTCAATAAATTTGCAACAATTTCTAAAAACATGTTTTAACTTCGTCATTATGGGATATTGTGTGTAGATGGGTGAGAAGAAAATGTATTTAATCAATTTTGAATTCAGGCTGTAACACAACAAAATGTGGAATAATTCAAGGGGTATGAATACTTTCTGAAGGCACTGTATAAGACACCTAACTAGGCCCCTCTCTCTCTGTCCTATTGCAGAGAGCACATGGATATTAATAATTATGTATCAGAGGGGCGCTCATATACTGTATCTAACCAGGCTTCTCTCTCTCTCTCTGTCCCTGATGTAGACAACACAGCATGGATCCTGACACGTCGTGGGGGCTGGTCTCAGCAGGACCAGTCAGTCTACTACCTTCCTATCTTCATCTCAGATGGAGAGCAGCCGGTCCAGACCAGCACCAGCACCCTGACCGTCCGTGTGTGTAGCTGCGATGTGGAGGGCAACGTGATGTCCTGTAATGCCGAGGCCTACCACCTCCCGGCTAGTCTGAGCAGAGGGGCGCTCATCGCTATACTGGCATGTATCTTCGTCCTGCTCGGTAGGTCATGATCTTGTTCTTGTTCTTCTTCTATGGAATTATTTTCTCCATTGTTGATCTGCTTCATACTTACTTCAAAAGCTACTGTATACTCCTATTGTGTATGTATATACTGTACAGAACATCAAATTCAAATCTAGACAAACCCTCTTTTACTGTATCTATGCTTCTTCTTTTGAATGTCTTAGTCCGGTAAACCAACTCACTAAAATTACTAAAGCAACCATTAATAATCGACCATATTTTGGGGTTTCTGTTGTATCTGTCTCTTGTATATGTCTCTTTTCTCTCCTCTAGTAATGATCCTGCTCATGTTGTCCCTCCGGAGCCACCGTAAGAAGCCCTACCTGCACGATGAGGAAGACAACGTCCACGAGAACATTGTCCGCTACGATGATGAGGGGGGTGGAGAGGAGGACACCGAGGCCTTCGACATCGCTGCCATGTGGAACCCCCGCGAGGCCCACCTGGTGGCAAAGCAACGTCAGGACATGCTGCCTGAGATTGAGAGCCTGTCGCGCTATGTTCCTCTGGCATCAGTGGGTGGGCCGGGAAGTGGTTGTGGTGGTGGAGACAGCAATGTGCAGGGGTATGTACTATCCAAGCTCCTGGAGGCTGATCTGAACCCCTGCGCCCCGCCTTACGACTCCCTGCAGACGTACGCCTACGAGGGGGATGGATCAGTGGCCGAGTCTCTGAGCTCGCTACAGTCTGGGTGCTCCAATACTGATCATGAGTACGACTATCTCAATGACTGGGGGCCCAGATTTAAGAAACTGGCAGAGATGTACGGGGTTCTAGAGACGAACAACCCTCCGATGTGAGACAGAGACATAGAGAGACAATGACTGAAACAGTGACAAACAGAGAGAGACTGAAACAGAGACATATAGAGCAACAGGAATAGACAGAGAGAAAAATAGTGAGTTTGAAAGGTGTGTTCGCCGTATAACTGTAGCACTTGTAATACCACAGCTAAGCATCGCCTGTTCTCCACAGCCTTGGAGCCCTGACAGCCCTGAGCCGTGTAGCTTCCTAGCTGTGTAGCTGCCATCACAATCCCTCCCCATCGGCAGGGAGAGGCTTCAGAGGAGCCTGGACTGACTGACAGACAACTAGCACCACGAGGCCCTCAAAGCAAAGGGCTTCAAAGCACACGTTAGTTAACTCCTGTGGCCGACCCATGACCTAGCCACAGGTGCCAGCAGCTCTTTGGTCCAAAGGGTTCGATTCCCCTCAGAAGAACACAAAAGAGGGGAATGAAGGGCAAATTTGGAACTCGGAATATATGTTATGTTACCTGCCAGTACACATGGATGCAGGAGGCAAACAAACTCTGAAACGCTGACTTATTTTTGGCAGTTTGTTTTGGCTTTTGTATTCTAAGCCACTATGTGACGAGAAAAAAAAAAAAAAAAGTTTGTCATTGTGTTACAGCCCTTTTGATTTCAGAACTGCTATTTATTCCCGGTAGCTCCATTATGTGGCCGTATCTTATTAATTTATTTATTTTTTAATGTGCTGTCTTTAGATTTCGTATAACTTATTTTGTGGAATCAAACAAACACTGGACTTGTGTTGGATGTTATCCCAAGGTTGTGGGATCGGTATAAAATATGTTCAAATATGGTCAAGCGTTATTATGTAACATAAATGTTTCAATGGCGTCTAATTGCATTTCTGTTGAGTGTGTTTCTCAGTGTCTTGTTTCAGACATAGTAAGAGAGATGGAAACTCAGTAATCCTGTTTGGATTTTAAGGTTGATTTGTTTAATATATCAATCCATATTTTGTTATTATGAACCCTTTGTTGTGGAAGCATGATCACGCATTCACATGCATTCAACAGGACATTCAGTGTGTCCCAAATGGTACCATATTTCCTATATGGGCCCTGGTCAAAAATAGTGCACCATTTGGGATCCAGACACAATCTTAAAACTTTTGTTTTGAGATATACTGTCCATGATACCACAGCAGGACTGGGGTACATTACAGTAACTGAAACGGAGGATGTTAAATTACCATCAACGTCTCAGTCAACATCACAAACATACCTGGATTAACACAAACTGGAGATTTATGATATTAACCGTGGGGGGGGCGACTCAAACAACAGAGACCATGGTTCATCTGTCCTTTTGGAGAAACCAAACTGTCCACCGCATCATCTAGGCCTACTCATCCACACGTTGTGATTTAATCTCAACCCTCGCATCCCGATTCGTGGACTTTAATAACTTTGATAATCTGCTTCTTCAAGTGCCAAGAAGAAGAAAAAAAAAACACTTCAGAACGCATGAAAAAAAACAATGTGAAATCTTATGAAGAGATTTTGATCATTTTGGATTGGGTGGAATCTACTTGAAATATGTGTGCTGTCAGTTAGCCTACAGTATGTGGTATTTGAATGTAGATATGTTTTGTATACTTGGTAATAAAATAAAATAAAATAAAAAAAACTTTTGCTGTCAACATTCGCAGAGATTACATTCATGGTAACACTTCAGATGTTGGCTGAAGTGGAAATTATTTTTAAATGTTAAGCGCTGTGTACTGAGTGCTAAATATTGCTAAATAAAGATGTTTTGTTACTTTTGTGCCTTTAGGTATTTTTGCAATAATTAGGTGTGCCTGCCGAAAGCAAGAACAACTTTAGAATTCCGACATACTCCTTCCTGTCACGATGTGGTTGAAGGGAACGAGGCACAGAGCGAGAGTACTGAGTAAACATGTTTTATTTTAGTAATAAAACAGTAAACGTACTTCACCGTGACGTGAGTGCCTGCGAATACACAAACACAAATGAGCAATGATCCACACGCAGGATGTGCGGTGCACGTAAATAGAATCCCCAATTAGAGACAACTCACGACAGCTGTCTCTAACTGGGGATCACCAATAACCCAACCCTGGGTGTAAGGACCTGACCGTGGCCATCCCACGCCTCGGTCAGACCCTTACAGTAACCCCCCCCCAACCCCCCAACCTAAGGCGCGGGCTCCCGACCGCGTTGTTCCCCCCACTCCAAATTCACAAAACCAGGGGGGAAATGGCGGAGTACTGGGGCGGTTGTTGGTGGGGGCTCCGGATCCGGCGTCGGGCTTGACGCTGGTAATGGGGGCAGCTCCCTCTCTACCTCCCAGTGGCACGCCCGGTCCTGTCCGGACCCCGGCGTGATGGGTCCCTCCCCAGTACTCGCCTGACTCACCAAGTCCAGTCCAGACCCTGGTGTGGGGACCTCCACCTCTGGAGAGGGGCAGACCACCGGTCCCGGACTCGGCCCCGGTGGAGCGAACTGCTCCGGCACTGGAGCGGAGCAGACAACCGGACCCGGACTGGGCACCGGTGGAGCGGACTGCTCCGGCACTGGAGCGGAGCAGATGACCGGCACCGGTGGAGCGTACTGCTCTGGCACTGGAGTGGAGCAGATGACCGGACCCGGACTGGGCACCGGTGGAGCGGACTGCTCCGGCACTGGAGCGGAGAAGATGACCGGATCTGGACTTGGCACCGGTGGAGCGGACTGCTCCGGCACTGGAGCAGAGCAGACTTCCGGACCCGGATTGGGCACCGGAGGAGCGGACTGCTCCGGCACTGGAGCGGAGCAGACGTCCGAACCCGGATTGGGCACCGTTGGAGCGGACTGCCCGGGCACTGAAGCGGAGCAGACGTCCGGACCCGGCTTGGGCACCGGTGGAGCAGACTGCTCTGGCATGGGAGTGGAGCAGACGTCCGGACCCGGATTGGGCACCGGTAGATTGGACTGCTCTGGCAAATGACCGGTCCCGTGTGCCACCCCTTCATTTGAGCAGGGCTGGCTACCGGCCCCAGACTGAGCACCGGCACGCTAAGGAGCTCCAGCCTGGGCACCGACGCAGAGGTGATTTCCAGCCGTGTAGTTGGGCTGGCTGCCGGAGGCTCCGTGCAGTGAGCCGTCGCTGGAGGCTCCAGGCAGTGGACCGTCGCTGGAGGCTCCGGGCTCTGGACCAGGCTGCGGGTTGTGGACCGTCGCTGGAGGCTCCGGACAGTGGGCTGTTGCTGGAGGCTCCGGGCTGTGGGCCGTCGCTGAAGGTTCCGGACATTGGACCGTAGCTGGATGCTCTGGACATTGGGCCGTAGCTGGAGGCTCCGGGCATTGGGCCGTAGCTGGAGGCTCCGGGCTGTGGGCCGTCACTGGAGGCTCCGGGCTGTGGACCGTTGCTGGAGTTTCAGGACATTGGGGCGTAGCTGGAGACTCCGGGCCTTGGGCCGTAGCTGGAGACCTCGGGCTGTGGACCGTCGTTGGAGTTTCCGGACATTGGGCCGTAGCTGGAGACTCCGGGCCTTGGGCCGTAGCTGGAGTCCTCGGGCTATGGGCCGTCACTGGGTGCTCTGGGCTGTGGGCCGTCACTGGATGCTCTGGGCTGTGGGCCGTCACTGGATGCTCTGGGCTGTGGGCCGTCACTGGAGACTCCGGGCCTTGGGCCGTAGCTGGAGGCTCCGGGCCGTCACTGGCCATCCCACTCCCCCTAGAGGGAGTCAGGGACCTGGCCTCGGTCAGACCCTTACACTTCCACTGCCACCTGTAGTGCCAAAACCGTCAAAGCTACCGACATCAAAACAACTTTAAAAAGTGCTGAGTCTTCAGGTTGATTGAAAAAAAAGTTTTGATACTACTAATACTTTTCAAACTACAATCACTTTTGCATGAATCCCAATGGATTTTAATGTCCATAGACTTTATTTGGAAAAATTCCGGTCACTACTAGTCTTCCGCCATTTAAGATAGAAACACCATTCAAACTTTACAACATGCAGACCGGTCTGGAATAGGTTTCTTGTCAGAAGATTGTTGATACTAGGTGTACTTTTTTAACTTTAACTTCAAAGGCAAAATTTGGATTAGCCACTCCTCTTGATCCATTTCAGCTACAACAATCAACCTAACTTTGACATGTGCAGACTGACTTAACTTAGATTGCATCAACAGAGCTTTTTGCTACCATTTATACTTCATAAACTACCATTCATACTTCACATTCATTTCAATGGCGGAATTCAGGCTTTAACATTCTAAACTAAATTCACTGCCACAAAACTTTCACCTGTTCAAACTAAAACATTCTGAGAGATTAAAAAAGCACATTCTATGGCTTATGATGCTATAGTACTCACTCTAGCCTACTATACTAGCCAACTATAATCCACTATAATAACTCCCCAGCTACAAACCACCCCAAAATATGTTACTATAACTAACCCCTAGCCTATGAAAATCCTAATTAACTACCATTACTAATACAGTCACTACCACTACCACTACTGCTAATATTTCCCAACCATAAACACTTCAAGACTAGCAAGCACACACATTTACTTCAGAAAATGTCCTTTTCTAAGTTTTGGAGAGAGAGCATACTTTTGAATAATAAATTACTTCTCTCCCCTGTATGGAACATTAGGCATTCCCCTGAAGCATGACAGAAATGTAAGCCTTTCAAAAGACAAAGCAGCTATTTAAATGTGCAATCATATGCTAAATTGTTCTCCAAAGTGTTATTGCAGATTACTTCATTTTCATTACAGTTCCTTCTGAAAGTACTTAATTTTTTTGACTTATTTTGTTTGAAGGTAAACAAATACCTGTGCCTAAAGCTTAAGAGGCAACTAAGGAAGGCTTCAATTCCATTATTTTCACAACAACTATAATCAATCTTCCCAGGTGAAACTCTTACTATGAAAATCCATTTCAGCCATTTTATTTTTTATTTTTTTATTTAACCTTTATTAGACTAGGCAACCATAATGGTGTAAATATAAAATAAAGAGTTAATATGAATTATATATTCTTATTAAAATAACCTTTGACGTATGGTGTCTGTGTCTAACATTTCAACAGACCAGAGGAGGCTGGTGGTTTCCATGTGTCAGATACCATTTCAGTTATCCCGTTCCAATGAGCCTCTCCTCTGGTATACAGTATCTGCCCAGCAATTCAACCCTGCAACAGACAGACTTAGCCTACAGGCAGACAATGATACACTACTATGTACTGTGACGCTAAAGTAAGCTCCTCCTGCTTCAAATGACCTAAATTAATTAATGATATCCTTGTCGGAGTAAAGGAGAGGAGCTTGTAACTAGACACTCACCCAAACATTATTCCCAACATAATTTTCTACTGCTTGTTATTCATAGCAATTGAGAAGCAAAATTAAGTGAAAAAACAAAATACAATAAATAACGGTGCAATAAACAAGTGAGCCTGTGACTTTAGTTCAACCGCTGGGTGGCATTCAAGAGTGGAATTACACAGACAATGGGCCAACTATTGCTAAGACTTTTGCCACTACCTATACCATACATACTGTATATGTCAGTGGAAAACTGACTATTGCACACCAATAGTTTTGTTTTGTCTGTACTTTCAACTCTATTCTATGAGAACTGTTGTCATGTCATTATAAACACATCCATACTACCACTCTGAAAGTGGTAAGGCCTTATTTTGAGGGCCTAGTTTTACTTTAAAGGGAAACTTCACCTAAAAACTATCTTTTGGTATTTGTTTCATTAGTCCGTTGTTGACATAGTCCCAAAAATGTTTTCAAGATATGTAACTTTCAAAATACATTTTCAATCATATGATGCAAAACAAAGCATCATATGATTTGATTTAACACTGGAGAATTTGTTGTGTATCCTTTGAAGCATATGATATATGTTTAAAAGAAAGGAAGAGGAAAACATGGAAGTTTCATGGAACATAGAAGATAAGAGGTTTGAAGCCAACTAGTAAAATACAGAGCTGACAAAGTCACGAGATTGATTGACCAACAATGGCAAGAAACTGTCATGTGGGGAATCGTAAGTAACTTGTTTCAGCTAGTTTCCTCGTGTTCTTGATACCTTGTTTTGAGGTGTTTTGACTGAGTTCATACCAATGCTAATATGGTTCAAATTCGCTACCTACAACAACTTTAATTATGTTTTTGAGAGACAAAATATATTGAAGAAGAAATATAGTTTACATGTTGTCAACAATCTAAGCCAACCTTGTCTGTTTTGCCCCATAGTTGCGCACACGTCGGTTGTGTTGGTAAACAACCAACCTGTGTATATGATTCAGGTAATGTAAGCGTTATGCAAATTGTCAACCAGTTCCTCTGAATGCTCTCTTTTCTAATTGACTTAAATTAAAATAATGTGTTATGATTAAACTCCTTATTAATCCATTATCAAGAGCATAAAAAGCATATATTACTGCATTAAACGCCTGTCTCCAACATCCTCCAAATGCCGTTTATTGTAGTTCCCCTGCTCCTTCCTACCCCTCCATCACTGCCGCCACTGCCTCTAGCACACAGACAGACAAACACACACACATACACAGACACACACTCCCGTCCCAGTGTTATCCAGAGTCGTCAGGGGTAATTTGTCTTAAGCCTCAGTGCTCTGTCTCCCATAAGAGGGTTTCAAACTGCAGCACAAGTTATTAAGATGGCTGCTGGCTCCCTTCACTAATCCTGCCCAGGGTAAACTCACCCACAGCAGAGCAGAACCCACTGAATCATCCTTTAATACCATGCTGTAGAAAAAGGCACTCACTCTCTCACTCGGCTGCAACTGGATGCAAGGCAAACTAACTTGCCCCAGAGAGAGTGTGAGAGAGAGTAAGAGAGAGAGAGAGAGAGAGAGAAACAGAAAGAGCGACAGAGACAGAGAGACAGAGAGACAGAGAGAGAGAGAAAGAGAGGGGAGCAGCTCCAACACATTTAACATGTTGGTTTATAGTTTATAGCGGAGCAGAACAGTACAGACTCACACAACTGACGCCACACAGATCCTCTCTTTATCGGTCTCTCCCTGCCTCTCCCCCCCCCATCAATCTCTCACCCTGTTCATCTGTGCAGAGTGATGGCTTATTTACACTTTATTTCTCTAAGCTTTAGTAAAACTTCTTCTTTTTTTTTTGTCACTGTCCAATCCGTTTAGATGTGCTGTGCGTTCTCTCTGTTTAAGTGCAGTGTGCTCTCTCTCCATTTAACTGTCCTATGTGCTCTCAAGTTTTAACTTGTGCTGTGTGATCTCTCCGTTTAACTCTACTGTGTGCCCTCTGTGTACCCAGAATAACCCCAAACATTTCATGTGGTTCAAGGGGCTTCTCATGTCTCATGGATGGATTTATACCTTGCTGCGTACTCTGAGGAGCAACAATTACTATCAGACCACAAATGAATCAATATAAGATTCTCCCTCTTTTACAAAGAACTGTACGCCTCTGGTTGTAAATCCACACCAATCCAGACTCCTTTCTAAAAGAATGAAGAACTTATCTTCTCTTAACAGAGGAAGCAACCTCGCTGGGAGCCCAAATCTCTCTCAATTAACTCAAAAGGGCATTGGAAAGCGTTAATAAAGGCAAATCACCTGGATGGGACGATATTCCTCCTGGGGTCTATTTAAAAAAAAAAAATCAATTAGGTCCACTATTGCTCAACATGACAGCCGTTCACAAAGGTTAATTTGGGAGAGGTGAATACAGCACTAATTTCACATTTATTAAAAAAGGTAAGTATGCCACCCAGTGTTCTCAATATCACCCCCTTTCTTTGATAAACACTGATATTAAATTATTTTCCAAAATGTTGTTGTCCCGTCTTGAGACTTACCCAAATTGGTCCACCAAAGCGGGTTTGTTGAAAAGTGGTTATCCTCAACTATTACATATCTTAGATGCTTCATCAGAAGCAGAAACAACAGCTCCTTGGGCTGTATTCTCTTGATGGTAATTGGCTCCAATTTCAGTAGCCCTTTCCTGCAGTCATATTGACCAAATCACCCTCTAGCGTCCTCATGGATAGAATGTTATTAATATATAATAATTAATCAACATTATTTTAAAAAAATCACAGAAAATATGGTGTTTGTATGTCAAACGGTTTTGTATGGGGGTGCAAACTCAAAATGTTATACAATTCAACTCTATATCTGACATGGTACGGGTGTCTTTCTTTTTTTAAGCCCATAACCATGTTTATGAGGTGTATACTTTTGTTTCAAAGTAGATTTGTGTAAGACTGCTAAGAAACACTCTGTGTGACCCTGATTTATCCCACTGTAGTAAAACAAAATAGTATATTCGAATCCCTCAGCCATAGTTATAACAGGCAATATCTGCTCCATTCAGAATCACTAGAAGCAGCAGACAAGGTGATCCAATTTCAACTTTGCTATTATCCATGAAACCCCTGTCACAGGCAATTCACCAATCAAAGGAAATAATAATTTCCCTCAAATCTACTGATCACTTCATCTCATTATATGCAGATGATATTTTACTATATCTAGACAATGTATCTCAATCGCTCCCAAATGCATTGAAGATCATAGATAAATTCAGCTTCATCTCAAGTTATACAATTCATATATCCAAATCAGCTTCTGCTTCTCAAGACCCTGTTGGAGGACTCCATCTCTACTTATGGAATCCCCAACTTTTCCCATTTTACATATTTGGGAGTAGATATATTTCCTTCCTTAGATAAAACCATTCCCAGAAATTTTAACAGAACGCTCAAATCAATTAAGTCCGACTTCAGTATATGGAAAAATATCCCAGTAGCTTTAACCGGCAGAATATCTATTATCAAAATGTAGTTTGTAGTTCAATGCTTTCCATGGCTCCCCCTTCTGGATATTGGGATAAAATGAAAGTGCGGTTTCAAAATGTATATGCCAAGGTAAATAATCCTGGATAAAATGTATAAACTTACAAAGAGGTGAAGACGTAGGAGGACTATCAGTTCCACACTTTAAATTGTATTTCCAGGCACTAGCATTTCTCCCAATTGGGTTAGACATGATTCTTCACCCCCGTAGCTGAGTATAGAGATAAATAGTGTGTCTCCTATTGCCCTGGAAGAGGTTGTGTTCACTGATATATCCCTTAAACAATGTAAAGTACGCTTTGGTCCTATTATTGCTCACACAATCTCTAGTTGTGCAAATATTTTAAACAATGTAACTGTGAATCAAAATGGCATGCCCATACTCCAATATTTCACAATAATGTCTTGCGTTCTGGAGGGGGGCCTTTTGCAACCCCCCAATGGTCCAAATGTGGAATCCATACCCTTGCCGATATCATGAATAGTAATGGTTAGAGAACATTCCAAGATTTGAAATACACATATACTCCTTTTTTTTATATTCCCTGTGGGAAACCCAAATATTTAAACATCCATTGATAGGATTTATAAATAAGTTATCTGGGCTCCCAAAACGGCTGGTCTCTATAATATATAAACAACTTTGGAAAGCTCATATTCTGAGCTAACCGTTAAAAAAGCATGGTCCACAGATCTAAGTGAATCTGAACAACCCTTTAACTGGAACAGAATATGGAAAAATATTACCTTTGCATCCCGTAATCCGAATCATCAATTTATGCAGTTTGTTCACAGACTGTATTTAACCCCAAGGAAACATTTTACGATGAAATTGGCCCCAACTCCCAACTGTTCACTGTGTCCCTTAAATCAGGTAGGCACATTTCTTCATATGATATCGGAGTGCCCTGCAGTTAAATGCTTCTGGGACAAAGAATAAAATGCAATGCTTTGCATATACTATGTTACTAAATGATGATAGCTCCTTAAATCTCTCAATTACTCAGAGACAATTACTGCTGGCCATGCAGCACTGCTGCAATCAAGATATTGGCTCTTAGATAGCTATCACCTCACTCTCTCCCAATTTGCCAGTGGATACAGTTACTATTAGAAGTTATAACATTAGAATTATCAGTATAAATGTTAGGTGACTGACAAGCAACCCTGGTTGCTAGGGCAGGGTGGAAAGGGGTGAAAGATAGACAGACAGGCAGGCAGGCAGGCACATTATTGACATGTTGGAGGGGTGTTCACTCTGACAGAGCTCTAGAGTTCCTCTGTGGAGATGGGAAAAACCTTCCAGAAGGACAACTATCTCTGCAGCACTCCAACAATCAGGCCTTTATGGAAGAGTGGCCAGATGGAAGCCACTCCTCAGTAAAAGGCACATGACAGCCTGCTTGTAGTTTGCCAAAAGGCACCTAAAGACACCATGAGAAACAAGATGCTCTTGTCTGATGAAACTAAGATTGAACTCTTTGGCCTGAATGCCAAGCGTCACGTCTGGAAGAAACCTGGGACCATCCCTACACTGAAGCATGGTGATGGCAGCATCATGCTGTGGGGATGTTTATTAGTGGCAGGGACTGGGAGACTAGTCAGGATCGAGGGAAAGATGAACTGATCAAAGTACAGAGAGATCATTGATGAAAACCTACTCCATAACTCTCAGGACCTCAGACTAGGGTCGAACGTACACCTTCAAACAGGACAACGACCCTAAGCACACAAGACACAACGCAAGAGTGGCTTCAAGTCTCTGAATGTCCTTGAGTAGCCCAGCCAGAGTCCGGACTTGAACACGATGTCCGGACTTGAACGCTGCCAAAGGTGCTTCAACAAAGTACTGAGTAAAGGGTCTGAATACGTATGTAAATGTGATATTTCCGTTTTGCTTTGACATTATGGTGTATTGTGTGTAATGAAGGGAAAAAACAATTTAATCAATTTTAGAGACTAATGTAACAAAATGTGGGAAAAGTCAAGGGCTCTGAATACTTTCCGAATGCACTGTATATATACAAAAGTATGTGAACACCCTTTCAAATTAATGGATATTTCAGACAGAACTGTTGCTGACAGGTTTACAGTATAAAATCAAGCACACAGCCATGCAATCCCAACAGGTCAGTTCGTTAAATTTCTGCCCTGCTAGAGCTGCCCCAGTCAACTGTAAGTGCTGTTATTGTGGAGTGGAAACGTCTAGAAGCAACAATGGCTCAGCCGCCAAGTGGTAGGCCACACAAGCTCACAGAACGGGACAGCCAAGTGATGAAGCACATATCGCGTACAAATCGCCTGTCCTCAGTTGCTACACTCACTACTGAGTTCCAAATCATTCACTAAAACCTAAACCTCAGCTAAGTGTTGTAATGAATAATGTGGAAATTGAGGTGACTAAACTGCTTGGAGTAACCCTGGATTTTAAACTGTCATGGTCAAAACATATTAGTTCAACAGTAGCTAAGTGCTGCCTTCTTAACAGCACTATCAACAAGGCAGGTCCTTTAGGCCCTGGTTTTGTCGCACCTGGACAACTGTTCAGTCGTGTGGTCAGGTGCCACAAAGAGGGACTTTAATAAATAACATTATTAATATGCATATCAATCTCTCGTCGCTCAAAGTGGAGGAGAGATTGACTTCATCCATACTTGTATTTGTGAGAGGTATTGACATGTTGAATGCACTGAGCTGTCTGTTTGAACTACTGGCACACAGCTCAGACACCCATGTATACCCGACAAGACATTCCACCAGAGATCTCTTCACAGTCCAGAACAGACTATGGGTGGCACACAGTACTTCATAGAGCCATGACTACATGAAACTCTATTTCACATCAAGTAACTCATGCAAGCAGTAAAATTTTAAGAAAAAGTTAAATAAAATACACCTTATGGAACAGCGCAGACTGTAAAGAGACACAAACAGGCACAGAGTAGGGGCCTCAGGGCACACACTTAATGTGTTGTGAAATCTGTTGTGAAAGTATTGTAATGTTTTTGTATAACTGTCTTCATTTTTGCTGGACCCCAGGCAGAGTAGCTAATGGGGATCCATAATAAATCCGAATTCAAATACTCAAGACTAAGATCACCAAGTGTCGGCTGGAGTGGTGTAAAGCTCGCCGCCATTGTAAACACGATCTCTGGAGTGATGATTCACGATTCACCATCTGGCAGTCCGACGGACAAATCTGGGTTTGGTGGATGCCAGTGGAACGTTACCTGCCCCAATGCATAGTGCCAACTGTAAAGTTTGGTGGAGGAGGAATAATGGTCTGGGGTTGTTTTTCATGGTTCGGACTAGGCCCCTTAGTTCCAGTGAAGGGAAATCTTAACGCTACAGCATACAATGACATTATAGATGATTCTGTGCTTCCAACATTGTGGCAACAGTTTGGTGAAGGCCCTTTCCTGCTGCACAAAGCGAGGTCCATACAGAAATGTTTTTGTCGAGATCGGTGTGGAAGAACTTGACTGGCCTGACCAGAGCCCTGACCTCAACCCCATCGAACTCTCTGAAAAAGAACCTAACTCCCCTAATGACTGAATTCTACTTCTGTGCAAATAGAAAAGCAGTGGAGGAGAACTGCAAAAAATAGAGAAATCTGTAGCTGTGTGAGTGTTTGTTATATTTTATGAGTTGCAGTGTGTTAGATTATGATATGGCTGAGTTTTCAGTTTTGGGTATATATGCAGTGCACACCGATAACGTTCTTATTGAGCTAGCAATCTCACAAAGCCCTCTGCCAGAAGAAGCATTTGTTTGTTGGTGCTTCTTGATTTTGTCAGCCTGTCCGTCAGTGGCAGCGTGCAAGGGCTTGTGTTGGTGGGCCTGGATGTTTTCCTGTCTGATGGTTATCTGGAAGAGTGAAATAAACTTGTCTGTCTCTGTGAGGGTGTTATTACGTGCTCCTCTCCACTCTTCTCTCCTCTGTCTCTTCCTCTCCTCTGCACTTCTCTCCTCTCCTCCTGTCTGTTTTCCAGAAAAATCAATTGCTCCCCTTCCTCCTGAGGCAATTTTCCAATACCGGCTGAAGTTATGGAAACAACATCTTGCTTCTTCTGTCCTCACATATTCTTTAGCAATAGGCTCTCTGTCTGTGATTGTGCAGGAAGTGGAAGATTGCGTGACAATGTTTTTTCTGTGTTAGCTCTGCCAATGTTTGGCATTCTACAGAATCAATATTTTTGTCTCTGGAGGAAACACCTATAGACAGAATAGAACCAAAAATTCATTACACTGTAAGACCAAGTGTTAAGGATCTGAACACATAACTAAACACTTTTCTTTAACAGTTTTTAAACACATCAAGGTATTTAAAATATCAATGAAAAGGTGTCACAGTGATTAAACTGTAAACAACAGAACCTGTTTATTCTCTGTAATACTTTTTAAATACATTAATACGTGGGGTGTTGTTTTAACAGGGTGTAAAGCTGTATTTGCATATTTCCCAGAATGCCTTTAGAGTGAAATTTGTTAGACACAGAGATATGGTTGTTGTATTTAATAACTTACCGACCTGTGCAACAATGTATAATTTTACAAATCTCTCCCATGCCAGTAGGCTGGCTAGCACAAGAATGAACATGAAACCGTGAACACTCAGAATTCCATTCATTCACCAGTGCAGTGCGGCTACTAGCCTACAAACAAAACCAAAATATGGAGTTCAACATCCATTTTAATCTTTGGGGAGACATGTATTTTAAAGAGTGGTGGGAACAGGATACGGGAAGGGGCTACAATCCCAAAATAACCAGCCAACACGCACAGGGGGAGGAAAACAACCTTGTCCTGGACTCCCTGGAAAATAGTCGTAATGAAGCCCACACAGTGAAGCAGACTAACTGGGCAGTGAAATATTTATTTGACTGTCTCAAAGAAAAGGTGATAGCTTTCTCATTTGAGTCTGAGACAACGACAAAGGAAGGGTTAAATGCTATCCTGTGGGAGTATTAGGGGAGGGTAAAGAATGCTAAGGGTGTAGTGTACGGGCTGAGTAGCTTCAAGGGTCTCCGTGCCGGGTTGAACCATTACATCAAAGATCCTACTCTAAGTCTTTCCTGGTCTTATGAAAGACTCGGAGTTCACAACATCCAACAACGTCTTCCTTAAGCAATAAGGACCTCGAACCCATAGATTATCGTGTGATAACTCCCTCAGTCAGGAGTTATCACATGATAATCCCCACGTTCTCATGCCATATTGCTTACAGTAATTAATCAATCAATGTGCATGAGGAAACATGGATATTAAATTAAACTATTCTAAAAATCAACCTTCAACAAAGCACGCTGGGAAATATGACAATGAGGCCGCTCCCACAACACTGCCTGGGATCAAACCCAGATCAGTAGTGACGCAGCTAGCACTGTGATGCAGTTCCTTAGACCGTTGTGCCACTCGAGAGGCGACAATGGGAAAGTTAACACTAGTATTGAAAATCTGATCACTTAGGAGATACAGTGGGGAGAACAAGTATTTGATACACTGCCGATTTTGAGAGACGGAATCTAAAACAAAAATCCAGAAAATCACATTGTATGATTTTTAAATAATTAATTTGCATTTTATTGCATGACATAAGTATTTGATCACCTACCAACCAGTAAGAATTCCGGCTCTCACAGACCTGTTAGTTTTTCTTTAAGAAGCCCTCCTGTTCTCCACTCATTACCTGTATTAACTGCACCTGTTTGAACTCGTTACCTGTATAAAATACACTTGTCCACACACTCAATCAAACAGACTCCAACCTCTCCACAATGGCCAAGACCAGAGAGCTGTGTAAGGACATCAGGGATACAAATTGTAGACCTGCACAAGGCTGGGATGGGCTACAGGACAATAGGCAAGCAGCTTGGTGAGAAGGCAACAACTGTTAGCGCAATTATTCGAAAATGGAAGAAGTTCAAGATGACGGTCAATCTCCCTCGGTCTGGGGCACCATGCAAGATCTCACCTCGTGGGGCATCAATGATCATGAGGAAGGTGAGGGATCAGCCCAGAACTACACGGCAGGACCTGGTCAATGACCTGAAGAGAGCTGGGACCACAGCCTCAAAGAAAACCATTAGTAACACACTACGCCGTCATAGATTAAAATCCTGCAGCGCACGCAAGGTCCCCCTGCTCAAGCCAGCGCATGTCCAGGCCCGTCTGAAGTTTGCCAATGACCATCTGGATGATCCAGAGGAGGAATGGGAGAAGGTCATGTGGTCTGATGAGACAAAAATAGAGCTTTTTGGTCTAAACTCCACTCGCCGTGTTTGGAGGAAGAAGAAGGATGAGTACAACCCCAAGAACACCATCCCAACCGTGAAGCATGGAGGTGGAAACATCATTATTTGGGGATGCTTTTCTGCAAAGGGGACAGGACGACTGCACCGTATTGAGGGGAGGATGGATGGGGCCATGTATCGCGAGATCTTGGCCTACAACCTCCTTCCCTCAGTAAGAGCATTGAAGATGGGTCATGGCTGGGTCTTCCAGCATAACAATGACCCGAAACACACAGCCAGGGCAACTAAGGAGTGGCTCCGTAAGAAGCATCTCAAGGTCCTGGAGTGGCCTAGCCAGTCTCCAGACCTGAACCCAATAGAAAATCTTTGGAGGGAGCTGAAAGTCCGTATTGCCCAGCGACAGCCCCGAAACCTGAAGGATCTGTATGGAGGAGTGGGCCAAAATCCCTGCTGCAGTGTGTGAAAACCTGGTCAAGAACTACAGGAAACGTATGATCTCTGTAATTGCAAACAAAGGTTTCTGTACCAAATATTAAGTTCTGCTTTTCTGATGTATCAAATACTTATGTCATGCAATAAAATGCAAATGAATTACTTAAAAATCATACAATGTGATTTTCTGGATTTTTGTTTTAGATTCCGTCACTCACAGTTGAAGAGTAGCTATGATAAAAATTACAGACTTCTACATGCTTTGTAAGTGGGAAAACCTGCAAAATCGGCAGTGTATCAAATACTTGTTCTCCCCACTCCATACTGTTGGTGTTCTCCTGTTTGGAAACTGACTGGAAAAAGCTGATCATATTTAATCTTGCATTCTAAATGGATAAGATGAGAACACTTGCCTAATGTTTCAGTTTTAAACACTGACGTTTAGGTTATAACATACTGTAGTAGCTTTACTGTTCCACTACTCTTTCTTCAATGTGTCAGAATGAGTAAGTCAGGTCAAGATGACGTTCAGGACTCTGCTTTTCTCTATGGACTCTCTCTGCGTCCCATATGGCATCCTATTCCTTATATAGTGCACTACTTTTGACCTGGGCCCATAGGGAATAGGGTAAAACAAATTTCCCCGTACTGTGGATCGAGCAGCAGAGGTTGTTTCGTGACAAGATCCTCTTCATCGTTGGGGGTTTAGCTGGTGTGGAAGTAGTGAGGGGAGGGGAGGTCAAGGAGGAGGTAAGGGGGAGGTTAGGGCAGAGGGCTCACCTCAAGCTCAGCAGGCACTGAGGCGTGCGAAAGTCTTGTCATGACTCCAGGATTCTTTCTCAGAAAGCATGGCCTGGACTCAACACATCACTGCAGACCAGGAATATCATGTCAGCACACGTCACAGGGCTCATCCAGTGAGAGACAGCACAAGAGAGAGACCATAAATATAACCATATTTCAGTTCTCAGTGTTAATTTAGGCAATTTTTTTACACTTTAATCTTTTGTTCTTGAATGGACTATTATTAGATATTCTTCTTCTCTCTCTCTCTCTCGCTCTGTGGAACAAGTGAAGCGATCCATCTCGCCTCACCTCCCTGACATTATACCCCACATGCATACACCCCTGGGTACAACCTGACCCACACACTCGTGCATTCACACACACACGCACACACTCCTTGGTCAGGTGTGAGCCGTGGTCAGTGATGGTGGGTCATGTCACACCTCTCATGTGGCCTCTCTCTAAGGTTTCGGACTCAGAAGACAAATGGGTAGAAAAGAAAAATTACTGCACTTCTGCACAAAAATGAACACATACCCAAGTGGACGTCATTACAATGAGAGTATTATAGTTTACTTGTACCTCCTCATTCACAGTGGGCTATGACTGGTTTAGATGTATTTAGTTCTCAAAAACAGTTTAACTACTGCTCTGTATTTGATAAATACTTTCTTATTCACTAACTGGCTATAAGTCATTAAATCAACATCATTATAGATTGTGTTGAAGGCTTGTTTTGGTTATGAAAAAAAAACTCATTTAATATAAGATGAATTACAGTGAATTATACTTTTCCCCCTTTTTACCCTCAGGTGCTGTCTGTTCTATAATCATGTGTTGAATACTTATCAGATGACAAGTCACCGTGTGCAGCCATTGTGTATACACACACCGTATAATTGGCAATTAATTAATATAATAGACACACTTTATCAAGGTGAGTTACCTCGCCAGACTATTCCAATAAACAGCTTTTATCTAGAGTGTCAGAGCTGAACACTGACGTCTGGGCCCAGATAGAATAACTCATTGGCTAAACAGAACAGGTGATAAGAGCAACACACACATGCACGCATGCACACACACAGCGTTTAAGATAGAGCATCCTGTCAGGGCCGAGTACACAGAGCAGCACATTGTGTATTCCCAGGATTAGGTGCATTTGTTATGAGCGTGACCTCCTTTAATCCAGCCTGTCTAGCCCCAGTCTCCCCTGTGCATTCATTAACACTCCGTTCTGAAGGCATAAACAGATCGATGGCCATCCATTGGCACAGATAGAAATAGACACGGGAAACAAGGTGGCCAACAGGGTCAAGTTCATCTCATATTGCAAAAAGACACAACACATCTGATAGAGAAACAACACTACTGATGTGGAAGGCTGACACCTACTTTTTCATGAATTTAGCTTTCTCTAGCCTTCTTAAGTCCTCTCTATTTCTCTCTGTTTCTCTCTCTCTCTGTCTCTCAGATTATGTCCCTCATATAAAACAACAGGCCCTCAACCCATGTGTGCCAAACTAAACACTGTAAAACTTTTCCCTGTAATGTGGAAGGTTGACACAGCATTATACTGGCACCACAGTGGCCAGCTTAATACTGTAATTTTTCTTTACAGCAGAGATGCTGCAATATGTTTTACAATACTATTTTCCTTACTGTAAAGACAGATTACAGCATCATTGCTGTACATTTACAGGGATGCTGTATGTTTTTACAGTAAGGAAAAAAGTACTGTAAAGCAAGATTACAGTATTAAGCTGGCAACTCTGGTGCCAGGATAATGCTGTAAATTTACAGTGAAATTCTACCTGAAATCTAAATGTAAGAAAAACAATACATTTGTACATAAAATACATTTATTCAAATTGGTAACAACATTAAAAATGAATTAAGAATATACTTGACAATGTAAGTAACAAGAAGTTAACACTAATGTAAAAATTATATTGTGTGCCTGTGTGTGTGTGGGCTGTGGCGGAGAGAGAGTCAAAGAGACAGAGGGAGACAAAGGTCAAAATTGGATTGGATCTTCTGATTCAGAGCTCCGAGCTCCAACATGCAGGACCAAGTGAAATAAAACCTTGAACATTTTAATAAGAAAAATATAAATAGTACAATATACATAATAACAACTGAAGCAGTGATGAATTATTACATGTCAATTGGGGACATTGACCATAGGGGGAGCAGCAGTCAGACTAAATGGCCGTTGAGGGGTGTGGAGACAAAGTGAAATAAAACAATACAAATAATAATACAAAAATAAATAATAATGCATACATTATTAACAACTGCAGCAGTGATGAATGTCAGAGTAAAAGTCTGTTGGGGGCTCTTCTCACCCCTAGGACAAGCATAGAACAATAAAGAATAGAAAGAGAGACAGAGAGCACCAGGGCGGTTACTCTGTGGGTAAAAAGACAGAGGACAAGGTCATATCAAACTGGTTTTGTGTGTATGTCTTCATTCAAACTCTTGGAAGAATGGGGCAAGGTAGGGATTGAGAACAAACATCTGGCAGGATGTTTTCCATAGCACAGGGACCCATTAACCGTTTGGCGCCGCCCTCTGTGGTCGCCTGTTAAGCAGCTCCCATTGTTGTGCGTTAATTGTTGTTTTAGTTTGTTTTTCGTCAGTTTTTCGTCAGGGATAGCGTTTCTTCCGGTAAGAGTAAAGGAGGGAGGCTGGCTTTATTAGTTAACAACAGATGGTGTAATTCGAGACATATTACTCTTAAGAGTAACAGTTAACAGTTTTGTAGTCCGGACATTCAGCTGTTAGCCGTTAGCCTGCGACCCTACTATTTGCCGAGGGAATTCACGGCGGCCATTGCTGTTATCGTTTACATCCCGCCCTCCGTGGACGCACACACAGCGTGTGACGTCATCCACTCTGTTATTGCGAGGTTACAGACAGTGCATCCCAGTGCCTTCTTTGCCATTTCGGAGAATTTTAACCATGAATCTCTCTATTCAACGCTGCCCACGTTCAAACAATTTGTGAAGTGCCCAACCAGGAATAATACAACTTTGGACTTGTTATATGCTAATGTGAAGGATGCATGCAACTCCACTACATTCCCTCCCCTCGGTAGATCGGATCACAACCTTGTCCACCTCACCCCACTCTACAGGCCTATGGTCCAACAGCAGCCTACGAACACTAGAACCATTAGGAGATGGTCCCCGGAGGCGAATGAGGCCCTACAGGACTGCTTTGAAACAACAGACTGGGATGTGCTCTGTGAGGCAAGGGGGAGGACATTGATGGACTTGACTGACTGCATAACGGACTATATGTATTTTTTGTGTAGACAATACTGTACCCACCAGGAAGGTACGCTGTTTTCCAAATAATAAACCCTGGGTCATCAGAGACCTGAAGGGCCTGCTGAATGAGAAGAAGAGGGCCTTCAAGGAGGGTGACAGGGACAAATTGAAATGCGTCCAGAGGGAGCTGAAGTTGAGGATTGCTGAGGGGAAGAGAGGGTATAAGGAGAAGACGGAGGACAAGCTGAGGCAGAGCCAGGTGAGAGAGGTGTGGAAGGGTATGAGAAATATCACTGGCTTCAAGAAGTCAAACAGTGGGAAGATGGAGGGGACCTAGGACAGAGCCAATGAGCTGAACAAATTTTTTAACAGGTTTGATATTGGCCCTGTCCACCTCCCCTTCAGCTCCCCAGGCCACACACTCTCAAGGCTGTCCCACCCCCAATTTGCTCACAACACCTCTGTTGAGACAATCAGCGACCCCCTCCCCACCTGTGCCCCCCCCCCCCCCCGCTCAATCTGGACTCATCTGCAGCACCTCCCTTCCCCCCACCTCCCCAACTGGGCTGGCTTTCACCACCAACCAAGTGAAGAGAGAGCTGGAGAGACTACACCAGTGGAAAGTGGCGGGCCCTGATGGCATCAGCCCAAGCGTGCTTAGGGTCTGTGCTGACCAACTATATGGAATACTCCAGCGAACGTTCAACCTTAGCCTGAGCCTGGAAAGGGTCCCTGTGCTAGGGAAACATCCAGCCTGGTCCCAGAGCCCAAGAAGGTGCACCCCACTGTCCTGAATGACTTCAGACCTGTTGCGCTAAAGGTTAGTCAAATCACCTCAGACCCCTGGAGTGTACATCACTGGACCCCCTGCAGTTCGCATATCAGCAATCATCTACCTTCTGCAGAGGAACTACACTCACCTGGACAACGCAGGTTGCACTGTGAGGGATATGTTTTTTGACTTCAACTACAGAGCTGTGTGTCAGAACGGGTAGTGAGCAACACAGGGGCCCCCCCAGAGAACGGTCCTGTCCCCCTTCCTGTTTACCCTCTACACCTTGGACTTCAGCTATAACGCTGAAACATGCCACTTACAGAAGTTCTCGTATGACTCCGCAACTGTAGGGTGCATCAGGGGTGGGCAGGAGGAGGAGTACAGGAGCACAATCAATGACTTTGTGGTGTGGTGTGAGCAGAACCACCTTCAGCTCAACATCAGCAAAACAAAGGAGATGGTGGTGGACTTCAGGAGAACCAAGGCCAACTGACTGCAGTCCCTATACAGGGGATGGATTTGGAAATGGTTGGGTCATACAAGTTCCTGGGAGTCCTTATGGATAACAGGCTGGAATGGGCTGTTAACACCGTGGCTCTGTACAAAAAGGGCCAGAACCGACTCTACTTTCTGAGGAGGCTCAGGTCCTTCAACATGTGCAGTAAACTACTGCATACCTTCTACCAGTCTGTGGTGGCAAGATAAAGGCTGGTGATGCTTCTCGGGTAAATAAGCTGATCAGGAAGGCTAGTTCTGTTCTGGGGATTAGCATTGACACTCTAGAGGAGGTGGCGGAGAGACGGATCCTGGCCAAACTCCTGGCCATCATTGACAATGTCACCCACCTTCTGCATGCCATGGTCATGACTCAGAGGAGCACCTTCAGTCACAGACTGATCCCACCACGGTGTGCCAGAGAGCACTACAGGAGGTCCTTCCTGCCGGCGGCTATTAGAATATTTAATGTCTCACCGGGGTGCCGTGCCGTCGGCAACATAAACCAGGAACTGTTGGGGTGTTAGGACCTAGTTTAACAATTATGCAGCCATCCGTGAGTAACTCTGGTCTGTAATCACTCATTCACTCAGGACTTATTTATTCATTCAGGTCTGTATATACATATTCATGTACAGTTGTTATATCATATCACGTGCAATATTGTAAGTAATTCTTGGACTGAACTTACGTAGTCATTCACTCAGGAATGCATATTAGTATCCTGTCAGTTGTATCTTTTTTCATAGCTTTTAGTATATTGAATGTGCAATACGTGCATTTATCTGTAATTAAACCCTGCACTAAGGACTGTATTTTAAGGGAATTACTAGTATTACCATATCATACACACATTTAGCTATTTAAATATCTCTTCCTGTCATTTACCTGTACAGTTAATGTAACCATGCAAAATATTCACTTACCTGTTCATTTAACCAGACTGTATATTAAGTAAACTATTATTACCCTCACTTATATCATACACACATTTAGCTATTTAAGTATCTCTCGGCCATTGACCTGTATAGTATAGTTAACCATGCAAATACTCCTTATTTATCTATATCAACATGCAATATTATAATTTTTCTTTTCACCTAACACTCAGTAACAATGTATAGTGTACATATTCAGCCATTCACCCATATTTCTTTTTATAGCTTTTTGCACTCCAGACTTCTTGTATTTTCGTACTTTTTCATTCTGCCGCTCTATGTATCATGTATCGTGTATCTGTCTTTTGTGTGTTTTCGTTCTGGCATTTTGCACCTGCCCTGTGTTTTTTCGTAGCTGCTTGAAGACAAAATTTCCCCTCAGGGATCAATAAAGTACATTGGGGCAAAAAAGTATTTAGTCAGCCACCTATTGTGCAAGTTCTCCCACTTAAAAAGATGAGAGAGGCCTGTAATTTTCATCACTTCAACTATGAGAGACAAAATGAGAAATAGAAATCCAGGAAATCACATTGTAGGATTTTTTATGAATTTATTTGCAAATTATGGTGGAAAATAAGTATTTGGTCAATAACAAAAGTTTATCTCAATACTTTGTTATATACCCTTTGTTGGCAATGACAGAGGTCAAATGTTTTCTGTAAGTCTTCACAAGGTTTTCACACACTGGTATTTTGGCCCATTCCTTCATGCATATCTCCTCTAGAGCAGTGATGTTTCGGGGCTGTCGCTGGGCAACAGACTTTCAACTCCCTCCAAAGATGTTCTATGGGGTTGAGATCTGGAAACTGGCTAGGCCACTCCAGGACCTTGAAATGCTTCTTACGAAGCCACTCCTTCGTTGCCCGGGCGGTGTGTTTGGGATCATTGTCATGCTGAAAGACCCAGCCACGTTTAATCTTCAGTGCCCTTGCTGATGGAAGGAGGTTTTCACTCAAAATCTCTCGATACATGGCCCCATTCATTCTTTCCTTTACACGGATCAGTCGTTCTGGTCCCTTTGCAGAAAAACAGCCCCAAAGCATGATGTTTCCACCCCCATGCTTCACAGTAGGTATGGTGTTCTTTGGATGCAACTCAGCATTCTTTCTCCTCCAAACACGACGAGTTGAGTTTTTACCAAAAAGTTATATTTGTTTCATCTGACCATATGACATTCTCCCAATCCTCTTCTGGATCATCCAAATGCTCTCTAGCAAACTTCAGACGGGCCTGGACATGTACTGGCTTAAGCAGGGGGACACGTCTGGCACTGCAGGACGGCACTGCAGCCTGGTGCAGGTCTACAATTTTGTTTCTGGTGTCCTTTGACAGCTCTTTGGTCTTGGCCATAGTAGAGTTTGGAGTGTGACTGAGAGTCACACTCCAAATCTTGCTTATTTGTAGGTGGCCAAATACCTATTTTCCATCATAATTTGCAAATAAATTCATTAAAATTCCTACAATGTGATTTTCTGGATTTCTTTTTCTCATGTCTCTCATAGTTGAAATGTACCTATGATGAAAATTACAGGCCTCTCATCTTTTTAAGTGGGAGAACTTGCACAATTGGTGGCTGACTAAATACTTTTTTGCCCCACTGTATCTATCTATCTATCTTCATATGGGCCACCTTGTCATGCACTTTGTTCCATCAGCAGGATTCATAATCTTAGGTTGATTCGAACCTACAGCATTTATACAATATAGTTTATGAAATCAATTGAGGCATTGAACAAAACAAGACTGCTAGATACACCTACTTCAAACCCTAGCAAACTAGTTCAACATTGCTGTAGCCTACACAATATCAGATTATTTTATTATGTAACATTATGGAACAATGTTTTTTAAATTAAACAAATGGTTAGCGGGAGGGGCAATATTTTCTAGGTCGCACAGATAGATATCTACGAGCAATTTAGGGTTTTTGTCAACTTGAGCTAGCTACCTAGCCAACTTTAGCCAGCTATCTAGCCAGCTTAGCTAAGGAAACATGCAGTAATTCAACATTGGCTAGAAATAAATATGCTTATAAGCAAGGTACCTACCCAGCAGCTGCTGAAAATATTATTCCACTTCACAGACTGACACAACGACAGATATACGGGACCCAAAAGCGGACACGGAGGCAGAGAGATGATTGAATGTTTAATAAAGTATATGGGGCAAGACAGTCTCGTAGTGAATGACAGGCAGTGTTCGTAACAGGGAATCAGAATGGCAGTAGTCCAATAAGGGGAGTCAGGCTCGTAGTCGTAGTTCAGGCAGCGTTCGGTACCGGGAATCAGAAGGATGGCATTGCAGAGGGGAAGACAGGCTCGTAATCCGTAACACAGGCGGAGTTCGTTTAGCAGGAGATCAGAAGGTCGAAGGCACAGGAGGGGATAGACAGGCACGTAATCCAAAAGGCAGGTAGAGGTCCAAATACCGGGAAACAGACTGGCAGAGTTAGTAATACAAAAGAGTGCTGGAACGACTGAACTAGGCAAGACGATCTGGCAAATGCCAAAAGCACCCAAGAGGCTAAATACCTAACATGACTAATGATGGTGATAGGGTGCACCTGTTGTGGGGAGGGGACAAACACAGACAGGTGAAACATATCAGGGCATGACACAGACGCTTCAAGAAGATATTTACTCAAATTGTCTGAGCTTCGTGTCTCACCCGACAGCATGAGGTTGGCGCCTGAAATGGATAATTTTAATATACAGTAGGCATAAGCTATTACTGTAAAGAAATACAGTATGTTAGAGTAATTTTTACAGGAGGGTTCCGAATTACAGTTAATAAGTTTCTTTTCATAATTTTACCCATATTTGACCAATTATACTGTGCATCCTACAGGGTTTTACTGTTGAAATTAAAGGAAAATCTTACAGTGTAGAGATATACTGTATAATATATAATATAGTATACAGAGACATCCAGGTGCTAGTCAGGCCAAAGCTGTATGGGCCCACCTGGGAACATGTTAGCTGAAACAGGGCAGGGGAGGCATGGCATGAGATGCAACAGCCATGAACTGACATTCACCACATATTCTTGTTCACCAGCTGTGCATCTCTCACGCACGACAGGGCAGCGGGATGCACATATAAGGACAGTACTCATATGCTTACTTGCAGGCGAGCCACACACAAACACATACTTACATACGCACACACAGATGTCATTCTTGGTGCCCGGCCATGACTTGCGTGCCATGGCCAATGCTCTGTTGTCTGCCTTGCCTTGTGTTCCTCATTCCTGATTGTGTTTTCAGAACAGAGAGTAATTAGGGATGTGTTTGAGCAGGCCTGGAATAGAGGGTGTTCCCTTGTGTGTTTTGTAAACAATGAGAGACAGGAAACTAGTAAACGCGCAACAATACTTCCTACTACTATTACACACACACACACACACACACACACACACACACACACACACACACACACACACACACACACACACACACACACACACACACACACACACACACACACACACACTACTTATTGCATTCCAGGAGAGAGGGCAGCGATGACCTCTGCCAGGACAGGAATGCATACAGAGAAAGACCCTCCTCAAGCTTTGCCTATCAACCTATGCTGTGCCCACCGCTATGATGTTCTCATTCACAAACGTATACATAAGCACACACACACACGCACACACACACACACACACACACACACACACACACACACACACACACTCACACACACACACACACACGCCTACAGTATATCTATGGTATTGTGCTAAATAAAAAAAATTCTTAACACTGGTTCCAGTGTGTATAATGGTCCCACTCTTTCAGTGCTGATTTAACACTCTCAGCTGAGAATTAACTGTGTGTAAAATGTCATATTTAGATATTTCAGGGAGAATTGGCCATGTATATACCCATAAACTGAATTAGTGTAATAACGTAAAATATATTTAATGTCAACAGGTAGATTTGGTTTATGTGAGTTTTCCTGAATGATTTATCAGAGTATTGGGACATAGTCATAGGTGTAAACCTGCTTCATATGGGTATTTGGGCTAAGATACTGTATGCAGGTGTAGATCTCATTTATAATAGTATTGGGACTCAGTGAAGTACTGGAGCTGAGGTGCAAGGGTAAACCTGGTTTACAGTTTATGAATATTCAGGTTTCAGCACATTTAGACCTGACTTAGTTGACTAATTGGGTTCAAGCACAAGTGCAGACTCTGTAGGTTTGTAAATTGGAGCTCAAGTACAGGTGCAGAAGAACACCTATCAGGGCTAACAAGTAGTTGTAGAATTGCTTTTTTGTATCAATATTGGGTTAGACTTGCAGGTGTACACCTACTCTGTAAGAATAATGGGGCTGAAGTACCAGTGTAGACCTGGTACAGTATGTATGAACGTCTATTCAAATCCTTTCTTGCGACAAGCTTGTGGTTGGGAAAAAGTGGGTCAGGGGCACGTGGTATGCCACTGTGCTATGGGTTTATCTATGAAATGATTAGCGTATAGAGGTCACAAGACTAAGATGCTATATGTTAATAACAGGGTTTGGGTGTGCAGCAATTAGCTTGATATACAGTAGGTCACTGTTGGTGACTTGGGGAATAAAGTCCTATGCAAAGTAACAGGGTGGGTAATTGAGTTTAGGTGTGTGGGTAAGTGGGCTGAGGTATTGAGGCTGAGGAATAGGAATAGGGGTAAATGTCTGTTCATTCTATTATAGCAGAGCACTGTATGTTCCCATCGGTCACAATTGTAAATAAATCATAAATCAATACAGTTAATGGAAAACTGTAATTTATATGGCAATATTTTGTATTATCAACGGTAAAATACACCATATTACGTATTGGATTGCTAAAAAATACAACTTTTACATTACTTTGAAGTTTACCAATAAAATGGTCCGACGGTGAAGTGGATATACTTGGTATTCATATCCCGTAATAAATAAATTAACTCACTTCAATACGTTTTAATAGAAAGTTTGCCCATTCAAGTTAGCAAAAATAGATAAGATCTTGCTAACATGGAAAGGTAAACACCTGTATTTGTGGAAAAATTACCCTGATTAATTCTTTAGTCATATCACAGTTTACCTATTTACTTATGGCCCTGCCTACACCGAATGACTTGCTTTTTGTAATTATATGAGCAAAAAAGATTCCACTTTATTTGGAACAGAAAGCCTGACAAAATTAAACAGACCTGTTTATATAATGAATATGAATTCAGAGGGATACAATTATTAAAAATTAAAGCATTGAACCTCTCACTAAATCTGAACTGGTTAACCTGCAGATTAGTAAGAATGTCAAACCCAGTGTTCAAAAATAGCTCTTTATTCAGATTACAACCTCTCACTTTCAGTTATTTGAAAATGGAATAATCTCCAATATATCGCAATTTTTTAAACAAGGCATAGAAAGATTTACATGTTGCGTTTATATTTTTGTTCAGCGTAAAAATAAAAACAGTAAAATACTGTGAAATGTTTTACAGCATACTGTAAATGATGGTTCGTAGTGGGAAAATGTGTGCAGGGAAAGAATTGCTGTATTTTGAATGGTACTGTTATTCCACCGCACAAAATACAGTACCATACCGTACCTTTGGAGCGCCACAAACCTTTTGCCCACTAGGTGTGCCTTGTAGGAGGCTATATTTGTAGCACCTGCGAGTGAGAATGTTGTACTAATTTAAATAGTATGTGGTTATAGTGACACATCTGTAAAAAATGTGTATGAGTGTAGATTGGAGAAGCAGCAAGCCTTGGGTGAGCATTTTGTCATGTCCTTTTGGACTGTTTTGCCTGGTAGTTGCTGCCAGTTTAGAAGCCTTTGTTCCTCGAAAATGCAGTGTATGATATACCATTGTGTAGCTCTGAGTCTCTAATTTTATCCAATGTAAAAAACAGCATTTCAAATATTGCTACATAAGACCAAATCCAGGTGGTGAGTCACATTTGTTCAGCACTTTTGAAATATACAGAGACAGAATTCAGAACATGGGTCATTCTTACAGTGTTCTCCCTGTACACCAAGTCAGAATCATAGGATAAAGAAAGGGGGCATGTAAGCAGACAATGACAGCTCTTACAATATTCAATGATCACATTTCTCAAAAACGGGTTATAGGCTACATGTGCACGTGGGCACATGGGCTACTAACAGCTTACTACACAACATACACTTAGTATAACTTTCTTAGCTACAGTATACATACAGTGGGGAGAACAAGTATTTGATACACTGCCGATTTTGCAGGTTTTCCCACTTACAAAGCATGTAGAAGTCTGTAATTTTGATCATAGGTACTCTTCAACTGTGAGTGACGGAATCTAAAACAAAAATCCAGAAAATCACATTGTATGATTTTTAAGTAATTAATTTGCATTTTATTGCATGACATAAGTATTTGATACATCAGAAAAGCAGAACTTAATATTTGTTACAGAAACCTTTGTTTGCAATTACAGAGATCATACGTTTCCTGTAGTTCTTGACCAGGTTTGCACACACTGCAGCAGGGATTTTGTCCCACTCCTCCATACAGACCTTCTCCAGATCCTTCAGGTTCCGGGTCTGTCGCTGGGCAATACGGACTTTCAGCTCCCTCCAAATATTTTCTATTGGGTTCAGGTCTGGAGACTGGCTAGGCCACTCCAGGACCTTGAGATGCTTCTTACGGAGCCACTCCTTAGTTGCCCTGGCTGTGTGTTTCGGGTCGTTGTCATGCTGGAAGACCCAGCCACGACCCATCTTCAATGCTCTTACTGAGGGAAGGAGGTTGTTGGCCAAGATCTCGCGATACATGGCCCCATCCATCCTCCCCTCAATACGGTGCAGTCGTCCTGTCCCCTTTGCAGAAAAGCATCCCCAAAGAATGATGTTTCCACCTCCATGCTTCACGGTTGGGATGGCCCAGCCAAAGCCCAGACTTGAATCCTATATAAAATCTGTGAAAAGATTGCTTTTCACTACCGCTCCACATCTAACTTAGCAGAGGTTGAGAAAATCTGCAAGGAAGAATTGGAGAAAATCACCTAATCCAGATGTGCAAAGCTGATACAGACATACCCAAGACAACTCAATGCTGTAATCGCTGTATTACCTCAGGGGTGTGAATACTCAGTGGTGGAAAAAGTACCCAATTGCCATACTTGACTAAAAGTACAGATAACCTTAATAGAAAATTACTCAAGTAAAAGTGAAAGCCACCCAGTAAAATTCTACTTGAGTAAAAGTCTACAAGTATTTGGTTTTAAATATACTTAATTAAGTATCAAAAGTAAAAATATAAATCAATTCAAAATCCTTATATTAAGAAAACCAGACGGCACCATTTTCTTGTTTTTTTTTATTTACAGATAGCCAGGGGCACACTCCAACACTATTCACAAACGAAACATATGTTTAGTGAGTCCGCCAGATCAGAGGCAGTAGGGATGACCAGGGATGTTCTTTTGATAAATAGATAGATAGATAGGTACTTTATTGATCCCGAGGGGGAAATTTCTTTGTCAAGCAGCTACAACAAAACATAGGGCAGGTGCAAAATGCCAGAACAAAAATACACAAAAGACAGATACACGGTACATGATACATAGAGCGGCAGTATGAAAAAAGTATAAACATACAAGATATCTGGAGTGCAAAAAAGCTATAAAAAGACATTGCATAATATGGGTGGTTGGCTGAATATGTACACTATACATTGGTGGATGTTGGATGGTTAACTATACTATACAGGTCGATGGCAGAGAAATACTTCAATAGCTAAAAATGCATATGATATGAGTGAGGGTAATAATAGTTTACTTAATAGACAGACTGGTTAAATGAACAGGTAAGTGAAGATTTTGCATGGTTAAATTAGCTGTACAGGTAAATATACAGTAATATTTACAGGTAAGTGAATACTTGCATGGTTACATAAACTGTACAGGTAAATGATAGGAAGAGATACTTAAATAGCTAAATAGCTAAATGTGTGTATGATATAATTTGGGGTAATAATAGTAATTCCCTTAAAATACAGTCCTTAGTGTGCAG
This sequence comes from Thymallus thymallus, assembly GCA_023634145.1. Taxonomy (NCBI): domain Eukaryota; kingdom Metazoa; phylum Chordata; class Actinopteri; order Salmoniformes; family Salmonidae; genus Thymallus; species Thymallus thymallus. Next base: position 11,126,363 of record CM042418.1, read on the forward strand.
GGTTTAATTACAGATAACTGCACGTATTGCACATTCGATATACTAAAAGCAATGAAAAAATATGCAACTGACAGGATACTAATATTCCTGAGTGAATGACTACGTAAGTTAAGTCCAAGAATTACTTGCAATATTGCACGTGATATGATATAACAACTGTACATGAGTATGTATATACAGAACTGAATGAATAAATAAGTCCTGAGTGAAAGAGTGATTACGGACCAGAGTTACTCACGGATGCATAATTGTTAAACTAGGTCCTAGCACCCCAACAGTTCCAGGTCTGTGTTGCCGATGGCACGGCACCCCGGTGAGGCATTATATAGTCTAATAGCCGCCGGCAGGAAGGACCTCCTGTAGCACTCTCTGGCACACTGTGGTGGGATCAGTCTGTGACTGAAGGTGCTCCTCTGCATCATAACCATGGCAGGACCATTCCCTGGGGGGCCCCTGTGTTGCTCACTGCCCGTTCTGACAGACAGCTCTGTAGTCGCACAAATTTTGGTAGTCCGTGACCCAGGAGACTAAGGGTGCTTCCACTTTCATTCTCTTCATCTTCTCACCCAGTAGCAGGGGCTGAATGGTATTGAAGGCACTGGAGAAGTCAAAAAACATAACCCTCACAGTGCAACCTGCATTGTCCAGGTGAGAGTAGGCCCTCTGCAGAAGGTAGATGATTGCATCATCCACCCCGATGTTGCGCTGGTATGCAAACTGCAGAGGGTCCAGTGATGTACACACCAGGGGTCTGAGGTGAGCGAGGACTAACCTTTCCAGGGTCTTCATGATGTGTGATGTTAGCGCTACAGGTCTGAAGTCATTCAGGACAGTGGGGTGTGCCTTCTTGGGCACTGGAACGAGGAAGGATGTTTTCCACAGCACAGGGACCCTTTCTAGGCTCAGGCTAAGGTTGAAGGGACGCTGGAGTATTCCACACAGTTGGTCAGCACAGACCCTAAGCACCCTTGGGCTGATGCCATCAGGGCCCGCCGCTTTCCACTGATCTAGTCTCTCCAGCTCTCTCTTCACTTGGTTGGTGGTGAAATCCTTCCCAGGTGGGGAGGTGGGGGGAAGGGGGGTGTTGAGGATCAGTCCAGAGGGAGCAGGGGTGGAGGTGGGGTCGCTGATTGTCTCAGCAGCGTAAATGTGTGAATTGGACAATTTTTCTGATTGAGTACTTATGAGTGTCAGGGAAAATATATGGAGTAAAAAGTACATTATTTTTCTTTAGGAATGTAGGCAAAAGTTGTCAAAAATATAAATAGTAAAGTAAAGTACAGATATTTTTTTTTTACAAAGTATTTTACACCACTGTGACACATTAGATATTACTATAAATTTGCCAACATTTTTTAAAACCATGTTTATACTTTGTCATTATGTGGTATTGTGTGTAATGTGGTACAAATACATATATTGAATCAATTTTTAATTCAGGCTGTCACACAACAAAATGTGGAATAAGTCATGTGGTAACGAATACTTTCTGAAGGCAAGTGTGCAGTAGTATGAAATACAGAATTTTACTTACCACCGAGCTGCCTGTAAGCTACTGTCAAATTCACGCTAACCCCTTCACAGTTTTTTCAATATAAAAAAACAATAAGCAATTTATGCTTACTAATGGCATAAGATTTACATAGTGACATGTCTGGAAAAAAATTGGGAACAAATGGGTTATTGTATAAATATGTTAATAAAATGAAAAACATAAACTGATTGCGCATAGGAACACATACGGGTCTGTAGTGATGACTCTAGCACTGCGATACAGTTCCTTAGACCGCTGCACCACTCGGTCCCCCAAAAGAAAGTCAAGCATTGCAGGTGTACCGATGTAGGACCTTAATTGTTCCGAGACATTGTTGTTGCGAGACGTTTCCTGTACAGCAGGAAATGCAAACTTGTAGTGTATTCAAGGTTTAAAAAGGGTTCCAAAGTTTGTCTTTTCCACTTCAATTTTTTATATTAATTATAATCCATACAATAATTCAAATATTCTGTTGCTGCAGGATTGATATCCTACTTTCAGAAACTGGTCAAATTAAGATCCTACATCTGTAGACGTAAAACAGGGAGGATTTATTAAGCATGCCAGTTGACAGACAAAGACTGCCATGAAGTGTATTGTCGTTGGTCACTCCAAGAGACCAGTATAACTATCAAGTGATAGCACAGAGAAAAAGAGAGACAGACGGATGGATGGAGGGAGGGAGGGAGGGAGAGACAGACAGACAGACTGAGAAATCGAGAGGTGACACTTGTGAGACAACTGAGGCCATGGGCGTGTGTGTGGTGACATCCAGTCATGGATGTAAAGTGAAGAAGACAAGTCAGTGTGACTGAGGGCAATCAGGAGAGGGTGTTGAAGAACTGAAGCTTGACAAGGACCTTAGACTGTGTCACAAATGGCAGTCAAATCTAGATGTGAAGAGATTGATACCCTTGACAGTTGACTGTTTAAGTTGGGGAAAAACATTGTCAGTAAATAAAGAAAGGTGTCTGTCTCAGTTCCAGACCTGGGATAATAATAGTTTTAACTATGCTGTGTGGAAAGTAACTACTAAGTAAATAGTTACTTTAGAGGTGACTACAACCATTTGAATACAGATCCCAGAAAGTGACTACTTTTCTGAAACTATTAGATTGGCTGCCTTCAACTAATAGCAGGGCTGTATCTGGAACTGCATGTTGAATATAGACATAGAAAGAATAGCAAGCTTGAGTACTATTCCAATCTATCTGACAGTCATATTTGATGTACACAATACATTCTATCTGAGAATTCTGTAAATGTCCATTCTCCTGAACGTCCATTGCACCAGGTGTAAATAATCAAGTCACCAATTAACTAATGATACTTTGCATATATAAGTATAAATAAGGTGTGACGCTCAACTACTGTACGTCTCTTTCAACATGCCACTGAAAAGGTCGAAAGCTGCAATTCATTTTATGATACCTGATAATACTGCAGAGTAATTCAAAGCCCATTGCAAATAGCAAGTTGGATGCTTACACAGCAAATTCTCCAGTGTTAAAAATAAATAAATAACAGATTGTTAAATCAACATAAAAAATGTGGAGTCTGTGAACCCATATAGACACTGGAACAGTGTTAAATCAACACACTGCTTAGTGTAAAGCCTTATTCAAATATTTCCCAGAGTGCACGTCATCTATGATGTCCGAAGCTTCGTTTCATCAAACAACCACCTGATTGGTTTGTAATTGGTTTCGGTTGAAGGCAAGAAGGCTACCCTGCGCGCACTATGGCGTGTGGGGCATCATCTATTGTATAATAATTTGGTTTATCTCAATTATTTTGACCAACAAGTGCCATTAGTGTACACTGTGTTGATCAAACCCTCGAGTGATGAACCTATTTTCAGCACAATTGGCTGGAAAGCATTAATGCTTCAGAAAGCTTTGTTTCCCCATGACTAGTGAGTAGTGGACAGAACACACGTTGGGTTATTTTGACCCAGCCAGTTCAATCAGATCAAGCATTAACCAGCGATAGCAGACCACCCTCATAGTGTATGTTTTGGAGGTGTTGAAGGTAGAATTGCATTGGAGCCTCCAATCTGAGAGCAGCTGATCTTGCGATCATTGTCACAAAACCACACCCGCCCCACTCATGTTAGAAGTTCAGAACGAGAAAGTGTAGGCTATATAGAAATACATTTGCTTGAAAAAATCATTAAATTAGGATTTCTATCAGCCTGATCGAGGTGTAGATTACATCTCACATTCCAGTACTTATACTTGTAAACAAGGCTGCATGGGATTTCTCTTAATGCATGCCAATGGTCATGTCCGCTTCAGGCATAATGCCAGGAGCCACTTGTGCATTTGACAGCTCTAACTCAGTTCCACTCTGACACTGTGAAAACATCAGATATGCGGGATGTCAGCTAAAGTTGATCTGATTGAATTGGGCCCTTAGTTGGGTTATTGTCTTTGAAGACTGGAGCAGTGGCTTAGTAGGGGTGTGGCATTCCGATAGTTATCTTTGGCCACCTGTGACCATACTAAATATTTTAATATAAATGTAATAACAACAAATATATCATAACAAAGTGGTAACTTTCCCAAAATCGGATATGCACAGGCACTTGAAGAACTCATACTTTTGTGTAAGCCTGTAATATAACTATTTTCTGCCAAGGTCTACTCAGTTAACACTCAAGCTTCTACGACTCATTGTACAACGCAATGGATATTCATACAGCTGCTGGTTTGTACTGTGTGCTGGAAATAGTTAACTGTCTCTTGGACTGCGTCACAAATGACCCACTGGGCACACACTGGTTGAATCAGCGCTGTTTCCATGTCATTCCAATTAAATTACATTGAACCAACGTGAAATAGAAGTTGAATTGACGTCTGTGCCCAGTGGGGACACCCTATTCCCTATATACAGTAGTGCACTAATTTTGACAAGAGCCCCAGGGGCTCTGTTTCAAAGTAGTGCACTAATAGGGTGCCATTTGGGACACAACCTGTCTCTGGTAATGGAGTAATTCAGGCAGGTCAAAATGGTAATGAAAACGACCATCCTTCCTGGTAATGCATATGTCCTCATTTAGTGGCCATAATTCTTGTTCTGTCCAAAGTGCTTGGTATTTACTATCTGTATTATCATTCGAAAACCAGACTGCAGTAATGCAATTGTGAACCAATGAAACATGAGCACTCAGTGAAAGAGAGAGAGAGCCCCCTTTTTGGCAGCTTGTTCAGTACAACGATCAGGCTGAAAACAGACACTTAGCCCTTCCCTCTGCCACAGCAAATTGGCCTGTGTTGATTTTTCATTGTACATTTTCTCGATTTGAAATGAACACTCAGTGGTGTAAAAGAGCCCCCAGTGCTGGTGTTAATAACCAGAGTTATTGGTATACACTGTGGAGAGTAAAACAGTCCCATCAAAACCGTGCCGATCATGTTCATGTTTCCCAGCATGCTCTACTGCTGGTCGATTTTTTTAGGATTGTTTTTAATATCTGTGTTTTTGTATGTACATTGACTCATCTTATGCTAAACAAAGATAAAAAAACAAACTTGTCTAAGATAATCCAATCAGTTAGTTAGATTTCTTGCACTCGTTACTTTATTGCACCCATTATGCTCTCCTCTCCTCTCCTCTCCTCTCCTCTCCTCTCCTCTCCTCTCCTCTCCTCTCCTCTCCTCTCCTCTCCTCTCCATCCAGAGAAAACAATAGTGGAAGAGCTAACTGGTATGTGCAAAAACCTCACATGAACAATGCCCAAGTCAAGGTGCTGAGGATATGAGTGGATGACAAATATCCTCCAACATCTCAAACAGTGTGAACTACTAAGTGAAAAAAAAGAATTGAAGGAAGGAGGGTAAGGACGAGGCATGTGTCCGAGCTTAGAGCAACTCTCTAAAAAACAGACCAAACAGACCAAAATAAAAGTTCAGCGTCTGCTCTGCCCTGAGCCAAAAGGTCATTGAGCATGAGGGATGCCATGTGCCATGCCTAAAATCAGACAGCATACAAAATCAGTTTGATAGTGTGTGCGTGTGCATGTGTATGGAAACAGACGATAAGCTGGTAGAGGACAAGAGGAAAATGGTGACAGTCCAAATCAATGCCTGAGAGAAAGAAAAGAGAGACTACGGAAGCTCTCCCAAAAATACAATTAATAAATTATGCGGACAGAGGGGTTGCAATATCTAATGAACAGTTTCAGGTGCAATGTGCATATGAATTAGTAGATGAAATGTGTTGCAGTTGTGCGTCCTGATATTCAGGCTTATTTGCTCCAATATGTATTTTTTTGTATATATTTTTTGTAAATAAAGTTCATTGCACCCTACTTGACTACTAGTTTTCTAAATAAAATGCACAATAGACACTGTAAGAAATATCAATATTTTGTATAAATAGCATCCACACACAGGGGTGGGTTCACCTCAAAGTATTTTTCAATTGCAGGCTTTTCAAATATATTCCATTCTCCTTTCTCGTGTTTATATTATGGCTATTTTCCCACTAATATTCCTTTATGTAATTGAGCTTTTACATGTTTATTGTTGTCTTTTATAATATCAATACTATTTGATTTCCTATTTTCAATGCACATGTGAAGCTTGTTGGTTCTTGCTTCTGTGCTCAAATCATTTGACCGCTGCAGTTTGAGATGATTTATTCCCTTTTATTTATGAAAAGAAGCTGATACTGGCTTTTATTATTTACGATTTATTCATTATATTTTACCTTAATTAAATTTATTTATATAATATTTTTTCTATTCGAAGAAAAAATATATATATTTTACAGTAGCCTACGTTTTGCCTACCTAAACAACCATTGATACATTTGAAGTCACTAAAAATAGAAACTGCTTATCCTAATGTGAGAAAGCAGAATATAAACTAGATATACAGTAGGCTACTGTGGGTGGGGTAGACTAGATAATTACATCCAAATAAGCCTAATTAAAATAATAGTGATTAAGGAAACAATGCTAGGCACACCATTTTTTTAAATCAGCTCGATTACGCTCTGCTACTCACTTCACAGTCGCCCACTTACATGCTCTGGCATTCAAAAGCAGCCCTGCTTTAGGCTACATAAGAACTGGCTGGCTGCAGCAACCATTACACATTCGGACAAGGTGCATAACAAATTAGGTCTAATTAGACAAAATAACAATTAAGTCATTCAAATTCGATAATTCATTCAACAATTTAGTATTTGGTTTAAAATTGTTTTTTACTAAGTCGTTCAAACAAGACATGGATTATAATTTTTTTGCCTTGGGTTTCAGGGCTTCCGTAGAGAGACAAAGACAGACCTAAAGAGAAACAGGTCAATCTACTAAGTTGAAAGACATACTTATTTCTACGCCAAATCCACCACTGGTGTGCGTGGCCAAAAAGCTCTATTTTCATACTGCTCTTAAATGCTAGTAAAACTAAATGCATGCTCTTCAAATGATATCTGCCCGCACCTGCCCTCTGACCCTACTCTGGACGGGTCTGACTTAGAATATGTGGACAACTACAAATACCTAGGTGTCGGGTTAGACTGTAAACTCTCCTTCCAGACACAAATTAAGCATCTCCAAACCAAAATTAAATCTAGAATCGGCTTCCTATTTCACATCAAAGCCTCCTTCTCTCAAGCTGCCAAACATGCCCTCGTAAAAATGACTATCCTACTGATAAAAATATAAAAATAGCCTCCAACACTCTCATCAGCAAATTGGATATAGTCCATCCGTTTTGTCACCAAAGCCCCATATACTACCCACCACTGCGACCTGTATGCTCTCATTGGTTGGCCCTCACTACATATTAGTCGCCAAACCCATTGGCTCCAGATAGATAGATAGATAGATAGATAGATAGATAGATAGATAGATAGATAGATAGATAGATAGATAGATAGATAGATAGATAGATAGATAGATAGATAGATAGATAGATAGATAGATAGATAGATAGATAGATAGATACTTTATTGATCCCCCGGGGGGGAAATTTCATTGTCAAGCAGCTAAAACAAAACACAGGGCAGGTGCAAAATGCCACAACGAAAGTACACAAAAGACAGATACACGGTACATGATACATAGAGCGGCAGTATGAAAAAGAATAGAAATACAAGATATCTGGAGTGCAAAAAAAATAAAAGCTATAAAAAAGACATTGCATAGTATGGGTGGTTGGCTGAATATATACACTATACATTGGTGGATGTGTACACTATACATTGGTGGATGTTGGATGGTTAACTATACTATACAGGTCGATGGCAGAGAAATACTTCAGTAGCTAAAAATGCGTATGATATGAGCGAGGGTAATAATAGTTTACTTAATAGACAGACTGGGTAAATGAACAGGTAAGTGAAAATTTTGCATGGTTAAATTAGCTGTACAGTTAGGTATACAGTTATATTTACAGATAAGTGAATACTTGCATGGTTACACAAACTGTACAGGTAAATGACGGGGCTGTAGTGGAGCACATCACCAACAAACTATAATGGTCCAAACATACCAAGACAGTTGTGAAGAGGGCACGAAAAACACTATTCCCCCTCAGTTGACTGAAAATAATTGGCATGGGTCTTCAGATCCTCGAAAAGTTCTACAGCTGCACCATCGAGAGCATCCTGACTGGTTACATCACCGCCTGGTATGGCAACTGCTCTGCCTCCGACCGTAAGGCACTACAGAGGGTAGTGCGTACGGCCCAGTACATCACTAGGGCCAAGCTTCCTGCCATCCAGGGCCTATTTACCAGATGGTGTCAGAGGAAGGCCCTAAAAATTGTCAAAGACTCCAGCCACCCTAGTCATAGACTGTTGTCTATGCTACTGCACGGCAAGTGGACTGGAGCGCAAAGTCTAGGTCCAAAAGGCTTCTTAACAGCTTCAACCCCCAAGCCATAAGACTCCTGAACAGCTAATCAGATGGCTTCCCAGACTATTTGTATTGCTTGGTTTGATTTGATTTGTCTTTCAACAGGACAATGACCCAACACACCTCCAGGCTGTGTAAGGGCTATTCGACCTAGAAGGAGAGTGATGGAGGGCTGCATCAGATGATCTGGCCTCCACAATCACCCGGCCTCAACCCAATTGAGGTGGTATGTGATGAGGAGGACCGCAGAGTGAAGGAAAAAGCAGCCAACAAGTGCAGCATATGTCAGAACTCCTTCAAAACTGTTGGAAAGACATTCCAGGTGAATCTGGTTGAGAGAATGCCAAGAGTGTGCGAAGCTGTCATCAGGCAAAGGGTAGGGTGGATACTATGAAGAATCTAAAACATATATTTTGATGTGTTTGATAATGTGTATATACAGTTTATACCTAAACGGGGTCCTAAAATTCAAAACCAAATAGCTAAATGATCCATAGTATGACCATCTTAAAACAATTCCATATGTCAGCTTAGCACCCCCCCACCCCCCACATCGTAGACTCTAAAGAATTAAAGTGGATTACAACACAATATGTCTAATAAAGAAACAAAAATGAACACATCCATGTGTCTACTTAGGGATGACACATGTTGTGTCACTTTTAACGTAATTACTGTGTTGAAAGTGTTAAAAGTAACACAACGTGTCGTCCCTAACTTGACACGTGTTCAAATATAACACATATTTTCTAAGAGTGTGGTGTGTCCCAAATTGCATGCTATTGCCTTATTGCACTTACTGTATATTTTGACCATTAAAGTACCATAGAGGGCCCTGGTCAAAAAAAGAGCTAATAAGGGAATAGGGTGCCATATGGGAAGCAACAAGCAGGCAGTGGCACTCACAGCTGATAAGGAAGCAATAAAGCAATGAAAAAAAAGAAAATGGACCCCTTAATGTCTTTGCCTTCAAACAATGGTGGCATGTGTGATATGTGTTGTGTGAGGTCAGTGGCTGAGTGAACGGCCATCTGGAGTCATTGAAGGTTTTAGTAAATGTCAGTTGTTATCTGGGGTTTGTATAGGACAATGTTAAACATGGTTTCATTACATGTCAAAATAGCGACATTTCTCCTTTGTAGTTATATGTCACGTTGCCTAACATATTAGTCATATGTAACATATGCAGGAGTTGTTAAATATGTATTATGGTTCATGGCATATAGACAGATATCTTTGGAATATGGAAGATGTAGAGGAGAGTGCTTCTTGCAGGAAAAATTCTGTTTTGATCCATTTGTTGAAAGCAGTGTTGGGTGATATTACGCAACGAGGTGAATAAAAAAGCAATATTAATATTTCAAAGAACATTTCTTATGCTATGTCAGGTTGCTGAAAAGTTAAATATTTGAAAAGATTAGAGGGGGAAAAAGTTGAGGGTTGCGTGTGTAAAGGACACAGTTACTTTTTTCTGGGACTTTCAAGAATAAGAATGAGGTGAAACAGAATAATTACATATTGACTCTCCATATAAAAAGTATGGTTGGAGTGCCACACATATATTACAACTCATTCATAGCTTAATTTGTCTGTAGGATACTTAGGGTGTTTCTCTGACTATTTATTGACTGACCGACCTATAGTCTCCTTCCCGAATGGCATCCTATTCCCTATATAGTGCACTACTTTTGACAAGGGCCCATAGGGCTTTGGTTTAAAGTATATACGTTTGTCATGGGACACGCATATTGTTCCCTAGCTCTGCTCTCCCTGCTGTGGTTCCCATTGAGACAGAACAGGGCTGTGCCTGGGTCTGACAAACTGTCTATATACAGTATACCCCCACCGCCCCCCATCGGCACCCAATAACATCTTAAATTATCCCCTGCCATGCACGAGGATCAGCTACAATAATCAACACACATCCACTTATCAGCCAAACTTTGCTTCCCCCCTTCCCTTCTTTCCCTCTTCTCATTCTTTTCTCTCTCCCTCATTCCATCCATTCCCACACACCTGACAAGTTTACAGATTAACATCACTACCTTTATTGTTTCACTCCACCACTCCATTCCTCCACTTGTTCATGGCTGTGGGTTTAATGCCTGTCAAAATAAAGATGTGGAAATGTAAACTAAGTGTTCCCGGGTTAGAGCAGCATTATGTAGCAAAAGCTCAAATTCTATGTTGTGTACTGTTAGCTAGCTTTATACAAATAATAACATCATATACGTAACGTTAGCTAGCAAGCCAGCCAGCTAACGTTACGTATTTTATGTTATTATTTGTATCTCAAAGCCTTTTGCTTGGCTAGTTATAGCCTAATTTTAGCTAGCTAACATTGAACCTGGTTGGTTAGCTACCTGCAGATTCATAGATAGATAGATAGATAGATAGATAGATAGATAGATAGATAGATAGATAGATAGATAGATAGATAGATAGATAGATAGATAGATAGATAGATAGATAGATAGATACTTTATTGATCCCTCGGGGGGGAAATTTCATGCAGGGTAGTACCGTCATGAGTTGGGATTATGATTCATTTTTTACCTAGCTAACAATAGCTTAACAAAAGACTCCACTATGCAAGTAACCGGGTGTGTTCGATATATACACTATATTATATATTTCTCCGCTAAAGTTAGCTAGCTAACGTTACTGTAGCGCAATAAATCAGATTCTGGACGTGCCAGAAAAATAGCAGAGTAGCTAGCTAAACATTCAGGACCGCACGTCTGCGAGAGAACAGGATGTAAGTTATTTGTTTAATCGAAGAGCTAGAAACAGCCAGAACATGGATGAGCATGGACAAACAGCATTTATATGAATTAATGTACTCTCTACAGTACTGCATTGTTACACCTCAAAAGAGCTAGAACCAGGTGTTAGAAACAAAATTATTTTGAACCAAACTATTACCAGGCGGACATTGGAATTCGTTTCTGAGTGACAGTGAAATTGGCCCATGGGTGGTTTTATTTGGCCCCCAATGTTTTCGGAGGCTATTTAAAAACATTTTTTTTTATTGTTGCACATAAAAGACCAGGAAAATACCAGGAAATCAGCTCCAAGTGATTTTATTTAAGAATGTATTAATGTATTCTCATGCCTAATAGAGGCACCTGATCGTATACAAATGTAAGCAAGGTTTGAATGATTATATTTTAATCAAACATTATATTTGTTCGGGCTTCTTGCAGTCAATTTGCCGTTTACAAATTATTTGTAATTAGATTCTGGCCCCCCAATCATCCGCTCAAGAAAAAATTGCCACGCTGCTGAATCTAGTTGATGATCCCTGGGATAAAGGGAATGGACGACTCCCGTTTTCTCTGTTTTTGTTTTTCGTTTTTGTTCTCTTCACCAGGATAGTGAGATGGAGGAAAGTCCAGGCACCAAAAGAAAAGTACTATCCGGTGAAACACTTCAGTTTTCGCTGTGCTATGGTTATTGGTTTGTTAACTTCACCATTTATTTTTCTAAGCTGCGCTTGCATTCTACACATGGTGTATTTCTAAAGATTTTTTTGCAATCAAAGGCACTAGATCTAAGTAAGAGGACTCTTAGTCCTCACACAATGCCAGTTTTTGCCAATAGACTGCTAAAGGTTTTTCTCAATTATGTCCTCCATTTTGGTTATTCCAATCTATAAGATAACAACGTACTTGGTTTTGGTGGCTTTTAGTCTTGTGGCATGCCTGCTTTGCATTTGCCTGTTGTTTTTTTGTGATTTTGACAGCTTCGTTTCCAGGAGTGTATTCTCTTAAAAAAAGTAACATCTGTATGAGATTAACTTTGTGATATTTTTGTTTCAATGTGTGTGAAATTAATCACTGTGGGTGTATTATTATTATACTATAGACCTACTTCTTCAAAGTGCTCCTCACACACAGCCAACCCCTTTCTTCAGGTCCTCAAAGGACTTCTTCAGACTGATGTCCCTACGCCTGGTGTTTCTCAGCCATATATTCCTCCTGAGTAATTACAACTGTGTGTAAGGTTTAATCTCACATTTTATTGAATTCAGCTGTATGTTGGTCTATGCTTATTTAGTAGTGTATTGGTTGCTATAACATCTGTGTTAGTATGTTGTAGTTTGTAGATAATAGTCCTCTATCTCTGTTATTCACCCTGATTTGTTTTTAATAGTACTCTACAGTTAATTTAAACAGCAGCCCCATCGTTTTTCTCTCTGTATGTGTTAGAGGAGTGTGACGTAGACTCCAGAAGTCATAACGAAGGCAGCCTCTCTTGCTACTCCTGTGACCAGTACCCAAATGAGGACCTTACATTCTTACTGATTGTGTCCTGCTATAGTTAGTAGTGTATATGGACTGTAGTCTGCAGACTTCTGGGGTCTATGTCACACTCCTTCTCTCCAATCAAAACTGACCTTCCTCTCTGTGAGACACCACCTTAACAACCATTGCCTGATTAGCAACACCACCAATAACGGAGAACATATTATAGAATAAAGGCCCACACTTTATCCTGTCCTATGAAACATTAAAATACAGGCCCACACTTTATCCTGTCCTATGAAACATTAGAATAAAGGCCCACACTTTATGCTATGAAACATTAGAATAAAGGCCCACACTTTATCCTGTCCTATGAAACATTAGAATAAAGGCCCACACTTTATCCTATGAAACATTAGAATAAAGACCCACACTTTATCCTATGAAACATTTTCAGTTGCTGCCCTCTTAAACCTGATTGATCTTTTGAAGCTCTGCTCTAATGCTGTCTTTCTTTTTTGTGCCATTTTCCTATTGAGGAGATGCATGTACAATGTGTTCTTCCTGGTTGTTATCAAATGCTCTACTTTCATGGTTTTGATATGCTCTATATTTTTCACCATGTTAACAGGCATTTAATAAATGTTCAACATTTTGAGTTTTGTCTATCATCTGAAGGTGCATAAATTATAGTAGACTATAATTTGTGGTATTCTTACTTAATCTGATCATAGGGCAACAGAACATAAGAAGTAGTCCTTTGTAGCTCAGATGGTAGAGCATGGCACTTGTAACGCCAGGGTTGTGGGCTCGATATCCAGGGGGGACCACTATGAAAAAAGTATTGACATGTATGTACTAAATAACTGTAAGTTGCTCTGGATAAGAGTGTCTACTGAAATGTAAATAGATAAATAAATAAATAAATAGATAGATAGATAGATAGATAGATAGATAGATAGATAGATAGATAGATAGATAGATAGATAGATAGATAGATAGAAAGTACACACAAAACAGATACACGATACATGATACATAGAGCGGCAGTATGAAAAAGTATAGAAATACAAGATATCTGGAGTGCTATAAAAAGACATTGCATAGTATGGGTGGTTGGCTGAATATGTACACTATACATTGGTGGATGTTGGATGGTTAACTATACTATACAAGTCGATGGCAGAGAAATACTTCAGTAGCTAAAAATGCATATGATATGAGCGAGGGTAATAATAGTTTACTTAATAGACAGACTGGGTAAATGAACAGGTAAGTGAATATTTAGCATAGTTAAATTAGCTGTACAGGTAAATGTACAGTTATATTTACAGGTAAGTGAATACTTGCATGGTTACATAAACTGTACAGGTAAATGACAGGAAGAGATACTTAAATAGCTAAATGTGTGTATGATATAATTTGGGGTAATAATAGTAATTCCCTTAAAATACCGTCCTTAGTGCGCAGGGTTTAATTACAGACAACTGCACGTATTGCACATTCAATATACTAAAAGCAATGAGAAAAGGTGCAACTGACAGGATACTAATATGCATTCCTGAGTGAATGCCTACATAAGTTAGGTCCAAGAATTACTAGCAATATTGCATGTGATATGATATAACAACTGTACATGAGTATGTATATACAGACCTGCGTAAATAAATAGGTCCTGAGTGAATGAGTGATGACGGACCAGAGTTACTCACGGATGGATGCGTAATTGTTAAACTAGGTCCTAGCACCCCAACAGTTCCAGGTCTATGTTGCCGACGGCACGGCACCCCGGTAAGGCATTATATAGTCTAATAGCCGGCGGCAGGAAGGACCTCCTGTAGCACTCTCTGGCACACCGTGGTGGGATCAGTCTGTGACTGAAGGTGCTCCTCTGCGTCATAACCATGGTGTGCAGAAGGTGGGTGATGTTGTCCATGATGGCCAGCAGTTTGGCCAGGATCCGTCTCCTATACAGTGTTTTACAGACATCTACCATAATTTAAGAGGTACTTAATGGTACTTAATGGTGTTCTACAGCGCAATAAATTACTTTGCAATGACCCAGTGTCACAAATGATGGTTTCTATTGATTGTGCAGCATACTCTGGGATAGCCTTGGATGTAATATGGCTGGCCATATTGGTAGCTGCCTCATGCTAGTTGTGTTAAACACAGCTATAGATTTGTTTGATTACTGGTAGCTAGCATGTTTTATCTATCAGTGATCATTACTTTGGTGATTGACTTCTTGTATTTTGATACTTTTTCATACCGCCGCTCTATGTATCATGTATTGTGTATCTATCCTTTGTGTATTTTCGATCTGGCGTTTTGCACCTGCCCTATGTTTTGTTGTAGCTGCTTGACAAAGAAATGTCCACTCGGGGATCAAAAAAATCTATCTATCTATCTATCTATCTATCTATCTATCTATCTATCTATCTATCTATCTATCTATCTATCTATCTATCTATCTATCTATGTATCTATCTATCTATCTATCTATCTATCTATCTAAAGTTGCTAGTGGTCATCCGTAAACATTATTGCACCAGTTTCCGGGGGCAGTGCCAGCTCAGACTGAGATTCCCACACTTTGCTAGAAGGTAGGATTACAGATATGGCAGATTTTGGTATTTGGTATTTTATTAGGACCCCCATTAGCTGTTGCGATAGCAGCTGCTACTCTTCCTGGAGTCCACACAAAACATGAAACATGACATAATAAAGAGCATTAATAGACAAGAACAGCTCAAGGCCAGAACTACATAAACTACATAAGCTGCTGGGAGATGTCGGTAGCACACAACCTGTCACCTTATTTTATAGATCAATGGTCCCAGCAGCTCGTTATATAACCCAAAGAAACAGAGAACTTTGGAGAGTCAGCAGGTTAAAAGTGAAAACGATAGAGAATAGTCGAAAGTGACCTCGGTTTTGCGTTCACAAAGTGGAGAGAGCTTGCTAGTTAGCTAAGGGATTCAAAACCGACTTGCTGAAAAGAGAAAGGGAAAAGGGGATACCTAGTCAGTTGTACAACTGAATGCATTCAACTGAAATGTGACTTTGCTATGATATGTCGCGTTGGTTATTTGCACTGAAAAAAAAATATAAACGCAACATGTAAAGTGTTGGTCCCATGTTTCATGAGCACAAAAATAGTATTTATTGTGCCCAAATTTGTTTACATTCCTGTTAGTGAGCATTTCTCCTTTGGCAAGATAATACATCCACCTGATAGTTGTGGCATATCAAGAAACTGATTAAACAGCATTATCATTACACAGGTGCACCTTGTGCTGGGGACAATAAAAGGCCACTTTAAAATGTGCAGTTTTTTCACACAACGCAACAGATGTCTCAAGCTTTAATTAAACGTGCAATTGGCATGCTGACTGTAGGAATGTCCACCAACGTTGTTGTCAGAAAATGTAATGTTAATTTCTCTACCATAAGCTGCCTACAACGTTGTTTTATAGAATTTGGTAGTACATCCAACCGGCCTCACAACCGCAGACCACGTATAACCACGCCAGACCAGGACTTCAACATCCAGCTTCTTCGCCTGCGGGATCATCTGAGACCAGCCACCCGAACAGTTGATGAAATTGTGGGTTTGCACAACTGAAGAATTTCTGCACAAACTGTCAGAAATCATATTGTATACTCGTCGTCCTCACGAGGGTCTTGACCTGACTGCAGTTCGGCGTGACAAGATCCAGAGGCCATTTGTTGTGCCATTCATCTGCCGCCATTACCTCATGTTTCAGCATGATAATGCACAGCCCCATGTCGCAAGGATCTGAACACAATTCAGAAACTTCGTGTTCAGCATATCTGTGTTCCCAGTCATGAAATCCATAGATTAGTGCCTAATAATTTCAATTGGCTGGTTTCCTTATATGAACTGTAACTCAGTAAAATATTTGAAATTGTTGCATGTTGTCTGGTCCTCTCTCCTGTCTTTTAGTTAATCCTTAACACCATTTCATAAGTTTAAGGA
Source organism: Thymallus thymallus (assembly GCA_023634145.1). Lineage (NCBI taxonomy): Eukaryota > Metazoa > Chordata > Actinopteri > Salmoniformes > Salmonidae > Thymallus > Thymallus thymallus. The sequence continues at coordinate 11,143,015 of CM042418.1, forward strand.
CCAGACATTAAAATTGTTTAGAATATTTAAAATGGAATGGATGAGATTATGAAGATTCAGGGTGGGAATGAGAATGGACCGGATGAAGCCAAGGGCTGCAAATGAAGGATCCGGAGGAGTTGACTCTGTAGAGTTTGGCTTGGAGTCTCAAGTAGATGTCACCGTCAGGCCATGGTAGTTTGGCTGCTGTGTTGAAGGCAATCCCCAAAAAGAAAACGAAGTTAGTCAGACCCTGGAGAGGAAGTGAGCTGTTCTGCTTGGCGACATAGTTGAGGTAGTACAGGCAAACGGACAAGATGCCCACGGAGTGAACCGACCTTAGAACCCAGGAGAGCAAGCAGAAGCGACGGTGGCAAGGAAAAAAAAACAGGTTCAGCTGGGGAGCCAATCCTCTTTTGGCCAGTGTGTCCATATGGTCCACACACACATACAGTATGGTGAAGAATGCGCAACAGCGCTTCTTCAACCTCAGGAGGCTGAACAAATTTGTCTTGGCACCTAAAACCCTCACAAGATTTTACAGATGCACAATTGAGAGCATCCTGTCGGGCTGTATCACCGCCTGGTACGGCAACTGCACCACCCGCAACTGCAGGGCTCTCCAGAGGGTGATGTGGTCTGCCCAACGCATCACCTGCCCTCCCGGACACCTACAGCACCCGATGTCACTGGAAGGCCAAAAAGATCATCAAGGACAACAACCACCCGAGCCACTGCCTGTTCACCCTGCTATCATCCTGAAGGCGAGGTCAGTACAGGTGCATCAAAGCTGGGACCGAGAGACTGAAAAACAGCTTCTATCTCAAGGCCATCAGACTGTTGAATAGCCATCACTAGCACATTAGAGGCTGCTGCCTATATACATATCCATGGCCACTTTAATAAATGGAACACTAGTCACATTAATAATGTTTACATATCTTGCATTACTCATATCATATGTATATACTGTATTCTAAACTATGTCAGATATCTAACAAGTAATATTACTGCACTGTCAGAGCCAGAAAAAAGCATTTCGCTACACCCGCAATAACATCTGCTAAACACATGTGACCAATACAATTTGATTGTCTCGGAATGAGACTGAGACTGGAGGACTGTGCCCGAGTTAATGCAGGTCCTGATGACGAGAAGTGTTATAGATAGCAGATGAGGATGTAAACGCTGAACATTGGAGATGTAACCTGACCGCAGTGCCTGGATGCAGGCAGACAGAATGACGAGTTTGATGGTGGTGAGGGGGGTGGACTTCTGTGCGTTGGAGGCCCTTAAAGAGAAGGGAGCCTTGCACGTGAGAATAGATTATGTCCACATGGAAAGGGATGAGCTGGCATGGGTGACGAAGGCAGACATGGTGATCAAGTCATTGGAGGGAAAAGGCAGGTGATAGATGGTATGGAAATGCTGGAAGCATCTCCAGGCTGTCCAGTAAGAGAACAGGGACTTGATGCAGTGGCGTGACTGGGAGGATTGTTCACAGGAAGGTTATCATGGAATAAGGAGGGCCTTGGGTTGGTAGGGGGCCAAGCACCCGCATCTCTGAAATTGGAGACGGGACAGAGAATCAGCGATTGAGTTGCATTGGCCGGGTACATGTTCAGTTCTGAGAAGGTACGGATGGGTGACGGATAGCCAGGTTACACATCTTAGGAAACTCATAGGGAGGGAGGCAGATCAGCCCTTGTTAATGATGTGTACAATGAAAGAGAGGCGGCTATGACAATTGGGTACAACTTGAACACAGTGAAGGAGGGGGCCGCAGGAGAGGAGGCAAGTTTGGGAGGCCATGCGGCAGCATACCAACAACAACTGTAGGAATCCCAGTACCCGATGGAAGGGGCAGCATCGGTAAACAGCTGTAAGTCTTTAGGAGGAGAGGCAGTCATCACAGAAAAAGGTGATACCGTTCCAATGACTGAGGAGAAGGTGCCAAAGCCGGAGCTCCGAGTGGCACTAGGGGTCGAAGACCACGTGTGAAGCAGGAAAGCCACGGAGGAGGCGAGAGAGAGAAGGTAGGACAGGAAGGATTGGCCTTGAGGGATGATCCTGATGGCATAATTTAGGTGGCCCAGCAGTGAAAGCAGTTTAAGTTTAGTACAGGGGGAGATTCCAAGTCATTGGACTGGAGGGAAATGCGCTGAAGTTTGTTGAGAGGCATGAAAGGATTCTGTGTCCAGCATGATCCCGAAGAATTAAAGGCGAGTGAAGGGGCCTTCTCTCTTCTTCACAGTGAGGTACACCAAGGTTGGCTGAAGGTGGAGACAAAAGGTGGAGAGGCCGAGGGCAGAAGGGGATGAAAGGGTGCCAATAGTGAGAAAATAGTCATTCTGCAAGATCCAACAGAGGGCCTCGGCTAGGGTGTTAAATATTTGAGGGCTGCTCTTGGTTCAAAAAGTCAGGCGGACTGAGAAGTAGTACCGCCCCTCCCAGCAGACCCCGAAGAGATGCCAGGTGTCGGGATTGAGGGGAAGCACCATGAAGTCTGAGATGATGTTGGCGTTGGCAAGCCAGGCTCCACAGACAGCAAGTTTCATGAGAGTGATGGCATGGTTGACCGTGGCGTGCTGCAAGAAGTCAGTACTGGGGAGAAGCTGTTGAAACTGGAGACTGAATAAAGAAGTGCAAGGAGTATTCAGGCCATCAAGCAAAGGAGTGGTCAGGGAGTAGGTCCAAGTCTGCAGCCATGGCAGTGATGTTGATGGGGAGGTTGGCCAGCATTCATTTATCAGCAGGAGGAGTGCAGGTGCGGGCATGGGCACCACTACAAAATGAGGAAGCGTTGCAGCCGGAGGAGGTGGGAATGGTGGCAAAGGCAAAACATTGTCTAGAAGGAGGAAGTGGTTTTCGCACATCACTGATTAGTAAGGAACGCCACTCACCTGGTTGTGTAGGTCTTAATTAAAAGGAGAAACCAAAAACCAGCAGACACTAGGCCCTTCATGGAATGAGTTTGACACTCGCAGATTAAGTGAATGTGTTTAAATTAAAAGTAAACCTTTCATGACCACGTAAGGGTAAACCTTTCATGACCACGTAAGGCCTTTTGTTATGCCATAGTTGTCCTCAACATTATAGTCTGAATATCCTGGCTCATTGGCAACTCAAAGCTGCAAGTCATTATACATTTACATACACCTTAGCCAAATACATTTAAACTCAGTTTTTCACAATTCCTGACATTTAAAAAAAAATTCCCTGTCTTAGGTAAGTTAGAATCACCACTTTATTTAAAGAATGTGAAATGTCAGAAAAATAGTACAGAGAATGATTTATTTCAGCTTTTATTTCTTTCATCACATTCCCAGCAGGTCAGAAGTTTACATACACTCAATTAGTATTTGGTAGCATTGCCTTTAAATTGTTTAACGTGGGTCAAACGTTTCGGGTAACCTTCCACAAGCTTCCCACAATAAGTTTGGTGAATTTTGGCCCATTCCTCCTGACAGAACTGGTGTAACTGAGTCAGGTTTGTAGGCCTCCTTGCTCGCACACGTTTTTTTCAGTTCTGCTCACAAATTTTCTATAAGATTGAGGTCAGGGCTTTGTGATGGCCACTCCAATACCTTGACTTTGTTGTCCTTAAGCCACTTTGCCACAACTTTGGAAGTATGCTTGGGGTCATTGTCCATTTGCGACTAAGCTTTAACTTCCTGACTGATGTCTTGAGATGTTGCTTCAATATATCCACATAATTTTCCTTCCTCATGATGCCATCTATTTTGTGAAGTGCACCAGTCCCTCCTGCAACAAAGCACCCCCACAACATGATGCTGCCACCCCCGTGCTTCACGGTTGGGATGGTGTTCTTCGGCCTGCAAGCCTCCCCCTTTTCCTCCAAACTTAACGATGGTCATTATGGCCAAACAGTTCTATTTTTGTTTCATCAGACCAGAGGACATTTCTCCAAAAAGTGTCTCCACGTGCAGATGCAAACCTTTTTATGGCGGTTTTGGAGCAGTGGCTTCTTCCTTGCTGAGCGGCCTTTCAGGTTATGTTGATACAGAACTCGTTTTACCGTGTATATAAATACTTTTGTACCTGTTTCCTCCAGCATCTTCACAAGGACCTTTGCTGTTGTTCTGGGATTGATTCGCACCAAAGTACGTTCATCTCTAGGAGACAGAACCCCTTCCTGAGTGGTATGACGGCTGCGTGGTCCCATGGTGTTTATACTTGCGTACTATTGTTTGTACAGATGAACGTGGTACCTTCAGGCATTTGGAAATTGCTCCCAAGGATGTACCAGACTTGTGGAGGTCTACACATTTTTTTTCTGAGGTCTTGGCTGAATGCTTTTGATTTTCCCATGATGTCGAGCAAAGAGTCACTGAGTTTGAAGGTAGGCCTTGAAATACATCCAGGGGTACACCTCCAATTGACTCAAATTATGTCATTTAGCCTATCAGAAGCTTCCAAAGGGATGATTTTCTGGAATTTTACAAGCTGTTTAAAGGCACAGTCAACTAAGTGTATGTAAACTTCTGACCCACTGGAATTGTGATATAGTGAATTATAAGTGGAATAATCTGTCTGTAAACAATTGTTGGAAGAATTACTTGTGTCATGCACAAAGTAGATGTCCTAACTAACTTGCCAAAACTATAGTTTGTTAACATAAAATCTGTGGAGTGGTTGAATTGTGAGTTTTAATTACTTCAACCTAAGTGTATGTAAACTTCCCACTTCAACTGTACGCTGGTGTGTGAAGTGGTTAGTAATTCCAATCAGAATCCAGCCAGAGGGAGGCCAGCTAACAATTTGAATATTTTATCCCACACAGCATGCAATGCGCATGATTGTTATGATAATATAGTGAAAAAATAGACTACCTTAACCATCTAAAAGGAACAACCATCTCAGTGACTGGTGCAATAAGTCTAACCCTTCACAGATTGGATTAGTTTGAGAAAAATGTAAATTATATTTATTTGTAAAGTATAAAATAAATGAATCAACCAATGTGCATGAGGAAACAGATATTAAAACAAGCTATTCTAAAAATCTACTTGCAACACAGCATGCAGCGAAATATGACAATGAGGCCCCTCCCACATCTTGTTGAGTTAACGGAAATTAACTCAACAGTTGAGTAACAACAACACCATTGGATTAAAAAGCTTTCTTGAATCAAATGTCCTGTTCATTTGTGCTGAAATGTAGGTAAGGTGAGAAGCGTTCTTAACACTGAACTGAATAAAAGGCATGGAAAGTCACATCAATTTCTAATGACTAAATGCACTCTAAACAGGACGATGGGGAAGTTAACATGTTTAAAATCTGAACACAGGAGATATACCGTAGGTGTTGTCCTGGTTGAAAACTGAATGGAAAAAGATGACTATCATGTATAATCTTGTATTACAAACACCTGTGTTTAAAATGAGATTAAGTTTTAAGTTTAAGTTTTAAACACTGATATTTGTTTAGGTTATAAAAATGTCACGTGTTTCATGGTTTACAGTGTACTTATCACCAAATGTAATATTTTTCCTAATTGGGATCCAAATGAAGAATAAAGTACAGTGTAGTCGTGGAAAGTCTTCAACTGTTATGTAAACATTCTTGGTAATAAATAAATAGAATAGTGCAGTGGTGAAATGGCAGCAGTTGTGTGTTGTAAGGTGCCTGTGTCTCTGGATTGGAGTATTTAGCAGTCTATTAACTTGGAGCTGTCTCTAGTTGTACTGCTGGACAGTAAATGGTATTGTCCATGTTGTTATAAGCTTTCTTGTGAAAGTGCCAGAAGTTATTTTTATTGTCACATACAGCAGAGAAATGTGTTGTTTTACATGTTCAACCATAGTAGTACCCATAGCGCAAATTAGGGTTAAGTGCCTTGCTCAAGGCCATATCGGATGATTTTTCACCTTGTCAGCTCGGGTATTCAAAAAAGCGACCTTTCATTTACAGGCCCAAAGCTCATCAGAGCTCTACAGCCTATTAGGAATGGAGCCTTTGTATTGCCCTACAGGATCCGGATACTTGTCTCTAACGTGCCAGTCACAACAGCTAGGGATCACCACTGTTCTTGTCCAAGGGTTCCATACTGCCAAACAACATACTGTATTTATGCTGCATGTCTGTACTCCTTGTGATTGGTGCCTGGATCCTGCAGATCAGCTAACGCCAAAATGTAATTTCTGGTAGACCGGACAAGCCGCAAAATCCCTTCCTCTAGGCAAAAAGGTTCCATGTGTGCCATGTTGCTAACATATCTGTCTGGGCCCTGCACCTCAGCACTTCCTCTCCTGGCAATTCAGGCAGGTGCACCAACAGGGCTGTCCTCGGTCTGGGATGTCTGGAGATCCTGTGATAGCTTACCCCGAATGAGGGGGTAACCCTACAGAGAAAACACATGTAAACAACACTGTTACTTAGGAATGTATTGTAATGTTCTGTACATGGTCTATTACAGTATGTATAACTGATAATGGTTTTCATGCAGAAGGGTAGAGTTCGCACGTCTACAATCAATAGGCTACATAACATCTTAATGTAGCTAATTAAATAACCACTTGTAGATACCAAATAAAATCCAGTAGTTGTTGATAAATATAAAATAAAACGTAATGTAGTCTATGATTAGGCTACATCATACTCATACCATTGTTGCACATTTATCAGCGCTTGTCTATTTCACAAAGGTCTGTTTGGAAAATAATTGCTAGCTAATTAGCTTGCTAGTCTAACTACATACTGTAGGTAATGTTAGCTAGCTAAGTGCTATCGAGAATCCAAAGGGCCATACGCAGTAGTATTGTCAGAATGGCAAAGGACTACCAATGCATGCCAAAGCCAAAGTAACGTTCCTATGATAGAGATTAGATTTGATAGTCAAAATGCATTGTTTTACACTGCTTTTTTCCACAAGTGTGATAAATAATGTACCAAGTTAGCCAGCTTGCTATCTATCATCAGATAGCCATCTAATATTTTACCAGGCGGAGAAATTCACTATCGCTATACTTTATTGCAATGTACCATTGGTACCTTTCTGGCAAACAACATGTTTGCCAAACAACATTTATTACAATTCAAAAACTAAAATAATTATTTTATTTTCTATCTTGTCCGTACTCTAATTTCCCGCAGCCTAGACTGTTCAAAGAGGATGTTGATGTACTACTTAATTCCCAGCCGACTACTCATGAGAGCGGGGGTTTCTGGGAAATCATGTTCAAATCTAGAAAAAATACAGCATTCTTGCCAGAGGGGTCTCCAAGAACCCCTGTACACACATAGTTACACAGTGCAGTTTTAACTGGCTCCACTGTGGTTGTTGATGTGTGTCATAAGTGAAAGGCCCTCTTTATGCCTCTCTAAGCAGTGGACATTATTAAGGGCTAACACACTCTTTCTTTTGCTGTATTTTTCTCTCACATTCTCACTCCCTTTTGCTGCCTCTCTCTCCCTCTGAGGGAAAGAGCTGTTTTAATGGAACAAATGGAGGTGGTTAATTACCTTCCTGACAGAATATCAATATTATATATTTTTTTTTTTGTTGCATCATCTTTGAAATGCAAGAGAAATGCCACCCAGTGATGTAGGATTCTAGATATCATTTAGATGTTGTCCACCAGATGGCAGCAGTGTGTGTGAAAAGTTTTAGACTGATCCAGTGAAGAATTACATCACTACACAATATTTTGAGCCAAGTTTTCCCAAATGTGCCAAATTGATTTTCAGATACATAACTATAGAGAACACACAAAAATTCTATGGTCATTCAAAATTTTAGGGAGGGGTGGGTATGGAGCCAGAGGTCAAACTGTAGAACCTAGTTCCTACATTTGAATATTTTTCAAACGAAACCACACTACATTTTCAGGATGACAAATCAGAGCAAGACTGACTACTGAATGTAAGTACATTATTTACCTTCAGAGGTGAATGTACTAAACCTGTTGATGTGATAAGTGTTTTGTTGTTGTGCATTATCCTCAAACAATAGCATGGTATTTTTTTAGCTGTAATAACTACTGTAAATTGGACACTGCAGTTAGATTAACAAGAATGTAAGCTTTATGCCCATATAAGACATGTCTACTGTATGTCCAGGAAAGTTGGCTGTTGTTTACAACACCATTCTAGTCACATATCGCATATAGAGCACCAACCGTCCCATATAAGAGACACCGATCCCGTAGAGGGTAAAATATAAGACCAGCTAGGCCAGCTTGACTGCTATACCAGAAATGTAAGCCAGATGTTGGATCTGCAATGTAACTGGTCAATTATCTAACACATCTAGGGTGTGTTGTATGGTTTTCAGCTTTTAACATATTAATTGCAGGAATTGACACAAAATGTGTTGAAAAATGTATACAAATCATGTTGTGCCAACACGATGATTGTGTCAAAAGTAACACAACATGTGTTGTCCCTAACTAGACACACGGATGTGTTAAAAAAATAACACATATTTTCTATGAGTGTATAAATGGGCAGGGTTTAGGACTTTGTGGGTATAGAACAGATTGGTATAGAAGCTAGTGAGAGGAGTGCATCTTTTCTATGAGTGTAGTAGTGTGTCCAGAGTTGTGATGATGAGATTGCAGCCAAACGTGTGCTATCTCGCACTGTCCAGCCTGGCCTCAAAGACATAACACAGTAAATGTAAATCTGTGACACTCAAATTAGTATGATATGTTACGGTTGTTACAAAGTAAGGATCTTAATTTGAGCCAGTTTGCTACAGCAGGTAAACAATCCTACAGCAACAGTGAAATATTATGTGGATTGTAGGGATTGATACATTTTTCGTTAGGGCAAATCAAATCGAACATTTTAAAATGGAAATTACAAACTTTAGAAGCCTTTTTAAAGCATGAATACACCACAAGTTTGCATTTACTGCTGTGCAGGAAAATCCTCAGCAAATTAAAATATGATCTAATGAAGATCCTACATCTGTATGGTTGTAGAAGACAGAAGGTTACTTAAGCCAAAAATGAAAGGGGGAAAGTTGGTCAGGTGTATAATGCAAACGTCTAGCAACTCAAAGGTTGTGTGTTCCAATCACAGACTATTGTAGCATTTTAGCTAATTAGCAACTTTGCAACTACTTACAACTTTTTAGCTACTTAGCTAACCCTTTCCCTAATTCTAACCTTAACCCCTACCTCTAAACCTAACCTTAAACCCTAACTCTAACCCCTAGCCAGGGTTGGGGACTAAGGGAATACAAAATATTTTTTAACTGTAATGTAATACGCTACCAGAAGAAATATTGTAATCAGATTACAGATACTTTTGAAAAACTAGATGATTACTTCAAGGATTACTTTAATACTCAGATATTATGTTAGTGAAAAAATGATTTATCACCTTTCTGTTTTCTCAATGATATTCAAATCAGCTTTGAAAAAAGGCGCATGTTTTAAGTTTGTTCCGCCTGAGCAAGTCTGACCACAAGTCAGAGACCACTATGTTGACAAACCAAATGTGTTTGATGGATTGCGGGAAAAGAGCATGAATGGGCTACAGCCAAAGTTATGTCTTCCAATGGTGCGACTGCTGTCGGCATTCAAAGATTATCCAACTTAAATAAACGCTTGGAGGTAAGGATGAAATTAGTGGTGTATACTATAGGATATACGGATATCACTTTTATTGATATCTACATAGAGCATTCATGTGAATCACACTGCTGCTCTCTCATTTAGCTTTTTGCACCTTACGGATTGTGGTTGATGTGGATGGCTGTTCACAAATGTTAGTGTATTGTAACCCATTAACGGTTGAATTGAAGACGTTTTAGCTGCCTATCAATCGCATGTTTTTGTGCCCAGTGGAGAGCCAGTGAAAAATGTGATCTTGCAATAGCTGCAAAGGGCTGATCCCAGCCTATGGAATACAAGTTTGAAGGAGTTCCTCCCTTCTAAACTCCTCTGTGGTATTGTGCCCCATACTGTAAAAAAAACAGTTTAATTTAAGAAGACCAAGAGTGGGGCATTTATTGCTCAATCTAATTCATCCCAAGTGGCGCAGCAGTCTAAGGCACAGCATCTCAGTGCTGGAGGCGTCACTACAGACACCCTGGTTTGAATCCAGGCTGTATCACAACCGGCCGTGATTGGGAGTCCCATAGGGCAGCGCACAATTGGCCTAGTGTTGTCCGAGTTTGGCCGGTGTAGGCCGTCATTGTAAATAAGAAGTTATTCTTAACGGACTTGCCTTGTTAAATAAAGGTTAAATAAATAAATAAATAAATGCTTATTAAAATAAAAATCTATAGGCCTTATTTATACTTAAACAGCTGAAATTATTGAGATATGAAAGTGTCACCAACAAAAACGTAAACTATAGGCCTATAGCAAATGCAGCATATGCCATTCATTTTTCACATATAAAAAGCACTATTTGGTAATGCTTAAAGCATGCCATTCCACGAGAGCAGCATTTATTTTTCAACTTGAAGCAATGAACCCAATCAGTCCTCCATGTCTGACACAACGCAGGCAAGTGGACCCAAATGCGGACACAGAGGCAGAGTAGATTCCAATAGAAGAAATTATATTTAATGGGTAAACAATCTCGTAGTCGGAGGACAAGCAATGGTTGACAACAGGATAGCACGGCAGAGGTACACTGGGCTAGGCAGACTCGTTGTTCGGTGGACAGGCAGAAGGTGATAGTCGAAGCAGAAGGGCTGAGGTACAAAGGAATAGGCAGGCTCGTAGTCGGGTAAAACAGGCAGATATCGACACCGGGGAAAAAACAGAACTGAACATGGGTAACGGGAAAAAACACTGGTAACATGGAACGCTGGAAACGACTGTACAGGACAAGACGATCTGGCAACTGACAGAACAGAGAACAGGGGTTAAATACACAGAGGACTAATGGTGAATAGGGAACACCTGGTGTGGGGTGGAGACAAGACAACCGGTGAAACCTCTCAGGGTGTGACAATGCCAACTAATTCATAAACAACATAGTAAGTTAATAAGTCCTTAGATTTTGTGTTATGCTCAGATAAAACTATTTGGGTAATTTATACTTTCATTTTTCCAAGTTCTATTCTTGAAGATCAAGGAGTATTCAATTAATTTGAGTGACTGGAAATCTCACAGACTTTGGTTTTTAATGTAAAGATACTGTGTAGCCTAATCGTATTACTCTCTATAGTAGAAAGCAATAGGTTAGAAGAAGTCCACATAACCAACCCATAAAGTAAAATGTAACATAGTTTTACAGCAAGCTACGTAAAATATAACATTGATTTATCCTGCAATAGATGTCATTCAATTGGTAATATACATTTTGTCTTCTTCTAATGCCTCTTAAGGGGAAGGTAATTTAACCCTCCCGTTGTCCTGGTATTCTGTGTACACGCCGTGCCCTCCGGGTCGAACTGTCCCACTCTCGCTCTGGCTCTCACTGCACACGCCGTGCCCTCCGGGTCAAACTGTCCCGCTCTGACTATGTATTTGTTACACCTGGAGCACACAGTGTGTGTTTTACAGTCCTTCTTTGTCGGGCAGACCTGACACCTCTTCCTCTTACTTGCTTGCAGACGAGTGCCGCGGAGGCTTCGGTGCGAGGGAGATGGGCCCTTCTTTGGATGAAGGGAGTGACGAGCGCCTTTCCCAGCTGCTCGAGGAACACCCTCCTCTTGTTGCGCTTACCGGGCATCCTAGTGGGGTTGATCTCTCTCCATATGATAAAGGCGTTGTAGGAGGAAACGTCAAGGAAGATGACGAGGGGCCAGTGGGCGGTCATCCTCCTGCAGCTGTAGGTTCCAATCACCTTATCTAGGTTGTCCACACCTCCTTTGTTGCTGCTGTAGTCTAGGATGATGGCCGGCTTCTTGTCGTGGCGCCGGCTAACGTCAGCCTGGGTGTGCAGCGTGCTGAGGAGTAACACGTTCTTGTTCTTCTTTGGGACATATGACACTAGAGCTGTGGTGGGCGTGAAGGCGAACTTGGAGGAGAAGAGGCGCCAGCCAGCCAGCCTAGCTAGCTAGCTGACCCCAGCCAGCCAACCTCTGAACGGGACCAGTTGCTCGTCCACCGTCACGTCGGGCCCGGGGTTGTAGAGGAGCGGCAGCCGCTCGACCCACTTGTCCCAGACCTCTCTCACGGCCGCCAGTTTGTCGGAGGCTCGCCTGTCGGGTCTGGTCCGGCGGTCGTCGAATTGAAGGAGTCTCGAGTAAGCGTGAAAGACTTTGAGCGGCATGGTAGCGCGGAAAATGGTCCTCCCACGTCGTCCCCTCGGGACCTGTACACTCCGGCTAGGATGAGCAGCCCTATGTAGGCACGCAGGTCGGTGGCGTCCATCCCCTTCCAGTCGCCGTCGCCGTATTTTCGAAAGCCTTCCAGATTGGTCATCTCCAGGATGATGTCTTCTATCTCGGGTGTGACAAACAGACGGAACGTCGAGAGGATGTCGCTGGCCTGGCCCAGGGCGTGCGTCGTAGGCCCCGGCCTCATCTGCGGCGGCGGCATCTGCCTATTATTTTCTGAAGCCCCGCCTGCCCGATTGTCGTCGCTGCAGGTCACCGAGGACCATTCGATTTGGCCGTTTCTCGACACGAAAGTCTCTCTTTCCACTCGAGGGATGTCATGTTGTTGTTGTCGGCGGTCTCCTCGCTCTGCTTCTTCTGCTTCGTCTCATTCTCCTTCTCGTTCTCCTTCTTCTAATCCTTTGGCAGTGTCGTCGTCTGGGTTGTATTCCTCACAATCTTCTTCTTCTGACGCGTCCTCAGCTTCCTCTTCGCAGTCAAAATCTTATTGGGAAAATATCTGTTCTAGGACCTGTTTGGCGGTGAAACGAACACTCATGGCTTAGGCACCTAGGCTCGGGGAGCCCCAAGATCTCACGTCGGGACGTGTCTTGATGTGCCGCTGCCGCCGCCGCTGCAATATTTATTAGTAGTATCTTGTTGTTTCCTAGGGGCTTACATGGCCTGGCCGTACCCCAGGAGGGGACGCTTTCACTCACTTTTGCGATAACGCTGGCCTCGGTGGTGGTGGTCTAAGACGTGCTAAAGAAAGCCTCTGGCTCTTACTTAGTTAGTTAGTTAGCGGCGGCGGGGTCGTAATGACCCGAGGACAACAGACTAAGGGTTATCGTGGCTCCACAGCTTCTGGCTGCTGTAACACATTGTTTGTTGCCTGGGGTCAGAATGACCCCGGGAAGACTGGAGGAAGGGTTGTCTCGTGGCTGACAGCCGCCGCGCTTCTCTAACAACCCCGGGCGAGGACAGGCCATAGGGTTGTCTCACTACAACCTCATGGCTCACAGCCGGCCGGCCGCCCGCCCACTCTAACACATTGCCTGGGTCGTTTTGACCCTGAAAGGACAGGCCCCGGGGTTGGCGCTCCACAGCCACTCGCTCTAACACATTGCCTGGGTCGTTTTGACCCTGAAAGGACAGGCCCCGGGGTTGGCGCTCCACAGCCACTCACTCTAACACATTGCCTGGGTCGTTTTGACCCTCAAAGGACAGGCTGGCGCTCCACAACCACCAGCCAGGAGGACAATGGGAGGGTTATGCTTGACTAAAGAGATACGGGTGCCCAGTCTTCACTGTCAAAGTATTATTCTCAGTAAAAGGAGGAGAACCTTTTGCAAAAAAAACCCTAATATTATTATATAAAATACACTGCAGACTCCCTGAACCTGTGTATTTATCACACAATACAACATGTATTCTCTGTCTAACGTCCTTCAGCAGCAACGGCTAGAGAGGCGAAAGAGGCAGTGTCGGGAACAGAGTCAGCTCGATCCGCTGCTTGTCAAGTGCCTTAGGGTCATGGGAATGCCCCAGTGTGCCGGGTTCTTTGACAAGATGAGCTTCACCCATTTCATCCGCATGCCTTTGGACAGGTACGAGGCCCTAGGGGATGTGTTTGTTGGGCGGTACGCTTGACAGGATAAAGGCTCTGTGTGCCAGCGCCTTCTCCATGCTCGATGACTTCAAGCCGCCCCCGGGCACCTCCGAGATGGATGAGCCTCAGCGAAATAGCCTTTCCCTGGTGAGGCCCAAACGTTCAACATGGGTGCTTGACAATGACGACGCAGAGTCCTTTGTTGATGATAAGGATCCTCCCGCGCTGCGCCATACCAATGCTCCTCTACTACGCGCAGGCAACTCTGACAAATCTCCCTTGATCCCGTGCAGAGACTTGGTGAATGTGTCTTTGGACGAGAACAGTGAGGTGTTAGACGTCTGCCACCACAGGGTTGGTGAGTGCTCCCTGTTCACTTGGGGGCCTGAGAAGGACCACCACGACGACGACGACGAGGACGACAGCCAGTACTTTATCAAGGATACGCAGCAGATGTAGCATTTCCTATCCTCTACATTGGCTTCATCGTCAAACAACACAGACACACTTGTCGTTCTAGGTGTCCTTCGGTGACAATTACCACCGCGGCTGGGATGGCCTAGTAGTAAGATGGACATCAAACCTGGGTCCGCAAACCCATGGACATTGTGTACTTTCAACGACACCTATGTTTTCAGGCACTTTGTCACATTTATTTCACACCATGCACCTTTTGTACAATAAAGTCAAGTGGTTCTGTCTGTACACCCAGAGTTTCTATTTGTTTTTATTACCATTGATAACAACAACAAATACACATTCGCTTTTGACACTTACTTTATTTTCCATACATACATGTAAGACAACAAGCCTAAACGTCTCCAGTGACTACGACTCTCTAAGAAATGATGAGCCATGTGTTAGCACAGGGTTGACACCCTCTCTACGGCCACCGGCTCACAGCCGCTGCCGCCGCCGCAGCCCGGCTCCGCTCGCTCTAACATGGCGGGGTCATCCTGACCCAGACAGGGCAACGGGAGGGTTAAAAGTAACTAAAAGTAATCAAATTGAGTTACTGAGATTGGTTCAACCAAAAGTTACGTTACTGATTAAACATTTTGGGCAGGTAACTTATAACTCTAACGGATTACATTTAGAAAGTAACCTACCCAAACCTGCCACTAGCCTAGCTAACGTTAGCCACCTAGCAACATTGTACGAAGTGCAAATCTGTGAAGAGACACACACAGGCACAGACATACATGATAACATATGCACTATACACACATGTACACATGGATTTTGTGTTGTAGAAATATGGTAGTAGAGTAGAGGCCTGAGGGCACACACTCAATGTGTTGTGAAATGTATTGTAATGTTTTGAAAATGTTATAACTGCCTTAATTTTGCTGGACCCCAGGAAGAGTAGCTGCTACCTCCTTGGCAGCAGCTAATGGGGATCCATTATAAATACAAATACACATATGAAATGGATGATGTACATCCAAAAAAGTAATACATACCAATGCGAAACGTAACATATCATACTAACCCTGGGCGCCGAAGACGTGGATGTCGATTAAGGCAGCCCCCCGCACCTCTCTGATTCAGAGGGGTTGGGTTAAATGTGGAAGACACACTTCAGTTGAATGCATTCAGTTGTTCAACTGACTAGTATCCCCCCTTTCAGTTTCCCTAAACAGAGGGAGACATATTTACATTTACCATGTTACATCTATCCCTGAGTCCAGGTTGCACTGTTGCATGTAACTAAAATTATGTATTTACTAATGTTCAGATAAGAACTCACGTTTGCATGTGTTAGCGATAGTGCTTCTTCATATTCATGCTTGGATCGAGTCATTATGTTCCTTAGTTTAGCCCAAAAACCACAGTTTGTAACATTTATACTGCAACTCACCATCTTGAGGGTCTCGTGTTGGGTGTTCTAAAGGGTGTGCGTCGGTCTCATGCACCACTTTACCAGTGTGGAGATGTTTGGGATAATCCATTCTAAAATGTTGGTGACATAATATTACATTTTGTGATCATTATAATGCATTATACTATTTCCAATGACTATTATGTTTGTTGATTTAAAATAAATGTTTATTTTATCTTGCTTTCAGGTGCATTTGCTTCATGTGTGGATGCGCTTGGGGTGTGTTCAGTTCAATCAATCAATCAATCAATCAATCAATCAATCAATCAATCAATCAATCAAATGTATTTAAAAAGCCCTTTTTACATCAGCCAATGTCACAAAGTGCTATACAGAAACCCAGCCTAAAACCCCAAACAGCAAGCAATGCAGATGTAGAAGCACAGTGGCTAGGAAAAACTCCCTAGAAAGGCACCAGGCTCTGAGGGTTGGCCAGTCCCCTTCTGGCTGTGCCGGATGGAGATTATAACAATTCATGGCCATTAAGGCCAGATCTTTCTCTAAGATGTTCAAACGTTCATAGATGATCAGCAGGGTCAAATAATAATCATAGTGGTTGTAGAGGTTGCAGCAGGTAAGTACATCAGGAGTAAATGTCACTTGGCTTTACAAATACTGTAGCAGGTGCGGTAGAGAGAGAGAGTTGAAAACAGCATGTCTGGGACAAGGTGGCACGTCCGGTGAACAGGTCAGGGTTCCATAACCGCAGACAGAAGAGTTGAAACTGGTGCAGCAGCACGACCGAGTGGACTGGGGACAGCAAGGAGTCATCAGGCCAAGTAGTCCTGAGGCATGGTCCTAGGGCTCAGGTCCTCCGGGATGGGAGGGAGAGAGGGGAGAGAGAATTAGAAGGAGCATACTTAAATTCACAAGGGACACCAGATAATAACAAACTGACCCTAGTCCCCCGGCACATAGAATATTGCAGCATAGATACTGGAGGTTGAGACTGAGACAGTCCCGCTAAATTGAACGACACTTTCCCCCAAAACATTTTTCAATGTTCTTGAACAGACTTTGAGGTACGTTTGCTCTATTTTTTCGGTGTGGCTTGAAGCAGCGGTGCATTTTGAACCCACAACCCAACCCCTCCCCATTTTTCAACTTGTCGTTCAGAACAGCACCGTTTCCATTTAATTGAGCGTTGCAATCCCAACTACAGTTACTAGGCTGCTGGGTCTGTTATTCTTAACAAGAGTATTATTTGGTTTAAAAAAACAATTATTTGCTGAAAAAATAAAAAACGCAAAAATAGTGCAGGTGAATTTCAGACAGTTTATTTAATAGATCACTGAAACAGCTGTGTGTGTCTGTCGAACCTGACAAACAGAAACTACTACTGGAACTTTACATCAATGACTGACAAACACACAGGCACAGACTTGACAACCCTTGGTCTTCTTCTCTCTCTCTAATACACACTCATACATTACATGTGTTCTAGAGATAGCAAGGTGAATGTGTCATAAATGGCACTGTATTTCCTATATAGTGCACAGCAGCAACAATATTCCCTGTTAGTCTTTTAACCAAATTACCCATATTCAAATGCCACTTGATGTGTCTGTAAAGTAACATAAGGGGAGCTTCAAATGATCATAGCCATGGAAAAAGTATCCTATCCAAATTTAGGCTGGGATTCAATCCGATCGCGAATTTGGTCAATGCACCAATTTATATGTAATTTCTGATTGAGCCAACATAAGCAGTGTTTAACGTGAATGTGGTGTCTGCGACCGTGGAACATTGCCTTAAAAATGTGCATTGCTGACAAAGCATGATCGGATCGGATTCCTGCAGTGAAATTACATAGTGGCCTCATGGGTGGAATGTTATTAATATTTATCATAATTTCATAATGAATAAACATAATGATTTTTTTACTCAGAAAATGTTGTGTTTCTATGTCAAACATTTTATATGTTTTTCAGTCTTCTGTGATGTATTTAAAGTGTAATATATTGGGATGTAAACTTAAAATGTAATATAATATACAAATACATTTCAACTCTATATCTGACATGGTACAGGTATCTTATTTTTTTAAGCCCGTGACTATGTGTGTAAGGTGTATACTTTTGTTTCAAAGTAGATTTGTTTAAGACTGTCCCTAATAGCACCCGCTATTCCCTATATAGTGAACAAATATGGGCCCTGGTAAAAAGTAGTGCACTATATAGGGAATAGGGATCTACCCAATAGATCTACCCAGGGACGCAGTCCAGAAATCCCCATTCTATTGCTTCATCAAACGTTGTGCACAGACACCTTTTAAACAATATTATTTTACATTCGTCTGTACCTTATCCTCTACTGACTCCATCCAAGCAAAATCATGCATCTTTTAACAATAGATCTATTGGCAGTACAACACGGGTTTCAAACACATTGAGTTCATCGGTTAAAAATTATTTTACTGACTGTATGTATTAATACATAAAATAACACTGACCTAATGCAGTGGTGGCTGGTGCCACTTTAAAGGGATCCTGAGTGGTGCAGCGGTCTAAGGCACTGCAACGCAGTGCTAGAGGCGTCACTACAGATCCGGGTTCGATCCTGGGCTGTATCACAACCGGCTCACAATTGGCCCAGCGTCATCCGAGTTAGGAGAGGGTTTGGTCGGGGTAAGCCGTCATTGTAAATAAGAATTTGTTCTTAACTGACTTGCCTTGTTAAATAAAGGTTAAATAAATTTAATAAATGGAACCGAATCGTGTTTGATACCATTAGAATAAATTCCATTCCAGTGTATGAGCCGTCCCCTCACCTCACCACTGACCTAAACAAACCCTTTATAGCCAGACATCTGCGTCCCAAATGGCACTCTATTTCCTATTTAGTGCACTACATTTTACCAGGGTCCATAGGACTTTGGTCAAAAGTAGTGCACTATAATATTATAGGGAATAGGATGCCATTTGGGACACAGCCCAAGGCCTGGCTGGCTGGGTGAGTGGGAGTAAGACTTTTGGGCTCCCAAGTGGCGCAGTGGTCTAAGACACTGCATCTCAGTGCTAGAGGCGTCACTACAGACAACATGGTTTGAATCCAGACTGTATCACAACCGGCCGTGATTGGGAGTCCCATAGGGCGTCGCACAATTGGCCCAGCGTCGTCCGAGTTTGGCCGGTGTTGGCCGTCATTGTAAATAAGAATTTGTATTTGCCTAGTTAAAGAAAGGTAAAAAAAAATAAAAATGACTTTGGGTTGCATCCCCATTAACTACTGTTATTGCTGTTTACTGTGGTATCTATCTACAGACAATGTAACTGGACTAGTCTGGTTTATTGGCACCATAAATGTACAGCATTTTTTATAAATCTTCAGTGTTTGTCTAATATAACAATGCTCAGGGTTGCATATATACCATTAGATCATTCCCTAGTTTTCCAGAAATTCTGGTTGGAACCAATCACAGCCAGGTTGTAGGTTGTAGAAATGAGACTCGTTGTTCTGGAGATTGGCTGTTCAGCTCTTACCTACAGATAATTGCGGCTATCAAAGAGAGATTTCTAACTCACTGACTACCTTTGTAAAGGGTCCATTATTGAGTTACTTTGGTCCCAATCACAATGGCAGCCCAGGAGGTCTGTTTGATGTTTTAGAGGGCTGGGAGGATAGAGAGAGCCTGTGCCCAATTGCGCCCTATTGCCTATATTGTGCACTATTGGGATGCATCTAGTGTTCAGGCAGAGGTTCCATCATGGCTGTTTGTGGTTCTGGCACCCAGTGCAATTATCTGTAGGTATGAGCTGAAAAGCCAATCCCCACAACTGGAGTCTCTCATTTCCACAACCTTCTCCTCTCTGGCTCTGATTGGCTCCAACCAGGATTTCTGGAAAACCGTGAAATGTTAGAAAAATGTACAGCATTCTGCAACCCTAACTAACCCACTGTTAGTTAGTGCCTAACTAACCCACTATCTTGAGTACTGATCCTAGACCAATCCAAATGCATCTTCACTAAACACTGTCCACCAAGGGTTGTAACTTGCTGCAATAAGAACTAATTCTAGACCATGCTACTATTACAGACCGAAGCAAACATGTAAGCACAATAGAAAGAAGGACAAAAAGGAGAAATACAATCATTCTGTACATATCTGTACATGGCTGCTATACAAAATAGTTCACCCTGTTTGTTTGTTTGTGATTACACTCAATTGCTTTAATACAGTCGATACCGGATCATAATAATTTCGTCAACAACAAAGACATGGACTGTGTCCCACATTTCACCCTATTCTCTATATAGTGCACTACGTTTGTCAAAAGCAGTGTGTTAAATAGGTAATAGGGTGCCATTTGGGACACAGAAATGGAGAAGAAGAAGAAAATATTTGTAGCGCTTCATAAATCAATGCGATTAGCATTAAGACTTGGACCCTCCGCACGCCCAATCCTAACCCCTCCCAGCACCCTCACACCACCTTACTGTGACCCCACAGCCCGATATGAAGATCAAAGACAGTATTAACATGAAGGGAGATCAGTGTGAGAGATAGAGAATGTGGGTGGGCGTCCGTGATAATCAGGTCTTAGGCTGCCTCCTGAACAGCACCATATTCCCAATCTAGTGTATTACTTTTGGCTCTGGTCATAAGTAGTGCACTGTTCAGGGAATATGGTGCTATTTGGAATGCAGCCTATGGCTTGAGACCTGGTTATCACGGAGGCCAACCCACATGCTCTCTCGCACTGATCTCCCTTCATGTTAATACTGTCCAGAGAGTTCAATATTAAAAGCAATGACCATCTGTTCTCAGTGAAGGGCATTGGGGTTAGGCAAATCATTGCAACACTACAGTAACTCAATCATTATTACTTTAGGCTGGCTGGCTACTGAAGACATATAGTATGTGCTTTCTATCAAATATAGGCTGGTTTATATGTACTGTACACAGTATAACACAACACAGAGATCACATATTTCCCTGTTTGTGTTTAAAACATTATTGATCAAAATACCAACACATACATACAGTACTGCATTATATATTGGAGCAACAGTAAGTAAGCACTCTGTTTTTAGAGCGTTAGAGATTATGAGCCCCAAATGGCGCCCTATTCCCTACATAGTGTACTACTTTAGTGCACTATATATTAAATAAGGTGCTATTTGGGACACAAACACAGAAAACCACCACCACCAGTATTGGTTGTTCAGTCCCTCTAGGAACAACCCTTGGCTAGAGGTGGTGTAGTGGATTCTACATAGTTACTGTATACACTGTTATGCCTCAGCACTGAAGACAGAAATAAAGAGAGCAGACCTGGGTTTCAAATACTTGAAAAATCAATTGAAATACCCTATCTGTTTAAACTTGCCTGGCTTAATAAACCAATCGAAAAGTCCCAAAACGTCATACCCCACCCATCTGGCATTCCATGCCGACTTAAGCAAACACTCAAAGTATTTGAAAAGATTAGTATTTTAGTATTTTATCCCAGGTCTACCAAAAAGTCCAAACACTGTATATTGCAGCTCCAGCTGGAGATACTGTATGTGCTCAGTACTGACACTTAGCTAAACAACATGATTACTGACTGACTACTGACCACAGAAAGAAATGGACCAGGACAGCCATGGTCTATCACCACCAGTCCCCAGGGGCATAGGGGGCCCCAAATTAGGTCCCCGGGTCCATATATCTACAGGGTACCTCAAATTTCCACAAGGATTCCATGAGTCTGAGGCCCTCCTTATGAGAGAACATGGGGACAGACGGAGAGGGGGGTGGGGGGGTTGGGGAGTAGAGGGGTGCATCAAGTTGACGGAAAGGTGTGTCTCCAGAATATCTCTAAATCAATAATAGGAGCAAATGAGTTTCGGTCCCCAGTTAATTTGTAGTTCCCCCTCTCTCTCTGTCTCTGTTGTTTTCTTGGCCATCCATGATAGGTGTAAAATCCCTTATCCTCATCATAGTCCAGGCTGAGGAGGGTTGTGGAGCTAGAGCAGGGTGGGAGTGGGAGGGACCATGGTGATTGAAATGCTGTCTGGCCCCTCCCCTCAGCCACAGGAAATGACAGTAAAGCGTTTAGAGATGCAGGACATGTTGTGGAGCACAATACCCAGGAGAAAGAGCAGGACGCAGGCTACCAGGATCACTGTACACACCCCGGACCACGTGGAGCCCTTCCCCCCTCCACCACCTCCTCCCCCGGCTCCCCTCCTCTCTGCCTCCTCCGGCTCCCCGAGACTCATCCCCAGGGGCTGCAGCTCAGGCATGGCCACCACCGCCACATCCACTTTCTGCTGCCCGCTGCCACCTGGCAGGAATCGGCAGGCCAGTTCACCGGGCAACAGTGCCCTCTCCTTAGCGACGGGCAGGGGCAGCATGTAGCAGCCATTGCTAGGCAGGCGGATGAAGACAGGCGTGTGCTCGGAGGCGTGCGGGATGGCGATGACGGTGATAATGTCGGGGTCGTCTGGGAGCTGGGAGACGGAGAGGCCAGCGGGGAGTTTGGTGACGCCACGGCACCAGGGGCAGCGGATCTCTTTCTGGCTGGACCTCATCTGGGTGAGGCACACGGAGCAGCACGTGTGTCTGCAGTCCAGCAGCTTGGGCCTCCGTCGCGGGCTGTAGTAGTTAAAACAGATCTGACACTCCAAGATGGAGTCCTGCGAGAGAGACCGTGTCTCCATTTTGTTATGGATTGTTATTATGGGTACTTTATAGTAGCTTTCACGTTTCCTTTCACTTCACTTGTTAGAATGTGAGCAATCACGAGAATAGGCTGGATTCACAAGCCTAGTTTCTTTATAGTTTCAGGAAGGGAGAGAACATGCTCAACTCTTATCCTCTTGCGTTAACAAGTTGTAACTGGCTGGTGTTTTTGTGTACTGCAACACAAACCAGGATGACAAAGAAGAATGTCTGTTATTATTTGACTGTAGTAGCAGAAAGCCAAATGGCATGCAGATCCTCCACAAAGGCACTTGAATCCTCCGTTGAGCACGTAGCCTCTCCCCTGATCTTCTCTGCTCAGTGCCCTTCCACCCACCTGGCTGTCTCAGTGTCGGTGGGATGTCACAGGACGATCGAGGTCACATGGTGGTTCATCTGTGAAACGAGAGAGAGGACAGCAGTGTTTATGGGCTGAAGATATTTACGGGGCAGAGAGGGTGTGTGTGTGTGTTTGTGTGTATGTATGTATAGAAGTGGGCATCAACACTGATGGTGGAGCAGACATAAGAACAGGGGCAGTGTAGCGGGCAGCCAGGCACGTAGGCTTTGTGTGTGTCCCGAATGGCACCCCATTCCATATATAGTGCACTACTTTTGACCAGAGCCCTATTTGGAATAGGAGTGCAGCCTTTGTCCCTCTCAATCACACTGGGGCTGGCTCATCAGCCTGGATCTCTCGCATTAAGTTTCACACAGCTAAGTCAGTTAGCTGCCCTGCCCCTGTCAACGCTCCGCCTCTCTGCCTGCCTGCCTGCCCGCCTGGCTGAAACATCAGAAGGAATCACACAGACACACACACACACACACACACACACAAAGTGATACACGCCATGTGCACCACACACACACACAAACACACAAACGCACAGTTAGCTCTCATCAGACACACGACAAAGAAATAACTAACATTACAAGACGTGTGAGGAAGCTCATACACACCACATCATACAGAGCAAAGAGAAAGGAGGTTGCCATAACACATGCCACAACCACACGTTGATGGAAAGTTACATCATCATCATCATCATCATCATCATCATCATCATACATATCCACATCCGACACAATAGGGCAACTCAGGGCACTAAGGCTAGCAGAGGAGATCTGATAGCGGGTGGGGTATAAGCATTTTTCATAATACTGCTAATTATTTTGCATCTTCAGTTCAGTTAACTTCATTATCATTACCCAAGCAGGAAATTAATTGGTCATCACACTGTACACAGAATACATAAAAATCCACATACGTATTAGTTGGGCAAAGTTTGTTTTGGTTTTTCCTACTCCCACTTTTCTTCTTACATAATCATATCAGCCATGTTAGTTAAGGGAAATTCCATGGAAAACAGAATTACGCTGAGACTCAGATTTTTCACTTTAAAATGTATACCAAACAAAAAACATTGATTTCAAAGTTTAACAAACCATAGAGCTTCATGCATAAGGACTACTTTAACAAGATGTTACAGTAATTCTGTTACCAAACTTTGCACACATTTTCCAGATTTTTTTATTTATTTACTGTGCACATTTTTCAAAGTAGTCTATGGTTTGTTCGACTTTGAAATCAATGTTTTTTGTTTGGCATTCATTTTAAAGTAAATTCTGTTAATGTGGAATTGCCCTTAATCCATGTAGAATCTCTGTTATGACACTCACATTTACATATGATTACGCTCTGTTAAAATGCCAAAGAGGGTCTCTTCCTACGCTTTATTTTCCTGTGAGCGGAGAGTGTGAAATGGAGAGTTGGACTCAACGCAAGGCAAGCTTTTTCTTTCCTCTTCCATCTCTAAGCCATATAGGGACACTGTAGCTTGTACGGTAGCAGGCACATGTCTTAGTAACTGACTGACAGAGGGAAAGTGACATGGAATAACCGTGAAACCTTTCTATTTTCAACGTGACCATAGATACTATTCATGTCAACAGTATTGTCAAATGAGATCTTGTCAATTAAACTCCTCAGCTCTCATGCTGTTTGCTCACACGTTGTAATGGACTTGCAGCCATAGTGAAGACATCCATGTGACATACCGTTTGTGTCCCAAATGGCACGCCATTATCTATGGCCCTGGCCAAAAGTACTGCACTACTTAGGGAATAGGGTACCATTTGGGACACAAACATGTCTGTCTTGTGTTAGGTTACTAAATACACTGGTAACGCAACCCATTTGCAGTGGTGAGCGTCTCTGCCACACACATCCGACCCATCCACTTCCTCTATCCCTCCCCAGGCAAAATGCCTATTTCTGCTTTGGTTCTGATGCGATACCCCCTTCACTCCTCACTCTCTGCTTGACCTAGTTTCTCTAAACCGTTCTGTGTTCTCTACCACCATTTCAAAGTCAAGTAAATGCAGAAAAATCCCAGTAATTTTAGTTACAGGGGAAGAGAGAGAGGGAGGGGAAGAGACAGAGAGAGAAAAAGAGACAGAAACAGGGAGAGAGAGAGAGAGAGAGGGAGGTAGACGAAGAGAGAAAAATAGAGAGAGAGACCTGCCTGAGGGGTAAGACAACCAGGGGTATTAGTAAAAACCCTTCATAAGATAAGGATTAGCTTTGATCTGACAAAAATGCTTTGTGGCTCAATATTCCCATACTCTCACTCTTTCGCTCTCCACTCCTTCATCCTTTACTCTCTTCCCCTCCATCCTCTGTTATTTACTCTCTCTAAATACATTATTTCTCGACTGTTACTCTGTCTACCTTTCTTTAGGTGACTCGTTCTCTCTCTCTCTCTCTATCTCTCTCTCTCACACATTATAGTTTTGTGACCTGTTTTCTATAGGAAGTATGGCAAATCTAATTTCTGAACATCCTCTATAAAGCACTTAAAAGCAGCTGTAAATGAATTCAGAAAAGTCTTAAGGTTTTGGTCCATCATATCATATGACTGTAGGAAGAATATGATTAAGTAATGATTGTGAGTTCCCTACTGCTGTCTCATATCCCTGTCCCCTCTCCACAGCCCCTCTGGCCCCCTGGGACCATATCCCTGTCCCCTCTCCACAGCCCCTCTGGCCCCCTGGGACCATCCCTCAGCTGAGCGGAGCTGGAACACACACACGCACACACACGCACACACACACACACACACGCGTGCGTGCACGCACACACACACACACACACACACACACACACACACACACACACACACACACACGAACTCTCTGTCCCTCCAGTCTCCCCTGCCTCGCTCCACAGCACACACAATCAGCCGAAGGAAAAAGCTCACTCCTTAAAGACAGCGGCTAAAAATAACCAATGAAAGGACACACACATACACACACTCCCAAAAATGATAAACTGGTTGGAGCAAGTCAGAGAAAGGGAACAGAAACACAGGTTAACACCCATTACCTTCAGATACTGAGGACAAAGGCTGAGTCCCAAATGGCACCCCATTTCTTTATGGGCTCCAGTCAAAAATAGTGCACTAAATAGGGAATAGGGTGTAATTTGGGATGTAGCTATTAGACATTAGACACGCATCAAAATGAAACAGTTCCCTTTTCTGAAAGAAAAGCTGGCTTCCACAAAATAACATGCACTTTCACAAAAAGTCATAGAAGTAGGTATGTCTGCATGAAAACGCATTGATATTACGCCACTTACAAGGGTGGCCACTTACTTACCAGTACTAAGATTACAAACTCTGGCAAAGTCAGAAACCGTTACTCTCTGTAAATTTAATCTAGGGGTTAATTGACATTACATAGCATGAAGCTAGGTCTAGGACAACCCCTTGACTGAATTGCCAAGTGCTTTAACACCCCACACTCACTCCTATGTTAATCCTGCACTCAACAATTCATCTCAATTAGACACAAATGTTTCATAGACATCGCAAGTGAAGCACACAGGTGAACAGAGAAGAACGCATTTGCCCTTGAGAAAGGTGTATCTCGATGATAAAATGTGTGTGTGTGTGTGTGTGTGCGTGTGCCGTGTGTGTCCAGAGGCCTGTGCAGCAGACTGCTGCAGGACACCTTATGGCAATTTCCATCTTAAGGAGCAAGTCCCCATAAGCAACACACACACACACACACACACACACACACACACACACACACACACACACACACACACACACACACACACACACACACACACACACACACACACACTCTGTTCCCAACCACAGACGAGCCAGCCAGGCAGCAGTACTATAAGCTCTGGCCCACACACCCACATGAGCGTGACCAACAAACACACAATCCACTACCTCTCGGAAACATCAGTAATACAGCTGAGGAGGGGTGTGTGTGTGTGTGTGTGCGTGTGTGTGTCCTGGAGAGGGAGGTGATCATACATCTCTTGAGGAGCTTGCATCTCAATCTCCAAAGCCAATATTTGACCACATCCTTGGCTACCTTGCCTTTCTTATCAACAAACCCTAGTGGAAAACTGGAGAGAATAGATACAATACTAGGACCAGACTTACTGATTGAATTTCCCTGATTCTGAAACACATCAGACACCTCACATTGTTCTCTCTTAATCAATGGTTATCTAGCAGCTGGCTGCATTACCATAGATACAGGTAACTGCCAAAATAAAGGAAACACAAATATAAAATGTTGTAGCCCTTTACACAGTAACATGCTATCTATGACCTCAGACTCTGGTTGTATGGATTTTGACTGACAGCCGTTCTGAACTTTAGCAACACACGACAAGAAGTTCCCCCATCCTTTCAGCTAATTGGGCAACTTTTGCAAATGTTTTGTTGTCTGAGTGAGCGAAATGCTGTAAATTAAGAGGACTCAATGTATTTTGAAAGATGAGACGTTGAGGACTATAATAAATAACGATTTGATGTCATACAGTTAAGCCAAACACCGGTGAGTTCAAATGTGCAATTCACATTTCCATATCATAAAACTCATATCATATACATTGTCAAAGTGGATGATCATTATGTTTGATGTACATTTACAAGATGACATGGCGTCAGTAGTGACCTGTCATTCAGGGCACGTGGGGCTGAGTCCCACCTGATTGGAGCCCCACGTAAAAAAAAAAAGAAGAAAATATTTGGCATGTTATTTTGCCATTAAAACGTGTCACATATCAGTTTGCAAACAATAATAATAATTTAAAAAGAATCATCGAGTTAATAAAGCCGCATACAAACATGGTTTATTTTTTTGCTTTCTTTAGTAAGGCAGCTCCAAAATGCAGGTGTTTCATCCTAGCTCAGTGCTTTCTGTGGTGGTGGGGCCAGTGGAAAATACGGAGCGTAGGGGTTGGTAATTTTCTCTAGTTGCGCCGTGATTGGCTCAGTGTTCTGTCACTCATGGGGAAACTACGTCACCGTCAAATCTAAGGGTAGAGCAAAAAAATTCAAGCTGCTTGGGTGCTGCCATTGAATTACCTTAGAAGTTCCCATTCAAGAAGGCTCAAGGTCATTGGCCACAGATACATTAACGTCAAATCACATTATATCTACAGTAGCTTTGATTGGACTGATCATGTCAACATCATACTTTCAAAATCTTAGCTAGCAGTCATCATCATGAATCAAGTCGACAATCTACTGGCAAATATGTTTTATTCCTTGTCATGAAGAGTAATAATGAAGAGAAATTCTAGATAAAACATATCGGTGCTCATCGGCCATTGGACATAAACATTACACAACAAGTTGGAAATCGCAAATTCAACAATGAGTGGTTTGGAAGGAATCCGTGGCAAGCATTGCAAAGCAATCACTAGCCTGCAATTCAGTGGAGGGGTTGTGTGGTCCCAAGTCTGGGTTTAAAGGTCTCTTTTCCAAGCTTAATATAATAAACATTCAACATTGGTCATGCTGTCAATCCAGCATGATTTGTGCCGAGCTCAAAACAACTTAACTCGGAACTGGGAAACTTCAGCGAGTTCAAGACAACTGGGATCGCGGGAAAAAACAAGCTCAGACTGGGAAAATAAGTTTTGAACGGTCATCCGTTTCTAGAGCTACGACCTTTAGATCACTGACGTCATCATGATTCAACCTTTTTTCAGTTCCCAGTTGTCTTGAAAGCACCATAAATCGAGAGAATGCCAGACTTTAATGTTAAAGTTTGATGACAAAATGTCGCTTGTCGTCCCCTTATGCCATAGTTTGTACATCTCAACTGTCATTAGTACAGACATTTGTTTGAGCAAGTCTGCCATATCAACTATGTTTTTTTAAAAGGCAGTAAATGAGGCTGAATGAACTGTTTCGCTGCCAGACAAGGCTTCACTGATAGCCAGGTGTAGCAGTAGTAAAGTGTTGGGACTGCTTTATGTAGGCCCTAACAGTTTGTGGGCACCGTTTGTCACCGATATAGTACAATTAAGGTATTGTTTAGTGTTGTGATGTGGCTTTGCTGGTGTGCATCCCAATTCATTTAAATAAATTTGCCCCACCAAGATTTACATGCTAAAATCGCCACTCCATGGCATCAAACCCTGGATTATTCTGAACAGATTATGTTTGTCTATTGTGACACAAGTTAGTCCACACTTTAAAGCCCCTAAACTCCTTTGAGATCCCTTTTTCAAAGTCATTACTATGTAATGACTGCATGTCTGCATGAAAAGGCATTGATATTACACCACTTACAAGGGTGGCCACTTACTTACCGGTACTAAGATTGAAAACTCTCAGAAACCATAACTCTCTGTAAATAAAATTTAGGGGTTAATTGACATTACATAGCATGAAGCTAGGTCGAGGACAACCCATTGACTGAGTTGCTTTTACACTCCACACTCAACAAATAATCTCAATTAGACTAAATGTTTCTTAGACATCGTAAGTGAAGCACACAGGTGAAAAGAAAAGAGCGCATTTGCCGTTGAGATCTTCTTCTAGTCATGGTAGCCAAAATAATGGGCAACTGGGAATTATATACATGACCCTAAGCATGATGGAATATTCATTGCTTAATTAACTCAGGAACCACACCTGTGTGGAAGCGCCAGCTTTCAAAATACTTTGTATCCCTCAATTATTCAAGTGTTTCCATTATTTTCAATATACACTGAGTGTAAAAAACATTAGGAACACCTCCCTACTATTGAGTTGCACCCCCTTTTGCACTCAGAACAGCTTAAATTCGTTGAGGTATGGACTGTCAAAAGCATTCCATAGGAATGCTGGACCATGTTGACTCCAATGCTTCCCACAGTTGTGTCAAGTTGGCTGAATGTTCTTTGGGTGATGGACCATTCTTGATACACACGGGAAACTGTTGAGTGACCAGCAGCGGTGCAGTTCTTGATACACTTAAACCGGTGCACCCGGAACCTACTAACATACCCCGTTGAAAGGCACTTAAATATTTTTGACTTTTCACCCTCTGAATGACACACATACACAATCCATGTCACAATTGTCTTAAAGCTTAAAAATCCTTCTTTAAACTGATGGATTTCAATGTGTTTTTTGTATAAAATCGAATCAAAGTTTATTTGTCACGTGCGCCGAATACAACAGGTGTAGACCTTAGAGTGAAATGCTTACTTACAAGCCCTAACCAACAGCACAGTTTTTAAGTATTAGGTAAACAATAGATAAAGAAAGGAAGAAAAAACAGTAACATTACAAAAGTCACAGTAGCTATACACTATGGCAATTAGATTTTTGCAAGGCCGCGGACATCGACTCTAGGGATGTAACCTGTGTCTTCCCCTTTATCTACACCACAGGAGGTTAGTAGCACCTTAATTGGTATCAAATACATAAAACACATGGTTTCCGTGGTTTCCAGGTATTTGATGCCATTCCATTTGCTCCGTTCCTACCATTATTATGAGCCGTTGTGCCCTCAGCAGCCTCCACTGAGCTACACTGAGTGACATGGATTTAACAGGTGACATCAATAAGGGATCATCGCTTTCACCTGGATTCACGTGGTCAGTCTGTCATAAAAAGAGCAGGTGCTCCTAATGTTTTGTGCTCTCAGTGTAGGTACTGATATCACGGAAGGAAGAAATACTGATGAAGTGATGTCATTAAATTGAGAGAAGGGGCTTTCCGTGTTGTCTATGCATCCAAGAGCATAAACAATGTTATCAACTGTCCTGTCCACATATAGAAATTTATTTGTTTGTTAAATTCAAAGCCCTTTATAGCATGCTGCCTATTGACACCGGCTACTCAGAATTGTAACAGAACTGCCTGTTCAAAACGCTTTCAGTCTGATGTCATGACACTGAGCTGGGTTGTGTATTGTGCAGAGAAGTAAAACAAGGCAAGCTGGAGTCTAAATCCCTGTATAAAATAACAACTAATATTTCTTCTCAAGGTCTCTCAGGTCAGGATTAAGTCTGATCAGTGGTTGATCCGTGTTATAGCAGGTTTGACATTTAAAAGGTAATTTCCAATTGAGCCGAGATATGCAGTGTTTACTGTGAATGCGGTCTCGACAAACGCGGGAACATTGCCTTTTACAGGTGTATAGCTGACAAAACACATCCGGATTGAATCCCAGCCTTAATGTTGTTAACTCAATGTGAAATACTTCCAGGTTTAGTATCCTTTCCTCGATGTCGGTCATGGCTTACAAGCGATCAAGATTGCCATTTTTGTATATATTTGAAACTGAAATAATAAATATCCTAGTAATATCTAACCAGATCCAACGGATGATACAACGTTTCTGTCTTCTACATGCAATTGCATTAGCCCACTCTATGATGAACTAACAGAGTAAAACATCTTAATTATCAACAGCATTTTCAATCCCTTTGTCTGATGATGAAAGGCAAGTTTAGACAGCACTGATGAGGAGTAGAGATAGTAGGATTATTATCTCTGTGATTAAAGGAGCAGTTGAAAGGAGAGGATGGGTAACTATCTACTATCTGCCAGACATAGTTACTGAGTGTAGAGATGTGAAGGAAACTACAACTGAACCTGACAGCTTGGAAAAATGTTGATCCTATTTTCAAATTAACTCACAGTGTCAGAGTCAAATTTAGCTGACCTTTAAGCTTTAAACATATCTGTTAAAAATGTGAATAAGGGTTGTTGTTCACTCATGTGTACACCACAATTTTTAACACAGTGCATACACACACACACAACTTCACTCAGGACTGGGAATGAGATCATTCACACATTGGCAGGCAACGCAGCAGGAGTGTATGTGAATGGGAACGGGATACCTAGTTGTGAGCAAATGCAAGCTTACACACACTGAAAGAGACAGCTTGAGCTTCTTACCCCAACCACAACCACAGCAGTACAGTGTGAGAGGACCACTTACATGATCTACGAATGTTTGATCGCTCAATTTCTTTCTGACGCACTCCGCTATCAGACAGTCTTCAAACACAGACCGCCTTTGACACACACACAAACTTGAGTCTTCAAACAAACACCGCCTTAAAAACTTGTTTACTTAACACATCATATATTCTAGTGTTCAATAACATCACCGAGAGGCAAAGCTTTCCCCAGCAAGTCAGTCAAACAGATGATATCTAGAAACAGAGGGAAGCGAGCGGAGATCTAACTCATTGCTCAAAGACAAGAAATGTCACTTTACTTGAGTGTAATGTTGCTGGAGGTTCTTGGAAAGGGAGTGAAGATATATTAGCGATAGAGAGAAGGGAGTGAAGATATATTAGCGATAGAGAGAAGGGAGTGAAGATATATTAGCGATAGAGAGAAGGGAGTGAAGATATATTAGCGATAGAGAGAAGGGAGTGAAGATATATTAGCGATAGAGAGAAGGGAGTGAAGATATATTAGCGATAGAGAGAAGGGAGTGAAGATATATTAGCGATAGAGAGAAGGGATATTGTAGCACATTTCTAGTTGCCTGCCCTGAAACTGTTTCTTGTCACCTTATCAAGATCAACACCAGCTACTTTGTCACTTTGTCATTATAATCATAGTAACAGTAATACATTCTACAACTCTTAACCCTTCGAGGCCCTCATCAGTGTAAAACTATCATAGTGGGCAGAACTGGTTGAAAGATGTCATTTCAACCAGGTTTTGCAGCTGAAAAGACGCTATTTCAACCAGTTTTGCCCATGCGGATATTTCAAGATCATACCATAGTTAGATCATCTGAAATAACACTGCCAGAGATATCAAGCTTAATCAAGATCATACATGTCATCAAGGGACATGTATGATGAAAGTAGAGTGTGTCCGCTACAACTTCCGCTTAAACAATCACATCAAATATGTCTATTTCCCTTCAGGTCTCTCTGTACCATGCACACACAAGCACATAAGCACACACACACTCGTCTCTGTTGCCAGGCAATGGAAAAGAGAAAAACAGCCAAACATAGGCAGACCTGAGAGTTTTAGTATAATCTCATATTAGAACCTTACCTGAGAAGCTTAGCTCTTCCCCAAGGCTGTAGAGAAGGTTTAAACAGCATCATGTAGACCCTGACTACTGGTATATACTGTACTGTGTATACCCTGACTACCGCTAAATGAAATGCTGCTACTGTACTAATACTCTCTCTCTTTACTGTGGCATAGCGGCAGCAAAAGCAGCATAGATCCTTGTGTTGTGAAACTGGTGCAGAGGTAGCTAGCTACTAGAGATAAAAGCCATGCTCTGTGGACCGAATACTGAGCCTCCTATCATGTAAATGGCACCACCCATAGACATTATTTACTGAACAATTAGCCAGTTTACTAACCAATCAACAGCCACCCACCCAGAGATAATAGAGTTAAAGGCTGTGTCCCAAACGACACCCTATATTCATAGAGCCCCATAGGGCTCTGGTCAAAAGTAGTGTACTACATAGAGAATAGATAGGGTCACAGACAATTTGGGATGCAGACAAAGGCTTATGTTAGCTCATAGGCAAAGACAATGGTAGGCTCCAGCTGTATCCCCTGCTGTTAGTTACTTAAGTCAGGCCTTACTGTGGCCATCAAAGACGTCTGCGTTCCAAATGGCAATTTTTGTAGGGGTTGATACATTTTGTTGGAATGGAAAATCAAGTCTAATGTGGAAATAACAAACTTCAGAAGCCTTTTTAAAACTCAAATGCACTATGAGTTTTACATTTCCTGCATTGCAGGAAAGATCTTTTGCAACAGTGTGATCAAGATCCTACATTTGTATGAGCCTGACCAGATGTACTGCACTATAAAAGGAATAGGGTGCCATTTAGGACCCAGCTACACCATCAATGGGGATCAACGGAATAGCAACATTAATTGGTGATTAATCAGTCAATGCGACCGGGTTCTTAGCTCACTGAGTGGATTATAAATGACTATTCCAGTAGGAAAATCTCCCAGCTTGTCCCTGTGTGTGTGTATACAGATAAATACATTCTAAAACAGTCCTCGATTTCAGGGGGAAAAATGTGTCTATACTACAGTATATTTGTTCTCTAAGTTAAAATAGCTGATAATCCTTTGAGTATAAACCAATTATAAACCCTAATTCCTCATCTTTAAAGAGTTATACAAAAATCAAGAGGGTCATTTTCTCAGTAAGGCTCTCTTGACAAACATGAATCAAATCACTAGCTAACAATATTTAGCTTTCGCACATGCTTTCTGCCTGTACTTTGTCCCTCAAAAATGTATTTCAAGAGCACTGCTACTGTATATGGAATAGCTTGGATTACAGTAACTCTCTGCTCATAAACCTATTAATGTTCA
Source organism: Thymallus thymallus (assembly GCA_023634145.1). Taxonomy (NCBI): domain Eukaryota; kingdom Metazoa; phylum Chordata; class Actinopteri; order Salmoniformes; family Salmonidae; genus Thymallus; species Thymallus thymallus. Next base: position 11,177,059 of record CM042418.1, read on the forward strand.
GTATGTAAATATGTAGATCATAGTTTTAATGCTCTGACTAGATAGCTGTGAGGTAGTTGTCCCCAATTGGAACAAAAATATGTTACAATCAGTGTGTGACAAATTATAAACCTGATCTGGGGTATACAATAAAAAAGAGGAATGGGCCAGATTCTCAATCCAGAGTATCAGACCCAACAGGCCATCATGACACCTGCTGCCCTGGGACTGAGTTTGAGGGATGACTGTACTGTTGTCTGTCGGCAGTTTTCACACCCCCTCTCTCTCTTTCTTTCTCCCTCACACTCTCTCTGTGTCTCTCTCTCTTTCCCTCACTGTCTCTCCCTCTCCCTCTCCCTCTGCCTCTGCCTCTCTCTCTCTCTCTCTCGCTCCCCTCTCATCACTTAAAGCGCAAAAGAAAAGGTTAAGGTGAAGAAAGGAGAGAGATATTTCATCTGACTGGTTGGCGTGGAATGGTGGACAGCTCTGTCTGGTGAAAACACAAACAGATCGATGAGATGATTGGCCCAGGCACTCAACCTGCGTCACCAAATTGCATCATATTCCCTATGTAGTGCACTACTTGTGACCAGAACCCTTTGGGAATAGGGTGCCATTTTGGATGCAGACACTCACAGGCTTGTCCCATTCTCTCTCCACCCCTCCATTTCATTCCAATCACCTTCACACACGACCATTATGTAGGCCAACTCACACGCACACTTTCAAACACACTCCTAAATCCTTGGGTACACACAGAGTACACATTCTATCCAACCTAGTGCACACATGAAAATATGGTGATGAAAGCTACTAAAACCACTTCTATCTTTCCAGACGGAAAGGCCTCTGTAAGTGAAATGGAAAAAACATAGTAAAAGGCTAACATTGATATGTAGTGACAATAAATTCCCTTTAAATCCTCCACCCTTTGGGACCCTGCAGCTATTAATTCCTTTTTGAGGACAGTCAGCTATCAAGTGTTTTTCTTCCTTTTCATTCCTACTGAAAACGTCCCCAGATGCTGGCAAATCAGCCTTTGATATTCCACTACCCCCTCAACCCCCCCCTCATCTCATCTCTTATCCCCCCTCGTTTCTGGCAAACTCAAACGCTGAAAAAAAAGAGCGTTTGAGTTACCATTAAAATGTACCATAATGATTGAGTATCCATCTATTCTTCTCTTCTGACAGATGAGGTGGCGTTTGTGATGTACATGATGCCTCCAAACTGCACGACAACAGGCACAAAGCAGCGTCAAAGCAATGCACTTCCTGGCATTGATATCCCAGCAAAACTCTGAAGGAGTTATCAACCCCAACGGGTAAGAATTTCTAACTCTCATGGACAATACTGATTTGGTTGTACACAACGATCATCGAGTCCATCCTCACCTCCTCGTTCACTGTCTGGTTTGGGAATGTGTTGGCCCGCTCTAAACGCAAACTGCAGCAGATTGTCCTATCTGCTAAGAGGGTCTTCAGCTGCCCCCTGCCCTCCATCAAGGTCCTGCACAACTCCAGGGCAAGGAAGTGTACAGGAAAGATAATTCCTGACCCCTTCCATCCCCTCTTCCAAAGACTCGCCTCTGGGAAACAGTTTGGGGTCCAGTTTCCCAAAAGCATGTTAAGGCTAAGTTCGTTGTTAGATGAAGTAGCCTATACGCAGTCAAGACAGAAAGATAAATGCGGTCAGAGACCCATTAAAGAAGCACCGCCCTCTTAAAGCAGCAATGCCCCCTTAAAGCAGCACCGCACCCTTAACATTCTAAGCCTGCCTGGCAGGGTTGGTCCTGCAAAGCCAAAGCCCGCCAAATGAGTGCGCATAATATACAAGGAATTTCTCTAAGCTGCTAATGAGAACCTTGACGACCTTGTACCTAGCCGGTGGGAATTTGGGTGGGGTGCCCCCACCCAGGTAGTGCAGTGCTGGCAACACTAGCTGCAGTAACCCATGGAGAGGGGGTCACACTTGGACAATCAGAGAGGTGGCAAATTATTGTGGCCCTGGCGGCACAAAATAATTAAAGGTCTGACTGCACAGAGATGCTTGGGAAAATGGTCACAACGGGGGACCAGCATGTGTGTGTTTCAGGGGAAGGGGTTGTATCTGAGATTCATCTTGACATTGGTTAATCAAATCTCCCCAGTCTTGCTACATTTTAAATGCCTTCTCAAACTGTATATGCATTTGCGCATCAAGTCCTTTCTTGAATTAGGCTTGGGGATGGAACAAATGGTTGTTTGTGGGGGAAGGGTGGAGAGTGTGTGTGTGTGTATATGTACAGTTATGGTCAACATTATTGACAACCCATAATTTTAAGTACATCATGTACAATGTCTCCTGGAAAATATATGTATCTCTCTATATACGCTCACGAGTTTGATACAGAGCAGCACAGGATAAAACAATAACAATAAAAAAAGATATGAGGAAAAAGTATGAAAATGGAAACATTGCTATGACATGATTACTGACACCCTTTTGAGGAATACAAAAAAATAACTAAATTAGACTCACCTGTGGTAAATTAGAAATTAGACTCACCTGTGGTAAATTGTCAGTGCTTAAATTACTTGAATTAACAAAAGAATGATGGCTTTCATGCTTAAAAAGGTGGCTTTCATGCTTTTATTCCCTGTTCCCTTTTCACAAAGGTGAAGACAAGAGAGCTGTCTGAGAGCATCAGAAATGTTATTATCACCAAACACAAGAATTCTAAAGGGTACAAGGCCATCTCCAAAGACCTTGGCATCCCTGTTTCAACAGTTCGCAATGTTATTAAGAAGTTTGCTACTCATGGAACTGTCAAGAACCTCCCGGGACGTGGTGGAAAGAGGAAAATTGATGAGAGAAGTTTTCGAAGGTTGGTGCAAACTATGGGAAAAAACACCACGTAAAACATTCAAGCAGCTTAAGGCTGACCTGGAGCAATCTGAAGTGATGGTTTCAAACCGTACCATACAGCAAGCACTAAAAGGGCTTTATGGGCGAAGGCCAGGGAGGACCCCACTGATGATCTTGATCTTTACCAAAACCTACCTAGGTAAACCACAATCCTTCTGGGAAAATGATCTATGGACAGATTAAACCAAATTAGAGCTCTTTGGCAATGTAGACCAGTGATTTGTTTATAGGCAACGAAGTGAAGCTTATAAGGGAAAGACCACCCTACCAACAGTTAAACATGGTGGAGGATCCGTAATGTTGTGGGGCTGCTTTGCTGCCTCTGGTACTGGAGGCCTTGAACGTATTAAAGGAATCATGAAATCAGAGGATTACCAAGGCATTTTAGAGCGAAATGTGTTACCCAGTGTAAGAAAACTAGGTTTGGGTCAAAGATCATGTGTCCTCCAGCAGGATAAGGACCCAAAACACACATCTAAAAGCACAACAGAATGGTTGAAAAAGGCAAAATGGACTGTTTTAAACTGGCCAGCTATGAGACCTGATATCAATCCGATTGTCTTTGGAGTGAGATGAAATCTGCCATTGGGAATCCTGCAAACATTCAAGAGCTTGAACAAATTGCAATGAAAGAGTGGGAGAAACTACCAGCAGACAGTTGCAAGAAGCTTATAGAGTGCTACAAGAAACATTTGGAGGCTGTCATTGTTGCCAAAGGATGTGCAACCAAATATTAGGGAAGGGTGCCTTTAATGCTGTCCAGGTTTCTCCTTTGAAATCACTACATGTAAATTGAAAAGGAATCTGTTATGTTGAATAACTTTGGGCATCCTATTAAAATATTCTGATGATACAAAGTTGTTACATTTCCATTTATTTCTGAAGATATTGTACATGATATACAAAACATTCAAGGGTGCCAATAATGTTGACCAGAACTGTATGATCCAACATCTGTTGCTATGGGGTAATGATGTTAGGGACAATATAGGATGTATCACAATAAGTAGTTGCTAAAATAATAATTGCTTGGCCAAACATTTTTGGTAATTGTAATCCTGGTTATGGGTAACAATCCTTTGCATTAACTGCCTACATTATTACGCATATTATTTGTTAATTGTGTAACTGCGTTTGGCAGATAATCTACTTCTGTTCTGTGGGTGGCACTGCGTGCTCTTTTTAAAGGATGGGTCCCGGTCTCTAGGGGGCCCTGGGATCCGAGGGGACATGGGTGGTCTGCCGGTTACTGGGACAACAATCCAACTTGGGATAGGGGGAGGTTTTAGCAGGTGGAATAGTGGAGAACAATTGGAGGTTTACTTAGTAACAAATCAAATATCATGTTACAGCTATATGGATACTCAATCATTATGGTACATTTTATTGGTAAGTTTACAAACATATATTATGATAAATATAATTGAAACTTGTACCTCATTATGGTAAATGGTGAAAAAAGTATAGCCAGTTATATTTGTAATGACTTATAATAAGAAAAGATGATCAGTATTTTCCTGGCTAAAAGAGAATGAATTTAATATCTATTGTTTACAGGAAACTCTTTCAACAATTTTAGATGAAGTTGTGTGGGAAAAGGACTGGGGGGTGAAATATACTTCTCCCATGGGCAAAAAAACTCAAAAGGGCTGATGATATTAATAATTTTGATCCAAATGTGCAAATTGTCCAAACAGATCTGCAAGGTAGATGGATTATTTTATTAGTGGACCATAAACAGATTTGGCTCATTAATCTATACGTTACAAATTAGGATGATCCACGCTTCTTTAAAACTATATATAATAATTGATCAAACCTACAAGAAATACAAGACTCTTATAATATGGTTTAAAATACCTCAGTGTTTTACATTAAATCACACAGTTAAATGACACTACAAACTATCACCCTCATGCACTTAAGGAAATCACGAATATCATGGATATATTGGAACTAGTGGATATATGGAGGTTTAAATATCCTGACCTATGAGATATGCATGGTGGAGGTCCTGGATGGCAGGAGGCTTTGTTTCTCAAAACCATCATTATTAAAGTTGCACTTGAAAACACTTGTAATCTAATGCCTAACTAACTTGCCTAGTTAAATAAAGGTACATAATGTTTTGCCCTCCCGCGTCACTTTATACACAGGATACACAGTCTTGGTAACCACCGATAACTTCAGAACAAAGTTGACAATGTCTTTGCAATTGATACAAAGAAGCGAAATATAAAATGATGCTTCAAATGAAAACTGAGATGACTGCATTCAAATATAAACAGCAGGCTATAGGCCTATTTCAATCACATTGAAATACATTTCATGTTCAATTAATTGAGTTATTTTTGCTACTTGTAGGCTACTGTAATTTGTCTGAATATATTTCATGATGTGTAGCCTAACATGTGCACAATGATGTGCCAAATCTATGATTTAATGCATTTTTATTGGGTAAGCATTAGAATAAGCCACCTCAATATTTGCAGCCATAGGTTGTAATATTGCTCTAGCAGCTGATCCGTTGTCAGTATTGTGCAATAATTATAATGTTAAGGAAAGATTTGAGCGGAGAAAGCTGATCCGAGAGCAGCGCTCTCTTTATTTCGATCCTATCAGTATCGACACATGCTCCAACGATGCACTTAGCAACTGTTACATGTTCGGCCGTTGTAGGAAAGATTCATCGTTAAAGCACTCGTAAGCCTATGTTCCATAGCTAGCAGGAAACCCGGCCCAGGTCAATCACGAACAAAACCTCCCGACACCTGAACAGCTTCTTCCCCTGTGCCGTGGCCCTTACCAACCGGCAACATGGTCCACAATGATCTTCTCATTCATGCACTCTGCACTACTCACCCATGGACTACGCACTCTGCACTACTCATCCATGGACTACGCATTCTGCACTATCATCCATAGACTACCCACTCTGCACTATCATCCATGGACTACGCACTCTGCACTATCATCCATGGACTACGCACTCTGCACTATCATCCATGGAATACGCACTCTGCACTATCATCCTAGAACTGCACATTGCTCTTTACATCTCTACATACATCATGTGTAATGTAGCTTAGTGTTTATAATGTAGCCTGTAGTTCTCAGCTTACATTGTGCATACCACATGTGGATTTGTGTAAACTATGCTTCAACATATGTTGTCTTTATAACATGTTTATCGTCTGTATATTCTGTTTATTGTGACGGCACCATTTCACAAAGTCAAATTTCTATAAATGCAAATGTAGTCGGCAAATAAAGGTGATTCTGATTGTAGAGACCCGTAAGAACTGCAATTGAACCCGAAAATACATGGTCAAAGAGTAGAATAAATATTCTGATATTCTGAAGGAATCTTTTTTTTTTTTTTTTTTTACGAAATATAGCAATACTAAGACAAAAGAAATGTGATACATATTGATGAACATGCTGGAAGTGAATGCTGGATCTGAACAAATAACTATGCAAATGGTAAACATTGGTCAAGTACCAGAGTTTGAGAAAATAAGATTTGGATTCCTATGCGATAGGACTACTTCAGTCAGTTTTGTCCTATTATTTTTGGTTGAAGTTTGATCATCTTACATGACACATAGACTGACCAGGTGAATCCAGGTGAGCTATGATCCCTTATTTATGGCACTTGTTAAATCCACTTCAATCAGTGTAGATGAAGGGGGAGAGGTTAAAGAAGGATTTTTAAGCCTTGAAACAATTGAGACATGGATTGTGTATGTTTACATTAAGAGGGTGAATGGCAAGACAAAATATTTTCAACGGGGTATGGTAGTAGGTGCCAGGTGCACCCGTTTGTGTCAAGAACTGCAACGCTGCTCAGCTTTTCATGCTCAACATTTTACCATGTGTATCAAGAATGGTCCATTGTATGTGTGCACCAGGACAAAACGTATGGGATGCAAAATAATATGGATTGCCTTAGAAGAGACAACTAGTAGTCTCTTAATGATGAAGTCCCCAGTCTAGATTGAATATTAGTGATAGGAAACTAAAGCTTTCTGAAGGCTTCGTGCTGTTTGAAAATGGTGCCGGAGATGAAGGCTGACGTTTTACAGCCTCTTAACCAACTATGTTATTTTGTTAGTTTTTTCGCGTTGTTTGTAACTTATATTTTTACTTATTGCGTACATAATGTTACTGTTACCGTCTCCTATGACAGAAAATAACTTCTAGACATCAGGACAGCGATTACTGACCTCTAACTGGAATGTTTTTTCTTTAACGAGTCTGACACAAAGGATATACTGCTTTTCCGGGAACGGGCCCAAACCCCTGTGATCTTCATGAAGAAAAGACGGAGAAAAAGGGGGTGGAGGTCGGGCTGCCTTCTGAGAATTCGCAAGCGAGTGAGTAAACCCCCACGACAATCCGTTCTATAGGCCAACGTGCAATCATTGGAAAATAAAATGGATGATTTAAGATCAAGGATATCCTACCAACGGGACATTAAAGACTGAAATGTCTTATGCTTCACCGAGTCGTGGCTGAATGACGACACAGATAATATAGCTCTGGCGGGATTTTCCGTGCATTGGCAGGACAGAGAAGCTACGTCTGGTAAGACGAGGGGGGGTCTAATTGTCAATAACGGCTGGTGCACGATGTCTAATATTAAATAAGTCTCAAGATATTGCTCACCTGAGGTAGAGTACCTTATGATAAGCTGTAGACCTCACTATCTACCAAGAGAGTTCTCATCTATATTATTCGTAGCTGTCTATTTACCACCACAGACCGATGCTGGCACTAAGACCGCACTCAACCAGCTGTATAAGGCCATAAGCAAACAAGAAAATGTTCATCCAGAAGTGGTGCTCCTAGTGGCCGGGGACTTTAATGCAGGCAAACTTAAATCAGTTTTACCTCATTTCCACCAGCATTTCACATGTGCAAACAGAGGGAAAACAACTCTAGACCACCTTTACTCCACACAAAGAGATGCCTCACCCTCCCTCACCCTTCATCTGGCAAATCTCACAATAATTCTATCCTCCTGATTCCTGCTTACAAGCAAAAACTAAAGCAGAAGGTACCAGTGACTTGCTCTATACGGTGGCCAGATGACACGAATGCTACGCTACAGGACTGTTTTGCTAGCACAGACTGGAATATGTTCTGGGATTCTTCCAATAGCATTGAGGAGTATACCACCTCAGTCATCGGCTTCATCAATAAATGCATTAACGATTTCGTCCCCACAGTGACCATACATACATATCCCAACCAGAAGCCATGGATTACAGGCAACATCTACATCGAGCTAAAGGCTAGAGCTGCCGCTTTCAAGGAGCGGGAGACTAATCCGGACGCTTATAAGAAATCCTGATATGCCTCAGACGAACTATCAAACAGGCAAAGCATCAATACAGGGTTAAGATTGAGTCCTACTTCACCGGCTCTGACGCTCGACGGATGTGGCAGGGGCTTGAAAACTATTACGGACTACAAAGGGAAACCCAGCCGCAAGCCTACCAGACGAGCTAAATGCCTTTTATGCTTGCTTCGAGGCAAGCAACACTGAAGCATGATTGAAACCACCAGCTGTTCCAGACGACCGCGTGATAACGCTCTTGGTAGCCGATGTGAGCAAGACCTTTAAACAGGTCAACATTCACAAAGCCGCAGGGCCAGACGGATTGCCAGGATGTGTACTCAAAGCACGCGTGGACCAACTGGTAAGTGTCTTCACTGACATTTACAACCTCTCCCTGACCGAGTCTGTAATACCTACATGTTTCGAGCAGACCACCATAGTCCCAGTGCCCAAGAAAGCGAAGGTAACCTGCCTAAATGATAACCGCCCCGTAGCACTTACGCCGGTAGCCATGAAGTGCTTTGAAAGGCTGGGCATGGCTCACATCAACAGCCTCATCTTGTATTCCCTAGACCCAATCCAATTCGCATACCGCCCCAACAGATCCACAGATGACGCAATCTCAATCGCACTCCACACTGCCCTTTCCCACCTCCACAAAAGGAACACCTATCGAGAATGCCGTTCATTGACTACAGCTCAGCCTTCAACACCATAGTGCCCTCAAAGCAGGAAAAGGCGGGCCAAACAGGCCTCCATTAACATTGACGGATCTGTAGTGGAGCGGGTCATGAGTTTCAAGTTCCTTGGCGTCCACATCACCAACGAACTATCATGGTTCAAACACACCAAGACAGTCGTGAAGAGGGCACAACACCTTTTCCCTCTCAGGAGACTGAAAAAATGTGGCATGGGACCCCAGATCCTCAAAAAGTTCTACAGCTGCACCATCGAGAGCATCCTGACCGGTTGCATCACCGCCTGGTGTGGCAACTATTTGGCATCTGACTGTAAGGCACTACAAAGGGTAGTGCGTACGGCCCAGTACATCACTGGGGCAAAGCTTCCTGCCATTCAGGACTTACACTACCGTTCAACATTTTGGGGTCACTTAGAAATGTCCTAGTTTTTGAAAGAAAAGCGATTTATTTTGTCCATTAAAATAACATCAAATTGATCAGAAATACAGTGTAGACATTGTTAATGTTGTAAATTGACTATTGTAACTGGAAACGGCAGATTTTTACATATGTGTACAGAGGCCCATTATCAGCAAACATCACTCCTGTGTTCCAGTGGCACATTGTGTTAGCTAATCCAAGTTTATCATTTTAAAAGGCTAATTGATCATTAGAAAAACATTTTGCAATTATGTTAGCACAGCTGAAAACGGTTGTGCTGATTAAAGAAGCAATAAAACTGGCCTTCTTTAGACTAGTTGAGTATCTGGAGCATCAGCATTTGTGGGTTCGATTACAGGCTCAAAATGGCCAGAAACAAATAACTTTCTTCTGAAACTCATCAATATATTCTTGTTCTGAGAAATGAAGGCTATTCCATGCGAGAAATTGCCAAGAAACTGAAGATCTCGTACAACACTGTGTACTACTCCCTTCACAGAACAGCGCAAACTGGCTCTAACCAGAATAAAAAGAGGAGTGGGAGGCCCCGGTGCACAACTGAGCAAGAGGACAAGTACATTAGAGTGTCTAGTTTGAGAAACAGACGCCTCACAAATCCTCAACTGGCAGCTTCATTAAATAGTACCCGCAAAACACCAGTCTCAACGTCAAAAGTGAAGAGGCGACTCCGGGATGCTGGTCTTCTAGGCAGAGTTGCAAAGAAAAATCCATATCTTCCTCTGTCCAGTGTCTGTGTTATTTTGCCCATCTTAATCTTTTCGTTTTATTGGCCAGTCTGAGATATGGCTTTTTTCTTTGCGACTCTGCCTAGAAGGCCAGCATCCCGGAGTCGCCTCTTCATTGTTGACGTTGAGACTGGTGTTTTGTGGGTACTATTTTAATGAAGCTGCCAATTGATGTTTTTTTATTTTTATCTGTTAAGGCACTGAATACATGATGTTTAGTAAATTTCAATGTTAACACACAGTAACCAAAAACCAGATGTTTGCTTATTCATACTGAGTTTGCAGCAAATTTTCAGCAAACAGTATAATGTTTGCCACAGGTTTCCAGAAGTTCACAAGTCACCGCAAATTGGCGCAAGGTTTGCCACAACTTTTTGCCAAAAGCCTGTTTTTTCCTTAAAGGATGTATATGCAAAAACTCAGATATTGAAATAAACAATGTTAAATATCAACCTGCAACACATCATCCTGGGAAATATTGACAATGAGGCCCCTCCAACATCTGTGGATAAATATTTAACTCCCTGTCTCTGGTTACTCTTAAATTAAGTTAAAAGTACTCTGTTCCAATCAACTACAGTTATCAACACTAACTCCAGGGAGCATATCACTCTCGAGGGCTAAGATAACTCCCAGTAGAGTCAATTTAACCCAAATGTTTTTAACACTGTGATTTCAACTATCCTTGATTTTCTCTGTCAGGGCAACACAGAGGTAATCTGAGGCCAACCTTTCATCTCCCTACCTCAGTACCATATGGGCCTGTCTGTCTGACAGATAGCTACACAGACAGGGACAGGTACAGGGACAGGGCGACGGCACAGGAGAAGTGGGAGAGGGAAGGGAGGTGGGGACAGGGGAAAAGGGGAGTACAGGTAGCATAGTGGTTAAGAGCGTTGGGCCAATAACAGAAAGGTTGCTGGTTCAAATCCCTGAGCCAGTTAGCTTAAAATTGGGGGGGGGTAATCAAAGGTCAGACAAAAAACTAATAAACACACACAAAACAACTAACAGGCACACCCACACACTCACACATAACCAAGCAAGCATGCACAGACAAACGAACGCACACACACAGACACACGTTCTATCTCTCTCTCTTGTCCCTTCCACATACAGCCAACATGAGCCAGGTATGTTGGGGTTGCATATCAATTTATTGACAGTAATGATATTTTCAGACAGACAGACAGAACATACTGTAATAACACTGTATTCTTGGAAGGAGAGAAGCTTGACATTTGGCAAAAAGAGACATTCCATAATCATAACATTGTTCCGTTTAGGACAGTTTAATTATTGAAAGTGTAGAGAGATAGGCCGCATGTTTTGCAGATGAGAAAAGGGCACAAGGAAAGTTATAAAAAGTAGACTACAGGATGAAATAAATACTTCAGCTGTTGAAAATCATATTCCGTACATGTGGTACAATGTGTGGTACAGCTATCCACGCACAGTCCAAGTACAGTGAGATTGAATGCAGTGGCTAATGCGCTGGCTCAGACTAACACATACTGCGCAATCTCTTTCATTTATCTCTCTATAGTCCTTAGTCCATACCATAGCCATTTAGTGTCGTTCTTCACACAAGGACCCTATTGTTTTACTGTGTGTCCCAAATGGCACCCTATTCCCTACACAGATCCCTATGGACCCTGTCAAAAGTAGTGCACTATATAGGGAATATAATACCATTTGGGACTAAACCACAGCAGCCTCAGTCTGAATGGACCCTAATGAATGTAAAGTGCTAACGCAGAATGTTCTGTTTCCACTGTATGCTACACTTCATACACACACAGACACATACTTCCGCAGTGTGAGACAGAAATCAGCATAGTAACAAAAGCATTTAGTGAGCTAATCAATGGGAATGACACACTATGAGCTGGTCGTTAAAGAGCCAGGCAAAAACACATTAAGAGAGGAGTCAATAAAACACACACCACAGCCTACACACAGTCAATGAAAGACATAGAGGACCTATACAATGCACAGTCAGCAAAGCCAATCAATGTGGAGCAGCGGCACACATAATCAGAGAGGGTGAAGTCAAACTATGTCAATGAGAGGTACACACACACACACACACACACACACACGTCATGCATCCCAGTCCAGCTGCTGTCTGTCACATGCCTGATTATATTCTAGATATGTCTCTCTTGGGGATATAACATGGGAGATACATATTCAAATCCAAGATTGAATCTGAAAACGGAACCTGGGGTCAGAGGCTTCCAGATAACCTCAATTTCTCCCGTTTGGACCAGTCGTTGTCATGGTAACAAGGCACCAAAATAAGAAAGATTGATAAATTCTATGACTTATTAAGCAAAATAAAATAGGTATATCCTCTTTAGTAAAAGCCCCATGCACTCCAATGTTTTCTTAAAATTATGTATGTGGTGCGAACAGGGTTTAGAACTTGGCCAGAAAGCTGATGGTTATCTGCAGATTCTTTGGGTGGTCAGCTGAAACCACAGATGGAGAGGAGCAGATGAGCTGTTCAAACAAACGTTATTGGACTCACTCACATCGGTTCACTATTTATTCAAACGCAAATGGTAATAGAAATATATACTCACATAGAAAGATGATAAGAAGGAGCACCCTGATAGATATGCTATCCTTTGTGAGACAGAGGTGCGTCTGTAGCTGTATGATATTAAGCGATGAGACGATGGTGGTTAGTGCTTTGGTGGATGGGAAGAAGGAATAGGGAGATAAAAAAAACAAAAAAAACACCCTCTCTCTCTTTCACTCTCGTTCTCTCTCAATTCAATTTACTATTAAATTCTCTCTTTCTCCCTGTACTCTTTCTCTGCCCCCCTCTGCTCCCCCACTATCTCTCTCTTCTTCTTTCAGAATATATTCACACCCCTTGACTTTTTCCACACTTTGTTATGTTACAGCCTGAATTGAAAATGGATTAAATAGAGATGTTTTGTCACCGGCCTATACACCATACCCCATAATGTCAAAGTAGTATTATGTTTACAAATTAATCAAGAATAAAAAGCTTAATTATCTTGAGTCAATTAGTTTTCAAGCCTAAATAAGTTCAGGAGTAAAAATCTGCTTAACAAGTCACATGCATGGATTTTTGAATGACCCTTTAAGGTCCCTCAGTGATACAGAGATTCTGTAAGGTCCCTCAGTCAAGCAAGGAATGTCAAACACAGATTCAACCACAAAAAGACCAGGGAAGATTTCCAGTGCCTCGCAAAGAAAGGCGCCTATTGGTAGATGGGTAAGTCAGTTGCCGGAGAGGAAGGAAACTGCCCAGGGATTTGCCTGTGATAGGAGAAAAAGGACGGATCAACAATATTGTAGTTACTCCACAATGCTAGACCCTACTATTTGCCGAGGGAATTCACGGCGGCCATTGCTGTTATTGTTTACATCCCGCCCTCCGCGGACGCAAACGCAGCGTGTGACGTCATCCACTCTGTTATCGCGAGGTTACAGACAGCGCATCCCAGTGCTTTCTTTGCCATTTCGGGGGATTTTAACCATGCATCTCTCTCTTCAACGCTGCCCACGTTCAAACAGTTCGTGAAGTGCCCAACCAGGAATAATAAAACTCTGGACTTGATATATGCTAATGCGAAGGATGCATACAACTCCACTGCACTCCCTCCCCTCGGTAGATCGGATCACAACCTTGTCCACCTCACCCCACTCTACAGGCCTATGGTCCAACAGCAGCCTGCAACCACCAGGACTATTAGGAGATGGTCCCCGGAGGCGAATGAGGCCCTACAGGACTGCTTTGAAACAACAGACTGGGATGTGCTCTGTGAGGCTCATGGGGAGGACATCGATGGACTCACTGACTGCATAACAGACTATATTAATTTTTGTGTAGACAACACTGTACCCACCAGGAAGGTACGCTGTTTCCCAAACAATAAACCCTGGGTCACCAGCGACCTGAAGGCCCTGCTGAATGAGAAGAAGAGGGCCTTCAAGGAGAAGGACAAGGACAAATTGAAATGCGTCCAGAGGGAGCTGAAGTTGCGGATTGCTGAGGGGAAGAGAGTGTATAAGGAGAAGATGGAGGACAAGCTGAGGCAGAGCCAGGTGAGAGAGGTGTGGAAGGGTATGAGAAATATCACTGGCTTCAAAAAGTCAAACAGTGGGCAGACGGAGGGGACCCAGGACAGAGCCAATGAGCTGAACCAATTTTTTAACAGGTTCGATACTGGCCCTGTCCACCTCCCCTCCAGCTCCCCAGACCACACACCCTCACGGCTATCCCACCCCCACTTTGCTCACAGCACCTCTGCTGAGACAATCAGTGACCCCACCTCCGCCCCTGCCCCCCCTGGACTGATCCTCAACACCCCCCTTCCCCCCACCTCCCCACCTGGGCTGGCTTTCACCACCAACCAAGTGAAGAGAGAGCTGGAGAGACTACACCAGTGGAAAGCGGCGGGCCCTGATGGCATCAGCCCAAGGGTGCTGAGGGTCTGTGCTGACCAACTGTGTGGAATACTCCAGCGTCTTTTCAACCTTAGCCTGAGCCTAGAAAGGGTCCCTGTGCTGTGGAAAACATCCTGCCTCGTCCCAGTGCCCAAGAAGGCACACCCCACTGTCCTGAATGACTTCAGACCTGTAGCGCTAACATCCCACATCATGAAGACCCTGGAAAGGTTAGTCCTCGCTCACCTCAGACCCCTGGTGTGTTCATCAATGGACCCCCTGCAGTTTGCATACCAGCGCAACATCGGGGTGGATGATGCAATCATCTACCTTCTGCAGAGGGCCTACTCTCACCTGGACAACGCAGGTTGCACTGTGAGGGTCATGTTTTTTGACTTCTCCAGTGCCTTCAATACCATTCAGCCCCTGCTACTGGGTGAGAAGATGAGGAGGATGAAAGTGGAAGCACCCTTAGTCTCCTGGGTCACGGACTACCTGACCGGTAGGCCACAATTTGTGCGACTACAGAGCTGTGTGTCAGAACGGGCAGTTAGCAACACAGGGCCCCCCCAGGGTACGGTCCTGTCCCCCTTCCTGTTCACCCTCTACACCTCAGACTTCAGATATAACTCTGAGACATGCCACCTACAGAAGTTCTCGGATGACTCTGCTATTGTAGGGTGCATCAGGGGTGGGCAGGAGGAGGAGTACAGGAGCACAATCAGTGACTTTGTGTTGTGGTGTGAGCAGAACCACCTTCAGCTCAACATCAGCAAAACTAAGGAGATGGTGGTGGACTTCAGGAGAACCAAGGCACAACTGACTGCAGTCCCTATAAAGGGGATGGATGTGGATATGGTTGAGTCATACAAGTTCCTGGGTGACCATATGGACAACAGACTGGAATGGGCTGGTAACACCGGGGCCCTGTACAAAAAGGGCCAGAGCCGACTCTACTTTCTGAGGAGGCTCAGGTCCTTCAACGTGTGCAGTAAACTACTGCATACCTTCTACCAGTCTGTGGTGGCCAGTGCCATCTTTTTTGCAGTGGTGTGCTGGGGAGCAAACATCAAAGCCGGTGATGCTTCTCGGGTAAATAAGCTGATCAGGAATGCTAGCTCTGTCCTGGGGATGAGCCTTGACACTCTAGAGGAGGTGGCGGAGAGACAGATCCTGGCCAAACTGCTGGCCATCATGGACAACGTCACCCACCCTCTGCACGCTATGGTTATGACGCAGAGGAGCACTTTCAGTCACAGACTGATCCCACCACGGTGTGCCAGAGAGCGCTACAGGAGGTCCTTCCTGCCGGCGGCTATGAGACTATATAATGCCTCACCGGGGTGCCGTGCCGTCGGCAACATAGATCTGGAACTGTTGGGGTGCTAGGACCTAGTTTAACAATTATGCATCCATCCGTGAGTAACTCTGGTCCGTCAGCACTCATCCACTCAGGACCTATTTATTCATACAGGTCTGTATATACATACTCATGTACAGTTGTTATATTATATCACATGCAATATTGTAAGTAATTATTGGACGTAGGCATTCACTCAGGAATGCATATTAGTATCCTGCCAGTTGCACCTTTTCTCATTGCTTTTAGTATATCGAATGTGCAATAAGTGCAGTTGTCTGTAATTAAACCCTGCGCACTAAGGACTGTATTTTAAGGGAATTACTATTATTACCCCAAATGATATCATACACACATTTAGCTATTAAAGTATCTCTTCCTGTCATTTACCTGTACAGTTTGTGTAAACATGCAAGTATTCACTTATCTGTAAATATAACTGTATACCTAACTGTACAGCTAATTTAACCATGCAAAATTTTCACTTACCTGTTCATTTACCCAGTCTGTCTATTAAGTAAACTATTATTACCCTCGCTCATATCATACGCATTTTTAGCTACTGAAGTATTTCTCTGCCATCGACCTGTATAGTATAGTTAACCATCCAACATCCACCAATGTATAGTGTACATATTCAGCCAACCACTCATACTATGCAATGTCCTTTTATAGCTTTTTTTTTGCACTCCAGATATCTTGTATTTCTATACTTTTTCATACTGCCGCTCTATGTATCATGTACCGTGTATCTGTCTTTTGTGTACTTTCGTTGTGGCATTTTGCACCTGCCCTGTGTTTTTGTTGTAGCTGCTTGACAATGAATTTCCCCCCCGGGGGATCAATAAAGTACCTATCTCTCTATCCATCTATCTATCTATCTAACCTAATTGACAGAGTGAAAAAAAGGATGCCTGTACAGAAGAAAACTTATTCCAACAAGGCACTAAAGTAATACTGCAAAAAACATCCCCAATAGACCACACCTCCTGAAAATAACCTATGGATTACATAAAAAAATACTCATCTGCTGGGTCAACCCAGAATGAAAGTGAATAAACACCCAACTGATGGTTAAATTAAGCCATGTTTGGGTAATCCAAATGGGCTTTCATATAGTAGTTTTTGGCCACCCGTGAGAGTAAATGTAATTAAGGTTCATCATGTTAAGTTTGTACACAAATTTTCATTCAATGTTTTTGCACATTATATATCATAACATAAAATGAATAACGTTATTTAAATATTAGAACTATCCCAACATTGGGCTATGCCGAGGCACTAAAGGAACTCATACTCTAAGCGTTATTTACACTACAAAAGTGTCAGGGTCATTCTTAACGTGGGTTGAAAACAGAACAGATTAACCAGAATGACATTTACTGTCATGGATGGCCAAAAATAAAACAATCTGAAGGCCACACCCCTACTAAGTATTCTGATATGACCTGGGGGATCATAGCTCAATAACCCAGCATCAATAACCCAACTTAAAGAAAACAATGGGCTGTTTGTGACCCAACACTTTTAACCAAGTGTTGTTGTTTTTTTACAGTTGATCTACAAACAAGTTAGCTAGCTTGTTGGCTTCGTCTGCTCTGTGTTTGTTAATGGCAGCTGTAATGTTAGCGTGCAAGTGACTTTCACTTCCTCTCCAACTCTGGGGCATCAGGGTCATTTGAGTCGGTGGGATTTAATGCAAAGACACACATTGCCCAGAAGGCCAACCCAAGGTGGCTCAGGGTTCAACCCCCTTGTATTCTATCAAAGTGAAAACACTAGTGATGTTACACTTGATACCATACCGGCGCTCCGAGGCATGCGTCAAAGTCACTAAGCAGTTTCCTTCGAAGCAGTGTGCCTATGCCTGTATCACTTTATCAGAAGCACGTGATAAATGGCTACTCTGCGCACATGCTACAGCACACGCTACTCTGCGCACATGCTACAGCGTGTGGAACGTCATCAATGACATTCCACATTACTCAAATCATTTGGCTTCTCTAAATTATTTTGACCAGCAGGTGCAACTAGTGTACACTGTGTTGATCAAAGCTTTGAGTAATGAACCTATTTTTGAGACAATTGGCTGGAAAGCCTCAATGCTTCAAGAAGCTTAATTTCCTCAACACATAGGAGTGCACGCAACCTGCCGATTTCTGCTTTAACTACAACAACTACAACTACAGTAACGCTTACAGATACATTTTATTATGACTGTGAGATGTGTTTGTGAGATGTTTTTTTTTTATCAACCTTAGTTTAATGCTGACTGTAAATTGCTCTGGACAAGAGTGTCTGCTAAATGCTCGAAATGTAAATGTAAACATGAACACTTGCAAAGCACACTGCTTGGTATTATTCTAATGAGTTCCGCCCTCAAATTACTTGTATTTAGCAGACACTAATATTCAAAGCGACTTAGAGTCAGTACATTATACTAAGGTAAATAAACAAGAACATATCACAGTCATAGCAGGTCAAAATATTATGTTACTGTTACCAAGAATGTTAGTGTCGTTAAGCAGGCTACTTAGAAAATACAAAATACATTTTTATACAATTTTACAAAGTACATGAAATGTGCTTCAGGCTAGTGAATTACAAATTACAAAATAGGTATTAAAACTATTGAAATACCTATATCAAATACAGTATATGTAACAGAAAAACTGCCCATCGTTGGCATTAGCTGCCTGCAAATTAAATCTGCAACAGTTTACTAACCACTGTGCTTCCAGTAATGCACTGTAAATTCTAGAAATACAGCATGTTGCATTAGTCATATGTTACAGTAATAAGCTTAAAATTAGTGTTTCAGTAAAGGTCCTGTAAATCTACAGAAATGTACTGGCTTCTGTGCTGCAAGTATTTTACTTTAAATGTACAGTAACCTACTGGCTACGTTGCTGCCAGTAATTTACATAAGTGTATGTAGGCAATGGGGTGTCATTTGGGATGCAGAAATGTTAAGACAAGCCAGAATGGGTTATTCTTCCTCCCTGGCCTTTTCTTTTCCACCGCTCATTTTCCCCCTTTCTCTCAGCTCTCCCTTTCTGCTGCTCTCTTTCTCTTTCGTTCATTTTCTCTCTCACTTGCTCCATATCTTTCTTGTCATCTGCATTGTCTAATAGGCTTTGGTTCTATAGCACAGCTGTCTGTAGTGATTAGAGGGAACAGAAAAAGGAGGGAGAGAAGAGAGAGAGACCCTGTAGCAGAATGATTGTTGGACTTGGGATATGTGGGAAGGAATTCTATCACACACCAAGGTACATTTGATTCCCCTATCCTGCTATATCTAGGCCTATTTGTGCCCCAGCTAACTCCTCAATCATCCTTGTCATTCTGGCTACATGTTTGTAACCAGAAGAGCTGAACCACAGAGGTCGTGTATACACTTGACACTTACATTCGACTTCTGCTATCAGAATACGAAGATTGAAAAGATGGGTCTAGATGCACAAAAGTCGCTTTGTGGTCTGATTGTGTTCAGATCTGGCTGACAACTTCAGGAGATGTTCAGGAATGCATTGTGTGAGGATGTATCCTCCGTCTGGATGCAATCAGGCTAACGAAAGAGCATACAGTGGACGACATCACCAGCACTCCTCCCACAAGTTTCCAGAAAACGTGTGTTTTGAGACAGAGGCACCTTTTCATTAAAACTTTGTAGGAAATATGTTCCTAGCATGTGAGGAACGTGTTTGCTGGCCTCATAAACTCTAGCCAGCTTGCTAATATTTAGAAAAACAATTGTTTGTTTGGCTAGAGTTATGCTAACCCGTTTGCAATCCCTTTAGCGTTGCTTGCTAGCTTGCTGGCAAGCTACAGAGGTTAGCTGGCTAGTTAGCTACTTCCATCAGTTGTTGTTCTGTTATTTTCATATTTGGCCTATTCCACCGTTTGTAGAATGCATACTGGCATTTGAATACAACGCGGGGAAAGGGAATCCGGACACACTGTGGACACGGTAAACACATTTAAATATAGGTGTAGATGCATGACGCATTCAGAATTACATGATCAGGACTCTATGATCAGATTACTAAAGCTGCATGAACTGTCAGGTCTAGACACGGCCAGGTAAACGTGTCTAGACCTGGCTCTAACATTTCCCTGCTCGTTCTACCTAGAACGCTATGATTTCACAGAAGCTTCTGTGAAGTGCAGCTGCAATTTCTGAATGTTGTCATCACCTACTGATCATCTCTCTGGAGGTAGAGAGAGGGGGGGGGGTAGATAAATAGAGAGAGAGAGAAAAAGGACACAGCACAAACACCTTGTACATATAGGTAAGCCTAATTGTTCATCTCCAGGCCCATTACAGTGCTGTCCAGGCACTAAAGCAATTAATTATTGAATTATACCACTCTAGCTGCTGCCTGCTGCACAATGCAATAGGCCCTGGGGTGCTTTCCTCATTACCAGGTATACACTGTCCCAGGCTGTGTCCCAAATGGCATCCTATTCCCTATGTAGTGCATTATTTATCACCGGGGCCATAGTATTCTGGTCAAAAGTAGTGCACTATGTACAGACTAAGGTGCCATTTGGGACACAGACAATGTCCTACACCAGGGAGGGAAGGAAAAGCTTTTAATAATAACATTTAGTATTCAGATTAAACTGCCAGGATGACAGGGGCTGTGTCTCAAATGACACCCTATTCGCTATATAGTGCACTATATAGGGAATAATGAGGTGCCATTTGGGATAGAGATATAGTTTCTAAAAGACTGTGGTAGGTCTTAGATTACAGTCCACTTAATTATAATTGTGTGTGTACATGGCTCACAAGCTTTAATGTACACTCTTGGAAAAAGGGTTCCAAAGCGGTAGAACTATTTTGGGTTCCATGTAGAACCCTCTAAGGAGATAGCCTTAGAACCCTTTTAGGTTTTAGATAGCAATTTCATTCCAAGAATGTACATACAAATAAAGGAAACCACAACATAAAATGTCTTAATAGGGCACTGAGCCACCACGAGCCCAACATATTCAGACCCTTTGCTATGAGACTCAAAATTGAGCTCAGGTGCATCCTGTTTCCATTGACCATCCTTGAGATGTTTCTACAACTTGATTGAGTCCAACTGTGGTAAATTCAATTGATTGGACATGATTTGGAAAGGCACACACCTGTCTATATAAGGTCCCACAGTTGACATTGCATGTCAGAGCAAAAATGAGGCATGAGGTCGAAGGAATTGTCGGAAGTGCGCCGAGACAGGATTGTTTCGAGGCACAGATCTGGGGAAGGGTACCAAAACATTTCATTTCTGCAGTGGCCTCCATCATTCTTAAATGGAATTAGTCTTGCTGGTTCCAAACTTATTAGAGCTGGCCGCCCGGGCAAACTGAGCAATCAGGGAGAAGGGCTTTGGTCAGGGAGGTGACCATGAACCTGATGGTCACTCTGACAGAGCTCCAGAGAAGACAACCATCTCTGCAGCACTCCACCAATCAGGCCTTTATGGTAGAGTGGCCAGACGGAAGCCACTCCTCAGTAAAAGGGACATGACAGTCCACTTGGAGTTTACCAAAAGGCACTTAAAGACTCTCAGGATGAACAAGATTCTCTGGTCTGATGAAACCAACTCTTCGGCCTGAATGCCAAGTGTCACATCTGGAGGAAACCTGGCACCATCCCTACGGTGAAGCATGGTGGTGGCAGCATCATACTGTGGGGATGTTTTTCAGTGGCAGGGACTGGGAGACTAGTGAGGATCGATGCAAAGATGAACGGTGCAAAGTACAGAGATCCTTGATGTAATCCTGCTCCAGAGCTCTCCGGACCTCAGACTGGGGCGAAGGTTCACTTTCCAACAGGACAACGACCCTAAGCACACAGCCAAGACAACGCAGGAGTTGCTTCGGGACAGGTCTCTGAATGTCCTTGATTGGCCCAGTCAGAGCCCGGACTTGAACCCGATCGAACATCTCTGGAGAGACCTGATGCTACAAGCTTGGCAACCTGACAGAGCTTGAGAAGATCTGCAAAGAAGAATGGGAGAAACTCCCCATAAACAGGTGTGCCAAGCTTGTAGCGTCATACCCAAGACGACTCAAGGCTGTTTTTTTTTTTTTACCTGTTTTTGTTTTGTCATTATTGAGTATTGTGTGTAGATTGATGAGGGGGAAAAAAACGATTTATTATATTTTAGAACCCGGCTGTAACGTAACAAAATGTGGAAAAAGTCAAGTGGTCTGAATACTTTCCGAAGGCATTGTACATGTGTCTGGAACTCAATTGAAGGGATGCAACACCTTGCTTCCACAAAACATTTCATAATTTGTTATTTTGTTGAACTCTAAAATGCACTGTAGTAGGTATTAGATTACAGTCTAATTAATTATAATTACATGCGTACATGGCTCACAAGCCTTACATAAAAAGAAACAACATACAGGTAACTGCCCAAATAAACGAAAAACAAATAAAGTGTCTTAATAGGTGGTTGTCATGAGTCTTGTTCTGGAGACGGACTGAGTGATTTCCGCTAGATAGGCTGGCTGCAAAGTCAAAATTGGCGATATTGTAAAATTCATGAAAGTTAAAATGTGGATTAGTTAGGTTTAAAATCAGATTGTATGACTTTGTGGCTGTGCCAGCGAGTGACCACTCTGCAGAGCTGCCTCCAGAACAAGATGCATGACAAAAAACACTAACCTGTGTCTTAATAGGGCGTTGGGCCACCATGAGCCACCAGAGCAGCTTCAATGCACCTTGGCATAGATTCTACAAGTGTCTAGTTCTACAATAACTTTATTACAAGTATGTGACACCATTCTTCCACTAAAAATGTCATAATTTGGGGTTTTGTTGATGGTGGTGGAAAACAAATGGACACTACCATGCTCCAAGCACACAAATTGTAGCACAGGAGGGTTGGAGTATGAGTCCTAATCAAAGTATGTGAATCTGAGCACAGAGGGCACTTCTTGAATGCGTACTCCGTTTGTACAGATTTTGAAGTATACATCAATGCAAGCTTCAACAGAAAGTATGCAACGGAATACGACGCAACCACATAAAAAATGACGCAACATTTCTTGAAATCAATGCATGCTGTGTTAAATTTGGTATGTTTACCTGCCTACGTACCGTAGATCGCAAGCCCATAATAACTCATTAGGGCTAACTGGCTAGCTACTATTATTGTTACCTAGCCAGATAGCCACAAAGAATTGTTAGCTTGCTACCCACAAAGACTTGAATAATATAAGTTGTAGGTCATTTTTGCCTGTTAAACTAGTTGATTAGCTACATTATTACGATTCACATATAGCTAGTTCACAGTTATGAATTAAAACGTTTGCTTTGTGTATATATTGTTTAATCTTTATTGCCATTGTTGTCCTGGCTGGAAGACAGTTCAGTGAATTGGTAAGTCCATAGTAAGTCAACAGGGCTAACTAGCTAGCTTGTTAGCTACAAATAATTGGTAGATACCACCGAAAAATGTACATCTACCTTGCATAACATTAGTTTTAGGTAATTTTTTTCCTGTTTAACTAGCTGGCTAGCTAGATTATTTTGAGTCACATATCTAGCTGACAATTATGAAGTAAAACATTTGCTTTGTGTAGAAGAAGGTTCAGTGAACGGGGAGGTGAAGCGTGAGGTAATACAGTAGGGGTAGTGTGAGTGCTCCCCAAATGTATGGTTTTATGCATTCTCCACACTCTCGTCCTCACAAGAAGGTACTCAAGAGAATGTGGTCGGAGAATGCACCCGGAGCAGGAAAGTGTGGAGCACGGTAGTATGCATATTGAGAAACACCCAATGTCTAAGGAGCATTCCAGAATCTCCCATAAGGGTTCAATAGAGCTTGCCAGCTTGTAGTCCTAAAAACTGGAAATGAGTTAGCATTTTCTAACTCTCTTTCGTCTAACTCTCTGAGGTTAACACAGGCTCAGGAGATCTTATATGTTTTGTTCTTTGAGATATTATCAGTCAGTTAACATGACCTTCATGAATTACAGTGCCCTCTGTAATTATGGGGACTATGAAGCATGTTTTCTTCTTTTGGCTCTGTACTCCAAAAGTTTGGATTTGAAATCAAACAATGACTATGAGGTTTAAGTGCAGACTGTCAGCTTTAATGCGGGTATTTTCATCTATATTTTATTTATTTTATTTAACCTTCATTTAACAAGGCAAGTCAGTTAAGAACAAATTCTTATTTACAATGACGACCTACTAAAAGGCAAAAGACTGGCTGGGATTAAAAATTAAAATAAATACAAATAAATAAAATATAAATATAGGACCAAACACACATCACGACAAGAGAGACAAAACAACCCTACCAAAAGAGATACCTAAGACAACAACATAGCAAGGCAGCAACACATGACAACACAGCATGGTAGCAACATAACATGACAACAACATGGTATCAACACAACATTGTAGCAGCACAAAACATGGTACAAACATTATTGGGCACAGACAACAGCACAAAGGGCAAGAAGGTAGAGATAACAATGCATCACGCAAAGCAGCCACAAATGTCAGTAAGAGTGTCCATGATTGAGTCTGTGAATGAAGAGATTGAGATAAAACTGTCCAGTTTGAGTGTTTGTTGCAGCTCGTTCCAGTTACTAGCTGCAGCGAACTGAAAAGACAAGCGACCCAGGGATGTGTGTGCTTTGGGGATCTTTAACAGAATGTGACTAGCAGAATGGGTGTTGTATGTGGAGGATGAGGGCTGCAGTAGATATCTCAGATAGGGGGGGGTGAGGCCTAAGAGGGTTTTATAAATAAGCATGAACCAGTTGGCCTTGCGACTGGTATACAGAGATGACCAGTTTACATAGGAGTATAGAGTGCAGTGATGTGTCCTATAAGGAGCATTGGTGGCAAATCTGATGGCCGAATGGTAAAGAACATCTAGCCGCTCGAGAACACCCTTACCTGCCAATCTATAAATTATGTCTCTGTAATCTAGCATGGGTAGGATGGTCATCTGAATCAGGGTTAGTTTGGCAGCTGGGGTGAAAGAGGAGTGATTACGATAGAGGAAACCAAGTCTAGATTTAACTATAGCCTGCAGCTTTGATATGTGCTGAGAGAAGGACAGTGTACCGTCTAGCCATACTCCCAAGTACTTGTATGAGGTGACTACCTCAAGCTCTAAACCCTCAGAGGTAGTAATCAAACCTGTGGGGAGAGGGGCATTCTTCTTACCAAACCACATTACCTTTGTTTTGGAGGTGTTCAGAACAAGGTTAAGGGTAGAGAAAGCTTGTTGGACACTAAGAAAGATTTGTTGTAAAGCATTTAACACAAAATCCGGGGAGGGGCCAGCTGAGTATAAGGCTGTATCATCTGCATATGTATAAATGGATGAGAGAGCTTCCTGCTGCCTGAGCTATGTTGATGATGTAAATTGAGAAGAGCATGGGGCCTAGGATTGAGCCTTGGTGTACTCCTTTGGTGACAGGCAGTGGCTGAAACAGCAGATTTTCTGACTTTATACACTGCACTCTTTGAGAGAGGTAGTTAGCAAACCAGACCAAAGACACCTCAGAGACACCAATACTCCTTAGCCAGCACACAAGAATGGAATGGTCTACCGTATCAAAAGCTTTGGTCAAGTCAATAAAAATAGCAGCACAACATTGCTTAGAATCAAGGGCAGTGGTGACATCATTGAGGACCTTTAAGGTTGCTGTGGCACATCCATAACCTGAGCGGAAACCAGATTGCATACCAGAGAGAATACTATAGACATCAAGAAAGCCAGTCAGTTGATTATTGACAGGTTTTTCCAACACTTTTGATAAACAGAGCAAAATAGAAATAGGCCTATATCAGTTAGGATCAGTTTGATCTCCCCTTTAAATAAAGGACTAACCGTGGCTACCTTTCAAGCAATGGGAACCTCCCAGAACGGAGAGACAGGTTAAAAAGCTTGGCGATGAAGAAAGGGTCTAAACCATCTGACCCAGATGTTTATTTGGGGTCAAGTTTCAGGAGCTCCTTTAGTACCTCGGACTCAGTAACTGCCTCCAGGGAAAAACTTTGTAGCAGGGCAGGGGAAAAAGAGGGAGAAGCATCAGGGATAGTTGCATTAGAAGGGGTGGCAGATGAGGAAATGTTGGACGGGCAAAGAGGCATGGCTGAGTCAAATAGGAATCCTGACTTAATGAGGTGTTGATTAAAGAGTTTAGCCATGTGCTTCTTGTCAGTAACAACCACATCAACGTTAAGGGAAATGGGCAGCTCTGAGGAGGAGGGTTTATTCTCCAGGTCTTTAACCGTTTTCCAAGAGAACTTTTCCTTAAAGTAACTAACTTTGGCCTTCCGGATAGCCTGAGTGCACTTATTTCTCATTTGCCTGAACGAGAGTAATTGTGTGCCGGGCCTTTCGCCAAATGCAATTTTTGAGGTGGAGTAACTCTGCAAGATCACGGTCGAACCAGGGGCTGAACCTGTTTTTAATTCTAATTTTCTTTATGGGGGCGTGTTTGTTAACAACACCACTGAAAATATCAAAAAAGAAGGTCCAAGCGTCTTCGACAGATGGGATCAAGAGGATTCTATTCCATTTTACAGAAGCCAGTTTATGAAGGAAGGCCGGCACAAACAGGTCGTTTCACTGAGCAGCCATTACGAGCACAGGCTGTAAAACAGTGATCACTTAGGTCATTACAGAAAACACCAGACTGATACCTATCAGGATTATTTGTGGGGATAACATCAAGAAGAGTAGCCTTTTCTGGCTGCTTGGAGTCATAACTTGTGGGATTGCTAATAATCTGAGAAAGATTTAGGGAGTCCCATTGCTTTAGGACTTGGTCAGTTGGTTTAAGCAATGTCCCAGTTTATGTCACCTAGCAGGACAAATTCAGACTTAGTGTAAGGGGCCAAGAGAGAGCTTAGGGTAGGTAGGGTACAGGCCGGTGCTGATGGAGGACGATAGCACCCAGCGACAGTCAACAAAGAGTTATTTGAAAGTGTAATACTTAAAACCAGCAATCAAATTCTTTGGGGACAGACTTGGTGGAGACAACTGAGCACTGAAGGTGATCCTTGGTAAGAAATTGCCACTCCCCCACCTTTCTGTCTTGCCGGAAAAGGTTATAACCAGAAAGGTTAACATCAGTATTCAGAACACTCTTCCTTAACCACGTCTCAGTAATGACCAACACATCTGGATTGAAGCTGTGAACCCACTTTCAATTGATCCATTTTAGGTAATAAGCTTCTACGAGAACAGAAATCAGTGAAGCAGATATCAGAGCACAAGTCAGAATTGGGGCTAGCAACAGTAGTTTTGAGAATGACACAAGTATTGGTCTCCACAAAGTTTGCTGCCTCAGTGTTGATGATGGCAATTTGCATATTCTCCAGAATGTAATGAAGAGTGATCAGATGAATTGCAATTAATTGCAAAGTCCCTCTTTGCCATGAAAATGAACTTAATCCCCAAAAAACATTTCCACTGCATTTCAGCCATGCCACAAAAGGACCAGCTGCCATTATGTCAGTGATTGTCTCGTTAACACAGGTGAGAGTGTTGACCAGGACAAGGCTGGAGATCACTCTGTCATGCTAATAAAAAGTCAGAATAACAGACTGGAAGCTTTAAAAGCAGGGTGGTGCTTGAAATCATTGTTTTTCCTCTGTCAACCATGGTTACCTGCAAGGAAACACGTGCCGTCATCATTGATTTGCACAAAAAGGGCTTCACAGGCAAGGACATTGCTGCTGGTAAGATTGCACCTAAATCAACCATTTATCGGATCATCAAGAACTTCAAGGAGAGAGGTTCAATTGTTGTGAAGAAGGCGTCAGGGCGCCCAAGAAAGTCCAGCAAGTGCCAGGACCGTCTCCTAAAGTTGATTCAGCTGCGGGATCGGGGCACCACCAGTGCAGAGCTTGCTCAGGAATGGCAGCAGGCAGGTGTGAGTGCATCTGCATGCACAGTGAGGCAAAGACTTTTGGAGGATGGCCTGGTGTCAAGAAGGGCAGCAAAGAAGCCACTTCTCTCCAGGAAAAACAACAGGGACAGACTGATATTCTGCAAAAGGTACAGGGATTGGACCGCTGAGGACTGGGGTAGAGACATTTTCTCTGATGCCTGCCCTTTGGCCCATCCGGAAAACACCTTGTCTGGAGAAGACAAGGTGAGCGCTACCATCAGTCCTGTGTCATGCCAACAGTAAAGCATCCTCAAACCATTCATGTGTGGGGTTGCTTCTCAGCCAAGGGAGTGGGCTCAAACACAATTTTGCCTAAGAACACATCCATGAATAAAGAATGGTACCAATACATCCTCTGAGAGCAACGTCTCGCAACCATCCAAGAACAGTTTGGCGACGACCAATGCCTTTTCCAGCATGATGGAGCACCTTGCCATGAGGCAAAAGTGATAACTAAGTGGCTCGGGGAACAAAACATCAACATTTTGCATCCATAGCCAGGAAACTCCCCAGACCTTAATCCCATTGAGAACTTGTGGTCGATCCTCAAGAGGCAGGTGGACAAACAGAAACCCACAACTTCTGACAAACTCCAAGCATTGATTATGCAAGAATGGCCTGCCATCAGTCAGGATGTGGCCCAGAAGTTAATTGACAGCATGCCAGGGCGGATTGCAGAGGTCTTGAAAAAGAAGGGTCAACACTGCAAATATTGACTCTTTGCATAAACTGAATGTCATTGTCAAGCCTTTGACACACATGGAATACCTGTAATTATACTTCAGTGTACCATAGTAACTACTGACATAAAGATCTAAGAACACTGAAGCAGCAAACTTTGTGGAGACCAATACCAATTACCAGATATCATCAACAGTAATACAATCAAGGCACTGCATAGGACAGGGAAAGCTCTGCAGTGCTGATGTATGATATCTGAATGTGCATCAGATGCTAACAAGATCATATTGTGCAGGAACTTCATCAGGTAACATGAATACAAAGCCGGCGGGAGGTGGTTAGAATGGGATGGTAGGCCAAAAGTCTGTGTAACCAATAGAGAGTCAAAGTCCCGAGTGTGGGAACAGACATAGTCTGTCCCACAGTTGGGTAAAGAAAGTTCGTAGTCAACAAAGCATGTATCAGGCAAATGCCAAAATAGAAAAATGTGCAAGAAAAAATAAAATAGATAACGACTTGGGGCTAGCCATTGTAAGATCAGAATCAATCGCTCCAACAGTGCCTGTGTGCTGGAGACAAAATGCCAGTGAATGGGCTCTGAACAGCAGGGGGGGGCATAAAAGCCTATGGATCTCTTGCTTCACACGTGGGAATTGTGGTTGGGGGTACCTGTACCAGACAGGAGGAGACAAGCCAGGGCAGACGGTGAACAGATGGCCAGGTGGAAACCAAGCAGCAGTGCAGCACACCCACTTGCTTAAAGAAAATGGCAGAAGATGGTCTCTGAACAGCTTCAAGGGATTCTACACCTCAGTGCTAGTTGAAGTTGTATCAGGTCTGTCTCAGATTCCAGGATCTTAGGACTTTGATTGCCAGAGCACGCCCTGAATAGCTTGGGAAAATAAAATCCTTGATAGAATTTTCCAGGTAAATATTGTCCAAAACGTAGGTTGTAGGTTTGAGTGAAGGTAGTTGTGGAGGGTACCATCCTGTATATGTCCCTGCCGAAAAATCCAAGTTTATCTAAATCCAAAACTATCTTATTGTAAAAAACATGTTGAAAAATGTGAGAGCTCACATGAGCTGTGTCTCTCTAAGCAGAGGGAGGGGAATACCAAATCTATCAAGTGAACCGTTTAAAAATGACAGCACCTTTTGTACATACTCCACCCATTTTAGGGGAGCATGGGACAAATTATTGGGACACATTCACTTACTATAAAGTATTGGGACAAATTCACTTACTATATACGTGTATTAAAGTAGTAATTGCCTTTAAATTCTTTAACTTGGGTCAAACATTTTTGGTAGCCTTCCACAAGCATCCCACAATAGTTTGGGTGATCTTTGTCCCCATGTGCAGTTGCAAACTGTAGTCTGACTTTTTTATGGCAGTTTTTGAGCAGTGGCTTCTTCCTTGCTGAGCGGCCTTTCAGGTTATGTCGATATAGGACTTGTTTTAATGTAGATGTAGATACTTTTGTACCCGTTTCCTCCAGCATCTTCACAAGGTCCTTTGCTGTTGTTCTGGGATTGAGCGGCATGACGGCTGCGTGGTCCCATGGTGTTTATACTTGCGTACTATTGTTTGTACAGACGAACGTGGTACCTTCAGGCGTTTGGAAATTGCTCCCAAGGATGAACCAGACTTGTGGAGGTCTACAATTTATTTTTCTGAGGTCTTGGCTGATTTCTTTTGATTTTCCCATGATGTCGAGCAAAGAGGCACTGACTTTGAAGTTAGACCTTGAAATACATCCACAGGTACATCTCCAATTGACTCAAATTATGTCAATTAGCCTATCAGAAGCTTCTAAAGCCATGACATCATTTTCTGGAATTTTTCAAGCTGTTTAAAGGCACAGTCAACTAAGTGTATGTAAACTTCTGACCCACTGGAATTGTGATATAGTGAATTATAAGTGAAATAATACGTCTGTAAACAATTGTTGGAAGAATTACTTGTGGCATGCACAAAGTAGATGTCCTAACCGACTTGCCAAAACTATAGTTTGTTAACATGAAATCTGTGGAGAGGTTGAAAAATGAGTTTTAATGACTTCAACCTAAGTGTATGTAAACTTCCGACTTCAACAGTACATCAAGTTTGTGACTCTACAAATTTGTTGGATGCATTTGCTTTTTGTTTTGGTAGTGTTTCAGATTATTTTGTGCCCAGTAGAAATGTATGGTAAATAATGTATTGTGCAAATTGTAAATAAAAATGCGTCTGTCATTGATGCGTTTGTCATTGATGTCTATTTAAAAACAATTTTAAAATAGTTTTGACAGTAACCCTCCCAAAAGTTATTCATTCAGAAACCCTTTTAATGTTATGTACTAGGAAGCTAAGTGGATGTTTCTTGGACTTCAGGAATGTGACTGAAAATGTGCCCCAGGACTTAAAAAATAACACATTTAACTGCTTGAAAGTATAAGGGGGATATCGGCGAACAAATGCCGTGGTGAAGGCTACGAAGGTGCCAGTGCAATGAGTGGAGATTACTCAGGTGTTCAAAAGCTCATTTCAGACCAATAGCCTAATGCTTCTTATGTAGTTCTTTATGAGATGCAGTTTAGAAAATGATATCTCTGCAGAAGCGACAGTTACAGGGATGGTAAAAACAGCATGATTGCCGTGAGAACATCAGGAAAAACTGGACAGAACAGAGGAGTTTTTCCAAATACAGCATCTTTAATTAAGCCTGTCGTTCTCCTTAACTACCGGCCTCAACACGTTACAGAAAGAGATGAACTGTATAGGAAGCTCTGGGGACAGGTCGTCCGGATACTGGACAGTCAATGAATTGACAGATGCAAACAGATTATCATACTGTATTTAGCGGATAACAGTTCTTGAGGGCTTGGACAAAAAAAGGGTTTTGGTTGGTTTCTGGCTTGCTGTGCTGTGTTAACCCTATTCCCTCTACATAGTGCACTACTTTTGAAAAGAGCTCTATAGGCCCTGATCAAAATTGGTGCATTATGTATGGAATAGGGTGACATTTGGGACGCAACCTCTGTGTCCTTGTGTAACCAGAAAATAAACCCCAATCAGGATCTCCACAGGTGTTTGGTTTGACTCCTCCACCCCGCAGACTCAACACAATAGGGCAGGCATTTCAACAAACTGTCCTAAACAAGCTCCACAAGGTCAAAGAATGGGAGGGTCACCTTGAAACACACACACACATATATATATATATATATATATATATATATATATATATATGTGTGTGTATGTGTGTGTTTCAAGGTGCATTCACACACACACACGCATACACTTCCCCTCTCGGGATAACAACCTGATAACAACTCCCCTTCCCTTGATTCCAGCCTCACAGACTCAGTCAGTCCTACCCAGCAAGAAACCCTACCCTGTTTGACTCCAGCTCAACCAAGCCACCACAACAGCAAGAAAATTCTTCGGTAGGGAAAATAACTTTCAGATTCAATCCCCGAGTCAAATCTGAAAGTAAAATGAGATGCCTATGGCTAGGCAGGCAGAGAGGGAGGAAAGAGAGGGAGAATAAAATATCTAGCTACCTGGCCTGCGAACAGAGGACAGGAGGGAGAAACAAAACAGGACCCCACTACATACCAATTTAAAAAACCCTCCTTCATGCATAAGCTACTTTACATCCCAAATGGCACCCTATTTCCTACATAGGGTTTACTTTTGACCAGGGCTCTGCTCAAAAGCAATGCACTTTATAGGGAACAGAGTGCTAAACATAACGTACATTCTTAGAAGTAAAGGTGTCTGGAAGAAGCTTTTGGGTTGCCACACTGGCGGAACCTTTCAAAGGCTTTCGAGGAACCCCGGTGTAAAGGTTCAAACTGCAAACTAGCCAACAACAAAAGCTAGCTAGCTAGACCGTAGGAAAACTCGCTATTGCACAGTGACTTGTTGGCCTTCAAGTAGGCAGAAATTTCCATACGTTTTTGTAAAAATGGTCCCACTCATTAAGTCCAAAAATGTTGCCCTAATAGAATGGCAGATTAGTAATAACTTGTAGAGTGGCTCTATTTTCCCTTAGCATGCATTGTTTCACTATTCTGAATGTCAAAAAATTCCATAAGTTGTTCTGACATTTTTAACTCTTATTATGGTGGTGATTTGACAAAATTGCAATCACGTTTTGAATTGGACTCGCATTTTCCTGGTCTCGGCATTGACTCTGTCTCGGACCCCTTGTCCCCCATCCTGGTCTCGGTCTTGACTCGGACTCGATTTGCTCCAGTCTTCATCTTAAATCGGTCTCAGTTTAGGTGGTCTCGAAAACACACCACTGCTACAAAGCATGTGACAAATAACATTTGATTTGATTAGATGTGAGAGTGAGTGAGTGCAAGTCAGGCAGACCAAGCATCCAAAATGGCACCCTACTCCCTACATAGTGCACTAGAAAGAGAGGAGAGAGAGCGAGGGAGGGAAAAAAAATGCAATTGTGAACTACAGTTGATGAGTCTATTGGCTGCAGTTCATCATCTGGTCAATAAGAAGGTCATGGGTCGACATGTGCAGTGTCACATTAAGGACTGTATCTAGTAAACAACACTGTATGTGTGCCAAATGCCTTCCTATTCCCTTTATAGTGCACTAGTTTTAACCAGAGCCCTATGAGTCCTGGTCAAAAGTAGTGACCTAGGTTGCCATTTTATTTTACCAGGCAAGTCAGTTAAGAACTAATTCTTATATACAATGATGGCCTACCAGTGAACAGTGGGTTGCTGCCTTTCGGCCCCTGAACTGCCTTGTTCAGGGGCCGAAAGACAGCTTTTTACCTTGTCAGCTCAGGGATTCAATCCAGCAACCTTTCTGTTACTGGCCCAACACCCTAACCACCAGGCTACCTGCCGCCCCATTTGGGAAGCAGTAAATTATACTCTCTGAGGGGTCATAACTCTTTTCTCTGTCTACATCATTCTATAGTTTTTATAGGGTTAGACCTTCACAGCTTAGATATATTACACTGTACCATCAATCTTACTCTGACAGGCATTTATCACCCTCTCTCTCTCTCTTTTTCATTCCTCTAGCTAATCTCTCTCTCTCTCTCTGGGCTTCAAATATCTCTTCTTACATTCCAGTTTCTCTTTAGCATGTAATCAACAGTGACTCTTCAGACGTGACATATTTTCCAGTCAATAGCATCATGAACATTAAATTATCATATGACAAATTCCTCATTGACAGCTACTTACCAGCTTCAAGGTCTGTCTCTCCACCCATTGTACGTTAATCGTCCTACATCACGCACTCCATCCATCAATCATCTCTGGATCATTTGACAAATAATGTTTCCCACACAAGAAATTACAGCCTCTTCCTTCAAGGTAATGATGATGATCATTAAAGCAACCCAATCAATGCTAAAGTCCTTCCCTTTTGAGTCCTTTATACTGGTTTCCTAGCCTGGTCCCAGATATGCTTGTTCTCTTGCCAACTCCATTGTTTGGCATGAACATGAGTGACAATGAGTTGGCATGACGGTACACACAGAGTTTCCCATATGGCCCAAATACAGATAGGGATGACAGGACAACATTGATTTCTACCACTGTCTGTCCTGAGAGTTGTCCAGACTTTTCTGAGTATGTGTTAAAACAAGCAGGAAACACCATCCTGAAGGCATTTAGTATTGATAAGAACAATGAGCCGTGTCGGTGGCCACTGACTGATCTCACAGGGGAGGAAAATAAGTCACCCCTGAAAGAGCCTGGAGAGCTCCAGGGAACCACTCTGTTCACCTCTATACCCTCTACTCTGTTGGAGGTCAACATGAATCTACCCAACACACAATAGTGGCTGGTGAATGGGAGGATGGCTCGTAGTAGTGGCTGAAGTGAAATTAATGGAACGCTATCAAACCATTCCATTCATTCACCAGCCACAACTGCCCCCCAATTGTCTCAAACACACTGGCTAACTACCCACTCATCAGCAATCCCTTGAGGTCGAAGATGATCTCTTCTTCACAGGTCTTTTAGTTTTAGTTAGCTTGATTTTTGGGGGGGTCGTACACACAACAATACAAACCGAAATGTAACAGAAGACAACGTGTGCTGTGAAGCCATGCTGGGCTTTGCGCTGAAACTTTTCAATGAAAACAACTGTGAGTGGGGTTATGCTTTCTTTCACCTTTCAATGTTGTGATGGGTTAGCTACAGCCAAATGCTAAAATAATCACTGCCACCACTGCCAATGAAACCTCAACCATCTCTCGTTGTTTTAAAGTGGCAATATGTAACTTTTTGGGCAACCTGACCAAATTCACATAGAAATGTGGTTTATAGATCTATCATTTTACTTGAAAGCAAGTCTAAGAAGTGGTAGATATGTTCTATGTGCGTTATTTCTATGCTTCCTGTTCTCAAGTTTAGTTTTTTAATCTTTTACTTTCGGTTTTGTACACCAGCTTCAAACAGCTGAAACAACAATATTTTGGGTTATGGAAAATATTTTTCACAGCGGATTAGATGGTACAATGACTCTCTACACTATACTATCTTATTTTGTCACATAAACTGAAATTAGGCAAACTATTAGCGTTTTAGCAAACAGGAAATAGCGGAGCGATTTCTGCATAGTGCAACTTTAATGGGTCGCTGGAAGCAGAGTAAATTACTTTCATCTGACAACAATAGATGCATTAAACGTCGCCATTAGACACTAACTGCGTCCCAAATGGCACCATATTATCATTGTAGTGCACTACTTGATCAGGTCCCATTGGGTTCCCATAGGGCTCTAGACAAAAGTAGTGCACCATGTAGGAAATAGGGTGCCATTTCAAACACAGCCCCAGTTTAGAATACAACCAGGAAGCTAGAAATAACAGAATTGATCAACAATTTATCAACAGGAAGAGATGTCGTCTAAAACAAGGGACACCCGGAAGATGGTCATTGATCTAATTTGAAGACATTGCAGCAAAACTAGTAGGTGAGTGAAAGTGTGGGGCTAGTAACTGAAAGGTTGATGGTTCGATAAAATATCTGTCAATGTGCCCTTGAGCCAGGCACTTAACTCTAATTTTTTCCAAGGGTGCCATACTACTGTGGCTGAACCTGATAAACAACACATTTCACGGCACCAATCTGGTGTATGTGACAATAAACACATACATATATACAGTGGGGAGAACAAGTATTTGATACACTGCCGATTTTGCAGGTTTTCCTACTTACAAAGCATGTAGAGGTCTGTAATTTTTTATCATAGGTACAACTGTGAGAGACAGAACCTAAAACAAAAATCCAGAAAATCACATTGTATGATTTTTAAATAATTAATTTGCATTTTATTGCATGACATAAGTATTTGATCACCTACCAACCAGTAAGAATTCCGGCTCTCACAGACCTGTTAGTTTTTCTTTAAGAAGCCCTCCTGTTCTCCACTCATTACCTGTATTAACTGCACCTGTTTGAACTCGTTACCTGTATAAAAGACACCTGTCCACACACAATCAAACAGACTCCAACCTCTCCACAATGGCCAAGACCAGAGAGCTGTGTAAGGACATCAGGGATAAAATTGTAGACCTGCACAAGGCTGGGATGGGCTACAGGACAATAGGCAAGCAGCTTGGTGAGAAGGCAACAACTGTTGGCGCAATTATTAGAAAATGGAAGAAGTTCAAGTTGACGGTCAATCTCCCTCGGTCTGGGGCACCATGCAAGATCTCACCTTGTGGGGCATCAATGATCATGAGGAAGGTGAGGGATCAGCCCAGAACTACACGGCAGGACCTGGTCAATGACCTGAAGAGAGCTGCAACCACAGTTTCAAAGAAAACCATTAGTAACACACTACGCCGTCATGGATTAAAATCCTGCAGCGCACGCAAGGTCCCCCTGCTCAAGCCAGCGCATGTCCAGGCCCGTCTGAAGTTTGCCAATGACCATCTGGATGATCCAGAGGAGGAATGGGAGAAGGTCATGTGGTCTGACGAGACAAAAATATAGCTTTTTGGTCTAAACTCCACTCGCCGTGTTTGGAGGAAGAAGAAGGTTGAGTACAACCCCAAGAACACCATCCCAACCGTGAAACATGGAGGTGGAAACATCATTCTTTGGGGATGCTTTTCTGCAAAGGGGACAGGACGACTGCACCGTATTGAGGGGAGGATGGATGGGGCCATGTATCGCGAGATCTTGGCCAACAACCTCCTTCCCTCAGTAAGAGCATTGAAGATGGGTCGTGGCTGGGTCTTCCAGCATGACAACGACCCGAAACACACAGCCAGGGCAACTAAGGAGTGGCTCCGTAAGAAGCATCTCAAGGTCCTGGAGTGGCCTAGCCAGTCTCCAGACCTGAACCCAATAGAAAATCTTTGGAGGGAGCTGAAAGTCCGTATTGCCCAGCGACAGCCCCGAAACCTGAAGGATCTGGATGGAGGAGTGGGCCAAATTCCCTGCTGCAGTGTGTGCAAACCTGGTCAAGAACTACAGGAAACGTATGATCTCTGTAATTGTTTCTGTACCAAATATTAAGTTCTGCTTTTCTGATGTATCAAATACTTATGTCATGCAATAAAATGCAAATTAATTACTTAAAAATCATACAATGTGATTTTCTTGATTTTTGTTTTAGATTCCGTCACTCACAGTTGAAGAGTGCCTATGATAAAAATTACAGACTTCTACATGCTTTGTAAGTGGGAAAACCTGCAAAATCGGCAGTGTATCAAATACTTGTTCTCCCCACTGCATATATATAAATATATATAAATGTTTTTACTTTTGACTAGAGCCCTGGATCTGGTTAAAAGTAGTGCATTATATAGGGAATAGAGTGCCATTTGGGACGCAGTGGTGTATCAATATGCCTGTGTGTTTGTATGCATGGAAAGCTCATTTTAGATAGGCCAGGGAAACAAATTGAATGTCGGGGAGAGACTCAAAGAATCAAACACATATACACCAATATTTGCTCACTAAAAGGTTGTGGACTTGGACTATCACTGCTAAAAATGTGCCTAAATAACTCAATATCAGCTAAATTCAAATAAGTGCCAAAAAGTACATGAAGGAAAACATCAAATGACACCAGTACAGTCCCCTGGGCCATTCAGCCTCAATTTGTGTCTCGATTCTAAAAACCGGGTGGGTAACCTTGTGGTCTCTTTGAAAGTTCTCCCTCACTCTCGCTATCTCAATATCACTTCACTCCTCTCTTTATTATTTTGTGCTGAGAAAGGAGATGTAACATAACAAGGCCAAATATCTTACACCCTGTTTCATTCCGCCCATATACCCTACCTCTGCAAAATACATTTCACTCATTTTTCAGATGGAAGATACAAAGACGTTCGGTCATCATAGAAGGTCACTGCTGGCACCCCATCAATTGTCTGAAATTCTTTTTTTAAGTGCATGAAACACATTTATTACAAACAGCTCTCACAGAGGGTAAGGAGATGAGAACCATGATGAATCACAAAGTCATCAGGTACAGAGAGAAAGAGAAAGGGAGGGGGGAGAGAGAGAAAGAAAAGGGAGAGATGGGTCAGCATGATGTGGAAGATAAAGTGACAGGGTTTATGTGTCAACTCAAGCATTTAGACTGGTAAGAGTCTATAGTAACCCAGGCTAAATATAATTATAGCATGACATAAACAGAACTCACAAACTCTCTAACTTGCAGGTACACAGATGAAAGGTACAAACACATTTTCAAACAGGTTGCATTTGTTTGATTTTACAAGAGAACCAGAGGGAGTCATATTATGCATTAATAAGAACAGGCATACATAAATGTAAGCCAAACACACCATATGGTCTTATTGAACATTCAAGCGTTTCAGTGTGATAAGTCATGCAGTGGCCAAGATCCAATAGACTGCCTCTGGACTGGGTGAACTACCAATATAATGTCTAGGTAGGTAGCCTGCAGCACCAACTTTATGGCTGGATCCCAAATGTCACCCTATTCCGTTTATAGTCCACTACTTTTGGCCAGGGCCCTTTGGGACACAGGCTACTGTCAGGCTCTGGCCATAGAGAAGCCTATTTGCTTCTCTATATAGCTATGGTCAGAGTCTGACAGTGTCGTTCTTTTCTGTTTCTGTGTGGGGTTTGGGTTGGATCCCTAATTAGAGGTAGCTGCACAGCATTGTCTCTAATTAGGGATCCCATATATGTTGAGTCTGTCCTTCACTCGGGTGTGGGTCGTTATCGATGTATGTAGCAGTCACGGTGAAGTAAGTGTGTTCGTTACGTCCGTTCATTTAGTGTGTTTTTGTGAACGTGACGTTCGTTAGTCTGTTTGTTTGGTGTTGTTTTAGTTCGGCATTTTTTGGTTTGATTATACATAATATATATATTTGAATATACATAGTATAAATAAATAAAGAAATGTCGAACTACTATCCCTGCGCTGCGTCTTGGTCTCTCCACATCCCATCTCGTGACAGCTACCCCCTCTGCTTTACCTGATAGAAGCTTTAACTCTTTGGTTAAAAGAGACAGGTCCTCCTCTCATGCTCGTGTGAACAGGCAACTTTGTGTTGTGTGTCTTTTGGGGTTCCTTTTTAAGTTCCTGTTTTTAAGGGTGCTAGCCTGCCAACTGCAGATCATCACCAAGCGTAAAACCTCACCACTTCCTCAATACTGCGGGTAGTTTGCATCCTGCTTCTGAGCTGCTGAGGCTTGATGCAATCAGTGTGAGATTATAGGCAGTGCAGAGAGCATATGGAAGGAAGAACTGTATGTTTGGTTTTTACTTGGTCAGAACAGAACAGGAACAATAACATAGCAACAACACAGCTGTGATGAAGTCTTTATCAGTCTACACATCAGCCTAGTCCTTATGTAATGTGGCTCACATTACTTGTTTAACAGTATAGCTTCCTCACTCACAAGTACACTACTTGGATTGACCTTGCGTCCTCTGCCTCGCAAACACACAAGACAACACTCTTGACAACGTCTTACCCAGCTATGATAACGTAAAACTACAATTCCATGGTGCGGGTGGAGGCATTTCAAGCTGAAGGGTTAGGTTACCAACACATCTTGTTGTTACACTTACAAAATATTAAGAGTACAGAATTGGGGACGGAGGGAGCATTGTTTGGAACATTTCTGCCCAGTCAGTCTATGAGCAACCAGAAAAAAACAAAGAGGTGCTTCTGTGAGTCTGAGACAACTGAAAAGGTGAACATGG
Organism: Thymallus thymallus; assembly: GCA_023634145.1. NCBI lineage: Eukaryota > Metazoa > Chordata > Actinopteri > Salmoniformes > Salmonidae > Thymallus > Thymallus thymallus. Next base: position 11,216,735 of record CM042418.1, read on the forward strand.
TGCCGTTGCCGCAGCAGTCAATATGATAAAGATCCTGACACAAATTGTCCTGCATTCGGCAGAGACCTCTCTCTCTCCCAACAGATGGGACCCAATTAGCCAGCTGACTCTAGGAGAAACACTTGGGCAGCCAGCCACATGGAGCGTGGAGCCAGGATGCAAATGAAGAGGGGGGGAGGGGATGAAGAGATGAGGAAAGAGAGGACCTGAGAAAGCCATCATGGGAAACTAGAAATTAATTAGGGGGACAGCAGAGGTGGAGGAGCAGTTTTGGAAAACGGAATGAAGAGAAAGAGAGCGAGAGAGAGAGAGAGAGAGAAAGAGAGAGAGAGGTGAACGTGTTGTATTGAAGACAGGAGAGGAGAAGAGAAAGGGAGGATGGATGGATCCCAGGAGATGCTAGACAGACACACACCTAAAGGGTGTGAATGTAGAAGGATGTACAGTATGAAAAAGATTATAATAACTCCCGGCTTTAAATCTTTCTCTATTCATTCATAAGATTATCCAACCGTAAAATCAACAGAGGCAGCATATTCATTCTGAAACCCATATGTAATTAGTATTCTATAATTGTCATATTTCCTCCTTCTAACCCATTGATTAAATTAGTGTGGGTGTCAATCATTGATCCATTCATATTGGAGAAAAATACAAAAAGGTACTCCCACTGCCCCAGCTACAATGTATTGTCATGTTTTCACACAAACCTTGTGTCTGCATCTTGTCTTCAGAAAGGCCACTAGGCAAAAACATTGACCAAATTGCCATGTCCACTTTTGTACACAAATACAAGACAGCAGAATTCTTGCTTCCCAGCTTTTAAATGTTTTATTGGAAAATACTTGCGAACACAGTTAAGAAAGATGCATGCCTATTCATATGTTTACCTAAAGAAAGTAGGTTGAACTAAAATTCCACATCCTTGCATTTTCAGCGACACCTCCAAAACTGGATCATCAAACACCTGTCAGGTGGATGCAGCTTCAGACAGTCATATCTAGAGGAAAGCTTTAACCTTTTCTGACGCCACAATCACAGCTTTCGGACTGATTTCAAATGTCTCTCCCACTCACCTCAAAAGCAGGTAGAAAAAATCCCCCAAATAACCTGTCATAGAGCATTAAACTCCAAATGACAAATTTCAAAGCCTCAGATCTGTCAAAAGCTTCTCTCCTCTCTCTTCCTCTCTCACTCTCTCTTCCTCCTCTCTCTCTTCTCTCCTCTCTCTTCCTATTTTCTCTTCCTCAACTTCAAGGCTGTATTTAACGTTACTTTGTTGCTAGCCCCAGAATCATTCTCAGAAAGCAGAACAGAACCTTAGCTTGTAGGTAAATCTGTCGAAGCTTTAACCAAGCTACTGGGTGATCATTCACAGAAAACTATGATTTAAATGAAAGGGAGAGACTTAAAGAAAGGTATACTATACTGTATGTTCACCTAACCCCTAACTGGAGTGGTCATTAGAGGGGCAATCTGCGAGGAATGGGGCTAAATAAATGTTTAAAATTCTCCACTAGAATGTGGCCTCTCTCTGCCATGTATGGGTCTCTAAGACATCTGGTTTTGAAAACCACCTCTTGTTCTGTTGCCCTTGTCACTTCTGATTATGCTCATAAGTCAATTCCCTCCCTGGTTCTTATATACAGTTTGTAGTAGTATCCTTTACTGTTTAACCTCTATTTTAGGACCCCTTTAGGTATCAGAAATCTATATTTAAAAATGACTTGATGAAATATAGAATTTTGCCTTCACTGCTATAGCCCATAGAAACGCAAGCACGTTCATAAATGGCAAAAGAGAATGGTTTTGAAGTGTCTGTCCTTGATCTTTTTCTTTTTTTTTTTTTTACACATACTTAACCCCCTTTTTAGGGGGGCATAAAACGACTTCCTTCCTTCAGACAAGCCGTAGATCGTGTTCGTGAGAGTCTCATCTTTCCGTACAAGGGTCATATTAGTTTGTACTCTACAAACATTTTCGTGAAAAGATCGATTTTCAGAAAAGTCTCCTAGTCTGACAAACAGCGCTGTATCTCTGCCACTTTCCACCGCAGACGTGGAAGGCCGACATAGGGAGATACGGTGGATTGAGCCGATACAAAAACACAGATATCTCTAGCTTAAACAGGCTTCAAATATTAAGTATTATTTTATCAAAGCAGTTCAGACTAAAAGCCATGAAAGCCAAGCTCAAGGCTGCCTAAATAGGGAATGGGACATTCACTCTGGTCCATACAGAATCCTACCAATCCCAAACCACAGTATTTCTGCTATTTATAATATAGTATGTTGAAGCATCTTTTACTTCAAAATGCACATATCACTCAGTATGCATATCAATAAATAATAGAAGAATAAAGACTCTGTGTGTGTGTGTTTTGTTTTACTATACTTGTCGGTACCAGAGATCCTAAATTAGGAGTTACAATTTGGGTTAGAGTTAGGGGTTTGGAGTTAAGGTTGGATTAAGGGTTAGGGGTTAGGGGAAATAATACTTTTTATGGGAATAAATATTTTGGTCTCCAAAAGGATAACAAATGTGTGTGTTAGTGTTGTGCGAGTTGACTCATAACCCGCAGTCCTCACGGTTATATCCGGGGGAGGCAGGTTTAGGGTCATGAAATATTGTGTGGTTGGGTTGAATAAAGAGAAAACAATACATACAATTCCATAAATGTATCATACTTGTGCAATTTATATCTATAGGCTACATAGATTTTTTTCTCTCATAATTTATCTGGCATTAGTGTGTAAGCCTAAGTTTAGGGACTAACTTTACAAACACCAAATAGCCTACACGACAATCACCAAACGCTTTTGGAAACCGGCAGAAAAAGTTAATGTTGATCCACTGAGGCAAAAAGAACAATGTCGGAGTTTAATTCAACAAGAGAAATGGAGAGTTGGAAACAAAGATTTGGTAAAAGAGTAAGAGGATGATAATAGCAGTGCCTACACTCTTAAAAAAATGTTTTTGTCAATTCCTGCAATTAGTTAAAAGCTGACAACCATATAACACACCCTAGAAGTGTTAGATTATTGACCAATCACATTGAAGATCCGAAGTCATCGCGCAACTGCATTCTGTAAATGACTGGTGAAGACATGTAGAAAAAAGTTGCCATTTATTTAATTAATACAGTGAGTGCTCCATATACAAAAACGTACATAAAACAACTTCTGTACATACAAAATATCCTTCTTCAAAGACTTACATTTTAGTGCCAGTTAGATATGCAGTCAGACAATTTTGTACATGAGATATAGACTGGATACAGTAGTCTTGTATTCCTTGTCAGAAGCAAAAATAAACCTCCACCATAGACCAGTTAAACTGGTAATATACTTCCACTCACAGGTGGCCAAAAATAGATAAAGCCACGCCTCCAATATAATTTCCCAGTGTGCCTTGTTGGGTGAATTGTAGAGTTACCACCCATGACTGTATTTCTTATTGACAGAGACATGGTTGTAGAATGTGTAATTTTACAGTCCAGTGGCTATCACCAAGTGTGTTTCTAGGTGAATGTTTATACATATCTCATAAGGCTTTATTTTGAGGCCTAGTTTAGCCTTATAGAGTGGCCTGAAACTCTAGGTTTACAGGCCACACCTTGCCTGCAAGTAGGGTTGCAAGATTATAGTATCTTTCCCAGAAATTGTGGTTGAAGGAGTCCCAATTTCTTGCGTAGTCCCTCCCGTTTCCAGGAAGCTGAAAATCCTTTGCAAACCTACCTGCAAGTCACATTATGAAAAGTGATGTATAATTCATATTGGAATCCAGCCAGCGTTAGAACAGCCAACAGTTGGAATTTGTAATCCCCCGCAACCTGCATTCAGAATGACTGCCAGGGTTAGGAACATTGGGAGGAGACTACGCATTCCATTTATACTGGGTAACGGGTGCAAAAAATCTTAGTTTATAAAAATGTATGTTATTTATCTTTGTGTAGCATAATATTAATGAATCAATCAATGTACATGCAAAAACAATACAACATTTTTTTTATGCAGTAAAGCATGCTGGGAAATATGAAAATGATAATGTTATGGTAAACATTTGCCTAAATAGCCTAACATCTTAAAAAACTTGTCTGAAACACGTTTTTATACTAGATCAGGGCTAAAATGTTGCCATGTACACTCCGCATTAGCCTGAAATTGACACCTTATTCAGATAAAGAGTACATTTACCTTGTTTCTTGTTTTTGAATTCCTCCTGCTTGCTGGCTGAGGCTCACTGCAGGCTATCAGTTGTCACTTCACTTTTCAGGGTGTGAGGCCACGGCATAGACGCACGATGACTTCGGATCCGCAATTCAATTGGTCAATAATCTAACTCATCTAGGGTGTGTCAACACAGGGATTGTGTTGAAAGTAGCATGTGTTGTCCATTGCTAGACACACACGGATGTGTTAAAAATGTAAATACAAATTCTAAGAGTGTATGATATGTGTGATTATTGTGAGGCGTTATACAAATTTGACAGTCACAAGACAGGACTTCAAAAAGGCCTATGGCATGTCAAGTGAATTGTAGCCTACTGTTCAGATGGTTTAAATGGAAACTGAAATGTGGACACTGCCTGTAGATCTATAACCTATTGCATTTTCTCCCCGGTCCCTAAACGTCTTTGCTCCCCGAAATAAGCAGAGACCACAGAGAAAACGTAAAAGATGTCAACTAAACTGAAACATTCATTCTATCATCTATGACAGTATTCTGGTGAGCAAGGGATTATTTTGTCTTCTACGGCAACATAAAATGACAGAAGAGAAGCTGCATCTATATAATTATAGACAAGTTGACTAACAAATAACCTACCAAAATGTCAGAAATTATAAGCACATTTTGTTACATTACAGCCTTCTATTGAAATGTATTTAAAATATACAGCGGGTGAAATAAGTATTGAACACTTCACCATTCTTCTCAGTAAATATATTTCCAAAGGTGCTATTGACATGACATTTTCACCAGATGTTGGTAACAATGCATTTCTAAGCTTCTAAATGTTCCAGTGAGCACTGTTGGGGCCATAATACGGAGGTGGAAAGACAATCATTTCACCATAAATTTGCCTCGACCAGGTGCTCCTCGCAAGTTTTCTGACAGAGGAGTGAAAAGAATAATCAGAAGAGTTGTCCAAGAGCCAAGGACCACTTGTGGAGAGCTTCAAAAAGACCCTGTTGGCACTGTTGTCTCAAACAAAACAGTAAGTAATGCACTCCACCGCCATGGCCTGTATGCACACTCACCACGCAAGACTCCATTGCTGAAAAAAAAGCATGTTGAAGCTCGTTTAAAGTTTGCTGCACAACATTTGGAAAAGCCAGTGAAATACTGGGAGAATATAGTGTGGTCAGATGAGAGCAAAATTGAACTGTTTGGATGTCATAATACACACCATGTTTGGAGGAGAAATGGCACTGCACATCACCCTAAAAACACCATACCAACAGTGAAGTTTGGAGGTGGGAACATCATGGTGTGGGGCTGCTTTTCAGCAAATGGCACTGGCAAACTTCACATAATTGAAGGAAGGATGAATGGGCAAATTTACTGAGACATTCTTGACAAAAATCTGCTGCCATCTACCAGGATGATGAAGATGAAACGACAATGATCCCAAACACACAGCCAATTGGTTTCAAAGAAAGAAAATAAAGCCACTAGAATGGCCCAGCCAATCACCTGACTTAAATCCCATTGAAAATCTATGGAAAGAACTGAAGATCAAGATTCATAAAAGAGGCCCACGGAACTATTTGTGTGGAAGAATGGGACAAAATCACATCAGAGCAATGCATGCGACTAGTTTCTCCATACAGGAGGCGTCTTGAAGCTGTCATTACCAACAAAGGCTTTTGTACAAAGTATTAAATAAATATCAGTAAGTGTGTTCAATACTTTTTCCCTGTGTCATTTCACATTATTACACATATCTTAATTTCTGAACTTATTTGTTTTGGTTTCTTTTCAAAATTTCATGTCAATAGCACCTTTGGAAATATATTTACTGAGACAAATGGTGACATGTTCAATACTTATATACAGCGGGTGAAATAAGTATTGAACACGTCATCAATCTAAACACAATACCCCATAATGACAAAGCAAAAAAAATGAGTTGGAGTCCACCTATGTTAAATTCAATTGATTGGACATGATATGGAAAGGCACAGACCTGTCTATATTAGATCCCACAGTTGACAGTGCATGTCAGAGCAAAAACCAAGGCATGAGGTCGAAGGAATTGTCCGTAGAGCTCCGAGACAGGATTGTGTCGAAGCACAGATCTGGGGAAGGGTACCAAAAATGTTCTGCAGCATTAAATTCCCCAAGTACACAGTGGCCTCCATCATTCTTAAATGGAAGAAGTTTGAAACCACCAAGACTCTTCTTAGAGCTGGCCGCCCAGCCAAACTGAGGAATTGGGGGAAAAGGGCCTTGGTCAGGGAGGGGACCAAGAACCCGATGATCACTCTGAGAGAGTTCCTCTGTGGAGATGGGAGAACCTTCCAGAAGGACAACCATCTCTGCACCACTCCACCAATTAGGCCTTTATGTGGCCAGACAGAAGCTGCTCCTCAGTAAAAGGCACATGACAGCCCACTTGGAGTTTGCCAAAAGGCTCCTAAAGGACTCTCAGACCATGAGAAAAAAGATTATCTTGTCTGATGAAACCAAGATTGAACTCTTTGACCTGAATGCCAAGCGTCACGTCTGGGAGAAACCTGGCACCATCCCTACAGTGAAGCATGGTGGTGGCAGCATCATGGGGATGTTTTTCAAAACTCCCCAATTACAGGTGTGCCTAGCTTGTAGCGTCATACCCAAGAAGACTCAAGGCTGTAATCGCTCTCAACGGTGCTTCAACAAATACTGAGTAAAGGGTCTTAATATTTATGTAAATGTTAATTTTCCGTGTTGTTTTTAAATACATTTGCAAACATTTCTAAAAATCTGCTTTCACTTTGGTACTATGGGGTATTGTGTGTTGATTGATGAGAAAAAACAAACAATTTAATACATTTCAGAATAAGGCTGTAACTTAACGAAATGTGGAAAAAGTCAAGAGGTCTGAATACTTTCAGAATCCACTGTATAGGCCTAGTCAGGCGGTTGCAGATAGGTTATTAGCAATTGCGTGTGGGTGCGGGTGAACAAACAGTTTTGCCCTCCAAAAAACGAGATACAAGTTAGAAACACTTAGGCCTACACATTGAAAGAGTCAATATCCTACATCCACCATCACTGCCTACCTTGCTGTTTACAAAATAACCTCTATACCCGCGATAGGCAAATCATGCGATGGACTGGAGACAATGCAAACATCTTCATCCAGTTGCCTACCAATTATGTCATTGTCTCTCCATCGTTCTCTTTTCTCTCTGTCTGCGAAACTAGGATATAGAGCGGAGTGGGCTCTGAAGTCAAATAGCCTACACGCAACTACGAAAAGACTGTAAAACAAGTGCATAACACAATTATTACAAAATTGTGAACAGGATAGAACATTATAAATAGTTATTAGCGTTGTAACAAAACTATCGATTTAGTTTCATTTTGATCTCACCCATCAATGCATTGCATTATAAATGTATTTGTAAACAACATTGAAATCTACACAAAAAAAGGTAAAGTTTGAAATCTAGGCTAAATTATGTGTGGAAAATTAAAAGTGTCTGTCCATCAGAGTGCAATCAATGTATTATTGTCGCAATCGGTCCACATCGGTCCACGCATTGTTCACATTTCCTGTAACATTATTATCGGAGAAAGGACAAAGCACCAAGCCAACGGAGCGCTGCAGGCTCGAGACAGTGTATGATATTTATTCGTAACATTGTCTCACCTAGTTTAATGTTGATAGCCTACGCATTGCAACATGTGTAGACATAACCGATAAAGAAGTTTATATTGTTTACAGAATCAATATAACCTACCATATATGCACAATATGCACGACAACAATAGAATCTCAATCTCACCTTTTAATATCCGCTGTTTGTCAAGTATGCATAAAGTAGCCTACAGCAGCAATCCACATTAGGCTTCAGTGTCTGTTTGATAGTTTTTTCTGTCTGTACCTGGTCTCTGTCTCCTCCGAACGAGCATAGACTAGACTGGACTGGCAGCGATTGCGAAATTCTGGCTCCGCATTCCCCGTTGATGTAGGTAGACTATGCTACTTCACGGAGTGGTGACAGCAAAGACCGTTTAGTATGTGGTTACCCAGCTAGCACATTTGGTTCCTTAGAAGTTGTGGGGACGTATGTTTTTGGTCTTACATTGGTTGTGGGAACAAAGCCACATGTTTCCTGACCAGCAAAATTGAATGTTTTTTGAAACTGAATGCTTATAAATGTTCTGAGAACAGAAGTGAAAAATTCACCTGTTCTGGGAACGTTTATTTTTAGGTTACAGGGTGGTTCCTTGGAGGTTTTATTAACGCTTTGAGAACGGAAATTATAGGCTATTTGGAGTTTTTTGTAATAACTTTCATAAAATGGTCACTGAATGTTTAAATAAAACCTAGAATAACACTAGCTTATTTTGAGAACTTTTTTGAACTTCAAGCACAGACACGACACATGGAATTTAATTTCCTTGTAATAATCATGCCAAACGCATATATTTTTTATTGTGACACGGTATCTGTGAGATTCAAACATATAGTCTTCTGTTCTTTAGCCATGTAATTAGTTCACTGCTCCACCAGGATGGAGCTAGCATGCCATGTAATTGTTTTCTATTCAAATTTCAGAGGAAACATGCACTCATTAAGATCAGGTGTGACCAATTAGTGGGCGTGGCCAAAACACTTGAACACACTTAACAAGATAGATGATAGAGAGAGTTTTGTTGATGCTGAGAACAGAATGTATATGTTTTTAAATAACATCCTAAGATTAGGGCGGCAGGTCGCCTAGTGGTTAGAGCGTTGGGCCAGGAACCGAAAGGTTGCTGGTTTGAATTCCTGAGCCGACAAGGTGAAAAATCTGTTGATGTGTCCTTGAGCAAGACACTTTGCTCCAGGGGCTGACCCTGTAGGTAGGCCATCATTGTAAATAAGAATTTGTTCTTAACTGACTTGCCTAGTTAAATACAATTACAAATAAAAACGTTACTATAGTTTTCTTGTGGTTTTATTGAAAGTTTTCTTAACTTTTTCAGAACAGTTTGGGAACATGACTTTAAATAGAACCATGAGGAAACCTGTAGGAAACAATATGCCAAAGTACTGAAATTCCTGTAGGAAACGTTATGCTGAAGTAGCCTACTGAAATTCCCACAGAAGAACGTTGTTTCTTAAAGTTCTCTAAACTATTTGACACCATTCCCAATGTCAAACCAGATGGAAAAAGTTCCTAGACCATTCCAAATTGAAAAATAAATGTAACACATTCTGTTGAAGTAATGAAATACCAATAAAATATTTCAAGTTTCTTAAATGTGCTGAGAATGTTCCAAAGCCAAGCAACTATCCTGCACCATTCCCAAAAAGTTGTGGGAAGGCTGTATACAAAACAATGGAGGCTGGTTGGAGGAGCTATAGGAGGATGGGCTCATTGTAATGGCTGGAATGCAATAAATGGAACATGTGGTTTCCAGTCAAACATGTGGTTTCCATATGCTTGATGTGTTTGATACCCTTTCATTAATTCCATTCCAGCCATTACAATGAGCCCGTCCTCCTATAGCTCCTCCCACCATCTTCCACTGATGCAAAATAACCATAGGACAACCACGTTCTTACCAAGCTCTAAGAAACATATGGTTCTCAGAACGTTATGTGCTAGCTGGGGACAGTGTGCGAATCCAAATGAAGACCTTCCCACCGCACTATTCGCACACTTGATACTGTAGATCGATCAGCCTTCCGACAGATTGATACGCCCTCTAATAGCCAATTACTGATACTCGAACTACTGTATGATCAATACCCGTTATGTTTAGTTCTTAGGTAATGTGAAAAAATTTAATTTTAGTTCGGCACTTCCGATGTGTAGAGAGGGCCACCTTGTGTGACACAAGATAGGTAGTCCTTTGCCTGGCTTTTTATCAATGGTCTTCCCAATTGTCCGTTTCTTGTTTACACTGGATTTCTTTATTCTTGACTTTACTTTTTTATTTTAAAATTATAATACCTGACCATCTAAGTGAGACATAACAATGGTTCAGTCAGAGATTATGACTCTGGTGTCAGTGATATTTCCTGCATATGCATACTTTATATTCCTAGTAGTGAAACACTGTAACACTGGGTTTAGTGGGGGAAATGTTTTTAATTGGGATTCATTATTAATAAAAGCATTATAGCTGTGGGAATGAATACCTGATGTGTCTGGGAAATGAACCAACAAACATCCCTGTGCGATCCACTGCTGAACCCACAACATCAGTCCCCCTGGACTTTCCTGTTCCTATCACTGCAGTGGAAAGCTGTTGTTTGATATATTTGCTTTAAATTATGTAATTTCAGTAATCAATCAAGGCTATGTAATGGCCATCTACCCTGGAGCCTGTAAATAAGTGATGGTGCTGCAGGGGCTAAGCGAGTTTGGGGCACATAATGGAAGATTGGGTGTGTCCCAATGGTATCTTATGCCTTATTTAGTGCATTATTTTGACCAGAGTCCAATGGGCCCTGGTCAAAATGGGTGCACTATAAAGGAAATAGGGTAACATTAGGGATGTGCCACATAAGATTGAGTTAATGAAAATGGATAGGGCTCTGAAATGGTAATGTTGACTTTGTTACTAAAATTGTGTGGCTCCATAGGGGCACCTAGCAGCAGTGGTTCACTAGATTACATAGTTGGCTTGGATAGGGCAAGAGAAGGTGTGTGTGTGTCAGTGGAGGCTCCTCAGAGGAGGGATGGGAGGACCATCCTCCTCAGTGAATAAAAAAAGTTATACTTTTTCAATAAAACTATAATAAATATATTCACGTTACCAAATAATGTATTAAAACACACTGTTTTGTAATGGTCTACAGTAGCCTCAGCAGCACTCTGTAGGGTAGCACCATGGTGTAGCCGAATGACAGCTAGTTTCTGTCCTCCTCTGGGTACATTGACTTGAATACAAAACCTAGGAGGCTCATGGTTCTCACCCCCTTCCACAGACTTACACATTAATTATGACAACTTCTGGAGGACGTCCTCCAACCTATCAGAGCTCTTGCAGCATCAACTGACATGTTGTCCACCCAATCAAAGTATCAGAGAATGAAACTAGTACTGAAGCGCTGTGCATAACATGTGGTGAGTAGTTGACTGAAGAGAGAGAAAGACGATAGTTGAACAGTTTTGAACAAATACATTTCTTCCTAAATGACAGAGAAGCAAGAGAGAGATAGCTATATTTGGTTGTATTTTATTTTTACTTTCCCTTTTCCTTAGCTAGCGAATTCAGTTTGCTAGTTTAGCCTACTCAAACAGAGAAGGATGCTATGTTAGCTAGCTGGCTATGGCTATCCAACACTCAAACTGTATAGGTAACCTTTTGGTAACTGCTAAACTGCATTTTGACTGTACACTGTACTGCAGTCATCCAATATGCTGAAATAGAAAGACCATGCTTATGAAAAAAAGAATCACCCTCCCTCATATTAAGCGGCACTGACCGCCACTGTGTGTGTGTGTGTTTCATGAATGCCTTTTGTGAAATAACACTAGCACTTTACTTTTTTCCCCTTTACTAGCTCTGATTTTGCTGACAGCACCTTTATTGAAGAAAAATGTACTTACTATATCAAGGTTTCCATCCAATTGGTGCCAGATTTTAATGTGAATATTCTAAAATATGCATTAAGAAAATGTGTGTGGTGTATTTCCACCAAACAAACTTGTTGTGGATAAAAATCATGACGTAGTGGACATAAAATTATCTTTTCCAAATAGGTTTTCATGTACTGAATAAAAATCTAGTTTTCAATCTTGTTTGTCACAAAAACTGTTGCATTAAATAGCAAATGTGCCTACTCTGGTCTTGGCACTCGTGCTCTAACCAAACGGCTCACAGATACAGTGCGGGTATACTGTGCGGGTAGGCTAGTCTACAAGATTATTGTGGATAAAACCGAGAATATTTTTTTATCTTTTACACTCATTGCGCTACTGAGATTCGTGGCAGACAGCTATATACATCAACTTAATTTTCTCCGCAAATAACCAAAAGTGCTGAAGCCATTTTTTATTCCAATCTCTCTTCCTTTGTCTCACACGTCTGTACCATTTAATAAAACAACAACGATGAGATGCAAGAAACCACAAATGTGTTCAGTTTCGTCCCCACAACCCCATCCTCGGATGAATCCGAAATGGCACCCTATTCCCTGTATATTGCATTTTGGGCCCTGGTCCCCACTACATAGGGAATAGGGTGCCATTTAGGACGCAACACTCCTCATACACCCGCATATAGCTCTAGCTGTGCCTATGGTAATGAATTAAAACAACCACATGCACTGTGACATTCCAGTCAGCTAGTCTGACATGCCAGTCTCCAGCCCAGTCCAACACTGTGACAATTATCTAGCCATCGCAGTCTTTAATGGCATTCCGATGATACTCTTTCTTTTTCTTTCTTTCTCTTTCTTTCTTTCTTTCTTTCTTTCTTTCTTTCTTTCTTTCTTTCTTTCTTTCTTTCTTTCTTTCTTTCTTTCTTTCTTTCTTTCTTTCTTTCTTTGTTTTGCCCTCAGAACAGTCTCAATTCGTTGGGGGCTTGGACTCGAAAGCATTCAACAGGGATACTGGCCGTTGTTGACTCCAATGCTCCCCACAGTTGTGTCATGTAGGTTGGATGTCCTTTGGGTGGTGGACCATTCTTGATACACACAGGAAACTGTTGAGCGTGAAAAGCTCTGCAGCGTTGCAGTTCTTGACACACTCAAATCTGTGCTCCTGGCACCTACATACCCCGTTCAAAGGCACTTAAATCTTTTGTCTTTCCCATTAATCAGTCCTCCAGCAGGGACCCTCTCAACTCATTTAATACATTACTGAAACACATACTCCATCAGTGTAGGAGTTGAACCAAGGTTCAGCAAGGATAAAATGTTTCGAAACATTTTGAAACGGAGAGGTACTTCTACCTGAACTTCACAATTAAGAACACAGATATTAATTTCTGTACCCTATTGAACACGACCCTGGTTAAATCTCTGGGTGGTGGACATGTTGTAAGAGTGGGTAGGGACAGATTGGTATTAGGTCTGTTATCGTATTTTGTCTTTAAGTTGGTAATTGTTCATGTTGACTATGAGCATAATATCTGGATATTCAGTCAGGCTTATGATTTGAAGCAACTCATGTGGATGAGAGATGAGGACACTGATTGACAAATTACATAACTTTTTAATTACACTGTTACATACGGACATTACATCTTGACATATACTCTTACCAGTGAAAGATGGGGAGAGAGAGAGATGGAGAGAGTGAGAGAGAGAGAGAGAGAGAGAGAGAGAGACAGACAGACAGACAGACAGACAGACAGACAGACAGACAGACAGACAGACAGACAGACAGACAGACAGACAGACAGACAGACAGACAGACAAAGAGATGGAGAGAGAGACTGACAGAGATGGAAAGAGAGAGAGGAAAACAACTATAAAATTGTTCCCTGTGGAACCCACTGAAGTAGGCTACACATCACTTGAGGATGCGGGTTGGCTGGTTGTCAGTACGCATCATCCAGACAGTACAGCTACAGAACAATAGGCAATTAGAAAGCTCTTGTGGAACACAGACAGACAGACAGACAGACAGACAGACAGACAGACAGACAGACAGACAGACAGACAGACAGACAGACAGACCCACCGACCGACCGACCTCTCTGACTATTTATAGGGGAGTCACAGAGTTTTAAGATTCAAACTGTAGGATTCGGTTAAAAGACTCCTTCAAATTGGTCTCCCTCATCCTTTATCAGTCAGTGCAACAGTGTAGTTGTGATGGTGGCTGTCACTACTGGTTTTTAGAAAATTCTTATTTCCTCCCATTACATATTTGGGTTTGTCCCATTGGCAGCCAAATGGCATGAGTCTGTGGTCTTGATTTGCAACAATGGATTTTCTGTAGACAGGCTTGGCCCTGGCCCGAGTGACACAATGCACACTGACAGACGTCTGCTCCAGTCAAAGAGACGTTCGGACTGACTGATCTTTGTCAGTTCAGAACACACACACACACACACACACACACAGCTCACATCAACACCATCATTCGAGACACCCTGGACCCACTCCAACTTGCGTACCGCCCCAACAGATCCACAGATGACACAATCTCTATTGCACTCCACACTGCCCTCTCCCACCTGGACAAGAGGAACACCTATGTGAGAATGCTGTTCACTGACTATAGCTCAGCGTTCAACACTATAGTGCCCTCCAAGCTCATCAAACAGCTCTGGACCCTGGGACTGAACACCTCCCTCTGCAACTGGATCCTAGACTTCCTGACGGGCCGCCCCCAGGTGGTGAGGGTAGGTGACAACACATCAGCCACGCTAACCCTCAACACAGGGGCCTCTCATGGGTGCATGCTTATTCCCCTCCTGTACTCCCTGTTCACCCACAACTACGTGGCCACGCACGACTCCAACACCATCATTAAGTTTGCTGACGACACACTGTTTGCTGTTCACCGATGACGATGAGACAGCCTATAGGGAGGAGGTCAGTGACCTGGCAGTGTGGTGCCTGAGAATACGGCCCAGTACATCACTGCGGCCAACCTCCTTCCGGGGACTCTATACAAGGCGGTGTAAGAGGAAGGCTCTAAAAATTGTCAAAGACTCCAGCCACCCAAGTCATAAACTGTTCTCTCTAATACCGTATTACCCCCAAGCCAAGCCATAAGATTTCTAAATCATTAATTAAATAGCTACCCAGACTATCTGCATTGACCCTGTTGCCTAGTCACTTTATCCATACCTATATGTACAGTACCAATCAAAAGTTTGGACACACCTACTCGTTCAAGGGTTTTTCTTTATATTTACTACATTGTAGAATAATAGTGAAGACATCAAAACTATTAAGTAACACATATGGAATGATGTAGTAACCAAAAAAGTGTTGAAATATATTTTATGTTTGAGATTCTTCAAAGTAGCCACCCTTTGCCTTGATGACAGCTTTGCACACTCTTGGCATTCTCTCAACCAGCTTCATGAGGTAGTTACCTGGAAGGCATTTCAATTAACAAGTGTGCCTTGTTAAAAGTTAATTTGTGGAACTTCTTTCCTTCCTAATGCGTTCAGTTCACAGAGTTCAAGTTACAGACACATCTCAACATCAACTGTTCAGAGGAGGCTGCGTGAATCAAGCCTTCATGGTCGAATTACTGCAAAGAAACCACTACTAAAGGACACCAACAAGAAGACAACTTGCTTGGGCCAAGAGACACGAGCAATGGACATTAGACCGGTGGAAATTAGTCCTTTGGTCTGATGAGTCCAAATTTTAGATTTTTGGTTCCAACCGCCGTGCCTTTGTAAGACGCAGAGTAGGTGAAGGGATGATCTCCTCATGTATGGTTCCCACCGTGAAGCATGGAGGAGGAGGTTTGATGGTGTTGGGGTGCCTTTAACCAGCATGGCTACAAAATCATTCTGCAGCAATATGCCATGCCATCTGGTTTGCGCTATGGGACTATCATTTGTTTTTCAACAGGACAAATACCCAACACACCTCCAGGCTGTGTAAGGGCTATTTGACCAAGAAGGAGCGTGATGGAGTGCTGCATTAGATGACTTGGCCTCAACAATCACCCGACCTCAACCCAATTGAGATGGTTTGGGATGAGTTGAAGACTGTTGGAAAAGCATTCCTCATGAAGCTGGTTGAGAGAGAATGCCAAAAGTGTGCAAAGTTGTCATCAAGGCAAAGGGTGGCAAATTTGAAGAATCTAAAATATATTTTGATTTATTTAACACTTGTTTGGTTACTACATGATTCCATGTGTTATTTTGTTTTTGTTATTTTTGTCTTCACTATTATTTCACAATGTAGAAAATAGTAAAAATAAGGAAGACGTGTCCAAACTTCTGACTGATACTGTACATACCATATCTACCTCAATTACCAAGTTATCATTACTCATTGTGTTTTAATTTATGGTATTATTATTTTTCTATTGTTTCTCTATTTTTCTCTCTGCATCTTTGGGAAGGGCCCGTAAGTACGCATTTCACTGTTAGTCTTCACCTGTTTGTTTATGAAGCATGAGGCAAATAAAAGTTGATTGCATTTGATTGAATTTGACACACACACACATAAACAATTAAAATGTATAGCAGATCCGCTGACTCCTCACTAAATCTTTACCACAGTCTTCTTTTCATCTACGCCCCAAATGGCACCCTTTTCCCTACATAGTGCACTACTTTTGATCAGACCCCTGTGGGCCCTAGTTGTGCACTTTGTAGGGAGTATAGTGCCATTTGGCAGGCATCCTTCTTCTCACCTCAATATCCGCCCCCTCCCTCCTCTGTTTGGGTCTCCCCATTCCCTCTCTCAATTGAATCCCAGTCCAATCTCCCCAGATGAGGTAGAGATAAGATCCAAGGTGACCCTGCTCTGAATCATCCTGCTGGCACGGCTGTATCATTGGAGACACATTGTGACATGGGGTGCGCCCCATATGGCACACTAATCCCCACAATGTGCACTACGTTTGACCAGAGTCCTATAGGCCTTGGTCAAAAGAAGTGCACTATATAGGGAATAGGGAGCCATTGGGACTCAGGCATGGAGATTGGGTTTATCCCAGGTAAAAAGTCCCAGCTCACCCCTGAGAGGTGGTCCAACGGAGCTCTGCTCTCAAATGGATGTTTGTCAATTAGAGGTAATCGTGTTAAGGCAGGATCCTTCCCTCGGTTACAGATCTATACGGAGAGCCTCAATCAGGTTATAGGACGGACCTGATGTACTTAGCTACACTGTAAAGGGGTTACTGTCACGGACATCATGGATATCATGGACCAAGGCGCAGCGTAGGTTAAGTTCAACATCTTTAATACTTGACGTGAACAGAGAAGCAAAACAACAAAGGTAACTCTAACACAAGCAACACACAAATAATGCTCCGCAACATGGTGGCAAGGACTCAAACTTACATAGGCTCCCCAATTAGAGACAACTCATGGCAGCTGTCTCTAATTGGGGACGGAACACAAACATCACCATAGAGTCTTGTAGACTACTTTCCAGAAACTAAACCTGTCAGTCCCTAGAGATGCATATGGGCATCTCAAAACCTAACCCTGACAGTTACCATGAATTTGACATTAATTTACAGGCAGCTCATGGCAAGTATAATTCTTAATGTGATATTACAGGACACCTGTACTGTAATATAAATATGGTATCAAAGCAAGTACTGGGTAATGACACACAGTACAATACCTATAGTGTAAAAAAGTAAATGCTACTGTGATCGGAATGAATGAATGGATGAATTAATTAAAATCATTGAGGGGAAGAATTTGTATTTCAGATTGTACTGTAATTACAAAGGATTGGTGCAAGCAGATTTGCTGCTAGGTAAAGTGTTTACACATTACAGCATATTAACTAATATTTGGTGTTTGATATCACTTGCACTTCTAGAGGCCTTAACAAAGGCTTCCAAACCGGCAGTGACTACAGGGCAAAACAGACCAAATGGACATGGAAAAATGCTCAACCAAGGTTTAAGATTAGCTGCCACTGCAATCTGTATAATCTGTCCCTTATACATTTTTAAATTGATAAGGCACAATACTGTATTCTGTGGGGTAGCATTCGAAATACAGCAATTTTCCCACATTGCACCATCATTTAATTTATGCTGCAGTAACACGTTTCCGAGTTTTTTTACTGTAGATACTACATTTTCCTTCACAGTGTAGCTATATGGATAAGTGTACCAAATGGCACTGTACTCCCTTTATAGTGCACTACTTTTGACCACGGCCCATAGGTCTCTGGCCAAAAGTAGTGCACTAAACTGTATAGGGAATACAGACAAAGTCCATAGCCTCTGTAGACAGAGAAGATGTACGTACCTATACCATGGGTCTGACACTGCTGGAGAGGTCAACCTCTGTATCATTAGGGAAGACAGACGCCCGTTCAGTTGTCAAATCAAATTCAATTAAATGTTATTGGTCGCATACACATTTTTAGCAGATGTTATTGAGGGTGTAGTGACAGTGCATTAGTATCTAACAACACACAACAATACACACAAATCTAAAAGTAAAATAATGGAATTAAGAAATATAGGACGAGCAATGTGGGAGTGGCATTGACTAAAATACAGTAGATTAGAATACAGTATATACATATGAGATGAGTAAAGCAGTATGTAAACATTATTAAAGTGGCCAGTGATTCCATGTCTATGTACATGGGGCAGCAGCTTCTAAGTTGCAGGGTTGAGTAACCGGGTGGTAGCCGGCTAGTGATGGCTATTTAACAGTCTGATGGCCTTGAGATAGAAGCTATTTTTCAGTTTTTTTTTTAACTTAAATTCAGAATGGCATTATTACATTATCAACTGATTGTAGTTCTTCACTACAGTTCCTACACCCTACAGAGGAGGCTCCTATAGAGCTATTTCAGACGTGCTTTAATGAGCTTTAATACAGTTCCTAACACACCTTGGAGTGTCATTGGGTGTAGGGCATGCTGCCTTTCAGAGCCCCAAGTTGCATCCCAAATGGCACGCTATTCCCTATATAGCCCTATGGGCTCTGGTCAAAAGTAGTACATTCTATAGGGAATAGGGTGGCATTTGGGACACAGCCTCATCCAGCCAAATTGAGGGGTTAATAAAGTTCATTATGAAGTGTTCCCTGAGGGGAGTCTCCTAAAATGTAAATCAACCAGCTTCTGTCCCATTCCACTGAACAGTATCTCACTCTGTGGACACAGACTTCCTCCTCATACTGTACCTCCCTTTCCCTTCCCCCTCTCTCTCACCCTCCATCTCCACCCCTTCTCTCTGTCTCTCGCTCTTTCTCTCTCTGGGCTCAACCATCTTAACTAATTCCGTCTGCTCAGGCTGGATCTAAACCTAGTCCTTAACCTTAACCCCAAACTCCTAAACCTAACTCTAACGCCTAACCCTAATTCTAACCTAAACCTAACCACTAAGCCTAAAATAGTATTTTTCTTTGTGGGGACAGGCGAAATGTCCCCACTTGTGAGGACTTCTGGTTAGTAAAAACACACACACCACCACCAGCTCCTTACATTAGCCTATCTATTACCATTATGGGCAATCCACAACAACGATGTTGTGTTTCTGTGCAAATCACATTCTGGTACTGTAAATCTGGTTCAGATTTCTAGCAATTTATAGGGGAACAAGGCAGTTTTTATACCTTTTGAAGCTCCTCAGTTACATGTGTTTGTAATCTCACTCTCCCTGAATTTGGTCATCATTGACATTCGCCCCCTGCTGTGTTTGTTTGGGTAAATAGCCCTTTGCCCTGCCTCCCAAATGGCACCCTACTCCCTAATAGTGCACTACTTTAGACAAGAGCTCATAGCAGAGCCCTGTGGGTCCTGGTCAAAAGAAGTGCACTGACGTATCTGCGGAATAGGGCGCCATTTGGAAGGCACTCCTAACCATTGGCTGAGCTCAGGCTGGAAAACCTCAGCTAGGCTGACTACCTCTGGGTGAGGTGTGTGTGTGTGTGCACGTTTGTGATTACCTACGGGTGGGGGGAAAGCTGATCCTACAGCAGCGCTGAGCAGAGCCAGAGGCAGAGCAGAAAAAAAACAACCAACCCGTTCAAGCAAACTTTGCTTTCATTTTCACTAAAAAGGAAATGTATGTTTCTAACCAACAGGAAAATATGTTATCACTACACAGTACATGATTTGTTTGGCTGATTTCCCTGAGAAACCTAGAATGCTCCTGTATACAGTGGGGAGAACAAGTATTTGATACACTGCCGATTTTGCAGGTTTTCCCACTTACAAAGCATGTAGAAGTCTGTAATTTTTATCATAGGTACACTTCAACTGTGAGTGACGGAATCTAAAACAAAAATCCAGAAAATCACATTGTATGATTTTTAAGTACTTAATTTGGATTTTATTGCATGACATAAGTATTTGATCACCTACCAACCAGTAAGAATTCCAGCTCTCACAGACCTGTTAGTTTTTCTTTAAGAAGCCCTCCTGTTCTCCTGTAGTAACTGCACCTGTTTGAACTCGTTACCTGTATAAAAGACACCTGTCCACACACTCAATCAAACAGACTCCAACCTCTCCACAATGGCCAAGACCAGAGAGCTGTGTAAGGACATCAGGGATAAAATTGTAGACCTGCACAAGGCTGGGATGGGCTACAGGACAATAGGCAAGCAGCTTGGTGAGAAGGCAACAACTGTTGGCGCAATTATTAGAAAATGGAAGAAGTTCAAGATGACGGTCAATCTCCCTTTTAGATTCCGTCTCTCACAGTTGAAGTGTACCTATGATAAAAATTACAGACCTCTACATGCTTTGTAAGTAGGAAAACCTGCAAAATCGGCAGTGTATCAAATACTTGTTCTCCCCACTGTACATCCAGGAGGGAGTATACAGATGTATACAGTATTCTGTATGTATCAATGTCTCCTTCTGAAGGTAGGCAATACAGTTTTATGAAATCCCTTTAAAAACCCAGCAGGACCTTGTTCCCAGTTTCGATGTAACTTAAAGCCTTATAATGATCGTTATAGATATGTCGGTATTTACCGGCCAACTGGGTGTTTCCCAAACAAGCACGTAAAGATAGCGTTCGCTAAGTGCATCGTTAGACCATGTGTCGATACTGATAGAATCGAAGGAAAAGCATCGCTGCTCTCAGATCAGGTTTCTGCCTTCAAATCTTACCATAGCATTATAATTAAATATTGAGGTGGCTTATTCTAATTTTATACGCTGTAATAATGCACTGAATCAAGATTTGTAGCCTAGAATTAGCTAAATAGATTTCAATTGAATGAAAATAAACATGTATTTCAATGTGATATATAGCCTTGTTCTAAAATGTATTAAATATTTGTTTTCCCTCAGCAAGACACACAATACCCAATAATGACAAAGTGAAAACATGTTTTTAGAAATGTTTGCAAATGTATAAAAAACATCAAAAAGGAAATATGACATTTACATAAGTATTCAGACCTTGGTTTTTGCTCTAACATGCTCTGTCAACTGTGGGACCTTATATAGACAGGTGTATGCCTTTCCAAATAATTTCCAATCAGTGTCATTTATGACAGGTGGACTCCAATCAAATTGTAGAAACATCTCAAGGATGATCAATGGAAACAGAATGTACCTGAGCTCACTTTCGAGTCTCATAGCAAAGGATCTGAATACATATATGTAAATAAGGTATTTCTGTTTTTTTATTTCAATACATTTGGAAACATTTCTAAACACCTGTTTTCACTTTGCCATTATGGGGTATTGTGTGTAGATTGATGAGGAAAAAATGTATTTATATTTTGCAGTCATCTCAGTTTTCAGTTGAAGCATCGTTTTTTTGTTTGCTTGTTTGTAACAATTTAAAAGACATTGGTAACTTTGTATTTGTAGTCGACTTCTTTGTGAAGTTTTCGAGTCACAGAGATACAGATAAACCTCTTGATTCTGTGTTTAGTGGAGATCTTCTGTATTTAAAGTGACGTGGAAGGGCAAAAAAGCAGGCCGTTGGTAAATCACAAGCTTTTTCAAGTGCAACTTTAGTAACAATGGTTTTGGGAAAAAGCTTGGCTAGTAAGATGGTTGTAACCATTTCTTAATGCTACAAAGGCTCTGGGCAATATTTCTCTCCCTCTCTCTCTCTGTATCTCCCTCTCTCCATTAGTGACCAATCCTGACTGAGTTGTAAGTCTGCAGGTCTGAGAGGGACAGAGGGACACTTCACATAAACATGGGTCATTTGTCAAACGAAAGCCATTAAAGAGCAAAAGCCCCAAGACAGAACAACCGCCAAACGAGGGAAGGAAGGACTGATCTATCTGCTCTGCAATCACCTCAGCAGTAGAAATGCTGAGCCTGCAGCTATACAGAGTAGGCATCCCAAATGGCACCCTATTCTCCCATATAGTGCACTACATTTGATATGGCTCTGGTCAAAAGCATTACACTAGGTATGGAATAGGGTGCCATTTGGGACATAGACAGAACCCCTCCCCTACCCCCATTGAGGACTGTACAGCCATGGCCTGGTTCCCTACTCAGTGAACAAGTGGGCATGGTGAAGTTCATGTCATCTGGCTCCCTGAGGGCTGCTTTGCCATTACAGTACATGATGGTCCAGGCCCTACTACATGATCTTCTATTTCACAGCCCACAGGTTCAAGATTTTGTCAGATGCGGCCATTTTAGTGTTATATCATAGAGCTAGTCTAGTGGGGTGGGAAGATTTAACTTTTAACAATGAAGCACTTATATCAACGTCCACTTTCCTCCAAGAGCTGCTGAGTTGCCTCTTCACTACTAGACTAGTAGGGAAACTGTATGGATAGATGATCTCCTATCTTTTCAGATACATTGTTGTTGTTGTTATTCTGGTCAAGGCGCTCTCTCTCCCTAGTCTAGGACATCTGAGAGGGGTTGTAGGTCGGGAATCTTCAGCAAAGTGTGCGTCTGATAGCCTGAATCATCCCATGTGAAAGACTTACAATCTGTAAGTCCCAAATGAAACCCTATTCCCTATATAGTGCACTACCTTTGACAAGGGTCCGTAACTCTGGTCAAAAGTAGTTCACTATATAGGGAGTAGAGTGCCATTTGGGACACATCCACTTACACCCTTGACATTCGAAAGAGGGCACTCATCCATGTTTTGAAAATGAAAATGTGCTGAAAATTGAGATTGAACCTGTGAAGACCTTGATGTTTTCCTGAGGGATAGTCTGCAAACTAAAGCTACAGGATGGTAACATTGGTGACATTCAAGTGAAATTTAAATCAACATGAAAAATCGAACCCATTTCCCTCATACACACTTTCCCATTAACTATGAATTTTGAATTGGACAGACAATGAAGCACTCAGGACTCAGGGGTGCAATTGTCAACGCTGCAATCCTCACTTCATCATCTCTGACGCACGCACACACGCACGCACACACACACACACACAAACACACACACACACACAGAAGAAGAAGGCCCCAACCAACAGCATGACAGAATCACTCTAAATATTTAAGGAGCAAGGATAGATGTTCTTAAACCCCCTTTTGGGTTTTACATGCACCACCGCACACCACACACACACCTGCGTCAACACAGGCTGTGTCCCAAATGGTGTCCTATTCCCTATTTAGTGCACTGCTTTGGACCAGGGCCCATGGGGCAATATATGGGGAATAGGATGCCATTTGGGACGTAGCTTGTATCCTCCACATCAGACCAGGGTAGGAATGAGTAAATGTGCATCTATGGATAGGGAAACAGGGTACTCTTCCAAGGA
Source organism: Thymallus thymallus (assembly GCA_023634145.1). Lineage (NCBI taxonomy): Eukaryota > Metazoa > Chordata > Actinopteri > Salmoniformes > Salmonidae > Thymallus > Thymallus thymallus. The sequence goes on from CM042418.1 coordinate 11,240,238, forward strand.
AGTTTGGGACAGAGTAGTGACAGCAGAACGTACAATTTTTCACTCCCACATTTTAGTGTCTATTGTGACTGTAGGATATGTCTTGAAAGTTTGAGGTACCGAACTGTTGCACCCTCTACAACTACTGTGATTATTATTTGACCCTGCTGGTCATCTATGAACGTTTGATCTTGAAGAACGATCTGGCCTTAATGGCCATGTACACTTAGCTGTTAGCTGTTTTTTGGTTCCCTGCTTTGTGAAATCATGTGTGAAAGGAATACCTAGTCAGTTGCACAACTGAATGCATTCAACCAAAATGTGTCTTTCGCATTTAACCCAACCCCTCTGAATCAGAGAGGTGCGGGGGACTGCCTTAATCGACGTCAACGGCACATGGGGAGCCATTGTTGTTGGGGGTTAACTGACTTGCTCAAGTTTAAAACAGCAGATTTTTCTCACCTTGCCAGCCTCAGGATTCAAACCAGCAAACATTCAGTTACTGGCCCAATGCTCTTAATCGCTAGGCTACCTGTGGCATGCATGCAGACAGTGATGTGTCCCAAACGGCACGGTATTTCCTATGTAGTGCACCTCTTTTGAGCCCTACTGCCTCAAAAGTAGTGCACTATATAGGGGATAGGCAAAATTGTACTTCTGTTATATAACCGGGAGCATCAGACAGACAGCCTAATCATTTCTAGTGCCTCATTCTTGAGAGCCAAACTGTTGAGTTATACAACCAATCCCTGAGTAGTGTGCTTTACCTCCATGTCTCCATAAAAACACGGGACGTCACATTCACTCGTTCAGCTCCCTGGTTTACTCCAGACCTGAGAAACATGAAATCCACTGAACGCATCCTGGAGCGGTGTCTCAGAAACAATCCACAAAATGGCCTTTCAGGAGCACCAAAGGGCCTATTCCAAGACCCAGAAAGATGCATGGTCGACGTTTTACTAAAACCTACATAAAAATCCTGGAAACTCAAAACACCTGTTATCCACCATAAACCTTGTTTTGAAACCCCAGTCCCCCATCGAGAGAACGGAATAGCAGTGTAACAGCTTCATTAACTTTTTTCAAATAAACAACATCAGATCTCTCATCTCCAGCTCTATTACTCTGTCTCCTCCCACCCTCTTCCATCCACAACCCCTACATCAACCTCTCTCCTGCATCCTTAAACATTTGCATTTTTACATTTTAGTCATTTAGCAGACACTCTTATCCAGAGCAATTTACAATTAGTTAGTGCATACATGTTCATACATTTTTGGTAATTGTCCCCTGTGGGAATCGAACCCACAACCTAGGCCTTGCAAGAATCATGATCTACCTACTGAGCTACAGGGGACGTAGCCCAGGAAGCCCACAATGAAAACCTCCTCCTGTACCTTGGATACTATTCCAACAGCCCTGCTCAAATCATGCGCCCCAAGACCCTCTGATGCATGCGCCCATCTGATCACCTGCCTTCAGGAGATAAGGGCCTGGATGAAGCAAATTTCCTTAAACTGAACAGCAGCAAAACTGAGGCCCTACTTGTTTGCAACCCCCACTAGGTCCAGCACTGACCAACAATACACCTCACCATTGCAGTACAGAACATCCGTCTCTCTCTCTCAGATCCAATCTGGGTGTAAAGCTTGATTCCTCCCTAACCTTTGACAGCCACATCAAACAACTGTGTAAAGTGTAGTTCTATCACCTCAAGAACATTACCAAAACACCGTCACCCACCCTGGCATCTCTGCACTGGCTTTCCGTCTCATTCCAGATTTAATTCAAAACCCTCCTGCTGACTTTCCAGTGTATTTATGGAAATGCCCCTCCTTATCTCAAAGAACTGTTCTCCCTCCATAACCCCACCCACAACCTCAGGTCATGCGATAGCCTGCACCTCCACGCCCCCAGGACCAAGCTCCTTGGAGGATCGGGCTTTCAGCTTGACTGCCCCCAGCCTCTGGAATGCCCTCCTGGACCGCCTGAAAGGACCACAGAGTCTGGGCTCCTTTAAAATGGGCCTGAAGACCTTTCTCTTTAGGAAGGCTTTCTGTTGATACCTGTGTCCTTTTCCTTTGCAGCGTCAGCTGTGTTCTTTGTGTCAGTTGCCCTGTTTAGTTGTGTAAAAAAAAAAAAACCATATGTTTTACATTTTTATTTAATGCACTTTCAGATTTGCTTTACAAATGTAACTATTATTTTTACTGAGAGGAAGACTCCGTAGAGACCGATGAAGAGAAAAGAGACATCTGTGAGTCTTGAGAGAAAAAATGAGCAGTTCGCAAATTGGATTCACTCACTCGTGCTTTCCAATTCCCACTTATGCATCCAGGCCCTTGAGTGTCCCCATCAACAAGAAACCAAATGCAAGCTCCGCACCAAGCACTGTAGTCAAGTGTTTATTTATTGTACACAAGCATATTTAATAAATAATGAGTATATATATTGTGAGCATTAAAGGGGCAATCTGGAATTGGTACATCCATTTTTTGACTTTGAAATTAATGATTTATAGCCATTGATTCTTGAAGAATATAATTTTGAAATGCTACATTTTTTATTTTTTTATTTTTGTACCTTTATATAACTGGGCAAGTCAGTTAAGAACAAATTCTTATTTACAATGACGGCCTACCAAAAGGCAAAAGACCTCCTGCGGGGACAGGGGCTGGGATTAAAAATAAATAAAATATAAATATAGGACCAAAAATGAACTTAGTTCAACTGTCCTTCCACATCAGAACCCACATTTTAAGATTGTGTTACTCCATTGTTTGTAGACAATTCAACTGTAAACAAATTCTGTATACAGTTAAAGTCGGAAGTTTATATACACTTAGGTTGAAGTCATTCAAACAAATTTTTCAGCCACTCCACAGATTTCATGTTTCATATTGTTTTGGCAAGTCGGTTAGGACATCTACAAGTAATTCTTCCAACAATTGTTTACAGACAGATTATTTCACTTATAACTCACTACATCACAATTCCAGTGGGTCAGAAGTTTACATACACTAAGTTGACTGTGCCTTTAAACAGCTTGAAAAATTCCAGAAAATGATGTCATGGCTTTAGAGGCTTCTGATAATTTGAGTCAATTGGATGTGTACCTGTGGATGTATTTCAAGGCCTACCTTCAAACTCAGTGCCTCTTTGCTCGACATCATGGGAAAATCAAAATCAATCAGCCAAGACCTCAGAAAAAAAATTGCAGACGTCCACAAGTCTGGTTCATCCTTGGGAGCAATTTCCAAATGCCTGAAGGTACCACGTTCATCTGTACAAACAATAGTACGCAAGTATAAACACCATGGGACCACGCAGCCGTCATACATCATTTAAGGGAGGCAAGTAGCCTAGTGGTTAGAGTGTTCGGCCCGTAACTGAAAGGTTGCTGGATTGAATCCCCGAGCAGACAAGGTACAAATCTGTCGTTCTGCCTCTGAACAAGGCAGTTAACCCACTGTTCCTAGGCCGTCATTGTAAATAAGAATTTGTTCTTAACTGACTTGCCTAATAAAATAAAGGTAAAACAAAAATACTGCTCAGGAAGGAGACATGTTCTGTCTCCTAGAGATGAATGTACTTTGGTGTGAAAAGTGCAAATCAATCCCAGAACAACAGCAAAGGACATTGTGAAGATGCTGGAGGAAACAGGTACAAAAGTATCTATATCCACAGTAAAACAAGTCCTATATTGACATAACCTGAAAGGCTGCTCAGCAAGGAAGAAGCTACTGCTGCCAGACAAAGATCAAACTTTTTGGAGAAATGTCCTCTGGTCTGATGAAACATAAATAGAACTGTTTGGCTATAATGACCATCATTATGTTTGGAGGATAAAGGGGGAGGCTTGCAAGCCAAAGAACAAAATCCCAACCGTGAAGCACAGGGGGTGGCAGCATCATGTTGTGGGGTTGCTTTGCTGCAGGAGGGACTGGTGCACTTCACAAAATAGATGGCATCATGAGGAAGGAAAATTATGTGGATATATTGAAGCAACAGCTCAAGACATCAGTCTGGAAGTTAAAGCTTGGTCGCAAATTGGTCTTCCAAATGGACAATGACCCCAAGCATACTTCCAAAGTTGTGGCAAAATGGCTTAAGGACAACAAAGTCAAGGTATTGGAGTGGCTATCACAAAGCCCTGACCTCAATCCTATAGAAAATGTGTAGGTAGAACTGAAAAAGCGTGTGTGAGCATGGAGGCCTACAAACCTGACTCAGTTACACCAGTTCTGTCAGGAGGAATGGGCCAAAATTCACCCAACTTATTGTTGGGTGAAGGCTACCCGAAACATTTGACCAAATTTAAACAATTTAAAGGCAATGCGACCAAATACTAATTGAGTGTATGTAAACTTCTGGCCCACTAGGAATGTGATGAAAGAAGTAAAAGCTTAAATAAATCATTCTCTCTACTATTATTCTGACATTTCACATTCTTAAAATAAAGTGGTGATCCTAACTGACTAAGACAGGGAATTTTTACTAGGATTAAATGTCAGGAATTGTGAAAAACTGAGTTTAAATGTATTTGGCTAAGGTGTATGTAAACTTCCGACTTCAACTGTAGCTTCAACACATGGTTAAAACTATAATTTTGATCTCATGGATTGTCAGTTTTCACATCCATAGATCAGTCTATGAATTGGAGAGTGGTTACATTTCTCAAGCCCCATCCCTCAGCTGTTTACCAAAACAACTGGTGGGGTGTTCACCTTGTTGTTTTTCAAATCCTGGTTTGCCTTTTTAAGAGTTAATTTATAAATATGTAGGAGATAAAAAAATAAATGTGCATTCACTTCACTTATTGAATGTGGTCTTGTGAAAATCAGCATCTTGTGTCTTTTCTGTTGATTCCTATGGAGGAAAACATAAATGTTTCAATTGAACAAAAGCGTAGAACAGTTTTTGATACAAACTCTGCTGACCTCTCTGCTGTCTGATGCTGACCATTGTTTGGTTAACTGAGGAATGAGGTGGGGAAAAGTAGTCTACATAATTCATTTATTTTTGTCATGTTGGAAAGACAGACCTCAGACTGGGGGCAAAGATTCACCTTCCAACAGGACAAAACCCCTAAGCACACAGCCAAGACAATGCAGGAATGGCTTCGGGAAAAGTCTCTGAATGTCCTTCAGGGGCTCAGCCAGAGCCTGGACTTGAACCAGATTGAACATGTCTGGAGAGACCTGAAAGTAGCTGTACAGCAACGCTCCCTATCCAACCTGACAGAGCTTAAGAGGATCTGCAGAGAAGAATGTGATTAACTCCACAAATACAGGTGTGCCAAACTTGTAGCATTATACCCAAGAATACTACAGGCTGTAATCACTGTCAAAGGTGTTTCAACAAAGTACTGAGTAAAGGGTCTGAATACTTACAGTATGTAAATGTCACTTAAACTGTGATCCGCCATCTCTTTATTTTCACCACCCATTGGTGTCGGAGTGCGGGGTCTTTCGGGAAACGGTGAAAGTTAATTCTCGGCATTACTCCCTTTGTAGGAGTTTCATCCAGGTACACAGCAGTATGACATGTTTGATTGTGTTGCCTAGGTTCCAGTCTCTGTTTCCAACCCTAACCCTAACCTTCGTAGTTGTTGTTCATGAAGAGACACAGTGCTCCCCCTTTTGACTTGCCCGAGGCCGCCTTCGTCTGATCATGCCACTGCATGGAGAAACCACAGAGTCCTACGTACATTGAGTCATCCAGCCACGTCTCTGCAAGGCATATAATTTAGCATTTTTTCAAGACTCTCTGATGGGAGACTCTCAAACAAAGCTCATTCATCTTATTCTCTAGTGACTGGACATTTGCCAATAGAACGAAGGGGAGTGCCAGCCGATATTCTCTTTATCTCAATCTCACCAGGATGCCGGCACGTCTCCTTTTCTACGCCTGCTGTGTTTTAGTAGCCAATGAAAAAGGAATGGGGTCTGGTATGAACAAGGGAACAGCTGAGTTGGAGTTGAAGTCAGATTTGAAGTCGAAATCGAGTTTAGTAACTGTTGATCTGATGTCCAGAAGTGCTTGGTGGTCATATGTGATTATAGTATGAACTTTCTGTACAAAACAAATGAAGATAAACACCAAAAAAGTAACTAAATAGCAAAGACTGGTTGGAACTAGTAAGATGTTGCCCTTCTCCGTCTCTGCACCTTCTTGATGACACAATTTAAATGTTTTTTCAGAGTCCCCTGATGATTCATTAATTATCAAGCTAATATCAAAATAATATCAAGCTTATTAGCAATAGAGTCTTAAGAGACTTGATACATATTAATTAAACAGGGTTTATTTAAAATAGACACTTACAAACAAATTAAATAACATGTTTCAGTTTAATACGATACACACAAAAAAAGATTTAGATTTATCAATAACGGCTGTTGATGACATTATTAGACTATCTTGAATGGTCTTTTCTATTCAAAACTTTGGAAGCTTTCAACTTTCCAGCTGAACAAAAACATTTGTATAAACATTTTGTTTAAATGTCCTAAAGAAAAAATATACGTGAATAATACATTATCTAATGAAATTGATTTAGAAAGGGGCAACAGATAGAGATGTCCCCACTCCACTCTCCTGTTTGTACTGGCAATTTAACCGCTAGCAGAAAGAATTAGACCCCCAAACCTAACAGGTATCAGTATTGGTAAGCATGAACTAAAGTTATTTGCAGATTATCTCCTGATACACAGTATATATACAAAAGTATGTGGACACCCCTTCAAATTAGTGGATTCAGCTATTTCAGCCACACCAGTTTCTGGTAGGTGTATAATATCGAGCACACCGCCATGCAATCTCCATAGACAAACATTGGCAGTAGAATGGCCCGTACTGAAGAGCTCAGTGACTTTCAACGTGGCACCATGATAGGATGCCACCATTCAAACAAATCAATTCCTCAAATTTCTGCCCTGCTAGAGCTGCCCCGGTCAACTGTAAGTGCTGTTATTGTGAAGTGGAAACTTCTAGGAGTAACAACGGCTAAGACGCAAAGTGGGAGGCCACACTAGCTCACAGAACGGAACCGCCGAGTGATGAAGCGCGTAGCGCATAAAAATCGGCGGTCCTCGGTTGCAACACTCACTACAGAGTTCCAAACTGCCTCTGGAAGCAACATCAGCACAAGAGCTGTTCGTCGGGAGCTTTCATGGACGAGCAGCTGCACACAAGCCTAAGATCACCATGCGCAATGCCAAGCGTTGGCTGGAATGGTGTAAAGCTCGCAACCATCGGACTCTGGAGCAGTTGAAACGCGTTCTCTAGAGTGATGAATCACGCTTTACCATCTGGCAGTCCGACGGACGAATCAGGGTTTGGCGGATGCCAGGAGAACGCTACCTGCCCAAATGCATCGTGCCAACTGTAAAGTTTGGTGGAGGAGGAATAATGGTCTGGGGCTGTTTTTCATGGTTCGGGCTAGATCCCTTAGTTGCAGTGAAGGGAAATCTTAATGCTACAGCAATGATATTCTAGGCGATTCTGTGCTTCCAACTTTCAACCCTGACCTCAACCCCATCAAACACCTTTGGGATTAATTGGAACGCCGACTGCGAGCCAGGTCTAATCGCCCAACACCTGTGCCCGACCTCACTAATGCTCATGTGGCTGAATGGAAGCAAGTGCATGCAGCAATGTTCCAACAGCTAGTGGAAAGCCTTCCCAGAAGAGCAGAGGCTGTTATAGCAGCAAAGGGTCCCAACTCCATATTAATGCCCATGATTTTTAAATGAGGTGTTTGAAGATCAGGTGTCCACATACTTTTGGTCATGTAGTGTACCTGACCAAACTCAATGCCCCTTTTGCTAAAAATATTTTCTGAATACAAAAAAATCTCAGATTATGATTTAAAAAAAAAAAAGAATGACAATAGGAAAAATAATAAGTCATGATCTACAGCAATCCTTTAAGTGGATACTTAGGATGCTTAATAAGTGACAACAAACAACAAATATATAACGATAACTTTATTCCATTACAATATGAAAGCAGATCTAATTAAATGGAATAATCGTCCCATAAACCTTGCAGGTAGAATAAACCTCTTTAGAATGGCATGGTTGCAAAAGTTTATTTATTTTCGGTAATACCAATTACCCCACCAACGACATTCTTTAAAAAAAGTTTACTCGGTCATAACATACTTTATATGGGCAAACCCAGGAGGAGCCAATGCCCAAGTCTCATCACCCAGTGCTACAGGCGTTGCCGTAGTTTCTCCAGGGAACCTGCACCAGGAATCCAAGATCCCAGTCCCCGAGCGGTATGACGGCCACTCGGGAGGTGCTCTCTGGTTTTTGAGCTACAGTCCTCCTCGTTCAACACTGGGCCATGATCGCCTACATCATCTCTCTTCTCTTGGGCAAGACCCTGGTGTGGGAACAGCAGCCACCATCATGCAGCTCCATATTAGCCTTCACTGCCGAGCTCGACCACCCAGTCGGTGGAGGAGAAGTGGCCAGCTGACTGTTCAACATCCGCCAAGGGGCCATACCAGGCTACCCAGTCACCGTCTGTCACTACCCGCAACCCTCCACTGGGACAACCTTCAGCACCAGATTCAAGCTTTCGTGTACTCCGTGGATAATTTCATTGATAAAGACTTCGCCAGAGTCTTACAAATCCCTTGCGTGAAATGTCCCGTCCCTCTGCAGATTCAAACCCTCGATGGATGCCCCACTGGTTCCGGCCAGGTGGAATATCAGACCAAGCCCATTCTACTGCATGTTGGGGTGAACCACTCAAAGACTCATAGTTTTCTTTTGATCACTGCTCCAGAGAACCCCCTTATCCTAAGGTACCCCTGACCTACTAGACTGGGGTAGGAACTGCCAGACTAAATGTCTAAGACTCCCACCAAGAGCCTCGCCTCGTCCTCCTGCATCTATTGACGATTAAGAATTTTACCCCCTACCCCTGATGTCTGCTACCTTGAAGCTGGCCCAAGGGGCCTAATTCTTCACCAAGCTGGACCTCACATCAAATCAAATCAAATTGTATTGGTTACATACACATGTTAGCAGATATTGTGGGTGTAGCGAAATGCTTGTCTTCGAGCACCCAGTCGTATCGCTCCGTAACACTCCATAACGCTTACAATCTGGTGTGAATCAGGGAGGGAGATTAATGGAAAACTGCCTTTAACACCCCTAGTGCCACTATTTAGTTTGGATTATCTAACTCAACTGCAGTTTTCCAAGCATTTGTCAATGACACTCTTGTTGAATTGGTTTGTCTTTGTTTACCTTGACGACGTCCTAATCTTTTCCAGACCCTTCCGGAACACATCTTGCACGTCCACCAAGTCCTGAGACGCCTCCTGCAGAGTCAACTTTACGTCAAGTTAGAGAAGTTTGAGTTACATGTATCCCAAGTCTCCTTCCTGGGCCACATTATCTCTACCGTCGGCATCCAAATGGCATCCACCGACTGGCCCCGTCCCACCTCACTCAAATAAGTCCAGGGGTTCCTTGGGTTTGCCATGTGCATTTGTCTCCTGAGTGAGTTTTCTAGACCTAGTGTTTGTTGTTTTTCCCAGTGTAAATGTGATCCTTCGGTTACCGTTACTCAGTAAAGTATTATGTTTATCCTTAACCACTGATTCCTCGTCTGGCCTCTTCCCTGCACCTGGATCCAACCTTACCCTGTCACAGCAACATATACAGTGGGGAGAACAAGTATTTGATACACTGCCGATTTTGCAGGTTTTCCCACTTACAAAGCATGTAGAAGTCTGTAATTTTTATCATAGGTACTCTTCAACTGTGAGTGACGGAATCTAAAACAAAAATCCAGAAAATCACATTGTATGATTTTTAAGTAATTAATTTGCATTTTATTGCATGACATAAGTATTTGATACATCAGAAAAGCAGAACTTAATATTTGGTACAGAAACCTTTGTTTGGTACAGAGATCATACGTTTCCTGTAGTTCTTGACCAGGTTTGCACACACTGCAGCAGGGATTTTGGCCCACTCCTCCATACAGATCCTTCAGGTTTCGGGGCTGTCGATGGGCAATACGGACTTTCAGCTCCCTCCAAAGATTTTCTATTGCGTTCAGGTCTGGAGACTGACTAGGCCACTCCAGGACCTTGAGATGCTTCTTACGGAGCCACTCCTTAGTTGCCCTGGCTGTGTGTTGCGGGTTGTTGTCATGCTGGAAGACCCAGCCACGACCCATCTTCAATGCTCTTACTGAGGGAAGGAGGTTGTTGGCCAAGATCTGGCGATACATGGCTCCATCCATCCTCCCCTCAATACGGTGCAGTTGTCCTGTCCCCTTTGCAGAAAAGCATCCCCAAAGAATGATGTTTCCACCTCCATGCTTCACGGTTGGGATGGTGTTCTTGGGGTTGTACTCATCCTTCCTCTTCCTCCAAACACGGCGAGTGGAGTTTAGACCAAAAAGCTTGCATGGTGCCCCAGACCGAGGGAGATTGACCGTCATCTTGAACGTCTTCCATTTTCTAATAATTGCGCCAACAGTTGTTGCCTTCTCACCAAGCTGCTTGCCCATTGTCCTGTAGCCCATCCCAGCCTTGTACAGGTCTACAATTTTATCTCTGATGTCCTTACACAGCTCTCTGGTCTTGGCCATTGTGGAGAGGTTGGAGTCTGTTTGATTGAGTGTGTGGACAGGTGTCTTTTATACAGGTAACGAGTTCAAACAGGTGCAGATAATACAGGTAATGAGTGGAGAACAGGAGGGCTTCTTAAAGAAAAACTAACAGGTCTGTGAGAGCTGGAATTCATACTGGTTGGTAGTTGATCAAATACTTATGTCATGCAATAAAATGCAAATAAATTATTTAAAAATCATACAATGTGTTTTAGATTCCATCTCTCACAGTTGAAGTGTACCTATGATAAAAATTACAGACCTCTACATGCTTTGTAAGTAGGAAAACCTGCAAAATTGGCAGTGTATCAAATACTTGTTCTCCCCACTGTAGTTAAATGCACTAAAGATGAACAATGGGTACATATCAGTGGAGGCTCCTCAGAAGAGTAAGGGGAGGAGCATTCTTCTCAGTGAATTATATATATTTTTTAAATCATATCATTTTTAGATAAAACTATTCTAAATATATTCACATCACCAAATAATTGATTAAAACACACTGATTTGTAATGAAAGTCTACAGTAGCCTCAACAGCTCTCTGTAAGGTAGCACCATGGTGTAGCCGGAGGACAGCTAGTATTCGTTCTCCTCAGGGTACATTGACTTCAATGCAAAACCTAGGAAGCTCATGGTTCTCACCCCTTCCATAGATGTACACAGTAATTATGACAACTTCCGGAGGATGTCCTCTAACCTATCAGAGCTTGTGCAGTATGAACTGACATGTTGTCCACCCAATCAAAGGATCAGGGAGTTAATCTTGTACTGAAGCATAAGCTTCAGCTAGCTACCATGGCAGTGCATAACATGTGGTGAGTAGTTGACTCAAAGAGAGAGAATGGCAATAGCTGAACAGTTTTGAATTTCACAAAAAATTAAGGAAAGGCAAAAGAGAGAAAGAGAGCTACAGTACATTTAGTTGTATTTTTTTCACTTTCACTTAGCTAGCAAATGCAGCTAGCTAGTTTAGCCTAATCATACACTATGTTAGCTAGCTGGGTATGGCTATCCAACACTTGAACTCTTCCAAGTCAAAAGTAAGTTTGGTTTTATTAATTAATTTATTAATAAATTAATGTCACCTCTCGACCTGGGCACCTACATTGCAAACTTTTATTGATAGGCTAGGTTGTAGCAACCTCATGATGGGTATAGGGAACTTTTGAGTATCATGGAGTAGCCTAAACCTATCGATGTTACATTGAGGTGGGTGAATGGAATATGAACTACAGTATATTTGGGTGTCAGGGAAAATGTATTGAGTAAAAAGTATATTATTTTCTTTAGGAATGTAGTAAAGTAAAAGTTGTCCAAAAGGTAAATAGTAAAGTAGAGATTACAGGTATTTTTCACTTAAGTACTTTACACCGCTGGAACTCACTGATAAATTGGTCCACATGGAAAACTAAAGGCATAAAACCGTAAATTACTTGGTAACAGGAAATAGATTTATTAATATGACAGAATTGAAAAGTAATTTTGGACTGACCACATAGTTTCGAATACATGCAATTTAAAAGTTACATATCACAAAATGTTGATTTGAAATCTTTAGCACATCAGAGCAACCTTAAGGGAATATTATTTGAGTCAGAAAATGACATTTATATGATAGGGAAGATATACAAAACCTTGCAGAGGGCATATCAAACTGACAATCTCTTAGAAAAAAATAGAAACTATTGGATCCAAGACTTAAAAATAACTTATACACAAGATAGAAGGGAAATTGGATCATAACTAACAAAATTAAAGAATAATTATACACATGGGAAAATTCACAAATTCTAGAGCATGTCAAAGTCATGTCTCAAGTGTAAAACTATATAATAATGACTCAATAATCCATGCTTTCTGGGAAAGCTGTAAAGCCCTGAAACTGTGGGCGTACTGTAATGTAAACTTACTTTTAATCCGTCTGTCTGCATATTTCAAGACAAGGCATATGGGGGTGTAATGAGATACCCAATGGGCTGAACGATTCTCTTCAACACTCATCTTGAAAAAAACGCATACAGAAAACTCGGATGTCAATAAATACGCCATCATTGACACAATGGAAAAATCAAATGGTTTATTATTGAAATATTGAAATAGCATGGGTGACTGAGAAAAACAAATTGGTTCAATTTAAGGCCAAGTGGCAAACAATTATTCAGGCACTAGGGATGGGGGTGTGAGCATGCGGATCTGGGCAGATGAGACGTAGTCATTGTTTGTGTGTGTCTGTAAATTGTTGTTCATATGTATAACATTGTTTTTGGAGTGAAAATCAAAAAAAGTTATAAATTATATGTACAGTACCAATCAAAAGTTTGGAAACACCTACTCATTCAAGGGTTTTTCTTTATATTTACTATTTTCTACATTTTAGAATAATAGTGAAGACATTAAAACTATGAAATGACACATATCGAATCATGTAGCAACCAAAAAAGTGTTAAACAAATCAAAATATATTTTATATTTGAGATTCTTCAAATTAGCCACCCTTTGCCTTCATGACAGCTTTGTACACTCCTGGCATTCTCTCAACCAGCTTCATGAGGTAGTCACCTGGAATGCATTTCAATTAACGTGTGCCTTGTTAAAAGTTAATTTGTGGAATTTCTTTCCTACTTAATGCATTCAGTTGTGTTTTGACAAGGTAGGGGTGGTAAAATACCAAGTCCATATTATGGCAAGAACAGCTCAAATAAGCAAAGAGAAACGACATGAAGGTCAGTCTATCCGGAACATTTCAAGAACCATCAAGCACTATGATGAAACTGGCTCTCATGAGGACCGCTACAGGAAAGGAAGACCCAGAGTTACCTCTGCTGCAGAGGATAAGTTCATTAGAGTTTACTGCACCTCAAATGGCAGGCCAAATACAGTCGTATGAAAAAGTTTGGGCAACCCTCTGAGGCTGCATAATAATTTACTCTGTCGTCACAGAAAATGATCACAGTGGCATGCCATTCATTTTCTAATAAAAGCTGAGTACTGGGGTATTGTCCAGACAAAGATTTTTAGTGTAGCAATATTAAGTTGTATGAAAAATAGGCTATGCAAAAATTTGGGCACCCTTGTCATTCTGTTGATTTGAATACATGTAACTACTTAGCACTGATTAATTGGAACACACAATTGGTTTGGTGAGCTCATTAAGCCTTGAACTTCATAGACAAGTGCATCCAATCATGAGAAAAGGTATTTAAGGTGGCCAATTGCAAGTTGTTGTTCTCTCCTCTGAAAAGTGGCAACATGGGGGCCTCAAAACAACTCTCAAATGACCTGAAAACAAAGATTGTTCAACATTATGGTTTAGGGGAAGGCTACAAAATAGCTATCGCAGAGATGTAAGCTGTCAGTGTCCACTGTGAGGAACATAGTGAGGAAATGGAAGACCACAGGCACAGTTCTTGTTAAGGCCAGAAGTGGCAGGCCAAGTAAAATATCGGAGAGGCAAAGGCAAAGGATGGTGAGAACGGTCAACAACAGCCCACAGACCACCTCCAAAGACCTAAAACATCATCTTGCTGCAGATGGTGTCACTGTGCATCGTTCAACAATTCAGCGCACTTTGCACAAGGAGAAGCTGTACGGGAGAGTGATAAGGAAGAAGCCTTTTCTGCACACACGCCACAAACAGAGTCGCTTGAGGTATGCAAACGCACATTTGGACAAGCCAGCTTCATTTTGGAATAAGGTGCTGTGGACTGATGAAACAAAGATTGAGTTATTTGGTCATAACAAGGGGCGTTATGCATGGCGGCAAAAGAACACTTCAAGAAAAACACTTGCTACCCACAGTAAAATTTGGTGGGGGTTCCATCATGCTGTGGGGCTGTGTGGCCAGTGCCGGTACTGGGAATCTTGTTAAAGTTGAGGGTCGCATGGATTCCACTCAATATCAGCAGATTCTTGGGAATAATGTTGAAGAATCAGTCACGAAGTTGAAGTTACGCCGGGGCTGGATATTTCAACAAGACAACGACTCAAAACACTGCTCAAAATCTACCCGGGCATTTATGCAGAGGAACAAGTACAATGTTCTGGAATGGCCATCCCAATAAACCTAATTTCACTATTGAAATATTACTGTATCCTTCAGTTATTTGATAGATCAAAATGAAATTGCTGATCCAAACACCCAATTATTTATAAATGGAAATCTGTAAGTGCTTCACTGTAAGTGCTTCACTGAGTTCAAGTAACAGACACATCTCAACATCAACTGTTCAGAGGAGACTATGTGAATCAGGCCTTCATGGTCGAATTGCTGCAAAGAAACCAAGAAACACGAGCAATGGACATTAGAGAGAGTACGGTGAGATTTTTGGTTCCAACCGGTATGTCTTTGTCAGACATAGAGTAGGTGAACAGATGATCTCTGCATGTGTGGTTCCCACCGTGAAGCATGGAGGACGAGGTGTGATGGTGTGGTGGTGCTTTGCTGATGACAGCTTAACCAGCATGGCTACCTCGGCATTCTGCAGCGATACGCCATCCCATCTGGTTTACGCTTAGTGGGACTATCAGTTGGAGCAGATGCTAAACTACAGGACTGTTTTGCTAGCACAGACTGGAATATGTTCCAGGATTCTTCCGATGGCATTGAGGAGTACACCACATCAGTCATTGGCTTCATCAATCAGTGCATCGATGATATCGTCCCCAACTAGAAGCCATGGATTACAGGTAACATCCACACTGAGCTAAAGGCTAGAGTGCCGCTTTCAAGGAGCGGGACTCTAACCCGGAAGCTTATAAGAAATCCCACTATGCCCTCCGATGAGCCATCAAACAGGCAAAGTGTCAATACAGGACTAAGATCAAATCGTAATACCCTGGCTCTGACGCTCGTCGGATGTGGCAGGGCTTGCAAACCATTACAGACTGCAAAGGGAAGTACAGCCGAGAGCTTCAAAGTGACACAAGCCTACCAGACGAGCTAAACTACTTCTATGCTCGCTTCGAGGCAAGCAACACTGGGGCATACATGAGAGCACCAGCTGTTCTGGATGACAGTGTGATCACGCTCGCCGTAGCCGATGTGAGTAAGAGCTTTAAACAAGTCAACATTCACAAGGCTGCTGGGCCAGAAGGATTACCAGGACGTGTACTCCAAGCATACGCTGACCAACTGGCAAGTGTCTTCACTGACATTTTCAACATGTCACTGATTGAGTCTGTAATACCAACATGTTTCAATCAGACCACCATAGTCCCTGTGCCCAAGAACACTAAGGTAACCTGCCTAAATGGCTACAGACCTGTAGCACTCACGTCTGTAGCCATGACTTGCTTTGAAAGGCTGGTCATGGCTCACATTAACACCATTATCACAGAAACCATAGACCCACTCCAAATTGCATACTGCTCAAACAGATCCACAGATGATGCAATCTCTATTGGACATTAGGAACACCTATGTGAGAATGCTATTCATTGACTACAGCTCAGCGTTCAACACCATAGTGCCCTCAAAGCTCATCACCAAGCTAAGGATCCTAGGACTGAACACCTCCCTCTGCAACTGTATCCTGGACTTCCTGACGGGCCGCCCCTATGTGGTAAGGGTAGGTAACAACACATCTGCTACGCTGATCCTCAACACTGGGGCCCCTCAGGGTTGTGCGCTCAGTCCCCTCCTGTACTCCCTGTTCACCAACGACTGCACGGCCAGGCACGACTCCAACACCATCATTAAGTTTGCAGATGACACAACAGTGGTAGGCCTGATCACCGACAATGACGAGACAGTCTATAGGGAGGAGATCAGAGACCTGGCCATGTGGTGCCAGGATAACAATGTGGTCCCTCAACGTAATCAAGACAAAGGAGATGATTGTGGACTACAGTAAAAGGAGGAGGATCGAGCACGCCCCCATTCTCATCGACGGGGCTGCAGTGGAGCAGGTTGAGAGCTTCAAGTTCCTTGGTGTCCACATCACCAACAACTAGAATGGTCCAAACACACCAAGACAGTGGTGAAGAGGGCACGACAAAGCCTATACTCCCTCAGGACACTGAAAAAATTTGGCATGTGTCCTCAGATCCTCAAAAGGTTCTACAACTGCAACATCGAGAGCATCCTGACTGGCTTCATCACTGCCTGGTACGGCAACTGCTTGGCCTCTGACCGCAAGGCACTACAGAGGGTAGTGCGTACGGCCCAGTACATCACTGGGGCCAAGCTTCCTGCCATCCAGGACCTCCAGCCGGGTGGCTGGAGGTCAGTCAGTCATAGACTGGCAAGCAGTACCTCTCTTGTTTACACAATACTTATTTTCGACTTAAACTGCACTGTTGGTTAGGGCTTGTAAGTAAGCATTTCACTGTAAGGTCTACACCTGTTGTATTCGGCGCACGTGACAAATACACTTTGATTTGATTTGTTTTGTTTTTCAACAGGACAATGACCCGACCCAACACACCTCCAGGCTGTGTAAGGGCTATTTGACCAAGAAGGAGAGTTATGCAGTGCTGCATCAGATGATCTGGCCTCCACAATCACCCAACCTCAAACCAATTGAGATGGTTTGGGATGAGTTGGACCACAGAGTGAAGGAAAAGCAGCCAACATGTGCCCAGCATATGTGGGATCTCCTTCAAGACTGTTGGAAAATCATTCCAGGTGAAGCTGGTTGAGAGAATGCCAAGAGTGTGGAAAGCTGTCATCAAGGCAAAGGGTGGCTACTTTGAAGAATCTCACTTCACTATTATAGAAAATAGTAAAAATAAAGAAAACCCTTGAATGAGTAGGTGTGTCCAAACTTTTGACTGGTACTGTATATATATAGTGCCTTCGGAAAGTATTTTGTTTTTCCACATTTTGTTATGTTACAGCCTTCTTCTAAAATAGATTAAATTGCTTTTCCCCTCATCAATCTACACACACCCCATAACGACAAAGTAAAAACAGGTTTTTAGAAAGTTTTGCTAATTTGTATTCAGACCCTTTACTTTGTTGAAGCACCTTTGGCAGTGATTACAGCCTTGATGTTATTGCGGGTGTAGCTTCGACAGTGCAGTAATATCTAACAGTTTCACAACATAAACCCAAATACACATAAATCTAAGTAAGGAATGGATTGAGAATATATACATAAATGTCAGGGCGGCATTGGACTAAGATACAGTGGCATAATAAGCTTTATAGTATACAGTATACACATAAGAGATTGGTGATGCAGTATATAAACACGATTAAGTGACTAAGATACTAAAGAATAGTATAGCGTACAATTTAAACATATGAGATTGAGAAACATTATTAAAGTGACTAGTGTTTAATTTCCTTAAAGTGGTGTGCCATTCTTTACAAACAAAATATATTGATGATTAAAATATACAGTGGTTTGATTCATCCTAAAGGTTCTCATAATCTAGTTCAATACATAAAATATTGGAAGGTTGAAAAAAGTTTACAATAAGAGTCTTCTTGCGTATCTTCTTGGGTATGAAGATTGGCACACCTGTATTTGGGGAGTTTCTCCCATTCTTCTCTGCAGATCCTCCCAAGCTCTGTCAGGTTGGATGGAGAGCGTCACTGCACAGCTATTTTCAGGTCTCTCCAGAGATATTAGATCAGATTCAAGTCTGGGCTCTGGCTGCGCAACTCAAGGACATTCAGATACTTGTTCCGAAGCCACTCCTGCGTTGTCTTGCCTGTGTGCTTAGGGTCATTGTATGAGTGCCGACCAAGATGGCTGCTTGAACCTTCGCCCCAGTATGAGATCCTGAGCGCTCTGGAGCAGGTTTTCATCAAGGATGTCTATGTACTTTGCTCTGTTCATCTTTGCCTCAATCCTGACTAGTCACCCAGTCCCTGCAGCTAAAAAACATTCCCACAGCATGATGCTGCTACCACCATGCTTCACCGTAGGGGTGGCGCCAGGTTTCCTCCAGACGTGATGCTTGGCATTGAGGTCAAATAGTTTAATCTTGGTTTCTTGGAACTTTCTTTCCCTAATTTACCTAATGAGAGGTTAGACATGCACATAGCAGGATGAGAAATCACCACGGTAGCGGTAGCCTGAGTGTCATACTGTTTCTTTCCTGTAATTTGGTTACTGTGTGGTTGTCATGAAAGGCTTATTTCAATAAGGTTTGAACAATAGTCCTATAAATCTAACCCAATCCTCACTAATCATAGAACTGTTTTTTTTTTTACCTTTATTTTACTAGGCAAGTCAGTTAAGAACAAATTCT
The DNA here is from genome assembly GCA_023634145.1 of Thymallus thymallus. NCBI lineage: Eukaryota > Metazoa > Chordata > Actinopteri > Salmoniformes > Salmonidae > Thymallus > Thymallus thymallus. The sequence continues at coordinate 11,259,067 of CM042418.1, forward strand.
TATTTTCAATGACGGCCTAGGAACAGTGGGTTAACTGCCTTGTTCAGGGGCTTCAAGCTTGTCAGCTTGGGGATTTGATCCAGCAACCTCTCGGTTACGGGCCCAACACTCTAACCACTGGGCTACCTATAACAACGTTCCAGTTGTCGTGAACCGTGCGTCAGGCTCCAAGTATAACCTGCTAAGTGAGGTTTGAGTTCCATAATGTTTCAAATAGGCTACATGTCCTAAATTATTGCACAACGTTAGCATAATATGATCCACTAATGCTAGTGACCCTCAGGAACAACTACAGATATGACAGAGGAAGGAAAGGTAATGGAATGATGCAAAATGTAAGCTAAAAATTGAAGAAAACAAACACTGAAGGGTGGCTCCCGATATTGGTTAATATTTAACACCTCAACGGACATTTTACCCTGCCCCCACCCCAATGGACATTTATCAAACTGAATAGCCACCAGTAGTCAGCTACCAGCCCACCCCTCAAGCTCCCCAGGTCTTCATAGCTCCCCTCCCCCCTGCTGCTCCCCCTATGGACATTAACATTAACTGTACGCTGTAACTATACCTTAAGAAATGTCCCCCTCGGGGGATCAATAAAGTACCTATCTATCTATCTATCTATCTATCTATCTATCTATCTATCTATCTATCTATCTATCTATCTATCTATCTATCTATCTATCTATCTATCTATCTATCTATCTATCTATCTATCTATCTTTAACCCTGTACATGTGACTATTAAACTCTTAATCTATAGTGTTGTTTTGGAAAGAATCCCAGCCCAAGTGTTACCTTGATGTGCTTCGTTGTCATCAAGGCATATAGCCCACCAACAGGCTCTAAATACTCTAATGTTACAAGTTGTTATGCACCTGGTGGGTGCTTTACTAGTCTAATAACTCTGTTTGTCTGACACAGGAGAGAATGTTCGACCACTGGAGGGCATTAAAGTCCTAACTAAACCTCACAAGATAAATTCACATAATATTCACGTATAGCCCTACTCTTTCATTCCTCATTCAATTATCCACTATAATTTATTGGTGTTCCTTTGTGGGACAGAAACTGGTTGTTGTGTGCATGCTGTGTAGTGGGGCTAGGTGAAAAATGTCCATTATCTCAGTATAATAGATACATAAAGATCTATCCTATTCTCTTCTTTTGCAGAGTCCTGGCTGGCCCATTTGCCACGATGATACTGGGAGACCTGGGTGCTGAGATTATCAAGTCGAAAGACCAGGCAAGTGATGAGACAAATTCAGTGTTACATTCTGTGAGCTTTTAGAGAAAGCTAAATTGTTGTCTGGGAAAACAAAGGGGGCTCACTTGCAACATGACACAATCCTTTAGACTACAGTATTTTCTTTCTCTGGCCATCAGCAGCCACATGGTGTCACTGCTGTGTAAGACAAATGTGAACCTACTTGAAGGGTTGTGAACAGTCTAAAGGCCCTGTTCGAATGCTCTCACATTGACAATGCATAATTTGATAGGTGTGAGTAAGGCTTCCACTTTGTTGTTTTCACCAATCATGTGATTTCAGAACAGCGACTACCTCAAACAAGGGAGGGAGGAACATAGCCGAGGGAAGTAGTTTGCACACCTGCCCAGTCATGTGAAATCCATAGATTAGGGCCTGATGAATTTATTTAAATTGACAGATTTCCTTCTATGTACTGCAATGCATGTTGCGTTTTATATTTTTGTTCAGTATATATTCATTGATAGTTCACCCCTCTTTTCCTTTATTCTGTAAGAGGGTATATTGTAACCATGTGCTCAAGCTAATCAAATCAAAGCTGTCATTTTAGAGGGTGCTTCAATCGTTTAAAATAACACTCATCAAGATCTGTTGCCTATACGCCTAATAGTCCTACTGATCACTTATTATTATTATTATTATTACAAATAGAAGATTAACACTTCTCACAATGCGCCAAAACTCTAGGCAGATTATATGCTTTGATTGAAACAAAATACAAAAAAGGCTAATAGTTTGTTAACATCATCTGCCTTAATTTGCTCACTAAACAGTGAAACTGATTTGATATGAAACTGATTGAGATCAATCAAATGTTTGGCATGCAGATACAGTTTCACCAGTATCATTCATGATTGACAGTGATGATGGCCTATAGGTATGCCTAACTTGGTGTTAGAGGGTATTAAAAATATAACATTTTCTTGAGACAATATGTGTGGGCATAGGCAGACTTCGCAGTTGGAAGATGCATTTTAAGCATATTTTATAATCTCCAACTCTGTTCCTGGAGAGCAGTGGAAGCTGCTGAGGGGAGAACGGCTCATATTAGTGACTGCAACGGCGCCAAGGGAATGCCATCAAACCATGTGTTTGAAGTATTTGATGCCATTCCACTCCAGCCATTACCGCTAGCCTGTCCTCCCCAATTTAAGTGCCACCAACCTCCTGTGCTGGAGAGCTACCACCCTGTAGGTTTTCATTCCAACCCTAATCTACAGTAGCGTACCTGATTCTAATAATTGTCTAGTTTATAAAATGAATGGGATTAGTTACAACTGGGGTTGGAGTGAAACCCTACAGGATGGAAGTGCTCCAGGAATAGGGTTTGAGACCCCTGTAATTATAAGCTATTCAATACCTTGATTGAGGGAATGATGATGTAATTTACTTATGTTTTGGCTCCCTAATATAAACAAATAGCACTACACCACTGCAAGTAAGATCTGTCGTAGGTCTATAGCCGGTGGTGTCTGTATGCTGAATTTGTTCCCCACTGGCTTCATCCATCTGAGCAGAGGCCAAAATGCAACCTTCCTGTGCTCATTATGAACAGGGTAAATAAAGGACCTTGAATGACAGCACCATGGAATACTCCGTTCACCTGGAGACTTCGTGCCGCTATTTGATTTGCCGCTGGGCAGTGAGCAACACAGGGGCCCCCCAGGGAACGGTCCTGTCCCCCTTCCTGTTCACCCTCTACACCTCGGACTTCAGATATAAATCTGAAACATGCCACCTACAGAAGTTCTCGGATGACTCCGCAATTGTAGGGTGCATCAGGGGTGGGCAGGAGGAGGAGTACAGGAGCACAATCAGTGACAGTGAACCACCATCAGCTCAACATCAGCAAAACAAAGGAGATGGTGGTGGACTTCAGGAGAACCAAGGCACAACTGACTGCAGTCCCTATACAGGGGATGGATGTGGAAATGGTTGGTTCATACAAGTTCCTGGGAGTCCATATGGACGATAGGATGGAATGGGCTGGTAACACCGGGGCCCTGTACAAAAAGGGCCAGAGCCAACTCTACTTTCTGAGGAGGCTCAGGTCCTACGTGTGCAGTAAACTACTGCATACCTTCTGCCAGTCTTTTTTGCAGTGGTGTGCTGGGGAGCCAACATAAAAGCTGGTGATGCTTCTCGGGTAAATAAGCTGACCAGGAAGGCTAGCTCTGTTCTGGGGATGAGCCTTGACACTCTAGAGAAGGTGGCAGAGAGACGGATCCTGGACAAACTGCTGGTCATCATGGACAATGTCACCCACCCTCTGCATGCCATAGTTATGACGCAGAGGAGCACCTTCAGTCACAGACTGATCCCACCATGGTGTGCCAGAGAGCGCTACAGGAGGTCCTTCTTGCCGGCGGCTATTAGACTATATAATGCCTCACCGGGGTGCCGTGCCGTCGGCAACATTGATCTGGAACTGTTGTGGTGCTAGGACCTAGTTTAACAATTATGCATCCATCCGTGAGTAACTCTAGTCCGTAATCACTCATTCACTCAGGACTTAGTTATTCATTCAGTTCTATATATACATACTCATGTACAGTTGTTATACCATATTACGTGCAATATTGCAAGTAATTCTTGGACTTAACTTACATAGTCATTCACTCAGGAATGCATATTAGTATCCTGTCAGTTGCATCTTTTCTCATTGCTTTTAGTATATCGAATGTGCAATACGTGCAGTTATCTGTAATTAAACCCTGCGCACTAAGGACTGTATTGTAAGGGAATTACTATTATTACCCCAAATTATATCATATACACATTTAGCTATTTAAGTAGTTCTTCCTGTCATTTACCTGTACAGTTTATGTAACCATGCAAGTATTTACTTACCTGTAAATATAACTGTATATTTACCTGTACAGCTAATTTAACCATGCAAAATATTCACTTACCTGTTCATTTAACCAGTCTGTCTATTAAGTAAACTATTATTACCCTCGCTCATATCATATGCATTTTTAGCTATTGACGTATTTCTCTGCCATCGACCTATATAGTATAGTTAACCATCCAACATCCACCAATGTATAGTGTACATACAGTGAGGAGAACAAGTATTTGATACACTGCTCATTTTGCAGGTTTTCCTACTAACAAAGCATGTAGAGGTCTGTAATTTTTATCATAGGTACACTTTAACTGTGAGAGACGGAATCTAAAACAAAAATCCAGAAAATCACATTGTATGATTTTTAAATAATTAATTTGCATTTTATTGCATGACGTAAGTATTTGATCATCTACCAACCAGTAAAAATTCCGGCTCTCACAGACCTGTTAGTTTTTCTTTAAGAAGCCCTCATGTTCTCCACTCATTACCTGTATTAACTTCACCTGTTTGAACTCGTTACCTGTATAAAAGACACCTGTCCACACACTCAATCAAACAGACTCCAACCTCTCCACAATGGCCAAGACCAGAGAGATGTGTAAGGACATCAGGGATAAAATTGTAGACCTGCACAAGGCTGGGATGGGCTACAGGACAATAGGCAAGCAGCTTGGTGAGAAGGCAACAACTGTTGGCGCAATTATTAGAAAATGGAAGAAGTTCAAGATGACGGTCAATCTCCCTTGGTCTGGGGCACCATGCAAGATCTCACTTCGTAGGGCATCAATGATCATGAGGAAGGTGAGGGATCAGCCCAGAACTACACAGCAGGACCTGGTCAATGACCTGAAGAGAGCTGGGACCACAGTCTCAAAGAAAACCATTAGTAACACACTACGCCGTCATGGATTAAAATCTTGCAGCGCACGCAAGGTCCCCCTGCTCAAGCCAGCGCATGTCCAGGCCCGTCTGAAGTTTGCCAATGACCATCTGGATGATCCAGAGGAGGAATGGGAGAAGGTCATGTGGTCTGATGAGACAAAAATAGAGCTTTTTGGTCTAAACTCCACTCGCCGTGTTTGGAGGAAGAAGAAGGATGAGTACAACCCCAAGAACACCATCCCAACCGTGAAGCATGGAGATGGAAACATCATTCTTTGGGGATGCTTTTCTGCAAAGGGGACAGGACGACTGCACCATATTGAGGGAAGGATGGATGGGGCCATGTATCGCGAGATCTTGGCCAATAACCTCCTTCCCTCAGTAAGAGCATTGAAGATGGGTCGTGGCTGGGTCTTCCAGCATGACAACGACCCGAAACACACAGCCAGGGCAACTAAGGAGTGGCTCCGTAAGAAGCATCTCAAGGTCCTGGAGTGGCCTAGCCAGTCTCCAGACCTGAACCCAATAGAAAATATTTGGAGGGAGCTGAAAGTCTGTATATTGCCCAGCGACAGCCCCGAAACCTGAAGGATCTGGAGAAGGTCTGTATGGAGGAGTGGGCCAAAATCCCTGCTGCAGTGTGTTCACACCTGGTCAAGAACTACAGGAAACGTATGATCTCTGTAATTGCAAACAAAGGTTTCTGTACAAAATATTAAGTTCTGCTTTTCTGATGTATCAAATACTTATGTCATGCAATAAAATGCAAATTAATTACAATACAATGTATTGTACAATGTGATTTTCTGTATTTTTGTTTTAGATTCCGTCACTCACAGTTGAAGAGTACCTATGATAAAAATTACAGACTTCTACATGCTTTGTAAGTGGGAAAACCTGCAAAATCGGCAGTGTATCAAATACTTGTTCTCCCCACTGTATCTATCTAATTTAACTGGACTGAATTATTGTACAGCACCAGAATTGCAATCCAATGCATGCACAATGTATGCAATAAACTGAGATATATTGCGGCACTGTACTTTTTGGGGGGGCTGCGCTACAGAATGCTATATAAGTCAGCTAATACAGGACTAGTAAAATTCACCATTGTTTTTGTAATACTTTTTTATTTTATTCCGACTTTTTGGGGAGTGCTGCAGCACCCTTAGCACCCCTACTTCCTGCAGCTATGGGGAGGAAGGAAGGATGCATTTTTAGTTGGAGAAGGATTTTGAACTTTTCTCACGTGATCATTGGCTAATGTTTCCCTGAAATCTTAATAATGTAATTACACTGATATCCAGCAGACCGGTGTTCAATTCAGTTTTGAAGCAATTGTTCTGTTGGTTCCATTGTACAAGGCAACCTTGATCAAGCGAAAGTATTTGAACCCAGTATTTGAATAGTCTGATTAATGATCATTTCTGGCAAGTGGTGAGGATGACACCAGATTATTATAATTTTTTAAAATGTAACCTTTATTTAATTAGCCAAGTCAGTTAAGAACAAATTCTTTTTTACAATGACGGCCTACCCCAGTCAAACCCGGACGACGCTGGGCCAATTGTGCTGCCCTCTGGGACTCCCAATCACGGCCGGATGTGATGCAGCCTGGATTCGAACCAGATCATGGGGACCTCCGTTTGTTGGTGATGAGAATGCTTATTTTCTCAGTGTCAACAGAAACAAAAACGTACATATTCTATGCATATGTAAAGTTCCGTCCCGATCTTCTTGACACAGGTCACGAACCCGTCACCCTCTACACAGTTACATATCGTTACTGACTCAAAGTCAACTGGGCTAACTGACGGACCAAGAGAATAAATAACATTTTATTTTGTGAGTGACAATTGACTTCTGATCTCTGGGTGGGTGACGTCACTGCATGATGATTACTAGCGCACACAGCTCACTAACTCAGTTACTCGTACAAGTAGCAGTGTCTACCCTGTATTATCACAAGTTGCTATTGTTTGCTTTATTTTACCATTTGCGTCATCCAATGTATTTGAATTTTAGACAACTAAACAAATATCACGCCATCAATATTTGACAGTTTAAGTTTATTTTTGTCTGGATTTTATTTATAGAGCATTGCTGTAAATCTCAAAGACCCAAAAGGAACCAATATAATATTAGAGGTAGGATGATTGGGAAGGTGCTATTTCTCATAATGGTACCTTCCCCTTCAATTCCACAAACATTGAATGGGCTGTAACAGGCTACTTTTCTATTCCACATTACATTTGTATACATGGAATCATGCTAGAACGACCATCACATTCCATTCCAAGTCTCTCACAATAATGTGTGTGCATTGACATTTTGAATAAAGATTTGACATTTTGAGTAAATATTTTGATGACAATTTACAGCACAGTAGAAACAGATGGGGCTGCATTCCTCAGCTTGCAGTGATGTGTGATGTCCTTGTGGGAAACTATCTACATGGAAAACTTGATCAGATGGGCCTTGCCTATGACCAAGTACACAAAGCAGCCGCTAGACTGGTGTATAGCTCCATATCAGGTACCTACCTCTGGCTCTGTCCTCATTTGTCCACAAACAGCTTTCAAATAACTCCAAAATAATTAGATTGAACACAACATAGGGTTGTAACGGTATCAGTTATTACACAATTGGAACAAGTACTGTGTAATTACACATTAACTTGCTAATGGTTTATTCACATGTGTAATAACATCAGTAACTACATGTGACTAATGTTTTTTTGTTACACGTTTGAAACTCACGTGTTGCAGCTCTGTGGGTGTAACATTTATTGACCATTTTTATACCTTCTGTAAAGAAGGCTCGTTATATAAGGAGGATGGGATCCACCCAAATAATTTGGGTTCCTGGATCATTTCACAGCATTATAAGGCTGCGTTGAGACAATGACCCAAGCCCAGCTCAGTTAATCCCTATGTCAATGAGTTGTCATAACGCTTCAGCAAATGTACATTATCCCAGGGGCATTGGAATGTAAGTAACCTAATTTATGTTCCTCTAGAGTTATACTGTTGGCCTGAGGCGGTGTCCCTCTAGAGTTATACTGTTAGCCTGAGGCGGTGTCCCAATAGAGTTATACTATTAGCCTGAGGCGGTGTCCCTCTAGAGTTATACTATTAGCCTGAGGCGGTGTCCCTCTAGAGTTATACTGTTAGCCTGAGGCGGTGTCCCTCTAGAGTTATACTGTTAGCCTGAGGCGGTGTCCCTCTAGAGTTATACTGTTAGCCTGAAGCGGTGTCCCACTAGAGTTATACTATTAGCCTGAGGCGGTGTCCCTCTAGAGTTATACTATTAGCCTGAGGCGGTGTCCCTCTAGAGTTATACTGTTAGCCTGAGGCGGTGTCCCTCTCGAGTTATAATATTAGCCTGAGGCGGTGTCCCTCTAGAGTTATGCTATTAGCCTGAGGCGGTGTGCCCTAGTATGAAGTCCACTGTGTGCAGCTCACCATGCACTAACATAAATAACATGAGCATGTCTACTTCTGCTAAATTTCCCAGAAAAGCAATGAAAACAAGCAAGCATCCCAGATAAGTGCTAAAAATAGCCCACATTAACATATGTAGCTTAAGAAACAAGGTTCATGAAATTGATTTGCTAGTAACAGATGACACGTTCATATTATCTGAAACTCATTTAGATAATACCTTTGATGATACAGTGGTAGCAATACATGGTTATAACATCTACAGAAAAGACAGAAATGCCAAAGGTGGAGGTGTTGCTGTTTGTATTTAAAACCACATACCTGTAAAGCTTAGAGAGGATGTCATGTTAAATACTGTTGAAGAAATATGGCTACAGGTGCCTCACCTAAAGCCCATTCTGGTGGGAAGCTGCTATAGACCACCACGTGCTAACAGTCAGTATCTGGATAACATGTGTGAAATGCTTGATAATGTATGTAATATCAACAGTGGTATATTTTCTGGGTGATTTAAATATTGACTGACTTTCATCAACCTGCCCACTCAAGAAAATACGTTTTGTAGTGATTCCTATGTTGTTGATGTAAAGCATATGTGACGAGCGTCCTGGTATCTCATCAGCGTCGCCCTGGAAACGGAGGCAGAACACCTGCACTTCCTCGTTACCGGCTGATCGGTCCCAGCTGCAGCTCGTCAGCCGGCAGCATTATAAGCCCAGCAGTTCTTGCCACAGGGAGTTCGACCTCCAGAAAGACTGCAGCTAATCTCTCTCTCTCTCAATCCCTGTAGACAGCAGCGTGTGACCGGATAGCCGCCATCGAGCACGTGCACGAGCACCCTGCACAAGGATCAAGGCGGAGAGCACAGACTGCACCAGCGCACTTCTACACCTGTTTGTCACCTTTTCACTATTTGTGTGTCAATAAATCCACCCTCTGGGCATTTATTGAAACAGTCCTTGTCGTGTGATTCTTCACCCCGTGACAAGTGGTGGAGAATGCGGGCAAGTCAGCGAAGAATCACCGACAAGCAATATCACCTTCTTTGACTGTTCTCATCCCTTTTCCTGGATTTTTATCCTCTGTCACAGGTGTGCGCTCCTCCCTTTCCCCAAAGTGGAAGAACTCCTAAAGCATCTCACCGAGGTCAGCATCCGCCAACAACAGATAGTGGAACACCTGGCCACGCGGCAAGGACAGACCGAGCAGGAGCTCGCAGCTCTCCAGGCTGCCGCCGCCCCACGCGTTCTGCGACCAGATGCCCAGGTACAAGCAACCAAGCTGCTCCCGAAAATGACCCCTCATGACGACGTGGAAGCATTCCTGCAGGTGTTCGAGAACACCGCAACCATGGAGAGGTGGCCTGAGGGTGACTGGACACGGGCTCTGGCACCCCTACTGACCGGTGAAGCTCAGCAAACGTACTTCGCTCTCCCCGCCGCTACCGCTGCCCAGTACGCCGAAGTAAAACGAGAAATTCTAGCCCGGCTGGGCTTATCCTCTACCTGCGCGGCTCAGCAGTTTCACGAGTGGGAGTACCAGTCTCGACTGCCCGCCCGTGCTCAAGCTGCCGAGCTCACGCGGCTCGCGCATCACTGGTTGCTGGACGGATCCCCCTCGGCCGCCCAGGTAGCGGAGCGCGTGGTCATCGACCGTCTCCTCCGGGCCCTTCCCCGCTCCCATCGACAGGCGGTCGGCATGAGAAATCCGACCACAATGCTCGAGCTCGTGGGGGCCATAGAACTGGCGGATGCGGCCCAACAACGGGACGCTGGGGAGAGAGCACCACCGTTTCCCCGGAGGGTGGGCCAGGAGCGACGTGCGCCGGAGGGCATCCAGCGACACCAAAGCAGGCCGGCGGTCCCCTCCCCACGGGATGAGCCCATGCCAACCGAGCCGCCAACACCTCCTACTCGAACCTGGCTGACCGGCTGCATCGTGCATCATGACCTTCCCGCTGGGGCCCCTGAAGCGGAGGTAAAGGTTAACGGGAAATGGCTCCGGGCCATTCTGGATTCTGGCAGCACCGTCAGCCTGGTCCAGTCTCACGTCCTTGCCCCTCGCACTGAATACAAGTCGTTCCTGCCGATCACCTGTGTCCATGGGGACACTAGGCACGTCCCAGCCCGCCGTGTGACCATCGCCGCCGCTCCAGGATCCTGGCCAGTGGAGGTTGGAGTAATGAAAGACCTCCCGGTACCGGTGTTGATCGGCCGAGACTGGCCCGGGTTTGACCGCCTCCTAGCTTCTCTCACCCAGCCTGCCAACCTGGGGAACGGCCGTCGTAAACGGGTGCCCATGAAGCGGCATCATCAACGGCCCGTCCTTCTGGCCTCGGATAGCGGGAGAGATGGTGAGTCCCCCTCTCAAAATCCTAATCTTTTCCTTGAGGTGTTCCAGCAGGTGACGGGAGGGGGTTCATTTGGCCGGGAACAACGTGAGGACGACCGGCTGAAGCATTGTTGGGCCCAGGTTCGGATCCTGGACGGAAAAGAAGTTCAGCCTGGGCCCCATCCTCTCCCGCATTTTGTGGTTCAGAAGGGCCTGCTATACTGTGTTGCGCAGCGGAGGGGGGAGGAGAAATTACTGCTGGTGGTGCCTCGTACGAAGACGGAGACCGTGCTGGAGTTGGCCCACTCACACCCCATGGCGGGACATCTCGGGCCGGCCAACACGGTCCAACGGATTCGGGACCGGTTCCACTGGCCGGGAATGGACGCCGAGGTGAAATTGTTCTGCCAGGCCTGCCCCACCTGCCAGGTAACGTCACCCAGGAAGCCTCCCCCCAGCCCGCTGATACCGCTACCCATCATCGAGGTGCCCTTCGAGCGCATCGGGATGGACCTTGTGGGGCCGTTGCCTAAGTCTGCCCGGGGACATGAACACATCCTGGTGATCGTCGACTATGCCACCCGGTACCCAGAGGCTATCCCCCTGCGGAAGGCCACAGCAAAAACCATCGCTCAGGAGCTCTTCCTGTTGTCTAGCCGAGTTGGCATCCCAGCGGAGATCCTGACCGATCAGGGAACTCCCTTTATGTCCCGGCTAATGGCTGACCTCTGCCGGCTGCTGAAGGTGAAGCAGTTGAGGACCACGGTCTACCACCCACAAACGGATGGTCTGGTCGAACGTTTTAACCAGACTCTGAAGCAGATGCTAAGACGGGTCGTGGCTGAAGACAGGCGTGACTGGGACCTCATGATCCCCTACGTCCTCTTCGGCATCCGTGAGGTTCCCCAAGCTTCAACTGGCTTCACCCCGTTCGAGCTCCTCTTTGGTCGACAACCACGGGGCCTCCTGGATGTGGCGAAGGAAGCCTGGGAGCAGCAGCCGGCAGTTCATCGTTCAGTCATCGAGCACGTAAGGGAGATGAGGGAAAGGATTGACCGGGTCATGCCATTAGTCCGGGAACACCTAAGCAAAGCGCAGCAGGCTCAACAGCGTCACTACAACCGGGCGACCCAGCCACGGGAATTCCGTCCCGGCGATCGGGTCATGGTCCTAGTCCCCACAGCCGCATGCAAATTCCTGGCTACCTGGCAAGGGCCGTACACAGTGCTGGAGAAGATCGGCCCGGTGACTTATCGAATCCGCCAACCGGGCCGGCGAAGAACGGAGCAGCTGTACCACGTCAACTTGCTGAAAAAGTGGGTTGGGACTAGGGACCAGCTCGTCGCCCTCGCCTCTACAGAACCCATAGTGGTAGACACCAATCCCCACCTCTCGGCCACCCAGAAGGGAGAGCTGCAGCACCTGATCGGTCAGTTCTCTGATGTGTTCTCCCCTCTTCCCGGGCAGACCAACGTCATCCAGCATGATATCCAGACGCCTCCCGGAGTCATCGTCAGGCAACGGCCCTATCGGGTCCCTGAAGCTCGTCGGCGAGCTATCGAGGAGGAAATACACCAGATGCTGAAGTTAGGGGTGATCGAGCCTTCACGCAGCCCATGGTCCAGTCCGATCGTCCTGGTCCCGAAACCGGATGGCACCCTCCGTTTCTGCAACGACTATCGCCGCCTGAATGAAGTCTCTCAGTTTGACGGCTACCCCATGCCGCGGGTGGACGAGCTTCTGGATCGGTTGGGAAGGGCCCGGTTCATCTCAACGCTGGACCTCACAAAGGGTTATTGGCAGGTACCCCTTTCAGAAAAGGCCAAACCTAAAACTGCTTCTTCCACCCCTAGTGGCCACTGGCAATACCGGACCCTTCCCTTCGGCCTCCACGGGGCACCCGCCACGTTCCAGCGTATGATGGACATCCTCTTACGGCCCCATCAAGCGTATGCTGCAGCCTACCTGGACGACGTGGTGGTCCACTCCGTTTCGTGGGAGGATCATCTAGAGAGATTGCGGAGGGTGCTTTCCGAACTCCGGAGGGCTGGACTCACCGCCAACCCCCGCAAGTGCCACCTTGCACTCTCAGAGGCAAAGTACCTGGGGTTCCAAGTGGGCCGAGGACTGATTCGCCCACAGGAGAAAAAGGTGGAAGCCGTACGCTCCGCCCCGAGACCGACGACGAAAACCCAGGTACGAGCCTTCTTGGGGTTGGCGGGGTATTATCGCTGCTTCATCCCTAACTTCTCCTCCTTAGCCGCCTCCCTGACAGATCTGACCAGGAAGGGGCAGCCGGAGAAGGTGCAGTGGTCGTCAGCATCGGAAGAGGCCTTCCAAAGGATCAAGGAAGCCCTCACGTCCGAGCCTGTCCTCCGAGCCCCAGATTTTAGCTGCCACTTCCTGCTGCAGACGGATGCCTCCGACACGGGACTGGGAGCCGTCCTGTCACAAGTGCAAGAAGGGGAGGAGCATCCTGTCCTGTATATCAGCAAGAAGTTGACCCCAGCCGAGAGAAACTACGCCGCTGTGGAAAAGGAAGCTCTAGCCGTCAAGTGGGCAGTCCTGGAGCTGCGCTACTATCTCCTTGGCCGAAAATTCACCCTTGTCACCGACCACGCGCCCCTCCAGTGGATGGCCCGTGCCAAAAACACCAATGCCAGGGTGACTCGTTGGTTCCTCGCGCTCCAGGACTTCCACTTCGTGGTGCGTCACCGCGCAGGGGCCGCACATGCAAACGCTGACGGTCTCTCACGAATCTGGGCAGCTTTTGCAGGTCTGTCAGGGGTCACTCCCCACCCACCCCCTATTAATCCCCTACTGTCTCATGCTTCCAACAGGACCAGGACGACGCTTAGGGGGGGGGAGTGTGACGAGCGTCCTGGTATCTCATCAGCGTCGCCCTGGAAACGGAGGCAGAACACCTGCACTTCCTCGTTACCGGCTGATCGGTCCCAGCTGCAGCTCGTCAGCCGGCAGCATTATAAGCCCAGCAGTTCTTGCCACAGGGAGTTCGACCTCCAGAAAGACTGCAGCTAATCTCTCTCTCTCTCAATCCCTGTAGACAGCAGCGTGTGACCGGATAGCCGCCATCGAGCACGTGCACGAGCACCCTGCACAAGGATCAAGGCGGAGAGCACAGACTGCACCAGCGCACTTCTACACCTGTTTGTCACCTTTTCACTATTTGTGTGTCAATAAATCCACCCTCTGGGCATTTATTGAAACAGTCCTTGTCGTGTGATTCTTCACCCCGTGACAAGTGGTGGAGAATGCGGGCAAGTCAGCGAAGAATCACCGACAAGCAATATCACCTTCTTTGACTGTTCTCATCCCTTTTCCTGGATTTTTATCCTCTGTCACAGGTGTGCGCTCCTCCCTTTCCCCAAAGTGGAAGAACTCCTAAAGCATCTCACCGAGGTCAGCATCCGCCAACAACAGATAGTGGAACACCTGGCCACGCGGCAAGGACAGACCGAGCAGGAGCTCGCAGCTCTCCAGGCTGCCGCCGCCCCACGCGTTCTGCGACCAGATGCCCAGGTACAAGCAACCAAGCTGCTCCCGAAAATGACCCCTCATGACGACGTGGAAGCATTCCTGCAGGTGTTCGAGAACACCGCAACCATGGAGAGGTGGCCTGAGGGTGACTGGACACGGGCTCTGGCACCCCTACTGACCGGTGAAGCTCAGCAAACGTACTTCGCTCTCCCCGCCGCTACCGCTGCCCAGTACGCCGAAGTAAAACGAGAAATTCTAGCCCGGCTGGGCTTATCCTCTACCTGCGCGGCTCAGCAGTTTCACGAGTGGGAGTACCAGTCTCGACTGCCCGCCCGTGCTCAAGCTGCCGAGCTCACGCGGCTCGCGCATCACTGGTTGCTGGACGGATCCCCCTCGGCCGCCCAGGTAGCGGAGCGCGTGGTCATCGACCGTCTCCTCCGGGCCCTTCCCCGCTCCCATCGACAGGCGGTCGGCATGAGAAATCCGACCACAATGCTCGAGCTCGTGGGGGCCATAGAACTGGCGGATGCGGCCCAACAACGGGACGCTGGGGAGAGAGCACCACCGTTTCCCCGGAGGGTGGGCCAGGAGCGACGTGCGCCGGAGGGCATCCAGCGACACCAAAGCAGGCCGGCGGTCCCCTCCCCACGGGATGAGCCCATGCCAACCGAGCCGCCAACACCTCCTACTCGAACCTGGCTGACCGGCTGCATCGTGCATCATGACCTTCCCGCTGGGGCCCCTGAAGCGGAGGTAAAGGTTAACGGGAAATGGCTCCGGGCCATTCTGGATTCTGGCAGCACCGTCAGCCTGGTCCAGTCTCACGTCCTTGCCCCTCGCACTGAATACAAGTCGTTCCTGCCGATCACCTGTGTCCATGGGGACACTAGGCACGTCCCAGCCCGCCGTGTGACCATCGCCGCCGCTCCAGGATCCTGGCCAGTGGAGGTTGGAGTAATGAAAGACCTCCCGGTACCGGTGTTGATCGGCCGAGACTGGCCCGGGTTTGACCGCCTCCTAGCTTCTCTCACCCAGCCTGCCAACCTGGGGAACGGCCGTCGTAAACGGGTGCCCATGAAGCGGCATCATCAACGGCCCGTCCTTCTGGCCTCGGATAGCGGGAGAGATGGTGAGTCCCCCTCTCAAAATCCTAATCTTTTCCTTGAGGTGTTCCAGCAGGTGACGGGAGGGGGTTCATTTGGCCGGGAACAACGTGAGGACGACCGGCTGAAGCATTGTTGGGCCCAGGTTCGGATCCTGGACGGAAAAGAAGTTCAGCCTGGGCCCCATCCTCTCCCGCATTTTGTGGTTCAGAAGGGCCTGCTATACTGTGTTGCGCAGCGGAGGGGGGAGGAGAAATTACTGCTGGTGGTGCCTCGTACGAAGACGGAGACCGTGCTGGAGTTGGCCCACTCACACCCCATGGCGGGACATCTCGGGCCGGCCAACACGGTCCAACGGATTCGGGACCGGTTCCACTGGCCGGGAATGGACGCCGAGGTGAAATTGTTCTGCCAGGCCTGCCCCACCTGCCAGGTAACGTCACCCAGGAAGCCTCCCCCCAGCCCGCTGATACCGCTACCCATCATCGAGGTGCCCTTCGAGCGCATCGGGATGGACCTTGTGGGGCCGTTGCCTAAGTCTGCCCGGGGACATGAACACATCCTGGTGATCGTCGACTATGCCACCCGGTACCCAGAGGCTATCCCCCTGCGGAAGGCCACAGCAAAAACCATCGCTCAGGAGCTCTTCCTGTTGTCTAGCCGAGTTGGCATCCCAGCGGAGATCCTGACCGATCAGGGAACTCCCTTTATGTCCCGGCTAATGGCTGACCTCTGCCGGCTGCTGAAGGTGAAGCAGTTGAGGACCACGGTCTACCACCCACAAACGGATGGTCTGGTCGAACGTTTTAACCAGACTCTGAAGCAGATGCTAAGACGGGTCGTGGCTGAAGACAGGCGTGACTGGGACCTCATGATCCCCTACGTCCTCTTCGGCATCCGTGAGGTTCCCCAAGCTTCAACTGGCTTCACCCCGTTCGAGCTCCTCTTTGGTCGACAACCACGGGGCCTCCTGGATGTGGCGAAGGAAGCCTGGGAGCAGCAGCCGGCAGTTCATCGTTCAGTCATCGAGCACGTAAGGGAGATGAGGGAAAGGATTGACCGGGTCATGCCATTAGTCCGGGAACACCTAAGCAAAGCGCAGCAGGCTCAACAGCGTCACTACAACCGGGCGACCCAGCCACGGGAATTCCGTCCCGGCGATCGGGTCATGGTCCTAGTCCCCACAGCCGCATGCAAATTCCTGGCTACCTGGCAAGGGCCGTACACAGTGCTGGAGAAGATCGGCCCGGTGACTTATCGAATCCGCCAACCGGGCCGGCGAAGAACGGAGCAGCTGTACCACGTCAACTTGCTGAAAAAGTGGGTTGGGACTAGGGACCAGCTCGTCGCCCTCGCCTCTACAGAACCCATAGTGGTAGACACCAATCCCCACCTCTCGGCCACCCAGAAGGGAGAGCTGCAGCACCTGATCGGTCAGTTCTCTGATGTGTTCTCCCCTCTTCCCGGGCAGACCAACGTCATCCAGCATGATATCCAGACGCCTCCCGGAGTCATCGTCAGGCAACGGCCCTATCGGGTCCCTGAAGCTCGTCGGCGAGCTATCGAGGAGGAAATACACCAGATGCTGAAGTTAGGGGTGATCGAGCCTTCACGCAGCCCATGGTCCAGTCCGATCGTCCTGGTCCCGAAACCGGATGGCACCCTCCGTTTCTGCAACGACTATCGCCGCCTGAATGAAGTCTCTCAGTTTGACGGCTACCCCATGCCGCGGGTGGACGAGCTTCTGGATCGGTTGGGAAGGGCCCGGTTCATCTCAACGCTGGACCTCACAAAGGGTTATTGGCAGGTACCCCTTTCAGAAAAGGCCAAACCTAAAACTGCTTCTTCCACCCCTAGTGGCCACTGGCAATACCGGACCCTTCCCTTCGGCCTCCACGGGGCACCCGCCACGTTCCAGCGTATGATGGACATCCTCTTACGGCCCCATCAAGCGTATGCTGCAGCCTACCTGGACGACGTGGTGGTCCACTCCGTTTCGTGGGAGGATCATCTAGAGAGATTGCGGAGGGTGCTTTCCGAACTCCGGAGGGCTGGACTCACCGCCAACCCCCGCAAGTGCCACCTTGCACTCTCAGAGGCAAAGTACCTGGGGTTCCAAGTGGGCCGAGGACTGATTCGCCCACAGGAGAAAAAGGTGGAAGCCGTACGCTCCGCCCCGAGACCGACGACGAAAACCCAGGTACGAGCCTTCTTGGGGTTGGCGGGGTATTATCGCTGCTTCATCCCTAACTTCTCCTCCTTAGCCGCCTCCCTGACAGATCTGACCAGGAAGGGGCAGCCGGAGAAGGTGCAGTGGTCGTCAGCATCGGAAGAGGCCTTCCAAAGGATCAAGGAAGCCCTCACGTCCGAGCCTGTCCTCCGAGCCCCAGATTTTAGCTGCCACTTCCTGCTGCAGACGGATGCCTCCGACACGGGACTGGGAGCCGTCCTGTCACAAGTGCAAGAAGGGGAGGAGCATCCTGTCCTGTATATCAGCAAGAAGTTGACCCCAGCCGAGAGAAACTACGCCGCTGTGGAAAAGGAAGCTCTAGCCGTCAAGTGGGCAGTCCTGGAGCTGCGCTACTATCTCCTTGGCCGAAAATTCACCCTTGTCACCGACCACGCGCCCCTCCAGTGGATGGCCCGTGCCAAAAACACCAATGCCAGGGTGACTCGTTGGTTCCTCGCGCTCCAGGACTTCCACTTCGTGGTGCGTCACCGCGCAGGGGCCGCACATGCAAACGCTGACGGTCTCTCACGAATCTGGGCAGCTTTTGCAGGTCTGTCAGGGGTCACTCCCCACCCACCCCCTATTAATCCCCTACTGTCTCATGCTTCCAACAGGACCAGGACGACGCTTAGGGGGGGGGAGTGTGACGAGCGTCCTGGTATCTCATCAGCGTCGCCCTGGAAACGGAGGCAGAACACCTGCACTTCCTCGTTACCGGCTGATCGGTCCCAGCTGCAGCTCGTCAGCCGGCAGCATTATAAGCCCAGCAGTTCTTGCCACAGGGAGTTCGACCTCCAGAAAGACTGCAGCTAATCTCTCTCTCTCTCAATCCCTGTAGACAGCAGCGTGTGACCGGATAGCCGCCATCGAGCACGTGCACGAGCACCCTGCACAAGGATCAAGGCGGAGAGCACAGACTGCACCAGCGCACTTCTACACCTGTTTGTCACCTTTTCACTATTTGTGTGTCAATAAATCCACCCTCTGGGCATTTATTGAAACAGTCCTTGTCGTGTGATTCTTCACCCCGTGACACATATTTGATGGTCTGTGGTGTGTAATGAGGAGCAACCAGATGCTGCACTTGACACATTTATGAAATTGTATATACCAGTTACTAATAAGCATGCACCCATTAAGAAAATGACTGTAAAAACTGTTAAATCCCTGTGGATTGAAGAGGAAAAGAAAACATGTATGGTTGAGAGAGATGAGGCAAAAGGAATGGCAAATAAATCTGGCTGCACAACCAATTGGGAAATGTATTGCAAATTGAGAAATCATGTGACTAAACTGAATAAAAAGAAGAAGAAACTACACTATGAAACAAAGATAAATGACAATGAATGATAGTAAAAAGCCTTGGAGCACTATTTAATGAAAGTTTGGGCAAAAATGCAAACTCATCATTTATGGAATCGGATGGCTCATTCATCACAAAACCCACTGATATTGCCAATTACTTTAATGATTTTTTCATTGGCAAGATTAGCAAATTTAGGCATGACATGCCAACAACGCTAACACTACACATCCAACTTTAACTGATCAAATTATGAAAGACAAGCATTGTCATTTTGAATTGCCTAAAGTGAGTGTGGAAGAAGTGAAATCTGAAAATGTTGTGAGGCCATGCCCATTTTCTGAAGAATTGCATTATGGGCCCTAAAAGTACGGAAAAAGTGTCCACTGCATGTATACTTCGTAATTTGGCAAGTTTAGTATGTCATCCGGGAACATTTGGCATACTAACTATATCCATACTATGACCAATAAGAATACTACACTCTTAGAAGTAAAGGTGCTATCTATAACCTAAAAGGGTTCTTTGGCTGTCCCCATAGGAGAACCCTTTGAAGAACCCTTTTTGGTTCTAGGCAGAACCTTTTTGGTTCCAGGCAGAACCTTTTTGAGTTCCATGTAGAACCCTTTATACAGAGGGTTCTAAATGGAACCCAAAAGAGTGTATATACTCAATTCACGTCACAAATAGTACAGTTAGTATGAGTATTTGAACACAGCTAGGGTGTTCTTTAATGGAAGCCTCTCCAACATAATTCAGGTAGAATCGGGAATTCCCCTGGGCAGCCCCTTTACTTTTTAAATCTTTACTAGTGATATGCCACTGACTATGAGTAAAGCCAGTCTGTCTATGTATGCGGATGACTCAACAATATACGTCAGCTACTACAGGAAGTGAAATCACTGCAACACTTAACAAAGAGCTGCAGTTAGTTTCAGAATAGCAAGGAATAAGTTAGTCCTAAATATTTCAAAAACTAAACGCATTGTATTTGGGACAAATCATTCCCTAAACCCTAAACCTCAACTAAATATTGTAATAAATAATGTAGAAATTTAGCAAGTTGAGATGACTAAACTGCTTGGAGTAAACCTGGATTGTAAACTGTCATGGTCAAAACATGTTGATACAACAGTAGCTAAGATGGGGAGAAGTCTGTCCATAATAAAAGCGCTGCTCTGCCTTTTTAACAAAATTATCAACAAGGCAGGTCCTACAGGCTCTAGTTTTGTTGAACCTGGACTACTGTTTGGTCGTGTGGTCAGGTGCCACAAAGAGGGACCTCGGAAAATTACAATTGGCTCAGAACAGGGCAGCACGGCAGGACCTTAAATGTACATGGAGAGCTAACATTAATAATATATATGTACAGTAAATCTCTCATGGCTCAAAGTGGAGGAGAGATTGGCTTCATCACTACTTGTTTTTGTAAGAAGGGTTGACATGCTGAATGCACCAAGGTGTCTGTTTAAAATACTAGCACACAGCTTGGACACCCATGCTTACCCCACAAGACATGCCACCAAAGGTCTCTTCATAATCCCCAAGTCAAGAACAGACTATGGTATGCGCACAGTACTACATAGAGCCATGTCTACATGGAACTCTTTTCCACATCAGGTAACTGATGCAAGCAGTAGAATCAGATTAAAAAAAACAGATAAAAACAGCGGGGACTGTGAAGAGAGACACACGCACAGGCACAAACAAACATACACATAATAAGACACACTCTACACACACATGTACATGGGATGTAGTATTTTAAATATGTGATGGTGGAGTAGTGGCCTGAGGGAACACACTAAATGTATTGGGTAAAGTGTAAGTGTAAGTGTAATATTTTTAACTGTATATAACTGCCTTAATGTTGCTGGACCCAAGGAAGAGTAGCTGCAGCTAATGGGGATCCTTAATAAATACAAAATACAAATACCTGTGAATTACCATGTTAATAACTCGAACCAAACCGACTTCAGATGAGTCCCATGATGCTTGTGGGGGTCGTAGAGCAAAACGGAGAACAACATAGTGTTTGTGATCGTCTCATCTTTCCATAGAGGGTGAAATTACATAAGGTTTGACATTTTATGCTCTAGTCAAATATTACTGTATATCTGTTTGGGCTTTTTGCTCTCAATTTTCAGTCTACAAATTATTAGTAATTATGTTCAGGTCCCCTGATCATCCGCTCAAGATAAATCGGCCCACGGCTGAATGTAGTTGATGATCCCTGCTTTAAAGGTATACTTAGCGATATGACATATACTGAACAAAAATATTAACGCAACATGCAACCGTTTCAACGATTTTACTGAGTCACAGTTCATATAAAGAAATCAGTCAATTGAAAATAAATTCATTAGGCCCTAACCTATGGATTTCTCATGACTGGGCAGAGGTGCAGCCAGACAATCCCGCAGGTAAAGAAGCCGGATGTGGAGGTCCTGGGCTGGCATGGTTACACATGGTCTGCGGTTTTGAGGTCGGTTGGACATACTGCCAAATTCTCTAAAACGACGTTGGAGGCAGCTTATAGTAGAGAAGTGAACATTACATTCTCTGGCAACAGCTCTGGTGGATATTCCTGCAGTCAGCATCATGCTCCCTCAAAATTTCAGAAATCTGTGGCATTGTGTTGTGAGTCAAAACTGCACATTTTAAAGTGTACTTTTATCGTCCCCAGCACAAGGTTTATCTGTGTAATGATCATGCTGTTTATTCAGCTTCTTGCTATGCCACAACTGTCATGTGGATGGATTATCTTGGCAAAGGAGAAATGCTCATTAACAGGGATGTAAACAAATTTGTTTGTGCGTATGTAACACTTCGGGGATATTTTATTTCAGCTCATGTTGCGTTGATCTTTTTGTTCAGTTTAATGCAGAAAGTAAACAGCATAGTGGGTCAATTTCCGCAACAACTAAAAGCGTGAAACACAAGGTCTTTCGTCCCATGGCTACCATGTAGCGAACCTGTGCATATGCTCAGATTCTTTGTGAGAAGTCTTGCATCTTGCCCATCTCTATATCTGCAGTACTACTTGTGTCAACGTCATTTTGCTGAGTCTACCTTTAGGCCAGATTATAACACAGAAATAAACTAATTGAAAATGACTGGTAGTTAATGACAGGGTGTAACTTATTGCAACCCTGGTATTACATGGTAGTGGCATCTTGATAGTTGGTTTGAGTTATTAGCATGGTAATTCACAGGTTACATACAAAACATTAGTTACATAGTGGAACAAGAAAATATCTTAACATTAGTAATTACACATGTCGGATAACCTTCAACTAGATAATTAGTTTCAATCGTTCAAAATGTATTTTCCCAGTCTGAGCTTTTTCCCCGAGTTCCCAATTTTTTTTAATTCACTGAAGTCAGATTTCCCAGTTCCGAGTTAACAGTTGTTTTGAGCGCGGTTCTCCCTCTGGCATAGAGGTGCCTGGATTGACAGCATGGCCAATGTTGAATGTTTATCATTTTAAGCTTGAAAAAAGAGACCCTTAAACCCAGAATTGGGACCACACACCTACTCCACTGAATAGCAGGCTAGTGATTGCTTTGCAGTGCTTGCAGTTAGCCACTGATTCCTTCCAAACCACTCATTGTTGAAGTTGCGATTTCCAATTTGTGTAATGTTTATGTCCTATAATTTCACTTTATTTCTCTTCATATGACAAGGATTTGCCAGTTGATTGTCGACTTGATTCATGATGATGACTGCTAGCTAAGATTTTGAAAGTATGATGTTGACATGATCAAAGCTACTGTAGATATAAAGTGAATTTACACAATTGTATCTGTTGCCAATGACCTTGAGCTTTTTTTGGATGGGCACTTCTAATGTAACTCTATGGCAGCACCCAAGGGGCATTAATATTCAAGCTCTACCCTTAGATTTGGCAGTGACGTAGTGTCCCCATAAGTGACAGAACACTGATCCAATCAAGGCGCAACTAGAGAACATTACCAACACCTACGCTCCGTATTTTGTGCTGGCTGCCCCAACACCACAGAAAGCACTGAGCTAGGCTGAAACACCTGCATTTTGGAGCTGCATTATTCAAGACAGCAAAAAAGAGAGCATGTTTGTATGGGGCTTTACTAACTCAATTATTATTATATATATTTTTTTAACATTGTTTTTTAACATTGCCAAAATAACATGTAAAACAGGCAACTTCCCTAAACCCCCCACACCCCCAACCCCCCCCCCCCCCCCCCCAAAAACAAAAAAACATGCATGTGTATATAGGGCTGTTGCGGTGATCGTATTACCACCACACCAGTTGTCAGGAGTCATGAAAGCAGTCAAATTCCATGTGACCGTTTAGTCACGGTAATTAGGCTTCTCCAAGCTCTGATGCTACTGATGGTCACTAGTAACCTACCAAACGAGCTAACTGCCTGGTACTCCGCACTCTATTGTCCCTCTAATCACTCTGAGAGAATGACACAAGTATTGGTCTCCACAAAGTTTTCTGCCTGAGTGTTGATGATGGCAATTTGCATATACTCCAGAATGTCATGAAGAGTGATAAGATGAATTGCAATTAATTGCAAAGTCCCTCTTCGCCATGAAAATGAACTTATTCCCCAAAAAACATTTACACTGCATTTCAGCCCTGCCACAAAAGAACCAGCTGCCATCATGTCAGTGATTGTCTCGTTAACACAGGTGAGAGTGTTGACGAGGACAAGGCTGAAGATCACTCTGTCATGCTGATTGAGTCAGAATAACAGACTGGAAGTTTTAAAAGGAGGGTGGTGCTTGAAATCATTCCGCTGTCAAACATGGTTACCTGCAAGTCATCATTGCTTTGCACAAAAAGGGCTTCACAGGCAAGGATATTGCTGCTGGTAAGATTGCACCTAAATCAACCATTTATCGGATCATCAAGAACTTCAAGGAGAGAGGTTCAATTGTTGTGAAGAAGGCGTCTGGGCGCCCAAGAAAGTCCAGCAAGCGCCAGGACCGTCTCCTAAAGTTGATTCAGCTGCGGGATCGGGGCACCACCAGTGCAGAGCTTGCTCAGGAATGGCAGCAGGCAGGTGTGAGTGCATCTGCACGCACAGTGAGGCGAATACTTTTGGAGGATGGCCTGGTGTCAAGAAGGGCAGCAAAGAAGCCACTTCTCTCCAGGAAAACCATCAGGGATAGACTGATATTCTGCAAAAGGTACAGGGATTGGACTGCTGAGGACTGGGGTAGAGTCATTTTCTCTGATGAATCCCTTTGCGATTGTTTGGGCCATCCGGAAAACACCTTGTCCGGAGAGCGCTACCATCAGTCCTGTGTCATGCCAACAGTAAAGCATTCTCAGACCATTCATGTGTGGGGTTGCTTCTCAGCCAAGGGAGTGGGCTCACACACAATTTTGCCTAAGAACACAGCCATGAATAAAGAATGGTACCAACACATCCTCCGAGAGCAACTTCTCCCAACCATCCAAGAACAGTTTGGTGACGACCAATGCCTTTTCCAGCATGATGGAGCACCTTGCCATAAGGCAAAAGTGATAACTAAGTGGCTCGGGGAACAAAACATCGACATTTTGGGCCAGGAAACTCCCCAGACCATAATCCCATTGAGAACTTGTGGTCGATCCTCAAGAGGCGGGTGGACAAACAAAAACCCATAACTTCTGACAAACTCCAAGCGTTGATTATGCAAGAATGGCCTGCCATCAGTCAGGATGTGGCCCAGAAGTTAATTGACAGCATGCCAGGGCGGATTGCAGAGGTCTTGAAATGTAATTGTCAATGAAAGCCTTTGACACTTATGGAATACTTGTAATTATACTTCAGTGTACCATAGATCTTTATGTCAGTAGTTACTAAGAACACTAAAGCAGCAAACTTTGTGGAGACCAATACTTGTGTCATTCTCAAAACTTTTGGCCACGACTGTACTATATTTAATTCTTAATTTCCCTATTATTAAGTACATTGCTTTTCTTTACAACATGAGTATAGCCTACCTGGCTGGCATGAAAATGAACCACAGGAAAAGCGTTGTCATTCGCTATTTAAGTGCATAAATGACGTGTTTTTCCCCGCTGCCCCTGTTTCGATACAGGTGCATGATAATGGTCCATTCTAAATCAAAATACATTTCACTCATATATGATTTAGTATGTAATATGTAATATGTAAAGACAAGATTAAATCAAGAATACTTTGATGGGTGACAATATTAGCCTATAATTTGTGAATTATACATTATCACTTGTGAATGATGCCAAGCACAAGAAACTGCCTTTTATTCTGCAACTTTTTCTAAACATAGTCGCACACCTCATGCAACCTAGCCCATAGGCCTATATGTTTTGATAAGATTTGTATCACAACTAAAGTGGCTAAATAACTTAACTTAATAACTTAAACATTAATCCACTTTACAAGGGGTTTAGAGCGTAACTGGCATACATAAGCAGCGCATGAGTTTCACGTTTGGGGAAGATAATTTTCACTATAAAAATGCACCTTTATAATCAAAACATTACATGCATAATCGCATTTGATAATGGTGTTGTCATGGTTAGTAGATTGGACCCGAGGCGCTGAGCAGTAGAATGCAGACATTCCTGTATTCGTGACAAAAACAACAAAACAAAGGAGAGAACAAAACCATGAACTGATGTGCATAAAGCAACAAACAAAGAACCACACACAGGTGGGCTCACTAATCAACTTAAATTAGAGACAAAGTAATGCAGCTGCCTCTAATTGGGGACAAACACAAAAACCCCAATCATAGAGGTGCCTAGACACCCCTATTGTCAAGCCCTGACAGTAACCTCCAGACACTATAGAGATGCCTAGAGATCTTACTCTAGTCAGGACCTGACCGTACCCCCCCCCGACGTTGGTGGAGACTCCGGGTCAGAGCAGTACTGGGCACCAGGTCAGGTGGAGGCTCCGCCCCCAGAGCAGGACAGGGTACCGGACCAGGGAGAAGCTCCGCCCCTGGATCAGGACAGGGTGCCGGAGTAGGGAGAGGACTGGGAACCGGCACTGGAGGTACCGGGCTGGGGATCGGCACTGGAGGTACCTGGCTGGGGATGGACACCGAGACCCTTGTACGAGGCGTCGGCACTGGAGGGACCGGGCTGGGGATCGCCTCTGGGAGCCAACAGCCACTCTGCTCACATCTTCCTGCAGCACTCAAACGACTCCTCGTTCTCCCTCTGGCTGGTTCTCACTCCCTGGTTGGGAGGTCTCAGCGCCAGCCAAGCCCTCCACCACCTCGCCCTCCAGGGGCAGCCGATCTGCCCTCGTTGGAGGTCACAGCACCTCGTCGTCATCCTCCCTCCTTAGCCGATCCTCGTCCGATTTCTGAGCGAACTCCTGCTCCCATCCCTGTAGGGGCTCTCCCTTCGAACCCCCACGAATGTCACAGCAGGGGCCCCATAGCGCCCCCACAAAAGTTGTATGGGGGTTCCTCTGGGCCATCTCCGGGGTCCGCCTATTTGCCCGCCTCTGCCCTGGATTATTTTGGGATCTATTGCACCCTACAACTGTCCCAGACTAGGTTTAGAATATTTAGTTCTTGCACATAATAGAATAGGTTGACTTTTGTAATATGGGGGATAGTAGATTGACATAGGCTAATGCTTTTGCTGTTTGTTAGGCCTACTCATCTTGTTGGCTGACGAAAAGTAAATGTGGACAGTTCTTCCAATATCTTCAATATGCACCTCGGAATTGGAGTCAGACACGCGCAGTTGCGTCCCCGAATCCATGCCGCAAAAGGCACGGATTTCTTGGAGGGTATATTGAGGCCACAAAGGGGATGCCGCTGTGAAATTCCAGGCATTATCAAGTGCTTGTCAATTTGTGAATGAGAGACTAATGAAGTGTGTACAGCCTGCGCAAAAAAACAAAGCAGAGCTCATACCTTTCAACCGACTTTTCAAATCATGATTAGAGTCTCATCATGCAGCCTTACAGTGTATTACAAATCAAAACATATAGCCCAATGTTTGCAGAACAACTAAAGTTACATTAATAACTATAATTTAAGCTTACAGGAGTGCTTATTTATTTGTGTGGACTCCCTCAAATCGTTTGGAGAAAAGTTATTTGCTTGACAATCCCCGGCTGACAACATTTTGTGACCGCCACAGCACTATGTGTATACACCTGAATTCCTAGTTTCTTCAACCGCCACAGTGTGAAGAAAGCAGTTATGCTAATCAACCAATGAATTAAATAAATACAAAATTATATGCATTTTGTATGTAGTTTACAGGGCTCACTTGAAAAAGAGACCTGGGTAAAAAAAAACTCCCTGTGTAAATAAAGATAAATAAATTCAAAATACAGTTCTTCGCTGGTCTGCATCTTTTTAAGTTTTGAGACGCATCTCATGTCTAAATAAAGTGTCAACCATGAGTTCATACCTCTTGTCGAGAGGGTATAAGGAGAAGATGGAGGACAAGCTGAGGCAGAGCCAGGTGAGAGAGGTGTGGAAGGGTATGAGAAATATCACTTGCTTCAAAAAGTCAAACAGTGGGCAGGCGGAGGGGATCCAGGACAGAGCCAATGAGCTGAACCAATTTTTTAACAGGTTAAATACTGGCCCTGTCCACCTCCCTTCCAGCTCCCCAGGCCACACACCCTCACGGCTGTCCCACCCCCAGCACCTCTGAGACAATCAGCGACCACACCTCCACCCCTGCTCCCTCTGGACTGATTCTCAACACCCCCTTCCCCCAACCTCCCCACCTGGGCTGGCTTTCACCACCAACCAAGTGAAGAGAGAGCTGGAGAGACTACATCAGTGGAAAGCGGCGGGCCCTGATGGCATCAGCCCAAGGGTACTTAGGGTCTGTGCTGACCAACTGTGTGGAATACTCTGGCGTCCCTTCAACCTTAGCCTGAGCCTAGAAAGGATCCCTGTGCTGTGGAAAACATCCTGTCTCGTCCCAGTGCCAAGAAGGCACACCCCACTGTCCTGAATGACTTCAGACCTATAGCGCTAACATCCCACATCATGAAGACCCTGGAAAGGTTAGTCCTCGCTCACCTCAGACCCCTGGTGTGTACATCACTGGACCCCCTGCAGTTCGCATACCAGCACAACATCGGGGTGGATGATGCTATCATCTACTTTCTGCAGAGGGCCTATTCTCACCTGGACAACGCAGGTTGCACTGTGAGGGTTATGTTTTTTGACTTCTCCAGTGCCTTCAACATCATTCAGCCCCTGCTACTGGTGAGAAGATGAAGAGGATGAAAGTGGAAGCACCCTTAGTCTCCTGGGTCACGGACTACCTGACCGGTAGGCCACAATTTGTGCGACTACAGAGCTGTGTGTCAGAACGGGCAGTGAGCAACTAAGGGGCCCCCCAGGGAACGGTCCTGCCCCCCTTCCTGTTCACCCTCTACACCTCGGACTTCAGATATAACTCTGAAACATGCCACCTACAGAAGTTGTCGGATGACTCTGCAATTGTAGGGTGCATCAGGGGTGGGCAGGAGGAGGAGTACAGGAGCACAATCAGTGACTTTGTGTTGTGGTGTGAGCAGAACCACCTTCAGCTCAACATCAGCAATACAAAGGAGATGGTGGTGGACTTCAGGAGAACCAAGGCACAACTGACTGCAGTTACTATACAGGGGATGGGATGTGGAAATAGTTGGGTCATACAAGTTCCTGGGAGTCCATATGGACAATAGGCTGGAATTGGCTGGTAACACCGGGGCCCTGTACAAAAAGGGCCAGAGCCGACTCTACTTTCTGAGGAGGCTCAGGTCCTTCAACGTGTGCAGTAAACTACTGCATACCTTCTACCAGTCTGTGGTGGCCAGTGCCATCTTTTTTGCAGTGGTGTGCTAGGGAGCCAACATAAAAGCCGGTGATGCTTCTCGGGTAAATAAACTGATCAGGAAGGCTAGCTCTGTCCTGGGGATGAGCCTTGACACTCTAGAGGAGGTGGCAGAGAGACGGATCCTGGCCAAACTGCTGGCCATCATGGACAACGTCACCCACCCTCTGCATGCCATGGTTATGACGCAGAGGAGCACCTTAAGAGACAGACTGATCCCACCACAGTTGTTATATCATATCACGTGCAATATTGCAAGTAGTTCTTGGACTTAACTTACGTAGTCATTCACTCAGGAATGCATTTTAGTATCCTGTCAGTTTTATCTTTTAGTGTCCTGTCAGCTGTACAGTTAATGTAACCATGCAAATATTCACTTACCTGTAAATTTAACTGTATATTTACCTGTACAGTTAATTTAACCATTCTAAATTTTCACTTACCTGTTCATTTAACCAGTATGTCTATTAAGTAAACTATTATTACCCTCACTCATATCATACGCATTTTTAGCTATTGAAGTATTTCTCTGCCATCGACCTGTATAGTATAGTTAACCATGCACCATCCACCAATGTATAGTATACATATTCAGCCAACCACCCATATTATGCAATGTCTTTTTATAGCTTTTTTTAGCACTCCAGACTTCTTGTATTGCTTGACAAAGAAATTTCCCCCCTGGGATCAATAAAGTACCTAACTATCTATCGATCTATCTAGATCCTCAATACATCAGATGTGGTGGGTTGATGTCAGGTTTGCCATTGCATTCCCTATGGTAAGGACAGTATTAATTTCCCCAAGTCTTTTAGGAAGATTACTTCTGTTGCTAAATTCCTTACCTTGCTTTCTTTTAAAATGCAAGAGGCATTGCCCGTGAGGCCTTAGTAAATTGTGGATGGTAAACACTACAGTGAAATTGGAAAGATTTACAACTCTCATGTTGAGATTTTTGACAGCTTCCTTGTGTGAATCTGTAACTAATGTGCTTGGATTAGCTTCATGTAGTCTTTGCCTCATAAACCATTTTTCAACATTTTCAGTTGTTCAATTACATAATTTTTAAGTTATATTCTTGTTGTCTTCTTCTCGTCTCAGCTGACCACCTAGCTATTAAGAAATGTGAGCTCCAGGATAAGACACACTTCTAAGAAAATATACCTTTTATCAACCTATTTTTTATTTACCTTAGATTTATGCTGCAATCAAGTGGAAAAGGAAACCATTGACATGCCTGTGACAGTTTGAAATACATTTTAGTTCAAGTAATGAGCCTGCTTGATTTGTGTGCAGTGGGCCTCACAAGGATGTCATGTGATTTACTTTTGCTTATTCGTTAATTGCCTTGGACTTGCGGGGAAATTCAGTGACCTTGTGGCAATTTGGAGTAGTAATTTTATTCTGACACCATGTTTTTTAATAAGCAATAATGCATGGAGCAATAATTTTTCAGATCCTAGTGGGGGTGCGTATTGGCAGTTACACAAAAACAGAAACAATTTAAGAGATGGGGCATAAATGGTCCAATTTTCTAAAGTCTCTGTCATTCTCATGGGTTGAATAATCCAAAGTTGTTGTCATTATGTGCTGCTCGTTCAACACTGAGTTCTACTCTTATTACTTATAGTGTCTTTTATAAATGTGCATTGCACTGTTGAGGAGAGCAAGTAAGCATTTCACTGTACCGATTACACCCTGTATCCTGTGCACAAGACCCATAAACTCTGATTCAGTTACCCACAGTCCATTTTTTCCAACTTCCTGAGTTTAAAGGTGAGGAGGGATAAAGTGAGCCTGTCATTGTTCTGCAGCCGACAGAAAGCACTTATTGCGGTGTTGAGCTGTTGAAATCTACAATCATCCACTCATTACTCAGTTAAACTGCTCAATGCATAGTTTAGTCTCATTTGAGATTGTGTTTGGGCCTAGTGCTCCATACTGAAGCGCCACACTGTTTTAGTAGTTAGAGCATTAATCTGAGGAGTGACACATTTTTTTTTGCTCTTATATTTTAGTAGGTTTTGTATGTATTTCTTCTGCTGTGACACATATTTGAGCCTAGGGCTGTTTGTACACACCAGCCTGGGAAGATGGTTTTGATTTCACACTGCTTTACAGATACTGCAAACCCATCTGGTATTGCCTTTTTAGATTTATAAGGAAGGCATATTGGAGAGACGCATACCACCAAGACTTATTCACTTGGAACTAAACAACCCTCTTTAACACAAAGTTACCAGTGAATTTGCGGAATGGAAGTTTTGGGCAGGAATGGAAAGCAGATGCTCTCAGGCCCCAAGGGAGGCTTTTAGAATATTTGAGGGGGGCCTCCCGAGTGGCACAACGGTCTAAGGCGTCATTACAGATCCGGGTTTGATCCCAGGCTGTGTCGGCTTCCGGGTTAAGCAAGCAGTGTGTTAAGAAGCAGTGCGGCTTGGCGGGGTCGTGTTTCAGAGGACGCTTGGCTCTCGACCTTCACATATCCGTACGGGAGTTGCAGCGATGGGACAAGATTGTAACTACCAGTTAGATATTACGAAAAAGGGGTAAAAAGTACTAAACATTTTCTAATAATATTTGAGGTACAGAGGGTCTAGGGTCCTCACTCCACAAAAGTGATGAAACGTTTGACATTTTATCATTGGGGCTTAATGTCTTTGCAGCAAATTAATTAACGTGACATTTGAGAATGCAAGTTATCGTCAACATGTGCCCTTCATTAGTAAGGCCCTCTGTACTGAAAGTGTTGAGGTTTCTAGTAAAATTCCATTCTTGTGTCAAAGTGAATTTGAAGAGTGCTGCAGTGGCTATAGCTTAGTACACGTAAACACGTCGGACTTTCTGCTCCAATGTCCTTGTTTCGGGCTCAATCAAACAAAAGTTATTCAACGTATGTTTTCAATTTATTCTTTAAAAACAACTCTTTCTGCATGAGGTGGGACCTTGTAACTGAAAAGTCACGTTATTATTCAATTGGCCCAGTGTTCACATGCACAACAGTTGCAGATGTGGTCAATGGTTTTGTGGGTTAATTTCATGCTGCTATTGCATAGTACAGAGGGGTTAGATGGTTTGTGTGTGTTTCATGTTGGGGTTAATTTTCTGTTGCCATGGAAAAGACGGAAATGTTTTGTGCTGAGACTACAGAGTGAATATCCCCATCACGTTTTAGTGTGCTTCTGGCTTAATCTATGAACATGATCAGTTTAGCCTTAAGCAGTCTCTCTCTCTGTGTCTCTCTCTCTGTGTCTCTCTCTCTCTCTCTCTCTCTCTCTCTCTCAAATACACACGTACACACACTATCCCAGCAGCCAAGGTATGACTCCATCACCTCTGCTATCTCTGGCATGATTAGGGCCCTTCTACATCAAACTTCTCAAGCATGTGTTAAACAATCATCTTTTCACATCTGAGTCACAAATTAATCATATAAATATCACAAATAAAGCTTCTAAGGATGTAAATTGTCCATGTTCTCTCATTAATTGGATCTGTGTGGTCCGGTGGGGCTCAGCTAGTAAGGTTTTGGGTTCGATTCCCGCTGGGTCCACCCATACGGGAATGTGTATGCACTACTGTAATTTGCTTAGTATAAAAGTGTCTGCTAAATGCATATATTACATCATAATTGTTATTACTTCTGAATTAAACTAATGATTGCTGAATTTGAATTAAATGGTTAATTATGTAGGAATTTCAGAATTCCTTTTTTTCAATTTTTTTTACCTGCTCTGTTGCCCAGGATGGGGACCCAGTCAGCAATGACCAACCTGGCCACAGGACTCTACACCCACGGAGCCGTCATAGCAGCCCTGCTGCAGAGACACAGGACAGGGAGAGGTGTTTACATCGACTGCAACCTGCTTTCTATCCAGGTAACTCACGTTTACCACCAGTCCAGTTAAATTGTAATACATCCTTTTCCCCTGGAAATGTAAACTCTGTGTTGAATGATCAGTCCCAAAATCCCAGTCCCTAGCTTTCGGAGCTATAGCATGAACTATGTTTACACGAAGCCCGGTGAATATTGCTAACATCAGTGGTTTACTTTTTTATGGTGTTATTGTACTGGATGTCCTCATAGAACGAAGACAACAATGTTTTCCAATTGAACTGTTGGTTTTTCTTGGTGGAAAGAATCCATTCCCACTAAGCGTATAATTTAAGCCATACACTCCTTAAGACCAAATAAGAAAGTGATACTTGGGAACATAGAGAAATAATCTCTCCATGAGTAAGAAATGCGTTATACAAGTTTTTGCCATCTGACCCCACACTGCTTTATTTCCTTGGATGTTTATTTCCTCAGTCTGACCTCAACACTTTCTATTTCCCAAACTGTTGGTTGTCCTTAACTTTTAGTTAAACTGTTCAGTTAGGAAATGGTGTATGCCATATTTTTTAAGAAAAATTAAATATGTTGTACTTAATAAATCCATAAAACTCTTATGCAGCTAATCAGTAAGAATTGGCCATGACCAACCATTGGTCAACTGTGTTATTTAGTGCCCACATGCTTTCTGTTCGTATAGTTGCTGAGCAGAACTTAGTTTGGCTTTTATGAGCACACTCCATTAAACCCAGTCGCCACAGTGCCTGAGACTTGAATACACTCTGCATACACAAGACCTGATTCAGGGGCTATCAATAGTGATTCTGTCTCCTGTTAAGAGCGGAGGCCAGACAGTTGTGGCGCCAAGAACGTAATTCTATTGAAATCAATGGAGTGCGAAGAACGGGCACGTTTACATATCGGCCGGGCACTTGCGTCTCTCCTGACATCATGTTGCCATGTTCCCTCAGACAGGGCGACTTCAAAGCTGGATCACGTTAGGCTCTTTGGCTGCATGTTAATCGGAGGGATGACACTGTTGCTTTTGGAGAATGGTTTATGTCGTGCTCTCGTTTCTCTCACGTCCTAACATGGGACCCATGTGACAATTAAGCCCCACTTGGGTAAATTAATAAGGCATGCAGAGTAATGTGTCTAAGATGCAGGCTTTGTTTAAATAGAACATGGTTCTTTAAAAAAATGTAGGCCTAACTGACAGGCACTCATTGAACTAATTATTCAACTGGCTTGCCTTTGCCTCAGGGCATCGTTACAACACACATTTTGATGGTTCCTGAACTCAGGAGGCCCTACTGAACTTAAGGACCCTAATCCTTCGAATGTGAGCGGCCTCACTTGCACTTCGAGGCAAAAGGAACATTTGAGATTCATTAAAGCTCCACAAATAAATGTCCTCCTGAAACAGTACAGAAGCCACATCGCTTAATCTTTGAGAAATAGATCCCAACGCCTGAAACATTCCAGGGAAACGTTTCTGCTGTTTTACCGTGGCAGGTCAAGGGAAAAGTAAAGCTCAACAAATATTTTCGAGGGTGTTTTCTGCTGATTGCAGGTGTATTAAAACAAAATACACAAACTTAAGGGCTCCATCAAAAACTCTTTCTATGAACCAACCCTAATTCACCCCTTTATCACAGCAGATCTGATGCCCTTGTTCTGTGCCAAACATTACTTGGCCAGGAACTGTTAAGTCCTACATCTCTACATCAACGGTGGGTTTTCCACATATACACTTCTCAGAGGTAAGAGATGGGGTATAAACATGGAAGGCAAGTATCACATTAAATGTATAAATGTATGTTGGGGAGGAAAGCTTTCACACGATCAGATGCTATAGCCAATGTATGATCTGCTCTAAGTATAAAAACTGCAGTATGCCTCATATGTAACAGGTGATTAAAATGTACAGTATTGTTTTTTTATTTCTGCTTTATAAATATGTCATTTTCAACAGTGTACATTTCTACGGAGACATTTCAACTTTCAAAGCTGCATTTGCATTTATGCACAATTTCCTTCTGTTCTAGAAATGTGTTTTTACTCTGATCCTTCAATCCTTGGATTTAGATGTATATTAGCTTTGGATTTTTCAAGGAATTCGTTTTTTGAGAATTCACTTTTATTGCCCATTCTCACTGGTGAGCCTTCATATTGCACCAGACCTTAATGCAGAACTAACCAATCAGCCTCTTAGGGCTGTGCGATATAGCCACAATATAATATCATATTATATATCAATTTCTTTCTTTTTTTTTTTTACAGAATTTGATGGTATTTTATGTTTTTTAATAATAAAAGTTCTAAATATGCTTCATGTGAGTAGTGCATGACCCTAGGGAGGCAACACATACAGTTCCTTCAAAAAGTATTCACACCCCTTTACTTTTTCACAAAGATTTTGTGTTACAGCCTGAATTTAGAATTGATTAAATTGAGATTGTGTCACTGATCTACACACAATATCGCATAATGTCAAAGTGGAATTCTGTTTGTAGACATGTTGCATGGACTCGTTCTGTGTTCAATAATAGCGGTTAACATGTCTGTATCCCACACTTTGATCTGTAAAGTCCCTCAATCGAGTAGTGAATTTCAAGCACAGATTCAACCACAAAGACCAGGGAGGTTTTTCAATGCCTCGCAAAGAAGGGCACCGATTGGTAGACGTGTACAAATAAAAAAAGCAGATGCTGATTATGCCTTTGAGCATGGTGAAGTTATTAACAAGGCTTTGGATAGCCTATCAATACACCCAATCACTACAAATATACGGGCATCCTTTCTAACTCAGTTGCCGGAGAGGAAGGAAACTGCTCCGGGATTTCACCATGAGGCCAATGGTGATTTTTAAACAGTTACAGAGTTTAATGGTTGTGATATGAGAAAAATGAGAATGGAGCAACAGCATTGTACTTACTCCACATTGCTAATTCACCTTTCAGCAGGATTTTCTACAATCCATGTGTGCAAAGCTCTTAGAGACATACCCAAAAATACTTCTACAAAGTATTGACTCAGAGGTGTGAATGCTTCTGTAAATTAGATATTTCTCTACTTCATTTTCAATACATTTCCAAACATTTCTAAAAACGTGTTGTCAGTTTGTCATTATGGGGTATTGTGTTTAGATTGGTGAAAAAATAATATATTTAATCAATTTTGAATTCAGGCTGTAACACAACAAAGTGTGGAATAAGGGTGGTTTTCATGGGGCTTTCTCTCTTCTCTTTTTTCATTGTATGCCTCTGTTTTGTATTTTCAATGGATTCAATGGCAGTTCTTACTTTCACCAGAAGGGCCCTTGTACTGATTTTAAGTCGAATCAAATTTTATTTATCACATGCGGCAAATACAACAGCTGTAGACCTTACCGCGAAATGCTTACTTACAAGCCCTTAACCAACAATGCAGTTTTAAGAAAATAGAGTTAAGAGTCAATTTGCGAGAGTACAGGTTAGTCAAGGTAATTTGTAGATGTAGGTAGGTGTAAAGTGACTATGCATAGATAATAAACAGCGAGTAGCAGCAGTGTACCGCTTGCTGTGCGGTTGCAGAGAGAACTGTCTATGACTTTTTGGGGCCTTCCTCTGACACCGCCTAGTATATAGGTCCTGGATGGCAGGAAGCTTGGTCCCGGTGATGTACTGGACTGTACGCACTACCCTCTGTAGCGCCTTATGGTTGGATGCCGAGCAGTTGCCATACAAGGCGGTGATGCAACCGGTCAGGATGCTCTCGATGGTGCATCTGTAGACATTTTTGAGGATCTGGGGATCCATGCCAAATCTTTTTAGACTCCTCAGGGGGAAAAGGCGTTGTCGTCCCCTATTCACAACTTTCTTGGTGTGTTGGACCATGATAGTTTGTTGGTGATGTGGACACCAAGGAACTTGAAACTCTCGACCCGCTCCACTACAGCTCTGTTGTTGTGAATGTGGGCGTGTTCGGCCCTCCTTTTTCTGTAGTCCACGATCATCTCCTTGTCTTGCTCACGTTGAGGGAGAGGTTGTTGTAGGGCTGGGCGATAAATCAATATCAATAATTATCGAGGTAATTACTTCCCTCAATAACAATATAAAAACGTTAAGATACATTTTCGATAATGTCGATATATAATAATTAGGTACAGCAGTCCATTTCACCTCTATGACGCAGCAGGTGAAATGGACTGCAATATGCACGTGGAGAGGTATACGCCCACTAAAAAACACTTAGCACCTCAAGAGATGGAGTAGCCACTATTAAACACGAAAAATTAGTGATGTAGGTGAAAAATGTTGCAGTGCTAGCCATGGAGAAGGAGCAGGTTCCAACGAAGAAATTATTGATAAAAAGGGTTAAACTGTTTCAGTTATTTCGAAGTGGTTTGGCTTTTTGAAGTCTGACAAAGAGCAGAGCAATGTTCGGTGAAAAGTGTAGGGAAAAAGTTGAGGAGCAGATCAAGTCAGATTTTATGTATTTTGCTACTTCTACCGATGTGTGGTCTAGTTGCACGTCAGAGCCTTGTATTAGCCTCACTATCGACTATATTGACAATGAGTGGAATCTTCTAAATGAATGCCTTCAAACATCATACTTTCCCGATGACCACACGGGTGGAGCTATGGCTGCGGGGCTCATTGACGCTCTCGCCTCCTGGGGACTCAGTCAAGACAGACAGGTCTGCATTACAACGGATAGTGGTGCGAACGTGGTGAAGGCCGCTCAAATCAACAAATGGACCCGACTGCAATGTTGTGGACATCGTCTGAACTTGGTCATTGGTAAGTAACCTTGTCAATTGTGTATATTGAAATGATTGGTTAGATGAAACTAAATGTGCATTTTTTTTTATCATCAACTGATTAAGTTAATTACTGTACATTTGTACATAACTAAAGGGATTATTGGGATTTTAACATTTTATTTAAATCTCTTGATTTCTCTAAGAGAGAGAGAGTGGGTAGAGACAAAAGGGGGGATAGAGCAATTGGAATGTATAAGAAAGTGGTAGGTGCCTTTTCCTGTTCGTCGAAAAAGAAGAGAGACCTGGCAGTTGCTCAAGAAGAACACAACCTACCCCAGTTGGTGACAGAGTCGCCTACCAGGTGAAGATCACGTCAAAAAATGGTGCAAAGAGTACTGGAGCAGGAGAAAGCCATTGTCCAGTGACAAGAAGACCCGGCACTTAGCTCCCACCTATACAGATATAGATGTTCTTGAGTCCATCAACTAGGCATTGACCCCACTCCTAGAATTCACAGATGCTCTGTCTGGTGAGTATTATGTCAGTGTGTCTTACCTGAAGCTGCCAGCTAACAACTACAATATTAAAACATGAAAATGCTGCTTTTACTCTGAGCAACAAAAGCCATGCTCATCCACCACAGGTCTTACTGAAATCCAGCTGGTAGAAAAGGAACTCAGCTGCTACCTTCAGTCTCCTGATGCTGACAGTGAAACCAATCCCCTGGACTGGTGGAAGATCCACCAAAAAAGCTTTCCCAAAGTCAGCCACCTGGCAAAGCGCTACCTGTGCATTGCTGCGACCAGCTCCCCCTCAGAGCATTTTTTTGCACAGGTGGCAACATAGTGAAATGCCATAGGGCAGCTTTAAAGCCAGAGACCGTAGACAGACTTGTCTTTCTTGTTTGTAACTTGTAAGACAACAACTACCCCAACTTCAACTGTGATGTGCCGTTAGGCTAACAGTTGTAATGCATACTGACTTGCACGATTACTTTTTTTATTTCTTGTTCATAACTAATATTTGTGAGTTCTTCTACTCCTGACAATAAATAAGAAACATTAAAGCCTTTGGTTTGTTCAAGCTTTCTTGAGTCTGAAGCAGATATGCACCTTTTAAACATTATTTGATTAATGTCGTGATAATTATCGTTATCGAACGGAAAAATATACATACTGTGATATATGCCATATTGCCCAGCCCTAGGTTGTTGTCCGGCACCACACTGCCAGGTCTCTGACCTCCTCCCTATAGGCTCTCTCATCGTTTTCGGTGATCAGGCCTATCACCGTTGTGTCGTCAGCAAACGTAATGATGGTGCTGGAGTCGTGCTTGGCCATGCAGTCGTGGGAGAACAGGGAGTACAGGAGGGGACTAAGCACGCACCCCGTGTTGAGGATCAGCATGGCGGGTGTGTTGTTACCTACCCTTACCACCTGCGGGCGGCCCGTCAGGAAGTCCAGGATCCAGTTGCAGAGGGGAGGTGTTTAGTCCCAGGGTCCTTAGCTTACTGATGAGCTTTGTGGGCACTATGGTGTTGAATGCTGAACTGTAGTCAATGAACAGCATTCTCACATAGGTGTTCCTTTTGTCTAGGTGGGAAAGGGCAGTGTGGAGTGTGATTGAGATTGCGCCATCTGTGGATGTGTTGGGGCGATATGCGAATTGGAGTGGGTCTAGGGTTTCCTGGATGATGGTGTTGATGTGAGTCATGACCAGCCTTTCAAAGTGCTACGGGGCGGTAGTCATTTAGGCAGGTTACGTTTTCTTTCTAGGGCACATGGGGACTATGTGGGTCTGCTTGAAACATGTAGGTATTACAGACTTTGTCAGGGAGAGGTTGAAAATGTCAGTGAAGACACTTGTCAGTTGGTCTGCGCATGCTCTGAGTACACATCCTGGTAATCCATCTGGCCCCGCAGCCTTGTGAATATTGACCTGGCGTTAAGAACAGATGTCATAAGTTTAACAAACAACAAACCAAACATTGAAATACTGTGAGGTCTGTGCATCAATACCCGTATATGGTAAAATACGGTTTACTGCCCAGCCTTAGACTCTGTGTCCCTTGGATGATACCAATTCACACAAAGGATGTGGTTTTGGGAGGTAGCTCCAATTACACAATTGTCTATATCCCTTTGTTGTGATTCGGGGAATTCTTCCTTGGAACACATTTTTTTCTAACCCTCATACATTCCTAATTGCATCCAGGAGTCAGACAAGGTAATGTCTATGCTCGTTTCTCTCACTGTGGTATTTTGATGTACTGCAATTCTTCCAA
The DNA here is from genome assembly GCA_023634145.1 of Thymallus thymallus. NCBI lineage: Eukaryota > Metazoa > Chordata > Actinopteri > Salmoniformes > Salmonidae > Thymallus > Thymallus thymallus. The sequence continues at coordinate 11,298,683 of CM042418.1, forward strand.
TAGACAGAGAGTTCTGGCATATTTGTGTCCTTGTCCCCTGATATCTTGGGGCGGTGTTATGTGTGGCTTGTGGTCGGTGCATAATGTCACATCTTTTAGGTCATGGTCGCTGTGGTCGACCCCTGGGCTGCCAGAGATGAATAATGTTCACCCCCAGTACCCCTCCCATCCATATCCCAATATGCATTCCTCCCTGATCTCTTCTGGCCACAGTTATCTAACCCCAGAGAAATTTGATTGCGGCTGGATAAGAGCATAAATACATGGGATGGCCAATCCAGATGAGCATATCTTCCCAGTACTTTGGCCAAAAGAGTTGCCAGATGCAAAACTATCAGACTTTTAAAAATATATATGACATTTTAAGAAACCACATTTTTGTACGAATAAAATTGCTATATTACGGCTTAGAAAGGATTACCTACACATACTGACAGCTCATGGCAGCTCATGTTATAGACAGAAGCGCGCAGACCAATCCGATCTCATCTCTCGGCATAAATATCAAAAATCATTATACAACCAGTGTAAAACCCAGGGGAGAATGACTGCCCCGTCTTTTTGAAGTCACAGAAGTTCAAGGCCGACCGTGGTACTGCAGGCATTGTTGGCAGAAAACAGGAGCCCCAGTTATAGTGAATGAGGAAATGGCTAACTTTGTGTTAAATCTTTGTGTAAATAAAACAATGTTATTATTATTTTAATTTAATTACCTTTATTTTATCTGCGAGTCATACTGAGAACAAGGTCTATTTTACAGATGAGCCCTGCATTACATAAATTACATAAAATACACAGATCAAAATATAAATACAAAATGCAAGCAGAAAGGTCATAAAAAACAAACACATTTATCAGTAATTAGGTCCTCAATCAGCTTTTTTAATTGCTCTAGAGGCACCAGTACATCAAATAAGGTGCAGGAAAGGTAAATCAGCTTTTAGTTAACTCAGTAGAGACCAAAGGAGTTTTGAGAATTAGCCATCCTAGAGACTGGGTGTGATAACTCGTACAGTGCATTTGGAAAGTATTCAGACCCCGTGACTTTATCCGCATTTTGTTACCTTACAGCCTTATTCAAAAATGTATTAAATATACTTTTTTTCTTATCAATCTACTAACAATACCCCATAATGACAAAGCGAAAACAGGTTTTTTGCAAATTCATTAAACATAAGAAACAAATACCTTATTTACATAAGTATACAGACCCTTTGCTATGAGTCTCGAAATTGAACTCAGTGGCATCCTATTTCCATTGATCATCCTTGAGATGTTCCTTCAACTTGATTGGAGTCCACCTGTGTTAAATTCAATTGATAGGACATGATTTGGAAAGGCAAACACCTGTCTATATAAGGTCCCACAGTTGACAGAGTATGTCAGAGCAAAAACTAAGCCATGAGGTACAGATTTATTTAACCTTTATTTAACTAGGCAAGTCAGTTAAGAACAAATTCTTATTTACAATGACGGCCTACCGGGGAACAGTGGGTTAACTCTCTTGTTCGGGGGCAGAACAACAGATTATTTGCCATGTCAGCTCGGGGATTTGATCACACTACCTTTCAGTTACTAGCCCAACACCCTAACCACAAGGCTAACTGCCGCCCAAAGATCTGGGGAAGGGTACCAAAAAATGTCTGCAGCAATGAAGGTCCCCAAGAACACAGCGGCCTCCATCATTTTTAAATGGAAGAAGACTTTTCCTAGTACTGGCCGCCTGGCCTAACTAATCAATCGGTGGAGAAGGGCCATGGTCAGGGAGGTGACCAAGAACCCAATGGTCACTCTGACAGAGCTCAATAGTTCCTCTGTGGAGATGGGGAGAACCTTTCAGTAGGACAAACATCTCTGCAGCACTCCACCAATCAGGCCTTTATGGTAGAGTGGCCAGACGGAAGCCATTCCTCAGTAAAAGGCACATGATGAGGGCAGCACTATGTCAATGAAGAGGGCAGCACTATGTTTCCTTTTATCCATACAGTTAACCACATAATTTATAACTAGGGATGCATCAGAGATGCTATGAAGAATGGTCTAAAACCCGACTGATGTACATTTAAGAATACATTTCAAAGATAAGAAATACCTTAGCTGAGAATTAATCAAGGATTCTAATATTTTAGCTAGGCAAGAAAGTTTTGAATTAGACGATTTTTTATTATTTACATCACAAGGGTCACCACCTTTGTGAAGGGGGAGTGCATGGGCCGCTTTCCAAACCTTGGGGATAGTACAAGATATAATTGTCAGGTAAAAAGATGGGTTAATGATTCCGCAATCAGCAGCAAAAATGGATCAAGCATATCAGCTCCAGTGGATTTTTTAAAAAGCAGTCTTAATCAAGGCATCTAGCACATCACAGATAGTAAACTGTTGAAATGACAACAAAGATTCTCTATAAGTTGACGGGTTAACCGTTTAGTCAGTTAGAGGCTGGCAGAGGGACGAGCAGTCACTTGACTGACCAGGGTCAACTACACCAACGTTTCTCTCAAATAAAAAGCCAGCCGAGATGACAATATTATGATTAAAAGCATTGTTTATCCTATTCTTCTTAGTTATGCCTGAATCAGACAGAACTTGCTTTGAGGAATTTTTATGCTTTAGTGCATTTACTGTTTTCCAAAATACGTTAGAAAGATCAGAGTCAGAGCTTAAACAGTAGCTTGATTTAGCTTTCTTAAATTAGATACTTTTGTATATATAGTGTATGTGGACACCCCTTCAAATGAGTGGATTCGGCTATTTCAGCCGCACTTGTTGCTGACAGGTGTATAAAATCGAGCACACAGCCATGCAATCTCTATAGACAAACATTGGCAGTGGAATGGCCTTACTGAAGAGCTCACTGACTTTCAACGTGAAACCGTCATAGGATGCCACCTTTCCAACAAGTCAGTTTGTCAAATATCTGCCCTGCTAGAACTGACCCGGTCAACTATAAGGGCTGTTATTGTAGTGGAAGTGGAAACGTCTAGGAGCAACAACGGCTCAGCAGCGAAGTGGTAGGCCCCAAAAGCTCACAGAACGGGACCGTCGAGTGATGAAGCACGTAATGTGTAAAAATTCTCTGTCCTCCATTGCAACACTCACTACCGAGTTCTAAACTGCCTCTGGAAGCAACGTCAGCACAAGAACTGTTCATCAGGAGCTTCATGAAATGAAGTGTCATGACCAAGCAGCCGCAGACAAGCCTAAGATCTCCATGTGCAATGTCAAGCGTTAGCTGGAGTTGTGTAAAGCTCGCCGCCATTGAACTCTGGAGCAGTGGAAACGCATTCTCTGAAGCGTAGAATCAAGCTTCAACATCTGGCAGTCCGACGGCCAAACCCAGTTACCTGCCCTAATGCATAGTGCCAAATGTAAAGTTTTTGGTGGAGGGGGGCTGTTTTTCATGGTTCGGGCTAGGCCCCTTAGTTTCAGTGAAGCGAAATCTTTACGATGACATTCTAAGACGATTCTGTGCTTCCAACTTTGTTTCAGCATGACAATGGCCCTGTGAACAAAGCGAGGTCCATACAGAAATGGTTTGTTGAGATCGGTTTGCAAGAACTTGACGGGCCTGCACAGAACCCTGACCTCAACCCCATCGAACACCTTTGGGATGAATTCATACACCATCTGCGAGCCAGTCCTAATCACCCAACATCAGTGCCCAACCTCACTAATGCTGTTGTGGCTGAATGGAAGCAAATCCCTGCAGCAATGTTTCACATCTAGTGGAAAGATAGAAAACCAAGGGTTTGATCTTCAGAGTTACCTGAGGTCATTCAGATGAGAGGCTGATTTCTAGGCCTGATTTCTCATCTGAAATACCTCAGATAACTCTTAAGATCAAACCCTTGGTTTTCTATCTTTGACTCTGAATTATTTAAAAGTGGTGTGTTTATCTGCCAGAGGAATACATATGGAGGATACATTTTCTAGAGACCACTCAGGGTTAGGAATACAAGCGACAGTGGCTAAATCAGAGTAGAACATATCACGTAAAACCCTTGAGCAGAACACTTTTAAAAATTAAACAAGGATTGGTGTTTTGCTGTTTCGTATCTCTAATACATACTATTGGACAATGATCACTGAGATAATTTGCAAATACTCCACTAGACAAATGTTTATGGGGGTTATTAGTAATAATTAAATCAATCAATGAAGAGTTAACAGGGTCTTTCAGATTTAGCCGTGTGGGTTTTGAGATCAGTTGAGTCTGATTAAATCAATGCATGTACTCAGATTCAAATCCCCTAAAATGACCTCAGAGGACCAAAAAGCTGTTAAACACTCAGATATAGCACCAATAGCAACCACCATTGCAGCAGGGGGGTGGTAAATCCCAGCAACAAATAAATGTGTATTCTGGTTTATGGACACATCTACAACCAGGAGCTCAAGTTTCTTGGGAACAGAAATATTTAAAGATTGGGACTCCTCTTTCTGTAATCTGTCACATCTAAATACATTATAATAATTTACTTGAATGTCTTTATCAGAGACAGAACCATTTAACCATGTTTCCAAGAGAACCAGAATGTCCGAACATGATTCCTGTACCCAAATGTCCATTGTGTCCATTAGTTTTTCATACTTCACGCTTTGTTGCATTAGCCCAAGACCCCTACGAGATTTAAAGTTAGATGGGGTATTAAGCTCATTCCCATAAGTGCTAAAAAGCATAGGGTCATCTGCAGCTATTTGTTGATTGAGCTGAGACTTTCCCAAGGTCTTTGGCCAACCTACGTGAGAGTAGAGCAGACTGAGCATTTGACAGACCTCTCTCAAGTCACCGGATGCAGGGGCTAGGGCGAGACCTGGGAGAGCAGTGTTGGCAGAGCTCAGTCCACCCCGGATGAAGCTCCCGCCAAGGGAGTGGAGCTGCTGCAGGGGACCATGATGGCTGCCAATGCTCCATTCTGGGTGTGCACAGGAGGCCTTGGTATGGCTCCTGTTGCTGGGTTTGGGCTACCATGGGGGATAGGTGTGTCCCATACTAGTCCTGGGGATGGGAGTGGAGGGCAGTGTGGCTGGAGAAGCTTCAAACTCTCAGCATATGTAGGCTGATTACGTGAATGATACATGGTGTGGACTGCATCATGTGGTGCACTACCCTTAACAGTGTTTTGCCAGACTATAGTGTAGTGGTCGTCGCAGAGCTGGGCTGAGTTGAGGTAGGCCTGGTCTGGTAAAGCTGTGCTGAGGCAGGCCGGGTCTGGTTGAGCTGTGATGTGATGGACCGGGACTGGTAGAGATGTGCTGAGATAGACCGGGTCTGGTTGAGCTCTGCTGTGATGAGCCAGGTCTAGTAGAGCTGTGCTGTGATGGGCCGGGTCTGGTTGTGCTGTGCTGTGATGGGCCCGGTCTGGTAGCATGGGAGGGAGGTTTTAGGGGGAATTGAAGAGGGTGGTGTGGAGGGCAGTGTGGCCGGCGATGCTCCAAATTTTGCATCGGGCCTCTTTTACTGTACACTTGGGCATAGCTCAGTATCCTGGGAAAGACGTGGTAGAGGATGGTGTGGGGGGGGGGGGCAGTGTTGCTGGCTGTTCTCCAGTCTGCTGAATGAGTCATTGCAGACCAGAGAGTTACTCACAGATGGATGGATGCTTAACAATTAGGCATCCATCCATCCATGAGTAACTCTCTGGTCCGTAATCACTCATTCACTCAGGACTTATTCATTCAGCACTCGTTCATTCAGGACTGTATGTACATATTCATGTACAGTTGTTTTATCATATCACATGCAATATTGTAAGTAATTTTTGGACAGAACTTGCATAGTCATTCACTCAGGACTGTATACTAGTATCCTGTCAGTAGTATCTTCTATTCTTTTCATTGCATTTAGTATATCGAATATGCAATACGTGCATTTATCTGTAATTAACCCTCTTCTAAAGACTGTATTTTAAGGGAATTAGTATTATTACCCCAAATTATATAATATGCACATTTAGCTATTTAAGTATCTCTTCCTGTAATTTACCTGTACAGTTAATTTAACCATGCAAATATTATTTTACCTATACATTTAACCAGACTGTATATTAAGTAAACTATTATTACCCTCACTTATATCATACGCACATTTAGCTATTTAAGTATCTTTCTCTGCCATCGAACTGTATAGTTAACCATGCAAATATTATTTTATTTATATCAACGTGCAATAATTGTATAATGTTTTCACCTAAAACTATAACAATGTATAGTGTACATATTCAGTATGCAATGCGTTTCCATAGTGTATTTTCATACTTTTTCATACTGCCGCACTATGTATCGTGTATCTGTCTTTTGTGTATTTCGTTCTGGCATTTTGTACCTGCCCTGTGTTTTTCGTAGCTGCTTGATACAGTCATTTCCCCATGGGGATCAATAAAGTACATATCTATCTATCTCTGTAAAGGGCCACCGGATGCAGGTCTAAAGGAGCGTCTGATTTGCCTCAGGGAGTTGGTGGCTGATCTGCTGCTCCTGTGGGGTGTGGACTGGCCACAGAGCAACATCCTTTAACACCCTGGCGAAGGTAGGGACTGCCTCTTTGTACAGGTGTACATTGTAAAGACAGTCCAGGCGTATGTTGGGCCATAGCACACAGTCCCGAGAGAGGCTGGCATTTACCTTCTGGATGGTGGCAGAGTGGAAATCTCTCCTCTGGAGCATGATGTGGCCACACTCTCCCGTTGGGCACGCAGTTCATTGGTCCCTGTGTGAATTACGATATGGCTGGGGAAGGCAAGTTGGGCCACAGTCAAGAGCTCCATAGCTCTCTCTGTTGTGGGGTACCATACTGTAAATTTGACAACTTTTTATTTGAGAAAAGTTTATTCTCTAATTTAAGCTTTCCATTGGAGTCCATCATTAATATAATGTCTGGTTTCTCGTCAGGTCTGTGGAGGATGGAGTGATGGGAGTAATTACAGTACATGAGATGGGCATGGAAGGGGTCAGCTGGGTTGTTGGGTTGGTTGGTTGGTTGGGTTGGTGGGTTCTGATTCAGCTGTTGGCTTTGTCCTGGGTTTTTGTGGGACCCTTTGTAGGGTCTCTAAGTCTCCATGCTGAGAGCCTGGATGTCCTCCTCAACATTTTGAATTGCACACTGCAGCTCCCAGATCTCCTCCCTATGCTGACACACCAGCCTGATCTCCTCCTCTATAAGATGCTTTGGTACTGCAGGTGTCACATGTGTCTTCAGGGCTGTGTCTGCTACAGGCAAATGGAGGGAGAGGAACAGTGGGGACTTCATACTGGGTGCAGAGGGAGTGGAGGCTGTTGTAGGTAGTGACAGTGGAGAGGTTTTAAGTTCAGCCACAAGGTTAATATTTTGTTGAAGTAGTGGACAAATTGATCCAGACTGACCTGCGAACCTTGAACCATCATAATGCCGTTATTTTAAATATGAATGTTACATTTGGGGGTGTTTAGTTTTCTGACATTTTAAGTTCATTTTTGGTCTTGTGGAGAGCTGTGTGCCAAGCATTATGATCATCCGTGTAGAACAAAAGGTTCTTTGCAGCTTATTTCCTGACTCACTTGTAACAGTTTCAGGATATGTGATGGCAAGGTCTCTGAAACAATGCTTAGAGAATGCATCAATCTTTACCTCCATGGGGACCTCTTTAAACAATGCCCTCTGCTCTAGAATTATGTGCATGTGCCTTTTGTTGAATGCACTTAATTATTTAAATAATGCACCCATAGATAAATGCACTTTTAATGAATAATACAAATAAAGATATTCAATGTTTTTCAATGAAACAAAACACCTTACATATACATTAAGATAGTCTTTCAATGTTCAGGATGTTACCACCTCTTTTCCAAGTGTTTCTTTGTCTGAATGCTTGTTTCACTATCAACTATCCTCCAGAAATCCCTCAGAAATCCTTGCTCTTTCTCCGTCTGTTGGTCTTGAATACAACCTGAGCATCTTGTTTATATTAAGTAATTGCAACCAGTTTACTGCTGTTTGTTACAATATCAAGTGGTTGTTTAAACTTAGACATACCAATCCTTTTGAAACAGCATCTGTTAATAATACAGAGGTTAATGTAAGGATGAGCCTTTTACAATCAGGGGTTGGAATAAAGATACACACACCATTTTAATGTACAATCATGATTGCAGGATTGGCTTTCGAGTGCAAACATTTCTCATCATATGGATATGTCAGTGCCAAGGCAAGAGCAGCCTACACTCTGCTCACACTTTGGATATTTCTCCATTAAAAAAAAGAAATCTGACAACAAATCTGAGAGGATTCTTAAGCAATAATGCACGAGGTGTGGTATATTGCCAATATTCCACGGCTAAGGGCTGCTGTTATGCATGACGCAACGCGGAGTGCCTGGATACAGCCAATAGTGTAACGAATGCCCCGCGCAGAGCACCGGTCCCTCCTCCTCTCCAGCGATCATCCTCGCCGGCGTTCTAACCGGCGGTCGGGGGAAGATGGTAGCAACACCCTGATGACCCACACCTGTTCCTCATCGGTCATCAGGGTCACTATTTAACTCCATGTTTTCTGTTCAACCCTTGCGGGTTATTAGTCTTTCTATGTGTATTGCTGTCTTTTCTTTATTAAATTCCTATATACGCTAATTTCCTCTCTCTCGCTCGTTCTTAGCCTCATCACTCACTTTCACCCCTCGCAATATCACAGAATAACCCGCCCAACCAGAGGCACCTTTTATTTTTTTTCACTTACCTGTTTTTTGTCATCTTCACCGTTAACTCTTTTCTTTTCTCACTCATATCCCTAGGTCTCCATGGACGGGCACGTGGGGGGAGCTGGGACACCCGGTAGGTCTCCAGAGCTGGAGGAGAGGCTCCAGGCCATGGAGACACAGGTCGCCGGGTTGGTTAAGGCTCTCGGGGATATGATGTCTCTCATGGCGGCACGATCGAGCGGGGAACACCCGGTGGCTTCACAGGGAGCTACTGCGCCCCCAGCACCCGATCGTGTGGAGTCTCGGCACGTCCCGAGAGGAGAACTCCGGAGAGCCACCCCAGACAAATATGATGGCAATCCGGAGGGTTGTCGTGGGTTCCTTCTTCAGTGCGAGCTGTATTTGGGCGATCAGCCAGTGCCCGATTCGGAGAAGGTCCACACGATGATCACTCTCCTCACGGGGCGTGCACTCGAGTGGGCAACGTCACTGTGGGAGAGCGGATCCGAAGAGTTACGGTCGGTTCCTAAATTCGTCGCTCAGTTCCGAGCCGTATTTGACCATCCAGCGGAGGGGAGAGATGCGGGCGAGCGGATTATGCGCCTTGCCCAGGGGAAGGGCACGGCCTCGGAGTATGCCCTGTCATTCCGGACGCTGGCGGCGTCCAGTGGGTGGAACGAGCCGGCTCTTAGGACCGCCTTCCGTAGGGGGCTGCGGGTGGAGGTCCAAATGGAGCTGGCCTGTGTGAGTCAATCTATGCCCCTGGACGCCTACATCGCCCGGGCCATTGCCATCGACGGTCAGCTCCGAGACCGTGACCAACTGGCGCGCTGCGCGCATTCTCCCCTTCCTCGATCCGAGCCGGAACATGAGCCGATGGAGGTGGGGATCACGAGACTCTCCGCAGAGGAGAGAGAGCGACGGAGTCGTCAGGGACTTTGTCTGTACTGCGGGGAGAGGGGTCATGTCAGGAGGGCATGCCCCTCTGTGCCAGCAGGACGCAGGAAAGGGGTAAGTGGCCGGATGGCTCAGGTGGGCACAGTAAGTGTTTTACGGGCTGAGAAAATCGCCAGACCTTTCTGCTGTTCAGTTGTGCTGTCTGGTAACTTCCCCGATTATGTATCCACAGCCCTGATTGACTCCGGAGCGGCAGGGAGTTTCATTGACCGGACTTTAGTTGACGCTCTCCGGCTGCCGTTGCGCCGTTTGAGGTCCTCCCTGCCAGTTCAGGCTCTGGATGGAAGGCCGGTGGGTTCCGGTTCTATTACCCACGTTACCCGTCCAGTCACCCTCACCATTCACGGCTGCCATCGAGAGAGGCTGGAATTGTTGGTGATCTCGTCGTCCATACATCCGGTCATCTTGGGACTTCCCTGGCTCCAGCAGCACAACCCTACCATCAGCTGGAGCGCACGGAGGATTCTGGGATGGTCGGATAAATGTAGGAAGACCTGTATTCCAACGACGGTAGGGGCAACATCGGTGGAGAGTCCGGAAAGTGCCCTCCCGGGGAACATTCCGCTCGAATATGAAGATCTACGCGGAGTGTTCTCCAAAGAAAAAGCCAAATGTCTCCCTCCACACCGTGATTGGGATTGTGCCATCGACCTGATGCCTGGTGGCATGCCTCCCCGGAAACGTATATATCCGCTCTCTATGGTCGAAACGGATAATATGGAGACGTATATCCGAGAGGCACTGGAGCAGGGGCATATTCGCCATTCTACGTCCCCTGCTTCAGCTAGCTTTTTTTTTGTGAAAAAGAGGGACGGGGGATTAAGGCCGTGCATTGACTATCGCGGACTAAATGAGGTGACAACGAAGTTCCGATATCCAATGCCCCTCGTTCCTGCGGCCATAGAGCAGCTACGGGGAGCGCGTTTCTTCACCAAGCTAGACCTCCGCATACAACCTTATACGAATCCGGGAGGGAGATGAGTGGAAGACCGCATTTAGCACGGCGTCAGGTCACTATGAATACCTAGTGATGCCATATGGACTCGCCAATGCCCCCGCGGTATTCCAGTCTTTTCTGAATGAGGTATTTCGGGATATGTCGGGGAGGTATGTAGTGGTATATATCGATGATATCCTAGTGTACTCCCCGACGTTCTCAGAACACGTGACGCACGTTCGTGCTGTCCTCCGCCGTTTATTACAGAACCAGCTGTATGTCAAGGAGGAAAAATGCGCCTTCCACCAAACGGCCGTCTCCTTCCTCGGGTATCGTATTTCTCCGGAGGGGGTGAAGATGGAAGAGTTGAAGGTAGAGGCAGTCAGGTCATGGCCAGTCCCTCGGGACATTAAAGGGCTCCAAAGCTTCCTCGGTTTCGCCAACTTTTACCGCCGGTTTATTAAGGGCTATAGCTCCATCGCAGCGCCACTCACGTCGTTGTTGAAAGGAAACCCTCAACGCCTCACCTGGACCCCGAGTGCCGAGAAGGCTTTTCTCGACCTGAAGGGCCGATTCACCACAGCTCCTCTGCTCCGCCACCCAGACCCGCTGAAGCCCTTCACGGTCGAGGTAGACGCATCGGAGGTCGGGGTAGGGGCGGTCCTCTCTCAGCAGCAGGGGAACCCTCCCCTGCTCTACCCCTGTGCGTACTTTTCCAAAAAGCTGACTGCTGCAGAGAGGAACTACGACGTGGGTGACCGAGAGCTACTGGCGGTAAAGTTGGCATTGGAGGAGTGGAGACATTGGCTAGAGGGCGCTCATGAGCCGTTCACTGTGCTGACGGATCATCGGAACCTGGAATACGTCAGGGCAGCCCGGCGCCTTAACCCCCGACAGGCCCGCTGGACTTTGTTTTTTGAGCGCTTCCAGTTCACCTGACCTATCGCCCGGGAACAAAAAATGGCAGGGCGGACGCACTCTCCCGCATCCACGACCGGGGGGCAGAGACGAGGCAGGACGTCCCCATCCTGCCTCCATCATGTATTGTAGGACCCGTCTCCTGGGACATCGACACAGAGATTCAACGAGCAGGGAGACGGGATCCTACCCCAGCAACCTGCCCTCCGGGGAAGGTCTACGTTCCAAGGAGAGTGCGGGGAAGGCTGGTAACCTGGGCACACACAACACCTGCCACCGGGCACCCAGGTATCAGTCGGACCCTGGAGGCGCTCCGGGAGAAGTATTGGTGGCCGGGCATGGGGAGGACTGTGCGTCATTATGTACTGTCTTGTGTGGTGTGCGCACAGTCCAAGGCGCCGAGAACGGCTCCAACAGGAAAGCTCCATCCCCTACCAGTACCTCAGCGGCCTTGGACTCACATCGCGGTAGATTTCCTCACCGATCTACCGCCAGCAGAGGGGAAGACCACCATCGCCGTGGTAGTGGACCGGTTCTCTAAGATGGTGCGCTTCATACCACTACCCGGCCTCCCCTCTGCTCTACAGTTCGCTGAGGTGCTCTTTCAACAGGTCTTCCGACAGTATGGACTTCCGGAGGACATCGTGTCTGACCGGGGTCCCCAGTTCACCTCTCATGTGTGGAAGGCGTTCATGTCCAAACTGGGGGTCGCGGTCAGTCTCACATCCGGGTACCACCCTCAGGCGAATGGGCAAGCGGAGCGCACCAACCAAGAACTGGGGAGGTTCCTTCGGGCGTATTGCATGGAACAGCCAGGTGAGTGGACCCGTTTCCTTCCCTGGGCGGAATACGCTCAGAACTCCCTGCGCCACGCCTCCACTGGTCTGACCCCCTTCCAGGTGGTACTGGGTTTTCAGCCCCGTTTGTGCCCCTGGGGGAGGGGTTCTAGTGAAATTCAGGCGGTGGAGGAGTGGTTTGGGAAGGCTGAGGGAGTCTGGTCCGCCGCTAGGGTCCGTCTGCAGCAGGCAGTTCTGCAGCAAAAGACACAGGCGGACAGGCGGCGGAGTGAGGCTCCAGTGTTCCACCCAGGGGATAAAGCCTGGCTGTCCACGAGGAACCTCCAGCTCCGTTTGCCCAGTCATAAGCTAGAACCCCGGTATGTGGGACCATTTACGGTCCTTCGGAGAGTGAACGAGGTCACCTATAGGTTGAGACTCACACCACCTTATAACAACCTGTCTCCCTCTTTCCATGTCTCTCTCCTCAGACCGGTGGTTCCTGGTCCACTAGGGGGGTCCGGACCTGCAGTGGCGCCTCCACCACCAACGGAGGTAGCTGGGGGTCTGGCATATCGAGTGGACAAGGTGCTGGACTCTCGGCTACGGCAGGGTCGGATCCAGTACCTGGTGGACTGGGCGGGATACGGCCCTGAGGAGCGTAGCTGGGTTCGGGCGGCGGACATCTGCGATCCGTCGCTTACCACAGAGTTCCATGCTCGCCGTCCGGATCGACCAGCACCTCGCCCTCGGGGTCGTCCAGGGCGCCGGCGAGTGGCGACGTCGGGAGCCGCGCCTAGGGGGGGGGGTACTGTAACGAATGCCCCGCGCAGAGCACCGGTCCCTCCTCCTCTCCAGCGATCATCCTCGCCGGCGTTCTAACCGGCGGTCGGGGGAAGATGGTAGCAACACCCTGATGACCCACACCTGTTCCTCATCGGTCATCAGGGTCACTATTTAACTCCATGTTTTCTGTTCAACCCTTGCGAGTTATTAGTCTTTCTATGTGTATTGCTGTCTTTTCTTTATTAAATTCCTATATACGCTAATTTCCTCTCTCTCACTCGTTCTTAGCCTCATCACTCACTTTCACCCCTCGCAATATCACAAATAGCCATGATATATTGGCCATATACCACAAACCTCTGAGCCAATCAGCATTCAGGGCTTGAACCACCCAGTTTATAATTAAGGTTAGAGAATTGAGAAGCATTTTGTATTGTTCTCCAACCATGTTTTGATATCCATAGATGGATGCATCGAATAGTCCAGTTCCATGAGGGAGTACATATCAAATGCAGGGTACTGAACTATGTGGATGTGATGTGAGCAGAGGGACAGTTGGCTCTGAAAACTCTTATGTGATCTCCCTGACAGGCCTAAATAGCAGAGAGAGTGACTACTGTCCTTTGACCAGGTTTCTGTTCTAAGCAGGCAGAGTGAACTCTTTGTGGCTTGCAAATGGAAGGGAGAATCACAGAAATCTACTCAAACCGCACCATGGTCCCAGGGGATAGTAGAATCGGCCCCAAATTGGAACCAGTCGAGGACTAAAACTGACCTATTGGGATGGAGCGCAGACACAGAGGGACACAGCCACATATGTTTTGTTTCTAGTATCCTCATTGCCTGATACAGTTTATATACTTGACTTCAGTAATCCTTTTAGGCCGTTTGTGATTTCTGTCAGGGACATTCAAACCGTACCAATCTAAATTAGCATAGCTCCTGGCAGGAAAGCAGCAAAAATAAATACGAGTTACAATAAATGGCTTAAATAAGTTGAAAATGAACAGAGCGAAAGTCATGGATGGCTGGAAAGTGTGCAGTAATTAATCTTTTACTCCAAAAAGCAAAGAGCAAATGATAGGCATTGGAATTGATACTTGGGTCTTGTCCTGTGGAGCAGTCTTTCTGTACGTAAGTCTGCTCACTGCCCAACCATTGGCATGAATGACCAACCCCATCCGAACAATGTTCCTACACATCAAAAGTACAATAAATTACACAGAGTAAGACATTGACCCCATTGAGCCAGTCCTCCAAAAAGGGTGGTTATGTTATTGATTAACAGAAATCTGTTAAACAGAAATTTGGAGTCCATACATCCCATGTCTGATATTAAATCATCATAGCGGGGCTTTGATTTTGGCAAACTCACTGCATGTGCCTTTAAACTTTTGCGTCAACATATTCTAAAAAAGTCAGTGTTTACATCTCTAAATATTGCCACAGCTCTCTTATGTTAAAGAAACGCTATAAAATTTGAATAGTTTGCCTAATTTCACTTTGTGACAACAAGTATAGTGTAGAGAATCATTTTACCATCTAAACGGCTGTGAAATATACACTACTCAAAAAAATAAAGGGAACACTTAAACAACAATGTAACTCCAAGTCAATCACACTTCTGTGAAATTAAACTGTCCACTTAGGAAGCAACACTGATTGACAATACATTTCACATGTTGTTGTGCAAATGGAATAGACAACAGGTGGAAATTATAGGCAATTAGCAAGACACCCCCAATAAAGGAGTGGTTCTGCAGGTGGTGACCACAGACCACTTCTCAGTTCCTATGCTTCCTGGCTGATGTTTTGGTCACTTTTGAATGCTGGCGGTGCTTTCACTCTAGTGGTAGCATGAGACGGAGTCTACAACCCACATAAGTGGCTCAGGTAGTGCAGCTCATCCAGGATGGCACATCAATGCGAGCTGTGGCAAGAAGGTTTGCTGTGTCTGTCAGCGTAGTGTCCAGAGCATGGAGGCGCTACCAGGAGACAGGCCAGTACATCAGGAGACGTGGAGGAGGCTGTAGGAGGGCAACAACCCAGCAGCATGACCGCTACCTCCGCCTTTGTGCAAGGAGGAGCAGGCAGAGCACTGCAAAATGACCTCCAGCAGGCCACAAATGTGCATGTGTCTGCTCAAACTTTCAGAAACAGACTCCATGAGGTATGAGGGCCCGACGTCCACAGGTGGGGGTTGTGCTTACAGCCCAACACCGTGCAGGACGTTTGGCATTTGCCAGGGAACACATTTGCCACAAGATTGGCAAATTCGCCACTGGCGCCGGCAGCAGAACGTTGCAGGCAGCAGAACGTTCTCCACGGCGTCTCCAGACTCTGTCACGTCTGTCACATGTACTCAGTGTGAACCTGCTTTCATCTGTGAAGAGCACAGGGCGCCAGTGGCGAATTTGCCAATCTTGGTGTTCTCTGGCAAATGCCAAACGTCCTGCACGGTGTTGGGCTGTAAGCACAACAGCATGTGAAATTTATTGTCAATCAGTGTTGCTTCCTAAGTGGACAGTTTGATTTCACAGAAGTGTGATTGACTTGGAGTTACATTGTGTTGTTTAAGTGTTCCCTTTATTTTTTTGAGCAGTGTATTTTCCAAAAATATTGTATTTTCGCCTGTTTAAAGCTGGTGTACAAAACCGAAAGTAAAAAATGCAAGAATGGGAAGAACAGAAATAGCGCACATATACTGAACAAAAATATAATTGCAACAGCCAACAAAAGATTTTACTGAGTTACAGTTCATATGAGGAAATCAGTAAACATGTACAGAATTAGGCCTTAATCTATGGATTTCACGACTGTGATTACTGTTGTTCGTAGGTACTTAAAGAAAAAATGGGCCTCACAATGGGCCACAGGATCTGGTAATGGTATTTTTCTGCATTCAAATTGCCATCAATAAAATGCAATTGTGTTCGTTGTCCGTAACTTATGCCTGTCCATACCACAACCCCACCGCTACCATGGGGCTCTCTGATCACAACGTTGACATCAGCAAACCGATCGCCCAAACCGATCGCCGTTTGGATGTACTGCCAAATTCTTTAAAACTACGTTTGAGGCGGCTTATGGTAGAGAAATGAACATTAAATTCTCTGGTAACATTCCTGCAGTCAGCATGCCAATTGCACACTCCCTCAAAACTTGAGAGATCTGTGGCATCATGTTGCATGACAAAACTGCACATTTTAGAGTGGCCTTTAATTGTCTCTAGGTGAGCAAATCCTTGAGACATCCTTAAAGCTGCAATATGTAACTTTTTGGGTGACCCGACCAAGTGTATACAGTGCATTCGGAAAGTATTCAGACCCATTGACTTTTTCCACATTTTGTTACGTTATTATTCTAAAATGAATTAAATAGGTTTTTCCCCTCATCAATCTACACAAAATAGCCCATAATGACAAAACAAATACAGGTTTTAGAATTTTTTACATAAGTATTCAGACCCTTTCCTCAGTACTTTGTTAAAGCACCTTTGGCAGACATTACTGCCTCAAGTGTTCTTGGGTATGACACTACAAGCTTGGCACACCTGTATTTGGGGAGTTTCTCCCAATATTTTCTGAAGATCCTCTCAAACTCTGTCAAGTTGGATGGGGAGCGTCGCTACACAGCTATTTTCAGGTCTCTCCAGAAATGTTTGATCGGGTTCAAGTACAGTGTCTGGCTGGGCCACTAAAGGATATTCACTCCTGCGTTGTCTTGGCTGTGTGCTTAGGGTCGTTGTCTTGTTGGAAGGTGAACCTTCACACCAGTCTGAGATCCTGAGCGCTCTGGAGCAGGTCGTCATCAATGATCTCTCTGTACTGCTCCGTTCATCTTTCCCTTGATCCTGACTAATCTACCAATCCCTGCTGCTGAAAAACATCCCCACAGCATGATGCTGCCACCACCATGCCTCAGAATAGGGATGGTGCCAGGTTTCCTCCAAATTTGTTTCTCATGTTCTGAGAGTCTTTAGGTGCCTTTTGGCAAACTCCAAGCGGGCTGTCATGTGCATTTTACTGAGGAGTGGCTTCTGTCTGGCCACTCTACCATGAAGGCCTGATTGGTGGAGTGCTGCAGAGATGGTTGTCCTTCTGGAAGGTTCTCCCATCTCCACAGAAGAACTATGGAGCTCTGTGAGAGTGACCATTGGGTCCTTAGTGACCCCTGACCAAGGCCCTTCTTTCCCAATTGCTCAGTTTGGCCTGGGCGGCCAGCTCTAGGAAGAGTCTTGGTGGTTCTAAACTTCTTCAATTTAAGAATGATTGAGGCCACTGTGTTCTTGGCGACCTTCAATACTGCAGAACTTTGTTGGTACACTTCCCCAGATCTGTGCCTCAACACAATCCTGTCTCTCTGACAATTCCTTCGACCTCATGGCTTGGTTTTTGCTCTGACATGCACTGTCAGCTGTGGGACCTTATATAGACAGGTATGTGCCTTTCCAAATCAAGGATGATGTCCAAGGACGATCAATGGAAACAGGATGCACCTAAGCTCAATTTTGAGTCCCTTAGCAAAGTGTCTGTATACTTATGTAAATACGATCATTACACAGGTAGCCCTTGTGCTGGGGACAATAAAAGGCCACTCTAAAATGTGCAGTTTCTCACTTACCCAGCCAGACATGCCACCAGGGGTCTTTTCACAGTCCCCAAATCCAGAAGAAAGAAAGCCTAGAGTATTATATTGAGCCATTATTGCATGAAACTCTGTTCCATCTCATATTGCTCAAATAAACAGCAAACCTGGTTTAAAAAAACAGATAAAGCAACACTTCACAGCACAACACCGGTGATGGAGTCCAGGTGAGTGTCAAAAAGCGCTGGTGCTCGTGACAGATGTACGTAATAGTAAGCAGTCTGGTGACCTAGAGGCCGGAGAGGGAGCACACGTGACAGTTTATCCATGTATGAAGCTTTTATTTAATGCGTTTCTATGGGCTAATAGCACTAAATTCAATCAAAAATAATCTTTGGTAAATTCTTTTGATACATTAAGGGGTCCTAAAACTAGACAGTTGTGTGAAACATGTTGCAAGATGAGGTGGAGATGTTGCTTGTTTTCACATCTAAGTGCTGTGAAAGTTAACTGGACCCACTATGAAGCAGGGTGTAGATTTAAAACTCGCCTCCCCCTCTCTCTCTCCCTTACTCTCTCAGGTGGCTTGTTTCACACACATTGCTACAAATTACCTCAACTCTGGGAAGGAGGCCAGGAGATGGGGAACAGCCCATGAGAGTATCGTTCCATATCAGGTGCAGTGCAACTAGCGTGCTTTCCTCACAACCAGGTTTCCTTCATTCATGAAGCCCCTCCAGTCTCATGGCTTTACCTGGGACTTTGAGGTTAGTGGCTTAATCAGTTGCAAAGGATTCCAATGTGCTTATAAAGTGGATACGCATGGAAATATAATGGTAAAATGTCAACACAACTGGAGACACCTGTTATTTTTGGAGACAGTGTAGAAGCTATTGCTAACTTAGTAGAGCTGTAAAATGAATTGAATTCACATCTAAATGTGCAATATCCACAAGAGATCCATATCGCATGCAAAATTTTGAAACGCCACTCAGCTGTGTGTAATGTTCGTTTTTTATAGTTTACTCTGTTTTTATTTTATTTATTGAAGTTTTTATTTCACCTTTATTTAACCAGGTAGGCCAGTTGAGAACAAGTTCTCATTTACAACAGCGACCTGGCCATACAAAGCAAAGCAGTGCGACAAAAACCACAGAGTTACACATGGGATAAACAAACGTACAGTCAATAACACATTAGAAAATCTATGTACAGTGTGTGCAAATGTAGTGAGATTAGGAAGGTAGGGCAAAAAAATTGTCCATAGTGGCAAAATAATTACAAATTAGCATTAACACTGGAATGATAGCTGTGCAGATGATGATGTGCAAATAGAGATACTGAAGTGCAAATGAGCAAAAATAATAAATATGGGGATGAGGTAGTAGGGTAGGCTTTTTTCAGATGGCTGTATACAGGTGCGGTGATCGGAAAGCTGCTCTGACAGCTGATGCTTAAAGTTATTGAGGGAGATGGTAGTCTCCAGCTTCAAAGATATTTGCAATTCGTTCCAGTCATTGGCAGCAGAGAACTGGAAGGAATGGCGGCAAAAGGAGGTGTTGGCTTTGGGGATGACCAGTGAAATATACCTTCTGGAGCGCATGTTATGGGTGGGTGTTGCTATAGTAAGCAGTGAGCTGAGATAAGGCAGGGATTTACCTAGTAAATGTAAATGACCTGGAGCCAGCGGGTTTGGCGACGAATATGTAGTGAGGGCCAGCCAACGAGAGCGTACAGGTCGCACTGGTGGGTAGTATATGGGGCTTTGGTGACAAAACAGATGGCACTGTGATAGACCACATCTAAATTGCTGAGAAGAGTGTTGGAGGCTATTTTGTAAATGGCATCGCCGAAGTCAAGGATCGGTAGGATAGTCTGTTTTACGAGGGCATGTTTGGCAGCATGAGTGAAGGAGGCCTTGTTGCGGAATAGAAAGCCGATTCTAGATTTAATTTTGGATTGGAGATGCTTAATGTGAGTCGAAGGAGAGTTTACACTCTAACCAGACGCCTAGGTATTTGTAGGTGTCCACGTATTCTAAGTCAGACCCGTCGAGAGTAGTGATGATAGTCCGGTGGGTGGGTGCGGGCAGTGTTCGATTAAAAAGCATGCATTTAGTTTTACTAGCATTTAAGAGCAGTTCGAGGCCACGGAAGGAGTGTTGTATGGCATTGAAGCTTGTTTGGAGGTTTGTTAACACAGTGTCCAAAGAGGGGCCAGATGTATACATAATGGTGTCGTCTGCGTAGAGATGGATCAGAGAGTCACCAGCAGCGAGAGCGACATCATTGATATATATAGAGAATAGAGTCCGCCCAAGTATTGAACCCTGTGACACCCCCCTAGAGACTGCCAGTGGACCGGACAACAGGCCCTCCGATTTGACACACTGAACTCTATCTGAGAAGTAGGAGAACCAGGCAAGGCAGTCGGTGGGAAGGTACGGTGGGATTCGAAGTAGTCAGTGATCTGTTTGTTAACTTGACTTTCAAAGACTTTAGAAAGGCAGGGCAGGATGGATATAGGTCTGTAACAGTTTGGGTCTAGAGTGTCTCCCCCTTTGAAGAGGGGGATGACCGCGGCAGCTTTCCAATCTCTAGGGATCTCAGACGATACGAAAGAGAGGTTGAACAGGCTAGTAATAGGAGTTGCAACAGCCAGGTGGAAAGCATGGCCAGTCATAGCAAAATGCTTATGGACATTTTCGATTATCGTAAATGTATCGGTGGTGACAGTGTTTTCTAGCCTCAGTGCAGTGGGAAACTAGGAGGAGGTGCTCTTATTCTCCATGGACTTTACAGTGTCCCAGAACTTTTTGGAATTGGTACTACAGGATGCAAATTTCTGTTTGAAAAAGCTAGCCTTTGCTTTTCTAACTGACTGTGTATATTGGTTCCTGACTTCCCTGAAAAGTTGCATATCGCAGGGGCTTTTCGATGCTAATGCAGTGTATTTGGAGGGCAAGTTAGTCATGATGATATCTATGATGGTGCCCATGTTTACGGATTTAGGGTTGTACCTGGTAGGTTCCTTGATTATTTGTGTGAGATTGGGGGCATCTAGCTTAGATTGAAGGACGGCAGGGGTGTTAAGCATATCCCAGTTTAAGTCACGTAACAGTACAAACTCTGAAGATAGATGGGGGGGCAATCAATTCACATATGGTGTCCAGGGCACAGCTGGGGGCTGAGGGGGGTCTGTAACAAAAGGCAACAGTGAGAGACTTATTTATGGGAAGGTGGAAAAGTAGAAGCTCAAACTGTTTGGGTACAGACCTGGATAGTATGACAGAACTGTGCAGGTTATCTCTGCAGTAGATTGCAACTCAGCCTCCTTTGGCAGTTCTATCTTGACAGGAAATATTGTAGTTGGGGATGGAACTTTTGGAATTTTTGTTGGCCTTCCTAAGCCAGGATTCAGCTGCCCAGTCATGTGAAATCCATAGATTAGGGCCTAATGAATTTATTTAAATTCACTGATTTCCTTAGATGTACTGTTACTCAGTAATATCATTTCAATTGTTGCGTGTTGAGTTTATATTTTTGTTCAGTATATTTTTTAAGTCTATAATGTGGTTAAGAGCCCATCTGAAGTTTATAATGTGTGTCATGCCACTAAGCCAAAGTTCCTTCTAGCTGGAACTACTGACACTCCCAGTTAGACTCTAACCACCATTACTTTTCATTCGAGCAGAGCTGCCCAGCTCTATCCAAAGTTCATTATTTTCCACTGCAAGTGTGTTTTGGATTTCTTTGATGAATAAAAACTCATTTTTACTGTGGCAATGCAGCTCAGGGAATTCCCAACATCACACTAACTTATCTATCTTGGGCGGGATTTGCACTTTTGGGACTATTCCATTGGTTCAACTTTGTTGCAGCATAAAAACCTTATTTAAACCTTTACCTTCGAAATCTTCCAACTTTTTCCACACTTCTAGATTTTAATCAAATCAATTTACTGCTGAAATGGCTTATCCTACCAGTGGCTCCCATGCTGGTAATATACCCATTTCTTTGATCGAGTTAGCATATCCTTCGACTCCCTTTATTTCCTTCATACAGTGAGGTGGAGGCCAGGCTGTAGTGTTATTGAATGCTTCTGTTGAGCATATGTGCACAGTGTGGCACCTGTTTGATTCCTCTTTCTTTAAATTACTAATGGGTATAAGGGAAGACTATAAGGGAGGTCAGGAGCAGCGGGGAAAGGTGTCCTAAAGAGTAGGGCCTCAGTCTTCATCTCAGCAGGAGTGAGAGAGGTGAGTCTGAAAACGCGAGACCGTAAACAGAAATTCCGCTCAGATTGTAGCTCTAGTTAGCACGAGCAGACGGGGAAGGAAAGGGGAAGATTTACAGCAAATCATGGCCTGACTTGTTTTAAATTGCTCTCTGGTTTTTTTGGAGGAACTAGAAAGATGGGTCCCAATAGCTCCCATATTTCTATGAAGTGCTGAGCTTTTTGTTGTTGGCTCTTGCTCCAGCAGCTCTGGGTCCTGTAAAGCCGATTACTGTGGGCCTGGAGGGCTCGAAAAGTGAACTTCTTAGTATACAGCAACTGTATCTCAGTGTATGCCAAAAGACATTCCACATTTCACTGTCTTAACTAGTACACAATTGACATAATGCAGTGTTCATGTCAATTATGCTGTAATAGGGAATTATCATAATCATGTTGAAAGAAATCTTCCCACCATAGGCTACTAAAATAGCAACCTCACATGGGAATAGTCAGATTTACCTCCCTCGTTGTAGTTAATGGTTAATTTATCTTATTCATACAATCCAATATTGATCACGTATTGTGCTTAACATACATTGCACCCAATTAAATGTTCATATGAAGTTGCAGCAGCTTGGCCTGGCAGGCTCAACAGTGGTTTAAAAGTCTGTTGACAGCACGTGTTGGTTTGTTAACCCACTAAATGCAAAGTTTTCAGGAAAATTCTCAGCAATGAAAGAGTGATCAAATTTAAGATCCAACATCTGTATGTGCACTTTTGTGTTTAGAGCCATAAAGAGGCAACTAGCAATTACAATGTTTATTTTATATTTCTGCTGCTAATAAAGGCACACTCCTTAATTCAATAAACAACCGTAGCAGCCATGACACTTGGTTATTAGTATACTATACTGCTGCCATTGCTTGTTCTTCTGATGTTTGACATAAAATATCTCTCAAAGAAGAAGCTTCCTTAGTTCACCAAACAATTTTGACATTAGCCTGAGAACATGAATCAAGAAGCGCACTGAATCAAGATTTATTATTTTGTTGTTGAGCTAGAAACAGCCCCACCACCGTGCCTTGTCTATTTGTCAGCTCATCCCTCCTAAGGCTTGGACTTGTAGACCTGACAGAATTACCGTGGTACATGTCAGTAACTCTCCCAGTAAGAGATGTTAGAGCTGGCAAGTGTCTGAGTTCAAATAAAGGTGAGAAAAAAGTCCCAGAGGGAGCTTGGCCTTGGATCAGGGTGCTTGCAGAGGAGACTTGAGTGAGCACAAATCTCTCATGCTACTTTTTTAATAAGCAAAGACCCGGGGAGGAACGGAGCACTCCATTTTTATCTCAATAATGATCTTTTACACGGCACCTCGTTATAGTGATTCATGAAATCACCCAAAAACCTTTCATGATAGAATCGTATAAAAATAGATTTGTGCTCCATTTTGTGTTTAATGTTGTCGAATGCTATTTAGAAAAAATATCATGAAACAAAATTGGCAGACCAATCAGAGAGACTACCATTGGATAGATGCATGAGGCAGAGGTGTCATGTAAAAAACGACTGTAACATTGAGTATAGAGTTCAATCACAAAAGCTTAGTGTGACTTCGGTCCTTACAGTATTTTTGTGGTACAAAATGGCTATTTTGCTTGAGGTGTAGTTTTCCCCTGATTCCAAGTTACTGTAGGCTTATTTGCAACATGGATTTGACCTTATACATTTAGAATAGGGGCAATACATATGAGTTTTCAAATAAATGTTGTCATTTCAATTGTACATTGACCCGAGCTGTGTATTTGTGTTATTGGGTGGACTAACATTTATCACCAGGATTCACATAATGTCACGACGGGGCTCATACACCGCCCAAGGTCTGTCACGGTTGGGTGCAGCGAGAGACCAAGACGCAGCGCAGGGATTGTAGTTCGAAATTTTCTTTATTTTATACTATGTATACTTTCTCATGTACTATGTATCACACAACTCAAAAAATCAAACTACCACACAAAACAAACACGATATAACAAACGTGAAAAAACGTAGCACACTTACTGTCACCGTGACTTGCGAACTATAATGACCCACACCCACACAAACCTATGTAGGATCCCTAACTAATTAGGGATCCAACACAAACCACCAACAGAAACAGAAAGAATAGAACTGTCAGACTCTGACCATGGCTACATAGAGAAGCAAATAGGCTTCTCTATGGCCAGACACATAATGCAGGCATGATTTATTAACATCGTTCTAAAGTTCTGGGATTTCATATATTCCTCTTTTATTTTCCTAGATTTGTTTTGTGTGTTCCATCTGCTTGTTAAAGCACTCTTGGTTACACAGAGTTGAATTAGTGGTAGTGTCCCAGTTAAAATATAATGTTGTTATGATGACTGATATGCTGGAGATGGATCAATGGATTAATATAAATATCATTGCCAGAAATGCAGCCAGTTAAGCTTTCATTTATGTTTCTTATGGTTTCCTTTGTACTGATGTGATTAATCTTGGGGATATTAACTGCAGATAGATGGGAGGAGATTTGGTCCATACCTTGCCACTAGTCTGTATAATTTAGCTGGATGTAGGGACTGTAGTGATAGTACATGAATACTGACACTAGAGGTCAGGTCTTGCCTAAATACAGCAGATAACCAGTGTATCTCCTGTGCTTGACTGTGTCCATGTGCGAATTAATTGCAGTGCATTCGTAAAGTATTCAGACCCTTTGACTTTTTCAAAATTTTGTTATGAAACAGCATTATTCTAAAAAATGTCCTCATCAATCTACACACAACACCCAATAGTGACAAAGCAAAAACAGGTGTTTAGAAATTTTGCAAATGTATTAAAAATGTAAACAGAAATACCTTATTTACGTAAGTATTCAGACCCTTTGCTATGAGACTTGAAATTGAGCTCAGGTGCATCCTGTTTCCATTGATCATCCTTGAGATGTTTCTACAACTTGATTGGAGTCCTGTGGTAAATTCAAATGATTGGATATGATTTGGATAGGCACACACCTGTCTATATAAGGTCCCACAGTTGACAGTGCATGTCAGAGCAGAAACCAAGCCATGAGTTCGAAGGAATTGTCCGTAGAGCTCCGAGACAGGATCGTGCCGAGGCACAGATCTGGGGAAGGGTCCAAAAAATGTCTTCGGCATTGAAGGTCTCCAAGAATACAGTGTCCTCCATCATTCTTAAATGGAAGAAGTTTGGAACCACCAAGACTATTCCTAGAGCTTGCCGCCTGGCCAAACTGAGCAATCGTGGGAGAAGGGCCTTGGTCAGGGAGGTGACCAGGAACCCGATGGTCTCTCTGACAGAGCTCCAGAGTTCCTCTGTGGAGATAGGAGAAACTTCCAGAAGGACAACCATCCCTATAGCACTCCACCAATCCGGCCTTTATGGTAGAGTGGCCAGACAGAAGCCACTCCTCAGTAAAAGGCACAAGACAGCCCTCTTGGAGTTTGCCAAAAGGCACCTAAACGACTCAGACAATGAGAAACAAGATTCTCTGGTCTGATGAAACCAAGATTGAACGGACTAGAACCCGATCTAACATTTCTGGAGAGACCTGAAAATAGCTGTGCAGCAACTGTCCCCATATAACCTGACAGAGCTTTAGAGGATCTGCAGAGACAAATGGGAGAAATCCATGTGTGCCAAACTTGTACCGTCATACCCAAGAAGACTTGAGGCTGTAGTCACTGCTAAAGGTGCTTCAACAAAGTACTGAGTAAAGGGTTTGAATACTTATGTAAATGTGATATTTCAGTTTTTTATTTTAAATACATTTGATTATGGGGTATTGTGTGTAGATTGATGATGAAACATCGTAACATCTTTTTAGACGACCAGAAAAAACCTCTCTCTAACAACCAAAATATGTCTTGATCTCGTCAACCTGGTTAGGAATCTGGTTATATGATGTCTTCTCAACTAGAAATCCCATTTGCAACCAAAAATGACGTAATTTGCCAAATTGTGTCTGCTGTGTATTTATTGCATCATAAGAGGGATTATGTGTTTAGATATCCAACAATGATGGCATTGGAGTCCAACTAAATAAGGCCCTGTGTCTGTCCACAAAATAAGCTATATCTGCGGAGAGAAAGATTGTAGGTTTATCAGATAATTAATGTGGGTTTTCCATCTGACATTTACATGTAATTTGATATCTGCAACAGTTGGAATTAGAAGTTTGTGTTTTACTCGCGGGAAGTAGGTCAACTATGGGAAAATGTATTTCCATATTTGCCATAAGCATAAAAAACACTTAAATCCCATAACCGTTTGGCCTCCGTAATGGGAATGAATAATAAAATAATATTTTAATAAAATAATAAAATAATGTCCTTAAAATGTAAATGCTATGGATCTGTTTCAATATGTGTGTTTTCAAATGCTTCTGTGTATGCCTTATATGCGTATATTGCCGGTTTGAGAATGTAATTGAACTTTATTCTTGAACTTATTCTCTCTGAATGTCAGTGCTGATATACATGTTTAGTTTGTGTTTTTAGTAGGAGGAAGAATGTAAATTCATTGGGTTGGGTCTCATTGTGTGAATGTGATATTATGGCCAGAGGATGGATCTTTGGCTCTTGTAGCAGCAGTCCTTATGTGTTCACTCTACCCACAATGTAATTCTTCCATGGGTCTGGAATGAAAGAGTGGCTTTGGTTTGGGTTGTGGTTGGGCTGTGTTTTTATGTGCAGTGCAGCCAGCCCTAGTCCACACGAGGGGATGAGGCCTGCTTAACAGGGTATCCGGTTTTAGGATCAAGGAGACGGGTTCTTGCCCTCTCTTCTTGATTTTAACTCTTTTCCTGTAGCTGTGTGTAGCATTGACTAGTGACTTTTGAGGATAAGGAGGCATTAAACTCGTTCCACAGAAGTGGGAGAACTCAGAAGGACCCCCTCATTGGAAATAGTTTATGTAGCCTTATCGTTGGTCTGGTGCTCTGCCTCTGCAACAGTTGACAATACGATGTGAAAGTGATGACCCCTTCTGCTTTACTTCCGCATCCACACCCAGGCTTCAAGATTATACCATCATTAGAGTTTTGATTTGCACCTTACCCCAGATAATTAATGCAGAACATTAGCAAATGTGGTACATATTGCCCTGGAAAAATCTTCTACAGTAAATTGCAGTTATTTTCAATTAATTTCAATATGTTTTATGACTCTAGGGCCAGTCAAGGTAATTTAAAGTCTTACATAAAGAAGTTCTGCATATTGTCGGCGTCCTCATAGGAGCTTGAGACGATCTGCAGAGAAGAATGGGAGAAACTCCCCAAATACAGGTGTGCCAAGCTTGTAGTGTCATACCCAAGACGAATCAAGGCTGTACATTTTCTGAATACTTATGTAAATGTGATATTTCAGTTTATCATTTTTTTTTTTCAAGGGGTCTGAATACTTTCCGAAGTAAGTAATATATATTACTTACTCAACTTACTGATGAGATTTAAAGTAGTTAAATACACAAGGTGCAAGTTCGAATATTGGTTGTGCATCAGCAGTTTCTCTCTTGTTTTGTTAGTCACTTAGTCACTCAATTAGCCATGTTAGCTAACGATTTTCAAATTGGTAAATTAGTCTAGCCAGTTATTTAAACTTGTAGTCATCATGGCTGAATACCGATCGGACATGCAGGGCATGTGCCCAGGGGCCCTGACATCCAGGGGGCCCCAAGTGACACTCTCACCCAGATGTCATGGCAAAATGTGTAGAATTGCAGGAAAATGGCTTTAAAAACAGCAAAAATGTATCTCTTCCCCATGGCAAAATGAGTAGAATTACATTAAATGTGTTATTACAGTTTAACATTTTCTCTCCACCCAATTGCACAATGTGTAGAACTGCAGGAAATTAGCTTTACAGCCCCATGGTAAAATGTGTACGATTGCAGGAAATGTACTGACATTAAGAGAAAAATCTTTCTAAATGCAGTTTTTTTATTAACTACACACATTTTTTCTTCTAATATTTACTACATGTATTCTTACAATGAAAACCAACATTATCATCAGGCTGTTCTGTGAGTGAAGTGACCTATTGACAAAGCTGCAGTGTTACTCGTCCAATGAACATGCGGGGTTGAACCACCGCAATGGGCGATTCTGTTTGATACTGTTGTTCCTTGCTGTCCATTCCTGTTCAGAATTCAAGCCAGCATGTGCGGTGCCCTAGGGGTAGGACAATTGAGGGGAACTGCACTGGGTCAGAGAGACATCAAACTGGGCCTGTCTGTCTGCAGAGCTCTGAGTCTAAAGTGATCCAGAACAGTTTACCGCCACCGTTGTTCACCTTGTGTCCAAGCCCATACTTGATTCCTTCATTTGAAATCATATAATCTCATGGCAAAAGTTTGTCAAAACAAAATCTCATTAACCACTGTGCACTTTGTTCCCTAGTCCTCTTTGTCCCACTGGCTGAGCTGTGAACATTTTGGGATTAAATAGGGATAGCACCATGAATCAATGCTTTGTTTTAAGGTGTATCACCACAGCCAAACAATGAGTCAAAAAATTGAGGGGTAGTCGGTAGGTTGCAGGGTTGTGCCTTTTTAAATCACTCCCTGTCGAGTCACTGTCAGCCAATGCAAAACAAACAACTGATGAAGAGGACAGTTCATGACTGTGTTGTCTCATAAAATAGTGTTTAGGAACTGGGAAAGAAACTACTACATTTCTGTTCAAGTTTGGCACCAAACTCTGAAAAATGTTTTGGTTCAAGGGCAAGTCTTTCCTTGTTGTCTGTGCTTGTTGTTTTGTCGTCCCATCCTGCTACCATATAATTGAGTGTCCCTGTGTTTGGCGAACTAAGTAATTTCCAGATTAGGAACCTGATTGTTTCCCCTGAGAATGTCTGGATGGTGAGCTCATGGTCTCTTGCTCTGGATCTACATGGTACTTTTAAAGGGGTTACTGGAATGTTCCACTCAATATACTATATAACTATATACACTGAGGTGAAAGCTATGATCCCTTGTTAAATCCACTTCAATCACTGTAGATATAGGGGGGAGACAGGTTAAAGGATTTTTATGCCTTAAGACAACTGAGACATGGGTTGTGTATGTGTGCCATTCAGAGGGTGAATGTGCAAGTTTCAAGTTTCAAGTTTGTATTTATTTATATAGCACATTTAAAAACAGCAAACAGGGCTGACCAAAGTGCTCTGATGTAAACCGGAAGGCTGTTCCACAGCCTAGGGCCAGCAATCGCAAAGGCTCTGTCCCCTCTATTCTTTAACCGTGATCTGGGGACAGACAAAAGTCTCTGATCATCAGACCTCAGGTTTCGTGTGGGATTGTGTGGACAGAGTAAGACAAAATACTTAACAGGGTATGGTCCTCTATAGCCAAAGCATGCTTTCTGGTGTAGCCTATTTTGAATGATATTATATATATATATATATATATATATATATATATATATATATATATATATATATATTTCAGTTAGTTATTTTTGGCCAGCCGTGAGTGGAGGTGTTGTACTAGTTTAATTGTTCTATGGTAGAGGTACATTTTTGGAATAAATGAATACCATATCCAACAACAGTATGTTCTTCTGTATCTCAGGTACACAATTGGCTGACTTGATTTCCCTGGTCTGAACATCTAACAAGTTTGAAATCTTTCAAGAAGGATATTTTGCATGTACATGTTTTGTGTGTCTAGTTAGGAATGACACAACATAGGACCTCGGCTGCTGTCGATATTGTTGAAAAATGTACAGTCGTGGCCAAAAGGTTTGAGAATGACACAAGTATTGGTCTCCACAAAGTTTGCTGCTTCAGTGTTCTTAGATCTTTATGTCAGTAGTTACTATGGTACACTGAAGTATAATTACAAATATTCCATAAGTGTCAAAGGCTTTCATTGACAATGACATTCAGTTTATGCAAAGAGTCAATATTTGCAGTGTTGAGCCTTCTTTTTCAAGACCTCTGCAATCCGTCAATTAACTTCTGGGCCATATCCTGACTGATGGCAGGCCATTCTTGCATAATCAATACTTGGAGTTTGTCAGAAGTTGTGGGTTTTTGTTTGTCCATCCGCCTCTTGAGGATCGACCACAAGTTCTCAATGGGATTAAGGTCTGGGGAGTTTCCTTGCCATCAAAGTGTTGATGTTTTGTTCCCCGAGCCACTTAGTTAGCAAGGTGCTCCATCATGCTGGAAAAGGCATTGTCACCAAACTGTTCTTGGATGGTTGGGGGAAGTTGCTCTCTGAGGATGTGTTGGTACCATTCTTTATTCATGGCTGTGTTCTTAGGCAAAATTGTGAGTGAGCCCACTCCCTTGGCTGAGAAGCAACCCCATACATGAATGGTCTCAGGATGCTTTACTGTTGGCATGACACAGGACTGATGGTAGCGCTCACCTTGTCTTCTCTGGACAGCCCAAACAATCGGAAAGGGGATTCATCAGAGAAAATGACTCTACCCCAGTCCTCAGCAGTCCAATCCCTGTACCTTTTGCAGAATATCAGTCTGTCCCTGATGTTTTTCCTGGAGAGAAGTGGCTTCTTTGCTGCCCTTCTTGACACCAGGCCATCCTCCAAGTCTTCGCCTCACTGTGCGTGCAGATGCACTCACAACTGCCTGCTGCCATTCCTGAGCAAGCTCTGCACTGGTGGTGCCCCGATCCCGCAGCTGAATGAACTTTAGGAGACGGTCCTAAGGCTTGCTGGACTTTCTTGGGCTCCCTGACGCCTTCTTCACAACAATTAAACCTCTCTCCTTGAAGTTCTTGATGATCCGATAAATGGTTGATTTAGGTGCAATGTTACCAGCAGCAATATCCTTGCCTGTGAAGCCCTTTTTGTGCAAAGCAATGATGACGGCACGTGTTTCCTTGCAGGTAGCCATGGTTGACAGAGGAAGATTTCAAGCACCACCCTCCTTTTAAAGAATCCAGTCTGTTATTCTGACTCAATCAGCATGACAGAGTGATCTCCAGCCTTGTCCTCGTCAACACTATTACCTTTGTTAACGAGACAATCACTGACATGATGGCAGCTGGTCCTTTTGTGGCAGGGCTGATATGCAGTGGAAATGTTTTTTGGGGATTATGTTCATTTTCATGGCAAAGAGGGACTTTGCAATTAATTGCAATTCATCTGATCACTCTTCATGACATTCTGGAGTATATGCAAATTGCCATCATCAACACTGAGGCAGCAAACTTTGTGGAGACCAATACTTGTGTAATTCTCAAAACTTTTGACCACGATTGTACATATATCGTGTGTTAAATGTGCCAACATGGCGATTGTGTTCAAATTAACACAACGTGTAATCCCTAACTAGACACACAGATGTGTTAAAACATTGGAGGATAAGCTATTGGCCATTTGGTTTTCAACCTCACATGGAGGGATTTTCTTATCCCACATGGATAATTTATTTCTTAATAAGCTTAAACTTGTCATTCAATATTTCTATAGGCTAGTGATAGGCATATTATTGGTTCTCTTTCATTATTAGTCCCCTGGCTACCTTATGATTTTAGGCTATTCAAACAACTTTTGAAGATGGATCTCCGTTAGACTCATTGTTTGATCGGGAGAAAGCCATGCATAAAACGATGAAAGCGTTCATAGCCTATCAAATGGAGAGAGGTGGAAATATAGGCTACGTTTTTTAAAACAGCTAGACACAAGATAGTTAAGGAGTGTCCGTTATAAAACAAATTAATAGATTTTGGCAATAGTCTAAGGCCCATGCATCCGACAGACGGAGAGAAACAATTATTATTTTTTTATCAGAAAAGGTTGAATATTGCTGTTCAGAGACAATGGATATACTGTATGTTGCCGTAAGAGTTGTGCAAAGTTGGTATTATCTTATTCAACATTATTCACAGCTGTAATGGCAGCCAAAGGTGCTTCCACCAAGTATTAACTCTGGGGTGAGAAAACATATGCAATTAATACATCTTGGAACATTTTCTATAATTTTCATTCACTTTGAAAATGTGGAGTAGGTTGTGTAGATCTTAAGGGAAAATATCCAGTTTAATCCATTGTTTTGATTACATTTTAAGGCAACAACATGTGAAGACGGTGCAAGGGCTAGACTTACAGGTAGACTTTCACTAGTCATTTACAGATACAGTGGGGAGAACAAGTATTTGATTTTGCAGGTTTTCCTACTTACAAAGCATGTAGAGGTCTGTAATTTTTTATCATATATCTAAAACAAAAATCCAGAAAATCACATTGTATGATTTTTAAATAATTAATTTGCATTTTATTGCATGTCATAAGTATTTGATCACCTACCAACCAGTAAGAATTGCAACAACTGTTGGAGCAATTATTAGAAAATGGAAGAAGTTCAAGATGACGGTCAATCTCCCTCGGTCTGGGGCACCATGCAAGATCTCACCTCGTGGGGCATCAATGATCATGAGGAAGGTGAGGGATCAGCCCAGAACTACACGGCAGGACCTGGTCAATGACCTGAAGAGAGCTGGGACCACAGTCTCATAGAAAACCATTAGTAACACACTACGCCGTCATGGATTAAAATCCTGCAGCGCACGCAAGGTCCCCCTGCTCAAGCCAGCGCATGTCCAGGCCCGTCTGAAGTTTGCCAATGACCATCTGGATGATCCAGAGGAGGAATGGGAGAAGGTCATGTGGTCTGATGAGACAAAAATAGAGCTTTTTGGTCTAAACTCCATTCGCCGTGTTTGGAGGAAGAAGAAGGATGAGTACAACCCCAAGAACACCATCCCAACCGTGAAGCATGGAGATTGAAACATCATTCTTTGGGGATGCTTTTCTGCAAAGGGGACAGGACGACTGCACCGTATTGAGGGGAGGATGGATGGGGCAATGTATCGCGAGATCTTGGCCAACAACCTCCTTCCCTCAGTAAGAGCATTGAAGATGGGTCGTGGCTGGGTCTGCCAGCATGACAATGACCCGAAACACACAGCCAGGGCAACTAAGGAGTGGCTCCGTAAGAAGCATCTCAAGGTCCTGGAGTGGCCTAGCCAGTCTCCAGACCTGAACCCAATAGAAAATCTTTGGAGGGAGCAGAAAGTTCGTATTGCCCAGCGACATCCCCGAAATCTGAAGGATCTGGAGAAGGTCTGTATGGAGGAGTGGGCCAAAATCCCTGCTGCAGTGTGTGCAAACCTGGTCAAGAACTACAGGAAACGTATGATCTCTGTAACAAATATTAAGTTCTGCTTTTCTGATGTATCAAATACTTATGTCATGCAATAAAATGCAAATTAATTACTTAAAAATCATACAATGTGATTTTCTGGATTTTTGTTTTAGATTCCGTCACTCACAGTTGAAGAGTACCTATGATAAAAATTACAGACTTCTACATGCTTTGTAAGTGGGAAACACTGCCGATTTTGCAGGTTATCAAATACTTGTTCTCCCCACTGTAAGTCAGGATCACAAAAACCAGACAATATGTTATCTACTGATTTGCTCATTAAACTATTCTCTTGTTTTCAGAGTTTCAGAACCAAATATGGATACTTGTGGCTGCGGGCAACAATAAGCAGTTTGTCAAAATGTGCAAAGTAAGTAGCATGACTACACACATACACACTGACATCCCCCCAGCCTTTATCAAACAGTTTACAGCATGAAAAACATAATCTTGTAATTATTCTAGTTAATCTTTCCACAAAGTTTGCTACTATGCTTAGCTGCATTTCACAATTCTTCTTGTATCACTGAACTGTCACCCAGAATACTTCCCAATTGACCTGGTATTGACTTTGCCTGAATCATCTGTCGGAGGAGCCGAAGTACAAAAGAAACACACTCAGAGTGCAGCACCAGCAAGAGCTGCTTCACATCACATCCCAGAGGTGAAGCCTCCTCCTTCACTGTAACCACAGTCAAAAAATGAAGTCTGAGTTATGGCAAACATGCCAAATGTAGCTGGCTTGCTTCACCCATATTCTTGTCGTCTTCAGTAAGTCTTCAAGTCCTCAGTTCGTACAGAGAGGCTGTAATGGACGTGCCGTAGCAAAAGGCAACAGGACATGGAGGTTCTTATCTGCCCTCCCTTCATAATCGCTTAGTTTTGATAAGGCCCAGTCGGCTGTTTCCTCTCGAAGGGGTCAAGGGGCGTGACGGGATCAAATGCGTTCAGGAAAGGGAACATTATCGAACACCACTGGAGGAGGGTGACTGTGTCTGAACAGTATGTGAAATACATGCAGCCTATCATGGCGTCCCACATGGGACATCCTCCTCGCCAGCTGGAATGAAATCATGTCACGCAAAGCAGTTGTCAGCTGCTAGCCCTTATCGGGCAGCAGTGTATTGGTTTTGGGAGCATATTTTTCAAGTGAGTTTGGCAGCGGATGAAGGGGCTCGGAGAGGCTCTTCATCCCAACGTCCATGTGTGTATGCCAGTGCATCTGTGTTTGTGCACACATGCTTTTGTGTGTGTCGGTGTCTGTGTACGTGTGTCAGTGAGTAAAAGTCTGCAGCGGGTTGTGGCTAAAGACAGAGAGAGAGAGAGTGCCTCACTCTCTTGCTATCTTAGGATATTCTGTGCTTGGGGGCAAGGCAGGAGGCTGAGCTCAGAGCCTACATATGACCACATACGTCTCAGTTTTTGTGTCTCTGGATCAGCTCCAGCTGTGGCCTCCTACTCCTTGAAAGCTTCACTTTGAACCACAACTCCCCTTTATTCTTCCTTCCCCGCTCCCAGGTTCTTCGAAGAGGCGATGGACGTGTGACTGAGGATGTTCAAGGGGACAGGCGTGCCCTGCGGCCCCATCAACAGCATCGAGCAGGTGTTCTCCGAACCATAGGTTAGTCTTCACAGCTCTTTGGCTCACATGGCCTCCAAGTCAGTTTGACCTGAGACTCACCACCTCTTTGGTGTTGAACATTAATGAATAAAGTCAATTAAGAATAGATACTTTTTTTGCAATGATGACCTGTCAAGAGGTGAGCTCAGCAGGTAGGGCATCTTTCAGTTCATCACTGTAATGTCCATGGGTTGTGGGTTCCAAACACTTGGATTGATATACACAAATAGTTATTGATTGGAAAAGCGAGGACATTCCATCTATTATTATCTCAGATTTAGATTTGGTAGGTGCCAGAGGAAGTGAACAATAAGCCACTAGCTTGCTGGTTGATATCTCGCCACCACTTCCCAACTAGTTTGAAATGTCTGATTTTATTAGAGGTCTTCAAAATGGTTATATTTCAAATTCTCATTTTGGGATATGAGTTA
Organism: Thymallus thymallus; assembly: GCA_023634145.1. Classification (NCBI taxonomy): domain Eukaryota; kingdom Metazoa; phylum Chordata; class Actinopteri; order Salmoniformes; family Salmonidae; genus Thymallus; species Thymallus thymallus. Next base: position 11,333,802 of record CM042418.1, read on the forward strand.
TGTACCACTGGCTCAAAGTATCCAATCCCACAACATCTGTTGGAGACAGACAGGTCGAGTGGCGAATGAGGTAAGCCCCTCTTCTCCATATAAGGAGCCAATAACCCACCAACTGCTCTCTTCTTTTTGGAATGGACTACCCTCACTGAAGCGCTCAGCACAAATAGATTCCTGCCTTCCTACTGAACTGTTTTCAGGTGAACCGTGAGGTTAACACTGCCGAACGTAGGACCTCTGCGCCTGTCGATAGTGTTTAGTTCAGAGCGAAAGGAAAGGTTTGTTTCAAGTATAATATATTTTCTACTCCTCAGTCTCCGGTCACTCGGCTAGCTACCAAGACTTAGTTAGCCCACTCTACAAGGCTTTAGCTAACTTTGCTAGCTAGCTGCCCCCACGTGGTTCCCTTCAACTATCACTATGCTAGCCACAGTATACCTTAGCCACAACGCATTACTAGCTTCATGATAGTAGCGTTCACACTGTGATAACCCTAGCTAGCTCCCTGGAAAGCAAGCTAACCACACTAGCATTCCTTTCTGCACATACAGTGGCATAAGCATGGCTAGATAACTCGGAAACAAGTTCCTTAACTGCTCAGACGGTAGTATTTCGAATTCCCTTTTTCTCGTTTAGTACAACCTACTTTCACTCGTTTGTGTTGACTAGACTGACCAGTTTAGCCTCACAGCATTACGGTCGTGGGAGATTTTCAGACCGATTTGAACAACACACCCACGCTGTTCCATTTGGCTAGCACTGTGCTAAGCTATAGCTTACCCTTAGTCTCACGAGGGGGTTGCTACCTAGCTAACGTCTACTCTAGCCTCACGGCTATAGCGTTCATACACAGTGCTCGCTTCAGCTAGTCCCGTGGCAGCCCATTGGTCACTGCAACTCGCCCCATCCTCACAGCAGGGAGGGGGCAACAAGATGGCTTTGGGGGGCCAAAACCCCTGGCAACACAACAAACTGCCCTTGAACCCTCGCATGTCAGTGAGGGGTTGTTTAAAAATATTCCCTGTGTAGCAACGCACTTTCATGACATTGCCCACATGGGAAGATGGAGGATGTGCACTATTAACCCCAAGTTTGATCCCTCCTTGGACACTCCCCTCGGCACCATCTCAGGTTCTAGCCAGCGAAGAAAGTCAGCATGTCCGCTCTCCTTTTGGTCTCTTCTGACATACGGATCAGGATGACAGATTGCCATTCATCATTTTCCATGGCCCCCTTTCCTTTATGCTTTACCGGATTGATCGCTTCTAACTGTCTATTGTGCAACAACACAGTAAAAACAGTCTCACGTGTGCACCTCCTCGGTACTACTCTAACATGCTGACCACACTACTCGCGTCGCAAAATAAATGTATACATACTGTACATGTTATTGCACCCACACTGCAAGTCCTGCCTCTCCCATCTCCTCATTGTTTTTTAGGGGATTGAAAGATGAACTGAGGTCCACACTCCAGTCGGTTGTGGTAATGCACCTTAAAGTTGGTTGCCAACCGCCATATAAAGTCCAAAGACGAAGAAGAAGCCTGAATGAAGGAGGAGATTAATAGTAACGATTTCGGGTTGACCGTTTTATCGGTGGATTAATTATCGGAGTAGAGGACTTTTTGCATTTCAGGTAAAATAACAACCCAATATTTATGATTTACAGAGAGAATAGCGCCAGAGGAGATGGCTGACATTTTACGGGCGCCTAACCAATTGTGCTATTATGTGTGTTATTTGTAACTTATTTCCACCACCGTCTCCTACAACCAAAAATAAGTTCTGGATATCAGGACAGCATTTACACACCTCGGACTGGACAAAGTTATTTTCTTCAACAATGATTTTTTCTTCGCGTCGGACGGTAAGGATGTACTTCAAACACCCGACAAGGCCAAATTCCCCGTCATTCGCAGGAGAAATAGACGGAGATATCGGGTAAGTAGGTCAGGGTGCCTTGTAAGGATCCGACGGTGAGTGGGTAATCTGCTTTTACCATCAGTATTACAAGCCAATGTACAATCATTGGATAATAAATTCGACGAGGTACAATCACAAATATCGTACCAACGGGACATTACAAACTAATATATTATGTTTCACAGAGTCGTGGCTGAAAGACGACATGGATACAGCTGGCGGGATATACGCTACACCAGCAAGATAGAACAACAGACTCTGGTAAGACAAGAGGTCCTAAAGGTATTCTGTGTATATTGGTGGTCTGTGTATATTTCTATAGAACAGCTGGTACATGAAATCTAATATTAAGGAAGTCTCAAGATTTTGCTCGCATGAGGTAGAGAATCTCATGATAAGCTGTAGACCACACTATTTACCAAAAGAGTTTTCATCTATATTTTACGGAGCTGTCTATTTACCACCACAAACCGATGCTGGCACTAAGACCGCACTCAGCTGTAAGGCCATAAGCAAACAGGAAAATGCTCATCCAGAGGTGGCGCTCCTAGTGGCCGGGGACTTTAATGCAGGGAAACTTAAATCCATTCTACCTCATTTCTATCAGCATGTTAAATGTGCAACAAGAGGCAAAACAACTCTAGACCACCTTTACTCCACACACAGAGACCTGTACAAAGCTCTCCCTCACCCTCGATTTGGCAAATCTGACCATAATTACATCCTCCTGATTCCTGCTTACAAGCAAAAACTAATGCAGGAAGCACCAGTGACTCAGTCAATAATGAAGTGGTCAGATGATGCAGATGCTAAGCTACAGGACTGTTTTGCTAGCACAGACTGGAATATGTTCCGGGATTCTTCCGATGGCATTGAGGAGTACACCACAGTCACTGGCTTCATCAATAATTGCATCAGTGACTGTACGTGCATACCTCAACCAGAAGCCATGGATTACAGGCAACATCCGCACTGAACTAAAGGGTAGAGCTGCAGCTTTCAAGGAGCGGGACTCTAACCCAGAGAAAATCCCTCTATGCCCTCCGACGAACCATCAAACAGTCAAAACGTCAATACAGGACTAAGATTGAATCGTACTACACCAGCTCCGACGCTCGTCGGATGTGGCAGGGTTTGCAAACTATTACAGACTACAAAGGGAAGCACAGCCACGAGCTGCCCAGTGACACAAGCCTACCAGATGAGCTAAATGACTTCTATGCTCTCTTTGAGGCAAGAAACACTGATATATTGAAACTTCAGTACTAAGTGAGCATGTCAAATTTTATCATTGTCATTGATTCAATATTTTGTACTCTATTTTAGCTGAACAATGTACCACTTACCCATATCCTTTAATTTCCTTACAATTCCCTTAAAAAAAAACATGTAGAAATGTTGCATCCCATGTTGTCACATTTATTTCCCATGAGATCTTGTTTTCACTTGCAGTTTCATGTTATCACGTTGCTTTTACATGTCGTCACATGGTATCACATTAACTTCACATACGATCACGTTATCATTGCAAAGAAAAATCCATGTCTTCCTCTGTCCAGTGTCTGAGTTATTTTGCCCATCTTAATCTTTTCTTTTTATTGGCCAGTCTGAGATATGGCTTTTTCTTTGAAACTCCCGGAGTCGCCTTGTCACTGTTGACGTTGAGACTGGTGTTTTGCGGGTACTATTTAATGAAGCTGCCAGTTGAGGACTTGTGAGGTGTCTGTTTCTCAAACTACACACTCTAATGTACTTGTCCTCTTTCTCAGTTGTGCACCGGGGCCTCCCACTATTCTGGTTAGAGCCAGTTTCCACTGTTCTGTGAAGGGAGTAGTACACAGCGTTGTAGTACACAGATCTTAAATTTCTTAGCAATTTCTCGCATGGAATAGCCTTCATTTCTGGCCGTTTTGAGCCTGTAATCGAACCCACAAATGCTAATGCTCCAGATACTCAACTAGTCTAAAGAAGGGCAGTTTTATTGCTTCTTTAATCAGCACAACAGTTTTCAGCTGTGCTAACAATTGCAAAAGGGACTCATGGTTGCTGATAATGGGCCTCTGTATGCCTATCTAGATATTCCATTAATAAATCAGCCGTTTCCAGCTACAATAGTCATTTACAACATTAACATAGTCTACACTGTATTTCTGATCAATTTGATGTTATTTTAATGGACAAAGAATTTGCTTTTCTTTCAAAAACAAGGATATTTCTAAGTTACCCCAAACCTTTGAATGGTAGTGTATACAGTGGGGAGAACAAGTATTTGATACACTGCCGATTTTGCAGGTTTTCCCACTTACAAAGCATGTAGAAGTCTGTAATTTTTATCATAGGTACTCTTCAACTGTGAGTGACGGAATCTAAAACAAAAATCCAGAAAATCACATTGTATGATTTTTAAGTAATTAATTTGTATTTTATTGCATGACATAAGTATTTGATACATCAGAAAAGCAGAACTTAATATTTGGTACAGAAGATCATACAGAGATCATACGTTTCCTGTAGTTCTTGACCAGGGATTTTGGCCCACTCCTCCATACAGACCTTCTCCAGATCCTTCAGGTTCCGGGGCTGTCGCGGGGCAATATGGACTTTCAGCTCCCTCCAAAGATTTTCTATTGGGTTCAGGTGTGGAGACTGGTTAGGCCACTCCAGGACCTTGAGATGCTTCTTACGGAGCCACTCCTTAGTTGCCCTGGCTGTGTGTTTCGGGTCGTTGTCATGCTGGAAGACCCAGCCACGACCCATCTTCAATGCTCTTACTGAGGGAAGGAGGTTGTTGGCCAAGATCTCGCGATACATGGCCCCAACCATCCTCCCCTCAATACGGTGCAGTCGTCCTGTCCCCTTTGCAGAAAAGCATCCCTAAAGAATGATGTTTCCACCTCCATGCTTCACGGATGGGATGGTGTTCTTGGGGTTGTACTCATCCTTCTTCTTTCTCCAAACACGGCGAGTGGAGTTTAGACCAAAAAGCTCTATTTTTGTCTCATCAGACCACATGACCTTCTCCCATTCCTCCTCTGGATCATCCATATGGTCATTGGCAAACTTCAGACGGGCATGGACATGCGCTGGCTTGAGCAGGGGGACCTTGCGTGCGCTGCAGGATTTTAATCCATGACGGCGTAGTGTGTTACTAATGGTTTTCTTTGAGACTGTGGTCCCAGCTCTCTTCAGGTCATTGACCAGGTCCTGCCGTGTAGTTCTGGGCTGATCTCTCACCTTCCTCATGATCATTGATGCCCCACGAGGTGAGATCTTGCATGGTGCCCCAGACCGAGGGAGATTGACCGTCATCTTGAACTTCTTCCATTTTCGAATAATTGCGCCAAAAGTTGTTGCCTTCTCACCAAGCTGCTTGCCTATTGTCCTGTAACCCATCCCAGCCTTGTGCAGGTCTACAATTTTATCCCTGATGTCCTTACACTGCTCTCTGGTCTTGGCGATTGTGGAGAGGTTGGAGTCTGTTTGATTGAGTGTGTGGACAGGTGTCTTTTATACAGGTAACGAGTTCAAACAGGTGCAGTTAATACAGGTAATGAGTGGAGAACAGGAGGGCTTCTTAAAGAAAAACTAACAGGTCTGTGAGAGCCGGAATTCTTACTGTTTGGTAGGTGATCAAATACTTATGTCATGCAATAAAATGCAAATTAATTATTTAAAAATCATACAATGTGATTTTCTGGATTTTTAGATTCCGTCTCTCACAGTTGAAGTGTACCTATGATCAAAATTACAGACTTCTACATGCTTTGTAAGTAGGAAAACCTGCAGAATCGGCAGTGTATCAAATACTTGTTCTCCCCACTGTATAAATAATGTTGGTCTATGTATTAAATCCTGTAATATTCATCTGTATGCAGACAATATGGTTATGTAGCCATCGAACCGACTGTTGACAAAGCTACACTATATATACAAAAGTATGTTGACATACATTAGTCGATTCGGCTATTTCAGCCACACCCGTTGATGACAGGTGTATAAAATCTAGCACCATAGACAAACATTGGCTGTTATTTGGCCTTACTGAATAGCTCAGTGGCTTTCAACGTGGCACTTTCCAACAAGTCAGTTAGTCAAATTTCTGCCCTGCTAGAGCTTCCCCGGTCAACTGTAATCGGAAACGTCGACCACACAAACTCACAGAACGGGACCGCCGAGTGCTGAAGCACGTAAAAATTGTCTGTCCTCAGTTGCAACACTCACTACTGATTTCCAAACTGCCTCTGGAAGCAACATCAGCACAATAACTGTTTGTTGGGAGATTAATGAAATGGGTTTCCATGGCCAGGCAGCCTCACACAAGTCTAAGCTCACCATGCGTAATGCCAGGCTTCGGCTGGAGGGGTGTAAAGCTCGCTATTGGACTCTAGAGCAGTGGAAACATGTTCTCTGGAATGATGAATCACGCTTCTCGATCTGGCAGTCCGATGGACGAATCTGGGTTTGGCGGATGCCAGGAGAATGCTACCTGCCCCCAATGCATAGTGCCAACTGTAAAGTTTGGTGAGGAGGAATAATGGTCTGGGGCTGTATTTCATTTTTCGGGCTAGTTCTCTTGGTTCTAGTGAAGGGAAATCTTAACACTACAGCATTCAATGACAATTTTTGACGATTGTGTGCTTCCAATTTTGTGACAACAATTTGGGGAAGGCCCTCTACTGTTTCAGCATGACAATGCACCCATGCACAAAGCGAAATGATTTGTCGAGATCGGTGTGGAATAACTTGACTGGCCTGCACAGAGCCCTGACCTCAACCCCATCGACTACCTTTAGGATGAATTGGAATGCCGACCGCGAGCCAGGCCTAATCGCCAAACATCAGTGCCCAACCTCACTAATGCTCCTTTGGCTTAATGGAACAAGTCCCCGCAGCAATGTTCCAACATCTAGTGGAAACCCATACATATTAATGCCCATGATTTTGGAATGAGATGTTCGACGAGCAGGTGTCCACATATGTACTTTTACAGAATGCCTTTATTGATCCTCTTAAATGTATCCCCAAAAGTAATTATTTATCATCAGAGGGCCGTAAACAATGACTAGTAATGCTGCATACTCCAAGAAATGTTAAAATCTTTCTGCTAAAAGTTGCTAGGGTGTAGTCACTTTTGAGGACACAAGCTCAAGTACACAAATATTTTATGTTATGTATTTCATATTCAACAAAACTGTATGAATAAGGCTTGAAATTACTTATATATTTTAAAATACATATTTGTATATTTAGTGTTAGAACATGTGCATGTTTTCTAAATGTCCCTTTCTATCAAAACGTCTGCCCCATCACTGTGAATGAGCTCTAGTTTGGCTTCCCGAACACGTTAGGAACTTACCTTTCATCTCATATTATTGTATGTATATTGTCCATCCATTTCAAAACAAAAAGTGTTTTTTGATTAAAATCTATTAATTATTTTTGATTACTGTCTATAAATGTCTCTTAATGTGTTACAGCGACGAAACCACTCGTCTGCTGCAAGTCGGAATAACTAATTAAATGGTAGGAGGGACAACCCAGATTCAAGTGGTGTCCGATTTCTTGTGTCTGTGAGAAGCAGGGCTACTGCTCAGTGCAAGCCATTTCAATCTACGGTGTCCACAGATCGATTGGATTTGGACTTATTGGATGCTTCTATCATTGACCGGGTTCCCGCCTATAAATATCTGGGCATTTGGATTGATAAAGATTCAACATTTAAAAAACATACTGATGAGCTAATTAAAAAGCAAAGATTTAAAGTAGGCTTATTTTTTAGAAATAGATATTGCCTTTCCATGAACAGCAACAAGCAGATTGTACAGTCAACTTTCCTGCCAGTTTTTGACTATGATGACACCATTTATCAGATGCAGCAGCCACTACTCTTAACCTTTTACTGCAGTGGGCTAAATCAGGGTCACACAGTGTTTCTTGGTAGTCTTGAACAAATGTATACACTTTTGTTTGAATGTAGGGGCTCCCAAGTGGCACAGTGGTCTAAGACACTGCATCTCAGTGCTAAAGGTGTCACTACAGACAACCTGGTTCAAATCCAGACTGTATAACAACTGGCTGTGATTGGGAGTCCTATAGGGCAGCACACAATTGGCCAGTGTCATCTGAGTTTGCCCGTGTAGGCCGACATTGTACATAAGAGTTTATACTTAACTGACTTGCCTAGTTAAAAAAGTTCAATTGAAAAAAATAATATTAATATAAAGAAGAAACCCGTGATGTGACTTTCATTAATGTGATGACTTATTTATCGAGTCAACTAACTATATTTAATTATTACCCAATTTAAATTAATCATGTAACAATTAACTCATTAGGAATTAGGGGTACCACAAGAAATGTTGTTTAACGAGTTACCATCTCTTGAATTAAACTCTTAGAAGATAAGTTATATATCAATAACAGTCACTTATTAATCATTACCTCATATCAGTTTCATTCTGAACGTTGCATACTTCTTGATATCTGCAAGAACCCTTACCTTACTATCATTCCGTACCACACAAATTGGTTTAATTATTTATTTACTAACTAAAAAAAAAACTAAAATAATAGCACAGAATACATACACACACACACACGGTATAGGTTATTGATTAGAAACGTAATACAATGGAAACAGGTACCTAGTGGACTAACAACAGAATGACTGCTTGTTTATCGAAGAGAAGGGAGAGAGCAAACTTCAAACTGATCGTACGTACATTTGGAAATTACGCTCACAGTAATCAGAATACTTAGCATGCTAACCACCACCCATTCGGATAAGAAATGCAATGTATACATTTACGTGTAGATGCCTTTGTTCGTCATCTATCTCTGTTGGACTTGATCAATCCTTCTATGCAAAAGGGTGGCCGTTGGCTTTAGTGTCCCGTTCTGTCCACCAGAGGTTCTGTCAGTCATTGCCAAGCTGATCCAAGGCCTTAGATTCTAAGCAAGGAGAGATTCATGGCACCTGTACCATGTCAGATATAGAGTTGAAATATATTACATTTTGAGTTTGCATACAAATATTACACTTTATATACACCACAAAAGACTGAAATATAACAATCGTTTGACATAGAAACACTGGATTTTCAGCACTTAAAAAAAATTCATTGTGAAATTATGAAAAGCATTAATAACATTCCACCCATGAGACCACTAGATGGCCATTTAGTAATTTAACTGCTGGAAAAGGCTACACTTTGGATGACGTCTACCATAGCGCCCTTCGCTGCTAGAACAAAGGATGACACTGGGCCAGTAAACACACATGAAAACATTCACACTGGAACATGGCAATATCGTTCTGTCATACTTATTATTTTTCCCAAACAAAAGCAAACACGCCTAATTAACAGGGTAACAAGCCTCCCTGGCAGAGATGGCAGACATGCTCCTCATCCAGTCCAGTCAGCTGATATTATAGATTGATCTCCTCACCTTTCCCAGCCTATTACACTTGAAGTGGTACGATTTTCCCCTCCCCTCCAAGTGTGGCGGTCGTGTTGTTCCGCCATTCATTGGTTTTCATTAGCTGTCTGGGTCGACTTAAAGATAGATCAAGCTCGGATTGGCTTCAAGCACCACTTAGGGCTTGGGAGCAACAGCTTTGTCACCACCTGGCTAGTAATGAATGTCATTCAGGAGACAACCATTTTGACTCATTGACATGTTCTCAGATGGCTGTGTGTGCTGTGAACCATCGATCAAGTCATAGTGCCTTGTGCTTTGAGTCACAATGACACCTAAGTTGCTTCTTTGAGACATCCTTAGAGAGAAGATAGGGGCACAGAGACCACAATCCCCAGACCATGCTCCAAATCATTCAGTACCACAACAAAACTGCTTTGAAATGCTGCTCCGCCGTTTTGACTCCGCCGACTCCACTGGCTGTGGTGGTTTCACAGACTATCGTGTAATACCACGCCTTGCCAGAGAGCACACGTGTGCCGGAAACGCAGGCTAGAGGCCAAAAGAGAAGAATACAGCATGTGTCTCTATGGCTAATCCATACAAACGGAACCACAGCACCATTACAAACTGACACACCGCCGTGCTTACACCTGCTGGTTGACCAATGACACCATTTAGTGCATCTGGACCAAATGACTGCCAGAGAAAGCTATATCTCTATTACTGACTCCCCCTCAGAGGAAACGCCAACATCCTGATTCACTTGTGAAATCAGAGGTAGCCATCCGCTCAGAATACAGAAAGACCCGGTCAGAGGGCGAAGGGTAAGGAAGAGCGATTAGAGTGACACTTGAGAGGATTGTTTAGGAGAGAGTGCAATAGAATAAAAAAAGATGTAAAAAAAAAGAACCGATGGGAGTGGAGAGTGGGAATGCGAAGAGTAGACACAGGAGGAGGAGAGAGTGGGTGAGAGTGGATGGAATGAGAGTGGAAGATGTTCAAATGAGGAAAGCAGATGATTTGTGGCGGCGGCGACATGAGGGGTTGATGAAGGGAGAATCTTGGGCAGACACAAAACAATTGGCTGAATTGATGAGTTCTACAACCCCTGAGGCAGCCCGGAACCAGAAATAGACCCTTTGTCCTCTTGATCTGTCCACAGAAATGTAGGTCAACATAGTGCCCACAAGCATTGCATAATCAAACAATTAATCAGTCATGAATTTATAAAGCCCTTTTTTACATTAGCAATTGTCACAAAGGGCTTTACAGTAACCCGCCTAGACCCCAAATAGCAAGCAGAAGCAGAAATACAGTGACCAGGAATAACTCTAGAAGGAAGAAATCTAGAGAAGATCAATGCTCAGAAGGCAGACCCATCCTCTTTTAACTGACATTGACATTAATGATCCTGTGGGCTCCGCATGACATGACATGAGCTGCTTTCAATGGTCTGTGAAATACTTTCCATGGCACGTTTACTGCATTTGTAATCAAAATAGGAGAAGACCTCAATCTGGAAGTCATTTCAAAAGCGCCGGACCTTCTCCCTCCATAAAGTCTATGTATAGTTGAGCTGATGTTGTAGATTCTTTCCATCGTACTGTATAGTACTGTATGGTTGGAAATCGATCAGCTTTTGATAGGCTCATCAGAATTGTGCATATTCTGTTACCTCATATGGCCTTTACAAGACAATTAGCTATTTGACTGATACTTGATTAGTGGGAAACAAAAAAAAACATTAAGAGTTTATAAGTCAAAAGTAATAATTCTACAGTCTTAGGCAATCATAGCATACCATTATTTATAATATATACAACAATAAAAGCATGCTCTGTTTGGGATGATTTGTATCATGCTGTTCTGTGAAGTGATTGAATTGTACGGGAAGCATAATTCTGCAATCATTATGTCACAAGGGGACCAATTTGGCATCCGGACCAATATTACGAGTATCACTGTGCTATGTCACAAACTCAGTGAGCACCTGCTAACAGGCCTAGCCTTAGTCACATACCTCACTCACAAAGATTTCCTACTCCATAGCCATAAACAAGTTGTCAACGTGAATGATATGAGCAGACTGCTCTAACTGGAGTGTGATAGTTTTCTGTTAAGTAACCCGAAAGTTACAGTCGTATGCAAAAGTTTGGGCACCCCTCTGAGGCTGCATAATAATTAACTCTGTCGTCACAGAAAATGATCACAGTGGCATGCCATTAATTTTCTAATAAAAGCTGAGTACTGGGGTATTGTCCAGACAAAGATTTTTAGTGTAGCAATATTAAGTTGTATGAAGTTAAATCAGATGTGAAAAATAGGCTATGCAAAACATTTGGGCACCCTTGTCATTCTGTTGATTTCAATACCTGTAACTACTTAGCACTGATTAATTGGAACACACAATTGGTTTGGTGAGCTCATTAAGCCTTGAACTTCATAGACAAGTGCATCCAATCATGAGAAAAGGTATTTAAGGTGGCCAATTGCAAGTTGTTGTTGTTCTCTTTGACTCTCCTCTGAAGAGTGGCAACATGGGGGCCTCAAAACAACTCTCAAATGACCTGAAAACAAAGATTGTTCAACATTATGGTTTAGGGGAAGGCTACAAAAAGCTATCGCAGAGATGTAAGCTGTCGGTGTCCACTGTGAGGAACATAGTGAGGAAATGGAAGACCACAGGCACAGTTCTTGTTAAGGCCAGAAGTGGCAGGACAAGTAAAATATCGGAGAGGCAAAGGCGAAGGATGGTGAGAACGGTCAAAAACAGCCCAAAGACCACCTCCAAAGACCTACAACATAATCTTGCTGCAGATGGTGTCACTGTGCATCGTTCAACAATTCAGCGCACTTTGCACTAGGAGAAGCTGTACGAGAGAGTGATGTGGAAGAAGCCTTTTCTGCACACACGCCACAAACGCACATTTGGACAAGCCAGCTTCATTTTGGAATAAGGTGCTGTGGACTGATGAAACAAAGATTGAGTTATTTGGTCATAACAAGGGGCGTTATGCATGGCGGCAAAAGAACACAGCGTTCCAAGAAAAACACTTGCTGCCCACAGTAAAATTTGGTGGGGGTTCCATCATGCTCTGGGGCTGTGTGGCCAGTGCCAGTACTGGGAATCTTGTTAAAGTTGAGGGTCGCATGGATTCCACTCAATATCAGCAGATTCTTGGGGATAATGTTGAAGAATCAGTCACAAAGTTGAAATTACGCCGGGGCTGGATTTTTCAACAAGACAACGACCCAAAACACTGCTCAAAATCTACCCGGGCATTTATGCAGAGGAACAAGTACAATGTTCTGGAATGGCCATCCCAGTCCCCAGACCTGAATATCATTGAGAATCTGTGGGATGATTTGAAGCGGGCTGTCCATGCTCGGCAACCATCAAACCTAACTGAACTGGAGATGTTTTGTAAGGAGGAATGGTCCAAAATACCTTCATCCAGAATCAGTCAGATAAGAACAAATTCTTATTTAATTCCAATTCAATCACGGCCGGTTGTGACAGTCTGGATTCAAACCAGGTTGACTGTAGTGACGCCTCTAGCACTGAGATGCAGTGCCTTAGACCACTGTGCCACTTGGGAGACCTGGTTATGGTGATGTACAGTATATACAGTGCATTCGGAAAGTATTCAGACCCCTTGACTTTTTCCACAATTTCTTTTCATTACAGCCTTATTCTAAAATGCATTAAATAAAAGAAAATCCTCATCAATCTACACACAATACACCATAATTACAAAGCCAAGAGGTTTTTGAAAATGTTAGCAAATTTAAGAATAATAATATATACATACATACATACATACATACATACATACATACATACATACATACATACATACAGTGAGGAGAACAAGTATTTGATACACTGCCGATTTTGCAGGTTTTCCTACTTACAAAGCATGTAGAGGTCTGTAATTTTTAATTAATTAATTACAAATACTTATGTCATGCAATAAAATGCAAATAAATTATTTAAAAATCATACAATGTGATTTTCTGTATTTTTGTTTTAGATTCCGTCACTCACAGTTGAAGAGTACCTATGATAAAAATTACAGACTTCTACATGCTTTGTAAGTGGGAAAACCTGCAAAATCGACAGTGTATCAAATACTTGTTCTCCCCACTGTATATATATATATATATATGAAAATAGATACTTTTTTTACACCCCCTGTAAAAAGTTAGGAATATTACTCATTCAAGGGTTTTAATTTATTTGCATTTTTATTTGCTATTTTTTACATTGTAGAATAAAAGTGAAGACATCAAAACTATGACATAACACATATGGAATCATGTAGTTACCAAAAAAGTGTTAAACAAATATTTTATATTTCAAATATCCACCTTTGCCTTGATAACAGCTTTGCACACTCTTGCCATTCTCTCAACCAGCTTCACCTGGAATGCTTTTCCATCAGTCTTGAAGGAGTTCCCACATATGCTGAGCACTTGTTGGCTGCTTTTCCTTCACTGCGGTCCGACTCATCCCAAACCATCTAAATTTAAAAATCTCAAATTCGGACTGATTTGCTCGTGTTTCTTGGCCCAAGCAAGTATCTTCGTATTGGTGTCATTTAGTAGTGGTTTCTTTGCAGCAATTCGACCATGAAGTCCTGATTCACACAGTCTCCTCTGAACAGTTGATGTTGAGAAGTGAAGAATTTATTTGGGCTGCAATCTGAGGCTGGTATCTCAAATGAACTTATCCTCTGCAGGTATTTCTGGGTCTTCCATTCCTGTGGCGGTCCTCATGAAGCTGGTTGAAAGAATGCCATGAGTGTGCAAAGCTGTCATCAAGGCAAAGGGTGGCTACTTTAAAGAATCTCAAATATAACATATATTTTGGTTACTACATGATTCCATATGTGTTATGTCATAGTTTTGATGTCTTCACTTTTATTCTACAATGTAAAAAATAGTGCAAATTAAGAAAAACCCTTGAATGAGTAATATTCCAAACTTTTGGCCCCCAGTGTACATTTTTGTTTCTGTTTTTGACTGCACTGGGCCTTTAAACAAAGGATTCGGTTCACACTTACTTTTTCCTCCCGATTTAGCATGTGCACTATATCACAATACTCATGTTCCATCTCAATAAATCATACATATGACAGTATGTTTAGTTATGGTATCATGCCTGGCTATTGTGTGCTCAGTGGAATGTGGGGTCCCTTCTTCCCTCTTCCACCAAAGACACAGTGTTTCAAAGCAAAGCAGGTTATCGACCGACTCCCTGCCAGGCCCAGCACCTGGATCTGGTCCTCAGCAATATTAATATTTGCTATTTCCTATGCACTTGCTCCATCGTATCAGGTGGCAGGGCCAGATGTTGGACTTTCCCAAAATGGCTACCAGATGTGCGGATTGATGGGTGTATTCTTACGGATGCAAGTGGAAAAAACGGGGTGGTAGACATTTTTATTATTATGCTTTCAAATTTACGTAGATGAATGGCTTTTGTTTCTCTAGGTCTTTTTTAATGAGGCTCAACTCATTTGGACTGTAAACCTTGTCTGATTTGTCCTCTCAGCAGCTCTGTCTGGACTGTGTTACCACGAGTCATCTCATATTGACGTGTGTAGCCTAGTGGTAAAGATCCAGACAACGCTGCAGGTCTTTCATATTGTATTCTACATACACCGGCCCTTTGCTAGATCTAATAGCCACCTATTAGTAAAATATTTAAATAAAGCCAGGTGACACACGATATTCAATATATTGTATTCAGCAAACGTAGGTTGTAGATTAAATCAAATGTATTTATAAACAATAAAGCTATACAGAAACCCAGCCTAAAACCCCAAACAGCAAGCAATGCAGATGTAGAAGCACGCTAGGAAAAACTCCCTAGAAAGGCAAAACCTAGGAAGAAACCTAGAGAGGAACCAGGCTCTGAGGGGTGGCCAGACCTCTTCTGGCTGTGCCGGGTGGAGATTATAACAATGCATGTCCATTAAGGCCAGTTCTTTCTCCAAGATGTTCAAATGTTCATAGATGACCAGCAGGATCAAATAATAATAATAGTAGTTGTAGAGGTTGCAAAAGGTAAATACATCAGGAGTGAGACAAGGTCTGGGACAAGGTGGCACGTCCAATGAACAGGTCAGGGTTCCATAACTGCAGGCAGAAGAGTTGAAACCAGTGCAGCAGCATGGCCAGGTGGACTGGGGACAGCTAGGAGTCACCAGGGCAGGTGGTCCTGAAGCATGGTCCTCCGGGTAGGCTCAGGTCCTCTGGGAGGGGAGGTAGAGTGGGAGAGAGAGAGAATTAGAGGGAGCATACTTAAATTCACACAAGACACCGGATAGTTCCTAAAAAGGATGACTTGATTCTAGGGCAAACGTTTCTTGACATACAGAATGTTTGCCAAAGGTTTGCACAAGGTTATATTTCCCCTTCCCCTTGTCTTTTCTTGAGCAAATGCTAGGCTATGTTTCCAGACAGCTGCACACAATAACAGATAATTACTGACCTTGGTGTTGTCTCAAGGCAGACTTTTCCACCGACCATTTACAAGCAAGGAGATATTCTGGGTCTGGCGTACATTAAAATCCACCCCAACAAGCAGACATCCAAGTCATGGAGCTTAACTTAAGGATCTGACCTTTTTTTTTAATTTGCTCCTAAAATGACATACCCAAATCTAACTGCCTGTAGCTCAGGACCTGAAGCAAGGAAATGCATTTTCTTGATACCATTTGAAAGGAAACACTTTGAGGTTTGTGGAAATGTGAAACTAATGTAGGAGAATATAACACATTAGATCTGGTAAAAGACAATACAAAGAAAAAAACATGTGACATCATCTTTGAAATGCAAGAGAATGGACATAACATTACTTAGGAGTCCAGAAGCAATTTAGATTTTGGCCACTAGATTGCAGCGGTGTATGTGTAAAGTTTTAAACATATCTAATGAACCATTGCATTACTGTTCAAAATGTTGTATTGAGTCTGCCCAAATCTGGATATTGGTTTATTGATACATCAAGTACAAAAGTGTGCACTCTTCTCAAACAATAGCATGACATTATTTCACTGTAATAGCTACTGTAAATTGGACAGTGCAGTTAGATTAACAAGAATTTAAGCTTTCTGCCCATATAAATTATGTCTATGTCCTGGGAAACGTTCTTGCTACTTACAACGTCATGCTAATCACATTAGCGCACGTTAGCTCAAGCATAACTAGGATGGGACACGATCCTGTAGAGATATTGCCAGGAGCAGTGAATTCATTAACATACTATTTCCTTCTCTCAGAGCTCCAGAACAAGCTGTGAGTGAGTACAGGTGTTCTGGGCAATACCTCAGATTCAACTATGGGTTGGCACTAGCTTTTCAGACACAATTGTTATTTTATCCTGGCTAGTTAGAGTATGAGTAGCCATTGGGCTGGGGATATTTGTGTGACCTGTCAACCCTGGATAGCTATCTTTGAGAGGCAATTTTACTGAAAATGTATTTATTCAAGGTACGTGGATTACATTCTTAGTCTTTCCGTTATTTTGTGCTAGAACACACAAATTGTATGCCCCTAGACATCCAAATCTGTAGATTTTTCCCTGTGGTAGGTGACATCAACGGTATCACTAGTGTATGTCATGAGAGTGATGAGAAATTGGCTCAAAAGAGTCCTTGGGAAACAGCATAGGTCCTACATTGAATGTGTTGAATGCTCCCATACTGCAACGTCAGTGTTGTCTTGGCATCCGTAGGGTTGTGTTGGCTATATTTACAGAGGGAGACAAGTACACAGAGATCCGTTTTGAAGAGTTTATACCTCATTTGAGTAGCACCCACAAGTAATAACTTCAGAGCTTTTGCACTTCTGCCCGCTATGTATTGAAAGGAGCTGTGAAAATAAACATGTGTTGTTTTGATCCGGCACCCATGCAATTCTGTCTCTTAGCCATAGACAGAGGGCTTTGTGCCATTGTTATGGTTCTCATTCTCTGCTAAGAAAGTATGACCCGTGTGCTCGATAACTCAATTTGTACTGCTTATTCACCATTATGATATACACTGAACAAAAATATAAACTGAATATTTCTGTCTGTAAGAAAGCCCTTTTGTGGGGGAAAAAAACGAATTCTGATTGGCTGGGCCTGGCTGCTAAGTGGGTGGGCCTATGCCCTCCAAGGCCATAACTGCACCCCTGCCCAGTCATGTGAAATCCATAGATTAGGGCCAAATGTATTCATTTCAGTTGACTGATTTCGTTATATGAACTGTAACTCAGTAAAATCTTTCAAATTATTGCATGTTGCATATATATTTTTGTTGAGTATAAGTATAAGGCTTCAACTCTTGCTCACATTGCTCTGCTTTCGTAACCTAATAATATGATACAGCAAGGCAGCTGAGAAAAAGTTCAGCCTTTCGAGGAACAAAAACGGGAATAGCACTGCATGAGGCTGTGAATGGGCATTCATATGTTTCGGTTCATAAGTGTAGAGAACAACACGGAGTCATTAGGGTATTATCCTAACAGCTGAAACTGACAGGCTTGGTGACACTATTGATGGACATCATTGCATTGGGTAACAAGTTGCAACCAGATATATTTGCTGCCAAGATCAGTGTTCGACCTCACAGGATTTGTCTTCAAGCATTGAAAATCAGCCATTCTCTGTTTGTACAAACAGAAAACTAAGCTCAGTTTTTCCCCACCCAAGACTTGCAGCAAATGATGCCAAATCAATGAAACCCAAACGCTAATAATACAACAAGAAAAACACTGTTACAGTCAATACATCTCAGGCAAATAACCTGAAAGGCAGGGCTCCAGAGGGTGTTGGCTTTCTGCATTCTGTGTTGTTGTTGGACATGATTGGCCACTTGAAGGAATGGAGCATAGACTGGGAGTGATTGGAGATTTCGGGGGAAAGCAGCGAGAGCATCAGGAAAGGGTCTGGAGTGAATTAAACAGGAATTCCTAAAAAACGGATTTTCCCAAGAACCAAATACAAAAATCTACCTGACACTGATATTATTGTATCAGGTTCCTTTTAATTAACTTAAAAATATAGATAAGGACCCAAATCAATCAGCAAAGGATTATAGTGATAAGAATAAGGGAATATGTTGAAGTCATTTGCAATAGAAATCTCGTCATGTTTTGTTTCACTCTGTAAAAGTATTCCCAGGAACTGACTCTGAATTGGCTTTTAAAGGTAATGTCTTGCTTATTGTTTTTGACAACATGGAGTGCTAAACTCATATTTCATTGTTTCACACTCTGTTATTCCTCAAGTCTCTAATGAGAGTATGTGAATGAGTGCGTCGTCGGTTCCAAACGTTTGCAGTGATGGCTTTGAGCTGGCTCCAGTGGCTGGAAGCTGGAGCCAATTAGATTGAAGCCCAGGGACAGTCCACTCGGCCGGCCTTCCATTCTCTCCCTCTAACTGTGAGGCACTTTGCGGAAGACTCTTACCGGCCCTGAGAAGATAATTTGCCTGACATCTCCACAGAATATATATCCTCATGATTTCCAGGAGAGGAAGAGATGATGAGCAAATGAATGAAAGCATTAAAATCACAATAGAATCCACCCTGCGGTCATCCTCAATTAGCCCAAGCAGCTGCTTTCAGTAAAAATAGTGAAAATGTCTGATGTTGACCGCAGATTTAAAAGAAGAGATGCCACTTTAATGCTCACTGCCGCCTTCTTGTAGTTTACAGAAACACCCTGTCTGCAATGTGAGAGACCCTTTGCTTTTCATTGAAAGCACAGAGCAGGCCTTTGTTTACAATTTTGGCAGGCCAGACATGGGTGCAACAAACTCGACTGAGACAGGAATACAAAAGAAAAATCATCTGCAAACATTAGAAATGCCAGAAGGACACTGGAAATTCACACAATTACCACTTACAGTACATTGCAGTGATACCAAAATGATTAAGCTTGCCCACTCTCCTCAGCTCTCCGCTTTGTCTGAGTACATCTGAATTTCAGCTGTCGGCTTGTTTGTTTATGAGAAGCTGTCTGTTTCCCCTAAAGAAAACATTGAGTTGGGGAGATGAGTTGAAAGCAACTCCTGATATATTGTGATGGCTCTCCGATACGGATATAATTTATAACCTCTTTCTTGTGGGAGGACATTTATATGTCTGAGTGGTCCTGAAACATCCCAGAATCCCTCTGGGGGACAGGGGGGAAACGGTGAAACCGTGCCCTGGAAGTAGACTTTGTGTGTCTTAGCGGTACTGTAAATGTCAAACCTAAGGCCTCGGGTGGGAGTCACACACATGCAAGCCCTACGAGTGCTTTCACTCCTGCATCGAAAGACCCAGAGATATGCCCCTTCTCTCTCTAATGGCTTTCACACACACACACTTGTCTCTCTCCCCCGTAGTGGGGGAAGGCTTTGCTTTAATGATCCAGGGTTGCTGGCTGGGGCAGGGGCCTGTACAGCTGTGTGGGATGGCCTTGCCATGAGCTACAGGTGGAGGCCTTCAACCGGGTCTCTCCCCTCTCTCTTGGCAGCTTCCCTCCTTTTATCTCTAAACCTAACCGTGGGTTCTCCTCCAGTTCAGCCACAGAGGCACTTCCTGATCAACGCCTTGTCCCTTCGAAGCAACCAGGGTGTGTGTGTGTGGGAAGCATCTTTTTGAGAGGTTTCGACAGGGAGAGGCCAAAAGGAGGGGAGGCTCTTGCCTTTAGGAGGACAGGAGCGGGATCGATTTATGGTTTGTGTGTGTGTCCCAGGACAGGACAGACAAAATCAGACGGGCCCAGAGGGAAGGGAGAGAAAGGACAGAAAACAAACACTCATACACGCACAGGATGGTCATGGTCACGGCGGAGGGGTCTTAGTGAAGCCCTGTGTGAACACTGAGGACAGTTGGCTGACCTCTCTGGCATGGTAAGAGGTGGGAGGCAAACTAGTCAATGACGAGGTCTTTAAAGGTCTCAAGATCATTAGCGTTGTAGTGCTCATAAGAACTGATTTCAGATTGTAAGTCCAAAATGGAAAATGGGTGGGACCACTCTCTCTCTCTTTCACTTTCTCGCTCTCTCTGTCACACAAACATGCACACATGCAGGCAACAGGTGTCTGCTTAAATTAATTTAAATGTGAAAGTAGTTTTTAATCATATTGTTTTTTACTCAGATGTTGCGGTGGCAACATTTTAGGGAGGCATTTTGAAGAAGCCAAAAGTGGTCACTTTCAATATTGCATTTTGAGACAAGTTTGAAATGAACAGTCTAGTGGGTTGTTTCAAGTGCATTACGTATCTACAGTACACAGCTGCATGAGTTAATGTCGTGGTTGCATGGATGTTGCGATATTAGGGATTTTCTAATAAATGTCACTTCAATGTTGTAAAACCATCACACTGGTTTTTAGATCGTATAATTGATTCCAATAATACATGTGTGTCCAGTCAGTCTTGGATATCTCATAGCATGTAAATGTCAAGTGCAAACAGTTGTGCTCTGGAATGATAAAGTATTAGATATTTATATGTGTTGAATTATCTTTTTTAAGCATCTGTTTTTTGATCATGATGTATTTAGTGAAGACTTCCGTAGAAGTTCCTCTGGGTCAGTTTGAAGCATTATTCATTGACAAGTGATTGTAGTTATGCCAGAAATGTTTTTTTGCACAGGAAAATCCTCCCCTAAAAACAATAATGAACAGTCAAATTGTCCAAGTGTGAACATAATCTTCTTGGTAGTCAATAAATTAATTTATTTTCAGCATTTTAGACCATTGCTGGTCCATATCCCATATTCAAATTCACTCTGCTGGTAAATGGAAAGTGACTGAACAGTTTTTTTTTTTTTTTTTTTTTTTTTTTAAACATTTTTTCAACATTTAGATGTAATCTGTCTTTCTGTCCATAGAGGTCCTCTGTGCTCTTGTGGTCATAGCTTTTTCTCAATGGAGCTGCAATCAGAATGGGTGCAACTGCTAGGTGAAGTGCTTTTTCTCTTCCATCAGAGCCCCTTTCAGCATTTGAATCACAGAAGTGAGTATAAAAGCAAAGGGTTGCAATGCAGACTGTTGCATTGAATGTGATAGACGGATGCATCGACAGTTATAGATTTTGTGTGACACTGAAGCAAACTTTCCCAGGGTCATAATTTGGCATGAGCAGCAGGAAAGAATGCAGAGTCCAATTAAGACACACTGTGGCGGTGCCAGAGACGGTCATAACTGCCAGCGAGCTCTGGACAACATATCTGTGGCCCGTCTCGGCCCCCTTTGATCGGCCGCTCATCCATGGTCCCGCTTAATCGAATGGTAACAGTGACCTCTACCAATCACGTTCAGTCCATCCGTCCTGGTGAACCTCTGAACTGCCGTTAAAGGGGGTTACACCTTACTGTGGCTCGCCAATAGGGTAAAAATGTTTTGTTTATGATAATGATGAGGACCTCTACAGTTGTACCGATAAAGGAGTCTGAGGAGAAGGCTTGTCTCTGTTTACTTTCTATGACTGATAGAACACTTCAAACAACACAAGTCTACTCACAACAAAAACAAAGTGTGTAAGAAAGGGAACTTTCCAGTGGACATTGACTTTTCTGCAGACATGTGAATGTCAACAGTTGGTTGAGGGTCATTAACCCTATCCGTCCTGAGACCCAAGCAAATTAATTTAATGTATCTGCATATCCAGCACTTATGTTTAGCCACACAATTAAGTGTTTTACCATTTTCTTTTCAGGACAACCAGGGCTACAAGTAGATCACACAATTCTTGACATAAACAGTCAAATGTCAATAAAAAAAAGGTCTGCCAAAGCAAAAACCTGAACGCTGTAAGTACAGAAATTGTTTACTCAGTGGGAAATGAATATCCAACTAGTCAGTGACAACTGTGTGGACTTTGTGACAGCAACTGTGTGAGCTTATTACAGTATTTTAGACTCCATGTCCTTAGATTTCCTATGATCTATGTAGAAGAACCCCTTACCTTCTAACAACTCTTGTGTAACTTGTGAGTTATAAAACATGTTACATGTTCTCATTTGTGAGAGTCTCAGCTTTTCATAGATATCTGTCAATAGTGTGTAGTTCAAACTATTCGGACTACAGATGTTGTAAAAAGACCGGCCCGGTCCCCTTCAGGATCCACCCTCGTCTCACAAACGCCGCTCTAGCTCAGCCCCTGTTAATCACGCAGACTAATGGTTGTTACCAACGGATGTAGAATAAATAGACAGAGTATGTAGCTAGTTAGAATTCCAAATCGCGCTGGCGTCGCGGTGGGACTCATTGGGTTAAACAAGTGTGAGAGAAGACTTGAAAGGAGGATTGTATGAGGATGTAGCAACAGGTAAAGGTTCAGTCAGTTGTTACAAACCAAATGTTTTAGATTTTAAAAATGTTCCTGTAACCCCCCAAAAACAACAAACCACCAAGACGAAATATTAACCCAGTAGGATTTGCAGACCCACCAGTGGGTCCCGAGCCACCATTTGGGAAATGACAGGGATGAATATGAGATATCAGAGCCATAAAACTGTCCCTTGAAGCAGTGAGAAGACTGGGAGGTGTGATGTCACGTTCCCACTCAAAATGACCTGGCTGGCATTTCAAATTAAGAGCAGAAAATAGTAAAAACATTGTGATGATTCAAGTTAAGGACAAGTTACGGTGGCCACTGGAGATGGTATTGTTTGATCAAATTATGTTGATCGTTTGCAGTCGTTAGTTTGGCTGTTGCAACATTGTATCCAGCTTTTTTGCAGTGCTGTGTTCTACAGGTGTAACTCACAAGAGGTATAATCTGAAAAGATAATCTGGAACGAGTGAAGGCTTTCGACTGAAGGCAAACAGCTTGAGATGTCATTCAGACAGTGAGTTTGTCTCCTCTAGATATTGATGTGCAAAGGCGTGTTGTGGCTTTATAGGATTGGTTCTGCGGTTTTCAGTGTTGAAATCTGGCACCCAGTTATCGATAAAGCTTGGAGACTTATGAAGTGCTGTTGCGTTAGAATAGCAATGTACCTGTATTTGGTATTTATAAAACAGAAAATAAATGACATTTTTTATAATTTGCCTCCGATCCCCTGTGCTATATTTTAACAAGAAAGATAATGCAACAGTGTCTTGATGAAATGTTAACAATGTATAATAGAAGAACGAGAACAATTATGTTCAGAAGGATACATACTGTTCAATAAGTGATTGTACGACGACAGTGATGTGATCATAACTTAGTTACAGATCCTACAGATCCTACACAATGTGTCTGAGTTTCTCGGGACATTCAAAATATTTCCCCACTTCTCCTTGTCCTCATCTTCAGACTTCACCAAACTCTCTCTCTCTGTCCTTAATGTTTGAGGTCTGGGGGAAGAATCTTGCACAAGCTCTGAGCACTTAAAAACCTGTCATGTGTGCCTGCCGCCTCCCATGGGCCTTAATCATTCTGCTCTAAGAGACTGAGGCCAACTCGCCTACTCACAGGTCCCGTCAAGTTGATGTCCTTTTACTCAGTGGCAACACACAGACAATATTCTGTGACCAGACAATGCACAATCTTCCCCTCCTGTACCTCTGAGTTCAAGTGGACACAGCTGCATATTTTGACGGTGCCTTAATGTGGTGCCTTGTGCCATTGGATGAAGGTGAATGGAGGGAATTACTTCTACCACATTGGACTAAAACTTTGTAAGAGGTCACATTGGATCAACACTATGTAAGAGACCATTTAAGTGTACACTTGAAAAGAGGGCAATGCTGTAGAATAAGTTACCCGTATAGTGTAACTTACTTGGTAGTAGTGAACTTTGATCACACTTGAAATGTCAATGAAAGAGAACAGAAATTAAATGAAGAAAATATTTTGCATCCTGTAAAAAGATGTTGCATTGTAATTGCGTATTATTTGATCATAAGCATCTCTCGCTGCGCAGGTTGTTGGAGAGCTTTGCCGTGGCACGGGCACTGAGGCGGACAGCCATTGAGAGGGGAACAATTAGAGGCCCCCGGAATGACGGGACAGGACAAGAAAAGAAGTGGAAGGTCTGGGTCTATTTTCAGAGCGAGAACAGAGCCTCCCCTGTCACAGGCTACTCCATGCGGACAAGAAAAGTGAAACGGGGCCCTGAGCAAACAGTGACAGAAGTGTGGTCAACCTCCCCATCCGAGCAGTCTCTCTCTTCCTTTTATCAGCCATGGTACTGTTCATAGGACGTAACTTGGGAACGGCATCGAGGGCTTTAATACATATTGGGAAAATGAGCCCTGTCTCGACCTTAGAGGGTCAAGGCACACTGTTTACTTCCAATAGAGTCTGAGGGCTTGGGCACGTTCATGCTCTAATTATCAAATTGAGTTATCTGGCTTCATGGTTTGCTGGCCACATGCTATTTGTTTCCTGGGCCCTGGGTAGCTTGATTGTGCCTCCTTCCGCTGTGCCAGTTTGCTCTCTTGTTGGTGTCCCCCATGGACTTATCAGAAGGGCATTGGCGTGCCAGTCCATTGATCGATATAAAAGACACCTTCTACTTCTGACCCTAGCCCTGTCCTCTGGGTATAGGTAGAGAAACACAGAGATGGAAAGCCACAATTTCACACACCACACAATGAGTCACCAGATATCCTGCCACTGAGGCACGATTTTCACTGGACAACCAGTTCTATATTAGTTTGTGTTCTAGTGTTCCCATTCTGTTATTCAAAAGGTTTTTTCTCACTCCAAATGGAATCGACAGCAGAGCAGTCTTTGCGACATACCAGTAAGGTCGTGAAATTCAAAATGGATTCATGACGTTGGATTCTTGTCACATAGTAACTTTTTAGTTAAACTCTAACAGAATCTGTTGAGACAGTCATCCTTTAATCCTTCACCACAAGCACACACTCCATTTCAAAGAGAGAGGCTGGGGAAGTGTGTTGGGCAACACTACAGTTCGCCACTCTGGGTTTTCTGAGGGCTGTGCGATAAAAGTTAGGTTTGGGAATTGATCCACGGCCTTAAACATCAGGCAGTCCTGGTATAGCATTTAGCCTTAGCACTAGCTGCGGTTATTTTCCATCAAACTCTGTGCTGTGCAACAGATGTTGGTCTTGACTCGACTACCAACTACTGATCTCCCCCCTCAGGCCTCTGGTTGCTCTCCTACTTTTATTGAACCTTTATTTTAACAAGGCAAGTCAGTTAAGAACAAATTCTTATTTACAATGACGACCTACACCGGCCAAACTCGGACGATGCTGGGCCAATTGTGCACCGCCCAATCACAGCCGGTTGTGATACAGTCTGGATTCAAACCAGGTTGTCTGTAGTGACGCCTCTAGCACTGAGATGCAGTGTCTTAGACCACTGCGCCACTTGGGAGCCCAATGATCTTGAAGATTACCGAAATCCTCAGTCGTTATTCAATCATCGTTAATGGCACTTCAAAAGATACAACAGAAACTTATTGCCACTAGATCTGATCTTACATCTGGTATAATTTCCAACAATTAGTTATTTCCGATTGAGGATCTGTGCACCGGACTCATTGCTTTTTTTTGCAACATATCTTGTACACTGGCACGATCAGCTAATGCTGAGACGAAACAAAGCATGAGTGTGTCACTCAGAGCCACCTTAACAAAACAGATCTCAGGAAATGTAAGCAACACATGACTGTCATGGCGACATCTGCTGTGCCAGGAAGCTGTGCCAGTGAGGGACTACTGTGCCTGCTCTCTATGTGAGGGGCATCAAGGGGACAGCTTCTGCCCAAGGTACCCGTGAGTCACAGGGAGTCGGTGACAGTGTGGCCACATCGTGAGTCACAGGGAATCGGTGCAGTGTGGCCACGTGACGCAGCACTCCCACGATAGAGCTTCATACTGTCTTCAAACACCTTTTGCCCAAAAAAGTATGATTATATGAGGATAAACCTCTCAGGATACATTAATTCACAAAGGTAATCCTTTCAGGGTACGTCAAATCTCTCTCCTGGTGCTAAGCTTTACTCAACTTTCAGGTAATGGCAGCAATGTCCACTTATATTTTTTTTTACAGGCATGTGAAAACTTTAAGAATTTTGAAATGGGGTTATCCTCCGGTGAGGTCAGTGGAGAAGGAGGAAACTCCAGTTGAGCTACATTCAGCTATAGCTTCAAACAGAGTACTGATCCGTATCTGGGTTATTCTCCTATCCTGTCCTCATCTCAACTCCATAAACCGCTTCATCCCCCCCCGTTCTCTGTCAATCTTTTAAATGGGCTACTGAATTGAGCCAGGATCTGGCAAAAATAATAATGTCTGTTGTCTGTTTGTGTGTGTTTATGGGGCTGGTCAGTACTGGTTGTGTGTGTGTGTGTGTGTGTGTGTGTGTGTGTGTGTGTGTGTGAGAGAGAGAGAGAGAGCGATAATGAGTGAGTGTGAAACCCGTTCTCTCTGAAAGATTGATGCTTTGCTGTGAGTTTGCCAGATATGAGGAGTAGGCTTTGGGGAGCCCTTCTAGGGTTTATGTGTAGAGACAAAAGGAGACATACCACTTGGACAGCATTCTGTGCTCAATTAGACTTAATCTGAGTTGACCACAGAGTTTTGTCTTGTCCACAGTCACACTGCAGGAATTTTAGAAAATTATTGCGGATAACAAGCATAACATGATCCATGGGAATTCATTGATTTGGGGGATTTGGAAGTGGCACAAATAGGTTTTGATTGTTTTGAATCTGTTGTGTGCTCACATTCTGTTCAGAAAGAGTGAAATTGATATTTTGAGTGTTTTTTTTTTTTTTTGTGGACAGTTCTTCACAATATCATATTTTTGGTAGGATCTGACCCTTAAATTAAAAAAAAAAAAGCCTAAAATGACATATCCAAATCTAACTGCCTGTAGCTCAGGACCTAAAGCAAGGATATGCATATTATTTATACCATTTGAAAGGAAACACTTTGAAGTTTGTGGAAATGTGAAAGTAATGTAGGAGAATATAACACATTAGATCTGGTAAAAGATAATACAATGAAAAAAACATGAATGTCTTTGGGGGGGGGGGTGTCCAATCACCTTTGAAATGCAAGAGAAAGGCCATCATATTACTTAGGAGTCCATGTGCAGTTTAGATTTGGGCCACTAGATGGCAGCAGTGTATGTGCAAAGTTTTAGACTGATCCAATGAACCATTGCATTACTGTTCAAAAGTCTGCCAGAATGTGCCTAAATGGTTTATTGATACATTGTTAAGCACATAACTGTGCACTCTCCTCAAACAATAGCATGGTATTCTTTCACTGTAATAGCTAAAAGAATTAAAACTTTCTGCCCATATAAGATATGTCTATGTCCTGGGAAAGTTTCTTGTTACTTACAATGTCATGCTAATCACATTAGCGCATGTTATCTCAACCATCCCGAGGGTGGGAGGTTAAATTCAGCATCATCGTACACAGCACGGCATCTTTCTGCTTACAGAAATCAACATACAAATTTAAATGTGACATTTTCTGGTCGTAAACTGATTTTCTGGTTGTATCCGGATGTTTAAACTTTTCAAATTGAAACTTAATTATTTTTCTTTTTTCAACACTATCTAATAACACACATTTAACTATTCAAAATGTGTAATGGTCAATCAGGCAATTTTATTTATTTTTTACAAGGTTTCTAAATGGAGCATGGTTGCATTTTTCTCAGTGCTGTTACCAAAACTCTTAACTGTTTAAATATCAATAAAGTCATGCCAACTTGTGTCTTTGTTTTTCCCTCAATAAAGTTTGTATTTTAAAGAAATAATTGGTTACATGTTCAAAAAATCTATATCTGTAGCTTAAAAGTCACAACATATGCAGGTGCAGGTTTATTTTTTTAACACAAAGCCATTTTGTTTTTTTTAGGGAGACCCCAACCTCAATTTTATCAAAAATGTATCATGTGATTTATCAAACATAATTGAAAAATAAGTGGTTTATCTTTTATTTTTATTATAAAAAACAATTAAGTAACAGGAATGAACATTGGGTCACAGGAATGAGCGCTGACTAACAGGAATGAGTGCTTGTGTCTGTGAGAATAACTGGATGTCAAAGAACTTCCTTCAATTAAACAAAGATAAAACAGAGGTCATTATATTTGGCAAAAAAGATCTTAGTCTAAATAGCAACAGAAAAGCAGTAACAATTGTGTGTGCATGCTTTTGCATGAGTGTGTGTGCGAGAATGTGATTGTGTGTGTATGTGTGTGTGTGTGTGTGTGTGTGTGTGGTGTAGAGAGAGAGCGAGAGAAGATGTGAGTATCGCTCCTCCCCCTGCAGCATGTGTGTCTGGCTCCTGCCTCTGCACAGTATTGGTTCTCCATCTTCCTCTACAAAAGGCAACTGTTATGATGATGTCATATTGCTGAGTCTACCTTTAACTTCCGAAGGCATAGTTTTCACATACAATTTATTGTTGTCTTGTTTTATTTAGATCAGTTTTGTTTGAATTATGGCTATTAGGTGACTTTTTAAATGTGATGTTGCTATGGACTATACTTTAAGCATCAGTTGTCAAAGCTGCTTATCGATCACTGCATCTGTATATAGCCCTTCTGTAAATAGCTCACACTACTACCTCATCCCCATATTTATTTTTGTTATTTTCACAAATCTTGCACTCCAGTATATCTATTTGCACATCATAATTTGCACATCCTTCATTCCTGTGTTAATGATGATAATCTGTAATTTATTTAACCACTATGGTCTATTTATTGTCCTACCTCCTAACCTTACTGCATTTTGCACTACATTTTGCACTCTGTATATAGATTTTCTATTGTGTTTTTGACTATGTTTGTTTACTGTGTAACTCTGTGTTGTTTTTGTCGCACTGCTTTGCTTTGTCTTGGCCAGGTCGCAGTTGCAAATGAGAACTTGTTCTCAACTGACCTACCTGGTTAAATAAAGGTGAAATAAAAAATAAAAATACTCCATGACATAAACAAATACCATTCCAGACTATCACAAGCCCAGAGGATCATATGATCGAACTACCACAAAACCAACACTAAAATCAAAGCACATAAGCCATGTTAGTGTTATAGATAGATAGATAGATAGATAGATAGATAGATAGATAGATAGATAGATAGATAGATAGATAGATAGATAGATAGATAGATAGATAGATAGATAGATAGATAGATAGATAGATAGATAGATAGAGAGGTACTTTATTGATCCCCCGGGGGGGAAATTTATTTGTCAAGCAGCTACAACAAAACACAGGGCATGTGCAAAATGCCACAACGAAAGTACACAAAAGACAGATACATGATACATAGAGCAGCAGTATGAAAAAGTATAGAAATACAAGATATCTGGAGTGCAAAAAATTATATAAAAAATAAATAAAAAGCTATAAAAATACATTATGGGTGGTTGGCTGAATATGTACACTATACATTGGTGGATGTTGGATGGTTAATGTGTGTATGTTTATGTGTATGTTTCAATTACAAGCTTATGATCAGTTAGGATATCAATATCATAGACTCCTCCGAGCAACATGGCTAACCACCTGCTAATTAGAAACAGTGTTAACCTAAACGCCCTCTCTCTTTGGTGTGGATTCATATACTCTCTGCCCCCAGGTATAAGTACTCCCTCAAACAAGAAGACGCTGACATTACACAAAAAATTAAATGGCTTTCATGTGGCGTTTTGGAGGTCTGTTAAAATACATTTCTGATTATGAGTCCTCTATCTTCAAATGATGTTCATGTGTTAACCTGCATTGGGTGTCTCGAAAGTAAGGATTGATTGTATTATGCTATGTAAATCTAGATCATTTTCGGCGACCCTTTTCTCAGGGTTAACTATACAACAGCAACATGACTCTTTACATGGGAGAGTACAGTAATTCATAATTATTACGTTCTTATTGTCTTACAGTTTTTCAAAATGCTGTTGGAGGATGACAGTGAAAAGTGACAGGGGAGAATCTGGTAATTGACCATGTGAACGGATCTCTCCCTCATATAATTGGAGACCACAATGGCAGCCTGACAGGCTGAATTATAGGAGGTTCTTCTCCTCTGTGGTTTCTTTCCTTGTGGTCTCGCTCTTTCTCACACTCCAACACACGCCAGGGTCTTAGTGTCACATGGCTTTTTGCCCTTAGCCAATGCACACACGCTCACACACAAGGATGTGACAGATGTTGTGACGCAAAAAAAAAGCTACCCACTGGGCACAGACGTCATTTCAATGTCTAGTTTTGGTTTACATTTGGTTGAGTTGTCAACTAACGTTTATTCAACTTGAAATCAACAAAACATTTCACCATATCATTGGATTTAGGTTTTACAAGTTGGGTGGAAAAAATACAAAATTCCCTTACGTTGATGATTTTTTTCAAATCCAATCAGTTTTCTACGTTGATTCAAAGTCATCACATAGATTTTTTGTTGTTGTTGAAATGACATAGAAACAACGTTGATTCAACCAGTGTTTAGCCTGTCAGAATTTGGTCTCTACCACTGAATTTAAAATGGGAATTCCACACAAGCTTAGGTTCAGGCAGTCTACAAAACATACAGTATGTCTTACATCAGCCACATTGCTGAGCTGTTTCAGAAAACTGTTGATGAAGACAGGGAAGGACTGAATATAAATAATCGCTAGAGAATGACAGACAAGGAGGCAGGGCTTTTGGAATGATAAAATTGAGGAAAATATCTGGTCCGGCTTGAACAAGTTCTGCACTTTCATGCACCTGAGCTCTACAGTTAAGTGAATCATCTCTCGTTGACCAGAATGCACCTTGGGGATGGGCAAAAATCATTAGCAAATGGGAGAAACCTTCTGATTCTATCATGGACAGTTCAGGAAGGAAATTTGAGCTCAACCTCAACCCTGATCCGTCAGTGTTTTCACAATTTAATATGATCACCCGATAGCTGGCAGCTTCACCTTTTCGTTTTTTTGCCTATGCCTGTCCCAACAGAACAGGGAGGACTGCCAGATGTATGGCTATTGAGTGAATGCCCACCTGTGTAAACATAAGGTAGGTTCTGTCTGTGCTCAGCTACTTGGCCATACGCAGCCATTTTGTTTTCTTGGGCAAGTGGACCAGAGGTGCGGCCTGATTGAAGGGTTTCCATCTTGTTCCCCTGAGGCACATTTGTTTTGTTCCTCTTTCCCTGGCTCTGTTGGCCATTGGCTGTGACATGGTGAGGTTGGACCCAGGTGCAGAGAAGAGACCAGACGAGGAATCAGTGGTTAAGGAAAAACATAATACTTTACTGAGAAACGTTAACCGAAGGATCACAGTAACACTAGGGGGAAAAAAAAAAACAAAGTCTCGAAACTCACTCAGGAAACAACTGCACACGGCAAACAATTCAAGCTTCTGCAAAGAAAACACACCTCTCTTAAACAGGGAAATCATAATGAGTAAATAGTGTCGTTAATGTCGTTAGAACGGTCTCTGCCGCCCTCTGGTGACAGGTGGAACCATGACATTGGCTGTCACCCATATTCTCAACACTGCCTGCTACACAAAATACAGTCAATCTAGTGTCTTTGAACAAAACGGAAACATTGAATGACCCGCATAAGCTCTTTATTTTACAAGCGGTCCTTGTCTGTGAGAATCTGGGCCGATTTCCTGTTTTTGCGCCATAGGAAATGTTATATTACTGCCAGATAGGCCTAGGCTGATTTGAGCATGTGACCCCAGCAATTAATGATCTGCCCCTGCCCATCAGACGGCAGGCTTTTGCACTCGAATCGGTGCAGGGTGCTTCTGCAAGTTCAAATATTTACGCAAAATACATCCACGTGTGGTTCTTGGGATAGAGGTTGGGATCCACGATGATATATTTGTATCGTTAAAATATACTGGTATAGAGTTTCCATATGTTTATGGTGTCAAAGCAGACCTATTTTGCATCATACTCTCACGTTAGATGTCACAATGTCATGTTTTCATCAGCTGTGATCCACAACCTAAACTTGTTTCATCACCAGGGAGGTAAATAAACTTCAGAGGTTTTTTTGGGGGGGGCAAAAATGTCACTACTCGGACACACTGTAAGGAATAAGGAGTTTTATAATGTGTTTTAGTTACACAGAAAATTGCGATAGTCCCTTTTTTCCAAAGGACTTCATCACTACTCCCTCTCCCAGCTAGGTCTGTAACAGCGATTAGGCCGTTAACCCATTTTGTCTCCCAGCTGTCCATATGGTCCGAGGATAGCTCCAAAACACACATTCAGTAGCCAGCTCGGGTGGAGGTGTCCAAACCGGAGCAGGCTGTTCTGTTTTACTTCACCTCCAGTCCTCGAGGGAGGAAAGCTGTGAGGCACTCGATCTCGTCCTCCGGGGACCAGGAAAGGCGCGAGTCGACAGAAAGGGTCAAGGCTGAGGTCTCGGAGCAGTTAGCGCTGTTGTCGTTCTGAAACAGAAAACTCTGGAATGTGTCTGGTCTTTGGGATATTGAACCACAGGGTTGATATTTGAGCATGGTTTTGGGAGCCCAATTTAGATCTGCACAGTGCTGTACCTGTGTTGACAGGCTGCCTGAGACCCTAATAGGAAGTATTGCTTATGGCGTGAGTGTACTGAGAAAACCAGGCACAGCAACCTGACACAGTGCATATCCTCTTGCGACAAGGAAACAGGATGGCTTCTTTAGCCAGCTCTTATGAGGGGTAAACCTTTTTTCGTCGTTTTCCAAACCGAAAGATTTGGCCATCAATACCCAGTGGGCAAAATGTGAAAATATGTCAGTCAGAGTGATGTTGCAGTGAAAAATGGCATTTACATTTTTATGAGAATAATGAACAAACCTTTCTCAGCCTTGTTGATATAATCATGAAAAATACATCTTTACTTGGATCTAATTTACTTAATTGGCATATCAAAATCTCACCAGCACACCACCCCCCACCCCATGCCAACCCCACCCCCACCCCCAACCAACCTTGCTCTCCCTAGTGCAATCACAGGGCCTCTTGATGTGTAGTGATGCTGCATTATGGGTGGGAAGGGATTGGGCAGTGCCTCCCCTGTGAATTGGTTGATTAGGCTAATACCAGTCCTCTGACTTCTTCGTCAAAGAGATAGGAAGGAAAGGGAAGGGAGAGAGGGTATCAAAGGGCCCCGCAGCAGGATGCTGGTGTGGCCCCAGTGAAGTCTGTGAGGCTGCTGCAAAACGCTCATCTCCTATTCGGTTTCATCTATGGCACGGAGGACTTCTCTGTGACCCATGAGTAGCCGTGGGTGTCACCAGCTCCTTCCGGAAAGGCAGAGTGTGAGATCGCCTGCAAAGGGCATCAAAGTCAATGAGCTGAAGGGTTTAGGAGACTGGCTTGAATTAAAGCACTGAATTTGTGCCTGTCAGATTAAAAAAATGAGGGGAAAAAGGAGATTGTCATAAGCCTTTGTTTCGCTGTTTACGCATATCAAATCCAAATGTTAGCACACACTCTCTCTCCCCAACCTGTTTCGGTGGTGCGCTTGATGTTGTCCTACCCCTTGTCAGAATCCATGTTTAATTTGAACATATAGGAACCTGCCTTAGCCTTTATGTATATTTCATCAGATTCGTCGTTAATGCTCTCCAGACCACAACAAAAAAAAACATTTTATATAAGCTGACTCCATATCAAAAAGAAAAGTAAATTAATGTGGAGAAGAAAATTGAAAAGAGAGACAAGATTGGAAACATTGAGTCAAAGAGACTCTGAGGTGGAGTTCCATGGTTCATGGCAGAGTAAGCCACAGGAACATTTTGTTCTCCTAACTGCATTATCTTTCTATCAAGCCCTGTGTCGGAAAGAATACTGAGGTGGCTAAGTGGCATCAGACGTTAAAGCACATGGGATTCGGGCCAGGTTAAAGCAAACTTTTTATTGTTTTATTTTAACTTTCTCCAATGTTCAAATGGTATGGAGTCAGTGTACAGTAATGCTTAAAGCTTTTCCCGATACACAATACTACTTTTGCCAGACAGGTGAGGATATTGAGTCTTTTGACCACACATTCATAACATTTTGATTGGCCAGGAGAAGAGGAAATTACAGTGGCTTCAGAAAGTATTGACACCGCTTGACATTTTCAAAATTTTGATTATTTAAAATTGATTAAATGTAGATTTGTTTTGTCACTGGCCTACACACAATACCCCATAATGTCAAAGTGGAATTATGTTTTTCAAAATGTTTACAAATTGATTACAAATTCAAATCTGATGGCAGTATCATATTATTGGTATGTTTGTAATCGTTAAGGACTGGGGAGGTTTTCAGGTAAAACAAATTATGGAATGGAGCTAAGCACAGGCAAAATCCTAGAGGAAAACCTTTCCACCAGACACTGGAAGATTAATTCACCTTTTAACAGTACAACAACCTAAAACACAAGGTCAAATATACACTGGAGTTGTTTATCAAGAAGACAGTGAATGTTCCTGAGTGACAGAGGTACAGTTTTTACTAAAAACTACTTAAATCTATGGCATGACCTGAAAATGGTTGTCTACCAATGATCAACAACCAATTTGACAGAGCTTGAAAAAAGTAATGGGCAAATGTTGAGCAATCCAGGTGTGGAAAGTTCTTAGAGACACTTAGACCCAGAAAGATACAGCTTTAATCGCTACCAAAAGTTATCCTACAAAGTATTAACTCAGGGGTATGAATACTTATGTAAATTAGATAGATAGATAGATAGATAGATAGATAGATAGATAGATAGATAGATAGATAGATAGATAGATAGATAGATAGATAGATACTTTATTGATACCCGAGGGGGACATTTCTTAAAGATAAAATAAAATCACTGGCAGCATCTCGGGACTTTCACCTTGTCGGCTCGGGTATTCGAACCAGCGACCTTTCGACCTTACGGCCCAACGCTCTAACCGCCAGGCTACCTGCTGCCTGTATTTCTGTATTTCATTTTCAATACATTTGCTCTCAAGCTCTGTCAGGTTGTATGGGAGCGTTGCGGCACAGCTATTTCAGGTCTCTTCAGACATGTTTGATTGGGTTCAAGTCTGGGCTCTGGCTGGGCCACTCAAGGACATTCAGAGACTTGTCCCAAAGCCACTCCTGCGCTGTCTTGGCTGTGTGCTTAGGGTCACTGTCCTGTTGGAAGGTGAACCTTCTTCCAAGTCTGAGGTCCTGAGTGCTCTGGAGCTAGTTATCAAGGATCTCTCTGCATGATGCTTCCACCACTATGCTTCACTGTAGGGATGGTGCCAGGTTTCCTCCAGACGTGACACTTGGCATTCAGGCCAAAGAGTTCAATCTTGGTGTCATCAGACCAGAGAATCTTGTTTCTCATTGTTACGTCCCTTGACAATCTCCCTGTCTGGTTGTCCTTATGTGCCCGCTTGTTTTTGGTTTCCCTCTATTAACCTCTATTGTTCCCAGGTGATCCTGGTTGTGTTTTCTTTCAGTCTCTGTTCTAGTCTGTTCCCTTCCCAGGTGTGGTGAGTTGCGGTTGACGACGTAGGCGGGTCCATCAAGCTCATCAGCCAATCAAGTGTGGCTCACAACAGTATAAATGGTGTTAGTTTGTGTTTGGTTAGGTTAGGTAAGGAGGGGTGAGAATTTTGTTAGATTGTTTGATACAAGTGTGTTTTGTTTGATACCAGTGTGTTTGTAAACCTTATCCTAGTAGCCTGTGGAGTAGGGCTAGGTAAGATACCCTGGGGTTTACATCCACCCGTAGGTAACCCACTGTTATATACACTAGGATAGAAGCAAGCGGCTGTCACCCAGTGTTATTGTAGCAGTGAGGTAAGTTTGTGTTTAGGTTAGTTTGTGACAGGCAGGGTTTAGAGGTGTAGGG
Organism: Thymallus thymallus; assembly: GCA_023634145.1. Classification (NCBI taxonomy): domain Eukaryota; kingdom Metazoa; phylum Chordata; class Actinopteri; order Salmoniformes; family Salmonidae; genus Thymallus; species Thymallus thymallus. Next base: position 11,369,929 of record CM042418.1, read on the forward strand.
AAGTTCAGGGTCTTTTTCTATAGTTTCTTTGCTTTGACAGACCGCTGGCACCGCCCTACTCCTAAACCCTTTACCTGCTGTCCTCCTTCCCTGATTGTGACGATGTGATTGTGTGCGTTGGTAAATTATCAATGTTTTCAGTAAATAATAAGTATAATTGTTCTTTGAGTTGTGGCGTTCTTCTGTTTAGTTAGTTTGCACATAACATCACACCAGTTCCGTCATCCATAGTCTGTGGCCTTAGGCAGTTGCGTCCTCCTCCTCTCCCGAGCCATTGGAGGGGCGTAACACTCATGGTCTGAGAGTCTTTTACTCCAAGCAGGCTGTCATGTGCCTTTTACTGAGGAGTGGCTTCCGTCTGGTCACTCTACCATAAAGGCCGGATTGGTGGAGTGATGCAGAGATGGTTGTCCTTCTGGAATGTTCCCCCATCTCCACAGAGAAACTCTAGAACTCTGTCAGAGGGAACATCAGGTTCTTGGTCACCTCCCTCACCAAGACCCTTCTCCCCAGATTGCTCAGTTAGGCCGGGCGGCCAGCTCTTGGAAGAGTCTTGGTGGTTCCGAACTTCTTCCATTTAAGAATGATGGAGGCCACTGTGTTCTTGGGGACTTCAATGCTGCAGAAATGTTTTGGCACCCATCCCCAGATCTGTTCCTTGTCACAATCTTGTCTCTGTGCTCTATGGACAATTCCTTCAACTTCATGGACTGGTTTTTGCTCTGACATATACTGTCAACTGTGGGACCTTATATAGACAGGTGTGTGCATTTCCAAATCATGTCCAATCAATTGAATTTAACACAGGTGGACTCCATTCAAGTTGTAAAAACATCTCAAGGTTGATCAATGGAAATATGATGCACCTGAGCTCAATTTCGAGCCTCACAGCAAAAGGTCTGAAGACTTATGTAAATCACTTTTTCAAGTACCCCATGTAGCTCTGTTGGTAGAGCATTGTGCTTAAAATGCCAAGGTTGTGGGTTTGATTCCCATGGGGTACCAGTATGAAAATGTATGCACTCACTACTGTAAGTTGCTCTGGGTAAGAGGGTCTAAATGTAACAAAATGTGGAAAAAGTCAAGGGTTCAGAATACTTTCCAAAGGCACTGTATATGGCTATGTGCAATCACTTGTAAATATAATGACCAAAAATAATAGCATATAGAGTGTGGTTATAACACATATCTGGAGGCAATCACAATTGTGAACATTATAGCTTATATTCATTAGAGTGATTAATATTCTGAAGATATACACAAATGTATTCAAATGAGGTCATATCAATAATGAAATCCATGCATAGTGATGAGCATTTTCTAAGAAACATTATCCTAGAGGCAGCTTGTACACTATTTCACGTCAATCTTCAGGGGTGTGGTGCTGTTGCAAGGTTAGTTGGTTGTAAGGTTAGTTGGCAACATGTTGCTAACTCTGAACCATGATTTGTAAAGCAAATGCTACACAATCGTTTTGTTTAATCCCGTCCCTCTGTAGTTGTATTGGTTCACTGACAGGGATAATTTGTCAACATTGCCCTCGTTACCAAGGCATTTACAACTCCTGCTGTTCAGTGATGGCTGAGGGGGAAATGCGAAACCAGCAATGTGGCTAAACACTAAACGCTTTCATGTTGGCTTTTATTGTGTTTCAAGACTTCCAGGCATCAGTAAAACTGGATTATGGGTATTCAGAACAATTATGTTTTTCAGTTTTTTGAACAATCTGCTTTTTTTTGCTTTTGCTAAATTGTGACTTTCAGAATGGGGCATAGAAGAATGTTTGGTCGAATCAATTTGAAAGGGTAAACAGAATGAGATGCAGTGATGGCAAAGTAGACTCACTGGACGCAACGTGGGCACATCTGGGTTATTTTAGGTTTGTATTTATATGATCTGTGGAAACTGCTGTTAAGTCAGCTTTACTTGACTTGACAATCCAGCTGTTGGAGAGGCTCTGTGACATCTGAGATGTAACCTATTATTTTGCATTGGCAGTGTCATTTCATTTCACCCTTACGGTAACAGTTTATTTAAAGTGTATCTAAACAATGACTTAATAAGACAAAATCTACCAAATTGCAAACTCTACATAGAGCCTTTTTGGTTAACTATTTAATTACCACTATAGTATGTAGTACATTTCTTGTCAATATGTAATAACTCAACAACCAGGTAACACAAATGTACCACCATTTGTCTGGAAACAATAATGCCTGTTGTCCAAGAGGATAATATTTCAGTACAAAGATTTAATCATTTTAAAAATATTGAATAGATATAACTCTAGTAACACAAAGGACTACGGAATAATTTCCCCCTCAACGACAGGCTTTTACAGGCCTTTAACATTAAGATAATAGGGCGTACTGTTTGCTAGCCTATACAACTGAGGGAAGCAGACCATGGTAAATTCATATATTTAATCTCCCATTGTAAGGCCAAAAGCATGGGCAGAGGCTTCCATGGTGATTCTTGTTGCAATGTGCTAGGAATGTGCCACTCCATATTCAGTCCCTTCTTTGCCTTTGAGCTTAAGACAGTGCCATGTTTGCTTTGACATAAATCCTCTCTTATTGTGCCCAAGAATTGCAATTCCATTCCGACTAAATTATAGTCCACACATCTCAATGGGATCCCCATGCTAGCCGGATTTCATCCCTTTAGCACAGGCTTTCCCAAACTCGGTCCCCGGGACCCCAAGGGGTGCACATTCAGTTTTTTGCACTACACAGCTGATCCAAATAATAAACTAATCATCAAGCTTTGATCATTTGAATCAGCTGTGTAGTGTTAGGGGAAAAAAACTAAACGTGCAGCCCTTGGGGTCCAGAGGACCGAGTTTGGGAAACGCTGCTTTAGCAATTGTTATCAATTGATGGGCAAAACCAAGTCTCAGGCACAGACATGTCCATTGTCATTTACAGACAGATTTGTTAGCAGTTTGACATTCAAATTATATTAGTGTTTTCTTTTAAAGAATGTCACAGAATTTGTATTACTCTGTAATACCAGAATGGCTTCAAACAGGCATTTCTGTTTTTACACTTCCACACATACATACAAGTGTTTCTACACAGAGACACAAAATGTCACTGATTCATTGGTGCACAGAGAGCACAATCAATTTTACTCTAGACATCCCGTTGACAGCTAGAGACCTAATGAGTCCATGTAATGGCTCCTGCCCCTGAAATAGGTATTTTATAATTCATTTACCATTCATATCCTGTCGCATATGTACCGGTTTTTCCAACATGTATGTCAAAAAAAGAAGAAGATTTGAATGCACAAAACATACGTACATATATAATGTTTTAAATTAAAGCCATCGATCAAAGTTGATCCTTATTCATTTCTTCCCCTCGCCTCCCACACAACCACAGAGGTTGCCAGGCGGACCCTTGTGAAGAGCACAGCAGTTGAGGAGGCAAAGAGGTCTGGTTGGATGAAAGGAGGCATTGGAGGCAGGCCCCGCAGCTGTTAAAAAAAAGGGAAACACAAATAAACAGGGCTTTTACTGCGTGCAGACACAGAGGCGTAAAGTGAACTCTGTTTCAAGTGTGCGTCGGGGGCAATGGAAGACACATGTGTCGCTCGTGTGCCAGTCGTTCCGGCCAGTGGGGCTTTGTTGTTCCCAACATGAAAAGTCTTCATGGGAAGTTTATACTCACTCATAGGCTCTGCGCTCCCGGACTCGGATTTTGCTCCCCACATGTCTCGCAAACTTTTTCATTTCCACTGACTTTGTGGTTTCAATGATTTTGTTTGATTATCTGTCACATCCTTGTAAAGAGGAGGCAGCTGTCGAGTTCAATATCAGCATATGGATAAGCTGTGAATTGTAATGTTTATTTTCCTTTCGCACTTAGTCATGTATCTTGGAGATTGACTGTCTTGGATTACTGTTTGGAGGTTGGATAAGGTTTTAAAAGCTACTGTTTTACCTTATGTTCTCTGATCAGTTTTCTCTTCAATTATTTCAACACGCCTAGATGGCGCTTTGTCAAGTGTTGATCATTTACAATGTTATAGCAACTTTGTCAAGAGGTTCAGGGCCCGGTTTCCCGATAGCGATGGAATTTAAGCTTACAGGTTTTTTAACGATGCATCTTTCCTGCATGTTTCATAATAATAATGTAAAATTATCAACTGTACAGAATGACTCATGTCAAGGCCAAATTACAGAGGAACTTCTTGATGCTATTAATTCCTTTCAGTCTAGAAAAACACCAGGGCTTGATGGCATACCAGTTGAGTTATATCAAACCTTTTTTGATGTACTCAAAGATCCACTATTAGCATGTTTTAATTACTCCTATATTGGTAGACTATAAGATACACAGCAAGATCATCTGATTTCACTATTACTGAAACAGGACCCATGTGGTAAGTATAAAGATCAAGTCCTTTTAAAAATTGGAGGCCCCTTACACTTCAATGTTGTGATGCAAAAATCCTGGCAAAATGTATAGTGCATAGAACGAAGAAGGTTTTATGAGATATTATTCATCCTGTTTAGATCGTTTTTCTTTCGTTTTTTTACATGTACGATACATTGGAGATAATATAAGATAATTACTTTAAACAATAGAACACTATGAAACTTTGAAGAAACCAGGCCTGGTCTTCAAAGCAAATTTGAAAAGGCCTTTGATAAAGTACAACTTGAATTTATATTTAAATACTATTTAAATTTTAATTTAGTAAATCTCTTATACAAATACTAAACGTTATGTATAGTAACCCCAGGTGTAAAATAGTAAATAATGGCTACTACTCATGTGGAGTTAAACATGGTTGTCCATTGTCTCCATATATATTTGCTATGGCCGTCGAAATGTTAGTTATTAAACTCAGATTCAACAATACAATCAAGGGGTTAAAAATCCAAGGCTAAAAACCAAAAGTGTCAATGTTTGCCGATGACTCAAGTTTTATGGATCACTGCACCGCAATATGGATCACTGCTCTCATTGAGGATCTAGATAATTTCTCTAGTCTCCTTGGACTTAAATCTAATGATAAGTGTGCCATATTATGTATTTGATCATTAAAAGAAACAATTTTTACATTACACTGTAGTTCATCAATAAAATGGGCTGATGGTGAAGTATACATACTTGGTATTTATCTCCCTCCAAAAATAAATGAACTCACTACAACAAAGTTCCATAGAACTTTATCAAAAATAGAGAAGATCTTGCAGCCATGGAGAGGTAAATACCTATATATCTATGGAAAACTCACACTGATTTACTCTTTAATAATATCACAGTTTACTTATTTACATATGGTGCTGCCTACTCCAGACAAATTGTTTTTCAAATTATATGACAAAATATGTCACTTTATTTGGAACGGTAAGCCATAAAAAATTAAACGAGCATATTTACATAATGAATACGAGTTTGCGGGGCTAAAATGATTAAATATTAAAGCATTAAACCTCTCACTAAAAGCTTCAGTCATACAAAAATAATAATTAAATCTGAACTGGTTTTACATTAAATTAGTAAGAATGTCTCACTCCTTTTTAAAAAATTGCCTTTTTGCCTTTATCCAGATTACAACCTCTCGCTTTTGATTAATTGAAAATGAAACCTTGTCGAAAGTATCACCTTTTATTAAACAAGACATACAACTGGTTGCAATTCCAGATGTATCCCCCAGAAACGACATAACAAACTCAAATATACTGATTGATAAAATAAAACAACATTATTCATGAGAAAAATAAATGCAAAAATGATTATATTATGAATTGGAATGGTGGAGTTATGTCACAAAATATATGTAAATGTTTGCTCTATCCAAAATTTCAACCAACTAATTAGAAATGGAGGAGGAAAGTGGAGAAGGTTTGGACCTTGTTTTTCTGTCCTGCCGTAAATAGACAAATATACCAGTTTAGTTTGAGCACCAAAATGTTGAAACCAGTTGCTGGACATGGGATCGGATCCAAAGCTTGGCTACCCCAAATTTACTGCAAACAAATAGTAGTTCTACTTTATATTCATCAAAATATTTGTCTTTATTCATACAAACCAATAAAAAGTAGCACTACTATTTATTTGTTGACTCCTGTTTTCATTGAGGACTTTGGAAGTGTGGCCACCTGGCCATCAATATATCGTTTTCACTTTAGACTGCAAAGCTTATTTTCACATTTATATGAAGTTGCAGGAGGAGTTTATATGGTCGAACTCAAACAATCAATGTTTAACATGCCTTATATCCTGGGGTTCAATGGAAAGTTTCTGTACACTGTTAAAATACCAGATGGACTCTGATCACAGGTGGATGATTTGAGACAGAGTTTGTTAACAGATTTGATTGATCAGTCAACTATATTCTTCTTCAGGTAGCGGTCTTCTCCAGGTAGCTGTCAGGAAAAGCCTTAGTGTCTCATAGCTGTTTCACAGACCTGCCATCTGCAGGGATAAAGTGAGATGAGCAGAGCTACTGTCATGGCTCCCCCTGCTAAAGGAAGTACACACCATTCCACCATTCGTCTTGAGGGAGTGACTCATCCTTCTGTGTTTTGAGTTAGGAATTCCCATCTTTAATCATTGTCCAATTTATTGGGGTTAACGGGTTTATGGGCGGAAATTCAGAGCCAGAAGAGCTTTTTGGTATTACAGCAGTTGGAAGAGTAAACTGTCTTAGAATTGGATATCAATTGCTAGATGTAAACAGATTCAGCTGTCTAAAGATGCAGGAGTACTTTTAATCTCTCTGTGCAATCTGTTTCATATTCATAAGACAAACACACAAGCAGGAGTAATTGGAATCAAATGTGGTAAAGTGCACTAAAAAGGTTGGTTGTTTGGTTGACCCAACTGCTAGGTTGCAGGTGTTGGGTCACTTAGTTGGGTTGTTTTCTTTAAAAAGTGCTGGGTTATTGATGCTGGGTTTCCGTAATAATTATCTGAAAGCCACGGCCCTAATAAGCCACGCCTCCTGAATATAACCTATGTATTACATAAAAAAGACCCAGCTGCAGGGTCAACCCAACTGATGGTTAAAAAAACAACACTGGTGGTTAAATGAACCAATGTTTGGGTAATCCTAACAAGCCAAAATCTTGGTTATTCACCCAACCAAAATGGCTGGGTCAAAATAACCAAGTGTGTGTTCTGTCCAATATTTACCCAGTGCTGGGTTACCAAATATCCTAAATTGGGTTGTTTTTAGCCCAGCATTTTGTTTGTGTAATCTCCTTTTTGGGGGCTCCAAAAGTGCAATAACAACACATGAACAGTAAGGTGTGGTGAATGTACTGTACATTATCCTAAAGTTAGCCTGTCGTGACCCCTGTGAGTGGGGACCATGCTGATGTTTTTAAACCTGCTTCACACATCGGCCTCACTCGTTTGCAAGGTACTCAGTCTCCTCTGTCATTTTCAATGGCCAGGGAGATGAATTGTTATACCTGAAAATAGAATATGGCTGTGATATTGCGAGGGGTGAAAGTGAAAGATGAGGCGAAAAGACAGAAATAGAGTTTTGACAAGAGACAAGGGTTTAATTACAGACAGCAATACACTAAAGACAATAACCTGCAAGGGGTGAACAAAGCATACAGGGTTAAATAGTGATAGGGTGTTAAATAGATGGTAGGGTGTTGCTACCATCTTCCCCCGACCGCCGGTTAGAATGCCGGCGAGGATGAGTGCTGGAGAGGAGGAGGGACCGTAGACGCTAGACGCTCCATAAAAACCTCCTTCCCTCTCTCACACACTCATTGAATGTGCAATAGACTGACGGTCTTGAAGTATTTGCATTTTAAGAACCAACGAGCAGGTGTATCTTATTTATCCTTGCAAAAGATGAATAAACAGTGCCGGAAGACAAACACATAACATCCTTGTGCGATAGTTGGAATCCTGTTCAAACAAACTTGGCAACCAGGGCCCGTATTCATACAAAATCTTAATGCAAAGAGTAGCTCCTAGTGATACAATTCTAAGAAAATTCTTAGAAATGTGGGCGTTTACTCTTAAAATTTAAGAAAAAATCCTAGTAAAAGAAAAAAGTAATTCAGAAAGCATTAAACCTTATTAAACCTTAAAAGAGGTCTTAAGAGGAGCACGGACGAGGACTTTTAAGAGGCTTAAGAGTTTCTTTAGCAGAGGAGAAAATGGCAGAAAGACGAAGAGGGAGAAGAAATGTTGCAGACAATGGATGACAGTGAGTTAATAAGACGCTATAGATTAGATCGTGCACGGATCATGTTTGTGACTGATCTTATTAGAGATGTGCTAACATCTCCGACACAGCGCAGAAATGCCGTAGCGCCAGAAATGAAAGTAATCACTACATTACGATATTTGGCAACTGGGAAAATGCAACAATGCAGCAGTGATGATTTGGGTCTGTCACAACCTTCTGTAAGCAGAGTGATCACACAAACAATTACAGCACTTTCAGAACCTCTTATTGTGTCGCAGTTCATTTCGTTTCCACTGGACATTCCCACCTTGCAGGCTCAAAAAATGGAATTTATGAATATAGCAGGCTTCCCTGGTGTTGTCAGAGTAATTGATGGAACCCACATCCAAATTATTGCACCGTCGGAAGACGAGGACGTTTATGTCCATTGAAACAAAGAGATGTTGTTTGAAGGAAACCTTGAGAGGTTGTGTGAGTTTGTGGCCCTAAGGCGGGACTTATAAACAAATGTATGATCCAATAGCATTGGGAGACTGAACAATAGGACCAAATGACTATGTAAATGTGGTAAAAAGTAAGATAAAATATAACAGATTGTTTTTAAGGATGGCTAAAGGTAACGTTGTAATTTTACAACAAGGGTTAATTTTACTTACAGGGTTAATAGAAAGAGGTACCACAGCATAAACGTTCAAGTTGTTTTCAGTGCAGATTATAGGCTTGTAGACATTGTTGCAAAATGGCCCGGCGCAACACATGATGCCAGGATACTGGCGGAGAGTGGCCTGAGACATCTGTTTGAAGGACGTCGTATTCCAGCAAATTGCCACTTGTTAGGGGACAGTGGTTATCCTTGTAAACCATGGCTCCTCACACCTTACCTCCGTCCTGACCAGGGGTCACAGCTAAATTACAACAGGTAACAGTGACAACATACAATTAATGTGTGTGGACTTCAAATTTAGAGAACAACAAATGTGTTGCAGTAGTATTTGTAGGCTACTCTACTTCCCATAAAAACCTACCATTATGTTTTGAAAATATCAACTGAATTCTGTTCATTTTCATTAACTCACAGAGCTCACAAGAAAACACGAGCCGTAGTTGAGCGGGGTATTCACATTTTCACATTTTGCATGGAGAGGTGCGACTGGCACCAGGAAAGGTCTGCAAAGTGATAACAGCCTGTGCAGTGCTTCATAACATTTGTAAAGCTAGACAAATTGCAGACCCTCCCACGGACAATCGGGCTGATGAAGAGGATGATGAAGAATACCCTCCACAAGGGAGGGATCTGTCCCAAAGTGGGTATCCTTACAGAGCCCAGTTTACTAATTTGCATTTCATGTAAGTTACAGTGAATGTAATATAAAAAGTGTGACTAAACAGACACACCTTAGCCAACATTTTCATTAGAAAGCCACTGCCAAAGCTGCTTCAACAAATAACTAAGTAAAGGGTCTGAACACTTATGTAAATTGTATATTTCTGTAAAAAAAAAAAGTTGTCATTATGGGGTATTGTGTGTAGATTGATGTGGAAAATGTCTGAATACTTTCCGTATGTACTGTATATCCCCCTGGTGAAGGGGGTTCGAGTCTCTTGAGCACATTCTATCCCTTGAAGGGGGGAGGGGGGGACCTACATGAGAGACCTACATCAAAAGATAAAACCACCAATGATAAAGTAATTTCACTTTAGTATTTACCAGAAGGGGATATTCTAATGAATGTCCTGATTTCATGTACAAACAAATATATTTTTCACCAAGGCACAAACCCAGACTACTCACCTATCCCCCATGGGCCCATGCATAGTGTTTCTTGTCATCCTCTCTGTGGCTAAGGAGAAAACATTGAAACAGAATGACTAACAGCTTGGCTAAGCTTAATACTTTAATGAATTACACCTATGTACTGCACTAAGGAGTACTGATCTGTAGAGCACATTTTTAGCACAAATTTATTAATTTTTTCCCAGTCAAGGAAAACTGACAGAACGACAGATATATGGGACCCAAAAGCGGACACGGAGGCAGGGATATGATTGACTGTTTAATAGTAGATATGGGGCAAGACAGGCTCGCAGTCAATGACAGGCAGTGTTGGTAACAGGGAATCAGAATGGCAGTCGTCCAATAAGGGGAGTCAGGCTCGTAGTCGTAGTTCAGGCAGAGTTCGGTACCGGGAATCAGAAGGATGGCAGTACAGAGGAGTAGACAGTCTCGTAATCCGTAATGCAGGCAGAGTTCGTTTGGCAGCAGATCAGATGGTCGAAGGCACATGAGGGGGCTAGACAGGAACGTAATCCAACAGGCAGGTAGAGGTCCAAATACCGGGAAACAGACTGGCAGAGTTAGTAATACGAGATAGAGTGCTGGAAACGACTGACTAGGCAAGACGATCTGGCAAATGCCAACAGCACCCAAGAGACTAAATACCCACACTGATTAATGCTGGTGATAGGGTGCACCTGGTGTGGGGAGGGGACAAACACAGACAGGTGAAACATATCAGGACATGACAGTACCCCTCCCCCTACGGGCGCCACCTGGCGACCGACCCGGGTGCATACCTGGCTGACCGGGATGTCGCCGATGAAAGTCAGCGATGAGCTCCGGGTCGAGGATGTCCCTGGTAGAGACCCAAGACCGCTCCTCCGGCCCGTAGCCCTCCCAGTCAACCAGGTACTGGAAACCCCGGCCCCGGGGACGGACTCTCAGGAGGCAACGCACCGTCCAAGCAGGTTGGTTGTCAATAACCCGAGGAGGAGGGGCAGGCCTGGGAACAGGAGACAAAGGACAGTGAGAGACAGGTTTAACACGGGACACATGAAAGGTGGGATTAATGCGGAGGGACCGGGGCAACATGAGGCGTATAGCTGAGCGATTGATAACCCGGGAGATCTGATAAGGGCCGATGTAACGGGACGAAAGCTTGCGACTTTCCACCCGAAGGGGCAGATCTCGGGTGGACAGCCACACCCTCTGGCCAACACGGTAGTGGGGAGCCTGGGTCCTGCGACGGTCGGCCTGCCGCCGATACCTGGTATTTGTTCGTAGAAGAACAGCCCGGGCCTTTCTCCAGGTCCGACGGCAGCGCCTAACAAACAGCTGGGCTGACGGGACGCCAACCTCCTCTTCCTGCTCCGAGAACAGCGGAGGCTGGTAGCCCAAGGAGCACTCGAAGGGTGAAAGCCCAGTAGCGGAGGAAGGCAGGGTGTTGCGGGCGTATTCCACCCAAACGAGTTGCCGGCTCCAGGTGGTGGGGTTGTCCGAAACCAGGCAGCGTAGCACAGTCTCTAGATCTTGATTGGCCCGCTCTGATTGGCCGTTAGACTCTGGGTGGAATCCTGAGGACAGGCTGATAGAAGAACCAATAAGGGTACAGAAAGCCCTCCAGAACTGGGAAGTGAACTGAGGGCCCCGGTCGGAGACGATGTCAATGGGTAATCCGTGGATCCTAAAAACGTGCTGCACCATCAGTTGGGCCGTTTCCTTGGCCGATGGCAGCTTAGGCAGGGCGATGAAGTGTGCCGCCTTCGAGAACCGGTCCACAATGGTGAGGATAGCGGTATTGCCGTCGGATTGCGGCAGGCCTGTGACAAAATCCAGGGAGATGTGCGACCATGGACGATGAGGGACCGGAAGAGGCTGTAGGAGACCAGCCGGGGCCTGGCGGGGCGTCTTGTTTTGGTTACACACTGTGCATGCAGAGACAAAAGAGGGAACATCCACTCCCATGGTGGGCCACCAAAACCTTCGACGTATAAATGCCAGGGTCCGCCGTGAGCCGGGGTGGCAGGTCAGTTTGGATGAATGACCCCACTCCAGGACTCGGGATCGGACAGAGTCAGGCACGAACAGGCAGCCTGGCGGGCCCCCTCCGGGGTCAGGGCTTAACTGTTGTGCGTTACGCACATCCTCTTCAATACCCCAGACCAAGGACGTAGCCAGACAAGAGGCAGGGAGAATGTGCTCACTACCTTGGGCAGCAGCAGGACTGAACACACGGGAGAGGGCGTCCGGTTTAGTGCGTAGATACTCCAGGTTTTTGTGGTCTGTCCACACAAGAAATGGCTGTTCCGCCCCCTCCAGCCAATGTCTCCACTCCTCCAATGCAGTCTTGACCGCCAGCAATTCCCTGTTGCCGACGTCGTAGTTAACCTCAGCAGGTGTCAGACGACGAGAGAGGAATGCGCAGGGGTGCAGCTTCTGGTCGCTGTCCGACCTTTGTGACAAGACGGCCCCCACACCGACATTGGAGGCGTCCACCTCCACCACAAACTGCCGGGCCGGATCTGGATGAATCAAAATCGGGGCTGAGGTGAAGCGCTGTTTGAGGGCAGCGAAAGCCTGGGCGGCTTGGGGGGACCATACAAAGTTCACCTTAGTCGAGGTTAAGGCAGTGAGTGGGGCTGCCAAAATACTGTAATTACGTATGAATCGCCGATAAAAATTGGCGAACCCCAGGAAACGTTGCAGATCCAGGCGTGAAGAGGGTTGTGGCCAATCAGTGACGGCTTGGACCTTGCCTGGATCCATTCGGATGCTACCCGCAGCCACTATGTAACCCAGGAAAGGAATGACAGATCGATGGAATTCACACTTCTCTGCTTTCACAAACAGTTGGTTCTCTAATAATCGTTGAAGGACCTGTCTTACGTGTGCCGTGTGTTCCTGGGCTGAGTGGGAAAAAATCAAGATATCGTCCAAATACACAAAAACAAACCGATTAATCATGTCCCGGAGTACGTCGTTTACCAGAGCCTGGAAGACAGCGGGAGCGTTAGTCAACCCGAATGGCATCACCAGGTATTCATAGTGCCCACTAGCAGTGTTAAACGCTGTCTTCCATTCATCCCCTTCTCGTATCCGTACCAGGTGGTAGGCGTTTCGGAGATCCAGTTTAGAGAATATTGTGGCTCCTTGGAGCAGCTCAAAGGCGGAGGCGAGCAGTGGAAGTGGGTAACGGTTTTTCACCGTAATGTCGTTCAGGCCCCGGTAATCAATGCATGGGCGTAGGGTCTTATCCTTCTTGGCCACGAAGAAAAACCCCGCCCCAGCAGAAGAGGATGATGGCCGAATAATCCCAGCCCTGAGGGAGGTTTCCACATAATCCGCCATGGCCTTAGTTTCCGGACCGGACAGGGAGTACAGACGTCCACGGGGGGGTGATGTGCCTGGATGGAGGTCTATGGCACAGTCATATGGCCGATGAGGTGGTAACGAGGTAGCCCGAGACTTATTGAAGACCTCCCTTAGATCCCAGTATTCGGAAGGGACAGACGACACATCGATGTCCTCTGTGGAATGTGAAACCTGTCTGTTCAGAACATGCGGAGCAGCCTTCAGACAATGAGCAAGGCAAAAAGGGCTCCAGTTAATAACAGAACCAGTAGTCCAGTCGATGTGAGGGTTGTGCTTGACAAGCCAAGAATGGCCTAACACAATCGGAGTGTTAGGAGAATGTAAGGGCAGGAACTGGATCTCCTCCCTGTGGTTACCAGACAGGATTAGAGTGACGGGCACCGATATCTGAGACATCCGCCCAATAGAACGACCGTCCAGGGCTGTGGCCTCGATGTGCGTGTTTAGAGGGCGTGAGGGAATGCCTAACTTAACCAGAAGTGAACTATCAATGAAGCAATCGTCAGCCCCTGAATCCATAAGGACATTTACTTTCAGGGTTTGGGAACCCCAAATAATAGTGGCTGGAAAAGGAAAACGAACCGGGGAAACCCACGGGGTTTTAGTTTGACTCACCCGTATTCCTGCTGTTACGGATGAGCCCGCCCTTTTTAAAGGACAACCGGCTGCATAATGTCCTTTCTCTCCACAGTAGAGGCAGCTGCGACTGTCTATCCTGCGTCGACGTTCCTCGGGCGTCAGCTGTGCCCTCCTTATTTGCATGGGTTCAGACGCAAGGATCTCGGACGCCCTCGGTGGTTCCCGGAAGAATTCGGGTGATTCTGGCAGTCCCGGTGACGCTCTACCACCCGGTCCGCCGAAATGCGGAAGTGCCTGAGCAGGACAACGATTTTCTCTCTCTCGATTTCGTTCCTGAAGTCTACTTCCTATACGCATGGCCATGGAGATGAGACTATCTAAACTGGGAGGCACCTCTCGGGCGGCGAGCTCATCTTTAATGGAATCACATAATCCATCATAAAATGCATCGAGCAGAGCCTCTGAATTCCATGAGCACTCCGCTGCCAGGGTCCGGAATTTAATGGAGTAATCCGACACGCTGCTAGTCCCCTGTTTTAGATTTAACAGCTGACGTGCCGCTTCTCTGCCAGATAATGGAGCGTCGAAAACTTTTTTTACCTCCGCAGTAAACGCTGCCAGGCTGTAATAGACTGGAAGTTGCTGGTCCCAGATCGGCGTAGCCCAGGCCAGGGCTCGCCCCGTCATCATGGTTATCATATATGCGACCCGTGACTTCTCTGTGGGAAAGGAGGATGGCTGCAGCTCAAAGATACGCGAGCATTGGGACAAAAACGGACCACAATAACTCGAATCACCTGAGAACCGTTCGGGAGCAGGTAAGTGCGGCTCTCTTAGGGATACCGGGGAAGGTGTTGGATTGCTGGGTATAGGTGGGACAGGAGACGGGGGGGAAGCTCTCTGTGCCGGTAGTGCCAGTGTTAATCTCTCCAAGTGTTGGACTAGGCATTCGGTGAGCCGCTGCTGGTTATCTCTCTGCTCACGGATTTCCTCTGCTATTGAACGTAGCACCTCCTCGTGTCGACCCACAATAACCTCTTGGTGGGCTATTGCGTTCTGTAGCTGAGTCAACTCCGCTGGGTCCGTCATGGCCAGATCGTTCTGACAGAATGACAGATATATGGGACCCAAAAGCGGACACGGAGGCAGGGATATGATTGACTGTTTAATAGTAGATATGGGGCAAGACAGGCTCGCAGTCAATGACAGGCAGTGTTGGTAACAGGGAATCAGAATGGCAGTCGTCCAATAAGGGGAGTCAGGCTCGTAGTCGTAGTTCAGGCAGAGTTCGGTACCGGGAATCAGAAGGATGGCAGTACAGAGGAGTAGACAGTCTCGTAATCCGTAATGCAGGCAGAGTTCGTTTGGCAGCAGATCAGATGGTCGAAGGCACATGAGGGGGCTAGACAGGAACGTAATCCACAGGCAGGTAGAGGTCCAAATACCGGGAAACAGACTGGCAGAGTTAGTAATACGAGATAGAGTGCTGGAAACGACTGACTAGGCAAGACGATCTGGCAAATGCCAACAGCACCCAAGAGACTAAATACCCACACTGATTAATGCTGGTGATAGGGTGCACCTGGTGTGGGGAGGGGACAAACACAGACAGGTGAAACATATCAGGACATGACAAAAACATTCATCCTCAATGTAGTTGTAGTATAGTTGGCTGCCAGTCGATTTCTCAATTGATTCTAAATGCCCCCTATTCCACGAAATTAATGTGTTTCACATCAACCAGTCCCTGAGGTGATTCGTCCTCCCCCGACAATCAGTGGTGGTCTTGGATGGTTTCAATGTGGTGTTTACCATTTTGTATCCTGAACATTGTTGTGACCATCCAAGCCAAATCAAGGATAATTGTGAAGAATGATCCACAAAGACAGGAAAACCACAACAAACACCTAGGCCCATGTCACAGCCCTGAGACCAAGCATCTTTCCAACATATACACTACTGTTCAAAAGTGTGGTGGGCCTTAAGATGGGCCTTATGCATGGGGGTCCTTGTTAGCTAGACTGACTGCATACCTGAAGATCAGAGCTAGAATGGACACATAGCTCATTCTTGACTGACTGGATATACCGTCTTATATTATTTACCCTACTGTTCAAAAGTTTGGTGTCACTTAGAAATGTCCTTGTTTTTGTCCATTAAAATAACAAAATTTATCAGATGTAGCCATTGTTAATGTTGTAAATGACTATTGTAGCTGGAAACGGCTGATTTTCTATGGAATATCTACAAAGGCGTACAGAGGCCTATTATCAACAACACCTGTGTTCCAATGGCACGAATTGTTAGCTAATCCAAGTTTATCATTTTAAAAGGCTAATTAATCATTAGAAAACCATTTTGCAATTATGTTAGCACAGCTGAAAACTGTTGTGCTGATTAAAGAAGCAAATAAACTGGCCTTCTTTAGACTAGTTGAGTATCTGGAGCATCAGCATTTGTGAGTTCGATTACAGACTCAAAATGGCCAGAAACAAAGAACTTTCTTCTGAAACTCATCAGTCTATTCTTGTTCTGAGAAATTAAGGATATTCCATGTGAGAAATTGCCAAGAAACTGAAGATCTCGTACAACGCTGTGTACTACTCCCTTCACAGAACAGTGCAAACTGGCTCTAACCAGAATAGAAAGAGGAGTGGGAGGCCCCGGTGCACAACTGAGCAAGAGGACAAGTACATTAGAGTGTCTAGTTTGAGAAACAGACGCCTCACAAGTCCTCCACTGGCAGCTTCATTAAATAGTACCCGCAAAACACCAGTCTCAACGTCAACAGTGAAGAGGCGACTCCGGGATGCTGGCCTTCTGCAGAGTTGCAAAGAAAAAGCAAAATCTTAGACTGGCCAATAAAAATAACAAAAGAACACAGACACTGGACAGAGGAAGATAGGAAAAAAGTGTTATGGACAGACAAATCTAAGTTTGAGGTGTTCGGATCACAAAGAAGAACATTCATGAGACGCAGACCAAATGAAAAGATGCTGGAGGAGTGCTTGACCCCATCTGTCAAGCATGGTGGAGGCAATGTGTGTGTCTGGGGGTGCTTTGGTGGTGTTAAAGTGGGAAATTTGTGCAGGGTAAAAGGGATCTTGAAGAAGGAAGGCTGTCACTCCATTTTGCAACGCCATGCCATACCCTGTGGACAGCACTTAATTGGAGCCAATTTCCTCCTACAACAGGACAATGACCAAAAGCACAGCTCCAAACTATGCAATTACTATTTATGGAAGAAGCTGTCAGCTGGTATTCTGTCTATAACGGAGTAGCCAGCACAGTCACCAGATCTCAACCCTATTGAGCTGTTGTGGGAGCAGCTTGACCGTATGGTACGTATGAAGTGCCCATCTGTCAGGCTCTGGCCATAGAGAAACCTATTTGCTTCTCTATGTAGCCATGGTCAGACAGTTATTTTCTTTCTGTTTCTGGTGGTGGTTTGTGTAGGATCCCTAATTAGAGGCAGCTTTAGTGCATCGTCTCTAATTAGGGATCCTACATAGGTTTGTATGTTCCACACCGGGGATGTGGGTCGTTGTCGTATATTTTCGCAGTCACGGTGACAGTAAGTGTGCCTCTTTTGTTACGTCCGTTCATTCGTGTGTGTTTTTGTAAACGTGACGTTTGTTCATTGTGTGTTTGTTTGTTTTGTTAGTTCGTACATTTCGAGTTGGTTTATACATAGTATAAATAAAACTACTATCCCTGCGCTGCGTCTTGGTCTATTCTTGCACCCACTCGTGACACCATCAAGCCAAGCCAAATATCTTCAGATTACCTCAACAATTTGACAAATAGAATGCAAATGGATGATTCTTTGACAAAAGCAAAGTTTGAAGGACACAATTATTATTTCAATTAAAAATAATTATTTATAACCTTGTCAACGTCTTGACTATATTTCTTACTCATTTTGCAACTCAATTCATGTATGTTTTCATGGAAAACAAGGACATTTCTAAGTGACCCCAAACTTCTGAACGGTAGTGTATATTATTTCTCTGAATAATTCCACTCTCTCTAATCTTCTCCCTGTAATTTTCATAAAACCAAATAGTCTGAAGGAGGGGGTCTTTTGGGGGAGTTGAGCCGGCAAGGGTCCTAGTGCATCAGAAGTTCAGGCCAATTCAACATGTGGACGGTGGCCTCCTTTTCGGTCCGGCTTCAGTTGTTTATTAAATATTGGGGAGAAAATACCCATAAGGAAGCACATTTTCCACATTAATTGGCGTTTCCTCCCCTAGTCTCATGAGTGTGCCCCTGAATGGGCACAATAATTGTGTTGGGTGAAAACATTCAGGGCTGAAAAACACTTTTGTCTTTTATAAGGGGGAAGCAAGTAATGGTATTCAAGAAAACAAAAGCACAAAATTGGCCATTAGCTGCTGCAGAGATTTGTAAGTATTATGTAATCGGAGTTGGAAGGGAGGTGGCCCTTTTCGGTCTAACAGCAGTCCCTTAAAATCAAATCAAATTGTATTTGTTACATATAACATGTGAATACAACAGGTTCCGAATACAACAGGTGTAGACCTTACCGTGAAATGCTTACTTACAAGCCCTTAAGCAAAAATGTGGTTCAAGAAATAGAGTTAAGAAAATATTTACTAAATAAACTAAAGTAAAACATTTTATAAAAAGTAACACAATAAAATAACAATAACAAGGTTATATACAGGGGGTACCGGTACTGAGTCAATGTGAGGGGGTACAGGTTAGTAGAGGTAGTAGGTAGGGGTAAAGTGACTATGCATAGATTATAAAGAGCGATTAGCAGCAGTGTAAAAACAAAAGGAGGGGGGTGTCAATGTAAATAGTCGGGTTGCCATTTGATTAATTGTTCAATTGTTAATTAATTTGTCTTATGGCTGTTAAGGAGCCTTTTGGACCTAGACTTGGCGCTCCGGTACTGCTTGCCGTGCAGTAGCAGAGAAAACAGTCTAT
Source organism: Thymallus thymallus (assembly GCA_023634145.1). Classification (NCBI taxonomy): domain Eukaryota; kingdom Metazoa; phylum Chordata; class Actinopteri; order Salmoniformes; family Salmonidae; genus Thymallus; species Thymallus thymallus. The sequence goes on from CM042418.1 coordinate 11,388,785, forward strand.
GAATTGGGTGACTGGGGCCTTCCTCTGACACTGCCTAGCATTTAGGTCCTGGATGGCAGTAAGCTTGGCCCCAGTGATGTACTGGGCCGTACACACTACCCTCTTTACGGTCGGATTCCGAGCAGTTGCCATACCAGGCGGTGATACAACCGGTCAGGATGCTCTCGATAGTGCAGCTGTAGAACTTTTTGAGGATCTGGGGACCCATGCCAAATCTTTTCAGTCAGTCTCCTGTGGGGGAAATGGTGTTGTCGTGCCCTCTTCACGACTGTCTTGGTGTGTTTTGGGCCTTGATAGTTTGTTCAAGGAACTTGAAACTCTCGACTCCAGCTCTGTCAATGTTAATGGGCCTGTTCGGGCCCTCCTTTTCCTGTAGTCTACGATCAGCTCCTTTGTCTTGCTCACATTGAGGGAGAGGTTGTTGTCCTTGCACCACACTGCCAGGTCTCTGACCTCCTCCCTGTAGGCTGTCTCATCGTTATTGGTGGTCAGGGCTACCACCGTGTTGTTGTAAGCAAACTTAAGGATGGTTTTGGAGTCGTGCTTGGCCACGCAGTTGTTGGTGGCAAGAGGGGACTAAGCATGCACCCCTGAGGGGGCCCAGTGTTGAGGATCAGCATGGCAGATGTGTTGTTACCTACCCCTACAACCTGGGGGCGGCCCGTCAGGAAGTCCATGATCCAGTTGTAGATGGATGTGTTTAGTCCCAGGGTCCTTAACTTTGTGATGAGCTTTGTGGGCACTATGGTGTTGAACGCTGAGCTGTAGTCAATGAACAGCATTCTCACATACAGTGGGGAGAACAAGTATTTGATACACTGCCGATTTTGCAGGTTTTCCCACTTACAAAGCATGTAGAAGTCTGTAATTTTTATCATAGGTACTCTTCAACTGTGGGTGACGGAATCTAAAAGAAAAATCCAGAAAATCACATTGTATGATTTTTAAGTAATTAATTTGCATTTTATTGCATGACATAAGTATTTGATACATCAGAAAAGCAGAACTTAATATTTGGTACAGAAACCTTTGTTTGCAATTACAGAGATCATACGTTTCCTGTAGTTCTTGACCAGGTTTGCACACACTGCAGCAGGGATTTTGGCCCACTCCTACATCCAGATCCTTCAGGTTTCGGGGCTGTCGCTGGACAATACGGACTTTCAGCTCCCTCCAAAGATTTTCTATTGGGTTCAGGTCTGGAGACTGGCTAGGCCACTCCAGGACCTTGAGATGCTTCTTACGGAGCCACTCCTTAGTTGCCCTGGCTGTGTGTTTCGGGTCGTTGTCATGCTGGAAGACCCAGCCACGACCCATCTTCAATGCTCTTACTGAGGGAAGGAGGTTGTTGGCCAAGATGTTGCGATACATGGCCCCATCCATCCTCCCCTCAATACGGTGCAGTCGTCCTGTCCCCTTTGCAGAAAAGCGTCCCCAAAGAATGATGTTTCCACCTCCATGCTTCACGGTTGGGATGGTGTTCTTGGGGTTGTACTCATCCTTCTTCTTCCTCCAAACACGGCGAGTGGAGTTTAGACCAAAAAGCTCTATTTTTGTCTCATCACATGACCTTCTCCCATTCCTCCTCTGGATCATCCAGATGGTCATTGGCAAACTTCAGACGGGCCTGGACATGCGCTGGCTTGAGCAGGGGGACCTTGTGTGCGCTGCAGGATTTTAATCCATGACAGTGTAGTGTGTTACTAATGGTTTTCTTTGAGACTGTGGTCCCAGCTCTCTTCAGGTCATTGACCAGGTCCTGCCGTGTAGTTCTGGGCTGATCCCTCACCTTCCTCGTGATCATTGATGCCCCACGAGGTGAGATCTTGCATGGTGCCCCAGAACGAGGGAGATTGACCGTCATCTTGAACTTCTTCCATTTTCTAATAATTGCGCCAACAGTTGTTGCCTTCTCACCAAGCTGCTTGCCTATTGTCCTGTAGCCCATCCCAGCCTTGTGCAGGTCTACAATTTTATCCCTGATGTCCTTACACAGCTCTCTGGTCTTGGCCATTGTGGAGAGGTTGGAGTCTGTTTGATTGAGTGTGTGGACAGGTGTCTTTTATACAGGTAACGAGTTCAAACAGGCACAGTTAATACAGGTAATGAGTGGAGAACAGGAGGGCTTCTTAAAGAAACAGGTCTGTGAGAGCCAGAATTCTTACTGGTTGGTAGGTTATCAAATACTTATGTCATGCAATAAAATGCTAATTAATTATTTAAAAATAATACAATGTGATTTTCTGGATTTTTGTTTTAGATTCCGTCTGTCACAGTTGAAGTGTACCTATGATAAAAATTACAGACCTCTACATGCTTTGTAAGTAGGAAAACCTGCAAAATCGTCAGTGTATCAAATACTTGTTCTCCCCACTGTATTTGTGACTCACCAGCTCAAATCGGTCTCATGTAGCAAAATTTGAAATTGTGCTTTTTACATTGGACAAAAGTAGAGACTCAGAGCTACAACATGGTATATCATACACTGCATTTGAGAAACAATGGGAAAGTAATTCTGCTTTGAAAGTTGATAAACTTGTGAACTCACTTTTGAGAAAATGTGCTAAACAGTGAGTAGTGTAATAAAGATTAAGATTAAGTAGTAGCCTACAATAAGGAGAAATTCCAAATAAACAGAAAGTGTCCAGATAAATAAATATTAGATGATGCTTACCCAGACACTCTAAATTGACGGGTCATGTGAAATAAATGCTATAACCCCCAGCCACAATATCACAATGTGTGCGTATGCACGTGTCCCAAGATGCCATACAAGTTTGTTATGAAGGTACATGAAAGTTAAAATGATCCAGAAGGCATTTCTGCCAAAAAAAGCATTTTGATTACATTTTTTTTTAAGACTTCAAATGGCTCTCAAGTGAAGTCGTGACTTGCAACATACGCCTAGTTTCCTTTGACAGTGCCTTCAGAAAGTATTCACACCCATTGACTTTTTCCACATTTTGTTGTGTTACAGCCTGAATTTAAAATTGATTCCGTTTAGATTATTTGTCACTGGCACCCCATGTTTGTCATTAGACACCCCATATTGTCAAAGTTGATTTATGTTTTTAGACATTTTTACAAATTAATAAAAAATGAAAAATTGAAATGTCTTGAGTCAAAAAGTATTCAACCCCTTTGTTATGTGAAGCTTAAATAACTTCAGGAGTAAACATTGGCTTTTTCTGAACCATAAAGACTTTCCAATTCCCCGCAAAGAAAGGCACCTATTGGTATATGGTAAAAAAAAAAGAGCAGACATTGATTATCCCTTTGAGCATAGTAAAGTTATTAATTACACATAGGATGGGGTATCAATACACCCAGTTACTACAAAGATGCATGCATCCTTCCTAAGTCAGCTGCCAAAGAGGAAGGAAACCGCTCAGGGATTTCACCATGAGGCCAATGGTGACTTGAAAATAATTACAGAGTTTAATGACTGTGATAGGAGAAAACTGAGGATTGATCAACAACATTTGAGTTACTGCACAATACTAACCTAATTGACAGTGAAAAAAAATGTGCCTGTACAGAATAAAAATATTCCAAAATATGCATCCTTGTTTGCAACAAGGCGCTAAAGTAATACTGCAGAAAATGTGGTAAAGCAATTCACTTTTTGTGCTGGATACAAAGTGTTATGTTTGGGGAAAATCCAATACAACACATTAATGAGTACCACTCTCCATATTTGCATGTTGTGGGTATGCTTGTAATTGTTAAAGACAAGGGAGATTTTCAGGATAAAAATGAAATGGAAGGTACCTAAGCATAGGAAAACCTGGTTCCACCAGACACTTGGAGATGAATTATCCTTTCAGAAGGACATTAACCTAAAATACAAGGCCAAATATACACTGGAGTTGCTTACTAAGAAGACAGTAAATGTTCCTGAGTGGCTGAGTTACAGTTTTGACTTGAAAATCCATGGTAAGACCTGAAAATGGTTGTCTAGCAATGATCAACAACCAATTTCACAGAGCTTGAATAATTTTAATTAAAGAATAATGGTTAAATGTTGTACAATCCAGGTGTGGAAAGCTCTTAGAGACTTACCAAGAAATTCACAGCTGTAATTGCTGCCATAGGTGTGTCTACAAAGTGTTGACTCAGGGATGTGATTACTTATGTACATTTTTATAAATTTGCAAACATTTCTAAAAACATGTTTTCACTTCGTCGTTATGGGGTACTGTGTGTAGATGTGACTTTTTTTTTATCCATTTGGAATTCAGGCTGTAACACAACAAAATGTGGAATAAGTCAAGGGGTATGAATACTTTCTGAGGCATTGCATATACAGTACCAGTCAAATGTTTGGACACACCTACTCATTCCAGGGTTTTTATTTATTTTTTAAATGTTCTACATTGTAGAATAATAATGAAGACATCAAAACTATAAAATAACACATATGGAATCATTAAACAAATCAAAATATATTTTAGATTTTAGATTCTTCAAAGCTGCCATCAAGAAAAAACCTGGAATGAGTGTGCCCAAACATTTGACTAGTACTATAAATGTTTACCTCATCCTAGAAGCCCCCTCACCCTGACGGCTATGTGAATAAAGCCTTCCAAAGCATGACTACATTATTTGATAACATTATTTATTAAACCACGCTTAAACTTTATCAAAGCAAAATTAGAAAAATAATTGTTATTAAAAACTGTCATAATCAGGTCATCCCTGCAACTGAAGAGATTGGAAAACTCAGTTACTCTGCTTTGTACCCCATGTATTTTCTGCCATGGTGTCAGGCTCTGGCCATAGAGAAGCTTAGCTTCTCTACATTTCTATGGTCAGAGTCTGGCAGATCTAGGATTTCTACGTCTGTGTGGTGTTGTGTGTGGGATCCCTAATTAGAGGCAGCTGCATTGCATTACCTCTAATTAGGGATCCTACTTATACAGTGGGGAGAACAAGTATTTGATACACTGGCCATTTTGCAGGTTTTCCCACTTGCAAAGCATGTAGAAGTCTGTAATTGTTATCATAGGTACACTTCAACTGTGAAAGACGGAATCTAAAACAAAAATCCAGAAAATCACATTGTATGATTTTTAAATAATTAATTTGCATTTTATTGCATGACATAAGTATTTGATCACCTACCAACCAGTAAGAATTCCGGCTCTCACAGACCTGTTAGTTTTTCTTTAAGAAGCCCTCCTGTTCTCAACTCATTACCTGTATTAACTGCACCTGTTTGAACTCGTTACCTGTATAAAAGACACTTGTCCACACACTCAATCAAACAGACTCCAACCTCTCCACAATGGCCAAGACCAGAGAGCTGTGTAAGGACATCAGGGATAAAATTGTAGACCTGCACAAGGCTGGGATGGGCTACAGGACAATAGGCAAGCAGCTTGGTGAGAAGGCAACAACTGTTGGCGCAATAATTAGAAAATGGAAGAAGTTCAAGATGACGGTCAATCTCCCTCGGTCTGGGGCACCATGTAAGATCTCACCTCGTGGGGCATCAATGATCATGAGGAAGGTGAGGGATCAGCCCAGAACTACACGGCAGGACCTGGTCAATGACCTGAAGAGAGCTGGGACCACAGTCTAAAAGGAAACCATTAGTAACACACTACGCCGTCATGGATTAAAATCCTGCAGCGCACGCAAGGTCCCCCTGCTCAAGCCAGCGCATGTCCAGGCCCATCTGAAGTTTGCCAATGACCATCTGGATGATCCAGAGGAGGAATGGGAGAAGGTCGTGGTCTAATGAGACAAAAATATAGCTTTTTGGTCTAAACTCCGCTCGCCGTATTTGGAGGAAGAAGAAGGATGATTACAACCCCAAGAACACCATCCCAACCGTGAAGCATGGAGGTGGAAACATCATTCTTTGGGGATGCTTTTCTGCAAAGGGGACAGGACGACTGCACCGTATTGAGTGGAGGATGGATGGGGCCATGTATCGCGAGATCTTGGCCTACAACCTCCTTCCCTCAGTAAGAGCATTTAAGATGGGTCGTGGCTGGGTCTTCCAGCATGACAACGACCCGAAACACACAGCCAGGGCAACTAAGGAGTGGCTCCGTAAGAAGCATCTCAAGGTCCTGGAGTGGCCTAGCCAGTCTCCAGACCTGAACCCAATAGAAAATCTTTGGAGGGAGCTGAAAGTCCGTATTGTCCAGCGACAGCCCCGAAATGGAGGAGTGGGCCAAAATCCCTGCTGCAGTGTGTGCAAACCTGGTCAAGAACTACAGGAAACGTATGATCTCTGTAATTGCAAACAAAGGTTTCTGTACCAAATATTAAGTTCTGCTTTTCTGATGTATCAAATACTTATGTCATGCAATAAAATGCAAATTAATTACTTAAAAATCATACAATGTGATTTTCTGGATTTTGTTTTAGATTCCGTCACTCACAGTTGAAGAGTACCTATGATAAAAATTACAGACTTCTACATGCTTTGTAAGTGGGAAAACCTGCAAAATCGGCAGTGTATCAAATACTTGTTCTCCCCACTGTATGTGCATGTTCCATTCCTATGGGGTGGTTCATTGTTGTATGTTGTCCCGTGTCGTGAGTAAGTGTGTTTCCTTTCGTTATCTATAGCATTGTTATTTTGTATGGTTCGCATCCAGTATAGTTTATTCATTTAATAAACGATGTCGAACTATCGCTACGCTGCGCCTTGGTCTCTCTACACACCCGAACGTGACAGAATGAACCACCACCCGACCAAGCAGCGTAATACGGGAGCTAAGGAGAGAAAAGGAAGACAGCGGCGTAATCGAGGAAAAGGAGGTAACGGAGCCCGTAGTCAACCCCAGGAAAACTTTTTTGGGGGGGCTATGGGGATGGTCTGGCAATGAAGAGGACGCGCCAGTACCACTCTCCATGTGGGATACGCTGAGGCCGAAATACAAGTGGGGGGCGCAAAGTGAAGAAGAGGAGGAATATTTGGAGAGACATTTTGGAGACGTTCTGGAGGAAATGTGGGAGATAGCGGAAGAGGTAGAAAGGGAAATGTCGGAATGGAACAGTCCGTGTCCAGTTGCCTACTCCACTCCCGTGAAAGAGCAGTCCGCCACACCGGTGCCCAGTCCGGGCCCAGTAGAAATGAGGAGGAAGATATCCACTTTGCCGGGGCCGGAACCGCCACCGGCGATGGTTATTGTTGGATGTTTTTCCCTCCCTGACCCTTCCCTCATGTTTTTGTTTGTTTTTCTTGCGGCCAGGAGTCCGCGCCTTTGAGGGGGGGTACTGTCAGGCTCTGGCCATAGAGAAGCTTAGCTTCTCTATATTTCTATGGTCAGAGTCTGGCAGATCTACGATTTCTACGTCTGTGTGGTGTTGTGTGTGGGATCCATAATTAGAGGCAGCTGCATTGCATTACCTCTAATTAGGGATCCTACTTATATGTCTGTGTTCCACTCCTATGGCGTGGTTCATTGTTGTATGTTGTCCCGTGTCGTGAGTTGTGTTTCAGTTTCATTATCTATTGCATTTGTTATTTTGTATAGTTCCATCAGTATAGTTTATTCATTCAATAAACGATGTCGAACTATCGCTACGCTGCGCCTTGGTCTCTCTACACACCCGAACGTGACACATGGAGAAAAGGAGAAATGGCATCTCTTATTCATTCCAGGGACAGGAATTCACCACAGACCGGAAGAGTAGGGTTGTGGTATGGGTTAAAAACTCCAACATATCAATCATGTTTTCAGATGAAAAGCGCACCTCACAGGCCCCAGGTGTACAGGAAAGACAGTACAAGGTTCTTGTTATCTACAAACAGCCTGCCAGTCGGTACACTAGGGCAAAGCGGTAGCACTATTGACGTTAACGGGAGGGTCCCAGCGTGGGATGCCAGGGCTGAAACATCTCTATCTCTTCCCCACTGCAAACGCACCGGAGCACTCACTATCAAAGAGTTGCTCGGGGGCTGAGGGAACCACCTGGCCTCTTAACTCTGACATCAAAGTTATTTAAGCTTAGTTTGCTCCTCAGGCTATTTTCCCATACAAAGCATTTAAGTCACTGTCTAGTGGATGTAGATCCATAAATTCATATTCGTTGTGATGTATTTACGATACACATTTTGGTTTTCTTAAAGGTACACTCAATGAGATGACATTGCATGCACGAAGTAAACAAGTAGCGGGTCAAATTCCGCAACAACTAAGAGCGTTGAAGAGCGACGCTAAACGTCTCTGCTGTTTTGGTCCCGTAGCTACTACGTTGTAGCAGTGTGAAGTGCACCCGTGCACATTAATCTGTGTGACTGTGTGAATGTGAAGTCTTGCATTGCACTCATCTAAATTACATTTACATGACATTTAGCAGACGCTGTTATCCATAGCGACTTGCAGTTAAATATCTGCGGTGCTGTACGTTGCAATATATCTTTAGACTCTATGGTGGATAGTGGAATTGTGATGCAACTAAGTCATAAAATGGCAAGTATTTTATTAGGTGTAACACGTGCAATGCTGTCTTTGAGATGAAACCTCAAGATAGTTTGATTTGATCTCTACTCTTGTTAGCTCCACCTCCCATGAGGAATGAGTCGCAAAGTAGAGTGTGTGATTCTTGCATCAATCAACAAAACCCAAGTTGTGTGTGTGTGCACATGTGGCTTCAAACACTATATGCAAGTATACCGAGGGCAATACGTTTTCTGTGAGATCACCAACATGACTCTTTCACCCAGACCGCTCTGTGTCCATTTATCAGAAGAGAAATGCCCATGAAACATGCATTACGCCGTTAAAGGGAAGCCATGGAGGCTGATTAAAGAGACTTGTTGCGTGGGTTCAAAGCGCTGATGATGAAGATGTACTTCAACCGACAGTTCTCCTGTGGTGCTTCACGCTGTGAATGACCCCCCCACCCTCCCTCCTCCTGTCTCCATCATTTCCTTTGAAACTGGAATAAGAGCCAAAGATAGTGGCAATATCTTGAACTCACACGTGGACTCTCACATCACATGCCGCTTAATCAGTGTCCACGCTGCTTTAGAGTTTGTTTTTTAAAGAAGATGAAAATTCTGATCCTCCCTCCCACATATTTTATTTTCATTGATAGAACAGACGCAAAAAGGAGAGTGGGAGATAGGAGACGGGCAGAGACGTGGCTCAAAACCCTGCCGATTTTCTTTTCAAGAACTTGAGTACTCGATTGAAAACAGAAAAAAACATGTGCACATTTACCTATAGGCCTATGCGAACAGTGCTCAACAATGCTAATTTATCGTAACCATTACAGATAACAAATCCTAATTGCTAAATTGCCATATACACTGACTGTACAAAACAAATGTATGATCCAATAGCATTGGGAGACTGAACAATAGGACCCAATGACAATGTAAATATGGTAAAAAGTAATATAACAGAATGTTTTTAAGGATGGCTAAAGGTAACGTTGTAATTTTACAACAAGGGGTCTTACAGGGTTAATATTTCCCTCAGAACAGCCTCAATACGTAGGGGCATGGACAATGATTCTGGCCCATGTTGACTCCAATGCTTCCTACAGTTGTGTCAAGTTGGCTGGATGTCCTTTGGGTGGTTGACTATTCTTGATACACATGGGAAACTGTTGAGCGTGAAAACCCCAGCAGCGTTGCAGTTCTTGACACACAAACCGTTGCACCTGGTACCTACACTAAGTGGATTATCGGATTTCTCCATAGACAAACATTGGCAGTAGAATGGCCCGTACTGAAGAGCTCAGTAACTTTCAATGTGGCACCGTCATAGGATGCCACCTTTCCAACAAGTCAGTTAGAGCTGGCACGGTCAACTGTAAGTGTTGTTATTGTGAAGTGGAAACGTCTAGGAGCAACAACAACTCAGCCACGAAATGGTAGGCCACACAAGCTCACAGAACGGGACCACTGAGTACTGAAGCCCATAAAAATAGTCTGTCCTTGGTTGCAACACTCACTACAGAGATCCAAATTGTCTCTGGAAGCAATGTCAAACTTTGTGGCAACAGTTTGGGGAAGACCCTTTCCTGTTTCAGCATGACAATGCCCCCATACACAAAACAAGGTCTATACAAAAATGGTTTGTTGAGATCAGTGTGGAAGAACAAGATTGTCTTGCACAGAGCCCTGACAACAACCCAATCAAACACCGTTGGGATGAATTGGAACGCCGACTGCGAACTAGGCCTAATCGCCCAATATCAGTGCCTTCCCAGAAGAGTGAGGAGGGACCAACACCATGATTTTGGAATGAGATGTTCGACGCGCAGGTGTCCATATACTTTTGGCCATGTAGTGTACAGTCGTGGCCAAAAGTCTGGAGATCACTCTGTCATGCTTATTGAGTCAGAATAACAGACTGGAAGCTTTAAAAGGAGGGTGGTGCTTGACATAATTGTTCTTCCTCTGTCAACCATGGTTACCTGCAAGGAAACACGTTCCGTCATCATTCATTTGCCCAAAAAGGGCTTCAGGCAAGGATATTGCTGCTGGTAAGATTGCACCTAAATCAACCATTTATCGGATCATTAAGAACTTCAAGGAGAGAGGTTCTATTGTTGTAAAGAAGGCGTCAGGGCGCCCAAGAAAGTCCAGCAAGCGTGAGGACCATCTCCTAAAGTTGATTCAGCTGCGGGATCAGGGCAACATCAGTGCAGGAATGGCAGCAGGCAGGTGTGAGTGCATCTGCACGCACAGTGAGGTGAAGACTTTTGGAGGATGGCCTGGTGTTAAGAAGGGCAGCAAAGAAGCCACTTCTCTCCAGGAAAAACATCAGGGACAGACTGATATTCTGCAAAAGGTACAGGGATTGGACTGCTGAGGACTGGGGTAGAGTCATTTTCTCTGATGAATCCCCTTTCTGATTGTTTGGGCCATCCGGAAAACACCTTGTCCTGAGACCATTCATGTATGGGGTTGCTTCTCAGCCAAGGGAGTGGGCTCACTCACAATTTTGCCTAATTACACAGACATGAATAAAGAATGGTACCAACACATCCTCCGAGAGCAACTTCTCCCAACCATTCAAGAACAGTTTGGTGACACCAATGCCTTTTCCAGCATGATGGAGCACCTTGCCATAAGGCAAAAGTGATAACTAAGTGGCTCGGGGAACAAAACATCGACATTTTGGGTCCATGGCCAGGAAACTCCCCAGACCTTAATCCCATTGGGAATTTGTGGTCGATCCTCAAGAGGCGGATGGACAAACAAAAACCCACAACTTCTGACAATTGCATTGATTATGCAAGAGTGACCTGCCACCAGTCAGGATGTGGCCCAGGAGATAATTGACAGCATGCCAGGGCGGTCTTGAAAAAGAAGGGTTGACACTGCAAATATTGACTCTTTGCATAAACTGAATGTCATTGTCAATGAAAGCCTTTGACACTTATGGAATACTTGTAATTATACTACAGTGTACCATAGTAACTACTGACACAAAGATCTAAGAACACTGAAGCAGCAAACTTTGTGGATACCAATACTTGTGTCATTCTCAAAACTTTTGGCCATGACTGTACTACCATACCCTGTTGAAAGGCACACATCTTTTGTCTTGCCCATTCTCCATCTGAATGGCACACATACACAATCCATGTCTCAACTGTCTCAAGGCTTAAAAATCCCTCTTTAACCTGGTCAGTCTATGTCATGGAAAGTGCAGGTGCCTATGTGCCGGTGCAGGTGCCTTCATTTATTGAAACTGTAATATCAACTGGTTATATTATATAGTTGAACATAATTTTTTTAAAGTCAGTAATTTGCTTGTTGAAGTCTATGGCTGTGCAATGGCAAGTTGGCAGTGCTACCACTAGACCAGACTCTGCTTCCGAGTTTTAACCCCTCTCACTTAAACTACGTGCCACCAGCAGGGACGAAGAACCTCGAGGGGCATGGGTTTGCACGAGCACCACTCTTTTGTCCCATTCTTGGCCATTTGGTGCCAATCCAATCTCCTATAATTTGGTGCCAACTCAATCTCCTATCATTTCACAGGATACCGACAGGGATGGGCCATACGGATAGCTTTGTTTTGACACCAAACAATGTTTTGGATGATTATTTTAGTATTTTCCTTGAATTCTCTGAACTTTTCCACAAATCCCCTTAAGGTCCGTGGGCCACCTCACGGGCCACTGAACACTGAAACCTTAGGCTCAACAGCATGCTCTTCTCTCAGGAGGGCAGGAAGCCCTGTTGCCCTCTGTCTCACTGGTTTTGTCTCCCTGTCTCTCTCCATCTCTCTCCATCCCTGTCCCCCAAAAGGGGGCTTCCTGAATAGGTCCCTCCCATTTACGACAGTCTAGAGCTGAGCCAAGGGCAGTAGTGAGTTGGCACTGACTATGTAACTGCTGGGCATTGTGTGTGTGTGTGTGTGTGTGTGTGTGTGTGTGTGTGTGCATACATATTTAAATAGAGGGAGAAATCCCTTTGCTTAGCGATGAGTGCTTGAAAACATACCACTGTAAATACAAACTCATGTTTCAACTGATCAATTGATCTCCAATTGAAATAAAAACAGAGGTTGGGACAGACTCTAGGTAGAGGGAGAGAGAGTCAGTCTGTTGTAAGATGCAATAGAGGATCAGAAAAGGAAGCACGGGAGGAGAGACCCGTACAGAACAGAGAGGGCTTTTTGTGGTGAGCATCTTTCTCCGATAACGGGGCAGTGAGGGGAAGCAGATGTGGCCCTGCGGCGGCCCATCGGATCGAAGGAGGGGGGGGAGGAGATAGAGGATGTGGTGAGGACATCGTTCCTAACTGCTGAGGCATCAACAGGCTGAGGAAAACTGCTCGCGTCCACATACATGCACACAACCATGTTCAGTGTCCTGTTCTCCCCTCCTTTCTTTAACCCCATCTTTGCTTTTCATTTTGACTTGCACCGATCTCGCGTTTCTCGGACTGGCCTTGTCTTTCATTGAAACCAGACTCAGTCTTTTCGGCGCTTTCTCTCTCAGTTTTGTATTTTTTAACCATCCATCTGAAAAGTTGGTACAGAGATTGGGGTGTTATATGGGGCATTGGTTTCAGTCCTGCCCTTGTGGTTTATTCGGAAAAGTATTGTCTGTCTGGCTCTTATTTTTCAGTAACGTCTACATCCAAATAGTCTCTCATGGGGCAGTATGTCACGGTTCCAGCAGACAGTCATGATTAGATCAACTGATTTATTTACACACTGGGCCGGATGGAGAAAAGCACAAACTGGAATCAAAGCAGTGAGCACCTTTCTGGCAGCTCCCACCGATTTGAATAATCACTATTTCAAGTCTGTCCAAAACCTGTGTTCTTTTTTGTCACATCAGAACATCATAAATGCAATCAACCGTAGAAAGCATAAGGAAATGGTAATGAATAGACCGTCCAGGCCTCGATCGAATCCCTCTGAGAGTATGAAGATGTTGCTCTTTCCCCTCAAATGGCTTATTTTCCCTGATGTCCCCTGCGGTTCTTGGACCGCGAGTCCCTAAAGCCCATTGAACAGTGCAGCCATTCATATTTGGTGTAAATACCAGATGACAGACGTTACTTTGATCTGCATACAAAAACTCTGCTTTCGGGTTGCTTTAACTGCAGTGTTGCTGTCCTTGTGTTGCATTACCCGCAATTGTTTAACTTCTAGGGTTGCATATTCTTAGGTTGAAAAAGGCCACATCCTTGGATAAGTGAAGAAACAAACCAATTAAAGAGATATTGCAGAAAGGCAGAGAGGAAGTGCAGAAAGTCAAAGTTGCAGGTCTATTATGATATTCTGAGAGAGCAACTTGGCATATATAACAAGGCAATTAGAAATGCCAGATGGGCTCATTTTTCTAACTTGATCACTAATAACTATTGATGACCTGATAAATCCTATCCCCGAAAACCTATGTGAACTTTCCTCCACATCTATTTGTGATGAGTTTGCAGCTTTTCTCAGAGATAAGATAGCAAACATTAGGCTGGATATCAGTAAAGCAAGACCTGATGTGAAGTTTGATGTTATGTACCCTACCCTACCACACAAAGGCACTATGCAGTTATTTTCCCTGGTTGACACAGACATGCTCAGGAAAGTGATATGACAACTTAAGCTTTCTACCTATCACCACCACCTTCTTCCAGTTTTGAATTGCAAATCTAAAGAAGTGCAAGCTATTGTTAATCACTCCCTGTTCACAGGCACTTTCCCCACTGTACTAAAAACTTCCATGGTGAAACCCCTTCTGAAGAAACGTAACCTATATTCTTCAGCTCTTCAGCAATTTCTGCCAATCTCTAAACTTACATTGTTAAGCAAAATTCTGGAAAAATTGGTTTTCAGAAGGTAAATCATTTTTTAAGTGCCAACTGTATTTTAGAACAATTCCAATCTAGCTGTTGTGCCCACCAAAGCACAGAGACACCTTAGTTAAAGTGATAAATTATCTTAGAGCCAGCATAGATTCCGAACAGCTCTCTGTCCATTTAGGTGCTGCATTCAACACAGTTGACCATGATGTCATTTTCATCAGTTTTCATCTTTATTTTAAGTAGGCGTGTATTTACCACCACAACCCGATGCTGGCACAAAGATCGCACTCGACGATCTGTGTAAGCAAATAAGAAAATCCTCATCCTGAAACGGTGGTCGAAGTGGCCGGGGACTTTAACGCAGGCAAACTTAAATCCGTTTAACCTCATTTCTACCAGCATGTCACATGTGCAACCAGAGGGGGAAAAAAAACTCTAGACCTGTAATAGTCATTACCAATTACGGTAGGTGTTAATTCAGGTGAACACATATGACAGGCACTCATTAGCTAAATAGCCAAAGGCTTTAGCTTGGATTTTATCATGTATACTGACAGAGAACAAGAAGAAGCACATAGTGACGGCAGAGAAGAAGCAAAAAAGGGAGGCAAACAAAATAGCTGGAGCAGAGGACCAGTTATGGTGGTGTTAACATATTGTATTTGTTTTAAACATTTGCTGGTTAAACAAATAGGAGGACCATGTCTCACAGTCACTGTACAGAAATGGTTGAGAAACACTATACTGTAAATGTGTTTTTGTCAGCACTTCTGATTCTGTCTAAGTAAGGTGTGTAGGGTCAGGGTGTATGTGTGGGGATGGGGTGTGTGTGTATGATGGTGGTGGGGAGAATGGCGGTGCACACATCTCTACGCAGATGACACCGTTCTGTATACATCTGGCCCCTCTTTGGACACTGTGTTTACTAACCTTCAAACAAGCTTCAATGCCATACAACACTCCTTCCGTGGCCTCCAACTGCTCTTAAACGCTAGTAAAACTAAGTGCATGCTTTTCTATCGAACACTGCCAGCACCCGCCCACCGGACTATCATCACTACTCTCGACGGGTCCGAATTAGAATACGTGGACACCTGCAAATACCTAGGCATCTGGTTAGACTGTAAACTCAACTTCCAGACTCACATCAACCATCTCCAATCCAAAATTAAATCCAGAATTGGCTTCCTATTTCGCAACAAAGCCTCCTTCACTCATGCTGCCAAACATGCCCTTGTAAAACTGACTATCCTACCGATCCTTGATTTCGGCGATGTCATTTACAAACTAGCCTCCAACACTCTACTTAGCAAATTGGATGTAGTCTATCACAGTGCCATCCGTTTTGTTACCAAAGCCCCATACACTACCCACCACTGCGACCTGTATGCTCTCGTTGGCTGGCCTTCATTGTATATTCGTCGCCAAACCCACTGGCTCCAGGTCATCTATAAGTCATTACTAGGTAAATCCCCGCCCTATCTCAGCTCACTGGTCACTATAGCAACACCCACCCGTAGCATGCGCTCCAGCAGGTATATCTCACTGGTCACCCCCAAAGCCAACACCTCCTTTGGCCGCCATTCCTTCCAGTTCGCTGCTGCCAATGACTGGAACGAATTGCAAAAATCACTGAAGCTAGAGGTTCCTATCTCCCTCACTAACTTTAAGCGTCAGCTGTCAAAGCTGCTTATCGATCACTGCACCTGTATATAGCCCTTCTGTAAATAGCCCACACTACTACCTCATCCCCATATTTATTTTTGTTATTTTCACAAATCTTGCACTCCAGTATCTCTATTTGCACATCATAATTTGCACATCCTTCATTCCTGTGTTAATGATGATAATCTGTAATTTATCTCACCACTATGGTCTATTTATTGTCCTACCTCCTAACCTTACTGCATTTTGCACTACATTTTGCACTCTGTATTTAGATTTTTCTATTGTGTTTTTACCATGTTTGTTTACTGTATAACTCTGTGTTGTTTTTGTCGCACTGCTTTGCTTTGTCTTGGCCAGGTCACAGTTGCAAATGAGAACTTGTTCTCAACTGACCTACCTGGTTAAATAAAGGTGAAATAAAATAAAAAAATAAAAACAGGGATGTGGGCTGGTGTGGATAAAATGCCATGGCTGAATTATTATTGTCCCAGTCTGCCCCTGGGTGTGCATGTTGGTCCCCGTAACCTCATTGGACAATATTGGGCCAACCTGATCCCGCCTCCCACTGCTCCCGACGTCCCGTAGTTGCAAGCATGGTCTCATCAGAATAGTATGGCAAACAAAATGTGATAATGTAATTTTGTACATTGGCAAAGTTATAGTTTTATGCTTGCATCAAATGTATTCCTACTTATTTTTTTATTTAACCTTTATTTAACCAGGTAAGCCAGTTGAGAACTAGTTCTCGTTTACAACGGTGACCTGGCCAAGATAAAGCAAAGCAGTGCGACAAACAAACAACAACAGAGTTACGCATGGGATAAACAAATGTACAGTCAATGACACTATAGAAGATCTATATACAGTGAGTGCAAATGTAGTTAGATTAGGGAAGTAGGACAATAAATAGGCCATAGTGGTGAAATAGTTACAATGTAGCATTAGCACTGGAGTGATAAATGTGCAGATGATGATGTTTTATTTTTTATTTTTTATTTCACCTTTATTTAACCAGGTAGGTCAGTTGAGAACAAGTTCTCATTTGCAACTGCGACCTGGCCAAGACAAAGCAAAGCAGTGCGACAAAAACAACACAGAGTTACACAGTAAACAAACATAGTCAAAAACACAATAGAAAATCTATATACAGAGTGCAAAATGTAGTGCAAAAGTGCAATGTGCAACTATGTCTTTGGTGCGGGCAGAGATACTGGGGTGCAAATGAGCAAAAATAACAGTATGGGGATGAGGTAGTTGGGGTGGGCTATTTACAGATGGGCTATCTACAGGTGCAATGATCGGTAAGCAGCTCTGACAGCTGACGCTTAAAGATAAAGAGGGAGATAGGAATCTCCAGCTTCAAGGATTTTTGCAATTCGTTCCAATCATTGGCAGCAGAGAACTGGAAGGAATGGCGGCCAAAGGAGGTGTTGGCTTTGGGGATGACCAGTGAAATATACCTGCTGGAGCGCATGCTACGGGTGGGTATTGCTATGGTGACCAGCGAGCTAAGATAAGGTGGGGATTTAACTAGCAAGGACTTTATAGATGACCTGGAACAAGTGGGTTTGGCGACAAATATGTAGTGAGGCCCAGCCAACGAGAGCATACAGGTCGCAGTGGTGGGTAGTACAGTGGGGAGAACATGTATTTGATACACTGCCGATTTTGCAGGTTTTCCTACTTAAAAAGCATGTAGAGGTCTGTAATTTTTATCATAGGTACACTTCAACTGTGAGAGATGGAATCTAAAACAACAATCCAGAAAATCACATTGTATGATATTTTAATAATTAATTTGCATTTTATTGCATGACATAAGTATTTGATCACCTACCAACCAGTAAGAATTCCAGCTCTCACATACCTGTTAGTTTTTCTTTAAGAAGCCTTCCTGTTCTCCACTCATTACCTGTATTAACTGCACCTGTTTGAACTCCTTACCTGTATAAAAGACACCTGTCCACACACTCAATCAAACAGACTCCAACCTCTCCACAATGGCCAAGACCAGAGAGCTGTGTAAGGACATCAGGGATAAAATTGTAGACCTGCACAAGGCTGGGATGGGCTACAGGACAATAGGCAAACAGCTTGGTGAGAAGGCAACAACTGTTGGCGCAATTATTAGAAAATGGAAGAAGTTCAAGATGACAGTCAATCTCCCTCGGTCTGGGGCACCATGCAAGATCTCACCTCGTGGGGCGTCAATGATCATGAGGAAGGTGAGGGATCAGCCCAGAACTACACGGCAGGACCTGGTCAATGACCTGAAGAGAGCTGGGACCACAGTCTCAAAGAAAACCATTAGTAACACACTACGCCGTCATGGATTATAATCCTGCAGCACATGCAAGGTCCCCCTGCTCAAGCCAGCGCATGTCCAGGCCCGTCTGAAGTTTGCCAATGACCATCTGGATGATCCAGAGGAGGAATGGGAGAAGGTCATGTGGTCTGATGAGACAAAAATTTAGCTTTTTGGTCTAAACTCCACTCGCCGTGTTTGGAGGAAGAAGAAGGATGAGTACAACCCCAAGAACACCATCCCAACCGTGAAGCATGGAGGTGGAAACATCATTCTTTGGGGATGCTTTTCTGCAAAGGGGACAGGACGACTGCACTGTATTGAGGGGAGGATGGATGGGGCCATGTATCGCGACATCTTGGCCAACAACCTCCTTCCCTCAGTAAGAGCATTGAAGATGGGTCGTGGCTGGGTCTTCCAGCATGACAACGACCCGAAACACACAGCCAGGGCAACTAAGGAGTGGCTCCGTAAGAAGCATCTCAAGGTCCTGGAGTGGCCTAGCCAGTCTCCAGACCTGAACCCAATAGAAAATCTTTGGAGGGAGCTAAAAGTCCGTATTGCCTAGCGACAGCCCTGAAACCTGAAGGATCTGGAGAAGGTCTGTATGGAGGAGTGGGCCAAAATCCCTGCTGCAGTGTGTGCAAACCTGGTCAAGAACTACAGGAAACGTATGATCTCTGTAATTGCAAACAAAGGTTTCTGTACCAAATATTAAGTTCTGCTTTTCTGATGTATCAAATAGTTATGTCATTCAATAAAATGCAAATGAATTACTTAAAAATCATACAATGTGATTTTCTGGATTTTTGTTTTAGATTCCGTCACTCACAGTTGAAGAGTACCTATGATAAAAATTACAGACTTCTACATGCTTTGTAAGTGGGAAAACCTGCAAAATCGGCAGTGTATCAAATACTTGTTCTCCCCACTGTATATGGGGCTTTAGTGACAAAACGGATGGCACTGTGATAGACTACATCCAATTAGCTGAGGAGAGTGTTGGAGGCTCTTTTCTAAATGACGTCGCCGAGATCAAGGATCGGTAGGATAGTCATTTTTACGAGGGCATGTTGGCAGCATGAGTGAAGGAGAATTTGCTGCAAAATAGGAAGCTGATTCTAGATTTAATTTTGGATTGGAGATGTTTAATTTGAGTCTGGAAGGAGAGTTTACAATCTAACCAGACATAACTAGGTATGTGTAGTTGTCCACATATTCTAAGTCAGACCTGTTCAGAGTAGTGATGCTAGTCAGGCAGGCAGGAATCGGTTGAAGATCGCGGGGGCTACATTTAGATTTACTAGCATTTAAGAGCAGTTGGAGGCCACGGAAGGAGTGTTGTATGGCGTTGAAGCTCGTTTGGAGGTTTGTTAACAGTGTCCAATGAAGGGCCAGATGTATACAGAATGGTGTAATCTGCGTATAGGTGGATCAGAGAGTCACCAGAATCAAGAGCAACATCATTGATATATACAGAGAACAGAGTCGGCCTAAGAATTTAACCCTGTGGCACCCCCATAGACGGCCAGACGTCCGAGCAACAGGCCCTCCGATTTGACACACTGAACTCTATCTGAAAAGTAGTTTGTGAACCAGGCGAGGCAGTCATTTGAGAAACCAAGGCTGTGGAGTCTGCCGATAAGAATGCTATAATTGACAGAGTCGAAAGTCTTGGCCAGGTCGATGAAGACTTTAGAAAGCCAGGGCAGGATGGATGTAGGTCTGTAACAGTTTGGGTCTAGAGTGTCTCCCCCTTTGAAGAGGGGGATGACCGTGGCGGTTTTCCAGTCTCTAGGGATCTCTGACGATACGAAAGAGAGGTTGAACAGATTAGTAATAGGGGTTGCAACAATAACTGCGGAAAAAAAGGGTGGGGGGTGCAGAGCTTTTGCCCGGGGTAGGGGTAGCCAGGTGGAAAGCATGGCCAGCCGTAGCAAAATGCTTATTGAAATTCTTGATTATCATAGGTTTATCGGTGGTGACTATATTTCCTAGCCTCAGTGCAGTGGGCAGCTGGGAGGAGGTGCTCTTATTCTCCATGGACATTAGTGTCCTAAAACGTTTTGTAATTAGTGCTACAGGATGCAAATTTCTGTTTGAAAAAGCTAGACTTTGCTTTCCTAACTGACTGTGTATATTGGTTCCTGACTTCCCTGAAAAGTTGCATATCGCGGGGGCTGTTCGATGCTAATGCAGTATGCCACAGTATGTTTTTGTGCTGGTCGAGGGCAGTCAAGTCTGGAGTGAACCAAGGGCTATATCTGTTCTTAGTTCAACATTTTTTAAATGGGTAATGCTTATTTAAGATGGTGAGGAAAGCACTTTTAAAGAACACAAGGCATCCTCTACTGACAGGATGAGGTCAATATCCTTCCAGGATACCCGGGCCAGGTCGATTAGAACCTGGCCCGGGTATCCTGCTAAAGTGTTTTAGGGAGCGTTTAACAATGATGAGGGGTGGTCATTTGACCGCGGACCCATTGCAGACGTAGGCAATGAGGAAGTGATCGCTGAGATCCTGGTTGAAGACAGTGGAGGTGTATTTAGAGGTTATGTTAGTCAGGATGATATCTATGAGGGTGCCCTTGTTTTCGTATTTAGGGTTGTACCTGGTAGGTTCCTTGATAATTTGTGTGAGATTGAGGGCATCTAGCTTAGAGTGTAAGACGGCAGGGGTGGTAAGCATATCCCAGTTTAGCTCACCTAACAGTACAAACTCTGAGGGTAGATGGGGGGAAATTAGTTCACATAAGGTGTCCAGGGCACAGCTGGGGGCTGAGGGGGGTCTGTAACAAGCGGCAACAGTGAGAGACTTATTTCTGGAGAGGTTCATTTTTTATAGTAGAAGCTCAAGTTGTTTGGGCACAGACATGAATAGTATGACAGAACTGTAGGCTATCTTTGCAGTAGATTGCAACTCTGCCCCCTTTAGCAGTTCTATCTTGACGGAAACTGTTGTAGTTGTGGATGGAAATTTCAGAATTTTTGGTGGCCTTCCTAAGCCAGGATTCAGACACGACTAGGGTTGGCTGAAAGTGCTAGAGCAGTGAATAGAGCAGTGAATAAATAAAACTTAAGGAGGAGGCTTCTGATGTTAACATGCATGAAACCAAGGTTTTTACGGTTACAGAAGTCAACAAATGAGAACGCCTGGGGAATTGGTGTGGTATTGGGGGCTACAGGGCCCGGGGTTACCTCTACATCACCATAGGAACAGAGTAGGGTAAGGGTACGGCTAATGGCTTTAAGAACAAAAGGAGCAGTTTTCTGGGCGCCGTAGAATAGATTCAGGGCATTATGTACAGACAAGAATATGGTAAGATGTGAGTTCAGTGGAGGTACACCTAGGCGTTGCGTAACAATGAAAGAGGTTGCATCTCTGGAGGCACCAGATAATCCAGGTGAGTCAATAAATCAATAAGAGCTAACAGAAACAGACAGCAATAGGCAAAAATCAATCACAGGTGTTATATTGGGATCCGATATTTTTGTCCTAAATGGATTTCCCTAGTTGTAGTTCCAATGCAAGGGAGCGGGAGGCACAGCGTTCATAATGTTAACAGGCCGTATTGATGTATTGATTATATTTAGCATTTGCCTACGTGATGAATGATGATCGCTGGGAATCAACTGCAGTGTTGCATTATTGTCCAATATCCTAGAATGCCTGTGTAAATGTATAAGGACAATAGGTGGAATATATTTGATTTGGATGGATGGTTGACACAACAGAAAGGTAGGCCGGGTGAAAGTTTGCTTCAGTTTGTAGATCTCATGCACTAAATGATGGCAGGTTAGAATGTAAAGATTCTGTGCCTTTTTACACTGGGAGAGGACTGTATATTGTTTATTATGCATGTATGAGCCATAGCCTACATTGACCAACACGGGAGGTTGAAAAAATAACGATTCTAGTTTTCCAGAAATGAATCCATCATATTTCCAAAGGTAGAAAATCATTATATGTGACTCACCACCTGGATTTGGTGTTATGTAGCAACATTTGAATTGCTGTTTTTTTACATTGGATAAAAGTAGAGACTCAGAGCTACAACATGGTATATTATACACTGCATTTTTGAGGTACAATGGGAAAGTAATTCTGCTTTGAAAGTTGATCAACTTGATACACTCACTTTTGAGAAAATGGCATTAGAATGTTTTGGTATCTATTGAAGACATCTTCTTTGTCTACACACATTCAGCATTGTGCACACACTCGTAAGCTTTAGCCCCACCCATCTCGTTTAGCTCTCAGAGCATTCAGAGAGCACACTTGAAGCTCTGGCCGATGATTTGTTTACCCTGGATAACATGAGAACAGCCTAACCAGCTCTGCTGGCAACAATTTAATTATGCTTTTTGCCAATGTTTACTGACACCGACCATATTCAACGGGTGTTGTACACTTTAGCTTAAGACACGTAGCTAGCTACGTAGGTAAACAATGAACCTAGCTAGGTAAACAACATGTAAGATCACACACGTCACGTAACGTTAGCTAATTAGCCAGCCAGCTAACGTTAGCTTGTTAAACAACAATGAATAATAACGTCATACACGTAACATTAGCTAGGGAGCTAAAGAAGATGTACGCCAAAGACAGGTGTTTAAGCCATCTCTTTAGCTATCATACTCTAATTCCACTGATTTTTAAACTCGAATCTCCATAAAGTGGAGAGCAACACTTATTCAGCTCCACGACACAATACATTTTTTTAAAAGCCACATTCGACAGGAATACCAACACAGACTGACCAGATCAAATAGACAGAAGTCTTCTATATGGCAGACCAATTTGAACAGATGGCATACAAGATTATTATTAAGCCACTTGAAAGTTTGCGTTTAAAAACATTTTTTCAAATGGCTCTCCTTTGAAGTCATGACTTTAGTTTCCTGTAACAGGTTTCATATTTCAATGAAAATGAGAATTTGCTCTGGTGGATGCCTAGGGGACGCCTAGAGCATAATTATGATAGACTGAAACATGCAATGATGATAAATCAATGGGTGCACAGATGTAGGATCTTATTTTGACCACAGCAGGAAAATAATCCTGCTGTCACGTTTACACCTGCTCCCCGACTCCAGTGCTCGATGTCACCAGTTTACTAATCACCAGTCCTGGCAACCCATCACTACGCACACCTGGACTCTATCACCTTCCTGATTACTCCCCATATATATATAGCCCTCTGCAACAACATGCCCTGCATCAACAGGGTGCTCAAATTAAGATCTGTAACTATTGCTTTAATGCCCTGCAACATCCATCCCCACGGGTTGTGCGTCACTTGAGTGACTGCCGTCACCATTGTTGTCTACTCCTGCACCAGACAGCCGACAACTCTGTTCTGAAGTCACAGGTGAAAGATTGGCCTGTGTATTGATTTGACCTGTGTTTTGGATATTTCACAGCGATGGCCGAGTCCAATATGAACTAAGCGTAATTTTGCATGTATTTTATTGCCAGTTCTTTCATGTCCTGTTTCACCCATCTGCACCACAAGAAAAAGGGTGCTACTTAATGTCAAACCCACAGATGTCACAGAGAGTTAGAGTAATGAGGAGAGAGTGCAACAGGAAACTTCCTGAATTTCTATTTTGAAATGTAATGTGAAGTGTTCCAAAAACACGTTTTTCACAACTTATGTATTTCTACAGCTAAACTGTATTTTGTCAGTAAATATACAACCACGAACTGTATTCAAGAAGTACACAGAAATTTCAATTATAATTAAATGATTAATTATAAATGATTTTCAATACCGGAAAATTTGGAATTGGAATTTGGTTTACTTTCTGAATTGACTGGAACTTAAATGGAATTGACCTCAACATTGGATTTAAACTCACAACCTGAAATTCTTGTGGCCATGAGAGATCGGCCACCAAGTTATTGGCAAGTATACATTTCTGCAGTTGCCCGGAATCAAGTCAATAATTGTGTGATTATCTGACAACACCAACTAAAAAGCAGACATTAAGGCCTAGATTCAATCGGATCAAGCATAAAGACGTGATAGCCAACAACCGCATAGCTAGTGTTTTGTCAGTGTCGGAGGTATCTGCCTTAGAGCTGTCAAATCGGTGAGCGGCTGCACGTGTGGTCTTTATAAAAAGCCACAACCGTCCTACTCACGTTAGAAGTTCAGAACGAGAAAGTGTAGGCTATATAGAAATAATGACAGTCAAATAGAAAATCATTAAAGAAAATAATTTGGATTTCTATCGGTCTTATCGAGGGCAGATTACATATCACCTTCCAGTGTTCCAACTTAAACAAGGATGCATGGGATTTATGTTAATGCGGCTCAGTGCAGCCATTGGCAATTTCAGCTTCAGGTATAATGCCGGAAGACGCTTGTGGATTTGACAGCTCTAATGTAGTGCCACCAACAAACAATGCCAAAACAACTGCTATTCAGGTGTCTGATTGAATCTAGACCTAGGTCATGGCCTCTTCAATATTGGTTCATTCCCAGCATAATATTGGCGGTGCTTACAATTCCTCTTTCAAATACCCCTTAATGTCTGTGTGTATTGACATTCTGAATAAAATGCTGCATACTGCTGTTTAAACATAATCCCTCGGAACATAACCCCAAATATGAAGGTCTTGAGCAAGTTCAGTCACTCTTGTGGTGTTACAGGTTCAAATTCTCATGAGTTATAGTTATGCTTATGGATTCTGGACTAATGGCATCAGGGGTGTATTCATTAGTGGCAAAATGTTTTGCAATGGAAACAAGTAATTCTTATTAGCATTCTCAGGTTAGTCCCTCCCAGTTTTGTCCTGTTTGCTTCCCTCCCAGGAATACACAGAATACACATTGTGATCCACATGGGACGATTCATCTTGAAATGCATCCTTTGTTGTCACTTCCTTAAAGTCCTTGTTTCACAAATTACTTGTCACATCAAATGCAATGAAAAGCTTTCATACACCAATCTACTCATGTCAGAACAGTGATTACTTTAAGGAAGGGAGTAAATAAAGATGTTTTGTGTCTCTTTTGTGTTTTAAGACTCTCTCCCCCGGCAGCGATTATAGGGATTATCAAAGAAACTGTCCCAAGTTCAAGCAACATTGTGTTTATGTAGTATTTATACCTCATCTCATTTTCGAGCACGGTGAAATGAAGTCTGAGAAGTGCGTTGAAGAATACTTCCTGTATTCGGTATGTGGTCTGCTGACACTTTAAGGGGACGGACCGGTTATCCAGCTGGGGCAGCTGTTCAAGACATTACCTTTCCCCCCATGGCCCACACTGCACTTCTCCGGCCTCAGCCAATGGGAACTGAACCGCACCACCCTCACTTCCAGTTTTGTGTGTGTACCCCGTTTCCATAGCAGCAGTTGATTCCACCCGCCTATTTTCTAAAGAAATAACATACAATGAGATTAAATAAAGGGGGATCTATGGTTATAACGGAAGTGTTGGGGAAGACTGAAATGGACATGAGGTTGAATGCATAACACATCTGCGTGGCTGCTTGAGGAATATGGAAGTATTTTATGGCAAGGGATTCAATTCACTGGGAGTAACTACAGAAATAAAACACTTATTATCAAGTACTGTAATATCAATAATCCTCCTTCATTAGCATTTACTGAGTAAGGTAAATGTACTGTAAATGAAAACAAGGACAAGTGTTTCTTACTGGACATATGGTACCTCCCTGTTTCACTCATTTTCAGAGTGTTTTCTTCCATTTACCAAACGTGACCTTGGTGTCAACCTTTTTTAGGTAACAATGGGATTTGCCATCCATTCCGTTTGGGACATTATCTTGACAGGCAGTAAAAAATTATTTGACATCTCTGAGAATCAGCAAGAACGTGAAGCAAGTTCTCTAATTTAAGTATTAAAAAACCTGGTATTCAACTGTCAGACACTCCACATATCACAGCCTTGACCAATCTCTTTAATTTGTTAATTTCTTCCATTATCCATATTTTTAACCATTAATGTTGTATTTTTATTGCAATAACATGCATTGTGTCTTTGTTGTTGTTGGGGCTTCCCCTTCATACGGTAATGAAATAAGCATGCTGTTTTTTGGGAGGACACACTGGGCCCTGCCTGTTGCGGCTTGTCCTGGCTTTCCTCTTTCCCCTTCCTCTCCCGTGCTGGTCAAATGGAAATAAAAGAATCACCACAATTTCCACCCCAATGTAAAAGGTTCATCCCTCATGCTGAATCCTTCCCATCCCGGGTGTATTGTACTCTGTTCCTCTAAGGGGTCACCAAGGGTTCATGCTTTGGGGAAGCAGGAAGTGTATCTTAACCTCTAGCGCACTCTCTGTACATATGCCAGAGCTGGGTTAAAATACTATTTCAAATATCTCAATTACTTTAACACACATTTCAAAGTAAGTCTTCAGCTATTTCTGGGGGGAAAAGTAGTTGGATCTTGGAATGTATTTGGAAAAAACCCCTTTGTAAATACTCAAATACACTGACTCAAATACACACCCATGCATTTAACCCAGACATTGTCAAGGATCCCACTGGTACTGCTGCTCACTCCGTTCACCAGCTCCGAAGGTCTACGTCACCAGCCTTCTAGGCGTCACTGAACTGGATATTTACCACCAACCCCGGACTGTCTTGTCTCATTACGCACACCTGGTTCCCATTCCCCCTGTTTAGTATGTGTATATACTGTGTGTGCCCTCTGTTCCCGATGTACTTGTCGATCATTATTCCATGTCCGTTGGTCTTGTGAGTGCATGTGCTCTGTCGTAGTGGCTTTCGTGCTGCGTGTTATTGGGCACTTGTTGTTACAGGTCTTATCCCGTGAATTATGTAGAGGTTTATACCTCACTCTTTTGTTTGGGTTACAGCCCTGTGTTACACACATATATATATATATATATACACACACACTTTTGGGTGAGTAATAAAAAACCCTTACGTATTCCTGCGCCTGTCTCCTATCATTGTACAACGTGACAGGTATTTGAAAATAGAATTTGAAATAAGTTGAAAAAATACTTCCAATAGCGGTAGTTTAATTCTGTCCACATTATTTGACAATACTCAAATAATAACATACATTTGATGTATTTGAACTCAGGTCTGACATATTTGACTCAAACATAACATGGGTTGATTTGTCCCTCTGAGGTGTGAAGAAGCATTTTAGTTTCCATAGATTGATTTAACTGTTAACTAATCTAGCTTGCATATTCACATTTTTGTAAAAACATTTGTTTGTTCAGGTTGGACATTCGATCTCACCAAAATGGATGAATAGATAATACCTGCACACTGTTGAATGCTCCCGCAGTTTTATTGTGCAACGTTTCAACCCAAATTAACCTGTGGAATCATTCAGCAGTGTGCATCTATTGTACATTTTATCTAGTTTATTTAAAGATCTCAGAAGAGCTCACATTTCATCGTAATGGATCGAGATGCAGAACACAGAATCAATCTGGACAGATAGCTTGAGGGCTCTGTCCTTCAAACCCAAGGCCAGTGTTCCTCAAATTGCATGGCTAGCCTTTAGTTGACAACAAAAAAACGTTGAAAACTTAAACCTAAAGCAAGATGTTCTTCCTTGAAGTGAATGGCCAGAGATCTGGTGTTGATTCTCTGCTCCTTAGAACTAAAATGCACTGTGCCTCTGAGGATGTAATTTTGTGGTCACTGTTTGCATCAAACATCTGAATAGCTTTGATAACACACAGCACTATTGGATTCATCAGTAACTGTCATATTTTTGTCCAGGGGAGCTCAATCATTGTCATGTTTTCTTGTCAATGAAGAACAGTGCATAAGGATCAAATGTGACTCACCACCTGGATTTGGTCTTATGTAGCAAAATAAAAGTAGAGACTCAGAGCTATGGTATATACTTTAATACACTGTATTTTTGAGGAACAATGGAAAAGTTATTCTGCTATGAAAGTTGATAAACTTTAAAATGCAGTTCTCACAAGTGAATTTACATGTTTCGGTACCTAGTGAAGAGCTCTTCTTTGTCTACACCCATTCAGCATCGTTCACACCCTATTAAGCTTTAGCCCCACCCATCTTGTTTCACTCTCGGAGCGCTCTCTGGCCGATGATTGATTTGTTTACCACTGGAAACATGAAAATCGCCAAACCAGCTCTGCTGGCAAC
Organism: Thymallus thymallus; assembly: GCA_023634145.1. Lineage (NCBI taxonomy): Eukaryota > Metazoa > Chordata > Actinopteri > Salmoniformes > Salmonidae > Thymallus > Thymallus thymallus. The sequence continues at coordinate 11,417,145 of CM042418.1, forward strand.
AATTCCATTACGCTTTTTTGCCAACGTTTACTGACACCAGCCATATTCAACGGGTGGTGTACACTTTAGCTTAAGACCCTAGGTAAACAATGAACCTAGCTATGTAAACTACATGTAAGATCACACATGTCACGTAACTTTAGCTAATGAGCCAGCCAGCTAACCTTACCTAGTTCAACAACAATGAACAGTGCCAAATCATGTCTTTACTACCCTGCATGAATCTGCTGGGAGCCAACCAGCCAGGTTCAATGTTAGCTAGCTAACATTAGACTCTAACTAGCAAAGCAAGCGGATTTGGGATACAAATATTAACATCATACACTCGATAGATAGATACGTACTTTATTGATCCCCGAAGGAGAAATGTCTTTGTCAAGCAGCTACAACAACAAAACACAGGGCAGGTGCAAAATGCCACAACGAAAGAACACAAAAGACAGGTACACGGTACATGATACATAGAGCGGTAGTATAAAAAAGTATAGAAATACAAGATATCTGGAGTGCAAAAAAGCTATAAAAAGACATTGCACAGTATGGTGGTTGGCTGAATATGTACACTATACATTGGTGGATGTTGGATGGTTAACTATACTATACAGGTCGATGGCAGATAAATACTTCAGTAGCTAAAAATGCATATGATATGAGCAAGGGTAATAATAGTTTACTTAATAGACAGACTGGCTAAATGAACAGGTAAGTGAATATTTTGCATGGTTAAATTAGCTGTACAGGTAAATATACAGTTATATTTATAGATAAGTGAATACTTGCATGGTTACACAAACTGTACAGGTAAATGACAGGAAGAGATACTTAAATAGCTAAATGTGTGTGATATAATTTGGGGTAATAATAGTAATTCCCTTAAATACAGTCCTTAGTGCACAGGGTTTAATTAGACAACTGCACGTATTGCACATTCAATATACTAAAAGCAATGAGAAAAGGTGCAACTGACAGGATACTAATATGCATTCCTGAGTGAATGCCTACGTAAGTTAGCAATATTGCACGTGATATATAACAACTGTACATGAGAATGTATATACAGACCTGCATGAATAAATAGGTCCTGAGTGAATGAATGATGACGGACCAGAGTTACTGACTGATGGATGCATAATTGTTAAACTAGGTCCTAGCACCCCAACAGTTCCAGATCTATGTTGCCGACGGCACGGCACCCCGGTGAGGCATTATATAGTCTAATAGCCGCTGGCAGGAAGGACCTCCTGTAGCGCTCTCTGGCACACCGTGGTGGGATCAGTCTGTGACTGAAGGTGCTCCTCTGCGTCATAACCATGGCGTGCAGAGGGTGGGTGACGTTGTCCATGATGGCCAGCAGTTTGGCCAGGATCCGTCTCTCCGCCACCTCCTCTAGAGTGTCAAGGCTCATCCCCAGGACAGAGCTAGCCTTCCTGATCATCTTATTTATCCTAGAAGCATCACTGGCTTTAATGTTTGCTCCCCAGCACACCACTGGAAAAAAGACTGGTAGAAGGTATGCAGTAGTTTACTGCACACGTTGAAGGACCTGAGCCTCCTCAGAAATTAGAGTCGGCTCTGGCCCTTTTTTACAGGGCCCCGGTGTTACCAGCCCATTCCAGCCTGTTGTCCATATGGACTCCCAGGAACTTGTATGACCCAACCATTTCCACATTCATCCCCTGTATATGGACTGCAGTCAGTTGTGCCTTGGTTCTCCTGAAGTCCACCACCATCTCCTTTGTTTTGCTGATGTTGAGCTGAAGGTGGTTCTGCTCACACCACAACACAAAGTCACGGATTGTGCTCCTGTACTCCTCCTCCTGCCCACCCCTGATGCACCCTACAATTGTGGAGTCATCCGAGAACTTCTGTAGGTGGCATGTTTCAGAGTTATATCTGAAGTCCGAGGTGTAGAGGGTGAACAGGAAGGGGGACAGGACCGTTCCCTGGGGGGCCCCTGTGTTGTTAACTGCCCGTTCTGACACACAGCTCTGTAGTCGCACAAATTGTGGCCTACCCGAGGTAGTCTGTGACCCAGGAGACTAAGGGTGCTTCCACTTTCATCCTCCTCATCTTCTCACCCAGTAGCTAGGGAGCTAGGGAGCCAGCCAGCTTGTGTCAGGAAACAAAATACCACATTAATCAGATAATATACCTGGACATTACAACAGATCAAAGAACTTTGACAATTCGTTGTTACTTGCCTTTGCTTTTTAGGGCAGTATAGTTTTGAGCATGTTTTAAGGCTATACAGTGTTTATTACTTAGAAACATTGGAGTGAAACAAGCTTATATTTTGGGTTCTGATGAGGTTTGACAGTTAATCTAAGTTCATGAGGCTTGAATTTATATTATTCAAGAATCAATGTGTGTATAAATCAAAGAATTGATGTGGCAACTGCAGATTTCCCCCTTTAAGGTGTGTTTATATTGCTCTGAATCAGGACGATTAAGTACAGTCACTAAATACCCTATTCCAACTAAACTACTGAAAGAGCTACTTCCGGTGCTTGGCCCTCTTATGCTGAACATAATAAATGGCTCTGGATTTGTACCAAAAGTGGCAATAATAAAGCCTCTCTTGAAAAAGCCAAACCTTGACCCAGAAAATGTAAAGAACTATCGGCCTATATCGATTCTCTCAAAAATCTGAGAAAAAGCTGTAGCGCAGCAACTCAGCGAGATACTATTGTTTTCACTATATATTTTACCTCTTGGTGATGTCATTTGGAAACAATGTTAACTTCCATTGCTATGCGGACGACACACAGCTGTACTGTACATTTCGATGAAACATGGCGACGCCCCAAAATTGCCTGTCCAGAGATGCTAGTTCTAGGTCCCAAGAAACAAAGAGATCTACATTTGGATGTGACAATTAATCTTGATGGTTGTACAGTCGTCCCCCAAAAAACTGTTAAGGACCTCGGCCTTAATCTGGACCCTGATCTATCTTTTAACGAACATATCAAGAATATTTCAAGGACAGCTTTTTTCCATCTTCGTAACATTGCAAAAGTCAAATGTTTTGTCCAAAAATGATACAGAAAAGCAAATCCCTGCTTTTGTCACTTCTAGATTAAATGCTTTACTCTCCGGCTACCCGCATAAAGCACTAAATAAACTTCAATTAGTGCTAAACAGGCTGCTAGAATCTTGACTAGAACCAAAACATTTGATCATATTACTCTTGTGCTAGCCTCTAAACTAGCTTCCTGTTAAGGCTAGGGCTGATTGAGGTTTTACTGCTAACCTACAAAGCATTACATGGGCTTGCTCCTACTTATCTCTCATTTGGTCCTGCGGTACATACCTACACGCACGCTCTGGTCACAAGACGCAGGCCTCCTTATTGTCCATAGAATTTCTAAGCAAACAGCTGGAGGCAAGGCATTCTCCTACAGAGCTCAATTTGTATGGAATGGTCTGCCTATCCATGTGAGAGACGCAGACTCGGTCTTGACCTTTAAGTCTTTACTGAAGACTCATCTCTTCAGTAAGTCATATGATTGAGTGTAATCTGGCCCAGGGTTGCAAGGGAGAACGCCAAGGCACTGGAGCGACGAACCGCCCTTGCTGTTTCTGCCTGTCCGGTTCCTGTCTCTCCATTGGGATTCTCTGCCTCTGACCCTATTACGGGGGCTGAGTCACTGGCTTACTGGTGCTTTCCATGCCCTCTCTAGGAGGGGTGCGTCACTTCCTGTCCAGTTTGTCGCCCCACGGGCTTGTGCAGTGAAGGGGCTATTTCGTGGGCTATACTTGTCTCAGGGTAGTAAATTGGTGGTTGTTGATATCATTCTATCGGTGTGGGGGCTGTGCTTTGGCAGAGTGGGTGTGGTTATATCCTGCCTGGTTGGCCCTGTCTGGGGGTATTGTCGGAAGGGGCCACAGTGTCTCCCAACCCCACCCTGTCTCAGCCTCCAGTATCTATGCTGCAATAGTCTATGTGCCGGAGGGCTAGGGTCAGTTTGTTAAATCTGATGTTATTATCCAGTGTCTTGTGTGAATTTAAGTATGCTCCCTCTAATTCTCTCTCTCTCCCACTCTACCTCCCCTCCCGGAGGACCTGAGCCTTAGGACCATGCTTCAGGACTACCTGCCCTGATGACTCCTAGCTGTCCCCAGTCCACCTGGTCGTGCTGCTGCACCGGTTTCAACTCTTCTGCCTGCGGTTATGGAACCCTGACCTGTTCATCGGACGTGCCACCATGTCCCAGACCTGCTGTTTTCATCTCGCTCTCTCTCGCTCTCTCTACCGCACCTGCGCTCCCCTCAGAGCCTGGCTCCTCTAGGTTTATTCCTAGGTAATCCCTCCGTGTATCAGTCTGTTTTCTTTCATTTGCAATACAAATTACCATGTTGTTTATGTGGGACAAAGGCTATGGCCAGGATTCAAACCGAGCCGCGCTAGACAGAAGACAATTTGGCTTTTAAAGTAATTTCCTCATTGTTTGTGGAGTTTGCATTCATGGTAAATACTGTGGATGACGGCTCAGGCGGACATTTTCTTTAATAGTGGCATTATCAAATGTACTTTATCTAGTGCAGCTGCACCATAGCACGCCTTGGATAGAATACTAGTCTAAACATGTACATGTATCACTACATTTCTCTTCCAGTTATGTAAGTATTGTTGTGTTTAACATCTTACTAGCAGGGTGGTATGCTTTGAACAACTTCTAAACTTCTTGTGAATAGACATTTCATCACAATCAGGACGGAAATATTTATTTTGAATGTAGTTGTTTATTTGGGCACGCACACCTGAATCTCATTTAATCACAAAAGCCCATTGCCACCTTAAGTACTTTAAAATCACCTAAATATGTATCATCAGGGTTGGGTATTAACGGATTACATGTAACAGGGATTACATATTACAAATATGAAGTAAATGTATTCAGCCCGCATTACTTTCATCCGTTTTACAGTTACATTCTTAAAAGCAGCTGATTACATTTGGGATTACTTAATCTAATATCAAGAGGAAAATTCATAAAACTTTGTCAGAATTGCTGTCATTTAGCATGTGCACCCTCATGACTTCACTTTCTCTTAAAAATGCTATTGTTCTGCTGATCGTCCAACAAGGGTGGATGGCTTCTTTTGTATTCTCTCTCTCCAAATGAATTAAGCCCATGTGATATTAGTGCCCAAATAAATGTAGACAAATGCATCTCTATTGAACAAAAAATATATTAAAAAAAAATAGCATTTGCCTAATTGTCAAACCCAAAATTCATGACAATCACTGGTTTAGGTAGCACATTACAATATCTACAATCATGCATTCCTACTTGGACATGTTAAATTAAACAACATATTTATTGAATCATACAATCTAGTACACATCTTAATGAAGCATGTTGAATAATTGTACAACATTATTAGGCTACACATTCTTTCTATAGTGCGACCCCGCAACAAAATTTGTGCGTGACTGAATCATGGGCTGGTGTCCTAACTGAAAACGTTAGTATGGAGTGTTGTGACTATGCACTCACACACAGAATATAGAACATGTGAATTATAGGATCTTTATGCTCTCATACTAGTCTCCAATTTGGAAATAGTCATGTTACTCAATTAAATAACGCTTTATTAGTCTGTTTTTCAAACGTAAAAAATATATATCTGGGTGTTAGAAATGAACGTAATCCAAAAGAAATCACATTACATTACCCATTCTGAGTAATCCAAAGGATTGCGTTACTGATTACTTCATTTTTCATGTAACTAATAAGTAACAGATTACATTTTCCAGTAAAAATGTTTATCATATTGTTATGTTTATGGGTGTTCTAAACAATGTAATTTATAATGTCCTGCTATTTCCAAAGCATGGGAAAATCTCCAATGAATTACAGTAAGAGTGTGATTATTAATTACCCATTCCTCAAAGTGACCAATTACATTTTATTGTCAATTTTGGGGCTACATTTGATGTTTACAACAACTTGATGCGAGATAAATCGTTTTCAACCAGAGAAGTAGTTTTTTTGGTTCAGCTTTTCTTAACCCTCTCGAGTCTAAGGCCTGTCTAACATGGAATTATTTTAAGATGGTTATGCCAAGGATCATTTAGTGTCACGGAATGGGGTTTGGAGAGACCAAGACGCAGCGCAGGGATAGTAGTTTGACATTTTTATTTTATTTACTATGTAATAAATATTCCAAATGAACGAACTATAACAAAACACAAAACAAACACGATAGACAAAACGTCACGTTCACCTAACACACGAAATGAACGGACGTAAAAGAAAGCACACTTACATTCACCGTGACTGCGACATATACCTCGACATGTAACGATAACGACCCACACCAGAGTGAAGGACATACTCAACTTATATAGGATCCCTAATTAGAGACAATGCCGTGCAGCTGCCTCTAATTAGGGATCCAACCTAAACCCAACACAGAAACAGAAAAGAACGACACTGTCAGACTCTGACCATAGCTACATAGAGAAGCAATTAGGCTTCTCTATGGCCAGAGCCTGACAGTACCCCCCCCCCAAAGGCGCGGACTCCCGGACGCCTAAACAAAAAAAAAAACACACAAAACACGGGGGGGTAAATGGGAGGGAAAACTAGTCCATCGGGGGCAGCTCCGGCGACGTGGACAGTTTTGTCCCATGCCCCTTCCTTATCACCGGTCCCGGGCTGTGTACCGGTGGGGCAAAAGGCTCCGGCCATGGAGCGGGGAAAACGACCGGGCCCGGACTGGGCACCGGTGGGGTAAACGGCTCCGGCCATGGAGCGGAGAAAACGACCGGGCCCGGACTGGGCACCGGTGGGGTAAACGACTCCGGTCATGGAGCGGGGAAAACACCCGGGCCCGGACTGGGCACCGGTGGGGCAAACGGCTCCGGCCATGGAGCTGGGCAATTAACCGGGCCCGGTGGGGCAAACGGCTCCGGCCATGGAGCGGGGAGAACAACCGGGCCCGGACTGGGCACCGGTGGGGGGGACTGCTCAGGCTCTGGAGCGGAGCAGACGGCTGAACCCGGACTGGGTACCGGTGGAGTGGACTGCTCTGGCACTGAGGCGGAGCAGACGGCTGGACCCGGAATGGGCACCGGTGGAGCGGACTGCTCAGGCACTGAGGCGGAGCAGACGGCTGGACCCGGAATGGGCACCGGTGGAGCGGACTGCTCTGGCACTGAGGCGGAGCAGACGGCTGGACCCGGATTGAGCACCGGTGGAGCGGACTGCTCAGGCACTGAGGCGGAGCAGACGGCTGGACCCGGAATGGGCACCAGTGGAGCGGACTACTCTGGCACTGAGGCGGAGCAGACGGCTGGACCCGGAATGGGCACCGGTGGAGCGGACTGCTCTGGCACTGAGGCAGAGCAGACGGCTGGACCCGGATTAGGTACCGGTGGAGCGGACTGCTCTGGCACTGAGGCGGAGCAGACGGCTGGACCCGGATTGGGTACCGGTGGAGCGGACTGCTCTGGCACTGAGGCGGAGCAGACGGCTGGACCCGGATTGGGTACCGCTGGAGCGGACTGCTCTGGCACTGAGACGGAGCAGACGGCTGGACCCGGATTGGGTACCGGTGGAGCGGACTGCTCTGGCACTGAGGCGGAGCAGACGGCTGGACCCGGATTTTGGGTCTTCGCTGGAGGCTCAGGGCTGCTGGCCTTCGCTGGAGGCCCAGGGCTGCTGACCTTCGCTGGAGGTGCTCGTCTGTCCATTAGCCTCAGCACTAGTACCCGTCGGCGCTCAAAGTCCCTCTCCTCCTCTATCTCCCGGAGGAGTGGGTCCTTCTGAGCCTCCAGCGGAAGCGCAATCCAGGCTCTCCACCACCTCGTCTGCTCCTCCTCCGGGTATTTATAGAACCCCTCGGGCTTCTCCCGATCCTGATCTGTGGGCAGACGAAGTGGTGGGCGATTCCCCGTCTTCAGCCTCTCTGGGCTCTGGCTGCGCACCGATGGTGTGGTGCTCGCAGCCACAACAGACCTTTGCCTTTCCATCCTCCTCAATTACGCCAAAACCCCCCACGGTCCTCAGGACTCACCCTAGGCCACGTTGGAACTGGTACTGGCGTTAACTCCTCTTTGTCCGTCTCTCCCCAGTCGCGCTGCTTGGTCTCGCAGTGGTGGGTCGTTCTGTCACGATTGGGTGGAAGGAGAGACCAAGGCGCAGCGTAGGTATAGTTCGACATTTATTTATACTATGTATAACATGTACAAATGACCGAACTATAAAACTCTCAAAAACAAACACACGATTTACAACTAACGTCACGTTCACCAAAACACACGAAATGAACGGACGTAAACAAAACACACTTACTTCACCGTGACTGCGACATACATCGATAGCGACCCACACCCGAGTGAAGGACAGACTCAACATATATGGGATCCCTAATTAGAGACAATGCGTAGCAGCTGCCTCTAATTAGGGATCCAACCCAAACCCCACAGAGAAACAGAAAAGAACGACACTGTCAGACTCTGACCATAGCTACATAGAGAAGCAAATAGGCTTCTCTATGGCCAGAGCCTGACAATGATATAATTTGGGGTAATAATAGTAATTCTCTTAAAATACAGTCCTTAGTGCGCAGGGTTTAATTAAAGATAAAAGCACGTATTGCACATTCGATATACTAAAAGCAATGAGTAAAGGTGCAACTGACAGGATACTAAAATGCATTCCTGAGTGAATGACTACGTAAGTTAAGTCCAATAATTACTTGTAATATTGCACGTGATATGATATACAGACCTGAATGAATAAATAAGTCCTGTGTGAATGAGTGATTTCGGACCAGAGTTACTCACGGATGGATGCATAATTGTTAAACTAGGTCCTAGCACCTCAACAGTTCCAGATCTATGTTGCCGACGGCACGGCACCCCGGAGAGGCATTATATAGTCTAATAGCCGCCGGCAGGAAGGACCTCCTGTAGCGCTCTCTGGCACATCGTGGGATCAGTCTGTGACTGAAGGTGCTCCTCTGCATCATAACCATGGCATGCAGAGGGTGGACATTGTCCATGATGGCCAGCAGTTTTGCCAGGATCCGTCTCTCCGCCACCTCCTCTAGAGTGTCAAGGCTCATCCCCAGGACAGAGCTAGCCTTCCTGATCAGGTTAATTACCCGAGAAGCATCACCGGCTTTTATGTTGGCTCCCCAGCACACCACTGCAAAAAAGATGGCAATAGCCACCACAAAAAAAAAGGCAAATTTATGGTGAAATTATTGTCTTTCCACTTCCGTATTATGGCCCCAACAGCGCTCACTGGAACATTCAGAAGCTTAGAAATGCACTTATAACCAATGCCATCATTATGTTTTGCAACAATTAGGTTGCGAATGTCTTGAGACAGCTCTTTGCATTTACCAATCATGAGATGTGTCTTGTGTGACACCTTGGCAATGAGACCTTTTTGTAGGCTATCAGTTGGGACTGAACCAGCTGATATTAATTTGCACTGACAGGGGGCTGGATTGCTTTTTAATTACTGATAGTTTTCAGCTGTTGTCTTGGCTTTCCATGCCTTTTTGAACCTCCCTTTCTTCATGTGTTCAATACCTTTTCCCTGTGTCATTTCACATTATTACACATAACTTAATTTCTGAACTTATTTGTTTTGGTTTCTTTGTATGTATGGATTACTTGGGTTGTTACCAACATCTGGTGAAAATGTCATGTCAATAGCACCTTTGGAAATATATTTACTGAGAAAAATGGTGACGTGTTCAATACTTATTTCACCCGCTGTATATATATATACAGTGGGGAGAACAAGTATTTGATACACTGCCGATTTTGCAGGTTTTCCCACTTACAAAGCATGTAGAAGTCTGTAATTTTTATCATAGGTACTCTTCAACGGTGAGTGACGGAATCTAAAACAAAAATCCAGAAAATCACATTGTATGATTTTTTATTAATTAATTTGCATTTTATTGCATGACATAAGTATTTGATACATCAGAAAAGCAGAACTTAATATTTGGTACAGAAACCTTTGTTTGCAATTACAGAGATCATACGTTTCCTGTAGTTCTTGACCAGGTTTGCACACACTGCAGCAGGGATTTTGGCCCACTCCTCCATCCAGATCCTTCAGGTTTCGGGGCTGTCGCTGGGCAATACAGACTTTCAGCTCCCTCCAAAGATTTTCTATTGGGTTCAGGTCTGGAGACTGGCTAGGCCACTCCAGGACCTAGAGATGCTTCTTACGGAGCCACTCCTTAGTTGCCCTGGCTGTGTGTTTCGGGTCGTTGTCATGCTGGAAGACCCAGCCACGACCCATCTTCAATGCTCTTACTGAGGGAAGGAGGTTGTTGGCCAAGATGTCGCGATACATGGCCCCATCCATCCTCCCCTCAATACGGTGCAGTCGTCCTGTCCCCTTTGCAGAAAAGCATCCCCAAAGAATGATGTTTCCACCTCCATGCTTCACGGTTGGGATGGTGTTCTTGGGGTTGTACTCATCCTTCTTCTTCCTCCAAACACGGCGAGTGGAGTTTAGACCAAAAAGCTCTATTTTTGTCTCATCAGACCACATGACCTTCTCCCATTCCCCCTCTGGATCATCCAGATGGTCATTGGAAAACTTCAGACGGGCCTGGACATGCGCTGGCTTGAGCAGGGGGACCTTGCGTGTTCTGCAGGATTTTAATCCATGACGGCGTAGTGTGTTACTAATGGTTTTCTTTGAGAATGTGGTCCCAGCTCTTTTCAGGTCATTGACCAGGTCCTGCCGTGTAGTTCTGGGCTGATCCCTTCCTCATGATCATTGATGCCCCACGAGGTGAGATCTTGCATGGTGCCCCAGACCGAGGGAGATTGACCGTCATCTTGAACTTCTTCCATTTTCTAATAATTGCGCCAACAGTTGTTGCCTTCTCACCAAGCTGCTTGACTATTGTCCTGTAGCCCATCCCAGCCTTGTGCAGGTCTACAATTTTATCCCTGATGTCCTTACACAGCTCTCTGGTCTTGGCCATTGTAGAGAAAAGGGGACAGGACGACTGCACCGTATTGAGGGGAGGATGGATGGGGCCATGTATCGTGAGATCTTGGCCAACAACCTCCTTCCCTCAGTAAGAGCATTGAAGATGGGTAGTGACTGGGTCTTCCAGCATGACAACGACCCGAAACACACAGCCAGGGCAACTAAGGAGTGGCTCCGTAAGAAGCATCTCAAGGTCCTGGAGTGGCCTAGCCAGTCTCCAGACCTGAACCCAATAGAAAATCTTTGGAGGGAGCTGAAAGTCCGTATTGCCCAGTGACAGCCCCGAAACCTGAAGGATCTGTATGGAGGAGTGGGCCAAAATCCCTGCTGCAGTGTGTGCAAACCTGGTCAAGAACTACAGGAAACGTATGATCTCTGTAATTGCAAACAAAGGTTGCTGTACCAAATATTTAGTTCTGCTTTTCTGATGTATCAAATACTTATGTCATGCAATAAAATGCAAATGAATTACTTAAAAATCATACAATGTGATTTTCTGGATTTTTGTTTTAGATTCCGTCACTCACAGTTTAAGAGTACCTATGATAAAAATTACAGACTTCTACATGCTTTTTAAGTGGGAAAACCTGGAAAATCGGCAGTGTATCAAATACTTTTTCTCCCCACTGTATATATATAAGAAAGTTCAGGAAACTATGCTCTGTTGATGATGACTGGGGTGAATGCAGGAGCAGATTTCAGGAACAGGACAAGACGCCCTTATATCAGTCAAAAAGAGGGTATGTACATGACAGGCCTATCTGGCTTAGGGGAGGGTTTGGCCGACCGGGATGTCCTTGTCCCATCGGGCACTAGCGACTCCTTTAGTGGGCAGGGTGCATGCACGCTGACACAGTCGCCAGTTGTATGGTGTTTCCTCCGGCACATTGGTGCATCTGGCTTCAGGTTAAGCGAGCAGCGTCGTGCTTCGGAGGATGCATGGCTTTCGACCTTCACCTCTCCAGAGTCCGTATGGGAGTGACAGCGATGGGACAAGACTACCTACCAATTGGATGTTGCGAAATTGGTGAGAAAATGGGGTAAAAAGTACAAAAACTAAATAATAAAAAATATGAAAAAAACATGACTGTAAATATTTAATTACAACAACAAAGGATTTAAGAAACAAACGTTTAAACAAAATGAAACATCTTGGCAAGGAAAAAAACTAATTTGAATAAATGTGGGTTTTGACACAGGTAGTTGGGGTCTAGCTCAAACCCTACACCCCAACCTGAGCACTCCGTTTTGCCACCTCTGGTCTCTTGGCCCTCCCACCCATACGGGAGGCAAGGTCCCGCTCAGCGTGATATGTGGTTGTCCCACTTAGCTTTCTTAAGATAAATGAACTAAATGTAAGAAGTACTGGATAAGATCGTCTGGTAAATTACTAAAATGTAAAATGTAAAAATGGGTCATAGAATAACACAATATGTCACAGTATATACAGTATACAGTTTACAGCTGTAAATATGGGTCATGACCATGTTATGACAAGTTATATCAGCTTTTATGACATGTTATGACACTTAAAGTAAAGTTTGGGCTCCCAAGTGGCGCAGTGGTCTAAAACACAGCATATCAGTGCTAGAGGTGTCACTACAGAGTCCCATAGGGCGGCACACAATTTGCCCAGCCTTGTCCGAGTTTGGCCGTTGTATGACCATATTATGACAGGTTATGTCAGCTGTTATGACATGGTTATGACTGTGTCATTACATGTTTTGACACTGGGTCTCAATGAAAGTGTTACCAAAAGTTTTATAGCTGCACCATGGATATCATGTTGACTGGCTGCTTCACCGCTTGGTATGGCAACTGCTTGGCATCCGACCACAAGGCGCTACAGAGGGTAACGCGTACAGCCAAGTACATCACTGGGGCAGAGCTCTATGCCATCCAGGACCTTTATACCAGGCGGTGTGTCAGAGAAAGGCCCAAAAACTCCAACCAGCCAAGTCATAGGCTGTTCTCTCAACTACTGCATGGTAAGCGGTTCTGATGCACTAACAGGAACGTGAACAGCTTCTACCCAAAGGCATAAGATTGCTAAATAGTTAGTCCCAATAGCTATTGGTTAACTATTGAACTATCTGCATTTACCCTTTTTGTGCTAACTCTTCTGACTCATCACATATGCTGCTGCTACTTGTTATGTATCCTGTTGCCTACTCACTTTATGCCTACCTACAGTGGCAAGAAAAAGTATGTGAACCCTTACGAATTACCTGGATTTCTGCATAAATTGGTCAAAGTTTTCTGATCTTCATGTAAGTCACAACAATAGACAAACACAGTCTAGTTAAACTAATAACACACAAACAATTATACGTTTTCATGTCTTTATTGAACACACCGTGTAAACATTTACAGTGCAGGGTGACCCTCCTTTGGTAGCAATAACCTCAACCAAGCGTTTTCTCTAGTTGCAGATCAGACCTGCACAACAGTCAGGAGGACCTTTTGGATCATTCCTCTTTACAGAACTGTTTCAGTTCAGCAATATTCTTGGGATGTCTGGTGTGAACCGCTCTTTTGAGGTCATGCCACAGCATCTCAATCGGGTTGAGGTCAGGACTATGACTGGGCCACTCCAGAAGGTGTATTTTCTTCTGTTGAAGACATTCTGTTGTTGATTTACTTCTGTGTTTTGGGTCGTTGTCCTGTTGCATCACCCAACTTCTGTTGAGCTTCAATTGGCGGACAGATAGCCATACATTCTCCTGCAAAATGTCTTGATGAACTTGGGACTTAATTTTTCCGTCGATGAGAGCAAGCTGTCCAGACCCTGAGGCAGATGCTCCCTCCACCATACTTTACAGTTGGGATGAGGTTTTGATGTTGGTGTGCTGTGCCTTTTTTTCTCCACACATAGTGTTAGCGCTGTGGAACGTCCAGGTGCTCTTTTGCGAACAACATACGTGCAGCAATTTTTTTTTTGGACAGCAGTGGCTTATTCTGTGGTGTCCTCCCATGAACACCATTCTTGTTTATGTATGGATTTATGTTCAGAGAGGTCTCTGGAAACCTTCATGGTTTTCGGTTTAGTGTCCAGAGACCTCTCTGGATAACTCTGTGTTCCCCAATTAGAGGCAGCTGCGCCACATTGTCTCTAATTGGGGAGCCTATCTAAGTTCAGTTATTTCCAACCTGTGTTGTGGGTTTTTGTGTGTGTTCCTTTGGTGCACACCTGTTCATGGTCACGGTCTCGCCTTTTGTTGTTGTGAGATTCTTTTGCCTAAGTAAAAGGAATGTCTTTGCACCACCGCAGCTCTAACCAACATCTCTAATCTCGTCTCATTGATTGGACTCCAGTTTAGCTGACTCCTGACTCCAATTATCTTTTGGAGAAGTCATTAGTCAAGGGGTTCACATACTTTTTCCAACCTACACTGTGAATGTTTAAATGATTTATTCAATATAGACAAGAAAAATACAATTTGTGCTATTAGTTTAAGCACACTGTGTCTCTATTGTTGTGATTTAGATTAAGATAAGATTACATTTTATGACCAATTTATGCAGAAATCCAGTTAATCCCAAAGGGTTCACATACTTTTTATTGCCACTGTATATGTACATACAGTGCCTTTAGAAAGTATTCACACCCCTTCACTTTTTTCACATACATAATTATCCATGTTTGATTAAAAGGGATTTAATTGTCCGTTTTTGTCAACGATCTACACAATACATTTGTAAAACATTAAGGAAAAATAAAGCACTAATATCTTTATTGCATAAGTATTCTAACCCCCGAGTCAATACATGTTAGAATTAACTTTTGTCAGCGATTACAGCTGTGAGACTTTCTGGGTTAGTCTCAGAGCTTTGCACAACTGGATTGTACTATATTTCCACAAGCTCTATCAAGTTGGTTGTTGATCATTGCAAGGTGGCAATTTTCTAGTCTTGCCATAGATTTTCTAGACGATTTAAGTCAAACTAGGCCACTCAGGAACATTAAATGTTGTGTTGGTAAGCCACTTCAGTGTATATTTGGCCTTATGTTTTAGATTAACCTGCTGAAAGGTGAATTTGGGTCCCAGTGTCTGTTGGAAAGAACACAACCAGGTTTTTCTAAGATTTTTCCTAAGCGTAGCTGTATTAGTTTCTCTTTATACAAAAAAATGAACTCCTTAGTCCTTGCAGATGACAAGCATGGAGAGTGGTACTCAGGGATGTGTTGTGTTGGATTTGCCCCAATCATAACATTTTGTAATCAGGACATAAAGTACATTTCTTTGCCACATTTTTGGCAGTTTTACTTAGTGCCTTGGAATATTTTGGGAATATTCATTTAAAAAGAAACATTGAACATCTAATGGTCAAATCATAGTGTAAAAGCAGGTGAGCTGCTTCTACTATTTTTGGCCATTTTCTGGTGAACAACGGAGCGGGTTGAGCATAACACGTCAACCCTGTTACCCATAGATAGACAGGCTATAAATGTTTTAACAATTTAAAGTTTTTAATGAATCTTGCATTAATTTGCCCCTCTCTGTTGCACACAACAAGCTTCTGTTCCCCCTGTCACAAGGGGATTCATGGCCGATATAACTAGTTATTACCAGTTGGAGGGCCATTCAAGTGGATTTTTCCCAGATGTGGTAAACTCCCACTACCCACTTGGTTACGAACACACCATAACACCACAGCCGTATAATACCATAATAAGCACAAGCATAAGACCAAGACCTACGCTTTGACATAAGTGTTGAACAATGTATATTTTTTTGGGGGGGGGGGTTGATGAAAACTAAAATGTAAATTATATAAAAAATAGCCTAGTGCCCGATCTCCCCTGATGTCATTGCCATGCATATCTGCAATATTGTCATGCATTACATGCATTTTAGCAAAGAGGCAAATGTATCTACATGTATTTGAAATACAATTTACATTACGCTAAGTATATACAACATACATTTTTTTCAGTGTATGTCCACTGTCTGCAGCTGGAGGGGCTTTTTGGTAAGCAGGCCCAGATGTGGTAGAGTGAGACTGTAGAGATCAAGAGGTCAGCCCACAGCTCCACGCTTCTCTCAGGTGTCAGACAGGGCTTCGGGGCAGGGAAATGCTCTGCTTAATTTTTCTCTTGTACAATAGAATCTCCACTCTCTGTGCGCTACATTCTATTTCTTTGTTCTCCCCAGTCCCAATCTCTCTGTCCCCACAGTTTTATTCCTCACCTATTGTCTCCTCTCTTGCTCTAAGTCTCTCTCGGTTTCTATGTCATTCTTCCTCTCTCCCTGCCCCCATCTCTATATCCCTCACCTTATCTCTCCCCCCTCCCCCTGTTTCTCTTTCGCTCAGTCTGAGTCATGAGTGCTTGGCCAATAGCTGAGGCTTCTGCTGAGAGAGTGATCACTTATGGATCCACAGACTCGTCACAGATATTTCTCCCAGCCATGGGCCCTCTGCAAGGGCGTGGGACACCACAGAGGAGAAGGGCTAAGGAGGAAACAGAGATGACAGATTGCAGTAGAGGAGAAATATCCCAAGAAACACATTCCCAGTCGTGCACCCCGGCTCACCCCCAATGCCGTAGCATTTATCAAACAGATAGCCTTGTGTGGGCTTCTGAGAGTCACACAATATTAAGTTATGTTAACCTCTCTTTCATTCATGCTTTCTTAAGCAAACACCGGCAACAGTTCAACATTGGCGGCAAAGTATTAATTAAAAGCAATGGGTGAAATAATTTGATTGAAAGGTATTGATGTAAAAAACTAACCTCTGCTTACACCCCAAGCTACCCCTCTGCCCCTCTTTTAAAGTAAACCCCATTGGCATGTACTATAAACATCTTTTAGTATGGCGGCTGCAAATGTACCATGACCAAGATGTCAGTCTTGCATGTTATCATAACAGGCTGTAGCTTTTCCAAAGGCTGTATAGCTTTCAGAAAATATTTGTGGTATAAAAACTTCCCCCACGCCAGACATTAAAACAGAAAAAAACCATGTAACTCTCTCTATTGCATCAATCTAGTGTCTGAGCAGAGATAGAGGACCTCACACGGCATCGTGGCCCATAAAAGCCTCCATTTCCCACTTGCCTATGCAGCGCAGTGCTGGAAGTGCAACTGTCTGCCGTCTCTTCTGAAGTCCTGCCATGGGCGTGCTCTGTTTACTGGGAGCTCTGGGAAATGAGGGGTGGGGAGGCAGTTCCAGTCTAAACAGCCAGTCCAGCTGTTACTCTGAGGTGCGTGGGCCAATAAAAATGCCTGATGCTCCTCCCTGACATCACATTCAGCGGGCCTGGTTTATGCTTTGACACCTACAAGTTGGACACTCTGACAGGTTCGCAACCTCATCGGTAGGCGCCTGTTATTCACTCTCCTCTCTCCCTACTGTAGAGCGTGTCGTCAGTTTCAGTGGAAAATGGCAAACGTTTTCCCCCAAACACAAGATGTGGCCCAACTGTTGATCCCCTCTTGAACTCTGAGAGAGAAATAGAGTCTACAGTCTCCTCCGGGGATTTTTTGGGAGGGCACACTTTAGGAGAAAGTGCTGTCCAAAGAAACGTCGAAAGAGGAAAAGGTGGTGGGCTTCCTCTCTTGAACTGTTCAACACAAAGGAAGTGTGTGTTTTTCCAATCACACGAATAGGCTCGGTCCTGGCCCGACCAGACGCCGCCTGAATGCTGTAGCAGAAGGAAGGGCTGTGAAAGGGCGAGGGCCTAACTCTTTCTTTCAGCCGAAGACACTTCCTATGATCGCTTTTATTACTTCTGGTAGGAAGAAACTTACTTCTTGGACCCTGATCCTTTTTCCTTTGGATTCCTGTTATCTTTTGTTATGACACAAAGCGTCTCGAGACAGCTGCAGCACGGCCTTAGTTTTCAAGTTCTCACATACAACTGTCCGACCTTGGATATTGTGTGACTTTTACGAGTTGTTCCATATGATTTAAATTACTTTCTGACTGCACCCCTTTTGATTTGAATGAAACCTTCCATACATGTTTGCCCGTGGTAGAAGTGGTCAACATTTTGGACCTGAAAGCCAAAGCATTCAAGAGATAGAGGTGCTCAAAGTTGACCCATTTTGAATACCCCACTTTACCATGAGACATCCATGTCTTCATCACTGAAAAATATTAAACATTTGCTTTTCCTTTAACATCAATTATCTGAACACGTTTGTTTATATATGTTGTAGCTTAGAGCCTATTTTACATAATCAGATCAGTGGCGTAGCGCAGTTTTGCAAGGTCCATGGGGCTGAGAGAAAATGTTGCTGTTTTAGACCTCAGGGATTCTTGAAAGACAGGACAATAAACTTTTTCACATATGTCTTTATCATCAACATTTGTTATATATATTTTGATAGGCCAAAGTATCAGCTGAGTATAAGACTATCATCTGCATATAAATGGATGAGAGCTTCCTACTGCCTGACCTACAGTCGTATGAAAAAGTTTGGGCACCCCTGACAATTTCCATGATTTCCATTTATAAATAATTGGGTGTTTGGATCAGCAATTTCATTTTGATCTATCAAATAATTGATGGACACAGTAATATTTCAATATAAAAATGTGCAATATACATCAAAACGAAATTAGGTGCATAAACAGGTGCATAAATTTAGGCACCCCATCAGAAAAATCACATCAATATTTAGTAGAGCCTCCTTTTGCTAAAATAACAGCCTCTAGATGCTTCCTATAGCCTCTAATCAGTGTCTGGATTCTGGATGAAGGTATTTTGGACCATTCCTCCTTACAAAACATCTCCAGTTCAGTTAGATTTGATGGTTGCCGAGCATGGACAGCCCGCTTCAAATCATCCCACAGATTCTCAATGATATTCAGGTCTGGGGACTGGGATGGCCATTGCAGAATATTGTACTTGTTCCTCTGCATAAATGCCTGGGTAGATTTTGAGCAGTGTTTTGGGTCGTTATCCAGCCCCGGCATAACTTCAACTTTGTGACTGATTCTTCAACATTATTCCCAAGAATCTGCTGATATTGAGTGGAATCCATGCGACCCTCAACTTTAACAAAATTCCCAGTACCGGCACTGGCCACACAGCCCCACAGCATGATGGAACCCCCACCAAATTTGACTGTGGGTAGCAAGTGTTTTTCTTGGAACGCTGTGTTATTTTGCCACCATGCATAACGCCCCTTGTTATGACCAAATAACTCACTTTGTTTCATCAGTCCACAGCACCTTATTCCAAAGTGAAGCTGGCTTGTCCAAATGTGCGTTTGCATACCTCAAGCGACTCCGTTTGTGGCGTGTGTGCAGAAAAGGCTTCTTCCACATCACTCTCCCGTACAGCTTCTCCTTGTGCATGTGAGGGCTTGGTTGTGGTAAGGCCTCTTACTCCCACCTAGGGGAGGAGAGAGGCACACAACCAAGAGCTCACACACTTATCAGGGAGATTATCATCCCCAATCAGAGACAGCTGTCTAGCGTTGTCTCTGATTGGGGATGGTATTTAAGATCTGCCCAGATCCACCTGTGTGTGGATCATTGTTCCTGCTTGTCTGCTTTTCTGCTCACACAGTAAGTCACCATGTTTTGTTTGTAGACTGTTTTTTGTTATACTCTCCTTTTATTTTATGCCTCGAGAGAACATCTCATTTAATAAAAGGATGACACTTCACCAGCGCTCCGTTTACCGTCCCTTATATAATGCGCACCGTGACAGTGCAAAGTGTGCTGAATTGTTGAAAGATGCACAGTGACACCATCTGCAGCAAGATGATGTTGTAGGTCTTTGGAGGTGGGCTGTTTTTGACCGTTCTCACCAGCCTTTGCCTCTCCGATATTTTACTTGGCCTGCCACTTCTGGCCTTAACAAGAACTGTGCCTGTGGTCTTCCATTTCCTCACTATGTTCCTCACAGTGGACACTGACAGCTTACATCTCTGCGATAGCTTTTTGTAGCCTTCCCCTAAACCATAATATTGAACAATCTTTGTTTTCAGGTCATTTGAGAGTTGTTTTGAGGCCCCCATGTTGCCACTCTTCAGAGGAGAGTCAAAGAGAACAACAACTTGCAATTGGCCACCTTAAATACCTTTTCTCATGATTGGATAGATAGATGGATAGATAGGTACTTTATTGATCCCCCGGGGGGGAAATTTCATTGTCAAGCAGCTACAACAAAAACACAGGGCAGTTGCAAAATGCCACAACGAAAGTACACAAAAGACAGATACACAGAGCGGCAGTATGAAAAAGTATAGAAATACAAGATATCTGGAGTGCAAAAAAAAAGCTATAAAAGGACATTGCATAGTATGAGTGGTTGGCTGAATATGTACACTATACATTGGTGGATGTTGGATGGTTAACTATACTATACAGGTCGATGGCAGAGAAATACTTCAGTAGCTAAAAATGCGTATGATATGAGCGAGGGTAATAATAGTTGACTTAATAGACAGACTGGGTAAATGAACAGGTAAGTGAAAATTTTGCATGGTTAAATTAGCTGTACAGTTAGGTATACAGTTATATTTACAGATAAGTGAATACTTGCATGTTTACACAAACTGTACAGGTAAATGACAGGAAGAGATACTTTAATAGCTAAATGTGTGTATGATATCATTTGGGGTAATAATAGTAATTCCCTTAAAATACAGTCCTTAGTGCGCAGGGTTTAATTACAGACAACTGCACTTATTGCACATTCGATTTACTAAAAGCAATGAGAAAAGGTGCAACTGGCAGGATACTAATATGCATTCCTGAGTGAATGCCTACGTCCAATAATTACTTACAATATTGCATGTGATATAATATAACAACTGTACATGAGTATGTATATACAGACCTGTATGAATAAATAGGTCCTGAGTGGATGAGTGCTGTCGGACCAGAGTTACTCACGGATGGATGCATAATTGTTAAACTAGGTCCTAGCACCCCAACAGTTCCAGATCTATGTTGCTGACGGCACGGCACCCCGGTGAGGCATTATATAGTCTCATAGCCGCCGGCAGGAAGGACCTCCTGTAGCGCTCTCTGGCACACCGTGGTGGGATCAGTCTGTGACTGAAAGTGCTCCTCTGCGTCATAACCATAGCGTGCAGAGGGTGGGTGACGTTGTCCATGATGGCCAGCAGTTTGGCCAGGATCCGTCTCTCCGCCACCTCCTCTAGAGTGTCAAGGCTCATCCCCAGGACAGAGCTAGCCTTCCTGATCAGCTTATTTACCCGAGAAGCATCACCGGCTTTGATGTTTGCTCCCCAGCACACCACTGCAAAAAAGATGGCACTGGCCACCACAGACTGGTAGAAGGTATGCAGTAGTTTACTGCACACGTTGAAGGACCTGAGCCTCCTCAGAAAGTAGAGTCGGCTCTGGCCCTTTTTGTACAGGGCCCCGGTGTTACCAGCCCATTCCAGTCTGTTGTCCATATGGACACCCAGGAACTTGTATGACTCAACCATATCCACATCCATCCCCTTTATAGGGACTGCAGTCAGTTGTGCCTTGGTTCTCCTGAAGTCCACCACCATCTCCTTAGTTTTGCTGATGTTGAGCTGAAGGTGGTTCTGCTCACACCACAACACAAAGTCACTGATTGTGCTCCTGTACTCCTCCTCCTGCCCACCCCTGATGCACCCTACAATAGCAGAGTCATCCGAGAACTTCTGTAGGTGGCATGTCTCAGAGTTATATCTGAAGTCTGAGGTGTAGAGGGTGAACAGGAAGGGGGACAGGACCGTACCCTGGGGGGGCCCTGTGTTGCTAACTGCCCGTTCTGACACACAGCTCTGTAGTCGCACAAATTGTGGCCTACCGGTCAGGTAGTCCGTGACCCAGGAGACTAAGGGTGCTTCCACTTTCATCCTCCTCATCTTCTCACCCAGTAGCAGGGGCTGAATGGTATTGAAGGCACTGGAGAAGTCAAAAAACATGACTCTCACAGTGCAACCTGCGTTGTCCAGGTGAGAGTAGGCCCTCTGCAGAAGGTAGATGATTGCATCATCCACCCCGATGTTGCGCTGGTATGCAAACTGCAGGGGGTCCATTGATGAACACACCAGGGGTCTGAGGTGAGCGAGGACTAACCTTTCCAGGGTCTTCATGATGTGGGATGTTAGCGCTACAGGTCTGAAGTCATTCAGGACAGTGGGGTGTGCCTTCTTGGGCACTGGGACGAGGCAGGATGTTTTCCACAGCACAGGGACCCTTTCTAGGCTCAGGCTAAGGTTGAAAAGACGCTGGAGTATTCCACACAGTTGGTCAGCACAGACCCTCAGCACCCTTGGGCTGATGCCATCAGGGCCCGCCGCTTTCCACTGGTGTAGTCTCTCCAGCTATCTCTTCACTTGGTTGGTGGTGAAAGCCAGCCCAGGTGGGGGGAAGGGGGGTGTTGAGGATCAGTCCAGGGGGGGCAGGGGCGGAGGTGGGGTCACTGATTGTCTCAGCAGAGGTGCTGTGAGCAAAGTGGGGGTGGGATAGCCGTGAGGGTGTGTGGTCTGGGGAGCTGGAGGGGAGGTGGACAGGGCCAGTATCGAACCTGTTAAAAAATTGGTTCAGCTCATTGGCTCTGTCCTGGGTCCCCTCCGTCTGCCCACTGTTTGACTTTTTGAAGCCAGTGATATTTCTCATACCCTTCCACACCTCTCTCACCTGGCTCTGCCTCAGCTTGTCCTCCATCTTCTCCTTATACACTCTCTTCCCCTCAGCAATCCGCAACTTCAGCTCCCTCTGGACGCATTTCAATTTGTCCTTGTCCTTCTCCTTGAAGGCCCTCTTCTTCTCATTCAGCAGGGCCTTCAGGTCGCTGGTGACCCAGGGTTTATTGTTTGGGAAACAGCGTACCTTCCTGGTGGGTACAGTGTTGTCTACACAAAAGTTAATATAGTCTGTTATGCAGTCAGTGAGTCCATCGATGTCCTCCCCATGAGCCTCACAGAGCACATCCCAGTCTGTTGTTTCAAAGCAGTCCTGTAGGGCCTCATTCGCCTCCGGGGACCATCTCCTAATAGTCCTGGTGGTTGCAGGCTGCTGTTGGACCATAGGCCTGTAGAGTGGGGTGAGGTGGACAAGGTTGTGATCCGATCTACCGAGGGGAGGGAGTGCAGTGGAGTTGTATGCATCCTTCGCATTAGCATATAACAAGTCCAGAGTTTTATTATTCCTGGTTGGGCACTTCACAAACTGTTTGAATGTGGGCAGCGTTGAAGAGAGAGATGCATGGTTAAAATCCCCCGAAATGGCAAAGAAAGCACTGGGATGCGCTGTCTGTAACCTTGCGATAACAGAGTGGATGACGTCACACGCTGCGTTTGCGTCCGCGGAGGGCGGGATGTAAACAATAACAGCAATGGCCGCCGTGAATTCCCTTGGCAAATAGTAGGGTCTCAGGCTAACGGCTAGCAGTTCAATGTCCGGGCTACAAAACTTTTCCTTAAGAGTAATATGGTTCGGATGACACCATCTGTTGTTAACTAATAAAGCCAGCCCACCACCCTTACTCTTACCGGAAGAGACGCGATCCCTGTCCGCTCTGATGGTCTGGAAACCGTCGATAGTGACGTTCTGTATGGGGATGTTATCGTTCAGCCAAGTCTCAGTAAAACACATTAGGCTCGTTTCCCGATAAATCCTTTGTCCACGAACAAGTCCCGCCAACTCATCCATCTTGTTATGTAGACACCGAACATTGCCCATAATAATAGATGGTATAGCCGGCTTGTACTTGAACCTCCTCCACTTTGCCTTACATTTCAATCCCGCCCTGCATCCACGGCGTCGTCTTTTCAATTCGTCCGGAATATCAAACTTTTCCCTGGGGAGCAGCAGCGCTGCGTGGGCTAAATCCAGGAGCTGGGCTCGGTTGTAAACAATAACAGTTGACGACTCCTGTCGACGTTCAGCTGCGATAAAATCCATAATCCTGAACTATTATAGTTCAACTGTAGCAAAATAAAACTAAAGAAAATAGACGAAAGAAAACGAACTAAAACAACAATTAATGCACGAACAACGGGAGCTGCTTAACAGGCGACCACTCAGGGCGGCGCCAAACGTAGCATGCACTTGTCTATTAAGTTCAAGGCTTAATGAGCTCACCAAACCAATTGTGTGTTCCAATTAATCAGTGCTAATTAGTTACAGGTATTCAAATCAACATAAGGGTGCCCACATTTTTGCATAGCCTATTTTTCACATCTGATTTAATTTCATTCAACTTAATATTGCTACACAAAAAATCTTTGTCTGGACAATACCCCAGTACTCAGCTTTTATTAGAAAATGAATGGCATGCCACTGTGATCATTTTCAGTGACGACAGAGTAAATTATTATGCAGCCTCAGGGGTGCCCAAACGTTTTCATACGACTGTATGTTGTTTATGTAAAGAGCGTGAGGCCTAAGATCGAGCCTTGGGGTACACCCTTGGTGACAGGCAGTGGCTGAGACAGCAGATGTTCTGACTTTATACACTGCACTCTTTGAGAGAGGAAGTTAGCAAACCATGACAAAGAACCCTCAGAGACACCAATACTCCTTAGCCGGCCCACAAGAATGGAATGGTCTACCGTAGCAAAAGCTTTGGCCAAGTCAATAAAAATAGCAGCACAACATTGCTTACAATCAAGTGCAATAGGGACATCATTGAGAACCTTTAAGGTTGCAGTGACATACTATAGACATCAAGAAAGCCAGTCAGTTGATTATTGACAAGTTTTTCCAACACGTTTGATAAACAGGGCAAAATACAAATTGGCCTATAACAGTTAGGATCAGCTTGATCTACCGATCAGTGAGGGAGTAGCAGATTTTCTCCCAGGTTTTCCACAAGCGTCAAATATCTTTAAAGCATTGTACTAGGGTGTTCTTCTGTTTTCCAGCCTGTCCTGCTGTTGCCCACTGTTTATCCTGCTCTTCGCTCGATTGGCGTAGCCTCACTCTCTGTGTCCCACTGTGACTGTGCCCCCATGAGGTTGACGCAGGCACACCTTGCACAAGCCACACAGCAGCGCTTTGAATAACAGTGTCTCTAACCGAGCCGCCGGAAAACGTGAGGCTAGACATTTGCCCCAGTACTTTTAAATCTGGTGTCGCTCCGCCACAACACTTTCTAAGCAGCAGCACTGAACTAATTTACCAGACATATTCATTAGTTCACATCATAGAAAAACGTTTTGCAACGGAAAAAAATCTGGCATTTCTTATTGGATAAGTTAACCTCCCCCAATTTCAGCCCGTTTGCCTCTGTTTTGTCTAGTAAATACAGCCTGTCCCTAGAATTTCACGCGGTAACCCCCACGCTCCTTGCGACAGGTGGATTCACCTGTCAGTCACTGTGTTCTCCTAGCTACAGCCTACAGAAAGCATCATCAACTACACTTCTATGTTTAGTTGCACCAGCACCTTGTTGTTTGCACTTGGTTTCTTTCTTCGCTCAACACTCAACAATCATAAAAACGTTTGGTATTGGTATTTTAATATGATCCCCATTAGCTCTTGCAAAAGCAGCAGCTACTCTTCCTGGGGTCCACACAAAACATGAAACATTACATAATACAGAAAATTAATAGACAATAACAGCTCAAGGACATAATTACACTTTTTTTTTTAATGTAAAGGCACACGTAGTCTACATATCAATACATGCACACAAACTATCTAGGTCAAATAGGGGAGAGGCGTTGTGCGTGAGGTGTTGCTTTATCTGTTTGTTTTTTTCATACTGCCGCTCTATGTATCATGTACCGTGTATCTGTCTTTTGTGTACTTTTGTTGTGGCATTTTGCACTTGCCCTGTGTTTTGTTGTAGCTGCTTGACAATGAAATTTCCCCCCCCCCCGGGGGATCAATAAAGTACCTATCTATCTTTTAAACCAGGTTTGCTTTTTATTTGAGCAATTTGAGATGGGAGTTCCATGCAATAATGCCTCTATATAATACTGTACACTTTGAATATGTTCTGGATTTGGGGACTGTGAAAAGGCCCCTGTTGGCATGTCTGGCTGGGGAAATGTGTGTGTCAGAGCTGTGTGTAAGTTGACTACGCAAACAATTTGGGATTTTCAACACACAAATGTTTCTTATAAAAAGAAGTGATGCAGTCAGTCTCTCCTCAAATCTTAGCCAAGAGAGACTGGCATGCATAGTATGTATATCAGCCCTCTGTTTACAATGAAGAGCAAAACGTGCCACTCTGTTCTGGGCCAGCTGCAGCTTAACTAGGTCTTTCCTTGCAGCACTCGACCACACGATTGGTCAATAATCAAGACAAAACTAGAGCCTGCAGAACTTTATTTTTGGCGTGTCAACAAAAAATATCTCTATTATGGACAGACCTCTCACCATCTTTACAACATTGAATCTATATGTTTTGATCATGACAGTTTACAATCTAATGTCGTTTAGTTTCCTCAACTTGTTCAACAGCAACACCATTCATTACCAGATTCAGCTGAGATCTAAAACTTAGGGAATGATCCGTACCAATTACAATGCTCTTAGTTTAAGAGATATTCAGGACCAGTTTATTACTGGCCACCCATTTAAAAACAGACTGCAACTACTTTAGCTTCCCTCCAGGCCTGAGGACAAAGGCTCAGATCAAAGATATGACAGATAGGAGTGCCTATAGAATCAGCTACCATCCTCAATAGCTTTCCATCTAAGATGTCAATGCCAGGAGGTTGGTCATTATTGATTGATTATTGATTTTTTCATCTCTTCCACACTAACTTTACACAATTCAAACTTGCAATGCTTTTCTTTCATTGTTCGTTTTTCTATGCATGAATATGATGGCTCACTGTTCGTTGTTGGCATTGCCTGCCTAAGTTTGCCCACTTTGCCAATTAAGTAATCATTAAAATAATTAGCAACATCAAATAGTTTTGTGATGAATAAGCCATCTCACTCAATGACAGATGGAGATGAATGTCTTGCTGCCCACAATTTCATTTAAAGTAGTTTAAAGGTTTTTTCCATCATTCTTTATATCACTGATCTTGGCTTCTTAATACAGTTGAATTTTATTTTGGTTGAGTTTAGTCACATCATTTCTCAATTTGCAGTAAGTCAGCCAGGCAGATGTGCAGCCAGACTTATTAGCCACTCCTTTTGCACCATCTCTTTCAACCATACAGTTTTTCAATTCTTCATCAATCCATGGAGGTTTAACAGTTCTAACAGTCAGTTTCTTAACAGGTACATGTTTATCAATAATTGGAAGAAGCAAATTCATCAAGTGCATCGTCTGGATACTCCTTATTAATCACATCAGACCAACAAATATGTTTTGACATCATCCACGTAAGAGGCACAGCTAACTATTTTGTATGATCTCTTATACACAATTTTAGGCCCAGCTTTTGGAACTGAATATAGCCACTATATTGTGATCACTGCATCCAAGGGGTACGGATACAGCTTTAGAACAAAGTTCTATAGCATTAGTAAAAATGTGATCAATACTTGTGGATGATCTTGTTCCTGTAGTGTTTGAAAACCCCATGATTACAGGCACTGTTTACAGTGAGAAGCTTCCTTTTGAGCGGACAGCTTGATGAAAACCAGTCAATATTCAGGTCCCCAAGAAAGTAGACATCTCTGTTTACATCACATACACTATCAAGCATTTCACACATATCATTTAGATACTGACTGTTAGCACTTGGTGGCCTATAACAACCAAATTAAAGAAAAGGCTTTATATGTGCCAAGTGAACCTGCAACCACAACACTTCAATAACACTTGACATAAGATCTTCTCTAAGCATTACAGGGATATGGCTCTGAATATATACAGCAACACCTCCCCAATAAAAATGTATGTCACTTCTATAGATGTTATATCCTTGTATTGCTATTGCTGTATCATAAAATGAATTATCTAAGTGACTCTCAAAAATGGCTAATATATGAATGTTACCTTAGCAAGTTTTTGATTTCATTAACATTATTTCTAAGGCTAAATACAGTATATTAATATGGACTATTTTCAGCCCTTTCCTGGGTAGCTTATCATAGATAAACATAATATGGAAAAGAGCAAACAGAGCAAGATAAAAAAATATTCATTCAGCAGTCCATTAAATCAAATGGTGTGTGTGCTGCGGGGGTTGAAGCTATGAGCCCATAGGTTTGGCTCTCTCATCCATTCCATGCTTCTGGGAGGGAGGGTGGACAATGAGCCTGTCATAGCGGATGTAATCAATGTCCCGACGCGCTCTGGCAGCTTACATGGCTGGGATAAGTTCTTTCCTCTTCTGGCGCACAACCTCAGGATAGTCCTTTTTGAGGAAGATATACTTTCCTCTCAAGTTCTTGGCTCTTTACAGAACAGCTACCTTGACCCTCAGGAACTTGACCACTATCGGCCTTTTCCAGTCCTGTGGGCGCACTCCACCTTAATCTTCTTGTGGTCCATCTTCAATTTCTCAGAGATCATTTCCATCACTTTGTTCTCAGACTCCATTAGGTTTCAGGATCACTGGACTGAAACTAACTGCATCACGGGGTCCTAACAAAAAATGTAGCTAGCTACTGAGAAACTTTCCAACACTTTCAAAAAACAAACTTTTCAAAACAACAAACCGAGCTCTCCCTCGTTCCGCGTTCAACAGGAAGTGGCGATGCTCTGATCTGTAGTGTAGTTTGAATGGTTTGATCCACCTTAGGCCAGGAGTGTTTCCAATTAATCTGACACGGCAAGAAAGCTCCCAGCCCTATAGTCATAGCACAGAGTAAAAGGGAAGCTATAATGTATAATAATAATTTGTCAAAGCCTACGAATAGGACCCAGAGTTTTACCTGGCCAGATCACAACATTTTTTAATTACATGTTTTGCCACACCACTTTTGAATCTGGGGTGCCACCTCCGGTCTCCACACTCCCACTGCCTCATACAGTACACATTTCTAAATCAGGGTTTCCCAAACTCAGTCCTGGGGCCCCCCCTGGGTGCATGTTTTGGGTTTTCCCCTAGCACTACACAGCTGTTTCAAAAGAATCACCTTATTATCAAGCTTTGATTATTCTAGTCAGCGTTTGGGAAACCCTGCTCTAAACCTGAGTGCGTCAGGGCTCATGCTCGGAGCACAGAGAGCTCTCCATCTTACCCTGGCCACCAGAGTTCGTGAAACGTCTTCTTGGCTTTGCTACACCTGATTTGGGAACACAATGAAATGGGAGTATGAGATGCATGAGGAATTGGGGAGCATTTTCACTTCCCTTGGGCCACACACATTCTTGGGAGAGTTCTTAAAAACGTTGTGTGTTAGCTTTGGACTGTCACTGACTGTTTTGTAATCTATAGCAACCCCCCACATAATTCAGACAAAGTCTCTCCGTTCCCTCTCACAAACACACTCAGGGGGTAAAGAAAGTGATAAAACAGCCATGCAAACAACTGTCCACGTACATCATTTTTGTCGGCAGTTCAAGGGTAGCTCATTCTGGAACAGTCAGACGGACCCAGTTTCCAAGAATCAAAACACAAAAGCCGCACAGCAAATTTGCTAAATTTTATTTTATATTCTTATAAATGATATGTGACCATCTCAAATAGTGTTAAAACAACACTTAAAAGTGTTGATAAACTAACACTAAGAGTGTGGGGCCCCTAACACCATGGCTGTTGCACATTCTGACTGAGATTAACACTTTTTATTAGAACTGATGTTACACATTATCGCTGTTAGGGAATTAACTGTGTTGTTACCCATGACTGTGTTTGCTAGTGACAAAGACATGATTGCTGCATTCAATGCCTTACAATCCTGTAGCCTTAAACAATTGATTGCCTATGGGAATATTTAACCAACATACAATACCTAGACAGCCTAGTTATACCCTAACACAGAGGTCTGAAACCCCTGGATGGCACACCACATTGGCATGTTATATTATACTGATTTGCAAAGTGTTATATAATTCATATTGGAATCCAACCAGAGCTTGCCAACAGTTGGAACTTTAAAATCACTGTCCAATTGGAAAAACCATCTCAAAAACGGGTGAAAGAAGTCCAACCAATTACAGATTGGATTAGTTATAAATGTATGTTATTTATCTTTGCACTATATTATCAGATCAATGAATCAATGAAACAACTATTCTAAAAAGCAACCTGCAACAAAGCATGCTGGGAAATATGATAATGAGGCCCTTCCTATGTCTTTTGTTGTCAATTTCAATCCCGCTGGTGTTAACCCCACTAGAATCAACAGTCAAATGTAACACTCACAAAATGTTTTACTTCAACACCAAGGAGCCATACTTATGAACATAAGCAATTATTTAAAGTTAAATGGGTTCTCATCCACAAAATGTGTATCAGCCAATGAAAAGCATTGATTTACTTGCATGTGACCGATCACTAAATTATAGTTTGTCCCATCAGATAACATGGTACAAGTTAGGCCTATGCTAACTTCAACAGGGGGCACTGATTATATTCTGGCACAAGCGCATTGTCACATCTACTCCTGCTCCTCCCCTCCGGCATGCGCCGTCGCCGGAATACTAACCACCGGTCCTGGGATTCATCATTATGCACGCCTGGCACTCATTGTTATGATTCACACGTGGACTTTATTACCTTTCTCATTATCTCCCCTTTATAGGTCCCTCCCTTTAGTTGGTATTATTCCTGTGTACATGCTCCTAGCCACTGTTGTATTGTATTGTCTAGTTTCTGATTTTGATATTTTACTAAAAGTTTCACCTGCACCCCGACTCACAGCATCATCATTACACGCATCAGACAATCTTTTTTTAACTAGACAAACTCTTATTTACAATGACAGCCTGGCAAAAGTCCTCCTGCGGGCTGGGATTAAAAATAAAAATGTAGGACAAAACACACATCACGACAAGAGAGACCTAAGACAACAACACGGTAGCAAAACAACATGGCAGCAGCACAACATGGTAGCAGCACAAAACTTGGTACAAACATTATTGGGCACAGACAACAGCACGAAGGGTCCTTCAAAACTGATGCAGTTGTCATGTCAACACATCTGTCAGTGGTGCTGTAAACAACATCACAACAGACATGCTAAACGGGAGATGTATATAAAAAATTTGACATATTTGATGCAATTTCAATGTTGTTTGAGTTGCTTTGTGTATCACCAAGTTAGCTTGAGATTATGTTACTGCAGCACTGCTCACTGGATCCAAGTTTCTTGACATAGGTGTTTCAAAGAGCCGTCAGTCAAGGAGAGCTCATGAATATAAACTCCCTGCCCACTCAGCCTGTCTTTTCAAACTTCCTGGTAGTTGGCCATGAGAGAAAAGTAACTTCTCACATTGAGCATTTCTATATTAGGGGTAATATTTTAGTCACTCAAAAGGCTCTTTCACATGGGAATCTGAATGACTGTTCAGGACCATTAACACTGTTCTGGTGTCTATACGGGTTGACAGAATCCACACAAAATATCATTGGTTAATTGGTTTGACTTGATTATGTCCACCTGGGGCAATGGACATTCAAGATAATGAACATTTACAGAATGTTCAGATCAAATATGACTTAATTGGAATATTATAGGAAGTGTGTGTGCTATATTCATTATATTTCTATCTTCAACATGCAGTTCCAGATACAGGCCTGCCATTAGTTGAAAGCAGCCAATCTAATAGTTTCTGAAAATAAGTCACTTCCTGAGATCTGTATTCAAATAGTAACTTTTTTTTTACACCCCTTTTTCTCCCCAATTGGTAGTTAGTCTTGTCCCATCACTAGAACTCCCGTACAGCCTCAGGAGAGGCGAAGGTCGAGATCTGTGCTTCCTCCGAAACACAACCCTGCCAAGCCGCACTGCTTCTTGACACATTGCACGCTTAACCCGGAAGCCAGCTGCACCAATGTGTCAGAGGAACACTGTACACCTGGTGACCATGTCAGCGTGCATGCGCCTGGCCCGCCACAGGAGTTGCTAGAGTGAGACGGGACAAGGACATCCCGACCGGCCAAACCCTCCCCTAACCGAGACAACGCTGGGACAATTGTGCATCGCCTCATGGGTCTCCCGGTCGAAGCCTGCTGCGAAACAGCTGGGTATCGAACCAGGATCTGTAGTTACACAGCTAGCACTGCAATGCCTGTTTGGGATCTGTATCCAAATAGTTGTAGTCACCTCCAAAGTAACTTTTTTACCCCGGAAAATTTAATTTACACAAAGCATAGTTAAAACTAAAAGTCCGGGCTCTGGCTGGGCCACTCAAGGACATTCAGAGACTTGTCCTGAAGCCACTCCTGTGTTGTCATGGCTGTGTGCTTAGAGTTCGTTGTCCTGTTGGAAAGTGAACCTTCGTCCCAGTCTGAGGTCATCAGCGCTCTGGAGCAGGTTTTCATCAAGGATCACTTTTCTCCATTTATCTTTCCCTCGATCCTGACTAGTCTCCCAGTCCCTGGCGCTGAAAAACATCCCCATATCATGAAGCCACCACCACAATGCTTCACCGTAGGGATGGTATTGGCCAGGTGATGAGCGGTGCCTGGCATTCAGGCCAAAGAGTTCAATCTCGGTTTCATCAGACCAGAGAATCTTGTTTCTCATTGTCTGAGAATCTTTCAGGTTCCTTTTGGCAAACTCCAAGCGGGCTGTCATGTACCTTTTACTGAGGAGTGGCTTCCATCAGGCCACTCTACCATAAAGGGCTGTTTGGTGGAGTGCCGCAGAGATGGTTGTCTTGTTCTCCCATCTCCACAGAGGTACTATCAGGTTCTTGGTCACCTCCCTGATGAAGGCTCTTCTCCCCTGATTCCTCAGTTTTGGCTGGGCGGCCAGCTCTAGGATAAGTCTTGGTGGTTCCAAACTTCTTCCATTTAAGAATGATGGAGGCCACTGTGTTCTTTTTGGTACCCTTCACAAGACGTGTCTCGACACAATCCTGTCTCGGAGCTCTACGGAAAATTCCTTCGACCTCATGGCTTGGTTTTTGCTCTGACATGCACTGTCAACTGTGGGACCTTATATAGACAGGTGTTTGTGCCTTTCAAATTTCAACCCCTTGCTAGCTTTTTAGCATAACAAATTACTAGCTAGATATTCTTGTGTTCTTAACCTCAGGATTTGGACCCTTTTTTTCAACCAATCATGATGATGTCAGTCATAGCATGTAGGCTATTTGACAAATCCGTAAGGCTCTTCATTTTCTTTACGACGTACGATAAACTTACATGTCGTAAGGTTTGTGAAACTGATAAACTAAAATGTTGGATTATGTCGTACATGCGGAAACATGCAACTTAGTATTAGCTAGTAGCCTATTCAAGGATGCATCAGTGCAATTACATTTTGTTACAGACCAACGGAAGTAAATCTTGAATTTGTAGTTTTAAAATATCCCTCTAGTGGCCAGGGTTGACCGATTTTAAGAAATGCCATTGGTTGGTGGATATAAATTCTAAGATCTTTCATAGGCTAATGTTGTGTAAGGATATAATCAGTACCACTTGTTGAGGTTAGCGCAGGGCTAACGTGTGCCATGTTATCTGATGGGATCAGCTACAATTTAGCCTTTTGTCACATCCAAATAAATCGACTCTCATTGGCTGATACACATTTTGTGCACGCAAACCCATTTAACTTGAAATGTTTGCTTATGTTCACAAGTATGGCCCCCAAGATTTTAAGAGCCGCAAATGTACTGTTTGATTGGCTCCCCTTCTGAAAAGTTAATGAGCAATGCACGTTACCACTAGCCACTATCAGCTATGACAAAGGTAACACAAATTGATGACTCAATAGACAGCTGTTCTCAGGATTCCCCACAGCTCCTGTCTGAACTGGTCAAATTTCAGTCCAGCCAGTTCCCCCTCATGCACCCCCACCAAAAAATGTTGTTTATAACATGCACAATTAGAAGCATTAATCTATATAGAGCAAGCTTGACTAAATTCGAGCCCAGTAACTTTGCTCACCGCATCCTCCTTCGATTGTCCCGTCTGGCTGCCACGAATTGCCTCCACCTTACAGACAGTCAATCACATCATTGTGGAGCTGTGAAGTGTGTGTGTGCCACTGGCGTTGTACTTTGCTGTACATGCTAGCTGTTCTCAGTGGCGCATCATCACTTCAAATGCATTCCGTCGTGGTGTTATCGGTTGGCCTACTACTACAGTAAAATGGAAGTTATGAAACGCAAATCACCATACAGCTGACACACTTCGATTTTTATCAATAATTTTTACTTCAATTTGGTTGTCCAAAATACTATCAGCTTGCATGTCATCTTTGCTGATGAATGCCTTGATCTATGGTTCAATTACATTGTTGTTTTGTCTATTAATCGCTTCTATTAGAACTGAAAATGATGCAATAGACATGAAGTTAACCGACTGTTTGTTTATATTGAGGGACATCCCACGTTTAACCTGGACACATAAATAGTAGGAATTTGAGCTGGCTTCAGCCATGACGGCATGAGAGAGAAACATCTGCACGTCGCCTGCAAGTGCGAGCGTGTGTGTTTCACTGTCCAATCCAAGGCTTGAACATGATCTGAGTGCGTGATCTGAGGCTGTTTGGTCTCTTGGGCATCAACTTGGGAAAGCCTCAAGAGAGTGCGGGCAGTGCATGATGAACAAAGCGCCGCATATATTGCCCAAAAAATAACACATCTGATAATTGTTTTCTATTTTGAGGCGGGGCATCCGTTAAACAGTAATTCAACTTTGTCCGGCCTAACCTACTGTTTGTGATGTAAATTGAGTATGTAGTATACTTACTGGTCATAGTATGGATAGAGTTAGCATGCCAAAGGTTCCCGGATGTCATACTACATTCGCCAAAATACGTAATATACACGCGGTGTACACTATTTCCGTACTTGCATGACGCAGTTCTTCAGAAAATGGGTGTGGCTTCACAACGGTGTAAAATATGCAGCCGAAGTCCGACGAGAGAGGATATAAATTCATTGCTAATTATGACACATTTTAAGAAAGTCTTTTCAAATAAGTTATGCTACAATTTATGTTTGCTGACAATGTGTTGGCTACGCTATCCTTACGAACCGCATAGAATATCGTTACAGCAGTAGGTACTATCCGGTATGTTAGCTAGCTACCTCACCGTCATTCTTAGAGAAGTGGTATAGCCGTTGTGCATTGACAGAGCGCAGAATAACTGATGAATTTACGCTCAACACACGTTTAATATGGCCGGTGTCAGAAAACGTCAGCAAAAAAGCGTAATTAAATTGTTGCCAGCAGCACAGTTACACCAATGCTCTGGATAACATGAAAACAGCCTAACCAGCTCTGCTAGGGTGAGTAAAATGCCTGGAAGTAGCTAGCCAGTTAGCTTGTGTGCTTGACTGTCGTTGTGAGAACGCTCGGATCAACCCTACTCCTCGGCCAGTGTGCGCTCTGAACGCTCGGAGAGGGGAAACATTCTGACAACGGTCTGTATTTAAGAATGCCCAGAGCGCACACTGGCACTCCAAATTGAATTGAACCTTTTAAAGGATCGTATCCAGCCCTCTGAGCTAACGTGCGCTAATGTGATTAGCAGGACGTTGTAAGTAACAAGAACATTTCCCAGGACATAGACATATCTTATATGGGCATAAAGCTTAAATTCTTGTTAATCTAACTGCACTGTCCAGTTTACAGTAGCTATTAGTGAAATAATACCATGCTATTGTTTGAGGAGAATGCAGTTTTGTACTTGAAAATGTATCAATAAACCAACAGGCAGATTTGGACAGACTTGATACAACAGTTTGAACAGTAAAGCAATGGTTCATTGGATATGTCTAAAAACTTTGCACATACACTGCTGTCATCTAGATGCCTAAGTTGTGCTGGACTCCTAAGTTGAGGTTAAGAACACAAGAATATCTTGCTAGTAATTTGTTATGCTAAAAAGCTAGCAAGGGGTTGCATAGCAACAGAATCAACTTCCGGTAGACAGGCGTAGCGCTAGTATGCTCAACTGAAAGGATACCTTTCATTTGCAGTATACTGAAATGAACTAATAGTATGTAGTGTATATACTCATTAAGTATGTAGTATACAGTATGTTAGTGTGAGTATTCAAATACAGCCAGCTAGATCATCAAAAAAGGCCTTGTTGTACTGCTTTATACAATTTAATTTCAATTATGGTTTTGGTTCAAAGTGATGATTTGATTTTCATATTTTTTTATGATAACATTAACTCAGTATTTGGTGAAGGCTATGGGACTGGAAATGAATGAATGTAACAACCATGTCTCTGTCACTAACAAATAAAGTCATGGGTGGTAACGCCACTAGATTTTGGAACATTGATGCGGAGACTTGCTTCCATTCAGCTACAAGAGCATAAGTGAAGTCGAGCAATGCTGTTGGGCGATTAGGCCTGGCTCGCAGTCTGCATTTCAATTCATCCCAAAGAAGTTTGATGGAGTTGAAGTTAGGGCTCTGTGCATGCCAGTCAAGTTCTATCATTGCATTGTGATACAAAACGCGGGTAGGCTGTTTTCTGGATTCAGCCGGCTGGATTTAGGACTGCACAGACACCACAGAGCATGCAGACAGGCTGTGTGAAGGCAAATATTCTGAAAGGCTGGTGTATAGGACCATCTTGGGAGAGATGAACAGAGGCAGCTGCTGTCTGTGTTGCGCTTTTTCTCTGAGTTGTAAAAACAAGCAGAGCAGAAACTGGTTACACTTTAGTTGACTTATCTAGCTGGCAAGGTAAATGGTTTTTGACAGAGGAAAAAATAAATATTCCCAGTGCTGAGCTAGTAGTGTAACTGATATGTTGTGTTAGCTAATGTTTCATGAACTACTAGCAGCTTGTTAGCTAGCAAGTAACTACCACAGCCAGTTCAGCTCTAGCTAGCCTCTAGCTACAGTATATGGAGGTAGCAGTGTCTAACAGCTTTTGTGTCCATGGCATGTTGTGTAGCCTTTGTTTTGTCCCGTCGATTTGATGATGTACCATTAGTTGGCTAACGTTAACTATCTCACTAACTTCAGCTATTATTTTTGCCTCAATCACACTAGTCCTGAATCAAATGATGAAACCAGTGGCCAAACGATTGAAGACCGATTTTCTGATGTTTTTTTATAGTTAGTATAGAGTTTAAAAATATATATGTTGTTAACATTATTGATCTGTTATTTTCCCTAGCTAATTCCCTACTTTTCACACAGGCACTGTATAAATGGTGCACAGTCGGTACACAACACTATGCTCATCATGTCTTATCAGGAACAGATGGTGACAGTTTCCATGCAGGGTCAGACTGCCAGGGAAGACCAGTCTACAGAGCTCAGGTGACTTTTGCAGTATATTATATCAATCAGAGAATGTTTAAAAAGTTCCATCTTAAGTTGATGGGTAGGCTAAAGTCTGGAATCTGGGAATAATGGTTATTCCAATTGTTGAACTATTGGATAATACATAGCTGCGCTCCTGATCAGTCACCTGCTGGTAACTCTTAACTGGTTACGACAGCTCATGAGGTGTCCTAAATATCTGTCGACTAGGTTTGACTAAAGATTTTATTTTGACCCATAAGAGTAAAATGTATCTTCTTTGTGGATATGGGACCTGTTTTTTTTGTATGGGCTGTGTCTCAATCCACCACCTATGTCAGCCTTCCGCATCTGCGGTGGAAAGCGGCAGATGAACAGCTGTCAGACCAGGAGAAAATCGGCCTCCTCAGGAAAACATCTGTAGCGTCCGAACAGTGGAAAGATTCTCAAGAACATGATGGTGTTCTCCATTTTGCTCTACAAACCCCCCACAGTACCACAGTTCTGTCTATAGTGTTTGAATTGTTTGGGCTGCAAACTAATATGACCCCACTATGGAAAGGGGAGACTTGCATGAACACTATGTGATTCATAACATTCTTGTATCTTACCGTATAGAGGTATTGACAAGTAAATCTGAATCTTCATTATAACGCAGTTAATCAAGTGAAATGATAGGCCATTTATTTGTTGTTCTGAAAATCCCCAAACAGAGTTCCCAGAAAATTGTTGAGGGAAAAACAGCACTAAGTTAAATAATGGTGGTTGGAGGCCAGGAATGTGTTGTGTATCTATTACTGATTTGTGAACATGCACTAGGCTCTCGTGTTATTTTTTTGTCCATTTATCATTTCATCATGACATCCATTAGATCAACATATGGATGAGTAAAGGGTCTAGCTCCCTGTTTTTCATGTTCTGTAAAATTAAGTGGAACTAAGCACAACTATGTTTGGATTGTATGGATGTTATTTTTGTGCAACATGGTAACGCCAGCTCAGCAACCGGTGATGTGGTATTGTTTTGACAGGACAACTGATTGCTGATGTATTGCCTTCTTTCTCTCTCTTCCGTTCCTTGTTTTCTTTTTTTCTGTTTGTTGTGGCTGTGTTTCCAGGCTGCTCCCTACTTGTGGTGGAAACAGTGGGAGGATACTTCCTGACATTTTGACCTGGGTGTGATCTATAGAAAAATAGTAACAAAGTGTACCCAGGGTGTTCATTAGGGCAGGCTACCCTTCCAGTTTCAGTCAGTTTTCAGCTGTTTGGTGCCAAATGAACAGGGCCCAGGTTCAGCTGTCACACAGGTATTCTCAACACAAACCCTAGTGCCAGTATGGAGGCACTGAATTAAGACTAACTGTGGTTGCTATAAAGTACCTAGACAGTGTAGCTCTGGGCAGAAAATATCATTTTGTAGTTTATTTTAAAATACCAACTTTTCAAATACTGAAGGTAGTTGAAAGGTAGTTGAATATAGGGAATCAACCAAAGGCATTTTTTTCATTTGATATTCAAATACAGGTCTCAGACAAACAAATAATATTTTTAAGTATGTTGAATACCTCTCAAAAAAATGAATAATAATTGAAGGTTTCTGAATATATGCAAGTTATTTGAAAACAAAAAAATACATTTTGTTGATGGCTGCCAGGTTTGAAAACTACAACAGTTAGTTTAATTCGTATAAATACAGTGCCTTCAGAAAGTATTCACATCCTTTGCATTTTTTGTATAACATTTTTTTTGTCACTGGCCTACACACAATACCCCATAATGTCAGTGGAATCATGTTTATTATTATTATGAATTACAAATTAAAAGCTGAAATGTCTTGAGTCAATAAGTATTCAAACCCTTTATGGCAAGCCTAAATAAAAAATGTGCTTAAGTTGCATGGACTCCCTCTGTGTTCAATAATAGTGTTTAACAATATTTTTGAATGACTACCTCATCTCTGTACCCCTCACATACAATTATCTGTAAGGTCTCTCAGTCGAGCAGGTTATTTCAAATACATATTCAACCACAAAGACCAGGTAGGTTTTCCAATGCCTCGCAAAGAAGGACAACTGTTGGTAGATGAGTAAAAAAATTGTGAAGTTATTAATTACACTTTAAGTCACTACAAAGATACAGATGTCCTTCATAACTCAGATGCAAGAGAGGAAGGAAACCGCTCAGGGATTTCACCATGAGGCCAATGGTAACTTTAAAACAGTTTAATGCTGTGATAGGAGAAAAATATGGATGG
The DNA here is from genome assembly GCA_023634145.1 of Thymallus thymallus. NCBI lineage: Eukaryota > Metazoa > Chordata > Actinopteri > Salmoniformes > Salmonidae > Thymallus > Thymallus thymallus. The sequence continues at coordinate 11,456,604 of CM042418.1, forward strand.
ATCAACGACATTGTAGTTACTCCACATTACGAACCTAAATGACAGAGTTAAAAGAAGAAAGCCTGTACAGAATACAAATATTCCAAAACATGTATCCTGTTTGCAACAAGGTATTAAAGTAATACTGCCAAAAATGTGGCAAAGAAGTTTTTGTCCTACAAAGAATTATGTTTGGGGCAAATCCAATACAACACGTTAGTGAGTACCACTATCCATATTTTCAAACATAGTGGTGGGTGCACATGTTATGGGTATGCTTGTAATCGTTAAGGACTGGGGAGTTTTTCATTATAAAAAAAAAAATGGAATGCTGTTAAGCACAGGCAAAATCCTAGAGGAAAACCTGGTTCAGTCTGCTTTCCACCAAACACTGGGAGATTAATTCACCTTTCAGCAGGACAATAACCTAAAACAAAAGGCCAAATCTACACTGGAGTTGCTTACCAAGAAGACAGCGATTGTCCCTGAGTGGCCAAGTGACAGTGTTGACTTAAATCTACTTGAAAATCTATGGCAAGACTTTCAAATGGTTGTCTAGCAATGATCAACAACCAATTTGACAGTTTTTAAAAGAATAATAGGAAAATTTTGTACAATCAAATCAAATGTTTTAGCAGATGTTATTGCGGGTGTAGCGAAATGCTTGTTTCTAGCGCCGACAGTGCAGTAATCCACCCAGTTACTTGACACACGGGAAATAATCCAGGTGTATAAAGTGCTTAGAGATTTACCCAGAAAATCACAGCTGTAATCACTGCCAAAGGTGCTTCTACAAAGTATTGACTCAGGAGTGTGAGTACTTATGTAAATTCGATATTTAAAACATGTTTTCACTTTGTCATTATGGGGTTGTGTGTAGTTGGGTGAGACATTTTTAATTCAGGTTGTAGCACAATAAAATGTGGAATAAGTAATGAATACTTTCTGAAGGCACTGTATATGATCATTAACACTGAGGTATGTAACTGGATTTACATAACAAATGGCCTGAGACATGGACTTAAGATAAGACGCATTTTTTGCCCTGAAAACAGGTAATTGAGGTAATATGTACATGTAGGTAGAGTAAAAGTGACTATGCATAGATAATAAACAGAGAGTAGCAGCAATGTAAAAGAGGGGTCTGGTGGCCCTTTGATTAGCTGTTCAGGAGTCTGATTGCTTGTGGGTAGAAGCTGTTAAGAAGCCTTTTGAACCTAGACGTGGCGCTCCAGTACTGCGGTATCAGAGAGAACAGTCTATGACTAGGGTGGCTGGAGTCTGACATTTTTTAGGGCGTCCTCTGACACCGCTTGGTATTGAGGTCTTGGATGGCAGTGTCGTTATGACTATCATTAAACGTGAAGACTGTTATATTATCAAATAAATTCTCTATGTGTAATTATTACGTGGTTAAACATTAATTAACTAGGAAGTCGGGGCACCACGGGAAACTGTTGTTTATAGAGTTACTATCTGCCTAATTTAACTCTCTTCAGATATTTTCATATCTTATCGATAAGTCGCTTATCAATGGATGGTCAGTCCCATCCTGAATGTCACAATTTCTTGTAGTCTGCACGAACCCTAACTTTATTGATGAATCATCCACACACAAATTATTTATTTGCTAACTAATTAAACAATTACAGAAAATACAATATATACTAACTTTATACAGTAAATAGTCTCTAGAAGACTAACGAAACAGAACAGATTGGTTATAACACAGTGGCGAATTCAGAGAGAAAAAGAGGGGGGGAACAAAGGAGTTACTCCATCGGACATGGGGGAGCTACGCTCACGGAAATACAAATACACATGCTACTAATAACCACTCATTACGTGCAGCTGGCTTCGATAGTTGGGTCGATGAGGTAAGACTCTGGTTTGCCCAGTAGAGACTCCTTTGTAGAGTCTTTCTGGTCGTAGTGGTGTGGTGAGAACTTCAGTGTTGGTCGGCCTTCTTGTCCTAGGCTACGTACGTTTTCAGCTGTAGACTGATAATGTGACGACTAGGATGTACAGTATCACTTCTGTCGTGATCGATAGTTTCAGAGTTTAACCCTCTACAGCCGTGTAGCTCACGCTCATCATTCCGTCCCAGTGTCTGTGCTCACTTGGGGCGTGGCCAGTTACTATGAAAAATAATGATCTCATTTAGAAGACTCAAATCACATTTTCTTTTCAAAAGTATTCTTATACTTAATCATTCATTTTATACAACATTCAGATGCAAACCTCATAATTGAAAAGTGTATACAAACAGAGATAGTTATGTGGCTCTACAGTCTTTCATGATGTCACAAAATGGAACAAGTTCGACATGGTCGTTCTTTGATTCACCTTCGACCATTTCCCACATCCTTTCTTATAGAAATATTGTTCCATTCTCCATTTCAGGATGTTGGAGTTTTGATGGGAAGAATCACTGTGTAAACAAAGACTTCTCTCTTTCTGCATGTCCAGGGGGAGAGAGTCTCTGCAAGGAATGTATGACGTTGTTAAGCCATAAAACTGGCCAACAGCAAATAAAATCCAATTACCAAAGTATTATTTAACAATATACTAATACAATGTTGATCTGAAAGTAATTACAGTTTAATGTTAAGTGTTAATGAGAATTCTAATAGTAAAAATATATGGCTATTAAGTGTATAAGGGAACTAAATATCCATGTCTTCTTGAATCAATTATGAGGGAGGTGGAAAATTATGTTAATTTGTATTCTGAATAAAGTATCACTTTAAAGATGGTACAGTGTGTGTTGAAACAATAACACTGATTTGATTACCTACACCAGGGGTCTGTTCAGGAGAATGGAAATGTATAGAATGTTCAGATAGAAATGTATTATGTAGATCAAATATGGGAAGGGGAAAAGGGAAAGTTGGGATACTAGCCAGTTGTACAACTGAATGCATTCAACTGAAATGTGTTTTCCGCATTTAATCCAACCCCTCTGAATCAGAGAGGTGTGGGGGGCTGCCTTAATCGACATCCACGTCTTTGGTGCCGACCTGCCCCTGCCCCTTTCTTAGATCTGTATTCAAATAGTTTTGAAAAAGTTGTCACTGTCTCAGATCTTTATCTAAATAGTTGTAGTCACCTCCAAAGTAACTATTTGTTCCCCCTAAAAGTAGTTACTTTCCACAAAGCATATTTAAAGCTATAGTTATCCCAGGTCTGAGACAGTGCATACGTTTTTCCACTAAAATTACTCTGAAATGAAGGTCCCTTCAATGTAAAGTGTGACAAGTTGCACTGTGAAACGCAATAAAGAATCATGTTGATTCAGGAGAGCACATGTACTGTATGTTGGGGAGGATATGAAAAACTGCAACGAGTCTGCAAGTTTTGATAACTGATTCCCTAGAACAATACGCCAATTGAAATGTTATTCTCTAGGAAATAATATCTCCCTTTTTCCCAGGATAATTGGAAAACCATCCTTGTTTGCTTTGGTAAATTGATGGGGGACTGCCTAGTTTCAGGAAGCTATTGAGTGCGACCTGACCAGCAGTGGTCTTATGTTCGTGATCCTCTGTGAGGCAGAGCGCTCATCATGACTCCAGTGTGGGCCAGAGTAGGAGAGCTCTCCAGAAAGTCTAGACGTAATAAAGACCAGGGATTTAGGGCTGGATTCAATCTGTATCGTCAAAGTATCACAGAAGATCTGTGTTAAAATGTAAAGGGAATTTCCTATTGAGCCGACATATGCAGCGTTTATTGTGAATGCATTGCCTTTAATTGTCTATCGTGCTATAAACTGGATCTTCAGCGCAACGGATTGAATAGAGCCCCAATAGCAAAAAGGAGATACAAACAGCCACCCATACACATGTCATATGAGTTACACTAATAAATTGGGCCCTTTTCAATGATTCCTTATCCTAAGGATGAGCCTTTCTTTAGGATGGGCCTCCTCGCTAAGCCTGGTTCTTCTCTATGCTTTCTGCCTTTTAGGAGTTTTTCATGGTCACTGTGCATCTGTTTCTGCTTACTCTTTGGGTTCTAGGCTGTGTTACTGTGAAGCATGTTTTGACAACTGCTAACGTAAAAAGGGCTTTACAAGGGAATTTGATTTGATTGATGAGACCAAGTGCTAGAATGTTCTAGCTGGCGACAGCCCTTTGTGTTCAATGTGATGGTCATAGTGGTCTCTATCTCAAAGGCACAAACGTGATTATAGCTAAGATTTTTTAATTATTAAAACTGTTTCTAGCCAAGGTGATAAGATTGAACATCTTGTTTTCATCAAATGGTATTACTATGAATTGTTAAATCAATAATTTAAAACTGTTCTATGGGTCTGTTCTAATTTCTTAGACGATGAGACTGATTTAAGTTAAATAATTATCGACAGTTGCAGACTGTGGAAATAGCTGTTTCATTTTGGCATGTATTCAGTGTTTCAATCTGGCCTTCATTAAATGAATCACTGTAAACAAGCAGAGTATTGTTCTGAGTGGGTGTGGCCCTATGAAGTAAATAACAGACTTGCACAGACACTCTAGCCAAGCTAATTGTGGTCTGTTTGGGATGTCAAAGGCAAATGTCATACATGTCTCGAAATGGTGCCAGGATGTACAGTGCCTTCAGAAAGTATTCACACCCCTTCACTTTAAAGCCTGAATTGTGACTCCCCACCTGGATTTTGTCTTATGTAGCAAAAATTGAAATGCTTTTTTACATTAGATTAAAGTAGAGACTCAGAGCTTCAAAATGGTATATCATACACTGCATTTTTGAGGAACAATGAGAAAGTAATTCTGCTTTGAAACTTGTAAACTCACTTTTGAGAAAATAGCATTTTAATGTATCTAGTGAAGAGCTCTTTGTCTACACCCATTCAGCATCGTTCACACCCTCTGAAGCTTTATCCCCACCCATATCGTTTCGCTCTCGGAGCATTCAGAGCACATTCAGAGCACACACTTGACGCTCTGGCCGATGATTTGTTTACCTCTGGATAACATGAAAACCGCCTAACCAGCTCTGCTGGCAACAATATGTTTTTTTGCTGATGTTTACTGACATCGGCCATATTCAACGGGTCTTGTACACTTTCGCTTAATACATTTAGCTAGCTAGCTAGGTAAACAATGAACCTAGCTAGGTAAACAACATGTAAGATCACACGTCACGTAACGTTAGCTAACGAGCCAGCCAGCTAACGTTAGCTAGTTCAACAACAATGAACAGTGCCAAATGATGTCATTAATACCCTGCATGAATCTGCTGGGAGCTAACCAACCATGTTTATTGTTAGCTAGCTTACATTAGGCTCTAACTAGTAAAGCAAACGCATCTGGGATACGAATAATAACGTCATACACGCAACGTTAGCTAGGGCGCCAGCCAGCAAACATTAGCTAGCTAAAAGTACACTTTAGCTTAAGATGTGTAGCTAACTAGCTAGCTAGGTTAACAATGAACCTAGCTAGGTAAACAACGTGTAAAATCACACACGTCACGTAACGTTAGCTAACGAGCCAGCCATCAAAATGTAGCTAGTTAAACAACAATGAATAATGACATCATACAGGTAAAGTTAGCTAGGGACGCAAGGTCCCCCTGCTCAAGCCAGCGCATGTCCAGGCCCGTCTGAAGTTTGCCAATGACCATCTGGATGATCCAGAGGAGGAATGGGAGAAGGTCTTGTGGTCTGATGAGACAAAAATAGAGCTTTTTGGTCTAAACTCCACTCGCTGTGTTTGGAGGAAGAAGAAGGATGAGTACAACCCCAAGAACACCATCCCAACCGTGAAGCATGGAGGTGGAAACATCATTCTTTGGGGATGCTTTTCTGCAAAGGGGACAGGACGACTGCACCGTATTGAGGGGAAGGATGGATGGGGCCATGTATTGCGACATCTTGGCCAACAACCTCCTTCCCTCAGAAAGAGCATTGAAGATGGGTCGTGGCTGGGTCTTCCAGCTTGACAACGACCTGAAACACACAGCCAGGGCAACTATGGAGTGGCTCCGTAAGAAGCATCTCAAGGTCCTGGAGTGGCCTAGCCAGTCTCCAGACCTGAACCCAATAGAAAATCTTAGGAGGGAGCTGAAAGTCCGTATTGCCCAGCGACAGCCCCGAAACCTGAAGGATCTGTATGGAGGAGTGGGCCAAAATCCCTGCTGCAGTGTGTGCAAACCTGGTCAAGAACTACAGGAAACATATATCTGTAATTGCAAACAAAGGTTTCTGTACCAAATATTAAGTTCTGCTTTTCTGATGTATCAAATACTTATGTCATGCAATAAAATGCAAATTAATTACTTAAAAATCATACAATGTGATTTTCTGGATTTTTGTTTTAGATTCCGTCACTCACAGTTGAAGAGTACATATGATAAAAATTACAGACTTCTACATGCTTTGTAAGTGGGAAAACCTGCAGAGACGGGTGTTTTTACCATATCTTTAGCTATCGTTTTCTAATTCCACTGATTTCAAAATTCGATTCTCCAGAAAGTGGAGCGCAACACTTATGCAACTCCACTACACAATACATTTTTTAAAAAGCTGTGTTCGACAGGATACCCAACACATCTATAAGTCTTTGCTAGGTAAATCCCTGCCTCATCTCAGCTCGCTGGTCACCCAAGCAACACCCACCCGTAGCATGCGCTCCAGCAGGTATATTTCACTGGTCATCCCCAAAGCCAACACCTCCTTTGGCCGCCATTCCTTTCACTTCTCTGCTGCCATTGACTGGAACGAATTGCAAAAATCATTGAAGCTGGAGACTACCATCTCCCTCAATAACTTTAAGCATCAGCTGTCAGAACAGCTTACCAATCACTGCACATGTACACAGCCCATCTGTAAATAGCCTACCCAACAACCTCATCCCCATGTTATTTTTTGCTAATTTGCACCCCAGTATCTATATTTGCACATCATCATCTGCACATCTATCACTCCAGTGTTAATGCTAAATTGTAATTATTTCGCCACTATGGCCTATTTATTGCCTTACCTTCCTAATCTTACTACATTTGCACACACTGTATATAGATTTTCTATTGTGTTATTGACTGTACGTTTGTTTTTCCCCATGTGTAACCCTGTGTTGTTTTACTGCTTTGCTTTATCTTTGCCAGGTGTCAGTTGTAAATGAGAACTTGTTCTCAACTGGCCTACCTGGTTAAATAAAGGTGAAATAAAAATAAAAATTAACAGACTGAGCTCAAATAGACAGAAGCCTTCTATATGGCAGACCAATCCGAACTCCTCTCTCGGCATTTCCAGCCCATTCATTATCTCAGCCAATCATGGCTAGTGGGGAGGTTGTTGTCTCTTCCTGTGGCTTAACCAACCAGGCTCGTAATTTAACAATGTTATTAGTATTTACAGATGGCATACGAGTTTGTTATTAAGGAACATGAAAGGTCACATGTTCCAGAAGGCATATCTGCCAAAAAAAAAAACATTTTGATAAAAAAAAACTAAAACATCATTCAAAATGGTTCTCCTGTGAAGACGTGACTTGCGACATACACCTAGTTTCTTTAAATGGGTCACAATTAATTAATTTGAGATTTTGTGTTACTGATCTACACACAATACCCCATAAATGTCAAAGTGGAATCTGGTTTGTAGAAAATTTTAGAAATTAATACAAAATGGAAAGCTGAAATTGAGTAAGGATTCAACTTTCTTATGAGAAGCCTAAATAACTTCAGGAGTAAAAATGTGCTTAACAAATCACATAATGAATGTCTACCTCATCTCTGTACCCCACACACCCAATTATCTGTAAGGTCCCTCAATCGAGTAGTGAATTTCAAACACAGATGACCAGGGAGGTTTTGCATAGAAGGGCACCGATTGTAGTCAGTCAATACAAAGATACAGGTGATACAATGGTGATTTTAAAACAGTTACAGAGTTAATGGTTGTGATATTATTGTGAAAAATTTGGACGGATCAACAACATTGTAGTTGCTCCACATTGCTAACCTAAATGACAGAGTGAAAAGAAGGAAGCCTGTACATAATACAAATATTCCAAAACATGCATCTTTTTTGCAACAAGGCACTTAAGTAATACTTAAAAAAATGTGGCAAAGACATTTGTCCTGAATACTTTTATTTAATTTATTTTTTCCTTTATGAACTAGGCAAGTCAGTTAAGAACAAATTCTTATTTACAATTGCGGCCTACACCGGCCAAACTTGGACGACGCTGGGCCAATTGTCCGCCGCCCTATGGGAATACAAAGTGTTATGTTTGGAGCAAATCCAACACAACACATCACTGAAGACCACTCTTTATATTTTCAAGGATGGTGGTGGCTGCAACATGTTATGGGTATGCTTCTCATCAGCAGGGACTAGGATGTTTTTTAGGATACAATGCAACAGAATAGGCAAAATCCTAGAGGGCAAACTGGTTCAGTCTTCTTACCAACAGACACTGGGAGATTAATTCACCTTTCACAAGGACAATAACCTAAAACACAAGGCCAAATCTACACTGAAGTTGTTTACCAAGATGACATTGAACGTTCCTCAGTGGCCTAGCTATAGTTTTTACTTAAATCAGCTGGAAAACCTATGGCAAGACTTAGAAATGGCTATCTAGCAATGATCAACAACAAACTTGACATAACTTGAATACATTTTTAAAGAATGTGCAAAGCTCTTAGAGACTTACCCAAAAAGACTCACAGCTGTAATCGCCCGCCAAAGGTGTTTCTAACATGCATTGTCTCAGGGTGGTAAATACTTATCCACAGTGCCTTCGGAAAGTATTCAGACCCCTTGTCTTTTTCCATATATATATATATATATATATATATTTTTTAATCCTCATCAATCTACACACAATACCCAATAATGACAAAGCAAAAAAATCACACAACATGATGCTGCCACCACCATGCTTCACGTTAGGGATGGTGCCAGGTTTCCTCCAGACGTGTCATTCAGGCCAAATAATTCAATCTTGGTTTCATCAAACCAGATAATATTGTTTCTCATAGTCTGAAAGTCTTTAGGTGCCTTTTGTCATGTGCATTTTACTGAGGAGTGGCTTCCGTCTGGCCACTCTACCATAATGATTGGTGGAGTGCTGCAGAGATGGTTGTCCTTCTAGAAAGTTCTCCCATCTCCACAGAGGAACTCTAGATCTCTGTCAGAGTGACCATCAGGGACACAATCCTGTCTCAAAGCGTTACTGACAATTCCTTTGACCTCATGGCTTGGTTTTTGCTCTGACATGCACTGTCAACTGTGGACCTTATATAGACAGGTGTGTGCCTTTCCAAATCATGTCCAATCAATTTAAATTTACCACAGGTGTACTCCAATCAAGTTGTAGAAACATCTCAAGGATGATCAATGGAAACAGGATGCACCTGAGCTCAATTTTGAGTTTCATAGCAAAGGGTCTGAATACTTACGTAAATAAGGTATTTCTGGGGGGGGGGGACGGTTGGCACTAATAGTTTAGTCAATTTTAGAATAAGGCTGTAATGTAACAAAGTGTGGAAAAAGTCAAGGGGATGTTTGGCACTAATAGAACATATTTTAGACCATTTCCCAAAATATGCTAATAAGCCCCACTAGCACATTACCCACACCTACATTTCAAAGTGCAGCAAAGTGTAGCAATGACTGTACATATAGGTTTGAAAAATGTACCACTGTACTAGATTATCCATACCTCTGTAGGTACGTGATGTGTTCAAATCCCAAGAGCATTAATGCACAAGTAATGTCAAGTGTCCCTGAGTACTGCTACTTTTTTGTGGGTGTTGTCAGATAACCGCACAATTATTGACTTGATTCTGGGCAACAAAGCTTTTAGCAAAGTGCAGAAATATTTTCTTGACAACAAGTCTGTGGACAATCGCTGTCATGGCTACAGTCCTGGTGGCGTAGCAGGAAATTCAGGTTGCTGACATCCAAGAGGTTGTGAATTCAGGTTGCATCCCAAGTGTGCTAAACAGTGTTGAGGTAAATTCAATTAAAATTCAAGTCCATTTGAAAATAATTAGAATCCGAATGTTGCATTGGGAAAAGCCAGTGCCAGCAAGGTACGCGTTTGGGATAGAGATAGAGGTGTGGTGGAGATGTGTCTACAGATATGCTGTATTCTGACCTTGACTTAATTCCCTAATGATTCCACCACCTTTAGGCGTGAGAAAATTAGGAATAAGGTTGAGCACCTGTCAGTTCCAGGTGGAAAAACATATACAGTACACCTTAGTCGAATACATTTAAACTCAGTTTTTCACAATTCCTGACATTTAATCCTAGTAAAAATGCCCTGTCTTAGGTCAGTTAGGATCACCACTTTATTTTAAGATTGTGAAATGTCAGAATAATAGTAGAGAATTATTTATTTCAGCTTTTATTTCTTTCATCACATTTCCAATGGGTCAGAAGTTTACATACACTCAATTAGTATTTGGTAGCATTGCCTTTAAATTGTTTAACTTGGTTCAAACGTTTCGGGTAGACTTCCACAAGCTTCCCACAATAAGTTGGGTGAATTTTGGCACATTCCTCCTTAAAGAACGGGTGTAATTGAGTCAGGTTTGTCGGCCTCCTTGCTCGCACACTTTTTAGTTCTGCCCACAAATTTTCTATAGGTTTGAGGTCAGGGCTTTGTGATGGCCACTCCAATACCTTGACTTTGTTGTCCTTAGGCCATTTTGCCACAACTTTGGAAGTATGCTTGGGGTCATTGTCCATTTGGAAGACCCATTTGTGACCAAGCTTTAACTTCCTGACTGATGTCTTGAGATGTTGCTTCAATATATCCACATGATTTTCCTTCCTCATTATGCCATCTATTTTGTGAAGTACACCAGTCCCTCCTGCAGCAAAGCACCCCCCACAACATGATGCTGCCACCCCCGTGCTTCACGGTTGGGATGGTGTTCTTCGGCTTGCAAGCGTCACCCTTTTTCCTCCAAACATAACAATGGTCATTATGGCCAAACAGTTCTATTTGTGTTTCATCAGACGAGGACATTTCTCCAAAAAGTACAATCTTTGTCCCCATGTGCAGTTGCAAACTGTAGTCTGCCTTTTCCTTGCTGAGCGGCCTTTCAGGTTATGTCGATATAGGACTAGTTTTACTGTGAATATAGATAATTTTGTATCTGTTTCCTCCAGCATCTTCACAAGGTCCTTTGCTGTTGTTCTGGGATTGATTTGCACTTTTTGCACCAAAGTTCATTATCTCTAGGAGACAGAATGCGTCTCCTTCTTGAGCGGTATGACGGCTGCGTGGTCCCATGGTGTTTATACTTGTGTACTATTGTTTGTACAGATGAACGGAGTACCTTCAGGTGTTTGGAAATTGCTCGCAAGGATGAACCAGACTTGTGGAGGTCTACAATTTATTTTCAGAGGTCTTGGCTGTTTTCTTTGATTTTCCCATGATTTTGCGCAAAGAGGCACTGAGCTTGAAGGTAGGCCTTGAAATACATCCACAGGTACACCTCCAATTGACTCAAATTATGTTCAGAAGCTTCTAAAGCCATGACATAATTTTCTGGAATTTTACAAGACGTTTAAAGGCACTTCTGACCCACTGGAATTGTGATATAGTAAATAAGTGAAATAATCAGTCTGTTGGAAGAATTACTTGTGCCATGCAAAGTAGATATCCTAACAGACTTGCCAAAACTATAGTTTTTTTAACATGAAATCAGTAGAGCGGTTGAAAAATGTGTTTTAATTACTTCAACCTAAGTGTATGTAAACTTCCGACTTCAACTGTATAAATGGTACACCATATTTAAAGGGATGGCTTTAGATGAATGTACTGATAAACCATATTGAATGAACTCCACAAGAAAATCTGTTGGCCAGCAAGCGGGAGGGTTTTCAGCCATTGAATTAAATGTATTCAGTGCGCAAGTTAGCCACACCTGTAGAGCGTGTTATGTCTGAATACCAACTACTTAGAAGTGTCTAGGTGTCATGGTTCTTAGGCAGGACTTGAGGCGCTGAGCAGTAGATTATTAACATTCTTATATTGAACTCAAAGCAACAAATGCGCTGCCGCAGCCGCAGCCGCAGCCGCAGCCGCAGCCGCAGCCGCAGCCGCAGCCGCAAACTGGTGTCTGATCCACACACAGGTGGGGGACACCATGAACTTAAATAGGATCCCAAATTACAGACAACGCATGGCAGCTGCCTCTAATTGGGGACCAACAAAAACCAATCATAGACTTTTCTAGAACTCTCTCCTCTGTCAGGCCCTGACCATAGCCATCAGACAAACAGAGATGCCTGGCGGCTTCCCCACAGTCTGGACCTGACACTAGGAGAGACCTGTGTAGGAAAGTAAAATGTTCTACGTCTGAATCGGCCCCTTCCTGAATATAGTTTGTTGTATATTTACAAAAGAAAATGCAGTTCAACTGTAAAAATACATTTTCAAGTTCCTGCATTTTCACCACAACTCAGTGGCCAGTAACTTACTATAAAATGTACAGGATATTTTTTTAAAAGTTTATGCCAAAACTGCATCTTAAGTATCATCTAAGTTTAAATGTAATTACAAGTGCGGCATACCAAGTTAATTTGCAGGACGGCCAAAAAGTAACCAAGTGTATTGTGACTGACATTAAATATAGCAAAACAGTAATACCGTATCATATTAGTGTAAAATTCACCGGAAAATGACACAAATTTACCTAAAACGTTCTAAGAACGTCTTAACGTCCTCTGACACGACAGAAATGCGGGACCCAAAAGCGGACACGGAGGCAGAAAGATGATCGAATATTTGATAAAGGATAAGGGACAAGGCAGTCTCGTAGTGATTGACAGACAAGGTTCGTAACAGGGAATCAGAAGTTCAGTAGTCCATTAAGGGAAGGCAGGCTCGTAGTAGTAGTTCAGGCAGGGTTCGGTAACGGGGATCAGAAGGATGGCAGTACAGAGGAGTAGACAGGCTCGTAATTCGTAACACAGGCAGAGTTCGTTAGCAGGAGATCAGAAGGTCGAAGGCACAGGAGGGGGTAGACAGGCTCGTAATCCAAAAAACAGGTAGAGGTCCAAATACTGCGAAAAATGACTGACAGAGTTAATAACACAAAACAGAGAATGCTGGAACGAATGTACTAGACAAGACGATCTGGCAAATGCCAACAGAACCCAAGGAACTAAATATCAAAATGACTAATGAGGATAGGGTGCACCTGGTGTGGGGAGGGGACAAACACAGACAGGTGAAACATATCAGGGCATGACACTCTGTGACATCGCTGGAAAAAACTGGAACTAGACTAAACCTCCACGGGACCATTCATGCCATCACACAGCATAAGAGTCATTCATGCTTTAAATACAATCAAGCATTTTATTTAGAAGATGAAATAACGAAGCGAGACTTGAATAACCTAACAATAAATACATAACTTGATTGTCTGTCAAACATTCATCATTTGAATAATCGTTCAAAAGACCCATGTTTTGAAAGCATGTTTCATCCTGCAACAAGCCTAGGCCTGGATGTATTGGCGTTAACAGATGCCATTGGATTATGGGCTTCTCCTGATTCTGAGATGAGCTGCCTGTCATGGTGTCATTGATCGTCATTCTCCCAAGTGCACTCCAGACTATTCGTATCGCAATTTGAAACATTTCAATCATCAGACTAATAAATGTAACCATGGCCACACATTTCGCTTAGGCTCCTACTGCTGAGAGAACAGTAGTAAAAGGTGTGCAGACACGCACAATCTTTTTTTTTTAAGAACACCCACCGAATCAGTTCTCATAATTTGAGGCCAGGTATAAGACTGGGTCTGAAATTAGAACTCTAACACACACACAGGTGTTTCCATCCAACCATTTTTATACTTTTTAAATGTCAAGAGCGCTATAACTCCCGAGTGGCGCAGCAATCTAAGGCACTGCATCTCAGTGGTAGAAGCATCACTACAGACCCTGGTTTGATTCCAGGCTATATCACAAGACGGACGTGATTGGGAGTCCCATAGGGCGGCACACAATTGGCCCAGCGTTGTCCGGATCTAGTGCTGATCGGCTTAGAATCAGTCCAGACAGAGAAAGTTTGGAAAACGTTAGGATTCATAGGTATCTGAATCACAACTTAATACAAAACCACTTAGTATGAGTGAGTAATTGAGGGGGAAGCCAAATAAGGTAACGTGCCCTGTTGAGATAAGCACCATATGAATACTCCTATGGAGAATCCCAATGACTTTACACCGGCTGGAAAGACTTGGGACTGTCTGGGCACAGTCTACTCACATTTGGAGTCATCATGAGCTAATACCAGTAGGTGGTATTTAAAAACGGAGTTGTGGTAAACAAAAGCCTGGCATGTTTTTACCTGCCCCATGGCAGTGTGTAGCAAGCTATTAGCACCCACATCCAACGCATGTTGGAGTGACTTTGTATATAAATTGTATTCTCTCCGGGGATGTTCTTCAGTTATGACTATGTCCGTTAATTGAATACCAGACATTAGTGACAGAACGCTGGGTCTGCAACACAGAGAGTGGGTGATCAGTCACACATGCAAGTGTGTGGCATACTCCCATTGACGGCTGGCCCGGTATACACTCACGCTCTCCCTTTGTAATGATGGCCTCGGGCCGCCCACACCACATGCTGACACACACACACACACACACACACAACCTGCTCGATCATACAGACTCACTCTCTCAGACCAATCCTGCCCTCTTACCCCACGAGTGACTGATCCCCGCTAGCAGGCGAAGCGAGCAAAGTGATAACACACAGCACAACTTATGACGGCCTGGAAACCCACCAGAGGGCACACAGACAGACCTGACTGACATACAGCCGGCCAGACCGTGTAGCTTAATGTGTCTTAATGACGGAACATTCCATTTCACACACGCAGTTCACCCGCAAGGTGATCCACAATGTGTCTGTTTTGGAACATGTTCACTCAGGATGGTTAGTGTTTCACAACCCAGCAGTCCTCATGGATTTGGAAAGGGTTTCCTGTTTGTTTGTCCACTCTGATGATTACCACCTAATGGACAGCCATTGTTTTGAGGGTGATTATTCTGCAGCTGACCCTGTGCTGCTTCCAGTGTACGTGTGCATGCGTGTCCAGGTGTTGGGAATAACATCAGAGAGCCAAAAGACACATTTCCGATTCACATTGGACAGTAAAGTTGGATTCTATTTCTAATCTAACCAGTCAGACATGGGATGGCCCTTCACAACCTTGACCCCTGTAGCTAAAGCCACATCGTCAACATCGTCTGGGACCTTTGACCTGAAACTCAGTTTCTGCCACTCAACTCTGACAGTGTCTGTAGCAATTTGTCTAGCTTCTCTTTTGGATCCTTACTTGTTATAATGATCTATGACTAAAACTATTTCAGATATCGTAACAGTCATAATATTGTCATTACTGTATGACGTACAGTTTAAATAAAATTTTACCCTGTACTATTTGCAGAGGTGACACCACAGGTTAAAAAGTGGTGTGGCAAAATTAATGTATTTTCTGGGGCGTGGAGTTTTTTTCCTAATCTCAGGACCCGGTCATGTAAAACTCTGGTTCCTATTTATTATTATACATAGCTTCCCTTTTCAACTGTGCTATGACTATGGGGCTGGTGTTTTTCTTGTAGGTTCATATGAATTGGAAACACTCATGGCCTAAGGTGCATCAAAACCTTTCAAACTACCACAAACCTTGTTATTAATCAAAAGAGCCAGAGACTTCAATGGACAACATACTCTGTAGTTTAGTGAACTATTATAGCAGGGCTGAGCGTTATGCAAGAAATGGTTAAAATGTCTTTAAACATACATTTCACTCTATAGACACACAATGTTAAGCATGTTAAGCAGACAGACAGGTTTTAATGTAGAAAACTCTTAATTTTAAGTCATAAAAATATTATTTGTTAATCTGATTACAGTGCTGCAATTATTCATTCTGTAAGCAGGGTTACATTTAACACTATACACAGTAGACTTTGTAACAAAGTTTATTTTATGGATGTAATTTAGGTGTTGTCCACCAGATGGCAGTGTGTGTGCAACATTTCAGAAAGATAAAGTAAAGAATTATATCACTACACAATATTTTGTATCAAGTCTGTCAGAAGTTTTCCCAAATGTGCCAAATTGGTTTTCAAGTACATAACTATAGAGAACCTACAAAAAATGTTGTTTGCACACTCCCAGGAATGTCATACATGACGGATCATTATGTTCCCTACAGAAAAGACACCTTCACACATCTAGATGGCCGGGCGGGGTGGGTATGGAGCCAGAGGTCAAACTGTAGAACCCAGTTCCTACATTTTAATATAAAAATACATTTTTCTAACAAAACTACACTACATGTTATCTCTGGGACCCTCAGGATGACAAATCAGAGCAAATTATTGTGTCTATTCTCAAACAATAGCGTGGTATTTTTTGATGTAATAGCTACTGTAAATTAGACACTGCAGTTAGATTAAGAATAATTTAAGCTTTCTGCCCATATATTAAGAATAATTTAAGCCTATCCGACCCCAGAGAAGTGGTGCGGGTCGGTCGGGACGACGCCTGTGGAAGTCCCGATTGAGAGAATGGTCCAGGACGTCCTGTGGCGAAACCCTGCACCGCTCTTCGGGACCGTACCCTCTGTTCTTCATTCTCCACTCCCGCGGTTGAAATCCCAGGAAGGAGACCGCCTGCTGGAAGAAAAGACACTTCTCCACCTTGGCGTACAGGTGATGCCTCTCCAAAACGGACCTGACATTGTCTAGGGCATGGACTAGGATAGGGGGTTGTGAAGGAACCAGAGGAATGCGTAATGATAAGGCCACTGACCAGTCTAGGAAATTGCCTGCAGCACCTGAGTCCACTAGGGCAGGACTCAGTGGGGGACAGGATAGTCCGGGAAGGTGACAGGAAGGAGGATGGGCTGGGTGGACAGAGAGGAGCAAGGCACGTCCATGCCTACCTGGGAAGGTGCAGGAGCGCTCCTCGGCCTGTTGCTTCCTTGCCTGGTTCTCCTTCTGGGACAGGTGTTCCAGGGGTGCTCCGACTCCCCGCAGTAAGAGCAGAGACCCTGTTGACAACGGCGTTGACGTTCCTCTGGGGAAAGGTGTGTCGTGCCCACCTCCATGGGCTCAGTCTTGCTGGAGGTTCCTGGGAGAAAACCGAACCCCCGGGATGGGCGACGACGGGCCTGCAGGAGATTATCTAGGCGGATGGCCAGCTCGGTCTGGACATCTGCCTGAAGCCCGCTGTGGAAAACCGTCAACAGTGCCTAGTCGTGAGGTGAAGCGCTCAAAGGACTGTACTTCTGGACCTCTCCCAGAGGGCGTGCACCCACTCCAGAGCCCGGCATGTCAGCACTGAAATCACCAAGGCCCCTCTCGGAGGCCGTCCCGGCATGACGGGCAAGGTGGTCACACAGCAGGAGAAACCCCCTACAGTGAGCTCGAGTTCCGTCAAACCTCTCCGGGAGGGGTGATCGGACCGGGTTATGTATATGGTGGTGGTGTGGCTGAAACGACCACGGGAAGCTGGGAAGGTGGTGGTGTAGCCTGCAGTTGGCGTATGGTCCGGATCGCCTCTTCCATGTTAGTCTTGAGGTGCTCCAGGCACGAGTCATGGTGGCGGAGTTTCATTCCTACAGTAGAGAGGTCGGATGTCCTGCTGCTTCCTGTTTTGTTGGGTCGGTCATTCTGTCACAGGGGTAGAGAGGAGAAGGCAGGAAGCAGTCGCAGGTATAGAACTACTGAATTTAAAGCACCATAGCTTAAAGCGGGACGAAACCCAAAGTGCAAAATATAAAGTACTTAGGAAATAGGAGAGATTCCTCTCAGGAAAACAAGCAACATTTACAATGATCGACAAAGACAAATGACAGAGGGAGTATGTACAGAGTAATAGAGTGGGGATTGGAGCCAGTTGTGTGTGATGATGACGAGACAAGATAGATAGATAGATAGATAGATAGATAGAGGGCAGGTGCAAAATGCCAGAATGAAAATACACAAAAAACAGATACACGATACATGATACATAGAGCGGCAGTATGAAAAAGTCTGGAGTGCAAAAAAGCTATAAAAAGACATTGTATAGTATGGGTGGATAGCTGAATATGTACACTATACATTGGTGGATAGTGCATGGTTAACTATACTATACAGGTCGATGGCAGAGAAATACTTAAATAGTGCGTATGATATAAGTGAGGGTAATAATAGTTACAGACTGGTTAAATGAACAGGTAAGTGAATATTTTGCATGGTTAAATTAACTGTACAGTACAGGTAAATATACGGTTCAATTTACAGGTAAGTGAATATTTGCATGGTTACATTAACTATACAGGTAAATGACAGGAAGAGATACTTAAATAGCTAAATGTGTGTATGATATAATTTAGGGTAATAATAGTAATTCCCTTAAAATACAGTCCTTAGTGCGCATGATTTAATTACAGATAAATGTACATATTGCACATTTGATATACTTAAAGCTAATATGCATTCCTGAGTGAATGACTATGTAAGTTAAGTCCAAGAATTACTTACAATATTGCACGTGATATGATATAACAACTGTACATGAATATGTATATACAGACCTGAATGAATGAATAAATACGTCCTGAGTGAATGAGTGATTACAGACCAGAGTTACTCACGGATGGATGCATAATTGTTAAACTACAGTGGGGAGAACAAGTATTTGATACACTGCCGATTTTGCAGGTTTTCCCACTTACAAAGCATGTAGAAGTCTGTAATTTTTATCATAGGTACTCTTCAACTGTGAGTGACGGAATCTAAAACAAAAATCCAGAAAATCACATTGTATGATTTTTAAGTAATTAATTTGCATTTTATTGCATGACATAAGTATTTGATACATCAGAAAAGCAGAACTTAATATTTGGTACAGAAACCTTTGTTTGCAATTACAGAGATCATACGTTTCCTATAGTTCTTGACCAGGTTTGCACACACTGCAGCAGGGATTTTGGCCCACTCCTCCATACATACCTTTTCCAGATCCTTCAGGTTTCGGGACCTTCAGCTCCCTCCAAAGATTTTCTATTGGGTTCAGGTCTGGAGACTGGCTAGGCCACTCCAGGACCTTGAGATGCTTCTTACGGAGCCACTCCTTAGTTGCCCTGGCTGTGTGTTTCGGGTCGTTGTCATGCTGGAAGACCCAGCCACGACCCATCTTAAATGCTCTTACTGAGGGAAGGAGGTTGTTGGCCAAGATCTCGCGATACATGGCCCCATCCATCCTCCCCTCAATACGGTGCAGTCGTCCTGTCCCCTTTGCAGAAAAGCATCCCCAAAAAATGTTTCCACCTCCATGCTTCACGGTTGGGATGGTGTTCTTGGGGTTGTACTCATCCTTCTTCTTCCTCCAAACACGGCGAGTGGAGTTTAGACCAAAAAGCTCTATTTTTGTCTCATCAGACCACATGACCTTCTCCCATTCCTCCTCTGGATCATCCAGATGGTCATTGTCAAACTTCAGACGGGCCTGGACATGCGCTGGCTTGAGCAGGGGGACCTTGCGTGCGCTGCAGGATTTTAATCCATGACGGCGTAGTGTGTTACTAATGGTTTTCTTTGAGACTGTGGTCCCAGCTCTCTTCAGGTCATTGACCAGGTCCTGCCGTGTAGTTCAGGGCTGATCCCTCAACTTCCTCATGATCATTGATGCCCCACGAGGTGAGATCTTGCATGGTGCCCCAGACCGAGGGAGGTTGACCGTCATCTTGAACTTCTTCCATTTTCTAATAATTGCGCCAACAGTTGTTGCCTTCTCACCAAGCTGCTTGCCTATTGTCCTGTAGCCCATCCCAGCCTTGTGCAGGTCTACATTTTTATCCCTGATGTCCTTACACAGCTCTCTGGTCTAGAACCATTGTGGAGAGGTTGGAGTCTGTTTGATTGAGTGTGTGGACAGGTGTCTTTTATACAGGTAACGAGTTCAAACAGGTGCAGTTAATACAGGTAATGAGTGGAGAACAGGAGGGCTTCTTAGAGAAAAACGAACAGGTCTGTGAGAGCCGGAATTCTTACTGGTTGGTAGGTGATCAAATACTTATGTCATGCAATAAAATGCAAATTAATTATTTAAAAATCATACAATGTGATTTTCTGGATTTTCTCTCACAGTTGAAGTGTACCTATGATACAAATTACAGACCTCTACATGCTTTGTAAGTAGGAAAACCTGCAAAATCGGCAGTGTATCAAATACTTGTTCTCCCCACTGTAGGTCCTAACACCCCAACAATTCCAGGTCTATGTTGACGACGGCACGGCACCCCGGTGAGGCATTAAATAGTCTAATAGCCGCCGGCAGGAAGGACCTCCTGTAGCGCTCTCTGGCACACCGTGGTGGGATCAGTCTGTGTCTGAAGGTGCTCCTCTGCGTCATAGCCATGGCATGCAGAGGGTGGGTGACGTTGTCCATGATGGCCAGCAGTTTGGCCAGGATCCGTCTCTCCGCCACCTCCTCTAGAGTGTCAAGGCTAATCCCCAGAACAGAGCTAGCCTTCCTGATCAGCTTATTAACCCGAGAAGCATCACCGGCTTTTATATTGGTGCCCCAGCACACCACTGCAAAAAAAGATGGCACTGGCACACCACAGACTGGTAGAAGGTATGCAGTAGATTACTGCACACGTTGAAGGACCTCCTCAGAAAGTAGAGTCGGCTCTGGGCCTTTTTTGTTAGCTCCGGTGTTACCAGACCATTCCAGCCGGTTGTCCATATGGACTCCCAGGAACTTGTATGACCCAACCATTTCCACATCCATCCCCTGTATTGGGACTGTAGTCAGTTGGGCCTTGGTTCTCCTGAAGTCCACCACCATCTCCTTTGTTTTGCTGATGTTGAGCTGAAGGTGGTTCTGCTCACACCACAACACAAAGTCTGGGGTTGATGAGTGAAGGGCGTTTGCCAGCAGCAGGTTTGACAGCAGCTAGTAGGCAGGAGACGCCGAACGCCTGAGCGAAGGCTTGTGTGACAGACAGCAATGTTTGACGCTCAATGATATATTCTTATCAACTGGGTTGTTCTTGTGTCAGGAAACTAAATACCACAATCAGATAATATACCTGGCCATTACAACAGATGAAAGATTTTGAACCAATTTCATAGTTACTGCTTCTTGCCAAAGTAGGGCAGTATATATTGGATCATTCTAGCCAGTTTTTGAGAATGACTAAACTGCTTTTAATAACACATACCTTGTTTTCCACATGATTCACGGGCTTCATCAATAAGTCCTTAGACAACGTCGTCCCAACAGTGACTATACAAACGTATCCAAACCAAAAACCATGGTGTAACCTATACACTTGGAGTCAGGAAGCAGGTGTTAGAGGTGAGATAAATGATGAGAGAAGGCAGATAAACAAAACAGGAGAAGCATTCTGAACGTGACCAACAACAATAATGTCTGATGACTGACTATGTGTGTCATTTTTAAATGTATGTAGTTCTGTCCTTGAGCTGTTGATGTCTATTAATGTTCTGTATTATGTAATTTAATGTTTTGTGTGGACCCCAGGAAGAGTAGCTGCTGCCTTCGCAACAACTAATGGGGATCCTAATAAGAACAATTTTGTGTTGTATTTTAACTGACTTGCCTATTTAAATAATAAATAAAAAATGATGCACCAAGTCTGGAACCAACAGGACCCTTAACAGCTTCTACCCCCAAGCCATAAGACTACTAAATAGTTAGCCATATAGCTACCCGGACTATCTGCATTGACCCTCTTTTGACTGATCACATACGCTGCTGCTACTGTTTATTATATATCCTGTTGCCTAGTCACTTTACCCTTACCTACTGTATATGTACAGTGCATTCTGAAAGTATTCAGACCCCTTGACTTTTTCCACATTTTGTTACACTCCATTGTTATTCTAAAATTGATTAAATAAAAACAGTTCTCATCAATCTACACACAACACCCCCATAACGACGAAGAGAAACATTCTAAAAACCAGTTAATAAATAAATACAACAGAAATACCTTAGAATTCAGACCCTTTGTGCATCCTGTTTCCATTGATCATCCTTGAGATGTTTCTACAACTTGATTGGAGTCCACCTGTGGTAAATTGAATTAAATGAAACATGATTTGGAAAGACACACACCTGTCTATATAAGGTCCCACAGTTGACAGTGCATGTCAGAGCATAAACCAAGCTATGAGCTCCGAGACAGGATTGTGTCGAGGCACATATCTGGGGAAGTGTACCAAAAACTTTCTGCAGCATTGAAGGTCCCCAAGAACACTGTGGCCTCCAACATTGTTAAATGGAAGACGTTTGGAACCACCAAGACTCTTACTAGAGCTGGCCGCCCTGCCAAACTGAGCAATTGGGGGAGAAGGGTCTTGGTCAGGGAGGTGACCAAGAATGGTCACAGAGTTCGTCTGTGGAGATGGAAGAACCTTCCAGAAAGACAGCAATCTCTGCAGCACTCCACCAATCTGGCATTTATGGTAGTGGCCAGACGGAAGCCACTCCTCAGTAAAAGGCACATGACAGCCTGCTTGGAGTTTGCCAAAAGGCACCTAAAGACTCTCAGACCATGAGAAACAAGACACTCTGCTCTGATGAAACCAACAACTATTTGTCCTGAATACCAAGTGTCACGTTTGGAGGAAACCTGGCACCATCCCTAGCGTTGGGCCAGTAAACCTGTCTGTGTCCTTGAGCAAGGCACTTAACCCTAATTTGCTCCAGGGGCACCGTACTACTATGGCTGTCCCTGTAGGTAGGTCGTCATTGTAAATAAGATTTTCTTCTTAACTGACTTGCCTAGTTAAATAAAAAATATTTATATATATAAAAATACGGTGAAGCATGGTGGTGGCAGCATCATGTTGTTGATATCTTTCAGCGGCAGGGACTGGGAGACTAGTCTGGATCGAGGGAAAGGTGAAAGTACAGAGAGATCCTTGGTGAAACCCAGCACCTCAGACAGATTTTTTTCTATTATTAAAACTGTTATTCTACACTTGTTGTTTACGGAGAATGTGAAACTCTTTCCATAGTGCTCCAGATATTAAAATGAATATGGAACAGAGATGAAGGGGAGAGAACAAGCGAAGTGATGAAAGGAGGAGAGAAGTGAAGAAGTGAGGACAGGAGGAGAGGAGAAGAAGAGAGGAGAGGAATGAGCAAAGGAAAGGATAATCAAGGATAATATAAAGGGATAGGAAAGCTGAAATTAGGAGATAATGGAAAGAGAAGAGAGGAGAAGAAAAAAGTTAGGAGGTGATTAGAATATGCATAGAAAATGAAGAGGAGTATTAGACAAGGAAGAGTGGTTGGAGACAAAATGTGTTCATGTCTTGTTTTCGAGTATAAAATAGCACTCTCAAAACAGACAGGCAAACTTTCTACTGTTAAAAGCAAACTTTTCACATTTATCTTACACAACGCACTTGAATGAGAGAGAAAACGTGCACACTCATTGTGGTCAGTGTCACAAATGTTGCCTTTACTTTGATATCTGGTAAGAAATCTCACATTCTTGAGGTGTGTGTGCATGTGTGTGTGCTTCTGCACGTATTTGAGTGTGAATGTATGTAGTGTGCGTAGATTTGTTAGGCAGACATAAACAAGGAGTCCGAGATAAAATCCTGACAGTAACATTATTTCCAGTTGCTCCCATTATGAGCAATTAGCCTGAATCTCCTCCACTAACTCATTGTTTACATCCACAATAACATGGCATGGATGTTACAATCATTATCTATTTTCCCTTAGACACTTTTTGTTCACCCTCTGGCGTTGGCGAAAGAATACATTATAGCATTGTGAGGCACATGAAACCCAGCATTTTTTGCATTCCAAAGATTTTTTACATTTTATCTTTACGAGCATGCTTTACCAACCACAAGTCTGTACTTGAGTGAGAACAGGGGCCACTGTTTTTTTTTTACAAATACAATTTACAGTACACTGGACCAGTGTAAATACCTTATGATTACATGCTGGAATGAGTGTTGCAAAGCAGTGTATAGGTTGAGTATGAGAGCCTGTGTTGTGTCCATTCAAGAGCATTCAGATGCATTAGATCAATTCAGATGAGACAGTATTCCAGTTTTGGTATGTAGACCACCGAATATGAAGTAAACAAAGTGAATCTTAAAAATGTAATTAACTCACACTTTGCGTGCTTTCCTCAATTTCCAGTGACTTAGTGCTCTTCAATCTGGATCAGCCTCTTAATCATTCTGTCAGCTACCATGGGACCCCTGCCACAGTCCCCCTCACACACGTCATTACCAGGACGGCGAGAGCGTGTGGCCTCATCACAGGTCAATGAGGGGTCAAGTGGTTGCAAGGCATTATGGGCACACCACGCTGCTGAGTCAAGCCAACACAAAACTCTTGCATCATACGTGTCATCACAGTGGAGTATTATTGCGTCTTCTTTCTTCTCTCTCTATCTCTCACTCTGACCACATCCTCCTCGGGCCTGGGAACGCCGCTGGACAAACTGCCTCATGGGAATAAAACGGGCCCACTCCTGGCAAATCAGCATGATAGCATCTGACATCTCTAGACTGCCTCATTGGGAACGTTGAGTCCTGTTCTTGTTGCCATACACTGTGTGTGTCTCTCTGTTACGATGCGAGGACGGTGAGCACGAAAAATGAGGTTGAAAAAAAGGAAAACAAGAACGAAATCGATACATAATGTTTAATAAACGCACAGCACAAAATTAGATGCAGCTTATAAACAATAATCCACACGTGTGTGCGTGTGGAATCAGGGGATGAGAATCAGGTGTGGGCACGTGAGCGCGGCTGCCATCATACTTATGCCGGTGGTTAGTATAATACCGGCGAGCCGGGGCGGGAGGAGCACCGTCGAGGTCAGAAGCACAGTCGTTACACTCTCTGTGTGTGTGTGTGTATTTGTAAGTGAGCGTGTGTATTCTTAGTGTCTCATCTCAGTGGTGTTAGGAGGCTGCCGCTTGTTTGAAACCATGTGAGTGTTGACCCACATGAAAAATACTATGGTCTAAATACTGTAGTATTACTATATTTATATACTATATCATTCACTGTTTTTGACTTTAATGTAGTATTCACCATAGTGTGGACATGACTGTAGTATACTGTAGAATTTACTATAGTGTTTTTGAGGACATGACTGTAGTCTACTACAGTATTCACTGAATTGTTTTTGCGGACATGACTGAAGTATACTATAGTATTCACTGTGGTGTTTTTGTGGACATGACGGTAGTATTCTATAGTACTCACAGTAGTGTTTTTGCAGACTTTACGGTAGTATTCAGTTTAGTGTTTTACCGGAAGAAGCGCTATCCCTGTCCGCTCTAATGATCTGGAAACCTTAGACAGTTTCCGGTCAGACAAACTAGACTAGCTTCCCTGTAATCTCTTTGTCCACGGACTAGACCCTTGAGTTCCTCCATCTTGTTATGTAGCGATCTCACGTTGCCCATTATGATAGACGGGATAGCCGGCTTGTTCTTACTCAGCTTCGCTTTACACTTCCGACCCGCCCTGCATCTGCGCCGTCGCCTTTTCCCTGGGGTGCAGCAGCACTGAGTGTGCTAAATCCAAGAGCTGGGCTCGGTTGTATGTTTGGCGCTGCTAAACGTAATAAAAAGTGCCTCAGTGATAAAAAGGACCGTTAAAACCTTTGTAAAATAGTAGCACTCCATAATCCTGAACTATTGTAGTTCAACTGTTGCAAAAAAAACTAATGAAAAACATACTAAAACAACAATTAACGCACAAACAATGGGAGTTGCTTAACAGGCGACCACACAGGGCGGCACCAAAATGCACATTGCATTAGGTTGTGCGAAAAGTGTGGGTACAATACAAGAGATTTCCCAAAACACAATGTCCAGTTGTGCTGACATTCTGACAACAAGGTATTCCTATTTCCCCAGAATGATAACAATTAGTTTTGAAAAGTCCATTGTGATTTTTTCAGGTGTTATCCTACTGTTAAAGAAGTTAGTTATACAGCAATCCATGTAGAAACACATATGGCAAGTATTTGTAATCACATTACAATTTATTAGACATGTATTGTACCAACATAGTTTGACCATATTTTGTATATAGTCACAAGCAGGGCTCAAACCTGACAGCTTTGAAGAATTATCCCTGGTGTAAATTCACTGTGTCACTGGAATGGGACTAATGCTTCGAACACACCTACAGCATCATTGTGCAAAATTGAAAATCAAATCAAATTTTATTGGTCGCATACACATATTTAGCAGATGTTATTGTGCGTGTAGAGAAATGCTACCTCCAACAGTGCACTAATATCAAACAATACACAGAAATATAATGGTATGCAGCATCATCTGGATATGTGTGCAGCAAAAGTTCAACATTCACCTTCTGCTACCATTTGTGCCAAGCCGTCTATGCATACAATTTGATGCATATGTTTGATATATCCAACATATGCACAACACAGAACACACTGCAACTGTCTCTGCGACGCAATGCTGCAAGGCAAAAACAGTGTTCTATTGGAAATGAATGTACTTCTGGTACTTCCAGTTTTTGAACAAGAGAATATAACTACAGAATATAACTAAACTTGCGGTGAGGTGTGCATAGAAGTGCATATGTACTAATGCCATTTTCACGTGAGAGCCGGAACTAGAAAACTTTTTTACTTGCTAACTGTTTGAACGCGGTACATCTATAACTACAACCAGTTAACATGTCAGAAATCTCAGAGTTTCGACTTGCACGTGAATTAATCTTAAGACATATAGCCATTGTTTGAACCATCATTTAAGGATTTCAGTACAAAGGAAAAGCCATTAAAAACATTCGGTACCTGGTGGCGCAGCAGACTAAGTACCCTGCAGGAACTGAAGATTGCAAGTTCTAATCTACTTGATTACCATTGTTTTAAAAAAGCTGTATCTCTGTTTGGACAATACCCTAATAAAATATAATTACCTAAGAATATAAAAAATGACATTTGTTTAAAAGTATGGCAACTTCAACTGAAGTATGTTAATGCAAAGTTATTAGAACCATCATGTCATAATGTCACACTATAACTTTATGAGAGCATAGTAGGAATATTCCCTGCTTGTTGGTAGGGGTGTTTTGAATAACATCCATCAACATTAGCAGAACGTTCCTGTAATATTTTCTCAGAACTATTTCTATTGCTACCACATTTTGTTTTAAAAACATTACTGGTACATTGTGTTATTACATTACCTGGAAATCTACTGAGCATATTTAATCATAGAGATTTTCTGAAGATTTTTTTCTTTGAATTTTTTTGGGATGTTATCATCCTAATGTAGATAAAAACATTACTAGAACTTAATGGACATCTTAGCTAATGTTCTGGGAATGTTCCCTGTTTGCTGGGTACAGTCTTAAGTATCTCCACTGAGACTCCACTTCATATGTTTGATAACCAACTCTTATGTTTCTCATCCCGAATTTGAAGGGTAGGTAGGTGATATGCACATCCTACATTTCTCCACCAGTGCTGGGTTAGTTAGGGTCTCTAAAAAGACTGACAAAGAAAGAAAAGCCTGCACACAGTATCCTCCTACCGTGTTTTATCCACCTACAGTACATATGTTAGTTCAGGAATGTGAGAGATGTAAAGGTTGTCAACCACATGAACTGAAGGGAAGCATTTCAGCATATACCCTGTACAGGCTATTATTTGTTTATTCTCATTCCTCGTTTGACAACTGTGTACTGTAGCCTATTGGAAGGTTTCCAAAGCTCTTCCTCTGTGGTACTTCCAGAGAGAACACCCATCCACGGTCTGCCAGGCTAAGTCATCTCCTGAAACAAATGTACACATATTTTCATCTGACAGGGAAAAAAGTGCCCCTAGAAACCCATGCTTAACTTTCCTGTATGTTAATTTAATTACCTGAACCACATAATGTCTTCAGCAGCAGTTCCTTCGAAGAGGATATGTTGGAAGGGCAACCCCCCAGGTTTCCAAAGCAACTAGTAAACAGAGGCATTGCGATGAAGGTCAGAATGCCTCTGCAGAGGATTCTCACGTGAGTCTGGGCTTGCATGGTTGGACATTGCCTGTTGTTATTTCTGGTCAAATAGTTGACTTCAATTTTGAGACCGCTCTACCAGTCTGACTGTACTACTGAGGAAATGAGGGCAGTGAAGAAACCACTAGGAAATATTGAGCATGAATATGTTTGGGGATTTCTTTTATTCGATAGGAAAGGCACTTCTTTCTCTTCTCTTCATGATTATGGTCCAAAAACTAGATCCTCTTGATTTAACTACGCAGCACAGATAGGGCTCTACCTGTGCAGAGAGCATGCCAATATGCCCTTCCAGTCTCCAAAGTGCCCTTTTTGGTGGCAGTATAATTTCCCCCAAAACATTTTTCTTTGTCGTTGTTGTTCTGAACCCCTCTCCCCACAAGTCGTCGAAAAAATCTAATTCATGCTTCAGAACCAAAACGTTGTGCTTGATTGTTGACCAATGACCAGTCAACTTTGGCGCGCAATGGCGGGCGTGCATATCCAGATTAGTGACCAGAAAGAATTTATTAATTTGTGATGTCCAATGAGGTTGCAAGGTAAAAGTGTGAGGCTGGATTAGGTCGGCCCAGTATTGTCCAACGAGGTTGCAGGGCAGCCCAAGTCTACTCAGAGGAGCGCAAAAGTTAAAACATTTTTTTGCTCTCTTTATGCACACGCTGCAGGGCGCGAGAACAATGACGTTATACAAATGTGATGTTGTACACAATTTCCAGTAATGAAGTAGACAAACCGGAAAAGCTCAGGGGAGCACACCTCTCCCATCAACGGACTGATAGCATTCCCAGAGTCCTCAGAAAACGTTAAAGAAGAAGACATAATACTTTAATATAGGTCTCCTTTTGAATGGTTTCCTCCATGTTCACATTTCAGTGCAGCTGCCAGTTTTCCAATGTTATTACAATGAGTATTCCAAAGACGTTTTGGATATTCTGGTTATTCTTCTTCACCAAATAAAATGTGATGGAGAAACCATTCGCTCCACCGAATCCTCCTAACAGGAACAAACCACTTCCATTAAGGTTTAGAGGGTCAGGCTGTTCTTAACCTCAGTGATGCAGTGATGTCTTGCACACCACACATTCTCTCTCATACAAACACATGCACGTGTGCACACCAGTGGAGGCTGCTGAGGGGAGGATGGCTCATAATAATGACTGGAACGGAGCAAATGGAATGGCATGTGTTTAAGGTATTTGATACCATTCCACGGAATCCGACCAGCCATTAATTTGAGCCCGTCCTCCCCAATTAAAGTGCCACCAACCTCCTGTTGTGCACACATCTCTGGGTCCTCCCTTTCCTTCCTCAGTGCAGGTTAATCCTTGCGTCCTCTCTTCCCCTCCCCATGGGAAAAGGTCTTTCCCTTCCACACATTTATATAGCCATTCCCAGGGATATTACACATAATCATGAGATGGAAACATTTGGGAGAGGCATGTTCTGTCACGGACTGTAATTAATACGGCAGACCATAGGGAGTGATGACCTGTAGGAGTCAATGGGCCAGGAAAGAGGAGTCTCATGAATATCCCATAATATTGAAGGCAATGCGATGTTACAGCTGCTTATCTTTAGACATATAGCCAGAAGGCAGTAGGCTATCTGAAATATAACATTATCAATCAAATTGCCAGGGGGGGACCCCTTTAGGTATAAAAATACAGCGGGTGAAATAAGTATTAAACACGTCACCATTTTTCTCAGTAAATATATTTCCAAAGGTGCTATTGACATTACATTTTCACCAGATGTTGGTAACAACCCAAGTAATCCATACCAGAAGAGTGGAGGCTGTTACAGGTGGTACCATTTTGTATTCCACTTCAAGCACTGTTAATTGGGACACTGTGCATAAGACAAAGCAAATGAGTGCATGTATCACTGAATACTTCAACTACACGCCTGTGGCACACTGCATTACAAAGCCAAGTGGGCCCTTCATGTGATGATATAGGATTTGATTAATCATCCTCAGCCCCAGAGGAATTTGAAGAGGCATGACATAACGGGTGCATGATAAGATATGGATAAGAGCAAAATCATTTTTTGATAATTGGCAGCCAAGCACCGATTAACAGGTCACCAGCATACAAATACTACCCTTGATATGTATTGGAAATTTGCATCAAGCTCATCACCGTGCACTTAACCACCATAACTTATTTCATCTGCTTAAAAAATTCTTCATGCTTTTCCATGTCATGGGCAGAGACAACATATCACTGCGTGTTTACTTTGACATCATGGTTATTATATCAATCACTACAACTGTCTTATACTCTTCCCTGTCACCATGGATACAGGAAATGTTCATCTTACCTTCTCCATGCAGGCCCGTTTCACTAGGTACGATTGTACCAGCGTCCCCATAGGTCAGTGGTGTCTGGGCTATTTACCTTAACGGGGTCTGTTAGGGCAGAACTGATCTTATGTGCCCAACAAAGGAGCATGTCAATTCTTTATCATAACAGATCCATCGTTATTGTTGGTCATTATGAATGAAAGTTTTGTCAATTTATGACAGTGCTATTCTCTCTTCTTGGGGTCAGCTGTTCCGATGTGGTCGAATCCCCTCAGTAACAGTAACAGCTGCAATCGCAGCCTTGCAATGAACATAATGAATTCTGAAAAATGGACTGGGCTGTGATCAAACAATGGTAACATAGAGTACTTCCTCCTACCTCTAGTCTCCCCAAACAGGTTAAATGTTATGAAACTGCAAATCTAAATAAGATGAAGCATCTGTTATAGGCCTATATCTGGATGTGAGTCTACACATTTGGCCTGTGATTGTAATATAAGGCTCTGGAGCGCTCAAAGGTCAAGGTTATAGTAGAATGTGTAACTATGTCCAAAAGGTTTTCTAACACCTGTCCCAAAGCCTAGCGCTTTGAGATCTGGCTGCCGAGGGCCCTGAGAAAGCCCTTATTCCCAGACCAGGAGCACTACTCCAGATGCATGGGTCTTCCAGGCTCCATCAAAAATTAACCCTTAACCCTAACCCAGGACATTCCCAGGACTACAAAAGAGCGTGTTGCATAGAGAATAGGAGGAGAGAACGGGGAGTGAATGTGTATATATCCAGCCAATAAATCAATGACAACATTTTTATTTTCAGTCGTATGTCTTTAATTCTCTTCGTTCCTTACTGCCCAATCAAATCAAATCAAATTGTATTTGTCACATGCGTCGAATACAACAGGTGTATACCTTACCGTGAAATGCTTACTTACAAGCCCATAACCAACAATGCTGTTTTAAGAAAAAAATGGTTTAGAAAATATTAACTAAATAAACTAAAGTAAAAAAAGTAACAATAAAATAACAATAACGAGGATATATGCAAATAGTCTGGGTAGCCATTTGATTAATTGTTCAGCATTCTTATGGCTTGGGGGTAAAATCTATTAAGGGGCTTTTTGCAAAAAGACTTGTCGCAGAGAGAACAGTCTTTGACTTGGAGTACCTGGAGTCTTTGAGAATTTTTTGGGCCTTCCTCTGACACCGCCTAGAATATAGGTCCTGGATGGCAGGAAGCTTGCCACCATTGAAATAATGGGTTGTACGCAATACCCTCTGTAGCGCCTTACGGTTGGATGCCGAGCAGTTGCCATAACAGGCGGTGGTGCAACAGGTCAGGATAGTCTTAAAGGTAGTTTAAGACTATCCTGATAGTTTGTTGGTGATGTGGACACCAAGGAACTTGAAGCTCTCTACCCACTCCACAACAGCCCTGTCGATGTGAATGGGGGCGTGTTCGGCCCTCCTTTTCCTTTGTCTAGCTCACGTTGAGGGGGAGGTTGTTGACCTGTCACCACAATGCCAGGTCTCTGACCTCCTCCCTATAGGCTGTCTCATCGTTGTCAGTGATCAGGCCACGTAGTCGTGGGTGAACAGGGAGTACAGGAGGGAACAAAGCAAGCACCACTGAGGGTCCCCCGTGTTGAGGATCAACGTGGCATATGTGTTGTACCCTAACCACCTGGGGGCGGCCCGTCATGAACTCCAGGATCCAGTTGCAGAAGGAGGTGTTTCGTCCTATGGTCCTTAGCTTAGTGATGAGCTCTGTGGGAACTATGGTGTTGAACGCTGAGTTGTAGTCAATGAAAAGCATTTTGACATATGTGTTCCTTTTGTCCACGTGGGAAAGGGCAGTGTGAGTGCAGTTGAGATTGCATCATCTGTGGATCTGGTGAGGCAGTATGCAAATTGGAGTGGGTCTAGGGTTTCCAGGATTATGGTGTTGATGTGAGCCATGACCAGCCTTTCAAAGCACTTCATGGCTACAGGTAGTTATTTAGGCAGGTTCCTTGGCATTATTGGGCACAGGGACTATGGTGGTCTGCTTTAAACATGTAGGTATTGCACATTCGGTCTCTGAGCATTCCACCAATCTGGCATTTATGGTAGAGTGGCCAGACGGAAGCCACTCCTCAGTAAAAGGAAAATGACAGCCCTCTTAGAGTTCCAAAAGGCAACTAAACAAGAATTTCTGTTCTGATGAAACCAAGATTGAACTATTTGACCTGAATGCCAAGCGTTTCTTCTGGAGGAAACCTGGCACCATCCCTACGGTGAAGCATGGTGGTGGCAGCATCATGCTGTGGGGATGTTTTTCAGCAGCAGGGACTGAGAGACTAGTTAGGATTGAGTTAAAGATGAACGGAGCAAAGTACAGAGAAATCCTTGATGAAAACCTGTGCCGAAGTGCTCAGGACCTCAGACTGGGGCGAAGGTTCACCAACAGGACAATGACCCCAAGCACACAGCCAAAACAACGCAGGAGTGGCTTCGGGATAAGTCTCTGAATGTCCTTGAGTGGCCAAGCCAGAGCCTGGACATGAACCTGATCAAACTTATCTGGAAAGACCTGAAAATAGCTGTGTAGTGACGCTCTCCATCCAACCTTGGTGTGCCAACCTTGTAGCGTCATACCCAAGAAGACTCAAGGCTGTAATTGCTGCCAAAGGTGCTTCAAGTACTGAGTAAATAAACTGAATACCTTTTTTTTTTTTTAACTAGGCAAGTCAGTTAAGAACAAATACTTATTTACATGATGGCCTACACCGGCCAAACTTGGCCGACACTGGGCCAAATGTGCACCCCCCTATGGGACTCCCAATCATGGATGGTTGTGTTACAGTCTGGATTTGAACCAGGTTTTCTGTAGTGACACCTCTTGCACTGAGGTGCCAATTATGAATTTAATAATTCCGTTTTTAATTTGTAATACATTTGCAAAAACGTGTAAGAACTTGTTTTTGCTTTGTCATTATTGGGTATTGTGTGTAGATTGATACGGGAAAAAACAATTTAATCCATTTCAGAATAAGGCTGTAACATAACAAAATGTGGAAAAAGTGAAGGGGCCTAAATGCTTTCCGAATGCACCATAGCATTATTGAAAAATACTGATTAGCAAATCCATAATGGCTCTTATAATGACGATGCATGCTTCTACTAAATACAGTTCAGGTAGTGGAAAACCTGCTTCTGAGTTTATACACACATTAATAAACAAACAACTGGCCTTTAATTAGTTGCGTCAGAGATTGCCTGAATTAGATTGTGCACTCTTTTAACTCAGAAAGAACACTGCTGAGATGACAAAAACTGGACTATGCCTGGAATATCGGACAAGTATGACACAGGTTGTTCTTTGCACAAGACATGTATAGAATCAATTGAATAGAACAAGGAATTTAAATTACGTAAATCACCCTATCGAGTAGCTGTTTGGTGACAGTGACCTGTTGTTTGGCACATGAAGGCACATGTTTTTCTACTTTCACCCACGTCATTCAGTGCAGAACAAATTAATGAGAAGGGCAAAGGCTTTTAGCAGCTCTGCTAAATACAGGTGATGATGCAGGCTTGTGCAGACTGTAGTGAGTTTGTTTGTAATTATTGTTTGCCTGAGTATATCATCCTTACTGAAATTCAAAGCTCACTGACTCAAATTGGCATGGCTATCCCATACAGAAAAAAAACATGAATTTTACCAAGTGAACACGTGATCACATGTCATTTTATATGACATTAATGTGATAACATGTGACAACATTTGAGCACATGTGAGAACATAATATCATGTGAAATTAATGTGAAATAAATGTGACAACATGGGGATGCAAAATTTCAACATGTGATATCATCAAACTACATGTGACAACATTTGAGCACATGTGAAAGCCCAGGTGTAAAATGTAATTTATAGTATTTAACTTTAAAACAGTCATGGTCCCCTGCATGTTTTGTCTAATTCTCGGTTTGTGTCATTGTCACATCCTGACCTGTTTCACTTGACTTTGAGCTTGTCTCCACACCCAACCAGGTGCCGCCCATCTTCCCCATTATCCCCTGTGCATTTATACCTGTGTTCTCTGTTTATCTGTTGCCAGTTCGTCTTGCCTTGCCAAGTCAACCAGCGTGTTATTGCCGAGCTCCTGTTTTTCCCAGTCTCTGTTTTTCTAGCCTTCCTGGTTCGGACCTTTTGCCTGTCCTGACACTGAGCCCGCCTGCCTGACCATTCAGCCTGCCCTGACCTCGAGCCTGCCTGCCAACTTGTACATATCAGAGACTCAAACCATCTGCCTTCCGTGTCTGCATCTGGGTCTCGCCTAGTGTTGTTATAGTCATGGTCCCCTGGAGGTTTTTGTCTAGTTGCGGTAAATCTACGGTAAATCTACAACAAATGACTGTATTTTTACAGCTAAATGAAGGTGCAATGTATGCATGGGTCTCAACCTCATTTGGGATTTGAACTCACAACTTCTTGGTTGTTAACTATCTGAAGTTTCTTCTGCACCACCAGGTCTGTGAACATCTTTGAGATTGGCTATACATTTTTGGAAAGAATACATTTCTGCACTTTGCCTAAGTTATATAAAGTAAATACAGTATATACAACAGGAGGGAGACAAGGACAAATTGAAATGCGTCCAGAGGGAGCTTAAGTTGCGGATTGCTGAGGGGAAGAGAGTGTATAAGGAGAAGATGGAGGACAAGCTGATGCAGAGCCAGGTGAGAGAGGTGTGGAAGGGTATGAGAAATATCACTGGCTTCAAAAAGTCAAACAGTGGGCAGACGTAGGGGACCCAGGACAGAGCCAATGAGCTGAACCAATTTCGATACTGGCCCTGTCCACCTCCCCTCCAGCTCCCCAGGCCACACACCCTCACGGCTGTCCCACCCCCACTTTGCTCACATCACCTCTGTTGAGACAATCTGTGACCCCCTCCCCACCTCCACCCCTGCTCCCTCTGGACTGATCCTCAACACCCCCCTTCCCCCCACCACCCCACCTGGGCTGGCTTTCACCACCAACCAAGTGAAGAGAGAGCTGGAGAGACTACACCAGTGGAAAGTGGCGGGCCCTGATGGCATCAGCCCAAGGGTGCTTAGGGTCTGTGCTGACCAACTGTGTGGAATACTCCAGTGACACTAACTTGATTGGGGGACTTTGAGGATAACAGAGTAGAGAAGCCCTTATATTTGCCCTGCATATTGGATACTCCATCTGTAGCATTGCCAATGCACTTGCACATGTCTAATTTTAGTTTATCCACGACATCTGTCAACAACTGGACAAAGTACTGTCCAGTGGAGAGGAGTGTGATTAGAGAACCTCTGCCTCTTGCCCCAGACTGATGTAGGTTCTTGCTTTTCTCAATGCATTCGGTGAGATGTTCTTTCAAGCAGACGTCATACTTTCCCAGCATTATTATCATCTCCAAGAAATTGCTGTGATCGATATTGGTGTCCTCTAATGTATACGCAGCCTCAGGCTGCATCCCCCTGTAACTGAGCCCCCTCTTGGCAATGACTTTCACTATGTCTACGACACGTTCCAGCACCTGCCTTCTCCTGTGTACCTGCTCTCTGTGGGCAGACACCTTATTTCCACTGAGCATATCACTGAGCATATCAAATGTCTGCTTTGGAGGACCTTACAAAGTATGCCTCAGCACTACTTCTGTGCATGTTGCGCTTCTCATGCTCTTCTACCATTTGGTGAACATGTTTCCAATCTGTCATTCCACTCATAAAAATGTTGCTGTCAGTTAGCTTTGCAAATGCCATAGACATTGAACAGTATAAACCATAAACCATAAACCACCTTCATTATATGACAGCCATTTCCGATTGGTGCCGTCTTTAAAACAGAAAACCCTCTGTACCACAGAGTTTTTTGATTCCTGCATAGGGTGGAAACAAAAAAATGCTTTTAGGTAATCTCTTGAAATAATCAAAAGTTGGTCTGGCATCCTGGCCATCCCTGACTCTCTCTTCCACTGAAACTGGAATGGGCCTGTCATCAACCTCAAGGCTCTCTTCCACTGAAACTGGACTGGGCCTGTAATCAACCTGGATATTAATAAAATAATATAGAAATTAACTAATAAAAACCCAATTTTGAAAAACTACAAAAACACAGCAGCAGTCCCACTATTTCATATCAAGTGACTGAATGACAACACAACACGTTTTTTTGTGTGGCTTTACTCGCCGTTCACACCGGACTGTTGGCATGATGATGAGTTTCAATGCATTGACTAGTAAGAGGCGAAATGGTAGGAACCGTGGCGATGAGGATCATAGCTAGCAAATCACTGTAGCCATATTCTCCCGCACAAAATATGAATTTGAGAGGGAAAGGACTTGATTGGTTTTACAATATGTATACTATTTACAACCAATGGCTGTATAGACATGAAATAAAATTAGCTAATTAACATTTGTATATGTCTAATGCAATTTAGCATTTAGAACGAAAAGGCAAAAGTAATCAGAATCAAATGAAAATGCTTATTTTAGCTACGTAAAATTATACAACAGTAAATCACTGATACTAAAGTGATTGCCATTTCCCACAAAATTCCCACAGGACAGCGAAATCTAGGCATTCAGAGCTTTGCTAGGCATCAAGTTTTTCCGCTAGCCGGTTTGAACACCCAGTTACTGTACGTCTTTACCTCAGTTCTTTCTTTCTGGTACATTTACACAGCAGTAGATTACCATTAGTATTTGCATTTCACTCATAAATTCTGATATAACATGTTGTATTTGTAACACATTTAGGCACATATGTACCGCTTCGGCTGCACTATCTTTGGCTTCGCTGTCCTCTCCGTCTACTATTTTACTCCCGAACCGGGTTGTGGCATGTTCCTCTTGCCGGTCTAGCACTTCGAATTTAGCGTCCGTGGCACTGGTACTAGTACTACTACTACCGAATAAGTTGGTTAGTTTTTTACATTTACTTGCATTTGAGTGAAGACTTTTGACTCTTTTGTCTCTTAACTTTTCAGCCCCAACCTTACGTTTTTTACTCTGCTTTTCCATTTTCTATTGTAGCTAGTTTTCGAGCTGTCACTGTCAGTGTCAATGTGTTTGTGAGTGTGAGCGAGACAATGGGGGCGGGGCTAAGGGTTGCATAGACGTTCGTTTGGAATAGACCAACGGGCCTGGGGGAAAGGGGGGGTTGGCCCGTGTTGTTCAAACTTCTGCCAACTTTTTTATTAGTAGTAAAAATGTATAAGGCAGGCGGCCATCGGCCCAGAGTTTGACCAGCCCACCGCGAATTCTCATGGTGCTCCCTGTGGCCAGTCCGCTACTAACTAGAAAACACTGTAGGTAGTAGGGCATCACCTGTGAAATCTCATGTGAAGATTTTCTTATCCACATGTGAAAGGTTATGTGATCAAATGTGAAATATC
This sequence comes from Thymallus thymallus, assembly GCA_023634145.1. Classification (NCBI taxonomy): domain Eukaryota; kingdom Metazoa; phylum Chordata; class Actinopteri; order Salmoniformes; family Salmonidae; genus Thymallus; species Thymallus thymallus. Next base: position 11,494,366 of record CM042418.1, read on the forward strand.
ATCACGTGAAGTCTTCAAAAAACACATGGGCTCTATTTTCAGCTGGTGTTAAGGTGGCGATAGTGTCAAACGCACATTAGTTTGCAATTTCGTCATGTAGCCCTAACTTCAGGTTTGGCAATTTACCTGTCTTACAGCTCGCTTGTGCTCAGATGGACGTGCTGGAAATATTTTGAGGTATGTCCTTAAAAGCATGCTAATTTCAGGCAGCACTAGGGATAGTTTTAGCGGTAATGCAGTTAGTTATGACATTAATTTTGACAGAGGAAACGCAGCCTATCCAGCCGTGACTCACACTGTCCATATGAGCATGGAAGAAGAGTAGCATAATATGCTTTTGGTACCTGTATGCTTCATATTTTTTAAATAAAAAAACAAGCATAGCCTCCCCTCCTGTAAATGTTTTTTTTTTGTTTTTGTCTGCCCAATGCAATCGTGAAGTAGTCAAGACTGTCGATAAAGGGCTTGGCTCCTGAGACCACTTGGAAGCAATCTTAATCACCAAAGCTTTATTAAAATATAAAGTTTGAGAGAAGTTAAACAGTGAGCTGACGTTCCCTATTTATCTATGCATTGTAGGCAGGCCCACATTATTTTAGCCATGCAGGTCCCGTTTTGGACATGCGTTAAACCCCCTCAATGATGTAGGCTACGTGTCCATGCTCACCATGAAACTAGATATGATAATTTAGAAGTTTTCTGTAACCTGTAAAAATAGCTTGTTAAGCCTACTATAACGGGTGCTGGTTCATCAGCAATGTGTCTTTTTTATCCTGGCCATTTTACGATATCATTACATTTCACATGTATTTATTGTTGATGTAAAAAAAAAAAAATAGATTGCTTGTTTTTTAAATTTGATTATGACACACCTTTCTGATATTATGGTGACAACGTCTGTGGCCCACTTGCAATGCAACTTCTGGAGATGTGTGAATGTGATCTGATCTGTAAGATGGTTCTGATTATGTTAATAAAACATAGGCCTATTTGAGAGCAGTATAAAGGTGAGCGGACATTCTCCCTTTCCATTCATATTGGATATTTGTCCAGCTACTGTGAAAAGTTTGGATGTGCATAAAACCCTCCATTGTTTTAATATTATAGTTTCATTTTGCTTAGAATTTCATTAGAATTATTAGCTCTCTTTTCATCTTGCATATTGACAACATTTGGCATGTCCATGCTCAACCATAATGAAATTTACAGTAGGCCAAGCCCCTATATCAATGTGAATTCTATGTATATACAGTAAAGAAAATACATATGGAATCATGTAGTAACCAAAAAAGCATTAAACAAATCTAAATATTTTAGTAGCCACCCTTTGCCTTGATGACAGCTTTTGTACACTCTTGGCATTCTCTCAACCAGCTTCATGAGGTAATCACCTGGAATGCATTTCAATTAAAAGGTGTGCCTTGTTAAAAGTACATTTGTGGAATTTCTTTCCTTAATGCGTTTGTATCACATTTCAGGAGAAGACCCAGATGCTGACAGTGTCGAAGTAACAAAAGTTTATTACAAAACCCTTTTTTTGGGGCAGTCAAAAATGACAGGTCAAGGGCAGGCAGAGGTCCGTAACACAGATCAGAGTCCGGAAGGTACAGAACGGCCGGCAGCCTCACGGTCGGGGCAGGCAGAGGTCAATAATCCAGGTGGTCAAAACCGGGAAAACAGGAACTTTAGAGGAAGACAGGAGCAAGGGGCAAAACGCTGGTAGGCTTGACGAAACAAAACGAACTGGGAACAGACAAACAGAAAACACAGGTATAAATACACTAGGAATAAAGGGGAAGATAGGCGACACCTGGAGGGGGTGGCATTCAGAGACAGGTGAAAACAGATCAGGGTGTGACAGTTTGAGCCAGTCAGTTGTGTTGTGACAAGTTAGGGTTGGTATACAGAAGATATCCCTATTTGGTAAAAGACCAAGTCCATACTATGGGAAGAACAGCTCAATTTTAGCAAAGAGAAACGACAGTCCATCATTACTTTAAGACATGAAGGTCAGTCAATACGTAACATTTCAAGAACAAGTGCAGTCGCAAAAACCATCAAGCGCTATGATGAAACTGGCTCTCATGAGGACCGCCACAGGAAAGGAAGACCAAGAGTTACCTCTGCTGCAGAGGATAAGTCCATTAAAGTTAACATCGCCTCAGATTGAAGCCAAAATAAATGCTTCAGAGAGTTTAAGTAACAGACACATCTGACCATCAACTGTTCAGAGGAGACCGTGTGAATCAGGCCTTCATGGTCGAATTGTTGCAAAGAAACCACTACTAAAGGACACCAATAAGAAGAAGAGACTTGCTTGCGCCAAGAAACACGAGCAATGGACATTAGACAGATGGAAATCTGTCCTTTGGTATGACAAATCCAAATTTGAGATTTTTAGAAATCAAGGAACACTTAACCAGCATGGCTACCAAACATTCTGCAGCAATACGCCGTCTCATCTGGTTTGCACTTAGTAGGTCTATAATTCAGGTTTTCTCAACAGGACAATGGCCCAACACACCTCCAGGCTGTGTAAGGGCTGTTTGACCAAGAAGGAGAGTGATGGAGTGCTGCATCAGATGACCTGGCCTCTACAATCACCCGACCTCAACCCAATTGAGATGGTTTGGGATGAGTTTGATCGCAGAGTAAAGAAAAATTAGCCAACAAGTGCTCAGCATATGTGGAAACTCCTTCAAGACTGTTGGAGCATTCCAAGTGAAGCTGGTTGAGAGAATGCCAAGGGTGTGCTGTCATCAAGGCGGCTATTTGAAGAATCTAAAATCTAAAATATATTTTGATTTGTTTAACACTTTTTTGGTTACTACATTCCATATGTGTTATTTCATAGTTTTGATGTCTTCACTATTATTCTAGAAAATACTACAAATAAAGAAAAATCTTTGAATGAGAAAAATCTTTGAATGAGTACTGTATTTCCACATTGAAGCCATGCAATTAATTAGAACAATGTGGACTGCAAACAGGTTAAAGTTAACATATTTATTGTAGCAAAGATGGGATAGGTCTACATTTAGTTATTTGGTTTATGTAAGCTGTTTAACAAACTATAACGGACTGATATTGGAATTGGAGTAGATTCCAAGGCAATACATAAAATACAATTTACACAACCATTTACACAACAGCAACCACATATTTAGCCATGGAGCACATTCTGATTGGACAGTTAGCGGCCAAGCCTCGCCACACCCACGATTTGTTTATTCATCAAAACCCAGCCCTTTCACGCCAATGCCAGAATTTGCGGCGATAATTGTGCATGTGAAAATAGCAAAAATATTTCTGACGCACCCTTGAACCTATAGCGCTACCGCCCAGCACTTAGATTAACCATTGTGTTAGGTTTGTTCAAATAGAGCCCATGATTTCACATGTGAAAATCCACATCACATGTGAGGTGTTCCAAAAACTCATGGTTTCACATTCTTTTTGCACATCGTAAAATCGTGTTTTTTCCGTAAGGGTAATGCTTTTGCTATTGGGAGACTCCAAAGATGCTATCAAGCTTCCCAGTAGTTTGCTCTGAAATAGTTTTCACTGTTAAATGGGCATTACTTGTCGAGATTGTTCTAAAAAACGATGACTTTCTTTAACAGTGCACACTCTTCCAAGATATATCAAAGACGATGATCGAAACTCCTTGTTGAATAGAGAAGTGCTTCTGCTTCAGTGTTTTGTTAACAGTTCACTGGAGTTTTCATAACACAGCATCATTGACACTAGCAGACCAATCTCTGGCTCACTATCATAGGTTCTTTGTGTACTACCATGCATATGTGTATGTGTGATAGTTTAAACTCATTTATCATTTTAATGTGTTTAGACTTAAGCACATCAAAACAGATTCTAATGTCCATGTAAGGCCTGTCAAATGATGCAATGGACTATTGATAATAATTTGTCTGGAATTGGGTAATGGAACATTAGATGCTATGGATCCAGATGATTTAATTTTCTATCTGCCCGACGTGCTAAGTTTATTTGTGTTTGTTTTCCCTCTATAGATACTGTGTAGAAAAGAGCAGTCTATTTACTACATGGACAGATTTGAACTTTGGGACAAATGCTACAGACATTTTTAAAATTAGTCTTAAAGGGATATTTCGGGATTTTGGCAATGAGGCTCTTAATCTACTTCCCCAGATTCAGATGCTCACTAGCTTTAGCGCAATTACTGGAAGTCTATGGGTATCTGCTAACATGCTAACGCATCTAACTTCCTTCATACTGGACACGGAGAAATAAAAATGGTATCCACCAGTCTTGTGGTTTTCTCACTCTGCCTATCAGAGGAATAGTGATGTAGGTCTCAGACACTGAAGTAATGTGCTAGCTGTATCCCTCTCATGGGAATGAGATCCTTAACTTTGAAGTAATTCTTTATTAAGAACATAATCCTATTTTGACGGCTCTCTTGGACAAAAAGTGTAAAATGATAGCGAATCAGGAAATTAAAAAGTCTGCACACAGGTCATGGTCTCGGGAAGGGGGCTAGAGTTGGGAGAATCAACACCTGCTTTTAAGTAGCAGGAAATGGATACTTGAAAATAGTACTTTTTTTCCTTTAAATTGTCTCAAACTAATCCATAAGAAAACATTATATTCAATAAAAAACTATTAGGTAACAATGGATACTTTCTGGTACGTACAGCAAAGAATTTGATACAATTGATAACTAGCTGATACAAATTCCACATAGTGACACATGCGTTAATGGATCACAAAGAACCTGAAGTGTAATTACCATGTCATCAATAGGTCCTTATATTAAGTAATTTCCTTCATTTAAAATGGATGAACTAGGTTGATAGAACTTTGAGGTGAGAGAGCTAGAGGTATTCACGGATCCACCTGTACCCGAGAACAGATCAGGGAGCTGAGCGGGTACAGATCCAGAATTCTAAATAATGTCTAATTTTAACTGACCCCAAATTCAAGTGCCACCCTAGGCGATCGCCAAATCTTGCCTAATGGGAGGGCTGGCCCTGAGGCTACGGTTATAGAGCCTCCATGTGGCAAAAGTTAGGAGATATCTAATCAATGGAGGAAGATGGAATTAAAATGATGGAATTAAAAGTTAAAGGAGAAGGATAGGCTAGCAGGCTGATACTTTATATTCTGAATGGAGTTGTTGTTGTTTTACTGTGTAGGACGAAAAAGTACATGCAGCCTCAATTAGCCAATTTTAGCTTAACTAGCTTCTGCCTATGTGATGCAGTCAAGACCAGTGGTGTAAAGTACTTAAGTAAAAATACTTTAAAGTACTACTTAATTCGTTTTTTGGGGTATCTGTACTTTACTTTACTATTTATATTTTTTTTTACAAAGTTTTACTTCACTACATTCCTAAAGAAAATAATGTACTTTTTACGCTATACGTTTTCCCTGACACCCAAAAGTACTCGTTACATTTTGAATGCTTGGCGGGACAGGAAAATGGACCAATTCACACATTTATCAAGAGAACATCCATGGTCATCCCTGCTGATGATCTGGTGGACTAACTAAACACACGTGCTTTGTTTGTAAATTATGTCTGAGTGTTGGAGTGTGCCCCTAGCTATTTAAAAAACAAGAAAATGGTGCCGTCTGGCTTGCTTAAAATAAGGAAATGTAAATTATTTATATTTTAGCAATTACATTTAAAACCAAATATTTTACTGGGTGACTTTCAATTTTACTATTCTATTAAGGTATCTTTACTTAGTATACTTTTTCCACCACTGGTCTAGACAGGTACTACGTAATCATATTGAATGATAAATAACCTAGCTATGGCAGCTCTCTCACTCTCCCTCCTCCCTGTTCCGTGTGACTCTGTTTCACTCTCTCACACTCACAGTAAGCTACACACACAGCACGGCCCCTGCTAGAGCGTCACATCTCTCTACCTCCTCTACCTTGTGCTTTATCAGCTCTGGTTAATAAAGTACTTTTCTGCTGTTTACCTCACTTGGATCGGACCAGGTCTGGATCCGAACAGGTCTATACGGAATGGGTCTAGTTGTCCTCGGGTCTGTTCAGAACAAATCTCTATATTTTAAACATTTATGCATATCGTGTTTGGACCCATGAAGGCCTCTAGAGAGAACCCTTTTAAGGAACCCTCTATTGTTTCCAAAGAATGCCTTGAATAGTACAGAGTTTAAAATTATTATTGTACAAGACCAACACATAGACAGTGCGTGATGGTGAATTTCATTTTTACTCATACAATGTTGCTCTGCCAGGATTATCATTAAACGCCGAGACAAATGGCAAACGCCTGTGGCTTTTGTGCCAATGTGTGCTCTGGATCCATTTGGGAGAAAAATTGTTGGAGCCTTCAAGCTTTCACCGCGCTGGGACTGCGTGATTGATGGTCCTAGGCTGGTTCACTGCAGAACCTGAGAGCACCACATGAGTGTTTGTGTTTATAATGCCGAAACCTACCGCAATCATCCCTCACGCAGCTTCTTTTGTCAGCTATCAGTGCCACAATCGCAAGTAACAAACGGGGCACTCTGAACCTGCGGCCTGAAACTATGTGTGAAAGTGTGTGTACGCGTGTGGAGAGAAAGGAGGAGAGAGAGAGAGAGAGAGAGTATGTGTGGGGAGGTTATTGTAAAGATAACGAAGGAGCCGTAAAGTCAGTGGTGTCGCTCTAATTTTACTCAATAAACAAAGAGGTGAGTGTTGGATTTCTAAAGCACTCTCCCACCTATATTGTTAGATTTGAACACAACAAATAATCAGCCCACAGCGACAGTTTTGGCGATATTCTTTTCTCAGCCTTGAAACCAACAGTCCGTCTATGATTATGTTGGATCGTGCGTTTGCTGCCTCAAAACCATATTTTTTTTCCACGAAACAAAAAGCATAGCAGTATCGCTTTACTTTTTTTCCACCTTCAAATCAGCACTTCTAAATTAGGCTCCCTCGCCCTGGGTGCTTGGCAGGAGATTAAGCTTGCGCCAGCCTTGACATAGCTCTCTCTCCTGCCTCGCCATTCCCTGGAGACGCTCCGCAGAAAGTTACTGTTGGGCCAGGGTCAGCCGCTGACGTCGCCCCGTTGTTGAGTCTCTCGGTACAGGGTGAGGACAGGGCCACTGGCAACTATATCAGCTTCACCTGATAGCACGGGGCCAACTCAGATGCCAGTCTGTGTGTGTGATGGGGTATCAGCACACATGTCCTGCTCTGCAGAGCAGAACCAGGGTAGCACACTCTGGCGAAGTCATTACCTCTTTTGCCCATTGAAGCTCATTAAGAGCCTACTGCAAGTGTTCAAAAACTCTGAGTGAACAGGTTTCTTCCCAGCAACTTCAGAGTTGAAGTTGGAAAGATACATGTGATTTGTTACCAGAATGTTAATTGTCCAACAAACCCTGATTCACAATACTTATCCTATATGTTAGGCATAAATCCAATGCATACAGTGGGGAGAACAAGTATTTGATACACTGCCGATTTTGCAGGTTTTCCTACTTACAAAGCATGTAGAGGTCTGTAATTTTAATCATAGGTACACTTCAACTGTGAGAGACGGAATCTAAAACAAAAATCCAGAAAATCACATTGTATGATTTTTAAATAATTAATTTGCATTATATTGCATGACAAAAGTATTTGATCACCTACCAACCAGTAAGAATTCCGTCTCTCACAGACCTGTTGGTTTTTCTTTAAGAAGCCCTCCTGTTCTCCACTCATTACCTGTATTAACTGCACCTGTTTGAACTCGTTACCTGTATAAAAGACACCTGTCCACACACTCAATCAAACAGACTCCAACCTCTCCACAATGGCCAAGACCAGAGAGCTGTGTAAGGACATCAGGGATACAATTGTAGACCTGCACAAGGCTGGGATGGGCTACAGGACAATAGGCAAGCAGCTTGGTGAGAAGGCAACAACTGTTGGCGCAATTATTAGAAAATGGAAGAAGTTCAAGATGACGGTCAATCTCCCTCGGTCTGGGGCACCATGCAAGATCTCACCTCGTGGGGCATCAATGATCATGAGGAAGGTGAGGGATCAGCCCAGAACTACATGGCAGGACCTGGTCAATGACCTGAAGAGAGCTGGGACCACAGTCTCAAAGAAAACCATTAGTAACACACTACACCGTCATGGATTAAAATCCTGCAGCGCACGCAAGGTCCCCCTGCTCAAGCCAGCGCATGTCCAGGCCCGTCTGAAGTTTGCCAATGACCATCTGAATGATCCAGAGGAGGAATGGGAGAAGGTCATGTGGTCTGATGAGACAAAAATAGAGCTTTTTGGTCTAAACTCCACTCGCCGTGTTTGGAGGAAGAAGAAGGATGAGTACAACCCCAAGAACACCATCCCAACCATGAAGCATGGAGGTGGAAACATCATTCTTTGGGGATGCTTTTCTGCAAAGGGGACAGGACGACTGCACCGTATTGAGGGGAGGATGGATGGGGCCATGTATCGCGAGATCTTGGCCAACAACCTCCTTCCCTCAGTAAGAGCATTGAAGATGGGTCGTGGCTGGGTCTTCCAGCATGACAACGACCCGAAACACACAGCCAGGGCAACTAAGGAGTGGCTCCGTAAGAAGCATCTCAAGGTCCTGGACTGGCCTAGCCAGTCTCCAGACCTGAACCCAATAGAAAATCTTTGGAGGGAGCTGAAAGTCCGTATTGCCCAGCGACAGCCCCGAAACCCTGAAGGATCTGTATGGAGGAGTGAGCCAAAATCCCTGCTGCAGTGTGTGCAAACCTGGTCAAGAACTACAGGAAACGTATGATCTCTGTAATTGCAAACAAAGGTTTCTGTACCAAATATTAAGTTCTGATTTTCTGATGTATCAATTACTTATGTCATGCAATAAAATGCAAATTAATTACTTATAAATCATACAATGTGATTTTCTGGATTTTTGTTTTAGATTCCGTCACTCACAGTTGAAGAGTACCTATGATAAAAATTACAGACTTCTACATGTTTTGTAAGTGGGAAAACCTGCAAAATCGGCAGTGTATCAAATACTTGTTCTCCCCACTGTATCTGTAATAATAACCAATGGAGGATGAGATGCTGGAGCCTGACACGTGTCCAAGTGGGGTCCATAGTATATAACACAACGTAACCTCTAAGGCAAATGAAGAGAGATGTCCTAACTGCAGGCAAGAAGGACGTTTTCATAAGTGCAGGCAACAGAGGGCTGTTTGTTTTTTGTTGCGGACATGACTTGTAAACTATCATGTGGCTTAATTACAAACTTGTATGGGATCCGCAAATATGAATAATTGTTTTATATTATGCATCTAGTTTAGCCAAGGAGAAAACACTGCTATATAGGAAGAAAGATTGGATTCTTTCTTGCCATTATTGGCTGAGATAATGGTGTGGTTGGACATGCCTAAAGATGAGTCCTGATTGTTCTGTCCTGTCACAGGCTTCTGTCTATAACAGAATGTGGGCTTCCCAAGACAGTATAATATTTGTTACCTGAGATTTTTGGAAAGATATAGCTATGGACAACTGCAAAAGTGTTGCTATAGCTCTCAAAAACATTGCTGTCCTGAATTACTGTACTGGCGCTATCGACAAAGCTCACTAGGAGAAAGTTTGAGTAGAAAATCTTTCTGGAGGACATACTGATTCACGTGTTTACATGTGTGGGTGCGGTGGGGCTAAGGCTTAAGAGCTTGTGAACAATGCTGAATTGGCGTAAACAAAGAATAACTATTTTCAAGTGTGAAAATCTCAGCAAAACATTCAAGTGCATTTCTCTCATACGGATAACACTCCCATGTTTTCTCCAACTACAGTGTATGATATACCATTTTGAAGCTCTGAGTCTGTGCTTTTATAAAGTGTAAAAAAAAAAGGTCACAAAGAAATCCAGTCACATATGATGGAGGTCGGGGGTCGCTGGTTTGTTTGAGCAGGGGTCCCTTGGCAAGAATAGTTTGAAGAACCTTGTAATAGTTGGTAACAGGCACCTGCGTTGGCCTCGTGTAGTGGTTCCCAACCAGGGGTTCTTGGCCTATCCACAGGGGGTACTTGAGAAGACCCATGAGACCATAATCTTACGGGTAAAATACACATGAGGGGGTACTTCAGGGGTACTCCGGGTAGAGCAAAATTCAGTTGGGGGTACAATAAGCAAAAATGGTTGGGAACCACTGGTCTAGTGGACTGTTGGAAGTTGCCATGGGAAAATAAACGACAAGCCATCCCGTATCTTCGCCATTCTAATAATGCCTGGACAGTGTGTAATTCACTAGAGTTTAAATGCAATTGTGAGCTCACAGAAAAACATGGTGGTGTACAGAGTGAGGAAGGCGTCATGTGACGTGGAAATGTCAGTATATCTGTCCTGTTCATCATGGAATGTTGCCTGAGTGGTAGAGAAAATTTCTGTTTATTTTTTTGAGTGCTCCAACATTGTTTATAATGAATATATATATATATAAACAAGTCTATTTTTGGAAGTTTTTAGCATGCCTAAACTTAAACTTGTCCAAATATGTGCAAATATGCACGTACAGTATATATATAAAAATACACACACATATAATTTGTGCAAAAGTATACGTAGTGAGCTGCTGATGGAATCACAGAATAAATCATGTGAGACAGCGTTGGTCTACAAGCAGTTTACTAGCAGACCTTCAAATAAATCAAGTGTCCCCTAAAAATCTTGGCCCGGGACATTCACAAGTAACCAATGAAGTGTAATAAATGTCATGTTGCAAAAGGTACAGACAAGAACCACGTGCCTCTCAGACCAGCAGGAGTGTCCTACTGGGCAAAAACTGGTTGAACCAATGTTGTTTCCACGTAATTTCACCCCAAAAATTAAATGTGATGACGTTGAATCAATGTGGAAAACTGAGTGGATTTGAAAAAAGTTGTCAACATAAGGGAACTTAAAAGCAATGACATGGTGACATAATTTGTTTAATTTCACGTTTAATTCACATTAGTTGATATCTCAACCAAATGTAAATCAAAACTAGAATTTGAACTGACGTCTGTGCCCAGTGGGGTGTGCCCAATGGAGCGCAGCCTGGTGAAGGACATGGCCTGGCGATTAAGTGTTCTAAGAGAACTGTCCTGCGATAAGAGTTGTCTCCATTGGATACTGAGATTACATGGATACAGTGTACATCCAAACTCATACGAACACACACCTCAGGGGCTTCCTGCAGCTCGTATGATTGTAACCAATGAAGAGGATCTGTTCTGTTGTTGAAGGCCAAATGGAGAATATACACTGATAAGGTCCATATCGCCTCGAGAGAAGACGGAACACATGTTGCAACTTTGTTGATGATCATGTCAAACTGCGAATTGTCTCGCTTCTCAGTGGATGAACAGTGCTAAGTAAGGAGATCACGACATTTAGTCATATTTTGTATTCCTCAATTGCATGACAATCTAACTTATGCAGTCAAGTGTGATCAAACGCACATCCTTTAGTGGGGCCGAAAAAAGTCATTTAAAATAAACAGAGCCCGCACACTCATAAGCTCCACCACGCATCTTTATGAATAAACAAAAGTCAGGTCTTTGGCCAATCCCACGGATGAAGATGTGCAAGTTGAGGTACATTGGGAACCTTTTGACACAATTTCTTTCTCCTCAATGCTTCCATCCAGTCCAGGCCACCAGAAGTAGCTTTGTGCGATTTTTCTTAATGCAAACCAATCCGCAATGGCCTGAGTGGAGCTGTTGCAACACTGGTTTCCTCAGCGAAGGAGGAATGTGAACTCTCCTCACTTAGGCCATTGTACTGACAGCTCAGTTCTGGAAAGGAAAGGTTTTCAGTTCTGGAACATCCCCTGTGGCGTTACCTTTGATAATGATGTCTATCACTTCAGATAACACCGGGTCATTTCTGGTGTTTCTCCGCACTTGTGTGACTCTTGCTTGACCACAACTAGTGGTAGCCTGGAAAGTCCTTCTGCATTGGTTTTGTTAATACTGTATATATTTGTTTTTTAGGGAACCATATGAAAATGTTACCTTGATATCTAACCATTCAAATTTCACTCTACTGGCTCCATTTGTCTGTACAGCATGTGCAACTTCCTGAAGTTAACGGTTAACTTATTGTCTCCATACAATGGTCAATAGGTTGGAGGCTGTGGTTTAGTTGGTGTCAAGAAGTGGTTTAGATATTTACACTACCGTTCAAAGGTTTGGGGTTACAATATTTTTGTCTATTAAAATAACATACAATTGATCAGAAATACAGTGTAGACATTGTTAATGTTGTAAATGATTGTATTGTACCTGGAAACGGCTGATTCTTTATGGAATATCTACATAGGTGTACAGAGGCCAATTATCAGCAACCATCACTCCTGTGTTATAATGGCACGTTGTGTTAGCTAATCCAAGTTTATTATTTTAAAAGGCTAATTGATCATTATGTTAGCACAGCTGAAAACTGTTGTGCTGATTAAAGAAGCAATAAAACTGGCCTTCTTTAGACTAGTTGAGTATCTGGAGCATCAGCATTTGTGGGTTCGATTACAGGCTCAAAATGTGTCAGTCATCAATTGCCATGAAACTGAAGATCTCGTACAATGCTGTGTACTACTCCCTTCACAGGACAGCGCAAACTGTCTCTAACCAGACTAGAAAGAGTAGTGAAAAAGGTATGACAGAAAATTCTGACATGAAAATTGGTGTTGTCGGGAGATCACAAGTGCAGTTGATCAGGTGTCGTTGACCCAGCCACACTGAGCGTCTGTTTTTTCATGCACAATCTAACCATCATGAAAAATCATTGTGAGTTAGATGATACAAAAGTAACGGCTACTGTCACCAATTGTCAAAATCCTTTAATTAAGCTTTCGGGGGAGGAGGGTTCTAACATATTGAATTGTTTTAAGATGGTCATAATATTTGATTTAGAATTTTAGGACCTCTGTAGGTATAAAAAATATATATACAAAAATTATTTGACTAAACATTGAATTTGCTATTAGCCCATAGAAATGCATTGAATAACATATTCATACATGGCAAAACAGATCAAGTCAAAATGAAGTTTGTTTTGAAATGTCCTATACTGTATGTGAGAGCATTTTTTTGTGTCACTAAAATACTTCCATATATACTTCCATTACAATGTTTTACGCTGGTACCGGGTTACATTCAAACCAGTCTTCTGAGGCTTGCCAAAGGCTTTTACTATGCTAATTCATTATCAGAGCGGGCACGGACAGCGACTTTAGAGGCTTAAAGATTTTTCAAAAGGAAATGTGAATTTGAGGATGTGAATGCCATTCTTGTTGAAATAGATGATGAAATAGATACTGTAGATGTATCTGCAGATTTCTGCCACCCCACCACACCAGTGATGTGCATCATAAACACTGAAACAAATTGCCTCCAATGACCTGCAAGTAGGGTCCCAGGGACCAACCCATAAAGTATTCTACTGCTTCTATGACTCAGTGTGCTAACATGTACAATTTAAAAACAAATAATTCCAAAGATTAAACTACAACATTTTAGACTACATATTGTCAATGTCACGTTCGGGTGTGTAGAGAGACCAAGGCGCAGCGTAGCGATAGTTCGACATCGTTTATTTAATGAATAAACTATACTGGATGTGAACTATACAAAATAACAAATATGCAGATAATAGAACTGAAACACACTTACTTCGACACGGGACAAGATACAACAATGAACCACGCCAAGGGAGTGAAACACTGACATATAAGTAGGATCCCTAATTAGAGGTAATGCAATGCAGCTGCCTCTAATTAGGGATCCCACACACAACACCACACAGACGTAGAAATACTAGATCTGCCAGACTCTGACCATAGAAATATAGAGAAGCAAAGCTTCTCTATGGCCAGAGCCTGACAGTACCCCCCCTCAAAGGCGCGGACTCCCGGCACGGGAGGCTCCGGGCTGTCGACCACCACGGGAGGCTCCGGGCTGTCTATGAACATACACGATCGTGACAGAATGACGCACCCCCGCAAGAGCCACGCACCAGCCCGCCAGGGCGCACTCACAGCCCGGCACGGTCCGTGCCGACTCCGTGCACCACACCATTGGTGCGCATTCAGAACCGGAGAGGCTGAAGGAGGAGGATCGCCCACCACTTCGTCTTCCTACGATCTATAATAGAGAAATACCCGAGGGGTTTTATGATCAATCTATGGAGGAACAGACGAGGTGGTGGAGAGCCTGGATGACTCTTCCCCTGGAGAAGCATAAAGACCCGTTAGTTCAACAAATAGAGGAGGAGGACTTCGGGCGCCGTTATGCTCTCGTGACAGAGCTAATGACGAAACGAGAGCAGGCTTCTGCTCCAGTGAAGGTCGGCAACCCGGAACCTCCAGCGAAGGTCGGCAGCCCCGAGCCTCCAGCGAAGGTCGGCAGCCCGGAGCATTCTATGACGACCCACAGCCTGGAGCCTCCAGTGGTGGTTGGAGCCCTCGTCTACGTCGGTGCCAAGTCCCGGCTCCACTCCAATGCCAGAGCAGTCCGCTCCAGCCAGGTGCCTCCAATGCCTGCTCCACGCACTCAACCTCCGGTGAGCCTCCCCAGTCCGGTACGCCCAGTGCCGGTTCCGCGCACCCGACCTCCAGTGCGTGCGTCCAGCCAGCTGTCTCCAGTGCCGGCTCCACGCACCCGACCTCCAGTGCGTGCGTCCAGCCAGCTGTCTCCAGTGCCGGCTCCACGCACCCGACCTCCGGTGTGCCTTCCCAGTCCGCTCCACCGGTGCCGGTCGTCTACTCCCCTCCCATGCCGGAGCAGTCCGCTCCACTGGTGCCCAGTCCGGGTCCGGCCGTCTGCTCCACCCCAACGCCGGAGCAGTCCGCTCCACCGGGGCCCAGTCCGGGTCCGGCCGTCTTCTCCACGCCAGCGCCGGAGCAGTCCGCCCCACCGGGGCCCAGTCCGGGTCCGCCGTCTGCTCCACCCCAGCGCCGGAGCAGTCCGCGCCACCGGGTCCCGTCCCGGTCGTCTGCTCCGCTCCAATGCCAGAGCAGTCCACTCCACCGGTGCCCAGTCCGGGTCCGGACGTCTGCCCAGCTCCATGGCCGGAGCCGTTCGCCATGCCAGGTCCCAGTCCGGGACTGGTCATCAGACTCAGGTCAGGGAGGAAGTTATCCACTTCGCCGGGGCCTTAGCCATCACCGAAGTGGATTGTCCCTCTTCACACCTCCCATGTCACATTTGTTTTGGTATTTCTTTTTGTGATTGTCACGGCCGGGAGTCCGCGCCTTAGAGGGGGGGTACTGTCAGGCTCTGGCCATAGGGAGTACCTTTTGGCCATGGTCAGAGCCTGACAGATCTAGATCTCTAGATCTATGTGTTTTTCATTTTGTGTTGAATCCCAATTGGAGACAGCTGCGAGACGTTGTCTCTGATGGGGGATTCTATTTAAGTTGCTCAACCCCACACGTTTGTGTGGGTCATTGTTCAGACGTCATCATCTGAGTAAGTGTGTTCTCTTTTCATTTGTGTATAACTTTGTTATTTTGTATAGTTCCGACTAAGTATACGTTTTAGGTTGAATAAAACGATGTCGAACTATAACTACGCTTCGCCTTGGTCTATGAACACACACGATTGTGACACAGACGTAGGATCTTAATTTGATCCCCCCTACCATACCCTGTTCAAAGACACTTAAATCTATGTTAATGTATGTTAGAGTAGACCAAAGACAATATTCCATATTTGGTAATATAGACTGCAGGCTGATTGTGTTGAATGGTCACACATTTTTCTCACCCAAAACTCTCCACAGTCTATGCAATCAAATAACGATGTGCTTTGATTGATACGAAATATAACTTGAAAACACCCATCTCCTCTACATTTTGTCTCAAAAACAGCACAGGTTACATGTAGACCATTGATGGTTGTTTGAGTCATTTAGCAGCTGCTGTAAATGAGTAACATTTGTCGATGATTGAAAATAATAAAGCTTATCTTGAAAGTACTGCTGCTGAATGGGAGACATCCCTAATGTCTTGTCTTGTATTCAGCTTCAGAATACCTGAGGTTTACAAAAAGGGCTTGTCTATTATTAGCATAAAAAAAAACTTGGTTTACAGAACAAGACTGTGTCTAATCTCACTTCAAAGTTCACACCTCCTTATGTCCACCCACTGCACTAATGCACACACATTTGACATACTTTATTTTGAATCAAACAAGAAGGATTCAAACACTTCAAAAGTCACAAATGCATAGACATCTGTCAGAGACTGTGAAATAATAGGTACTTTAACAGCTTGGTAGAGATGGTGTAATCCAAGTAGGGGTCAAAAGAGAAGCCCACTTCCATAATGAGAACCTCTTTCCCACCTCCGCTCCAAACAACAATGTCTGGTGTATTTGGTTCAAGAGAGAACATCAATATCCACATTAAATCAGCTTGCTCTAACTCGAGAATGCTTGTGGATGTGTACTACTGCTGGTACTACCTGTCTTACTTCACAAGTGATCAGGTTAACAAGGTGTCATGTCAGGCTATGTACAGATGAATGACAACAATTCAACAATATGTCTGACAGGTTCCATGGACATTTGACTCTGGGTGTAAAATAAATACAAACAGGTTTTGCAGAGTACAAGAGTACACACACACACACTTCATGAAATACATTTACTAAAACTTTGACACTTTGAATGTTCTTACACCCACTGTTATGTAAGTTACATGGTATTGTCTTGCCAGTGTTTGGGAAGTAGTGAGTGTGTGTTCCTGTGTACAGTATGTGTGGGTATTAAGGAAAGAGAGAATACAATGCTTTGAACAAGAAGTGGAGGATGGTGAATCTGCACTGTTTGAGATTGACCTTCACCACTAGCTGTGTCACAACAGCAAAGGCTTGCACAACACAACGGTTTAAGCATCTTAATTGAATGACCACCAAAAGGCTGTGGCCCACAACTGCTCACCCAAAGGGAACACCCTTCTGTGGTTTTTGCTGGCCCTCTGATCCTCAGCTATTGAAGTATGATCATCTGCAACCCATTTTGGTGTCCCCCTTGTCATTAAGTGGGGGCGGCTCTATTTTTAAAGTCTGCCTAACACACAGCTTTATGTCATCTTGACAAAGACCAATTTGGCTGTCTAGAGTTTCTTTCCACTTTTGAGAGGAGGAATCTGTCTGTCTAATGTTATACGTTGGGTGAGTAGATGTGTGTGACAATCCCCACCCCCCACATGACATCACATTCCGTGGGCAGTGGATAGGAAATAGAAGGCTGTCCTCATGGCTAGGCCATTTCCTTCCTAGCCATACCCCTGTTGTCTCACTTGTTTCGGCTCTTGTCTTACCTCATCAATGTAAACTGAGCTGGCTGAGGTCTACTCACGAAAGACACCATATGCTGTTTGAGTAAGTAGTCATGCAAGCTTTTGCACGCAAAATATCCTTTCCATAACATCTGTCTGTTCTTGGTTTTCATGTTGCTCTCATTGGTGTTTTGTGTGAATGAGCTCACCAATGTCTCAACTCAATACCAATAATAATAAAGTAAAAACAATTCTGTGGAAAGCAAAGCTGTTCTGTTGAGTTGAATTTTTCTCTTATACCTCGTTTCCACCAAAAAAGAACTGGTTCGGAACTGGTGCTGGTTCAAAGTTGGTTCAACTTGCGAACCTTCTCAGAACCTGTTTGTTTTTCCACTGACTAGAGAGCCCAGCGAATGACGTCGTTATGTCACTGTGTACGTCGCCATACGTCTTAGCTTTCCCAGAAACGCTTGCGCCAACTTCAAGCCTAACAATTACAATGGCGGACTACATTGTCTTTCTGCAAATGTTTCTCCTGGCTTTGCGAATCCATCTTTCTTCAATCGTTGTACTATCTTTCTACTAGCGCTGTGTTTTTAGCAATGGCGGTCACAACCTTTCCCGTCGTGTTGTTGGTCACAATAACCCCGCCCCAGCCGCTTTGGAACCAATTTTCCTGGCCGAGAACCGGTTCTTTGGCTGTCGAAACACAAAGGACTGGTTCGCGAGTAGGCACCGGCTCCGAACCGGCTCTCAAAATGCTTTGGTGGAAAAGGTGTATGAGATCTTCTCTCTGTTTGTGTGTGTGTGTGTACGCACAAGGTCATATACTGGACTGAACATGCGTAGAACACCTTTTCAGAAACTGCACAAAACCAGAAACACATTTCTGTTTAGTGTACATCCTTTTAACTTTAATGGTGAAGCGAGAAAAAAATAGTTTTGCAAAATAAATTAGAAAAAAAACTTTGCCACAAGCACATTTTTGATTTGTACAACAAAGCAATGCAACATATTGGTATCTGCATTTCAATATATACAGAATAAAACATATATGTTTTATTCTAAGTCCACTTGTTTCAGTGTCAATTCTTCTGTATTGATAAAAGAAAATTAACAAAAATACAACCACTTTATTATTATAATTTTTTTCTGTTGATGTTGTACGCATTAATGCACACTGTAAGGTACATTAATATGTTTCTTAAATGAGTCTATACTCCAAGACAAAACTTTGTGGGGGACTGTTTCGGTAAAACTTATTTTACAGCCCATTTTAAACTGGTACACTTTACATGGTATTAACTAAGAAACTATGTGCAATGGATACTTGCTTGTACTTCTACACTATCAACATTGACATAGGTATCCATAATACTGGTAACTAAATGCTTTAGCTAGTTCCAAATGTTACATAGTGAAGCTTGTGTCAATGAATCTCAAAGAAGCCAAAGTATAATTACTATGTAATTATTAAGTAATTTCTAAATAACTAGCTGGTAAACAGTGGGCAGTAAAATAAGTGTTACCAAAGTTTCTAATTGCTTCATTTTAGACATTGGACCATGTACAATGTTGTATAAAGGCAAGCGAAAGAAACTAACTCTCCAAAGAAACGTTTACTTGTTGTAAGATGGGACTTTCATATATTTGGCGAGATATTTTGAAATATGGAACTATTTTAACTAGAATTTCAGGAAACATATTTCAGACTTCCAAATTCAATGGAGACATTCATTTTCTGCCAAAACACAACACCATTGGCCTACAGTAAGTGCTTTTACAATAATAACCAAATAATAATAATAATACAATAATAAGTCGCTCTCCAAGATAGTATTGTGAAAATAATATGGGAAATTAAGTCATTGTGAAGGAGCAGAAGGAATGTTTGGGCACTGATGCTAGGCTACGCTAATGCTGACATCTGTAACAGCCTCACAATGATGGTTGGCAATACTTACACAAACTCTTTGGTGTGGTCCAAAAATGCTGTAGTAATGTTCTCGAAATTATATCTACTTGTCTTTTTTTCTTGTTAACTCACGTGCTGTATAGATTTTTAGATTCATAAGTGCTTTTTAACCTCTCTTAGAATACCATTGATATTTGTGACTAGGCTGATCAGAATGTTGGTATAGTGCAAACTGAAAACATTTTTTAAACAAAAATTTAACAAAAACAACAAACAATAATATTATTATCAATAAAAAATTATAATAATTATAATAATTATACATAGAGAAATGTTTGGTTCCAGCATCTGGTCCAACGTGTTTCTTTCAAGTATCTCTCAACAACACACACTCACACACACAAACACGCATGTACACACACTCAAAAAAGTCTTGCTCTTTTTTAGTTTTGAAAAAGTAAACAGTTGAGAAAATGAAACAGGCAAAAAATAGAAATTAATCGTAATACTTGACAAGTTGCATAGTTTGTATATTTTCAGGCACCTCATTCGCATGGTCTCTCGTCTTGCAGTGCATGAAAACACCACATCACATAAATATCCTCCCTCCATTTGTTTTGTAACAAAAATATATTAGATATTCTTTTTCTTTTCTTTTTTGAAAGTGCCGCAGAGTTTTCTCTGAGTTATAGATACCCCCCTGGACTTGCCAACAATGGAGAACAAGCCAGTCATTGGGTCCAAATAGAAGTCGGTCTTGACAGGTGTCTTGCACGCAAGAGAGAGAGAGATAAAGGGCCTCTTTCGTTTAGTTCTGTCTCTCTGGGCATGAGACCAACCTTCCAGCCCCACCAGTTCCACCAGGCTTTTACGAGCAGCCGCACTCCTCTACGACCATGTTCTGGATGTCCTTTTTGACAATCTTTTGCTCCTCGTTGTAGTAGAGCATAGACATGGCGCGTAGCCGCGTGGGCACGCAGCACGACTTAATGTTCTGGAAGGGCGCGTAGCCCCGTATGCGGTAGTGGTTGATGACGGTGGAGTGGAAGGACAGCGAGGAGCCTGTGATGCTGGCCACGTGGCTGGGGCAGTCGCCCTCACAGTAGTTGGCGTGGTAGCCCCCCGGTGCTATGATCCAGTCGCTCCAGCCAATGTCCTTGAAATTAACGTAGAACTGACGCTTGCAGCAAGCACGAACCTTGCCGTCGCACTCCAGGCCCCGTTTGCTGCGTCGCCGTGGCTCACCGGCCTCGCCCTGCTGCACCACCGCCATGAGGAAGGGCCGGTGGGACTGCTCTCGCTCCTGGTTGCCACTGGTCGACACCAAGATGGGCGTGGCGCCAGCGTTGGCGCACAGCGGGCAGGAGACCCTCACACTGAGCATGCTGCCGCCACCCTTCAGCAGGGCCTGGACGCTGGCGGACACGGAGAAAGTGTGCCAGCCGCTGCGTCTCGTGTCCACCACCTTCTCGGCCAACGGAAGTGACTCTTCACGGCTGTCTCCGCCACGGCGCTGCTGCAACAGGCGTATAGTGACCTTGGCACGGCTGCGATTGGTCTTGGCGAGCCGGAGGAAGATCCATATATTAGCCTGCTCCACCAGAGACAGCTCACCACCCTCCTTGGAAATGAGGAAGTTGACCGCACCCTGGGAGTCACCTAGAGAGGAGGAGAATAGAGAGAGGATCGGAAGATTAGATGAGTAAAGCATTGTAACGAAGTCTGAGCTAATTTCAGTGTAAGTAAAGGCTTTGCTGTCTGCTTCTTGGACTGCACCGGCCACATCTGAGTCTGATGGGGTGTGATAGGGACTGAGTAATTTTAGGCATGGCACACGTATCATTAGAATTTCCTTGCTTGACATGACTTCATGCATAGTAAAGTTCTGGTCTATTTTTCTTTTCCCAAATGTGATTTATTCAGTTCCGTTTGCTAACACATGTGGGCACATCATGTCCTTTGCTAACATTAAAGTGAATTTTTTTTACAGGAGAGAGAGTAGAATTGTACATTTTGGTTACAACATGTAAATATGTTTTGCGACTCACTCACTCACTGCATACACACACACACACGTTCATAAGCACACAGCAAGACACATCACAACAGGACTGTCCATCACATACTGTTCACTTCTTCCCCCTAAAAAAACATTGCAGAACATTATTTGGGGGTTTAAATAGCACAACGTTGCATAATCTCTTTGTGTCACCTTTACTGGTGGGCCACTATAAAGGACACAATAGTCTTTCAGAGAGATACAGCAAGAGGTTGAAGGATGTCAGTTATTACCCATAATAAGTACCCTTTTCACAGGCAGATGTGACTTAATGTGGTGACATGTCTTCTAGTGCCACTATGGTAGGCCTGCTGGTGAATCAAATCTATCAGCTCTGGCTCAAAATTGACTTATGTCCAGGGACCTAAGCATAGGCGGGCAGCAATCCTCTGGAAAGCTTCTCCTAACAGATAATTTTGAATGTCTAAGGTAATCTCTTCCATTTACAGAGGAACATCTTTATAAAGTGATGTCTCAACAACGCATAAAGCTCACTTTCTGGATATGCTATTTGGATCTGGGTTAGAGTTGAATGTCGGGAACCCGGTTACTGAGATTTTTCTGGATTTATTTCCCAAAACCACTCCCTTTTCCCGGGATAAATAACTGCGAGAAACCTGTAAATTATAATAAATTATTTATTTGAACAGCATGGCGTGAAATGGAACTGTAAAATGATATGTGATGTCTAAATTTGGCTTCTCTACGGCATGATGAATCGGCATGATGAATCATCAATGCTCAGGGTGGGGACAGACAGCCCATCTCAGTATGGAGCGCAGTTCACAATGCACGTAGACATACAGTATCATCTCATCATGGTAACTTTTTTTTCTTGTGACAGGTTGGCCTACTCTTGTTGCAGCAAAGCCTATGCTACAGTAATATAAATACTAAATGTGCGTCTGATTTATCAATTTCCATCTGGCTTTCGGGGATCATCTTGTTTTTTAATTGTAAAGATTATATGTTTTTTTATTGCAGCTGCAGAGTTTTAAAACAGCCTATCACTCGAATAATGTTGCTTTAAATCAGTGCATGCACGAACATTCTCGCAGTCTGTCTCCATCAACTCCATTCAAATTGTATCCAAAATAGATAATCCTCTTCTACATTGATAGCCTATATATAGATGTCCTAACCTCTTTCAGGTAATACATTCAATGCAGTATTACCCTTATTTGTAGCTAATTAATGATGGGTTATGCACAATGAGCTTATTGTGCAATACACAAGCACCTGTGCTCCTCTGCCCTTTCCTTAAAAAACGCTCCTTAGCTCTTGGAGTCCCATGCAGGAAAAGCTAGACTAGAATAGCTTGCTGAAATTTAAAAAAAATATATATATATTTCATATACCAATATACTATCCGAAGAGAGACGCAAGCTCTTTTTTGCTTCATGTTAAATACAGCAGTGAACGCGCAATGGCGGTAGGCTATAGCAGTTATGTATTCAGACCCATAACCAGTCAATCTTCGTGAAGAGAAGTGAAGGCCTTCTTCATCTAATTGTAGTCTTATATTATTCAAGGATGCCATTAGAAGGACAACAAAACTTATTTAATTTAACTGTTGAATGTGAGGAAGATGAAGCAACAAGAGAGAGAAAGAGAAGGTAGGCTAATAACATTAGGAGAAATATTATGAAAAATATATATGCGTTAGCCTACTAAATATACAAATAGTCCCTATTATATTTCAAAATTAAAATCGAATTCGCTAGCCTATACTTGTAACTTTGTAGGCCGCATGTGCTGCAACAGAATAGCATGTTCTCTCCCTTATTCATCATGGTTTGAACTATGTGTGTAATTCCAGTGCATATAATACAGTATAATGCAATACAATACAGTACAGTAATTCAGTTCACACTCAAAAAGATTAGCCTCCTGGAGCTTGTTTCATTTATTTACCCAAGATAGCATATAGCTAGCTACATCTATGGGCTTTTATGTTTTTCTATTGTGCGTAATGTGCAGTAGCCTATATTATACAGTATGTGTATTGTATAATTGCACTCATTTGGGCATTTTTGGGCTTGGGCTCATTAAATGTCGTTAATGTAGGGCTCATAAAATGTATTAAATATATGGCTCATCAGCATCAGGTAGCATCAGGTTTGAATGTTCATGCTGATCAAAGGTCTAATCAAATCCAGACATATTTATATGCTTTATAATGCTTTTGAATGAAACTTCCGGTTTTGGAGGGATTCGAATCAGGTTGTCTGTAGTTACGCCAATTGGCCAGTGTTACTTAGTGTATACTTCAGGTTTAAATTAACCCTCTAAGTGTTAGATTAACACTAATTGGTCTAAAAGAACCACAGTGTTGGTTTTAATAACCAGTGCTAAACCAAAACCACTTCCCTAATTTCCCAGCATGATTTATTGCAGGCTGATTTTTAGAAGTGTTTGTTTCAGTATATATGTACATTGATTGATGAATTAATCTTATGCTACTAATATCATTTTTTTCTGATAATATCATCCAATCTGTTACTTGGATTTTGTTACTGAAATAGTTGTTCCAGTTTAGATGGTTTAGGTAGTCTCATCTTTGTCTTCCCAAACAGGCAGTCATTCTGAATGCAGGTTGCAGGTGAATAAAATTGCCAAATGTTGGATGTCCCCACTGTGGCTGGATTCCAATATGAATTACACATCAGTTTTCAAGACAGCATAAAGTAACTTGCACGGCTGATGTGGCCTGTAAAACATGAGTTTCAGGCCACTATATTAGGGTAAAACTTGGCCCTAAAAAAATGGTATTGTGTTAAAGAATACATTTTCATAATAACAAGTTTGCTTAAGATCTCACTTGGTGATGGCCACAGGACTGAAAATCGACGCAACAACCATGTCTCTGTCATTAAGAAATACAGTCATGGGTGGTAACTCTACAATTCACTCGAAGGGAAGACACTCTGGGAAATATTCAAATACTTTACATTAAGCATTTAACACTGAAAAGTGTGGACCCATACAGAAACTGGACCAGTTTTAAAATGTAACACTTGGTGTTGATTTAACACTGAAGAATATGCATTGGCTCTTTTGTGCCCAAACCCATCTGTCCAAACACAGCCACTGCATCACAAACACAGGCAAATAATAATTGTCTTTGCCAGTGGTGGCTCCGCCATTGTTCTTCCTTAACCCTGCACTGGGGCTAAAGAATGAGACTGTACAAACCCAAAGGGGCCCTAACCCAAAGAAAACCTGCCCTGAGAAGAGCGTTTGAGTGCACCACTGCTCAACATGGTTCCTCAAATCATTTGTTAGAAAAGAAGGGGAAACGACTTAAGAGCGGTACAATAATTCCTGAACAATAATCAAGAATTTAGCTAATGAGAAGGACAGTTTGCACAGCTGTCCCACACACAAAATTGGAAAATGACATTTACACATTTTTACCTCCCCCTTTGCTTGTCTTAAAAAAATATAATCATAATGTTAAGAGAAGCAGTAGCAGTATTTTTCTGTGTCAATCACCTCATTCTTCCGAAGTGGATTGCTCTTGAATGGTGCACTTGCCTGCTCTAACACAACCATATGTGGGTCTCAAGACATTCCAGGAATGTTCCCTGACAATGACAGAAATGTTGGAGAGCCATTGTGCAAAGAACCCAGTGTTCTATGAATGTCATTAGAATGTACGTTAGATGCTATCACCACCAAAGTGAAGCAGTTACATTTTAAGAATGCCAGTAAAACATTGCAGGGCTCATGGCAATTGTATTTTAATAGATAAAATGTTACAAGCTCATGTGTACCTGAAATCATTCCAATAGCATTCCCTAAGCACTATTGCAAGGTTAACAGTGTGCATCTGCATGCAAATTGAGCCCATGTGAAAAAGTCCAACTAACATTGCAAAGGTCAGTGGTGCCGTTGCTCATGTAACCCCTTTGACTTGCTTCCTAGGACACTCAGCCTCGCCATCTCGCACTCCACTATCTCACTTGCAAAAACACTCTGTGCTGGCCTCTTTGGAAGGAGATGAACCAGCGGTGGGCTTGATTTATGACCCTGTACACACAATTAGACACCCAAGCCCAGGAAGATGTGCAGCAGTCGCTCTGAGGCACCGCAGGCCAAGGCATCACAGGCCAAGGTACTCCCAAGAACAATGAGCTAACCTTTGGAGACTTTGAGAGTGAGAAACATTCTGTCTATCTAGCTGCTCTTTAATGCCAGGTTTTAATTAATTAAATTAGGGTTGTAATCCCCCAAAAATATATTATTTGGTCTATGCCAAGAATATCCATTCAAATCCTCTATTCAAATTTCTGTTGACGATATTAATTAGAGAAGGAGATGGAGAAACACCCAGTGGCAACCAGGAGACTGTTCAGTCACAACACATGACTTAATGTAAAGATACAATAGATCTGACTAGCTTTGACTAACCTATAAACCTGATCCTATCCCTCTCTCCTGCTTACTCTGTAGCTGTTAAATATCTGTTCACAGATGTTGGTGGCTGAATTCAAGCCAAGAAATACTGTGGTGTAAAAAGAAACCTTGCCACACATGGGCTGTCATATTGGAGAGGTGAGGTGAGGAGTGATTGGGCCAATTTGAATTCCACGCCAGTCAATGAAACCTGCCCTTCAAGGCTTCTAGTTGTCTCCCTCTCACTGAGGCAGCATGGCCTTCATGGGAACGTGGGTGCCCTCCTATCCTGCTTGAAAAGCTACACAACTCAACAGAACACCAAACTCCCAACCAGACTCCCAAGGCATCATCCACCAGTCGGCCTATTTTCATTTGACCATCCCAGAGATATGGGAAAGTATTTTAAAAGTTAAAAGTCCCCTTTTTATCAAATCCTTCCCCTTGCTTTTTTACCATT
Source organism: Thymallus thymallus (assembly GCA_023634145.1). Taxonomy (NCBI): domain Eukaryota; kingdom Metazoa; phylum Chordata; class Actinopteri; order Salmoniformes; family Salmonidae; genus Thymallus; species Thymallus thymallus. The sequence goes on from CM042418.1 coordinate 11,520,476, forward strand.
GCTCGAAACCACTGGCTGCTGTTAGTTTTATGTTTGTTTGGGCTTCGTTAAAGGAGCTAGAATAGTCTCTATGAACCATAAAGGTTTCACTTTCTTGATGCCCTTTTGGAGTAGGCCTTGGCTGCATAATCTTCATTTGGAGATATCAGAAAAGAGACTGTTGGTCATGTCATGCCGGGGCTCTTCTAAAGGGCTTTGGCATCACATTCCAAAACATATTTAATTGCTCTGGCCATGGCACAAGAATGAATGGTAGTGGCAGCATTGAGGAGAAAAACAGCAAATGTCTATTTTAGTGTTTTGCTTTTAGCAGCACTGATGGTTCATTGCATATACAGCGGGTGAAATAAGTATTGAACACGTCACCATTTTTCTCAGTAAATATATTTCTAAAGGTGCTATTGACATGACATTTTCACCAGATGTTGATAACAACCCAAGTAATCCTTACATACAAATCATACAAAGTTCAGAAATTAAGTTATGTGTAATAATGTGAAATGACACAGGGAAAAAGTATTGAACACACTTACTGATATTTATTTAATACTTTGTACAAAAGCCTTTGTTGGTAATGACAGCTTCAAGACGCCTCCTGTATGGAGAAACTAGTCGCATGCATTGCTCTGGTGTGATTTTGGCCCATTCTTCCACACAAACAGTCTTCAAATCTTGAAGGTTCCATGGGCCTATTCTATGAATCTTGATCTTCAGTTCCATAGATTTTCAATGGAATTTAAGTCAGGTGATTGGCTGGGCCATTCTAGCAGCTTTATTTTCTTTCTATGAAACCAATTGAGAGTTTCCTTCGCTGTGTGTTTGGGATCATTGTCTTGCTGAAATGTCCACCCTCGTTTCATCTTCATCATCCTGGTAGATGGCAGCAGATTTTTGTCAAGAATGTCTCGGTAAATTTGCCCATTCATCCTTCCTTCAATTATGTTTGCCAGTACCATTTGCTGAAAAGCAGCCCCACACCATGATGTTCCCACCTCCAAACTTCACTGTTGGTATGGTGTTTTTAGGGTGATGTGCAGTGCCATTGACATCCAAACAGTTCAATTTTGCTCTCATCTGACCACACTATACTTTCCCAGTATTTCACTGGCTTTTCCAAATGTTGTGCAGCAAACTTTAAATGAGCTTCAGCATGCTTTCTTTTCAGCAATGGAGTCTTGCGTGGTGAGCGTGCATACAGGCCATGGCGGTGGAGTGCATTACTTGTTTTCTTTGAGACAACAGTATCTGCTAATTGCAGGTCTTTTTGAAGCTCTCCACAAGTGGTCCTTGGCTCTTGGACAACTCTTCTGATTATTCTTTCCACTCCTCTGTCAGAAATCTTGCGAGGAGCACCTGGTCGAGGCAAATTTATGGTGAAATTATTGTCTTTCCACTTCCGTATTATGGCCCCAACAGTGCTCACTGGAACATTCAGAAGCTTAGAAACGCGCCTATAACCAACGCCATCATTATGTTTTGCAACAATTAGGCTGCGAAGGTCTTGAGACAGCTCTTTGCTTTTACCCATCATGAGATGTGTCTTGTGTGACACCTTGGCAATGAGACCTTTTTATAGGCCATCAGTTGGGACTGAACCAGCTGATATTAATTTGCACTGACAGGGGGCTGGATTGCTTTTTAATTACTGATAGTTTTCAGCTGTTGTCTTGGCTTTCCATGCCTTTTTGCACCTCCCTTCATGTGTTCAATACTTTTTCCCTGTGTCATTTCACATTATTACACATAACTTAATTTCTGAACTTATTTGTTTTGGTGACGTGTTCAATACTTATTTCACCCGCTGTATATATACCAAAAGGGAGAGATGAGACAACATCAAACAGTAGTTAAACCTCTCAACCATGCAGGTTAACAAGCCAAATAAGATACATAAAAAAAATAGGTTATGAATGCCAATTTAGGCTATAGTTCAATCATTTTCTATTGCATGCTATTTTGTACCACAATCTATAAAAGTAATTAACTATTATTGGAGAGGCATGGTTAGGCGGAGCCACTCTTTTGTAACTGATGTGGAATGTGACCTCTCAGCCTCTCAAGTCCTTGTGAGAGGAGTCCTTGAGGTTGATAACTGATAACAGTGCTGAATACACAAAATACATGACGGATGAGGGCATTCTATTGAAACTATTAGTTAACTTACACCTAATAGGCAGAGAATACCTTTTTCTCATACAAAGTACATGTTGATCATCTTAAGTCTCATGAGAAAGTGTGCTTCTCTTCTTAGTTCACCATCAAATCTTAGCAGCCATTGTAATCTATGTAGACTAATCAAGGTGTTCGGAGACTGCGGTGCGGTGAGAGAGACACAGCGACCAGAAGACAAATGTGGACATCGGAATTTCACTGATGATGTGTTTAATTAATTGCTATACTCCACGGGTAGGGAGGTTGAAGGGGAGAGTGGGCACAGACTGTGAAGGAAATTGGCACTACCAGCACTCATCACTTTCCACCCAGTGAGCAAGGCTTTTTCATGAGATACTGTCCCAACAGCCCAAAATAATTATTGGGGCCCATATTCCATTGAATGAAGCAATTATATGCAGCAGAACGTCCCTGCTGCGTGGTTAACCCTAGTTATTTACAGTTTTTTGTATTTATTATGAAAGACCCCCAAGCAGAAGTGTGAGAGGCCAATCTTCCCTTTTAATCTAAAGTTCATTGAAATGCCTATTTATAGTAAAGGGGACTATTATGGGTTTTTTATATGAGTCAACAAGTACAGAGAATGTGAATGTGGAACCCAATAGTGACCCTCACAGGAGTCCCGGACAGGAGAGTTTTTTAGTAGCTCTCCGATGTCAAAACAACTCTGAATAATGATAATGTGCCTAAATGTCAGGCCACATCAACTTCTCATCACAAATTGAAAACAAATGGTTCTATATAGTGCCAAATAAAGGTTATTTGGCTTGTATCCCTTTTTGCTGCTATATATAGCCTTTTTGATGGTTCTATAAAGAACCGTGCTAATAAGGTTATAAATGGAACCTTTATGGTGCTATAAAGAACCCTTTCCCAAAGTTATCAAAATAACCCTTTACGTTTCTTCAAAAGGTTATTTTCTTTCTGGTTAGACATATTGTTAAAATGCCATAGGTTATATTATTGTGTTAATTAACAAGTTCAAATCAGGTGTGCTAGCTTTGGAATGGCTGGGAGTCCCTGAGGAGAGGTTTGAGAAGCATTCAATTAGACATCAGTTCTCAATTGACGCAAAGCCATAAGTGAGTCTTTCAACAAATAGAGCTGTGAAAAAACCATGCCACAAAAAATATTCAAATGAGCAACCGCACCTACATTTTAATTATCACTAAAAGAGCAAAGAACCCTTTTGTGAACTGCAAAGAACCATTGAAGGGCTCAAAGGATTATTTGAGTTATTATGGTTAAACATAGAACTTTCACCCTTCTCAAAGAACCCTTGAGGAACCCCATTTTCTTAAGGTGACTTATAGGCTATGATCATTATGACTGCATCCAGCTTAATTAAAATGATTGATTCTACTATGTTAATATGTCTTTGGCACCAAACATTATTTTGAACAACAAACTGGTGGCAGTTGTGAAAAAAGTTAATAGTTGGAAGACTTGTAGAGTTAATTGTAAATAATGCTGCTGTTGGTTATATGCTTTTTCATTAATTGGTCTATTTTCTCTTGAACCATGTGGTCTATCCACTAGAAACTCATGAACACTATGGACACATACATAAAATGTAATACTATAAATTAATTGATTTTTTAAAAGTTATTCAAGAATAAATTACCAAAGTTACCACAGATTCTGGTAACTTTGGTAAGTTACCGGTAGCTTTGAAACCCTAGGGAAAGCGTTGCATAAGCATAACCAAAACATTTAAAATATGTTTTCAATTAGAAATGTCACAAATCTTTTTTTTGGCTTCCTGATCCATATGCTAAGGATTTGTTATAATAACATCTTCTTCGTATTGATGTAAACTTGAGGTGTGGTATTTATTGTGACACACTGTTTAAAAAACATGTTCATGCTCACAACAAAAAGTAAGTATGTGAACATTTTGTTGAGCAAACTCACAATCTTATTGTAGCTGGATGCCTCACAATTGCATGTTTAATCAACATGTATTTTTTATTATAGTGCATAATCTAACTCAGGTTTTCTTAAATGGTTCAACTGTTCATTTATTTCAAGTGTATGCTGTTGAGAATGTCAGGGAGGGAACCTGGCTCCAGTAATGAGCAGCATAGCATATTCAATTGAAGTGAGCTAAACTGTTTAATTTATTAACTTGACTCTATTTCCTCAACCTCATGACTCACACAACCTCAATACATGCATCAATCAATAAATACATAAATAACGGGTATTTCCCCCAATTCTGACATGAAAAGTGTTGTTTTCAATGGCATGTTATAGCTACTTGACAACTTTCAAATTGTACTGTAAAATACATTTTCTAAAATTAATATTTATTGAATTCCTAATTGACAGGTTGGAAAGTTGAATCTAACTAACCCTATACAGGAAGAGCGTACATTGAAAATATAAATCGTTTTTCTAGAATTCTTAGCTTTTACCTCTGCTTTTTTTGTTTTGTTCACATAACAGGAACAGCATCTTGACATCACACAATGAAGGAAATTCTCATTAAAGTCTAACGATTGGTTTTAAACATAAGCTGTGTGAGTGTAAGTAAGCCTACTGCAGTAGTTCGCTAAATTTTATCTGTCAAGTCCTTGTGAAGAGGGGCTTTTGAACTCACTGCAAATGCCAGTCATGACTTGGAGTGCACATGCTTTACACTCTCATTCATGCACTTCTCTCCCCCCCATTGCTGCAAAAGAGATTCAGGACCACTCAAGATCACCTCACCACAGTACTGTATTTATGAACCGAATAGCCCATTCCAAAATACTGTACTGTAAAATGTTCTGCACCTTCAATGGCAGTCACAGTTTCCCATGGGAGGAAAAAGGAACATTGTTCTTGGGCCGACACAGTTCAGCTTTTTCTATGTGCCATGTTTCCCTCCTGGGCTATCTAAGTCAGAGCCGACTCAGATCTCCCTACACATTGTAGGCTTGACAGCACCTTTGAACACATCACTCTACACTCTAAAGCAGGCTATAAACCTGCCTGTGGAAGAAAAGTCAGTAACTAGATAAAAGTTTATTTTCTTTAACCTGAGGAGCCTTTTTTTATATAACTCTCTCTCTCTCTCTCTCTCTCTCTCTCTCTCTCACATCTTTGTTGCTGCAGTTTCTGAGAAAAACACTCATTCGGTCTCCCGGCGACTGCTACTGCACTACTCTGAATAACTTCACACGGGAGCTAAGGGACATAAGCCTAGGCGCTATCTAAGCAGATCATTGTGTATTCTTTAAAGCAGCAGGGGGTCATTAGGGACCTTAAGGGAGGGGTGGCAGCTCTCTGGGTAGAGTCAACAGGTTAAACTGTTCTTTCACACAGGTGGAATTAAGCAGGTCGAGAGCCTGTCGTTTCAAAGAATTAGGTCTGCAAACCTGCCAAACTGGGTTACAGTCCTATAGCCTTTGTAGCATTTAGCGAGGCTGCCTGTTTGTTTTTTGCCTCCTTAGACAAGGACCTTTCTGTTGCTCTCTCTATCGCGCTCTCTCTTTTTCTCTTTCTCTCACATATACATGCTCGATCACCCCCCCACACACACACACCTGTGGCACTCACCGGCCTCTGCGAAGGTAAGGATCTCAGTCGTCTCGGCCATGTCGGCGGCATCGGGGCGCCCGTAGCCCTCATCCTCGATCTGGACGCTGCCGTCCTCGGCCACTGTTCCCACGTGCAGCTTGCGGATGGCATTGAGCAGAGCAGCGCGGGGCACCGGGTGCGTGACATTGGGCCGCGCCTGCAGGTGCAGCATGTTGAGGATGTGCCTCTTCACCGCCTCCACCACCTCGGGTTTGCTGCCATCCTCCTCCTCGTTGAGCCGCGCCAGGGCGCAGGACGGGCAGTCGGTGACCTCTGGCACCAGCTGGGACTGGGTCTGTGGTGGCGTCTGGCCACCGCCCATCGTCGCAGACAAAGAGCCGGCCCCGGCACAGCTATGGGCAAAGAGCAGCAACATCCCACTCAGCAGGGGCAAAGGAGACATCCTGGACTAGACGAGGTCTGCTGCCTGGACAACGGAGAGCTGCGCAGCGCGCACCAATTGGCAGGCGAAATGATGAGAGCGGGGGAAAAACGATCAGTCCTTCTGCCAAAAGAGAGAGAAAAAACTCCTCCAGACAAGGTAAGCTCTGGACAAATAAATGTAGTCAGCAGTGCTGTAAGACTTGAACTAAAAGTTTAAAAAGTGACACCTAAACTAGAGGAAAAGTGAGAACAAAAAATAATAATCCTTCTGTTTTAAAAAGGAGAGATGGCTGGAGAAGGAGAGGTGTGGACAGAAGATGGTCTTGCCAGTGCTGCAGTGGAGATGATGTCTGATCCTTGGGAGGTTTTGTGTGGGGAGGGCAGTCGTCTTCAGAAGGTTGCCCCAGGGAAGCGTAGTTCTCTGTAGAAGTCTGGGAGTGCTCACTGTGCACAAGTTGAATGGTTTTGTGAGAGTGGGCAGGGGCAGGGCTCTCTCTTTGCTGTCTCTCTCTCTCTTTCTCTCTCTCCCTCTGTACCTCTCCCTGTGTCTTACCGTAATTATACCTCCCTCCTCCCTCCTGATCCCACCCTTTACTAACTCACTACTCCTGACTCATGTGTTTCACTAACTTTGCCTTTATTTATTTTGGGTTATGCTGGGTGTCTCATAGCGGAAGGCTTGCAAACTTTTTCACATTTGACTAAATACTTTTGAAAATGTTTTTTTAATCCTTTGTTGCCACCAACGTCAACTTGCTCATTCCCCTCTCACTTCTGTTAAATTCAACCAAATGGTTGTTGAAATATTTGTCTTATAGAAATGTACACATTGGTTTGCAGTGATGTACAGTAAGAAGTTCTGATATGACTTGTATGCATGTATTTAGAGTGCGTGACAAGTTGAAACTCTTTAGCCCATAACAGTTTAAGACCAGTCTAAGGGGTTCTACTAAGCTATATGGAATTGTTTTAAGAAAGTCATACCAAGGATCATTTAGCTAATAGATTTTGAATTGTAATACTCCTTGAACTATCAAAACAAATATTAAAAAAAATGATTTGATGAAATGTTTTATTTAGCCTTACTTCTACTAGCATTGAATAACAGATTTACTACATGGAACAACAGTCCCAAAAAAACAACAAACGGAAGTGTGTTCTGAAGTGTCTGTCCTATATCTGAGAGATAAATGAAAGATCAGGAAACATTTGTTAATTATTTTTACATGTATTTAAAAACAAACTAGCGTCGATTGATGCACGGGTCAATAAGAATAATCCTCATCAAACTCCATCAATTTAAGCTAGAGATATATCTATTTATCTGCTATTTTTGCATTGCATTGGTCTCAATCCACCGCATCCGACAGTGTCGCACTTCTGCATCTGCGGTGTTTGTCAGACAATGAGACATCACGAAAATCAGTCTTCTCACGTAAACGTCTGTAGCGTCCGAATGGTTTGACACTAAGACGTGTGCCAACTCCTGTTTGGTAGCATCTGAACTGTTGGGGCTACAAACTAATTCCCCACTGTGGAAAGGGAAGATTCTCACAAACACGATGGTGTTCTCCGTTTTGCTCTACGACCCCTACAATTGTCACAGCACTCGTCTGAAGGTAACCAATTTTTTAAAAACTATGGAAGTATGAAGGTAGCTTTGTGCCTACCCAAAAAAAGGGGTTAAATATATATATATATATATATATATCCTGATATTTTTTTTTTTATTCTCCTAGATTTAGTACAGATATTTCAAAAACGTGTTTTTATGATACATTTTTTGGACTGTCCTTTTTGCCATTTATGAATGTGTTTTTCAATGCGTTTCTATAGGAATCTATATTTTATTAAACTCTTATATTTTTTATTTTATTTTATACCTAAAGGGGTCTAAATTAAATAGCTAAAAGATCCATAGTATGAACTTAAAACAATTCCATATGTCAGTTTAGCAACCCCCTCCCCCAACGTCTTATATTTAAGGTGAAACATTCAACTCATTTAGAAGATAGACATGATTGCCTTGTCTGGTTGCAATGGTTAGGTACTGTAGCGTACCATATTAGGGCTCTGTTTAAAGGACTGTACATTTTGTGGTCACTGGTAAGCTCCAGGCAAAACACTCAAATGACCCAATGCATCAACCCACGGTTGTTTAGATGGCTATGTATGTTGTGTCATTTTTTTTCTTCATGTATTTCTCACCAGTTTGACGTGAATGGGATGATTAGGTTCTATTTTTTCCTTACTACTGTATGACATTCGCCTCATCTGCTGATTTACCAGGAAGTGACTGCAGGGTCAACTTCCTGTTTTAATTAGTTGAGGTCAGACCTATGGGATTCACCGTGACACAGACAGACTCCGACTCTTCGGCGTGACATCATCAAAGGCAAAGCAGAAGGCTAGTGTGAGTCGTCCGTGTATCCAAAAATCTACTCCAAGTCATGCAAAGTCATCCTTAGTATATTATCAAGTAAGACATTGATCTTGATCAATGGAAATGTACTTGCTGTTAAAACAACTCTGGATAGTGACTGGCTACGATGACTCACCATCTTGTGTTGTAATCAAATTAGTGTCTGAATTGTTCACTGTAGCTATGTGAAAACTCTGAATAAACCTTTTTTGGAGCACTAACAGTATGCTCCATAATGTTTGTTTTGTTTCTTTCGGTCAAAGACTTTGATTACACTACATTAAATTGAATTGTAGTTCTAGACCTCTACACAGCTCTAAACTATGTGGAAAATTGTGTGCAGGTAAACATTAGTATTATTTTAGTGTTACATTACAGTTAAACACTTTAATATCATACTCTACAGTGTGTATTGTACTATCTATCTTCTAAACTAACTGAAGGATCCACTGTACATGTCCTAATGGCACTTAGTGGGACAGAAGACTCACTCCACTCCTCCCTCTTGTGGACATATGATGTACATTCAAACACATATCTCCCTCTCTATAAACCTCTCTATCCTCTTTCTCCTCCTCCTCCCTTTTTCTTTAATTCCCTCACTTTTTCTCCCTTCCCTCTCACACTTCCCCTCTGTCTCTCTCTTGCAGTTTGGCTGCTGTCCGCCACTGTCTCTCGTAAAGGTTAGGGGTCATTTCCTTCCAGTCTGACCTTTAGCTGCAGGACTTCAACAACTTTATGAAACACGCAATAGGTGAAGCCCACTCCTGACAAATGTACAGTCTAGAGAAGAGACTTCCCCCTCCGTGGGACAGTGATGGGCCAGTAGAGCAGCGCAATGTAGCATACATGCAGACACCCTGTTTTTGAGAGGAAGATTGGGGTGAAAAGGATGGTGGCCTCCAGGTTTAGATATGTTTGTGGTGTGTGTGTTTGTGTGTGTGAGAGCACGGGAGACATCCGGTTATGAAGATTTGTATTATTTTTATGATTATTATTATGCTCAGCGTGTGTGTGATGGCACGGAGGGGCCATGAACATGTGTGATGGATTAGTTCGCTCCGTCTCAATGCCGGGGGAGAAATAACCAGGAGAAGGATGCCGAGAGTTCAGCGACACTCAAGTTATGCCATTCCACACCGTCGCGCCGGGGGAGGAGAGCAGACCCCATTAAAATCAAATCCTCAACGAACGGGGATGAGGTGGTGGTGACAGTGGCATGGAGGGGTTTTATTCACCCTGACAAAGTGATGAGTAAGTCATTCTCCAGATATGTGCTCCTCCAGTGCAGCGTAATTCTCCCTTCCACCATCCAGATGCACCGGAGAGCCTGTGGTTTGACCGTTACTGGGACTGGCCAGACACTGTCCAACTCTCCCCTATCTCTCAACTAGCCTGGTCCCAGATCTGATTGTGCTGTTTAGCCAACTCCTATGTTTGTTGGCATGACTACAACCATAGGAGTTGGCTATACAGCACAAACAGATCTGGGACCAGGCAATCTCTCCATCCTGAGAAGAGGGAGCTGAACAGAGAAAGAGAGAGCATGTTGAGTGTGGAGCAGAGGTTTGTTGAAGCAATATGAGTAGTGAGAGTAGATTCAGGCTCGGTATAGGTCTCTTGGCTGTCCAATTCATGAATATACTGTATGCACTATTTAGATAGGCCTGGGCCATTCGTATGCTCATGGATTTCAGTTTGTATTAACCGATATGTGGATGTGATTGGACTTCAACTCAAGTTCTAGATCTCCAGGGCCACCTCAATGTCCTTTATGAGACTCACTGTGGAAATCTACACTGACAATATTAAAACTTTAAGCCCACCTAGTGTAAGTTTGTGGAATAATAGAAACAATTCCCTTTGCCAACTGTATTAGTTGGTCTCAGTATGTTTATATGTATAGGGTGTCCTGGCCCATGGACCATCCGTATAAGTTAGCCTCGATTATATTTCGCAGACCGTGCATGACTAATGCCAGTTAGGACACACCTGACCTAAATAGAAATTGTATTCTCAGACTCCCACTATGTTGGAAAAGTGACAGTCAAGTCTAATGTGTCTGACAGGCTGTTTTTCACAGAAGAGACCCTATCCGAATGGAGAAACATCATTATGAATGTTTTTTAGCTAAATGTTTATTTATAAGCAGTGTTAAGTGTATAGCTTGGACAGGTGTGCAGTGTAGTGGTTTGGGAGACGGGCTGGTTACCAACAATTCTGTAGACTGAAATTGCTTCTCTGTATTTATGCAACTGTCTTCTATAATGTGAGCTATGTGAGTCACCCTGGACTGTTCGGTAAATCTCCTCGATGAACAAACACAAACACTTGTTTCGTTCATTAGTTGTAAAAATGTTATCATCTAAATCTCTTCTGTCCTGAGATGAGCTATTAACGCCTAATAAGGAAAGAGGTGGATGGGGTATATATGGTCTGTCTGGGAGTAGTGCGGAATGTTAGTTACTAGTATAAACGGCCCCACAAAGTCAGGCTGAACGAATGCAAATGCATACAGAGTGGAGAATGAGAGAGACAGGGCCTTATGAACCATCTATCCAACCTGTTAAATCCCTGACCTTTTAGTGATGGTGACCACACAGAGATGACTTCACATTACAGTAGACGCAGTTGAAGGACCTGCTGGAAAAGCCAGCGCAGCTCCAACACTAGTGTAGCCTCATTGTTTCCGAATGGAGTATTGACAGAGTGGAGCAGAGGAGAGGCAGCGGGTGGGGAGTGAGAGGGGATGGGTGGAGGGGGAGGCAACGTTCTGTTGCACAGCTGTGTGTGACGGCACAGGGAACCCAGACAGCTTTAAAAACTGTTTCCGAAAGTCGGTGGCTCCATGACAAGCTTCTTCCACACACACACACACACAATCAGGGGATTTCTACGCCCCATATGCAGTCTTATGTTAATAAACTGTTCTTTGTTTTGATATGCCTGTGTGGGTGCATGTGTGAGGGTGGACCGGGAGTGTGTGTGTGTTCTTACATGAGTGTCCCTTAAGGTTAATGCTGCCCTTTGACTAAAATACATATTGGAAAAGAGCAAGCATCATCAACACATGGAAGCCCCCCCAACCCTAAACTCGACTCACACTCTATAAAACCACAGGGAGGCTCAGCGCCCCCTCCACTCACACATCCTATGTGTGTGTAGTTCTTTAGCTTGTGCCCCCCTCAGCCAGACCAGATGCATCACAAGCCCCAGACTCATCAAAGGGTCGGCTGATTCAAGGGGCCTATGGCTACTTGGACTTGGAGGGGCCAGATTATGTGTGAATCAGGGGCCCAGCCATCACTCTCACTGCCTCTGTAGTCACTGAGTCAGGATCCAGTCAGAACTGGGAAGAATACTGTAGCACCCGTCTCTCACTAAGAGTGGTAGACAGACGGTCAGGCCAGACGCTGACCATGCTGCGTGTTCATAAAGCAGCCTGGACAATATTAGTAACTTTGCTTCTTACTTGGATCGGCCTGTGACTATAACTGTTGCTATGTTAAGTGCCTTGGAAAAGTCCCCCTGCCTCTTACTGGCAGACTTGACGTACAAGATACAAATATTTGGCTAGTCATGTTGGCGGAGCACATGGAGTGTTTTGCCTTCTATTTTTTTCCCCTATTGTTTAATGTGGAGAATGTTCTCTTTTAAAATGTCTATGTGTGAAAGGAGTCTAATAGTTTATTGCTAATAGTTTATTGCGAGGTTCAGTCACATCAAACCATGTTTATCCATAAGCATTATTAAAAGTATATAAAAGTATTATTTCAATGAGGTACCATTGAGATTCGATTTTTGTTTTGCATTTAGTATGGTTTGTGTTTTTGCTAGTTCGTTAAGGGTAATTGGTTAACAGTAGTTTTAAAAGAGTCATAACATGGCAATAAACATACACTGCAATTTGGGTTATTTAATAACCCAGCGTTGGTTAAATAGTGGACAGAACACGTTGTGTTATTTTGACCCAGCCAGTTGAGTTGCGTGAATAACCCAACAAGATGGGTTATTGGGATTACCCAAACATGGGTAAATTTAAACATCAATTTAGTATTTTTTATTCTCATGCTGGGTTGACCTAGCAGCTGGGTGTTTTTGAATAAAATCCTTAGGTTGTTTTCAGGAGGCGTGGCTTATTAGGGGCGTGTCTTTCAGATATAATTTTTTTTACAATAGATTTGGTTTGGTTGCCATAGGCGCAACCAGCCATTCAGTCTTTTTGTTCTGTATCTATGGACGTAACCCAGTCATTAGTTCTAAATGTTCCATTGCCATACTTGCTGGCTAGGTTCTTATCCCTTGCTTGCTAGCTAGCCAACTATGGCTAATTTACAGTCATGTCAAACAGCGCAGGCAGAATAACAACAAAGTAGCTGCATTTGCATTTGTTTAAGTTGTTTTCTAGTGATATTTATTTACAATGAGCTAATGAGGAGCGATTTCGCCTCATATATAAAATGCTCTCTCGTCTGGTCACTGTTGTTCAGAGGAGCTAGCCAACAACACAGCTGACACAATGACTTCAAACTGAAGCTGGAAAGACTGAAAACTAGCTGCACTTCGTTTCATTTTACCTTTTACCTTTTTCCAATTTACATTTCTTTGTATATATTCATAAAAAATATGCTAGCTGATTCATGATTTCTACTGGCTGAGAAATGCTGCCTGCCTGTCTGTCTCGTTCCGACTCCCGACAAGTTCATCACTATGGGACAGCTGGAGATTGAATTTAAATATTTAAACAATGTTGCAAATGTCGGAGAGACAGCAAGGTTTAGACAAATCTCCCATGTTGAAAATTAAATGTGAGTCTAAAAGAAATGTGAGATAATGTCTAGATGCTTTTTATAGTGGAGATCAAGTTTATAAATTGGATTGGATGGGCTGATGAGACAGTGGATTGTGTCAATAAGCATTTTAATTTCATAGATTTAGCAGATGGTAACTTGGTAACTATTTTTTTTAACATACAGTGGGGAGAACAAGTATTTGATACACTGCCGATTTTGCAGGTTTTCCCACTTACAAAGCATGTAGAAGTCTAATTTTTATCATAGGTACTCTTCAACTGTGAGTGACGAAATCTAAAACAAAAATCCAGAAAATCCCATTGTATGATTATTAAGTAATTCATTTCCATTTTATTGCATGACATAAGTATTTGATACATCAGAAAAGCAGAACTTAATATTTGGTACAGAAACCTTTGTTTGCAATTACAGAGATCATACGTTTCCTGTAGTTCTTGACCAGGTTTGCACACACTGCAGCAGGGATTTTGGCCCGCTCCTCCATACAGATCCTTCAGGTTTCGGGGCTGTCGCTGGGCAATACGGACTTTCAGCTCCCTCCAAAGATTTTCTATTGGGTTCAGGTCTGAAGACTGGCTAGGCCACTCCAGGACCTTGAAATGCTTCTTACGGAGCCACTCCTTAGTTGCCCTGGCTGTGTGTTTCGGGTCGTTGTCATGCTGGAAGACCCAGCCACGACCCATCTTCAATGCTCTTACTGAGGGAAGGGGGTTGTTGGCCAAGATCTCACGACACATGGCCCCATCCATCCTCCCCTCAATACGGTGCAGTCGTCCTGTCCCCTTTGCAGAAAAGCATCCCCAAAGAATGATGTTTCCACCTCCATGCTTCACGATTGGGATGGTGTTCTTGGGGTTGTACTCATCCTTCTTCTTCCTCCAAACACGGCGAGTGGAGTTTAGACCAAAAAGCTCTATTTTTGTCTCATCAGACCACATGACCTTCTCCCATTCCTCCTCTGGATCATCCAGATGGTCATTGGCAAACTTCAGACGGGCCTGGACATGCGCTGGCTTGAGCAGGGGGACCTTGCGTGTGCTGCAGGATTTTAATCCATGACGGCGTAGTGTGTTACTAATGGTTTCCTTTGAGACTGTGGTCCCAGCTCTCTTCAGGTCATTGACCAGGTCCTGCCGTGTAGTTCTAGGCTGATCCCTCACCTTCCTCATGATCATTGATGCCCCACGAGGTGAGATCTTGCATGGTGCCCCAGACCGAGGGAGATTGACCGTCATCTTGAACTTCTTCCATTTTCTAAGAATTGCGCCAACAGTTGTTGCCTTCTCACCAAGCTGCTTGCCTATTGTCCTGTAGCCCATCCCAGTCTTGTGCAGGTCTACAATTTTATCTCTGATGTCCTTACACAGCTCTCTGGCCTTGGCCATTGTGGAGAGGTTGGAGTCTGTTTGATTGAGTGTGTGGACAGGTGTCTTTTATACAGGTAACGAGTTCAAACAGGTGCAGTTAATACAGGTAATGAGTGGAGAACAGGAGGGCTTCTTAAAGAAAAACTAACAGGTCTGTGAGAGCCGGAATTCTTACTGGTTGGTAGGTGATCAAATACTTATGTCATGCAATAAAATGCAAATTAATTATTTAAAAATCATACAATGGATACATGCTTTGTAAGTAGGAAAACCTGCAAAATCGGCAGTGTATCAAATACTTGTTCTCCCCACTGTATTTGGACAGATGGATATGTAATCTTCACTTCAACACTATTGACAGATACAGGTTACCCAATTTAACAAATCACACACAAAAAAAAACTTGGGATGACCTGTCCTAGGTAGTTTGCCAGTAGTCTGGAATTTTTGTTGGACAGTGGAATGATGTACACCGAATTGCTTGGAAATGGGCATCAATAACTTTTCTTCTGAGTGCCTCGGGTAGGTCTTTTGATATTTGAATGATGTGTTACCACACACCTTTATGGTTAAGACCTAACCAGGCTAGACCCTCCTAAGTTTCTCTCTAATGTTATCTAATCATTTGTACTTGTTTTGGTATACCTACAGTCGTATGAAAAAGTTTGGGCACCCCTCTGAGGCTGCATAATAATTTACTCTGTCGTCACAGAAAATGATCACAGTGGCATGCCATTCATTTTCTAATAAAAGCTGAGTACTGGGGTATTGTCCAGACAAATATTTTTAGTGTAGCTATATTAAGTTGTATGAAATTAAATCAGATGTGAAAAATAGGCTATGCAAAAATTTGGGCACCCTTGTCATTCTGTTGATTTGAATACCTGTAACTACTTAGCACTGATTAATTGGAACACACAATTGGTTTGGTGATCTCATTAAGCCTTGAACTTCATAGACAAGTGCATCCAATCATGAGAAAAGGTATTTAAGGTGGCCAATTGCAAGTTGTTGTTCTCTTTGACTCTCCTCTGAAGAGTGGCGACATGGGGGCCTCAAAACAACTCTCAAATGACCTGAAAACAAAGATTGTTCAACATTATGGTTCAGGGGAAGGCTACAAAAAGTGTCCACTGTGAGGAACATAGTGAGGAAATGGAAGACCACAGGCACAGTTCTTGTTAAGGCCAGAAGTGGCAGGCCAAGTAAAATATCGGAAAGGCGAAGGATGGTGAGAACGGTCAAAAACAGCCCACAGACCACCTCCAAAGACCTACAACATCATCTTGCTGCAGATGGTGTCACTGTGCATCGTTCAACAATTCAGCGCACTTTGCACAAGGAGAAGCTGTACGGGAGAGTGATGCGGAAGAAGCATTTTCTGCACACACGCCACAAACGCACATTTGGACAAGCCAGCTTCATTTTGGAATAAGGAGCTGTGGACTGATGAAACAAAGATTGAGTTATTTGGTCATAACAAGGGGCGTTATGCATGGCGGCAAAAGAACACAGCGTTCCAAGAAAAACACTTGCTACCCACAGTAAAATTTGGTGGGGGTTCCATCATTATGTGGGGCTGTGTGGCCAGTGCCGGTACTGGGAATCTTGTTAAAGTTGAGGGTCGCATGGATTCCACTCAATATCAGCAGATTATTGGGAATAATGTTGAAGAATCAGTCACAAAGTTGAAGTTACGCCGGGGCTGGATATTTCAACAAGACAACGACCCAAAACACTGCTCAAAATCTACCTGGGCATTTATGCAGAGGAACAAGTACAATGTCCTGGAATGGCCATCCCAGTCCCCAGACCTGAATATTATTGAGAATCTGTGGGATGATTTGAAGCGGGCTGTCCATGCTCGGCAACCATCAAACCTAACTGAACTGGAGATGTTTTGTAAGGAGGAATGGTCCAAAATACCTTCATCCAGAATCCAGACACTCATTAGAGGCTATAGGAAGCGTCTAGAGGCTGTTATTTTAGCAAAAGGAGGCTCTACTAAATATTGATGTGATTTTTCTGTTGGGGTGCCCAAATTTATGCACCTGTCTAATTTCATTTTGATACATATTGCACATTTTCTGTTAATCCAATAAACCTAATTTCACTACTGAAATATTACTGTGTCCATCAGTTATGTGATAGATCAAAATGAAATTGCTGATCCAAACATCCAATTATGTATAAATGGAAATCATGGAAATTGTCAGGGGTGCCAAAACTTTTTCATACGACTGTAATTCTAATTTTAGCCATTTTATGTGATGGAAAATGCATTTTTGTTTATTTAAATTGCATAACATTTTCAACATTTTTTTTTTTTGTGATTTGATAAATTGGGTAACCTTTATCTGTCAATAGTGTTGAAGTGAAGATTACATATCCATCTGTCCAAATACACCAGGGGGTGTACTTACTTTTTCAAATGATTGTATGTACAGTTGAAGTCGGAGGTTTACATACACCTTAGCCAAAAACATTTAAACTCAGTTTTTCACAATTCCTGACATTTAATCCTAGTAAAAATTCCCTGTTTTAGGTCAGTTAGGATCACCACTTTATTTGAAGAATGTGAAATGTCAGAATAATAGTAGAGAGAATTATTTATTTCATCTTTTATTTCTTTCATCACATTCCCAGTGGGTCAGAAGTTTACATACTCAATTAGTATTTGGTAGCATTGCCTTTAAATTGTTTAACTTGGGTCAAATGTGTCGGGTAGCCTTCCACAAGCTTCCCACAATAAGATGGGTGAATTTTGGCCCATTCCTCCTGACAGAACTGGTGTAACTGAGTCAGGTTTGTAGGCCTCCTTGCTCGCACATGCTTTTCAGTTCTGCCCACAAATTTTCTATATGATTGAGGTCAGGGCTTTGTGATGGCCACTCCAATACCTTGACTTTGTTGTCCTTAAGCCATTTTGCCACAACTTTAGAAGTATGCTTGGGGTCATTGTCCATTTGGAAGACCCATTTGCGACCAAGCTTTAACTTCCTGATGTCAGGTCTGAGCCGAGGTCTCTGGCTCCCTCTAGGGGGAGCTGTAGGGCAACAGTTGGGACCTGACAATGGACTGGGGTGTTTTTAGTTCTAGTTAATTTCAATCCCCAATTTAACAGCGGCTGTCTCTAATTGGGGATTCTATTTATGTTCCACTGTTTTCCACCTGTGGTGTGGATTCTTGTGTGTGTTCCTTGGTTTGTGGTCATGCCGGTTCACGGTCGCGACCTCTCCTTTGTTTCTGTTTTTGGATTATTTTATACTAAATAAAGGAATGTCTGTCACTCCAGCTCTGTGCCTCGTTCCCTACCCATGCACTGTGACACCTGACTGATGTCTTGAGATGTTGCTTCAATATATCCACATCATTTTCCTTCCTCATGATGCCATCTATTTGTGAAGTGCACAGTCCCTCCTGCAGCAAAGCACCCCCACAACATGATGCTGCTTCACAGTTGGGATGGTTTTTTTTTTGTTTCATCAGACCAGAGGACATTTCTCCAAAAAGTACGATCTTTGTCCCCATGTGCAGTTGCAAACCGTAGTCTGGCTTTTTTATGGCGGTTTTGGAGCAGTGGCTTCTTCCTTGCTGAGCGGCATTTCAGGTTATGTCAATATAGGACTCTTATTTTTCAAGACCTCTGCAATCCGCCCTGGCATGCTGTCAATTAACTTCTGGGCCACATCCTGACTGATGGCAGGCCATTCTTGCATAATCAATGCTTGGAGTTTGTCAGAAGTTGGGGGTTTTTGTTTGTCCACCTGCCTCTTGAGGATCGACCACAAGTTCCCAATGGGATTAAGGTCTGGGGAGTTTCCTGGCCATGGACCCAAAATGTCAATGTTTTGTTCACGGAACCACTTAGCTATCACTTTTGCCTTATGGCAAGGTGCTCCATCATGCTGGAAAAGGCATTGGTCGTCACCAAACTGTTCTTGGATGGTTGGGAGAAGTTGCTCTCGGAGGATGTGTTGGTACCATTCTTTAATCATGGCTGTGTTCTTAGGCAAAATTGTTAGTGAGCCCACTCCCTTGGCTGAGAAGCAACCCCACACATGAATGGTCTCAGGATGCTTTACTGTTGGCATGACACAGGACTGATGGTAGCGCTCACCTTGTCTTCTCCGGACAAGGTGTTTTCCGGATGGCCCAAACAATCGGAAAGGGGATTCATCAGAGAAAATGACTCTACCCCAGTCCTCAGCAGTCCAATCCCTGTACCTTTTGCAGAATATCAGTCTGTCCCTGATGTTTTTCCTGGAGAGAAGTGGCTTCTTTGCTGCCCTTCAAACCAGGCCATCCTCCAAAAGTCTTCGCCTCACTGTGCATGCAGATGCACTCACACCTACCTGCTGCCATTCCTGAGCAAGCTCTGCACTGGTGGTGCCCCGTTTCCGCAGCTGAATCAACTTTAGGAGACGGTACTGGCACTTGCTGGACTTTCTTGGGCGTCCTGACGCCTTCTTCACAACAATTGAACCTCTCTCCTTGAAGTTCTTGATCATCCGATAAATGGTTGATATAGGTGCAATCTTACTAGCAGCAATATCCTTGCATGTGAAGCCCTATTTGTGCAAAGCAATGATGACGGCACGTTTTTACTTGCAGGTAACCATGGTTGACAGAGGAAGAACAATGATTTCAAGCACCACCCTCCTTTTAAAGCTTCCAGTCTGTTATTCTGACTCAAACAGCATGACAGAGTGAACTCCAGCCTTGTCCTCGTCAACACTCTCACCTGTGTTAACGAGACAATCACTGACATGATGGCAGCTGGTCCTTTTGTGGCAGGGCTGAAATGCAGTGGAAATGTTTTTTGGGGGATTAAGTCACTTCATGACATTCTGGAGTATATGCAAATTGCCATCATCAACACTGAGGCAGCAAACTTTGTGGAGACCAATACTTGTCATTCTCAAAACCTCAATTTTTATTTTATTTTTTTAATTATTTCACCTTTATTTAACCAGGTAGGCCAGTGATTACACAGTCGTACGGAACAGTTGGTGCTCTCATGCATGCTTTAGTGTTGCTTGCCTCAAAGCGAGCATAAAAGGCATTTAGCTCGTCTGGTAGGCTTGAGTCACTTGGAAGGTTGTGACTGGGTTTCCCCTTTGTAGTCCGTAATTGTTTGCAAGCCCTGCCACATCCCACGAGCATCAGAGCTGGTGTAGTAGGATTCAATCTTAGTCCTGTATTGACGCTTTGCCTGTTTGATGGTTCTTTTGAAGGCATAGCAGGATTTCTTTTAACTGTCAGGATTAGTGTCCCGCTCCTTGAAAGCGGCAGCTGTAGCCCTTAGCTCGGTGCGGATGTTGCCTGTAATCCATGGCTTCTGGTTGGGATATGTACGCATGGTCACTGTGGGGACGACGTCGCCGATGCACTTATTGATTGCCCTACCTTCCTGATCTTACTACATTTGCACACACTGTACATAGACTTTCTATTGTGTTATTGACGGTATGTTTGTTTATCCCATGTGTAACTCTGTTGTTTTTGTCGCACTGCTTTGCTTTGTCTTAGCCAGGTCGCAGTTGTGAATGATAACTTGTTCTCAAATAAAGGTGAAATAAATAAAAATAAAAATGTATGAAGCAGCAGACTGAGGTGGTATAACCCTCAATGCCATTGGATGAATCCCGGAAGGTATTCCAGTCTGTGCTAGCAAAACAGTCCTGTAGCTTGACATCCGCGTCATCTGACCATATTGAGTGAGTCACGCGTACTTCCTGCTTTAGTTTTAGCTTGTAAGCAGGAATCAGGAGGATAGAATTGTTTTCCTCTGGTTGCACATGTGACATGCTGGTAGAAATTAGATAAAATGGATTTAACTTTGCCTGCATTAAAGTCCCCGGCCACTAGGAGCACGGCTTCTGGATGAGCATTTTCTTGTTTGCTTATGGCTTTTTACAGCTCGTTGAATGTGGTCTTAGTGCCAGCATCGGTTTGTGGTTGTAAATAGACGGCTACAAATAATATAGATGAAAACTCTCTTGGTAGATGGTGTGGTCTACAGCTTATCATGAGGTATTGTACCTCAGGCGAGCAATACCTCAAATCTTCTTTGTTACACATTGTGAACCAGCAGTTAGCAACATTATGTACAAAATAAGATACAAACAATGTAAAAAAAACAAAAACAAAATAGCACAGTTGGTTAGGAGCCAGTAAAATGGCAGCTATCCCCTCCGGCGCCATTATGGTTCAGTATTCTGGATAAGACCCACCCGTTGTATAATGCCGAATAAGGTATACCACCTTAGTGGGATTTACATAGGCTTTTAGGGAACTCATACTCTTCTGTAAGTGTCATTGAAGATACAAAAGGGACAATGTTCAACCTTAACATGTTATAACTATGCAACCGAACAGATGAAGAATAATTACATTTACTTTCTGAATGCCACGCCCCTACTAAACTACCCCTCCAGCACCAATAGCCCAGCACCCAGCATCAATAACTCAGCAGATAAAGAAATCAACCCAACTAGAATGCCTTCGAAAAGTATTCAGACAGCCTTAATCTAAAATGTATTAAATTGTTTTTCTCTCAATCTACACACAATTCCCCATAATGACAAAGCAAAATCAGGTTTTTAGAAATCAAATAAAACATTTAAATATCAAATTTATATAAGTATTCAGACCCTTTACTCAGTACTTTGTTGAAGCACATTTGGCAGCAAGTACTGCCTCGAGTCTTCTTGGGTATGACGATACAAGCTTGGCACACCTGTATTTGGGGAGTTTCTCCCATTCTTCTTTGCAAATCCTCTCGCTCACTCAACCCACTCCTGCGTTGTATTGGCTGTGTGTTTAGGGTCGTTTTCATCAAGGACCTCTCTGTACTTTGCTCCATTCATCTTTGCCACAATCCTGACTATTCTCCCAGTCCCTGTCCCAGTCCCCTCAGCATGATGCTGCCACCACCATGCTTCACTGTAGGGATGGTGCCAGGTTTCCTCCAAACGTTACGCTTGGCATTCAGGCCAAAGAGTTCAATCTTGGTTTCATCAGACCAAAGAATCTTGTTTCCTATGGTCTAAGAATCTTTACGTGCCTTTTACAGAGGAGTGGCTTCTGAGGTGTGCCTTTTACTGAGGAGTGGCTTCCGCCTGGCCACTCTAGCATTAAGGCTTGATTGGTGGAGTGCTGCAAAGATGGTTGTCCTTCTGGATGGTTCCCCCATCTCCACAGAGGAACTCTAGAACTCTGTCAGAGTGACCATCGGGTTATTAGTCACCTCCCTGACCAAGGCCCTTCTCCCCCGATTGCTCATTTTGGCCGGGCGGCCAGCTCTAGGAAGAGTCTTGATAGTTCCAAACTTCTTCCATTTTAGAATGATTGAGGCCACTGTGTTCTTGCAAGTGTGTTGATTCAATCTCGATGTGGTCATCCTCATAGTAGTGCTCGAGCCCTCTGGGCTCTGTTTGTTGAGAGACTTAGACTCCATTGAACAACAAGGCAGACCGGTCCAGTATATTACCCACCAGCATTCTCTAATAATGGTCACATTGTTGCACCATACACTACTGTTACACAGTCTGCTACATTAGCTTGTAACACTGTTCGCTACCTTAAACTAACTCTGATAATAACAAAGGGTCTGAAATCTATACCATCCCACATTACAGTGCACACCATTAGGCCCCATTAACTTCCATTAGCCCGCTGTGTGTGTGTTGCACCTGGAACTGAGGCCAGTCAGTGGGCATGCCCGGTTTGTGGGTATTCCTCCACCAGCGTAGTTTGTCCCACTCATTGATGGCCATGCGAGTGTTGTGGAGCTCATTATACACAGCCTTCACACTGGTAGAGAGGGGGAAAGAGAAAGATAGAAAGGGGAGGGAGAGAGAGGTGGAATGAGAGATCATGGCATGACAGAATTGATCAGTGAGTGATGACATACACAACCTACTAGTAACAGCAGGTGTAGCCATCCTCTCATTGTTGGTGACGTCCATTGTGGATGATTGCTGATCCTCTTCCTCTCCTCCTGTGATTGGTCAAAGATAGAGTCCGTCTCCATGTGGTGACGGGTGTAGCGGGTCACCTCCTCCAGAACCTCCTCAAAGCGGGGATCACACCTGGGCGTGTCACATTGGCGGGAGATGTACACATTATTACACACACCCATGTACATAGATAAAGGCAGGTGTCTAGTAGAACATGTTATTACAATATTGAGGATAAAGGTAGATGTACAAAAAATAATAATTCTGTACTTACTTTAATTGGGGTTGTACTGTATTTTCAAATGTGTTGGCGGATTACAGGTAGATATCCTTGATTTAATAAACTATTAAAATAAATGTAATCAGGTATGGCATGACTGCCAGATACATAACGCTTTGTAAATTAGACATTTAATCATAGAAATGGATGGTAGCAAATACTAACGTTAATTAGCCAACTCTTCTACTCAAGAAGGCCTTTTAAAATAGGAAGTCAACTAAGCTGTTTACAGCTAGCGTTAGACAACTAGCTAGGAATTGTAGCTAAGACCTGAATGTCTCTGGTTGATAACTTTAACTAGCTAGCTAGGTGAAAGCAATGTATAGCCAGATATTACTATTTCTGATATAGTCATAAATAGCTAGCTAGCTAAATAATTGCTAACAAAAGTTTTAGGACCTATACGTGTTTGCTGAAAGGAAAAACTATTATTGGTAACTTTAGCTAACAGGATAGCCTCTTTGCTCTGGGAGCTATCAATGTTCAAATGTTACCTAACCTAGCGATGCATAGAGTGATCTGCAGAAAAAGGCACACAAGGAAACTTTTAACCGAGCTAACTAGCTAACCCCTATTTGTCTGTTTTAACTAACGTTAGCTAGCAAGCTAACGTTAGCTAGCTAATGCTAACAATGTCACTGCGCTAACAATGTCAACAAAAAAATAATAATCTCAATTCTTACTCTCATAATAGCTACTTGGCTATTTCAGTTTGGACATTCAACACTGGTACAATAATCCAATCTCCTTTACGAAGATGTCCCTATGCAAAAGTTCACACGGTATTCTTTTTCACCTATGGTATTTTGGCGGTACGCAAAACAAACGTTAGAGGTGCATGTCGTTACCTTCTGTACTAGAGTGAGTAGTCAATCACAGCGTACAAAATAAAGTAATAAACAAACATTAACAAAAACAAAACCCTCCTACCTAATCGCTGGTTCGTGTACCCAAGCCGACAAGGTGAAAAAAACCTGTCTGTGTCATTGAGGAAGGCACTTAACACTAATTTGCTACTGGGGTTGACCCTGTAGGAAGGCCATCATTGTAAATAATAATTTGTTCTTAACGGACTTGCCTAGTTAAATAAAGGTTAAATTAAAACGAATTTAATAAAAATCCTGTACTAAGAAAATAAAAAAAGAACCCTATTAACTTCTAACAAACCATCCCCCTTCCTCATCCCCGGTCAAACTCAATAACCCTACACATGAATCTTTCCCTGTCTTCCACAACTACGGTACTTACAAGACATCAACACGTTTCACTCTTTCATTAACCATACACTCTTCACACAAACCATTCACATACTTCACTGTTTCTTTAATCATACACGGCACACAAACATTTTACATTTACATTTTATTTTTTTTAGCAGATGCTCTTATCCAGAGCGACTTACAAATTGGTGCATTCAACTTAGGATAACCAGTGGTACATCCACAGTAAGTACATTTATTTAAGCAAGCAGCTGTGAGCAAAGTCAGTGCTATCAGGGACAACCACATCTCGATCACAATGAGTACATTTCTTTAAACAACAAGCAGCTGTGAGGAAAGTCA
Source organism: Thymallus thymallus (assembly GCA_023634145.1). Lineage (NCBI taxonomy): Eukaryota > Metazoa > Chordata > Actinopteri > Salmoniformes > Salmonidae > Thymallus > Thymallus thymallus. The sequence goes on from CM042418.1 coordinate 11,545,005, forward strand.
GTGCTAGTGGAAATAAGTCAGGTGTTAGTTTAGACAAAAGACAAGTGTTAGTAGGGTTTTAAATGGGGTGGGGTTAGAAGGACTACTGTTATACTATTCCAGGTATTGCTTAAAGAGGTAGGGTTTCTAGTGTCTCCGGAAGGTGGTCAGTGACTCCGCTGTACAAGCCATTCACATGTTTCACTGTTACATTAACCATACACTGCACACAAACCATTCACATGCTTTACCCTTCGAACACATAGACTGCGTCATTTGCGTTTGGTACACCAGAAGTACATTCATTTCCAGTGGGCTGTGTTTGCCTTGCAGCATTGCCTTGCAGAGGCAGTTGCAGTGCGTTCTGTGTGGTGCGGGTCAAACTGTATGTGTAAACAGGTTGACAGAAATGGTACCAGAAGGTGAATGTTGAACTTTTGTTGTACACATATCTAGATGATGCTGCATACTATTTTGCGGAATGACGCTATCGGTGTGTTCAAAGCGTTACTGTTACATTAACCATACACTCTGCACACAAACCATTCACATGCTTCACTGTTACATTAACCATACACTCTACACACAAACCATTCACATGCTTCACTGTTACATTAACCATACACTATGCAAACAAACCATTCACATGCTTCACTGTTACATTAACCATACACTATGCACACAAACCATTCACATGCTATACTGTTACATTAACCATACACTCTGCACACAAACCATTCACATGCTTTACCCTTCGAACACACTGACAGTGTCATTGCGTTTTGGTACACCTGAAGTATATTAATTTCCAATGGGCTGCGTTTGCAGAGGTTAACAGGTTGACAGAAATGGTAGCAGAAGGTCTCGATATCTAGATGATGCTGCATACTATTTTGCGCAATGACGCTATTGGTGTGTTCGAAGCGTTACTGTTACATTAACCACACACTCTGCACACAAACCATTTACATGCTTGCCAACTGGATGTGATGTCCAACCGAGCCAACTCCTTCCTAACGTGACCTATGAATCTTGTTCAACCGACCTTTCTTTGGAGGAAATATACTGTAAATGTCGTCCTTTGGTCTCACTGTCTGAACTAACTTGACTGTGTATCAGAGTTCCCCAACTGGTGGACCGCTGGGCGAATTTGACCAAGAATATTTAAAATATCCAAGAAATGTTCCATGCGCACAAAGTGTATTTCTCTCAAATTGTGTGCACAAATGTGCTACATCCCATCCCAAGATAATCAATAACAGGTGCGGCATATCAAGAAGCTGATTAAACAGCATGATCATTAGATAGATAGATAGATACTTTATTGATCCCCAAGGGGAAATTGGCAAGATAATCCATCCACCTGACAGGTGTGGCATATCAAGAAGCTGATTAAACAGCATGATAAATACACAGGTGCACCTTGTGCTGGGGACAATAAAAGGGCAATCTAAAATGTGAAGTTTTGTCACACAACACAATCCACAGATGTCTAAAGTTTTGAGGGAGCATGCAATTAGGAACTAACCGGCCAGCCTCACAACCGGTCTGAGCCCAGCCACCTGGACAGGTGATGTAACTGTGGGTTTGCACAACCGAAGAATTTCTGCACAATCTGTCAGAAACCGTCTCAGGGTAGCTCATCTGCGAAAGGAGCTAGGAAAAACATGACGAACTGGCACAGAGAGACAGAAGACACAGGAATAAATACACAGGGGATGATGAGCGACACCTGGAGGGGGTGGAGACAAGCACAAGGACAGGTGAAACAGATCAAGGTGTGACATACACATCTAAATTGAAAATGTTGCTTTAATAAATAAATTCCACCAGAAAAAGTAGTCCGGACAAAAGTCTCATTGCTAGACTAGTTTTTATGCAACAACCACAGGCTAGCTAGCAATCTTACATTAAATGTATGCAAAAACCGAGCCTTAGCGCCACTTTTAGAGTGACTAACACATTCAAATTCTAAATTAATGTTGATCTGAATGTTACCATTTATTGTGCAAATTTTTTTCCCATGTTATCGTTTGTTTTTGGCTTGTCCATATTGTCTTTTGTTGGCTCCATGCTGTTGGAAATGGATGCCATTATTTTAACTGGAGCCTAGGAGCTGCTGCTATGTTGTCAGAGAGAACAGTGCTCCACCGCTTCCAGATTTGGCCTCCAGTAACTTTGTAGAGAGGTTGTGAATCTCTCGTGCCTCTAGTCAAGCATCCAACACTTTCTGGATAATGGTGGTTTGGGCCAGCTATTTTGCAGGATTTAGGCAGCATTGTTGCGAGGGTGGTCATTCACATTGGCTCTTTTGTGTACCGGAAACATAACAGAAAATAACGTTAACTATTAGCTAGGCCTACAAAACTACCGGTTATATTGTCAGGGTACATTAGAATGGTTACATACCATAATGTATCCATTCACTGGTGGGCAGCTTTGTTGCGTCCCTCTTTCCTTAACTTTTTAATTATGCTGACAGGCGGGCTCGGTGTCCTGTATACTCCATGCCACTCGTTGATATGTTCCATATTCTAATCCCATATTCTTCGCCATTTATGTTTCACACTGAACCATAAAATTCTCGTAGAATGACATTCAGCTACGTTTTTGTTGTATTCACAAACTCACAATATATCCCTTTCTTTCACAATGGTTTTTTTTGTTTCAGTTTCTCTCAAATTCATCTAAACGCTTCTTTTCTATATTGGCATGTCAAACTATTGTTGACGTTGCTATTTAATTGAGGTGAGAAGGCGCAATGATATCAAGGTGAAAAGCCTAAACGTCATAGTCATGGTATACGATCTCACATACACATGGCTAAATGCTGTTTTAGCCAATCAGCATCCAGTATTCAAGCCGTACTGTAGTTCCATCTGAATTATCAATGCACCTTCATAAGATTATCATCATGTATTTGTCTCAATTCGCACATTATTTCCCCTTTCTTCTAGCCTATCATTTGGTTTGGTACAGTGAGGGTTTTTTATTTATTTTTATTTATTTCACCTTTATTTAACCAGGTAGGCCAGTTGAGAACAAGTTCTCATTTACAACTGCGACCTGGCCAAGACAAAGCAAAGCAGTGTGACAACAACAACAACACAGAGTTACACATGGGATAAACAAAAGGTACAGTCAATAACACAATAGAAAATATATGTACAGTGTGTGCAAATATAGTAAGATTCACACTGGAATGATAGATGTGCAGGTGATGATGTGCAAATAGAAGATACTGGGGTGCAGATACTGAGCAAAAATAATAATATGGGGATGTGGTAGTAGGGTAAGCTATTTACAGATGGGCTGTATACAGGTGCAGTGATCGGAAAGCTGCTCTGACAGCTGATGCTTAAAGTTATTGAGGGAGATGGTAGTCTCCAGCTTCAATGATTTTTGCAATTCGTTCCAGTCATTGGCAGCACTGGAAGGAATGGTGGCCAAAGGAGGTGTTGGCTTTGGGGATAGCCAGTGAAATATACCTGCTGGAGCGCATGCTATGGGTGGGTGTTGCTATTGTGACCAGCAAGCTGAGATAAGGCAGGGATTTACCTAGTAAAGACTTATAGATGACCTGGAGCCAGTGGGTTTGGTGAAGAATATGTAGTGAGGGCCAGCCAACAAGAGCGTACAGGTCGCAGTGGTGGGTAGTATATGGGGCTTTGGTAACAAAACGGATGGCACTGTGATAGATTAAATCCAATTTGCTGAGTAGAGTGTTGGAGGCTATTTTGTAAATTACATCGCTGAAGTCAAGGATCGGTAGGATAGTCAGTTTTACGAGGGCATGTTTGGCAGCATGAGTGAAGGAGGCTTTGTTGCGAAATAGGAAGCCGATTCTAAATTTAATTTTGGATTGGAGGTGCTTAATGTGAGTCTGGAAGTAGAGTTTACAGTCTAACCAGACTCCTAGGTATTTGTTGGTGTCCACGTATTCTAAGTCAGACCAGTCGAGAGTAGTGATGATAGTCCGGTGGGCGGGTGCAGGCAGCATTCGATTGAAAAGCATGCATTTAGTTTTACTAGCATTTAAGAGCAGTTGGAGGCCACGGAAGGAGATTTTATGGCATTGAAGCTTGTTTGGAGGTTTGTTAACACAGTGTCCAAAGAGGGGCCAGATGTATACAGAATGGTGTTGCCTGCGTAGAGATGGATCAGAGAGTCACCAGCAGTGAGAGCAACATCATTGATATACTGTCTATAGAGAATAGAGTCGGCCCAAGAATTGTGGCACCCCCATAGAAACTGCCAGAGGACCGGACAACAAGCAAGCGAGGGAGGGAGGGAGGTGGGCTTGGGCAAGTTGTTGCGGGGGGGTGCAGAGCTGTTGGCCGGGGTAGGGGTAGCAAAATGCTTATTGAAATTTTCGATTATCTTAAATGTATCGGTGGTGACAGTGTTTCCTAGCCTCAGTGCAGTGGCCAACTGGGAGGAGGTGCTCTTATTCTCCATGGACTTTACAGTGTCCCTGAACTTTTTGGAATCAGTACTACAGGATGCAAATTTCTGTTTGAAAAAGCTATCCTTGGTTCCTGACTTCCCTAAAAAGTTGCATATCGCAGGGGCTGTTCCATGCTAATGCAGTACACCATAGGATATTTTTGTGCTGGTCAAGGGCAGTCAAGTCTGGAGTGAACCAAGGGCTATATCTGTTCTTAGTTCTACATTTTTGAATGGGGCGTGCTTATTTAAGATGGTGAGGAAAGCACTTTTAAAGAACAACCAGGCATCCTCTATAAGGTCAATATCCTTCCAGGATAACCGGGCCAGATCGATTAGAAAGGCCTGCTCTCTGAAGTGTTTTATGGAGCGTTTGACAGTGATAAGGGTTGGTCGTTTGACCGTGGACCCATTAGGGACCCGGCGATGAGGCAGTGATCACTGAGATCCTGGTTGAAAACAGAGGAGGTATTTGGAAGGCAAGTTAGTCAGGAAGATATCTATGATGGCGCCCATGTTTACAGATTTAGGGTTGTACCAGGTAGGTTTCTTGATAATTTGTGTGAGATTGAGGGCATCTAGCTTAGATTGAAGGACAGCCGGTGTGTTAAGCATATCCCAGTTTAAGTCACCTAACAGTACAAACTCTGAAGATAGATGGGGGGCAATCAATTCACATATGGTGTCCAGGGCACAGCTGGGAGCTGAGGGGGGTCTGTAACAAACGACAACAGTGAGAGACTTATTTCTGGAAAGGTGGATTTTGAAAAGTAGAAGCTCAAACTGTTTGGGCACAGACCTGGATAGTTTGACCGAACTCTGCAGGTTATCTCTGCAGTAGATTGCAACTCCGTCTCCTTTGGCAGTTCTATCTTGACGGGAAATATTGTAGTTGGGGATGGAAATTTCAGAATTTTTGGTGGCCTTCCTAAGCCAGAATTCAGACACGGCTAGGACATCAGAGTTGGCAGAGTGTGCTAGAGCAGTGAATAAATCAAACTTAGGGAGGAGGCTTCTGATGTTAACATGCATGAAACCAAGGCTTTTACGGTTACAGAAGTCAACAAATGAGAGCGCCTGGGGAATAGGTGTAGTACTGGGGGCTACAGGACCTGGGTTTACCTCAACATCACCAGAGGAACAGAGGAGGAGTAGGATAAGGGTACGGCTAAAGGCTTTAAGAACAGGTCGCTGTTGGGTACAGAGAATAAAAGGAGCATCTATTCTATTCTATTGGGAGCGATAGAATAGATTGATGGCATAATGTACAGACAGGGATATGGTAGGATGAGAATTCAGTGGGGGTAAATCTAGGTGTTAGGTAATGATGAGAGAGGTTGCATCTCTGGAGACACCAGTAAGCCAGGTGAGGTCTCCGTGTGTGTGGGGGGTGGGACAAAGGATCTATCTGAGGCATGTTGATCGGGACTGGGGGCTCTACAGTGAAATAGAACGAGGAATAACCTAAACAGCAACAGACAAGGCATATTGAAATAAGGGAGAGGCATAAAACACAGTTAATCAAGAGAGCTAAGACAACAACGGGTAAATGGCGATGAATAGATTGAGAAAATTTTGAGAAAAAGTTGTGCCACACACAGGACCTGAGTTTGAAGCTGAGGCTTAACAGATTAACAGAATGAGGTACCGTGTAAGGGAACAGTCCAGCAGGCAACAGCTATGTAGCCGAATGATCATAAGGTCCGATGAGCAGCAAAGAGGTGAGCCAGGGAGCAGTTCAGTGGATGCTGCAATAGGCGAGCGGGATGCACGGGGTTCAGAATACTAGTGGGCCGGGGCTAGCAGATGGATCTTCGGCAGCGTTGCAACGGAAAAGCCTGTTGAAACCACGTCAGACGATTATGTCGGAAGTCCAGTCGTGATGGCTTGGCGGGGCTCCGTGTCGACAGTAGATGGTCCAGGCCAGTTGACAAAGGTACTGTAGTCCAGGAATAGCTAGTACACATCGGCTAGCCGGGAGATGGGGATAGCTCAAGGCTAACTGGTGCAAGCTTCTGGAAGTAGTGTTAGCCAAACAACAGCAGCCACTTGGTTGCAGCTAGCTAGCTGCGATGATCCGGTGTGATGGTCCTGTGATTTGGGCAGAAATCCGGTGAAGTGGAAGGGAACGCAATCCGATATGCGCAGGGTTGGTAGCGAGCTGTGCAGACAGGCCAATATTGTCCGAACTAAAGCTGGCTGATGCAGGCAGAGCAGTGGTGAGGACCGCTAGCAGTGGCTAGCAATGGCTAGTAGCTAGTTAACATGCTAGCTAGCAGGCTAGCTTCTGTTGGAGGTTAAGTTAAATAATAAATAAATAAAGAAAATAGTAGATCCATTCCACATTGGGTGAGGCGGGTTGCAGGAAAAGTATATGAGGAATAAGAAAAATATACGGAAAGACAGACTAATTAGGGACATGAGACAGGACAAAAAAACACGTCCACACTGTTACGCCATCTTGGGAGAGGGTTAATATACGCCTAACTGTCTGCCTGTTTGACCTCTGATTATTTTTTTCACTTTTGCATTTCGATCTCTGTACCATACATAGAGGGTTAACTGTGCCCAGACAAAAGGAGACAACTTTTTCTGAGCCAGGTGAAATCATGCATCGATGTCATTATCATGGAAATATACAGTGGGGAACACAAGTATTTGATACACTGCCAATTTTGCAGGTTTACCCACTTACAAAGCATGTAGAAGTCTGTAATTTTTTATCATAGGTACTCTTCAACTGTGAGTGACGGAATCTAAAACAAAAATCCAGAAAATCACATTGTATGATTTTTAAGTAATTAATTTGCATTTTATTGCATGACATAAGTATTTGATACATCAGAAAAGCAGAACTTAATATTTGGTACAGAAACCTTTGTTTGCAATTACAGAGATCATACGTTTCCTGTAGTTCTTGACCAGGTTTGCACACACTGCAGCAGGGATTTTGGCCCACTCCTCCATACAGATCCTTCAGGTTTCGGGGCTGTCGCTGGGCAATACAGACTTTCAGCTCCCTCCAAAGATTTTCTATTGAGTTCAGGTCTGGAGACTGGCTAGGCCACTCCAGGACCTTGAGATGCTTCTTACGGAGCCACTCCTTAGTTGCCCTGGCTGTGTGTTTCGGGTCGTTGTCATGCTGGAAGACCCAGCCACGACCCATCTTCAATGCTCTTATTTAGGGAAGGAGGTTGTTGGCCAAGATCTCGCGATACATGGCCCCATCCATCCTCCCCTCAATACGGTGCAGTCGTCCTGTCCCCTTTGCAGAAAAGCATCCCCAAAGAATGATGTTTCCACCTCCATGCTTCACGGTTGGGATGGTGTTCTTGGGGTTGTACTCATCCTTCTTCTTCCTCCAAACACGGCGAGTGGAGTTTAGACCAAAAAGCTCTATTTTTGTCTCATCAGACCACATGACCTTCTCCCATTCCTCATCTGGATCATCGAGATGGTCATTGGCAAACTTCAGACGGGCCTGGACATGCGCTGGATTGAGCAGGGGGACCTTGCGTGCGCTGCAGGATTTTAATCCATGACGGCGTAGTGTGTTACTAATGGTTTTCTTTGAGACTGTGGTCCCAGCTCTCTTCAGGTCATTGACCAGGTCCTGCCGTGTAGTTCTGGGCTGATCCCTCACCTTCCTCATGATCATTGATGCCCCACGAGGTGAGATCTTGCATGGTGCCCCAGACCGAGGGAGATTGACCGTCATCTTGAACTTCTTCCATTTTCTAATAATTGCGCCAACAGTTGTTGCCTTCTCACCAAGCTGCTTGTCTATTGTCCTGTAGCCCATCCCATCCCTGATGTCCTTACACAGCTCTCTGGTCTTGGCCATTGTGGAGAGGTTGGAGTCTGTTTGATTGAGTGTGTGGACAGGTGTCTTTTATACAGGTAACGAGTTCAAACAGGTGCAGTTAATACAGGTAATGAGTGGAGAACAGGAGGACTTCTTAAAGAAAAACTAACAGGTCTGTGAGAGACGGACTTCTTACTGATTGGTAGGTGATCAAATACTTATGTCATGCAATAAAATGCAAATTAATTATTTAAAAAATCATACAATGTGATTTTCGTTTTAGATTCCGTCTCTCACAGTTGAAGTGTACCTATGAGAAAAATTACAGACCTCTACATGCTTTGTAAATAGGAAAACCTGCAAAATCGGCAGTGTATCAAATACTTGTTCTCCCCACTGTATAAGTACTGTAAATGCCAACAGAAAAAAAGCTCCAATAAAAATGCTAGTGTACTGGCATTCCAGGTGCAATGTTTGACTTGGTAGAGTTAGCTGACGTTGGCTAGCTAGCTATCAGGTGATAAGAATGTAATCCAGCCTGTATAGCAACCATTTTGTTTAGAACAGATGACCAGTCAAGTTGACTGATAACATCCCGAAAATAATGCACACGCATTAATGTAGCTGGAAGGTATACATTGTTATAATTCTGGATGGTGAGATAGCAAGAAACAATGACAAGAAGCTGCCTTGTGGGTAATCGTAGGTGGCTCATTTCATCTCATTGTATCTTGTTATTAATACCATGTGTTATTTTAAGGTGTTTTGACTCATGTCATGTCTATGAAAATATAGTGCTTATTGTGCAAATTTATTTGTTTTCAATAAACATTTGGAGATTCAGTCTAAGAGAACAGTCTAAGCCAACTCCATCTGTTTTGCCACATAGTTGCACACGCGTCCATTTTGTTTCTGAACAACTAACCCGTCTGTAGCAACAATGCAAAAATAATTTACGACTGGGTCACGTCTGTATCAACATGACCAAAATAATTAACAACCAGATTTTTGTCCGGATTATATCTTCTGGTGGAATAATTAAATTGTATCAATTTACTTATCAAAATAACATTTTAATGAAAATATATAATGAATTGTTATTTTAATACTGTATGTTGGTAACCACTTTATAAAGGCAACGCATGTGAGGCTTGTGACGGTATTCAGAAAATCCAGGTACTGTGGTAAATGCAATTGCGGCGTCAGTTGTGCGGTATGCAAATTGTAGTGGGTCCAGGGTGTCTGGGATGATGGAGTTGATATGTGCCATGACCAGCTTTTCAAAGCACTTCATTAATACAGATGTGAGTGCTACAGGGCTGTAGTCATTGTGTCAAGATGCCTTCAGAGTGCCCTGTCTTGGGGCAATAGTTGTATTTTAAGTGTTTGATGTCAGTGTTTTAAAAGACAACGCATAACGAATTGCAAAGAAAACCCAAAGAAAAACCTGCATGAAACATTTGTATCATCAGTTGTATCCTCATGATATCCTGTGTAGTAATCAGTGTGGTCAGCTTTCCATCAAAGGTTTTCTCACTGCCGTTGAATAACTTCTGGGGAAAACTCACTCATCCCACATCTGGCACCATGAATAGCACATGTGAAATGCTAATCAGTGTTTGATATGAGCCGAGTGAGTTTTCCTCACTTATTCTCCAGCAGTGTGAAAGTCTTCAACAGAAATCTTGCCACACGGTTTACAACACACAACTGGGATTCAAACACAGAAAAGCGACCTGTGCAAAGTGACAAACTTTTCAAGACAAGTGTCAATTGCAGTGCACAGTTAATTTATCGGTGTTTGGTTCAATCCAAGCCACAGTATTAATCTGAAAAGGAGGATGGAAGAGGAAAAGTAAAGGGAATGAAAATGAAAGGAAAGTTTTTATTGAGAAGCCTAAGCCATGAATGATAGTGTCATTCTCCACCTTCTCCCCTGGAGTCAGGAGTGAAAAGCTTTTGACATGCCTCATCTGTCATCACCATATCCAGTCTGATTCTTCTGTGAGTGATGACATGCCCAGGCGGGGAGGGAAAGGAGTGGGCAGGGTGAGGGGGAGTGAGGAAGAGTCTACGGAGTTCACAGCCGTCTCTCTTTCAATGAATCAGATAGTCCTCATATTCGCAAAGGAGAGAGAGTGTGACGCACAAGCGGAATCCCTCACCATCTCTCTTGCCCAAGGGGTGGTGGCCCCCCTCACCCCTGATGACTCACCCCGTTATAGGTATGGTACCATGGAAACAGCCTCACACCTGCGCCTTTGATCCTCAGCATCGATTGAACAAGGCTTCAGCCGTCAACGTGACGCCAACAATCCGGATCTCTTCTCAACCTTTTTTCTTTGCTTCCTTTCATCCTCCTTCTCTCTAATTCACACAATCCAAGGAAAAAGACCACAAGGGGGGAAAAAAACAGTTACTGCGTAGGTTCCATCTATAGAAGTGTTTGATGCCAGTTCCTAGCTGTCACTTTTATCCTGTGGATCCAATTCACACACTTTGAATCAGTGTTCCCCTGTGAACATGTTCACTTATTGTTTGTTTCATTTAGCAGATATAAAAAAAAAAAAAATAACGGTTTATATAATGGTTATGCACTGCACTGCCTAAACTGTTCACTCCTATATCCCTCCCCCAACAGGCTGACTTTAAGCCTTGCTGTCTCTCACAAAGTCTAACCATTTCTCCCTGTCAACTGGGGAGGCTGGCAGTAAAGTCAGCCTGTTGGTTCAAAGGCGAGATTGATCCATCAATCCATGGCTCAATACGTGATGACACACATGCTAAAACTGAAACGGCTTGACTGTGTCATTATTCCTAGTCTTTGGGAAGTACTAAAATGGAATTGAAACTATTGCCTTTTATTCCATACAGATTGTGTTTGACGTGTCATTCAGTTTGCAACAGCATTATCTTAAAGAGGCTGTACGGAAGTTTAGTTGCTCATTTTGTCCCAGAAAAAAAAGCTAAAGGCTACAGCTGTTTTTACCATTTCAAAATAACCTATATCAGGTTTTATTATATCTAAATAAAATACCTTTTGGGGGGGATTCTAATACAGCTACAATGTTGTTTTGTTTATTGTTTGAACAGTCGCTGAGATTACATTTGGTTATCAATGTAAAATAGGCTACAGTTGAAACCAAGACAGACCAATCTTCAAGTTAAAAGTGATTTTGAAGTTGATTGGTGACTACACAACAATATATTAATGCTGGGGGAGTGGTATTTACCACATACTATCATCCCTGAGCTCTGACTTCACCCACATGCTTACCTCTGACATCACCTACTAAGGAAATGACATAGAGAATCAATCAAATTATAATTATGATTCTAAGTATTGACCTGGCCAAAGCTTTTGATACGGTAGACCATTCCATTCTTATGGGCTAGCTAAGGAGTATTGGTGTCTCTGAGGGGTCTTTGTCCTGGTTTGCTAACTACCTCTCTCAAAGAGTGCTGTGTATAAAGTCAGAACATCTGCTGTATCAGCCACTGCCTGTCATCAATTGAGTGCCCCAAGGCTTGATCCTAGGCCCAATGCTCTTCACAATTTACATTAACAACATAGCTCAGGCAGTAGGAAGCTCTCTTATGCATTTATATGCAGATGATAGTCTTAAATGCTCTACAACAGTGTCCAACAAGCTTTCTCTGCCATTAACCTTGTTCTGAACACCTCTAAAACAAAGGTCATGTGGTTTGGTAAGATTTATGCCCCTCTCCCCACCGTTGTGATAACTACCTCTGAGGGTTAAGAGCATGAGGTATCAACTCATACAAGTACTTGGGAGTATGGCTAGACGGTACACTGTCCTTCTGTCAGCACATATCAAAGCTTAAGGTTAAATCTAGACTTGGTTTCACCTATCTTAATCGCTCCTCTTCACCCCAGCTGCCAAACTAAACCTGATTCAGATGACAATCCTACCCATGCTAGATTACGGAGGCGTAATTTATAGATCGTCAGGTAAGGGTGCTCGCTAGCGGCTAGATGTTCTTCACCATTCGGCCAACAGATTTGCCACCAATGCTCCTTATAGGGCACATCACTGCACTCTCTACTCCTCTGTAAACTGGCCATCTCTGTATACCAGTTGCAAGACCCACTGGTTGATGCTTATTTATAAAACCCTCTTAGGCCTCACTCCCCCTTATCTGAGATACCTGCTGCAGCCCTCATCCTCCACATACATCACCCATTCTGTCGCTCACATTCTGTTAAAGGTCCCCAAAGCACACACATCCCTGGGTCGCTCCTCTTTTCAGTTTGCTGCAGCTAGCAACTGGAACGCTGCAAAAAACACTCATACTGGACAGTTTTATGTCCATCTCTTCATTTAAAGACACAATCATGGACACTTACTGACAGGCTGCTTAGCGTAATGTATTGTTGTTTCTACCTTCTTGCCTTTGTGCTGTTGTCTGTGCCCAATAATGTTTGTATCAAGTTTTGTTCTGTCAGCATGTTGTGCTATTGCCATGTTGCTACCATGTTGTGTTGTCAAGTGTTGCTGCCAGCTAGCTAGTTAGCCAGCAAGGACATGCCACCAATGAACATAGCTAACTAACTAGTCAGGGTTGTTATTACAAAATAATTTTAATGTGGAGCAAAAATTTGATGCTCAGACAATACAATACCGTTAGACGTATGCTGTGTAAATTGTTCCCTTACATAGGTTCTTTTGAAGTCCTTCGTAGTTGACTTTAAATCACAGATAATATTTCAGACAGGCTTGAAATTCTTTTTAAAGACTGCACAAAAAGTTACATTATGAATTTAAAATGAACAAATTGTTTTCCCAGCTCTTTTGAGCATCAAGAGCTAAAGCTTTTCCAAAACTGTAGCTTCATTGTAAGACAAAATCTCTAATAGAGTGCTTAGAGGTAGAAGTCAGAAGTCTTTAGAGAACCTGTGTACGAGTATCAGTCATAAATAAACACACATTGCAGGATATTGTATTCCACTTGGAGTTCTGTCACCTTTTCTGTCCAGAACAAGTTAGGCAAAACTTCCAATATGTATGAGGCCTCTATTCCAGGAAAAATCTACACTATACGTATTTGTGGTATTTATTTTTGGCCATGGTAAGATTGACACTGGTAAAGGGATTGTTTTTCTTCCCAAGCCATACAAGTCTTAAATGTCACAGACAAGATTTTTATTTATGTCTCCTTTTCCAAAGTTCTCTGAATAGTACCCACGACAGACGACTGGAAAAGAGTACGCAGAAACATCCTCCAAGTGCTAATGCGAGCTGCATGGCCCTCGAATCGGAACCCAAAGCACTTAAGAGGCTGTTACGGATCCTTGTGCGTTGCATGCTATCATCCCTCCCCCTCTATCTTGGTCTTACAAAATAACTAACACTGGTACTTTCGGCCTGTCTGGTGTGAACGGTGCATGGGTCTCAGAGCACTCTGGATAAACCTGCACTCCTGCTTTAGGAAATGAACGAGTGAAGGGAAAGGGAGCCTGGGAGAGCGGAGGTGGCTCACGTTTTTGCAATATAAACGGTGTCAGTAGAGGTGAATGAGGTGCGAAGACTGCATAGTAATCCAAAATGTCCTTCAAATTGTTCCAGAGGGGCTAAGGGAGAGCGGGACAGCGTCAATCTTAGCTTTGGAAAAGGTCCAGACTCCACTTCCTCTATAATGGTTAAGGAGCTGGTGGTCTGTGGCCGGCCCTGTCTCCGTTTGGTAGGATTAGGTGGCCGCCTAGTGTGTTTTCTGAGCTAATGACCAAGACCCACCTCCATGACCTCATATAATTCTGCCCCAAAACAAACTTCTACCACCCAGTGGCATATGGGCTATTAAGGTGAGCACTGATGCAGGGGTACAAAATATGTATCTTGTCCATCTTGTCCAACATGTCTCTCAATTGGGCTGTTGGAGAGACACAGCGCTGCAGTGGTCCACAAACACACACGTCAATAATGTAGCCTATACGGTAGAATGAGTACATATCCTCAGTGGTCTTTTCTGTAGCCTACAGTATGACCAAATGTCATGAGACAGACACTTTTTACATCATGTGTGTTTCCGATCAATTTGCCTAAATTGCGCTGTATCAAATAAAAATGAGCTTCGATGTAAATATGAATTAACATGTTTGTTAACATGTTAATTCATATTTACACACCTTATCCTAAAACCAAGACAGGTCAAAATAAAATGGACAATAGCCTATGGAATGAAATTAGGCTACTCACGACTGCTGTCCAGGGGAGTTTCACTCAGTGGTCTCAATTGTTGTGATAATTAGTGATTTCAAGTTTGCCTATTCGTCAATTTCTGAGCTGATCATGGCTTAGAGGAAAATACAAACAGAATTTTACAAGATAAAGCAATGCCTGATAAACTTGAGTAGGCCAACAGCTGACATAGGCAGTGCGACACGCAAGTTTCAAGTTTGGGGAAGCTAAGAATTTGTCCTATCATTTCTACTGATGTGTGCCAGTTATGTTTTCGTGGAACAGTTTCATTTCAATAATAACAAACATTTCTCAAAATTATTGTCATGTGGTTAATAATACAAATGTCAAGGTGTATTGAGAGAAGGAGACCAGGTGCAGGATGAAGAGCGAAACACTAAGTTTAATAGGCAGACTGTGAGTCTGAAAAAGCCAAAAGGCTAAATACACTGAGCAAAAAACAAAACACGAGAACACACACACGTTGACATGAAAGCAACAATACTCCACAAGAACAAACATAGAGCCCCAACCCTATATAGCCGGGTAATGAGGAGCAGGTGTGCGTAATGATAGAGTCCATGGAACACTAATGCAGGACAGCTGCGGGGAATCACGGTGATGGCTAGTTGGTCGGCAAATGGGAGCGACGTAATTGGGATTCCCTGAAGCGAGGCATGGCCACCCGAGGCACCACTCCAGCGTGGCGAATATGCCGGTCAGGATATCAATGGTGGTAGTCTGTGACCAGGGATGGTTCCAAGATGTCCCTGGCTGGTACCCAGCTCTGCTCCTCAGGTCCGTACCCATCCCACTGCACAAGATACTTGAGTCGCCCTCCCCGACGCCTCGAATCTCGTATGTCTCGAACCGAGAACGCCGGGACCCCCTCGATGTCCAGTGGGGGCGGAGGAACGTCCCTGACCCCAGCCTCATGGAGCGGACCAGCCACCACTGGCCTAAGAAAGGAGACATGAAAAACAGGGTGCACCTTATATTCAGCAGGTAACAATAGTTTATAAGACACCCTGTTCACCCTCTCCACAACCTTACAGGGCCCCACAAACTGCAACCCAAGCTTCCAAAAGGGCAGATCCCGGGTATCCAATCAAACCCGGTCACCAGGCAAGGACGGGAGCTTCACTGCGGCAGCGGTCGGCCTGGCGATTATGCCTCTGGCCCACACGGTCCAGATGCTGGTGGGCCGTGACTCAAATCTCCTCGGCCCACCGCAACCACTCGTCCACCGCAGGAACCTCTGTCTGGCCTCCGTGCCACAGCGCCATGGCTGGCTGGAACACTAGAACACACTGGAAGGCCTTCCATACCCGTGATGTGAACTGGGGCCCCAGATCAGACACAATGTCCTCCGGTACCCCATAGTGCCGCAAGACATGAATGAACAAGGCCTCTGCAGTCTGTAGGGCCGTAGGCATTCCCCACAGCGGGAGGAGGCGACACGCCTTCGAGAACCGGTCCACAGAGACCAGAATAGTGGCGCACCCATCTGACTCCGATAAATCCTTGAGGAAGTCTATCGACAGATGGGACCACGGTCGCTGTGGCACTGACAGCGGTTCTAGTGTGCCGTAAGGGAGGTGTATGGGTGCTTTACACTGGGCAGATGTGGAGCAGGAAGTAACATAAACCTGCACGTACCTAGAAAGGTGGGCCACCAGTACTTCTCTGCCAGGGAAGTGATGGTCCTACCGATACCCGGGTGATACTCGTCGAATCTCTCTGTCCACCACCCACACAATAAGTGCAACGATCCGAGCGTGGGGAATGATGGATGTCGGCTCCTGACTGGTTTCCTCCACCTCATGCTGCCGAGACAGGGAGTCAGCCTTCACATTATTGGTGCCGGGTCGGTAGGACAGGGTATTGTTAAACCTGGTGAAGAAGAGCTCCCACCTGGGCTGGTGAGGATTCAGCCTCTTCGCTGCGCCAATGTACTCCAGATTGCGGTGATCTGTGAGAATGAGCACCGGTGTTTCGCCAGTACCGCCATGCCTCCAGAGCCTTCTTCACCGCTAGTAACTCCCGATCGCCCACGTCGTAGTTGCGTTCGGCTGGTGTTAACTTGCTGGAGTAGTAGGCGCACGGACGCAAGTTCGGAGGAGTACTGCCCCTACACCGTTCTCCGAGGCATCCACTTCTACGATGAAGGAGAGGGAGGGGTCTGGGTGCGCTAACACCAGCGCGGTGTTGAACATTGCCTTCAGTCGCTGGAACGCTCTATCCGCCTCTGGAGTCCACCTCAGCTTGCTTGGTCCACCCTTCAACAGAGGTGAGAGGACCGGTCATCGAGCTGAAGGAATGGATAAAGCGTCGGCAGTAGTTGGCAAAACCCAAAAACCTCTGTAACGCCTTGACTGTAGTAGGCACGGGCCAATCGTGCAGAGCCTCTACGCGGGGTCCCTCCATCTGCACCCCGAAAGGAGTAATCCGGAAACCTAAAAAGGAGACAGACGACTGGAAAAACACACACTTCCCCAATTTGACATAGGTCATGCTCCAGCAGTCTTCCCAGCACCCTGCGAACCAGGGCGACATGCTGGGCGCGCGTTGTCGAATACACCAGTATGTCATCGATGTACAAGACCACCCCATAACCCAGCATGTCCCTGAAAACATCATTCACAAAGGCCTGGAAAACCGATGGAGCATTCATCAGGCCTAATGGCATTACAAGATACTCATAATGCCCTGATGTAGCAGAGAAGGCAGTTTTCCACTCGTCTCCCTCACGTACCAGATTATACGCACTCCTGAGGTCTAGCTTGGTTAAGAAACGCGCCCCATGCAGCTGCTCAATGACCACAGAGATGACGAAGAGGGTAAGCATACCTGACAGTAGTCTGATTCAGAGCTCGGTAGTCAATGCATGGGCGCAGACTTCTTTCCTTCTTCTTCACAAAGAAGAAACTTGAGGAGGCAGGTGAAGTGGAGTGACGAATATGGCCCTGCTGTAGAGACTCAGCGATTTACACCTCAGTCTCAGCGTAGGAGAGGGGGTAGGTGTGGCTCCTCAGCAACAGCGCATCCTTCCTCAACTCCATGACACAGTCATTGGACCGGTGAGGGGGCAGCTGCTTCGCCTGGGTCTTGGAAAAGATGAGAGCTAGGTCCTGGAACTCCTCCGGAATGGAGATGTAGGTGGAACTGGCGGGGCTCTCCACAGATGTGGTGCAGACGGCAGGCGGTAGACACCTACCCTGGCAGCCCTGCGTCCAGTCCCTAATCTCCCCAGCTGTCCAGGAAATTACCGGGTTATGGAGCCCTAGCCAGGGAAGACCTAATACAATAGGAAATGTGGGAGAGTCAATGACATACAGTGAAATAACCTCACTGTGCCTACCGTTGACCACCATCAGCGAGGGAACCGTGACCTCCTCAATCCAACCGGACCCCAGTGTCAAAGGCGGCCACTGTCAAAGGCGGCGAAAATGGCAGACCCAGTTGGCGTACTAGGGACCTGTCGATGAAGTTCCCAGCTGCCCCGGAGTCAACGAGAGCTCGCATATCCAGGAAACTCAAAGGCTGGGAACCTCACCGGTACTAACAAATGAGCTATGGCCGCACACACTACTGGGGAGACTAGGCAAACCTGAGTGGTTTCAGGACTGCGTGGCTTTTCACCCCCTCCTTGATGAGTCTCGCAGAGATGGCAGTGGGCGGGATAGTGCCCCCACACGAATGCGGCGTAATGATGGACCTTGGACTCATCTCGATCTACTCATGAGGCACAAGTAGATCACCATGTTCTTCTGATCCGATGCATTCCGGCACTGGAGGGACAGGTAGATGTTCATCTGGCGTAAGAAGCCAGCACAGTCTCTCGCCGATCCTCCATACTTCTCCAGCGTGGCGACTGAGGTGTGGCTCCTCTCTCCAGACGGCTCTGGTGGTGATCCTGCCCCTCCAAAGGCTCCGGACGGAGAAGAACCGGTGATAGGGACGAGAGGCAGACTCAGAGCTCGCTGACCACCTGGTGCATCTTGGTCCAAAAGTCTAAATACACTGAGTGAAAAACAAAACACGAGAATATACACACACATTGACATGAAAGCAACAATACTCCACAAGAACAAACACAGAGCCCCAACCCTATATAGCCAGGTAATGAGGAGCAGGTGTGCGTAATGATAGAGTCCATGGAATACTAATGCAGGACAGCTGCGGGGAATCACGGTGATGGCTAGTAGGTCGGCGAATGGGAGCGACGTAATTGGGATTCCCCAAAGAAAGGTGTGGCCATGGGAGGCTCCGTGACAACAAATCTGAATTTAATGCAAGAGCACCAGCCTCTGCCATATGGACACATTGATAGGCCTATGCCATGAGCCATTGGCGGCTAAAGAAATTAGCTCATGGAACTATAGCCTATAGGCCAAATTGGCCAATGGCATTACAAGATAAATTGGAAATGCAGCAGTAGGCCTATAACTTCCATTGTCAAAAAAACAGTATAAAATATCCTGATAAATTCAGGTTCTTTCAATCACATTCATCTATCTACTCTGCCTCCCTTTCTGTCTTAACTTGTGCAACATCTTATCAAATCAATCAACTGAGTCTGTCCCTAGCAAACTTACAACATTGTAACTAGCCTACGAACTTGCATCATAGGCCTATCTCTCATGTGAGGGGCGTCAAGGATGCTTGGACGGAGGTGGGAGTCTGAGAAAGTGCGATGACACAAAGGCGAAACAACAGCGTTAAGTGAAGAGACAGAACCTGTGTTGACAGGTGTGGGGAAGGCTTCCGAGGAAAATGCCTGAGATGATTCTGGCCCAGTGGGAGTGCATTTGTGGAGAAATTGGAGTCGTCTTTTGACCGACCCATTTCTGGTATCGGGCTGGGTGGAAAAGAAGTTGGGTGTTGTTAACTTGGACTTATTTAGATATTCTTCGGGTCTTCCGCCCAGAAGGAGCAGGCTCTCTGCCTCACGCACCTCAGGACAAGAGCTGTGTCTTGCTTTGCCCTCAAGAGCAATAATTTTAGCTGAAAAGCACAAAGTCTTGAATCTTGCGTTGTTTTATATAACAACTCATACACCCTGTACCATGAAATCGGAACATAAAAAAATCTCTTCCCAACTATTTTGCAATCTGTATGGCACAGCTGTCAACATCCTGGTCCTCAAATGAAACCGATATACTTTCCTATTTATACTGTAGCGATCTGGCCGGCATACGCTAGCTACACGCTTTGTGGTAGCTGAAGAGCGTAAGGGATTGTGGGTAGTTCATGTTCTACGATAAAACGGTTGTGTTATGTGTTTATGTTTTTAGTAATTAAACTAATGTTATGTGGTTATGTGTTCTTAAGTTGTCTGAGTTCAGGTTATGGGGGCAGGGGGAATGTTAGAGTGCCTACCGTAACTGAGCCTTGCATGGCCGGAGGTTAGGTTTGTTGTGCGGTTTATAGGCAACAGGAACTCTCTGTTAAATCAATCTCTGTCTCATGCCATCTTCTTCTGGCCGAGCTCGCCACAATACTATTTTTATTTAAAAACTAATCATAAGGAGTAGCGCCATAAGTAACTGAGATATGACTAAGGAGCTAATCATAAATAGACAGGTATTTACCTCTCAATGGTTGCAGGATCTTGTCTATTTTTACAAGTTTTCTATTGAAATGAATTGTGGAGAATTTGTATATTTTGTGATATGAATACCAAGTATGTCAACTTCACCGGCATCCCAGGGTAATGTAAAAGTTAAATTTAAAGATCCAATACATAATATTCTACACTTAAAATTATCTAGATCTTAAATGAGACATTGCAGGGATCTAGCTTGCGGAGTTAATATAAAACTTGAGTCATCGGCATACATGGACACCTGTTTTATTATTTCTAGTAGTTGTCATATATTATCTCCAATGTGTCGTCCATGTAAAAAACCTGTCTGATCAGGATGACTAATACCTGGTAAAACCTTTTTAATTCTGAGTGCTATGCATTTCGCTAGTATTTTTGCATCACAACATTGAAGTGTAAGAGGCCTCCAGTTTTTAAGATAGACTGGATCTTTATATTTGCCATCTGGGTCTTGTTTTAATAATAGTGAAGTCAGACCTTCCTGCTGAGTCCATGACAGACTACCATTTCTATAGGAGTAGTTAAAACAAGCTAACAATGGAGCTTTGAGTATATAAAAAAAGGCTTGATACCGGAATGCCATCAAGCCCGGGGGGTTTTCCAGACTGAAAGGATTTAATAGCCTCAAAAAGTTATTCCTCTGTAATTTGGCCTTCGCACTGATATTTCAGTACATTTGTTAATTTCCCATTTTCTTATTTTTTGTAAAGACTTTCTTACAGTAATCGTCATTCAATTGTTGAGGATGAGAACATCTGCTTAAAGTATTTAGCTTCCTCTTTTAAAATATAATTCGGAGAATCATAGATGACTCAGTCTTCAGTAACGAGTTTCTGCAAATTATTTTTGTTAGTGTTCCTGTGTTGGAGAGTGTGATGGCCTGGTTGAGGCTTGGCCTCAGACTCCCACTAGAGGGAGTGGGAGAGCCACAATCAGGCATCACATCAGTTATTAGGGGAAGTTAATGATCCCCAATCAGAGACAGCTGTCTAGTGTTGTCTCTGATTGGGGATAGTATTTAAGCTCCACACACATCCACCTGTGTGTATGTTTATTGTTTTGTTTGTGTTTTATTTATATAATAAAACATGTTCGCCATGTCCTCTCGCTCTGCGCCTCGTTCCCTCTACGCTCACCGTGACAGAGAGTCAGGAAGAATTGGTGCATTTTTCTCCATATTGCATCCAGTTTGCTTTATTTTTGTAATATATTACATTAGATAGTTATTGAATAAGTTCCTCCAGTTCTTTTTGTTTTTCCTCTTAACTTATTTTGTATCTCTGTTGTATCGTTTTTATTGGTATCTACCTGTACTATTAGTTAATGTATTTCCCTTGTTAGCCTTGTCTCTTTAGCTAGAAACTGCTTTTTTATTATTGATGAATATTGAATTGAATGACCTCTGAAGGTACATTTAAAAGGTATCCCAAACAATAAGGGGAATTTGCTGAACCTATATTATTTTCAAAAAAAAATATTTTTACCTGTATAAAATAAATTGTCCTCTAGTAAACTTATACAATTTTCAATATCCCTGTCCACGTGGAAATTCTATAAGAGCTACTGTATGTGAAGGCCAATTAGATGATGATCTGATCACATTCTGTCTCCTTTTAAAACTTTTTTAACCTTTGATGCAAGAGAGAAAGAGACAAGAAAGTAGTCAAGATGACTAGCTTGATTAAATCTCCTCCATGTACAGTGGGGAGAACAAGTATTTGATACACTGCCGATTTTACAGGTTTTCCCACTTACAAAGCATGTAGAAGTCTGTAATTTGTATCATAGGTACTCTTCAACTGTGAGAAAATCACATTGTATGATTTTTAAGTAATTTATTTGCATTTTATTGCATGACATAAGTATTTGATACATCAGAAAAGCAGAACTTAATATTTGGTACAGAAACCTTTGTTTGCAATTACAGAGATCATACGTTTCCTGTAGTTCTTGACCAGATTTGCACACACTGCAGCAGGGATTTTGGCCCACTCCTCCATACAGATCCTTCAGGTTTCGGGGCTGTCGCTGGGCAATACGGACTTTCAGCTCCCTCCAAAGATTTTCTATTGGGTTCAGGTCTGGAGACTGGCTAGGCCACTCCAGGACCTTGAGATGCTTCTTACGGAGCCACTCCTTTGTTGCCCTGGCTGTGTGTTTCGGGTCGTTGTCATGCTGGAAGACCCAGCCACGACCCAGCTTACTGAGGGAAGGAGGTTGTTGGCCAAAATCTCGCGATACATGGCCCCATCCATCCTCCCCTCAATATGGTGCAGTCGTCCTGTCCCCTTTGCAGAAAAGCATCCCCAAAGAAAGATGTTTCCACCTCCATGCTTCACGTTTGGGATGGTGTTCTTGGGGTTGTACTCATCCTTCTTCTTCCTCCAAACACAGCGAGTGGAGTTTAGACCAAAAAGCTAAATTTTTGTCTCATCAGACCACATGACCTTCTCCCATTCCTCCTCTGGATCATCCAGATGGTCATTGGCAAACTTCAGACGGGCCTGGACATGCGCTGGCTTGGGCAGGGGGACCTTGCGTGCGCTGCAGGATTTTAATCCATGACAGCGTAGTGTGTTACTAATGGTTTTCTTTGAGACTGTGGTCCCAGCTCTCTTCAGGTCATTGACCAGGTCCTGCCGTGTAGTTCTGGGCTGGTCCCTCACCTTCCTCATGATCATTGATGCCCCACGAGGTGAGATCTTGCATGGTGCCCCAGACCGAGGGAGATTGACCGTCATCTTGAACTTCTTCCATTTTCTAATAATTGCGCCAACAGTTGTTGCCTTCTCACCAAGCTGCTTGCCTATTGTCCTGTAGCCCATCCCAGCCTTGTGCATGTCTACAATTTTATCCCTGATGTCCTTACACAGCTCTCTGGTCTTGGCCATTGTGGAGAGGTTGGAGTCTGTTTGATTGAGTGTGTGGACAGGTGTCTTTTATACAGGTAACGAGTTCAAACAGGTGTAGTTAATACAGGTAATGAGTGGAGAACAGGAGGGCTTCTTAAAGAAAAACTAACAGGTCTGTGAGAGCCAGAATTCTTACTGGTTGGTAGGTGATCAAATACTTATGTCATGCAATAAAATGCAAATTAATTATTTAAAAATCATACAATGTGATCTTCTGGATTTTTGTTTTAGATTCTGTCTCTCACAGTTGAAGTGTACCTATGTTAAAAATTACAGACCTCTACATGCTTTGTAAGTAGGAAAACCTGCAAAATCGGCAGTGTATCAAGTACTTGTTCTCCCCACTGTATATCTCACTAGGTATGGGTTTTTTAGTCTCCAAATATCCACTATTCCTAATGTGTCTATACTATTTGTGATTTCCTTAAGGACACGGTGATGATAGTTTGTATAGTGCTTTCCTTTACGGTCCATTGAGGTACTTAACACTGTGTTATAATCTCCCACCATAAAGATTTGATAATTTTGTTGCCTGTAGGTTCAATAAATTGGTATAAATATGTTCGAAGAAGTATGGATCATCCTGATTTGGACCATATAGATGAGCCAAATCTATTTCTCGTCCACTTTCATATTCAAGAAGATCCACCTTCCTTGCGAATAATTCTTGACTATTTGCACATTCAGATCAACATGTTTGTTAATTAATAGCATCACACATTTTGAGTTCCTTTGTCCATGACAGAAAATGTTTTCACCACCCCATTACTTTTTCCATGCAACTTCATCTAAGAGTGAGTTTCCTGTAAACAGTATATTGTATATTCATTTTCTTTATAATCTGCTAAAACGTTACAATTATAACAGGCTATACTTATTTCACCCCTTACCATAACTAGATACTATTCTCAGTCCAAATTTGACCATAATTAGTGCTTGTAACATTACTGCCATAAGAGGTATTATGACGGCCAAAATGAGAGATTTCAAATGTCTGATATTTAGAATTCAAGAAACCGGTTCTAGCAATATTTGTTTTATTCCCTTGCCTGTGAGCCAATGCCACTTATGTTAGAAAATGTAGTCAATATATTATGTGTGTATTAGATCTGAGTAGGTTGACGTGTATGATATTGGATGTGATTTAGTGAGAGTGTGTATGATGTCTGGATAAGAGTAAGACTATAATGTGTGATGTCTAAATAAATAATAACCCAGACAATTTACATGGTTGAGTGTCTGTGTGTAACATGAAGTGAGTATAGCCTTAATATTCAGGATGATAATTGTAATCCATATCGTATCACCATCATAATTACCTTTAACATAATTTTCATAGGAAAACACATCCCAGCATTTCCATTGAAATTGACGTTTCACAAGATCATGAAAGAGACCTTGCATTAGTATAGAGACGGCTTCACTCCAGTACAAATGTATCCCGTACAATATGTTATTATTCCCCAATGACCCTGTTCTGATATCTTCCACTTGTTTGTTGTAAACATAGATAAACATGTAGACAAAGACATAGAAAAGATAGACAAAAAGCATATACAATTATAGAAAGGTTCTCGACAATAGGGAGAGAGAGGGGAAAAAGGGAGAGAATAGAAGGGAGAGAAAGAGTGAGTGAGAGAGGAGAGAGATCAAGTGTGTATGTATAAGCGAGCATGTAATTGAGTGCGTGTGTGTTCATATCAACTTCATAGTGTTCAGATATTTTTTGTGTTTTTTCGTAACCTGACATCTCCGTAGAATTTAGTACAGCCATGGTCTTATGGAGCTGTCTTGGAAGAGCTGTCCATCTATAAAGAGTTTGTCGCTCCGAGCTCCAAGTCTGTGTACTCGGTGGAAAGCCACCTTGTTTACAGTCTCTAGAGGAAGCTTCAAGGCGGTTTGCATGAATTCTCTGATCGCCTCCTCTGGATTATTGGATGCGTCCTCAGGAATCCCAGAAAGTATTAGATTTTCGCACATGCTACCGCTCTGCATGTCTAGTAGCGACTCCCTCATCACCATGCTTTCCCTGAGTAGATAATCCACGTTGGAATCGAGGGCCTTTACCTTGACTGTGAGTGCCTTGTTCTCTCCTTGGAGCGTGAGAATTTCACTGCAAAATCTCCCTCAGCCCTGCTACCTCCTCACACATACTCGTCGATTTCCCTCAGGATCTCCTTAGTATCCAGGTTGGCTCTGAACTGCTCGGAACTGCAACCAGATGTTTACAAATATTTTTAACAATGAGTCTTTCCCACGACAACTGAAGATGTAATTTTATTTATTTTATTTTATTTAACTAGAACAAATTTATTTACAATGAAGGCCTAGGAACCGTGAGTTAACGGCCTTGTTCAGGGGCAGAACGACAGACTTTTACCTAGAATTGATCTAGCAACCTTTCGGTTACGGGCCCAACGCTCTAACCACTCGGCTACCTGCCACCCCAAAATCATAAGTTGCAAAATGCAAAAATGTTGCGGTCTGTCAGTGTTGAAAAACTGGCTTATTTCTGCTTTTGACTTTGTCACTTTGTCTGTCCATACCTTAGACTTTGTCATTGCGCTAACGCTAGTTAGCGTTGGCTCACAAGACTACCTCCAACTGCCTTCATACAGGATGCAGAGGCATACAAATGGTATCCAGTTCATCTGATTCTGGGGAAGGAGATAAAGGGCTTCCCGAGTGAAGGTTTAATAAATGACGGACATGAAACGGAACAGGAACAGCATCTGGACATGAACACATAACGACAATTAATGCAGCCACAGGGAACAACACAGAGGAACAGACAGATATACAGGGGGCAATCAAGAACGTGAAGGAGTCCAGATGAGTCCAATGAGCGCTGCTGCGCGTAATGATGGTGACAGGTGCGTGTAATGAAGGGTAGCCTGGCGGCCTCGAGCGCCAGGAAGGGGGAGCGGAAGCAGGCGTGACAATATAAAGGAGTTGAAGACGAGCCTAGAGATGAGTGACGAAAAAGCTGCAACAATGGAGAAAGAAACAAACAAGCTAAAAGAGACAGCCAATAAGATTGAAACAGACGTTAATTAACTTAAAAAGGAGAGCATCTTTCTGAGAGAAGCCTTACTTGACATACAGACTAGATCTATGAGAGAAAAGCTGGTACTTACTAGTATCCAAGAAAAAAAGGCGAAGTTCCTTAAAATGTGGTGAAGGAATTCCTTACAGCGCTTCAGGAAATTGCAAAACTTCTGTACCCGCTCTTCAAGGAGAATAGATTAATAGAGAAACGTGTAGCTCTCGTAGTCGATAAACTGTATATTGATAACCAAATGTTCCGGAACACAAAGACTACTCCATGGCTATTCTAAATATTACAAAGTTCCCATCGAGGAGTCAAATAATTGAACACCCACTACTAGCCATGGTAAGGATTGTAATAAAAATATATAGATAGAAAATAAATAAATTGCAACTACACTATACCATTCTAGATAGGAAATGTTGGAAAATCATTAGTAATTGACTTTCCATTTATAGTATTTTATAAATTGATAAGACAGCATTAGTAGAAAGGATGATTAGCAAAATAATACATCGTCAAATATAAGTAACTGGAACACAAAAGTACTCAATCAACATGGTAGAGATAAAACACAGAAAACAGAGGACATAGGAGGCACAGTATGGTGGTATGTTTCGGATGTATTGTGATGGAAGGTGGGGTGTGTGTTTTTGTGTTTGGAAAATTGTGCAGTTAAGTGAGTGAAAAAGGAAAACGGTTGCAAATTCCAGAGGCCATGTGTGTTTGTAATCAGGGGTTGTGAGAGCTTTCAAATTTGTGCAGATATGAGATATACTGTACATTTAAAAATAAATTATAGTTTAGTTATTTATTGTCCTATCATGATGGAACGGTCCCCAACCCTATACCTTAGACACCCACCTGAGCGACCCATACACTAAGGAGAAGTCTATCTGTTTTATGGGCCTACTGTTAGTAGCCGGTACGCAGCCAAATCAGAAAGATAAATGTGGTCAGAGACCTACTAAAGCAGCACCGCCCCCTCACGATTCTGAGCCTGCCTGGCAGGGTTGGTCCTACAAAGCCAAACCCCTCTGATGGGAGAGCATATTATACAAGGAAATTCTCAAAGCTGCTAATGAGAACCTTGACGACCTTGTACCTAGCCGGTGGGGTGCCCCCACCCACAGGGATACAAACTAGTCACCTTTCTGCGAAATTTACAAAATAGGTAAACCTACGTGATTCGTGTAGATCCGACGAGAAAAGTTTTGGGGGCCATGGGCTTTGGATCCCTACTGGCTGTAAGCGAATGAGTGATGCACGTTTGGCGCAATACTGGCTGTATCCAAGGCTCAGCCAATCGGTCACATAACAACAGAAGGCAGCATGTGACTGAAGAGAGAAGAGACAACCAACTTCCTAGTTACAGTATCAGCACACGCTCTGGAAAGACAGCAGAGAGTGGAAAGGCAGTTTGCCAGTTACAGCAGCGCGTCCCCTGAACAATAACGAAGAGGTAGGTGAGAAGCCTGACGAAGGAGACAGGGGTAAGAAGGTGATGAAGCGTACTTAATGAGCTGTAACTGAAAAACTGCCATTTTGAAAGTTTTAGGTGAGAGAACAAGTGTGGTGGAACAAGAATTGTTAGCATTGTTAAGTATCTTGCTAGCTGGATCGAATTCTCCGTTAGCTAGTTAACGAAAAAACTAACGTTACTATCTAGGAACTCATGTTTTCCCTCTACAGTATGTGGTTAATTTTCAGAATGAGAGAATTAGCTGAAAATGAGGCATTGCTTGTTAAACAAGTGGATTTAGGGATGAAGTGTAGCCTGTCTTAAGCTGGATGCCACTATAGGTGAAAGGAACACCACACACTTTCACCCTTTCCCACTTTTTCAATATGGTGGATAAAAAGGGGTATGCCAGGCGTACTCTGCCTGAAAGAGATTATGCCAACAACGGATCTCATGCTCTGCTGCTGGAACGTTGTAGTACAGATGTCCACAGGCAGAAAGTGTACAACGTAACAGCGTGCAGTGTAGCCCAAATCTATTGCTTTTGTTGTGTTGAATTTGACATACAGTTGTGTGCGAGGGGGGATCCTTTTAGTTTTTACTCACTGAAGGTTATTTTTGCACACATATAGCCTTGTGCACTTAATCGATGTATACTATAGTGGCCACTATAATCGTAGTCTCTATAATAGAGAAAAAATAGGATGCTTGTTTGTTTCATTCTATTTCTACTTTAAGGTGTTTATTTTCCCAAGTGCAATATTTAGATGTGTGTTTGGTCACAAGCGTTCTATTATAAAGGCTGTCATGGCTAACTGCAATATTAATGTTTTTTTTTTTCGCTGGACTTAAGTGTCATTTTCAGTAAAGTCTAGGCAACAAATAACATTGGATTGCTTTCCTTACATTTCTTAGCTGTGAGTTAGGCTCACATTAACCACTTTTTATTTTACACACAGAGACTGATCATGTAGGTCATATTCTTTGTTGTTTAATTAGTTAAAACCTGCATTTCAAGAAATTAGCATTTTAAAGCTGATATTTATTTTTTATCCCCTCTAGCAGGGATGTTTTTGCATGTTTCAGTGCAAAAAAAAAAAAAGTGTTACCTTTTTGGGCCCTCACCGGTTTGCATCCCTGTACCCAGGTAGTGGCAGTGCTGCCAACACTAGCTGCAGTAACCCATGGGGAGGGGGTCACACTGTCAGGCTCTGACCATAGGGAGGCCTCTGGCATATCAGTCAGAGCCTGATAGGGGTTCTCTATATGTGTCTATATTTGGTTTTGTGTTGGTCCCCAATTAGAGGCAGCTGCTTTGCAGTGTCTCTAATTGGGGGCTATATTTAAGTTCTTGTTTTTCACCTGTTTTGTGGATCATTGTTTTGTGTTTGTGCCTGTGAGCCAACCGTTAGTTACACTCGTGTTTTTCTCTGTTGTTTTTCCTGTGTTTCAAGTTCGCTGTAAATAAAGTAATGTCCAACTACCACTGCGCTGCGTTTTGTTCTGCCACTCACCACGTTTGTGACACTCTGACAATCAGAGAGGGGGCATATTATTGTGGACCTGGTGACACAAAATAATCCAAGGTCTGACTGCATAGAGATGCTTGGGGAACCAGCGTGTGTGTGTTTCAGGGGAAGGGGGTGTATCTGATCTCCATCACCTAGGACTTGACCATGGTTAATCAAATCTCCCTATTTTTGCTCAACTTTTCATGCCTTCTCAAACAGCTGCTACTGTATATGCATTCGTAAATCAAGTCCTTTCTTGAGTTTGGTTCAGGGATGGAACAACTGTTTAGCATCTGAGCTCAATGAGCATGATGGAGTGCTGCATCAGATGACCTGGCCTCCAAAATCCCTCGACCTCAAACAAATTGAGATGGTTTGGGATGAGTCGGACCACAGAGTGAAGGAAAAGCAGCCAACAAGTGCTCAGCATATGTGGGAACTCCTTCAAGACTGTTGGAAAAGCATTCCAGGTGAAGCTGGTTGAGAGAATGCAAAGCTGTCATCAAGGCAAAAGCTGGCTATTTGAAGAATCTCAAATATAAAATATATTTTGATTTGGTTACTACGATTCCATATGTGTTTTATAGTTTTGATGTCCTCTCTATTATTCGACAATGTAGAAAATGGTACAAATAAAGAAAAACCTTTGAATGAGTAAGTGTTCTAAAACCTTTGACCGGTAGTGTATATATATAATTTTTAAACTGTCAAGAGTAAAACAATGTTGTCCACTATTGGCATATCTATTTATTGAAATGTTAGCTGTTAAAATCAGAAACTACAATATGAATTAGCTAATAGCAATGACTATTTATAATTAATCACATTTACAATGGTGACCTCACCATTGATCGAAATATTTGAGTAAAACACTTTCTAGAAATCGTAAGTTATCCCACGATCGGTAGTTTGTGCGCGCTGCCATGTTTGTTTTTTTCCACCTCAACCGAAGATACTAGGAGGATATAAGTTCAGTTTGGTCTGTTTGTAGTATGCATGTTGAAGGGGGTGTGTCGTCTAAGATCATTCACTTCCCTTTATTCACTTCAGGAAGTTTACTTGAAAAATTAGTGAACCCTTACTCACCTCATTTTGTTTAGCATATTTTTTCAAACAGACGATTACGTAAACCCAGAATGCATTGTATGTCAACAAACATGGCTCCACACATAGCGGGAAATTAGCTTAACCATCTCCGACTGGCTTCTGGGTTAAGCGTGCGTTGTGTCAAGAAGCAGTTCGCCTCTTCCTAGTCCGTACGGGAGTTGCAGCGATGGGACAAGACTGTAACTACCAATTGGATATGACAAAATTGGGGAGAAAAAAAAAAATAGGGGGTTATCCTTGGATTAGCAAAAGGATACATTCTTTATCCTTTTTTACTGGACATGGAGGAACTGCATGCACAGTAATGGTGACATATGTGACTCACAAGAAAAAAACAATAATTATACTGCAGCCTGTTTATGTCGATGTATCCCTACTCTGCAGTCTGCATGCAACACAGGAAGGACGTGATGAGTTGGGACTGAAGTCCACCTTGACAGCTTTGGCTCTCTTCCATTATAGTGCCTGTGGAATCATTGTTCTTTGGAAAGAAAACAGACCAGACCTTTCATGGGGAAGAAAACTTTGTTACCAGATATGTAGTGTATCTCCAAGGCACCCTGAATACTAATTTGAGGTGGGCCAAGGCCCAAAGCAGTATGTTCCTATAAAACAAATTTTGAATAACATTGGCATGTGTTCAGATTAATCTTTGCCTTGTAATAACAATTAATTATACTGTACCTTATTTAGACTGAAGTGTCAATCAATGGCACCGATTTGCCAATTATCTTGTTAGCAAAAAAAGTGAATATGTTCCTTCCAAGTGTTAGCTAATTATTCTGTGCACCTGTATGAGCAGAGCAGCTCTCCCAGATGTCCGACACCTACAGTATTTCCACCACCACCCCATCTCTCACTCTCGCATGGTCCTTGGATGCGCTTCCCTCTCTCCGTTTCTGTTTTACTTCCTCCCCATGGCTGTGCCTCCAGTGTCTGTGGTAACACTAGACAGAGGCCTGATTGCCGGTCTCTGTTGGGAGGGCTCATTCATCAGCAGTGTGACGGGCTGTGCTTAGCTGTCATCTCTCAAATACCGAGTGGAATGGGAGAGGAAGGAGAGGTCTGTCTGGGCTTGGGTTCAGCTTGCATGCTGTGGCCCAATATACTGTAGTTGTACAGTCAAAAACAGAACGTTTACAAAGTAGTGTAGCTGGACCGCCAACGCATATTGCAATGGCTGTGGATCAAGTTTACTGTACATACATTACTGACATCCTCAATGAATGGTCACATGAATAATACTGTATTAATAAGGAGATAGTGCTAGCTCATTGGGTAGCAAGTTCCAGCAGACAGAGTTGCGATCAACATCGGATTTCTACTTCTGACACAATGTATTAATAAGGAGACGGGATACCATAGTTAGCTTAGAACTCCTAGTTTTCAATGGAAGTATCAATCAAGTCTGTAAGTTCCATCATATAATTAGACACTGTGATATGAGTGTGATGGCTAGGATGGCTTCTATTATAGAGGATCTGTTTTCAGCTTCAGAGGGCAAGAGGGTTTGAGATGATGCTGTAGTTTTATGTAATATGGTATAGTTAGGTTACGTATGCGTTGCTTCACGAGTTTTGAGTTTATGACATTGATCTTATGTTTCTATCACTTTGGAATGTTTGAATCAGGCCACAAAAGATTCAGAGTTCTCATCCCATCAGGAAATAGACATGGGTTTCCACTCAACACTTGTAACGGTAGATGAACTGCCGTACGTAAGAGAAGTGTTTTTCTGATAAAATGTTTTGACTCAAAATGAACATGACACATTTGGATGTCTTTTCGCTTCGGTTTCATCTCTCAGAGGATGTGCATTCTGCAACGAAACCACAACAGTCCATTATGCTGGGACAAACCCACTGCAAGGGAGCCGCCGTCTGGCATTTAAAACCTCCACCCCCACTATCAGTCTTCCCATCCTCCTGTTCTTGGGGACAATGGCCCAGGTCGCAGCACCAAGAGTGGCATTCAAAATGTAGTGGGTGTGGGCCCCACTCTGTGGCATCACGCAGGGAAACATTATCAGTGTTATTGCCCAGCCACTTCTGGAAATGCCAACATTTGTTTGGATGGGAAGTGTAACTGTGAAGCGGCGCTTACTGCCCGGAGAGGAAAGTTGGGCTATAAAGAGTGGCTAACTTCTTGGATAAAGGAGACTGGTGTTTCTACGGTTGCCTTTCAGTGACAATGCTAACATGTCGCTACTGACCTCCAAGAGCTCTGTGCCGCATCACGACAGGTAGCAGTTAATGAACAGATTACTGCAAATGTTCCTTCCCTGGCTGTCTGTCTAGGCTATACATCTCTATATGGACATTTCCTTTTCTATATATCTACTCATTGCTTCCTCAGTTCACTGTTCAGTCACTGTAGGATTTCTAATCTCCTTGGTCGCTTTGTTCAGTGCTGATGAGGTTTGAATATAACAAAATGAGTCAACACCATTCATTATCTTAATTACCACTTATTAATTTGACCAGGCTTCGCCACATTCAAAGTGACTGAATACCCAAAAGGTATGATTTATTGAAAGGGTTGTACAACACCTCCCCATACCCATGAGAAAAAGCATAGATTGATTGATTCATATATAACTTGGGTATAACATTCAAACCAATGTATTAGCAAATAAACTTCCATAGTTCATCTTTCAAATGAAAAGGGACAAGCTGACATTTCTGTCATGAAGGCGGAAGAGCTTTTGAAGTCGTTTTTTTTGGTGCAGTACACCCTCTACAGGATACTAAGTGAAAGGGCAGACTTATCCTACAACCCATCACTATAGTCTTCCCTCCCACAAATCATTGTCCCTTCATCACAAAAAGACATTGAAAAACATTTTGAATGAAAAATAAATGTATTACTGCAATCAAACAGATATAGTTGGGCGCATGAAACAATTATGTCATCTCCATGAATCCTTTTTAGTGCATATAAACTACCACTGGACAGGACTCTGTTCAGTCCTAAGGCATTTTGGACTGTAAGGCACTAGCCACCTTCAATTTACAATACACACCCCTGCTGTAATGTGAGTCATGTTCATTAGGGCACGCAACAGAATACATTTTTTTATGTTTTGCAATAAAAGACCAGCAAGTGGTAGTCCCTCCCTGTTAGTCAGTTTTTTTTATCCGCTTGGTACCAAATTAACACGACTCAGGCGAGGAGCTCTACTCCGTGGGCTCGGTCTGAGACTCTGCAGGGCGAGGGGGTGGATCTCTACCTCACAGCTTAGCCTTAGCCTGGAAGAAGCTCATGATGGCCTGCATACACTCGTCTGAGAGCCAGCGCTCCACCAGGCGCTCCACCTCCTGGTCGTTGACAGTGTGGAGACGTTCCTTCTCTGTCCCACGGATCAGCTGCTTGGACAGGGCTAGGGACTAGACAGACAGGAAACAGCAATAGGATTAAAGTAGAGGTCAAATAGATTGAATAAAAAGGTGGATTTAAAAAAATGTACTGTCCACAAAATGTGGAAATGTCTTTAGTTTCATAATACTTACATAAAAAAAAAAATAATAATAATAATAATAATAATGTTTTGAGTTTTAAAATAGAGTGCCCTGTACTCCAGCAATTTGGATGTAACATCAATTGATGTCTACAGTCCTTTTATGGTATTTTCATGCATTGACGTTAAATTCAATAAGGGGAAAAAAAGCACATTATGCATCTAGTCCACCTTTTTAGGAAACCATAAATAGGTTGGTATTTGCTCCCATATCCCTTGCATGCAATAAAGGCATCAAGCCTACAACTTTATGAACAGTGGATGCATTTAAAATTGTGTATTGGTTATGCCTTGCCCAATAGTAAGTGAATGGTACTGCCCAAACGACCGCAATGTCACAGCGGAATCTATTTTAGCCTTCATAACATGACAAACAACAACCATATTACAACTATAATTTCACTTCATAAATCAAATCAAATCAAATACAATTGTATTGATCACATACACGTGATTAGCAGATGTTATTGCGGGTGTAGCGAAATGCTTGTGCTTCTAGCTCCGACAATGCAGTAATATCTAACCAATTGCACAACAGTATATACAGTTGAAGTCGGAAGTTTACATACACCTTAGCTAAATACATTTAAACTCAGTCTTTCACAATTCGTGACATTTAATCCTAGTAAAAATTCCCTGTCTTAGGTCAGTTAGGATCACTTTATTTTAAGAATGTGAAATGTCAGAATAATAGTAGAGAGAATTACTTATTTCAGCTTTTATTTCTTTCATCACATTCCCAGTGGGTCAGAAGTTTACATACACAATTAATATTTGCTAGCATTGCCTTTAAATTGTTTAACTTGGGTCAAACGTTTCGGGTAGCCTTCCACAAGCTTCCCACAAAAGGTTGGGTGAATTTTGGCCCATTCCTCCTGACAGAACTGGTGTAACTGAGTCAGGTTTGTAGGCTTCCTCCACACGCTTTTTCAGTTCAGCCCACACATTTTCTAATGGGATTGAGGTCAGGGCTTTGTGATGGCCACTCCAATACCTTGACTTTGTTGTCCTTAGGCCATTTTGCCACAACTTTAGAAGTATGCTTGGGGTCATTGTCCATTTCGAAGACCCATTTGCAACCAAGCTTTAACTTCCTGGCTGATGTCTTGAGATGTTGCTTCAATATATTTCCACATGATTTTCCTTCCTCATGATGCCATCAAATTTGTGAAGTTCACCCCCACAACATGATGCTGCCATCGCTGTGCTTCACAGTTGGGATGGTGTTCTTCTGCTTGCAAGCCTCCCCCTTTTTCCTCCAAACATAACAGTTCTATTTTTGTTTCATCAGAACAAAAGTACAATCTTTGTCCACATGTGCAGTTGCAAACTGTAGTCTGGCTTACTTATGGCGGTTTTGGAGCAGTGGCTTCTTCCTTGCTTCTTCCTTGATTTCTAGTCTATACCCACTAGCACAGCCTATAATGTGCTAGTGATGGCTGTGGTTGCGGGCGGTGCAGTTGCCGTACCAGGCGGTGATACAGCCCGACCGGATGCTCTCAATTGTGCTGTAAAAGTTTGAAGGTTTTAGGTGACAAGCCATATTCCTTTAGCCTCCTGAGGTTGAAGAGGCTCTGTTGCTCCTTCTTCACCACAGTCTGTGTGGGTAGTCCATTTCAGTTTGTCAGTGATGTGTACACCAAGGAACTTGAAGCTTTCCACCTTCTCCACTGCGGTCCCGTCGATGTAGATAGGGGGTGCACCCCCTGCTGTTTCCTGAAGTCCACAATCATCTCCTTTGTTTTGTTGATGTTGAGTGAGAGGTTGTTTTCCAGGCACCACACTCCCAGAGCCCTCACCTCCTCCCTATAGGTTGTCTGGTCATCGTTGGTAATCAAGCCTACTACTGTTGTGTCGTCCGCAAACTTGATGATTGAGTTGGAGGCGTGCTTGGCCACGCAGTCATGGGTGAACAGGGAGTACAGTAAGGGGCTGAGCATGCGCCCTTGTGGGGCCCCAGTGTTGAGGATCAGCGGAGTGGAGATTATGTTTCCTACCTTCACCACAAGGGCGCATGACGGGCTGCCCACCAGTTGCACAGGGCGAGGTTCAGACCCAGGGCCTCAAGCTTAATGATGGGTTTGGAGGGTACTATGGTGTTGAATAATGAGCTATAGTCAATAAACAGCATTCTTACATAGGTATTCCTCTTGTCCAGATGGGATAGGGCAGTGTGCAGAGTGATGGCGATTGCATCGTCTGTGAATCTATTGGGGCGGTAAGCAAATTGAAGTGGGTCTAGGGTGGCAGGTAAGGTAGAGATGATATGATCCCTGACTAGTCTCTCAAAGCACTTCATGGTGACAGAGGTGAGTGCTACGGGGCGATAGCTCAGTTACCTTTGCCTTCTTGGGTACAGGAACAATGGTGGCCATCTTGAAGCATGTGGGGACAGCAGACTGGGATAGGGAGAGATTGAATATGCCCGTAAACACACCAGCCAACTGGTCTGCGCATGCTCTGTCAACGCGGCTAGGGATGCTGTCTGGGCCGGCAGCCCTGCGAGGGTTAACACGTTTAAAATGTTTTACTCACGTCGGCCACGGAGAAGGAGAGCCCACAGTCATTGGTAGTGGGCCACGTCGGTGGCACTATGTTATCCTCAAAGCATGTGAAGAATGTGTTTAGCCTGTCCAGAAGCAAGACATCGGTCTCGGTGGCATGGCTAGTCTCACATACGTCTCATGTCTGAGCCGTTGAATTGCG
Organism: Thymallus thymallus; assembly: GCA_023634145.1. NCBI lineage: Eukaryota > Metazoa > Chordata > Actinopteri > Salmoniformes > Salmonidae > Thymallus > Thymallus thymallus. Next base: position 11,581,307 of record CM042418.1, read on the forward strand.
ACTCCACTTTAACTCTATACTGACATTTACCTTGTTTTATTGCCTTGCGGAGTGAATAACTACACTGTTTATATTTTGCCATATTCCCAGTCACCATGGTGGTTCGCACTTTCAGTTTAGCGTACGTTTCTGCCTATAGGAAGGGAGGAGCAAGATGGAGTCGTTGACAGATTTGCCGAAAGTTGTTATTGTTTGAATAACAATGGTTGAGAGTCTTATATGTTGATAGAACAGTCAATATGTTGATAGAACTTCGGCATCCCAGTCCTCAAAATTGCTTTGTTAAAATCCCCAGGTACAATAAATTCAGGCTCAGGATATGTGGTTTCCAGTTAGTTAGTTAGATAGATACTTTATTGATCCCCGAGGGGAAATTTCTTCAAGTCAGTTAGCGTGAAGTTCTTTGAGGGAAGTTGGGGGATGTAAATGCCGTGGCAATAATATGGTCTGCATTTGATTGTGAGGTATTCTAGGTCAGGTGAACAAAAGGGCTTGAGTTCCTTTATGTTCCTAGAATTACACCATGAGTCGTTAATCATGAAACACAACCCCTCCGCCCTTCTGCTTCCCGGAGAGATGTTTATTCCTGTCTGCACGATGTACTGAGAATCCTGCTGGCTTTACCGACTCCAACAGTGTATCCCGAGAGAGCCATGTTTCCGTGAAACAAAGTATGTTACAGGCCCCGATGTCTCTCTGGAAATAAATCCTTGCTCTGAGCTCATCAACTAATAATATAATTTAATAATATACTCCGAAGCGGTGGGTGGTGTGCGCGCCTCCAAAGTCAAACCAGCAGGCCGCCTCGAGTGTCTCCCCTCCGCCGCCGATGTTTTGGGTTGGCCTCTGGAATAAGTTCAATTGCTCTGGGGAGAGTGAACAAAGGATCTGCTCCTGGGAAGTCGTATTCCTGGTTGTACTGCTGGTAGTTCTGGTGAGTTGCCGCCACTCTAATATCCAATAGTTCTCCCCGGCTGTATGTATTGACAAAGCCAATAATGTAAAAATATTTTTAAAAAACTAAATACTGCAAAGTTTCCTAAGAGCTAGTTGTGATGCTGACATCTCCGTCGGTGTCATTGCCTAGTTGTCTAACTCCCTAACAATTGTGCACATATTGTAGCCTTGCCATCGGACTAAAGACAATTTCCTGTTCCCTGCTTATGTTTGCGAATACGTAATATTGTGGCCTAGTCTTGTCTGCCATATCCTAAATTACTGACACTTCACTAACATTTTGGAATATTCATTCAAATCACTGCAAATGTGCAGTCCATCTAATCAGCTGGGACCCTTGTTGAAACATTTTATGAATGAAATTCAATGTGCAGAATTTGGCTACGGTCACTTATAAAATAGGAAAAATAGTCCGTCCAGGGGCGCCAATAACATAATATATAATGCAAAATTCCTGGAATGTTCCAAAAAGAAGTTATGGAAAATTCAACAAGTTTTCATCCATATTGATACGTTCCAGGAATGTTAAAATATTTCTGAATACACAACATTACACAAAACACACAAACATTTCAAACGTTGTTTGACGTTCAATGTTTTCTGGGGCTATGACTCACATTTCTGGGAAGCTTGGCATAGGCCTTCAGTCTGGTGGCCACCTCGGTCTGGAAGCTGCTGTCGGGGAAGACCTCGGTAACCAGGCCCTGGGCGCACGCCTGAGTGGCTGTCAGTTTCTTGTTGAAAAGCAGCATCTCACTGGCCTAGTTCCAGAGCATGGCAATGTTGTCCATTAGTGTCATTTCATTCAATTCAAACTGCAAGTCAAATACATACCATTAAAGAATAGAAGTAAAATAAATACATTTAAATATATATGATCCATATATGCAACTTAGCCTTTCTCGTCAATCATGCACTGATGTGATTGGTCATCTCTGTATACCGGTTGCAAAACCCATTGGTTGACGCTTATTTATAAAACCCTCTTAGGCCTCACTCCCTCATTTAAGTTATCTAATGCAGCCCTCATCCTCCACATACAACACCCGTTCTGCCAGTCACACTCTGTTAAAGGTCCCCAAAGTACACACATCCCTGGTTCGCTCGTCTTTTCAGTTCGCTGCAGCTAGCGACCGGAACGAGCTGCAACAAACACTCAAACTGGACAGTTTTATCTCAATCTCTTCATTCAAAGACTCAATCATAGACACTCTTTCTGACAGTGGTGGCTACGTAACGTGATGTATTGTCATCTCTACCTTCTTGCCCTTTGTGCTGTTGTCTGTGCCCAATAATGTTTGTAACATGTTTTGTGCTGCTACCATGTTGTGTTGCTACCATGTTGTTGTCATGTTACGCTGCTACCATGCTGTGTTGTCATGTGTTGCTGCCTTGCTATGTTGTTTTCTTAGGTATCTCTTTTGGTAGTTTTGTCTTTCTTGTCGTGATGTGGGTTTGGTCCTATATTTATATTTTATTTATCTGTACTTATTTTTAATTTTAATCCCAGCCCTCGTCCCCGCAGGAGGTCTTTTGCCTTTTGGTAGGCCGGCATTGTAAATAAGAATGTGTTCTTAACTGCCTAGTTAAAAAAATTATCTTGGATATAGGAAATCTAAGTGGATAGCTGCCTGGGGAAACCCCTCTATGAAATGCATCAGTTGCAGCAAAGGAACAAGAAGAAGTACCCATACCTTTGCATTGCCCATAATTTGGGGGAAGGTGTAGGAGGAGCAGCCCTCTGGGCTCTGTCCCAGCTGGCTGAAGGGGGTGTGGAATGTAGCCTGTCAGGAGGGGGGAGAAGCACAAGTTAGGCAGGAAAACCCCCAACCGCTTACTGCAGAGTATAGTGAAAAATGGAAGCGAATGGAAATGTGGACGTAGTGGTATGGGTGGTGACTGGTGGTCACAACAGTGATGTACTTCAAATTGCTTGGAAATGGATTTATAAACCCTCCCAGACTCATGGGCCTCAGTCTTTCTTCTGAGGGCCTCGGGTAGGTCTTTTGATCTTTGAATGATGTGTTACGACACACCCATATGGTTAAGACCAAACCAAAGCCATTTCCTTATCTTCATGGAAGGCTGGACACTCCTAAGTTTCTCCCTAATGTTTTCTAATAATTTGCACTTGTTTTGGTACACCTAATTCTAATTAGCCATTTTATATGATGATAAAGGTAGGGGTTTACTAACTTTTTCCCATAAGGAAAATGTGTTTTTGTTTATTTTAATTGCATAACATTCAGGTTTTTTTTTTGTGTGTGATTTGTTAAATTGGGTTACCTTTATCTGTCAATAGTGTTGAAGTGAAGATTACATATCCATCTGTCCAAATATGTAAAATAAAAGAGAACTTTCCAGGGGGTGTACTTACTTTTTCACATGACTGTAGAGAGACGATATAAATGTGTTCTAAGCCAACACTGAGTCGACATGACAAAGCACCTTACCCTCTCTGTGGCGTAGACCACCTCGAACAGGCCCAGCAGAGTGACGGACACACCCACAGCCGGACCGTTGACCACTGCAATCAGGGGCTTGGGGAAGTTGATGAAAGCTTTGACAAACTCCCTGCGCGCACACACAGGTGTAATGAAAACGGTTCTCTCAAAGTAAACTGTTGCTTGCTCCTTTTAGGTAAGTACTTACCTCAGCAACTCGCCTGCATCTTTTGCCATCTGCTACATCCCACCCTCAGGGATTTTGGTGAAGTTTGTCAGGTCATTGCCACTGCAGTAAAAGTCTCCACTACCTTGAGGGGGTTGAACAAGAACAGCCACATGAAGCAAGACTGGAGCAGTGCAATAAAATAATAACCCTTAAAAGGGCAATTCCAACAATAAAGCGGGTCACCCTGCCCCCGTTTTGGTAAAGATCCAAAAGGATGGGGCTAGTGAAATGTAAGTACTCTTAAATTCATAGACAGAGCTATGAATGCAATGACTTTCTATCCATGATATACATTTCCAACATTTAAAAATGTTTTAAGGCTATAGAGTGTTTGATTACAATTACATTGTTTACAGCTTACATTTGGGGTTCTGGTGGGGTTAGACAGTTTAACTAAGCTCATGAGGCATTTATAAGTTATATTTCTCAAGACTCAAATGGCTATATACCAGCATGTTGCTCCCACATTGTTTTTTCGTGCACCATAATAAACCGTGTGTAATATACTATGTTCTGGCTTTTCTTTAGTCCTAGTGTTAATATTTGGCCCAACAGTGCATACAGTGCCTTCGGAAAAAGTGTTCAGAACCCTTTACTTTTTCCACATTTTGTTAGGTTACAGTCTTAATCTAAAATGTATTCTCAATTGTTATATTTCCTCAATCTACACACAATACCCCATAATGACAGAGCAAAAACAGAATACATAAGTATTCAGACCCTTTACTGAGTACTTTGTTGAAGCACCTTTTGCAGCGATTACAGCCTTGAGTATTCTTGGGTATGACGCTACAAGCTTGGCACACCTGTATTTGTAGAGTTTCTCCCATTCTTCTCTGCAGATCTTCCCAAGCTCTGTCAGGTTGGATGCGGAGCAGTGCTGCACACTTATTTTCAGGTCTCTCCAGAGATGTTCGAACAGCTTAATGTCTGGGCTCTGGCTGGACCACTAAAGGACATTGAGACTTATCTCGAAGCCACTCCTGCGTTGTATTGGTTGTGTGCTTAGGGTTGTTGTCCTGTTGGAAGGTGAACCTTCGCCCCGGTCTGATGTCCTGAGCGCTCTGGAGCAGGTTTTCATCAAGGATCTCTGTACTTTGCTCCGTTCATCTTTGCTTCGATTCTGCCTAGTCTCCCAGTCCCTGCCGCTGAAAAACATCCCTGCAGCATGATGCTGTCACCACTATGCTTTGGTGTAGAGATGGTTGTCCTTCTGGAAGGTTCTCCCATCTCCACAGAGTTGTGACAGATTGACCATCGGGTTCTTTGTCACCTCTCTGACCAAGGCCCTTCTCCCCCCCGATTGCTCAGTTTGGCCGGGCGGCCAGCTCTAGGAAGAGTCTTGGTGGTTCCAAACTTCTTCCATTTAAGAATGATGGAGGTCACTGTGTTATTGGGGACCTTCAATGCTTGTATTTTTTGGTACCCTTCCCCAGATCTGTGCCTTGACACAATCCTGTCTCGGAGCTCTTCGGACAATTCCTTGGACCTCATGACTTGTTTTTTTTCTCTGACATGAACTGTGGGAACTTATATACAGTTGAAGTCGGAAGTTTACATACACTTAGGTTGAAGACATTAAAACTCATTTTTCAATATTAACAAACTATAGTTTTGGAAAGTCGGTTAGGACATCTACTTTGTGCCTGACACAAGTAATTCTTCCAATAATTGTTTACAGACAGATTATTGCACGTATAATTCACTAAATCACAATTCCAGTGGGTCAGTTTACATACACTAAGTTTACTGTGCCTTTAAACAGCTTGGAAAATTCCAGAAAATTATGTAATGGCTTTAGAAGCTTCTGATTAATTTGAGTCAATTGGAGGTGTACCTGAGGATGTATTTCAAGGCCTACATTCAAACTCTGTGCCTCTTTGCACGACATCATGGGAACATCAAAAGAAATCTGCCAAGACCTCAGAAAAAAATGGTAGACCTCCACAAGTCTGGTTCATCCTTGGGAGCAATTTCCAAAAGCCTGAAGCTACCACGTTCATCTGTACAAACAATAGTACGCAAGTATAAACACCATGGGACCAGGCAGCCGTCATACCGCTCAGGAAGGAGACATGTTCTGTCTCCTAGAGATGAACGTACTTTGTTGCGAAAAATGCAAATCAATCCCAGAACAACAGCAAAGGACCTTGTGAAGATGCTGGAGGAAACAGGTACAAAAGTATCTATATCCACAGTAAAACTAGTCCTATATCAAAATAACCTGAAAAGCCGATCAGCAAGGAAGAAGCCACTGCTCTAAAACCGCCATAAAAAAGCCAGACTACGGTTTGCAACTGCACATGTGGATAAAGGTCGTACTTTTTGGAGGAATGTCCTCTGGTCTGATGAAACAAATAGAACTGTTTGGCCATAATGACCGTCGTTATGGGGAGGCTTGCAAGCCGAAGAACACCATCCCAACCGTAAAACACGGGTAGGTGGCAGCATCATGTTGTGGGGGTGCTTTGCTGCAGGAGAGACTGGTGCACTTCACAAAATAGATGGCATCATGAGGAAGGAAAATTATGTGGATATATTGAAGCAACATCTCAAGACATCAGTCAGGAAGTTAAAGCTTGGTCGCAAATGGGTCTTCCAAATGGACAATGACCCCAAGCATACTTCCAAAGTTGTGGCAAAATGGCTTAAGGACAACAAAGTCAAGGTATTGGAGTGGCCATCACAAAGCCCTGACCTCAATCCTATAGAAGATTTATGGGCAGAACTGAAAAAGCATGTGCGAGCAAGGAGGCCTACAAACCTGACTCAGTTACACCAGTTCTGTCAGGAGGAATGGGCCAAAATGCACCCAACTTATTGTGGGAAGCTTGTGGAAGGCTACCCAAAACGTTTGACCCACGTTAAACAATTTAAAGGCAATGCTACCAAATAATAATTGAGTGTATGTAAACTTCTGACCCACTGAGAATGTGATGAAAGAAATAAAAGCTGAAATAAAATCACTCTACTATTACTCTGACATTTCACATTCTTAAAATAAAGTGGCGATCCTAACTGACCTAAGACAGGGAATTTTTACTAGTATTAAATGTCAGGAATTGTGAAAAAATAAGTTTAAATGTAATTGGCTAAGGTGTATGTAAACTTCCGACTTCAACTGTAGACAGGTGTGTGCCTTTCCAAACCATGTCCAATCAATTCAATTTACCACAGGTGGACTCCAATCAAGTTGTAGAAACATCAATGGATGATCAATTGAAACAGGATGCACCTGAGCTCAATTTCAAGTCTCATAGCAAAGGGTCTAAATACTTATGTAAATAAGGTATTGTTTTTCATTTAGAATAAATTAGAAAACATTTCTAAACCTGTTTTCGCTTTGTCATTATGGGGTAGTGTGTAAATTATTTAATACATTTTAAAATAAGTCTGTAGAATGGGTGCGTGCTCTGTCTTCCTTTTCCTGTAGTCCACAATCATCTCCTTCGTCTTGATCACGTTGAGGAGAGGTTCTTGGCACCACACAGCCAGGTCTCTGACCTCCTCCCTATAGGCTGTCTCATTGTTGTCGGTGATCAGGCCTACCACTGTTATGTCATTGGCAAACTTGATGATGGTGTTGGAGACGTGCCTGGCCAGGGAGTACAGGAGGGGACTGAGCACACACCGCTGAGTGGCCCCTGTGTTGAGGATCAGCATGGTGGATGTGTTGTTACCTACCCTTACCACCTGCGGGCAGCCCGTCAGGAAGTCCAGGAGCCAGTTGCAGAGGGAGGTGTTTAGTCCCAGGGTCCTTTGCTTAGTGATGAGCTTTGAGGGCACTATGGTGTTGAAGGCTGAGCTGTAGTGAATGAAAAGCATTCTCACATACGTGTTCCTTTTGTACAGGTGGGAAAGGGCAGTGTTGAGTGCAATAGAAATTGCATCATCTGTGGATCTGTTGGGGTGGTATGCAAATTGGAGTGGGTCTAGGATTTCTGGGATAATGGTTTTGATGAGAGCCATGACCAGCCTTTCAAAGCACTTCATGACTACAGACGTGAGTGCTACGGGTCAGTAGTCATTTAGGCATGTTACCTTAGTGTTCTTTGCTTGAAACATGTTGGTATTACACTCAGTCAGGGACAGGTTGAAAAGTTCAGTGAAGACACTTGCCAGTTGGTCAGCACATGCTCGGAGTACACGTCCTGGTAATCCGTCTGGCCCTGCGGCTTTATGAATGTTGACCTGTTTAAAAGTTCTTACTAACATCGGCTACGGAGAGCGTGATCACACAGTCGTCCGGAACAGCTGATGCTCTCATGCATGTTTCCGTGTTTCTTGCCTCGAAGCTTGCATAGAAGTAATTTAGCTCGTCTGGTAGGCTTCTGTCACTGGGCAGCTTGTGGCTGTGCTTCCCTTTGTAGTCTAATAGTTTGCAAGCCCTGCCACATCCGATAAGCGTCGGAGACGATGTAGTACGATTCAATCTTAGTCCTGTATTGACTTTGCCTATTTGATGGTTCGTCAGAGGGATTTCTTATAAGCTTCCGGGTTAGTGTCCTGCTCCATGAAAGCGGCAGCTCTAGCCTTTAGCTCAGTGCGGATGTTGCCTGTAATCCATGGATTCTGGTTGGGGTATGTACGTATGGTCACTGTGGGGAAGACGTTATCGATGCACTTATTGATGAAGCCAGTGACTGATATGGCGTACTCCTCAATGCCATTGGAAGAATCCCGGAACATATTCCAGTCTGTGCTAGCAAAACAGTCCTGTAGTTTAGCATCTGCTTAATCTGACCACTTTCTTATTGACCGAGTCACTGGTCTTTCCTGCTTTAGTTTTTGCTTGTAAGTCAGGTTTGCCAAATGGAGGGTGTTGGAGAGCTTTGTACGAGTCTCTGTGTGTGGCGTACCTCAGCCGAGCAAAACCTCAAGACTTCCTTAAATTTTGTGCACCAGCTGTTCTATCCTGCCGAAAAAGCTTAAAACCCGCCAGCTGTATGTTATTCATGTCGTCGTTCAGCCACGACTCGGTGAAACATACGATATTACAGATTTGAATGTCCCGTTGGTAGGATATTTGTGATCGTACCTCGTCTAGTTTATTTTCCAATGATTGTACGTTGGCTAGCAATACTGATGGTGAAGGAAGATGACCCACTCGCCGTCGGTTCCTTACCAGGTACCCCGACCTACAACCTCAATATCGCCGTCTCTTTCTCCTGTGAATCACAGGGATTTCTGCCTTTTTATTATTCAACCTTTATTTAACTCGACTAGTCAGTTAAGAGCAAATTCATATTTACAATGACGACCTACCGGTGAACAGTGAGTTAACTGCGTTGTTCAGGGGCAGAACGACAGATTTTTAACATGTCAGCTCGGGGATTCGATCTAGCAACTGGCCCAACGCCCTAACCACTAGGCTACCTGCCGCCCCGAGTCCGGTGTTCTAAGTACATCATTCCCGTCCGACTCGTTGAAGAAAAACTGGGTGGCTAGCTAACGTTACGTGAATGATCTGTGTAGTAATATTATTCGTATCTCAGAGCCATTTGCATTGCTAGTTATAGACTAATGATAGCTAGCTAACATTGAACAAACTCCATTATACAAGTAACTATTTCAATAGAATATATATTATGTCACTGTGACAACTGTCAATAAACGTAGCTGGTAAATATGCTCTGGCTATCTACTCTGATTTCAGAGTACTCATCTGAGTGTGCCAAAGCGCAGAATAACTCATGAATTTACGAACGCTCAACACCCGTTGAATATGGCCGGTGTCAGTAAACGTTGGCAAAAAAGCTTCATTAAATTGTTCCCAGCAGCACAGTTAGTCACCAACGCTCTGGATAACATGAAAACAGCCTAACCAGCTCTGCTAGGGCAAGTAAAATGGTCAGAGTGAGGAGTTCTATAATTTATGTCTGGAAGTAGCTAGCATGCATTAGTCAGTAAGCTTGGGTGCATGATTGCTGCTGTTAGGTCAGAACGCTCGGAACAACCCTACTTTTCGGCTAGAGCGTCCAGTGTGCGCTCTGAACGCTCCGAGAGCGAAACGCTCTGAATTTATGAACGGACAATCTGACAACGCTCTGAGTTTTTGAACGTCCAAGGCACTCCAGATTAAATTTACGAACACACCCGTAGCATAAACCAGTCTTTAGTCTTGAAATCTTTGGTTGTTTAGTACATAGCCTCACATGTGAATCCTTAAAGAGATGGGTGGGGCTAAAGCTTAAAAGGGTGTGAACAATGCTGAATGGGTGTAGACAAAGAGGATCTCTTTAGTAGGTACCAAAACATTTAAGGGCCATTTTCTCAAGTGAAGTTTATCAACTTTCAAAGCAGAATTACATTCCCATTGTTCCTCAACTGTAGTGTACGATATACCATTTGAGTGCTGAGTCGCTACTTTTATTCAATGTAAAAAAATATATATATACAGTGGGGAGAACAAGTATTTGATACACTGCCGATTTTGCAGGTTTTCCCACTTACAAAGCATGTAGAAGTCTGTCATTTTTATCATATGTACACTTCAACTGTGAGAGACGGAATCTAAAACAAAAATCCAGAAAATCACATTGTATGATTTTTAAATAATTAATTTGCATTTTATTGCATGACATAAGTATTTGATCACCTACCAACCAGTAAGAATTCCGGCTCTCACAGACCTGTTAGTTTTTCTTTAAGAAGCCCTCCTGTTCTCCACTCATTACCTGTATTAACTGCACCTGTTTGAACTCGTTACCTGTATAAAAGACACTTGTCCACACACTCAATCAAACAGACTCCAACCTCTCCACAATGGCCAAGACCAGAGAGCTGTGTAAGGACATCAGGGATAAAATTGTAGACCTGCACAAGGCTGGGATGGGCTACAGGACAATAGGCAAGCAGCTTGGTGAGAAGGCAACAACTGTTGGCGCAATTATTAGAAAATGGAAGAAGTTCAAGATGGTCAATCTCCCTCGGTCTGGGGCACCATGCAAGATCTCACCTCGTGGGGCATCAATGATCATGAGGAAGGTGAGGGATCAGCCCAGAACTACACGGCAGGACCTGGTCAATGACCTGAAGAGAGCTGGGACAACAGTCTCAAAGAAAACCATTAGTAACACATCCTGCAGCGCACGCAAGGTCCCCCTGCTCAAGCCAGCGCATGTCCAGGCCCGTCTGAAGTTTGCCAATGACCATCTGGATGATCCAGAGGAGGAATGGGAGAAGGTCATGTGGTCTGATGAGACAAAAATAGCTTTTTGGTCTAAACTCCACTCGCCGTGTTTGGACGAAGAAGAAGGATGAGTACAACCCCAAGAACACCATCCCAACCGTGAAGCATGGAGGTGGAAACATCATTCTTTGGGGATGCTTTTCTGCAAAGGGGACAGGACGACTGCACCGTATTGAGGGGAGGATGGATGGGGCCATGTATCGCGAGATCTTGGCCAACAACCTCCTTCCCTCAGTAAGAGCATTGAAGATGGGTCGTGGCTGGGTCTTCCAGCATGACAACGACCCGAAACACACAGCCAGGGCAACTAAGGAGTGGCTCCGTAAGAAGCGTCTCAAGGTCCTGGAGTGGCCTAGCCAGTCTCCAGACCTGAACCCAATAGAAAATCTTTGGAGGGAGCTGAAAGTCTGTATTGCCCAGCGATAGCCCCGAAACCTGAAGGATCTGTATGGAGGAGTGGGCCAAAATCCCTGCTGCAGTGTGTGAAAACCTGGTCAAGAACTACAGGAAACGTATGATCTCTGTAATTGCAAACAAAGGTTTCTGTACCAAATATTAAGTGTTGCTTTTCTGATGTATCAAATACTTATGTCATGCGATAAAATGCAAATTAATTACTTAAAAATCATACAATGTGATTTTCTGGATTTTTGTTTTCGATTCCGTCACTCACACTCTCACCACTATGGTCTATTTATTGTCCTACCTCCTAACCTTACTGCATTTTGCACTACATTTTGCACTCTGTATATAGATTTTCTATTGTGTTTTTGACTATGTTTGTTTACTGTGTAACTCTGTGTTGTTTTTGTCGCACTGCTTTGCTTTGTCTTGGCCAGGTCGCAGTTGCAAATGAGAACTTGTTCTCAACTGACCTACCTGGTTAAATAAAGGTGAAAAAAATAAATAAGAGTACCTATGATAAAAATTACAGACTTCTACATGCTTTGTAAGTGGGAAAACCTGCAAAATCGGCAGTGTATCAAATACTTGTTCTCCCCACTGTATATAAAAAAATTATGTTGCTACATAAGATCGAAACGGTCGGTCTCATATTCATATCACCAATACTCTCTTTAATGCATTCATTATATCAATGGAAGGAATAGGTTGGTTGGCTCTACCTGTGATTACAGTAATGACAGAGTCATCTTTGCCAGCTTCCTCCAGAGCCTTGATGATCTCGTTGTACATCTGGATAGAAAGAGTAAAACAATGGAATTGAAGAACTGGATGATTACTGGATATTTGGGATATCCATAGGCAGTTGGTCATTTTTCACTATTACAAGGCATTTTTTTTTTGAAAAAAACTAAGTCATACCACAACATGTATTACACTTTGCCTTAGGACACATGGTAGTTAAATAGTAAGGTAGACATGTTTCCACATTGTTATATAGTACTTACAACTGTAAAACCTAGAAATATGCTTACTGCCACTGCACTGACAAAAATGAATTTGATGCGGCAAACTTCCCGCAAGTTGTGACAAATTTGCTAAAAACTAAATAGTGTACTACAAAATGTTGCCAGAAGTTTACCAGAAGCTGTTTATTGTAGACACGAGTTCCAAGACCAGTAACCGTTGGTCGAAACTAAGTATGTGGACACTAGGGCTGTTACGGTGACTGTATTACCGCCACACCGGCGGTCACGAAATCATGACGGCAGTCAAATTGCATGTGTCTGTTTAGTCACGGTAATTAGGCTTCTCCAAGCTCTGATCCTGCTGATGGTCATTAGTAGCCTATCAAACAAGTGCTTGTGTAATTGTGAATGAGAGACTGATGAAGTGTGTACACCCTGCACAAAAAACAAAGCAGAGCTCATGCGTTTCATGCAACCTTTTTCAAATCAACAGTCGCATCATGCAGCCTTAAAATGTCTAAAAATCAAAAAATGTTTCCCAAAATGTGTATTACAACTCCAGTTACATAAATAACTCTAAATTAAGCATATAGGAGTACCTGTTTCTTTGTTCACTCAACAGAATAGCCGCACTCCCTCAAATCCTTTGGAGAAAATATATTTTTAATTATTTCCAGCTATGTTCAATTTTATTCTTCACACTATAAAAGAATGGCATGAAATTCTAAGAAAATCTTGTCTGCTAAATTAACTAGCGTAGCCCACAGCCATATGGCATAACCAGATCAGGACAAGGCAGATTATGCTTTTCTGCTCTTCTGAAAGACTACATTTTCTTCATATAATGTTTCTTTAGACCTGTCTAAAATAAATAATGGATTTATTGTGATGGTTTAGGCTATATTACATGGATTTATTAGACTTTTTAAAATGTAGATGTTCCAAAGGTCTGCATCAGTGGCTTGTAGGCTATGCGTGAAAGCCAGGAGATGTTGAATGTGTTTGTTAATTAACGGTCAATTACCGTGAGACTGGCAGTTATTTGCTTGACATTCACCGGCTGACACAAGAGGCAGTTTGGAACTCGTATTGAGTTTTGCAATTTTTACGCACTACAGCGGTCCTGTGAGCTTGTTTGGCTACCACTTTGCGGCTGAGCCGTTGTTGCCCCTACACGTTTCCACTTCACAGTAGAATGCCAGTTTCAGTGAGAAGCATAGTAACATCAAGGCAGCTGAACCCCTTTTTCCAAAGCCAAATACTTGCTACATCAGAAGTTAATGGTTATATGTAGGAGGAATGTATATGGTGGGGTCAATTAAGTTTATTACCCACATCACTTAACTTCCTGCCTAGCAACAAAGATGTAATATTTAGAGAAAAGGAGGAGACTCAGACGAAAATGGGGTATATATACACTTGCGTCTGTCTTATGCAGCTGTGTGACCCAGTTGGTGAAAACTTGGTTTGAGCTTTACTAGTCGTCCGTGAGTTTTTACTCTGTTTATTTAGAATCTAACATTAGACAATGACACTAATGCCTAATAACTTAATTGATGTACCTCCACAGTGATGGCGTTCTTCTTCTGTGGCCTATTGAGCCGGATTGTGGTGACGCTGTCCTCCGTGGAGACCAGCAGCGTGTCAAAGGTGGCAGCGCTCCCAGCGGGCTGCGCGGCTACCGCAGGTCCCTCGGCAGCCAGGAGAGAGTCGATCAGGTCCACATACTGCTGTCTGGCATCTTCCTGAGAGGAAGGAATAGAGAGACAATGTATCAATTTATGTTTGTCAATGTCATTGTGTGAAGACAATGGTACTTTACCACATTGAGAACATTGGAGTGTGTTTTTTATGGGCTCTGAAAATTGTGACATTCAATAAGAGTGGCTGACTAATAATTTTCAGCTGTGTTTGGATGTGACTCAAGTCGTGTATTTCTGTCTGTTGTTTTTAACAAACTTGTGAGGAATAGCCTTGATAGACAAACGGGTATATTGATCAAGAGCTTTTGTATAATTTCAGCTAGTCATTTTGAAAGTAGAGCTCACGAGCCAAAACGGGTTGTGTACTAGAGTGTAAAGTTGTGTACTACATCATCCATTTCGTATAATATGTTAGGTCCTACAATTTGTATATGTTACGAATTCCAATTTGTTTGAAGATCCCAGACTGCATCTTTAATAAAATATGTATGACAGTGCTGTTATGTATATGCAATAATGGACTGCAGATTACCTGAGATACAGAGCCCAGAGACTTCCAGGCATCCCATTTGGCCTTGCCGACAAAGTCAAGCATCCCTGGCTTGGGGGTGTTACAGGGTCCCAGAGTAACCTAATAAGACACCAAAGAGAGAAGAGAAGATACTAAAATGAGAGGATCAGTGTCTCCAATACACTTTAAGGGCTTACTTTCCTCATCCTGTCTCTTTCATGCACTCTGATAGGTTAACAATCTGGGTCATTGTCATTAGGTCTCAAATGGAAGAAAACAGACTGAAACAGGGAGGGACTACCTGGACTTGTCCAATAAGAAAAAGCCCTGGATAGCTTTCCAACCGTTACAACATATCTTTATTTATCTACTGTACAATGGAAACTTGTGTTTTTGCTGACACAGCATCCAACATGCAAATACCAACCACACACACACACACACACAACAGCCTAATGGCAAAAATACATCTAGCACGTTGGGGGCGATGAAACAACGGAGCCCCATTCATTTTCAATGAAGGGAACCTAAGTAGGCGGGGGGGACCATTGGGCAACGCGAGCATGGGCGGGGGAGCGTGAACAGGGCAGGACCAAAGTTGGGGAAAGCTGAAATTGTCACATACTCCGCAACATCGCCTTGCCAATCAAAGCTTACTATAGTTTCCAGCCCCTACTGGATTAGTTGTTGATACCTAGCACTAGCTGGCCTGCTTGCTAGCACTGACATGAGGGCGAGGCTAGCATGCCCATCCCTATAGTGAGCCACACAGGGTCAGTTGATGTTGTAAGTTGAGTCAGCAGAGTTGATACAAGCAACCCTCAAGATTTTCCTGTCAGCCCTGGGATTCGAAATCATAAACCTTTCAGATACTGACCCGCTCCTATAACCCCAAAGCTTCCTGCCATCCACCCAATACAACTGGTGAAAGCAAGACGCTACTCAAAACAACAGTTACACAGCAAAAGCAAACAAGGAGCCCCTCCTCCATCTCTAATACTCTTGATGTTCGGAAACAAGACAGCCAAGTATCTAAGAACAAAGACTAATGTATAACCTCTCACCTGTTTGAAGAGAGCATAGATTTTCAGCTTGGCCTCATTGTCTGGGTCTTTCTTCAGCATCCCCATCTGACTCTTGGCATGGTTGAATTGCTCCACTGTCGCCCCCATTATAGAACCAGTTGTTAGCAGCTTCAGAGTGGGAATGTGTGATACTTGGACTGCCCTGAAGAGATCATTTTTTTAGGACAAATGAGTGACATAGCTAATTGGTACTGTTTCCAAAATAATATTATACATAAGCCTAAATGTTCTATTAAAATGCCAAAGCACAAATGAACTTGGCTGAGGGCACTAAGATAGCTCCTAACACCTACAGTGGCCTAAAATATTGTATTGATATGGGGAGGATTGGGACAGGATTACACAATGTACTGTGAGAGTTGCAGTACAGCTAGTGGTACAACACTGTTGTGACAGCATTCAATGGGCCATCAATAATTAGTTACTTGACCTTTCCTCTAGTTCTCATTCATTGGTAGTTGGTAGAAGAAATATGCTTCGATCTTATACGGTAGCGCTCCGCGATAATTAGCTAACTAATTATCCTGATGAGGAAACCCATTTAAGCAAGACAGACAACTTACTCATGAGTCGTGCATAAAAGGAACCAGTGTATGTGTAGAACATTACATATTTGAGACAACTGTCCTTAGTTAACGTTAAATACAGTCACCGAGATCTCGTGCCAACCAGCTAAAACTGCATGTGAAAATAAGGGAAATTGGGCTATGCTAAACTATAACCTATAATTCCCTTCATACAGAACAGCTAAACGTCAAATCTAACGTTACTCCATTTGACCTCAACCCGTGTCTACATCAAGTTAGCTGTAAATCCACCTTGCAAGTGAGTGTGATGTTGTTAGCTAATCTTACCTGACAAATCGCCGCGGTGGAAAGAGAAAAGCCCAATGATACATGCATGACCGTGAGGTAAGTTCAGTCCAAAGTACATTAGCAGTACTTTGTTTTAAACAACCATCTGGCGAAATGGAATTCGCTGTTTACAATCCAAAACCCTGTGTGTCTGTATGCTCCGTCTTCGATAGATTTAACAGCGGTTAGCATCCAATAGATATTGCATTACCGCCACCTACTAGACTGGAGTGTAACTCCCTTATACTCTGCTTAAAAAATGTATAATACAAGTACCCAACCATCTAACACTACACTCACAAATGTTTAAAAATAAGAAATACCATACTCCACTACCATACCATACTCCAACAGCCTGAAAAGATGGGACACCACCACTTAACACACCCTGTAACTCTTCTGTCACGTCTCGCACACCCAAATACCCCTCCGATGCTGCCACCCCAACCTCTTTTCTGCGACTTTACGTTCCATCCCTGTAGTACAGTTGATAACCATTGCTATAAATGCCAAAACTCCAATCTTACTGAAATATATCACTTGTTGGTTTATCCCTCTGTACTGGTACAGATCTACTACTCACACCAGTCCTCTCAGGATCCCTCCCCCTTGAACCATCTTCCTCTACTTTCTTCACTACCTCAGCATATGACAACTTCTGCACTACTCTAACCCTGTAAACCTCAACCTGCCTCTCTCTCACCGGACATTTCTGACCCCCAGCCCCATGGGCACTCCTACAATTAACACATACCACTACTTGCTACACATTCCTTTGTCTCATGCTCTTCTGCACACTTCTCACAAATAGGAACCTCCCTCCTACACACTGCTGCCACATGCCCATAAGCTTGACACCTGTAACAACGTAATGTATTCGGCACAAAAGCTCGTACCGGATAACTTATATATCCTAATATCACTATGTCGGGCAAAGACTCAACATCAAAACTCAAAAGAACAGACAACACGTCACCCTGTCTGCATCGCACCAAACGACGAGCATCACAAGCACCGGGAATTTTCCCTTCAGTTGGGCAGCTTTCACATTTACCGCTACCCCAGTAACCACTCCTTTCAATGGCGCTCTTTTCTTGAGAGCAAAACAATTTACATCTCTTGCCCCCATCGTTTAGCGCCTGCTCCCTCTGACCAGCTTTTTTCACTCACCCTGAAACTACATATGGATTAGCCAAAAGGCAAGGGTCCACTTTTTCCAAAAACTTCACTCTACTGTCACAGACTCATCTTTATCCTGACCCTCGGTGCAAACCTCAGGCATCGAGAACTTCACCACACCTACCACCTCCGATACTTCGCCCTCATTCACTTCCATTTCTCCTCCTGTCTTCAGCTTACTCTGCTTACACTTTCTACCATTCTTCTTTAACAAACCATCTCCCTTTTTTAACTGACCCAACTCGCCCCCTTCCTCCCTCTCTCTCTTAGACCTCCTCTGCCTTTCTTTTTCCCTCGTATTCTAAGTATAACTCTCCTTATGATAATACTGCACTTCTCCTGAAATATTAGTTCTTGCCTTGTCTAGGGACACCATTTAACCGGCTGTCACAATCCCCGCACAATCAGCACAAACCCCTCAGTGTGTAGCGCTCAACCTGGCTAATGCTCCGTCATCTTCATGCAATCTCGTTCCTCTACTGGACAGAGTTGCAGCGATGGGACAAGACTAACTACTAACTGGATACCGCGAAATTGGAAAGAAAAAGCGGTCAAAAAATATCATGTGTAAATGCTGGACGGAGAGCATAAAGTCAAAGGCGTTTTCTCAATTGCAGCCTCCTCGCGACCTGATTCCTCTCTCCTCCTCAAAACCCATTGGAGGAGAAGGTCAAGACGTTGAATGAAAAATATGACCTTTTCATTCATGACAGGAGAAACATATTGGGGACGCGTTTGGGCTGGTCACTTTTGTCAAGACGTTGACCATCGTTGGTCACCGCCGTTCAAATTGTGATGCATTATTTGGGGATAAAAAATGACCAGACATGCAAGTCGACTGCATGAAGAACTTTACAAAAATCATGTGATCAAAGGTCATGCAGTTTTTGATTAAGCTGCAGTTGCTTCTCACCAACTGCACCCATCACCTGTCATCCTCAACTTTTTTCTCTGACCTAGGTTGAAGATACTGTAGCTAGCCACCTCCACCTAATAATTATCATAAAAAACAAAAGTCATTACCATCACAATAAACTAAAGCGGGAGGCAACAGTCATAAAGTGGCTTAAAACCCCCTAGAGTTGATGTCCGCGGAAATCTATTTAATTTGTTTACCTTTATTTAACTAGGCAAGTCAGTTAAGAACACATTCTTATTTACAATGACGGCCTACCAAAAGGCAAAAGGCCTCTTGCGGGGTCGGGGGCTGGGATTAAAAATAAATACATTTAAAAAATAAAATATAGGTGAAAACACACATCACGACAAGAGAGACACCACAACACTACATAAAGAGAGACCTAAGACAGCAACCACATAGCATGCTTTCCGGTTGGTGGTGATGTCGGGTCCGGGGACCGTCGCTGATGGAACCGGCCTCCCACGTCAGGCCTCAACCGGATCGCCAGGGTTTTACGCCTCAGCCGGCCCATCGGGCTCCCACCCCTCAGCCGGCCCATCGGGCTCCCACCCCTCAGCCGGCCCATCGGGCTCCCGCCCCTCAGCCGGCACGACAGGCTCCCACGCCCCTGCCGGTACGTCGGGAATTCAACCCCAGCCGGCTTGTCCAGCACCCGAGCCTCGCCCAGGTGGCGTCCCTAGAGGGGGTGGGGGGGGTACTGTCACACCTGCTCCCGCTCTGCACTACACACTCCTGCCACCATCATTACGCACACCTGCTTCTCTAGTCACACGCATCAGTGATTATTGGACTCACCTGGACTCACTCGCATGTAATTACCTTCCCTATATCGGTCTGTTCCCCAGCTCTGTTCCCCGCTGCTGCATTAATTGTGAATGCTGTATGTCGTTTGTTTGACTGGTTCTGAGAGCTGTTCCTGTCTTGTTCTATGTCCGTGCAATTAAATGTTAAACTCCCCGTACCTGCTTCTCATCTCCAGCATTGTTTCTTTCAAATGAAACTGTCCAGTTTGTGTTTTTTGCTCCAGTCGCTAGCTGCAGCGAACTGAAAAAAGGAGTGACCCATGGATGCATGTGCTTTGGGGACCTTTAACAGAATGTAACTGGTAGAACGGGTGTTGTATGTGGAGGATGAGGGCTGCAGTAGGTATCTCAGATAGGGGGGAGTGAGGCCTAAGAGAGTTTTATAAATAACCATCAACCAGTGGGTTGCGACGGGTATCCAGAGATGACCAGTTTACAGAGGAGTATAGCGTGCAGTGATGTGTCCTATAAGGAGCATTGGTGGGAAATATGATGGCCGAATGGTAAAGAACATCTAGCCGCTCGAGAGCACCCTTACCCGCCGATCTATAAATTACGCCTTTGGCAGCTGGGGTGAAAGAGGAGTGATTACGATAGAAACCAAGTCTAGATTTAACCTTATCCTGCAGCTTTGATATGGGCTGAGAGAAGGACAGTACCGCCTAGCCATACTCCCAGGTACTTGTATGAGGTAACCACCTCAAGCTCTAAACCCTCAGCGGTAGTAATCACACCAGTGGGGAGAGGGGCATTTTCTTACCAAACCACATGACTTTTGTTTTGGAGGTGGTCAGCACAAGGTTAAGGGCAGAGAAAGCTTGTTGGACACTAGGAAAGCTTTGTTCAAATAAAATAAAGTTGGTAATGTGTTTAGTGGGTGTAGCGAAATGCTTGTGCTTCTAGCTCCGACAGTGCAGTAATATCTAATGTAACAAATCACCAGGAAAAGGGTGATTGTTGAGGCTTCAAGAACGACGTCCAGGAGTGCTCCAAAATCAACTTTTATTAACAAAAATTGGTCTTCCAAAATTGTCATAACTGGTTTGCCACTCTAGTATACAAACTGCAGTATCACAAAACGTTTTCTTCAACTATCTTACTCTCAGTTTGCTCACCGTCATCTTACCATTCTCTCCCCTCTGGCAACCCAAAACAGGCTCCTTTTCTAGGGCCAGGTAGAGTAGCTAACGATCCACAGGTGTACTGTAATTAGTGCATCCAGGTGAGCTGATCTGGGGTGAGTAACAGGATCTTAGGAGGTCTGGGCTGTGTCTCCACCTGCTGGCCACATACTGTCCTTCTACTGTGACATGGCCCCATATGTCACACTAACAAGTAATATCTAACAATTTCACAACATACACCCAATACACACAAATGGAATTAATATTTACATATATGGACTAAGATACAGTAGAATAGTATAGAATACTGCATATACATATGAGAGGAGCAATGCAAGATATGCAAACATCATTAAAGTGATTGTGTTGTAGAGCGTTTAACACAATCTGGGGAGGGGCCAGCTGAGTATGACTGTATCACCTGCATATACTGTATATTGTTGAGAGAGCTTCCTACTGCCTGAGCTATGTTGTTGATGTAAATTGAGAAGAGCGTGGGGCCTAGGATCAAGCCTTGGGATAGGCAGTGGCTGAGACAGCAGATGTTCTGACTTTATACACTGCACTCTTTGAGAGAGGTAGTTAGCAAACCAGGCCAAAGAGATACTCCATAGCCGGCCCACAAGAATGAAATGGTCTACCGAATCAAAAGCTTTGGCAAAGTCAATAAAAATAGCAGCACAACACTGCTTAGAATCAAGGGCAATGGTGATAGTGACACATCCATAACCTGAGCAGAAACCAGATTGCATACCAGAGAGAATACTATACTAAGTTTTTCCAACACGTTTGGTAAACAGGGTAAAATAGAAATTAGCATGTAACAGTTAGGATCAGATTGATCTCCCCCTTTAAATAAAGGGCGAACCGTGGCTGCCTTCCAAGCAATGGGAACGTCACAAGAGAGGAGAGTTCAAGTTAAAAAGGTCAGAGATAGGCTTGGCGATGATAGGGGCAGCGACTTTAAAGAAGAAAGGGTTTAAACCATCTGGGGTCAAGTTTAAGGAGCTCCTTTAGTACCTCAGACTCAGTGACTGCCTGCAGGGAGAAACTTTGTAACGGGGAAGGGGGAAAAGAGGGAGGAGCATCAGGGCTAGTCGTATTAGAAGGGGTGGTAGATGAGGAAATGTTGGACGGGCAAGGCATGGCTGAGTCAAATAGGAATTCTGACTTAATGAACTGGTGATTACTCAGCCATGTGCTCCTTGTCAGGTTCAGCCACATCATCAACATTAAGGGACATAGGCAGCTGTGAGGAGGAGGGTTTATTCTCTAGGTCTTTAACCGTTTTCCAGAACGTCTTGGGGTTATACCCACAGGGGGAGAACTGCTCCTTAAAGTAACTAATTTTGGCCTCCCAAATAGCCTGAGTGCACTTATTGCTCATTTGCCTGGACGAGAGCCAGTCAGCCTTAGTATCCCTGACTTTCGCCAAATGTTTTTCTTGAGGTGGAGTAACTCACGGTTGAACCAGGGGCTGAAACTGTTTTTTAATTCTCATTTTCTTTATGGGGGTATGTTTGTTAAAAATACCACTAAAAATATTAAAAAAGAAGGTCCAAGTGTCTTCGACAGAGGGGATCAAGCTGATTCTATACCAATTTACTGAGGCCAGGTCATGATAGAAGGCTTGCTCATTAAAGTTTTTTTATCAAGCGTCTATGACAAATCAGGACAGGTCATTGATATGATGTGTTTCCATATGGTGTATCTATGGAAATGTGTTTGCTAAGTTGTAACTAGGAGTGCAAGCTTTTCTATAGAATGTGGTTCCTAAGCATTTTGTGTCATTAGAGAAACAGGCCAGCATGGAGGATATTTAGGGCACTCTGCTAATAGAAGCAGGCTGAAGGATTACCTTGTAGGTGGCTCAGTCTTTCTATATAAACTACAAGTGAACGTTCATTCAGGGTTCCTCTGACAAGCTACACTCACCTGATGGTGTGTGGGAGGAAACCGGGTCCTTCTAATAATAGATGTTTGTGTCATCTCTCTAATTGAGCATTGTATTTCCTCCTCACATCTTAGTTCCTCCAATACCAGAGAAATCATCATATCAATTGGCGTTTAACGAACAGGATCCCAGTGGACTGCTAGATCGCAGGTGAGCAGACTCGCATTGTCTAACTATTAAATTGTGTTGAGTATGTTTACTTGAGTAAAGCTGGGCTGGTAACGAACGATTAAGGAGAAACGATGAGTTGGTATTGAGATGATGTGAAGGATTATGTGAAAATATAAGGAAGAGTATGGGGTATAATCTATTATGGATCATTTGATAAAGCAACTAATTATCTATATAATAACGGATGTGATGTTTTCTGGGAATTTCATATGTCACAAGGGGAAAGAACATTTGTTTTAATAGACTCGTTAGAGATGGTTCCGAATCATTGAAGGTCATTGACTGCTTATCTTATCTTATCTTTCTTTTACGCATGTCAAAATCTCTGAGGAGAAACACTTGTACATGTAAGGCTATTTTCTGGCAATTGTGGCATCATTTTGTGCTAGATGTTAATATGGCTATGCATTATAATTGGGTTATTTGAGAGATTATTTCAATAGCATTTGGAGTTTGTTACTGACTGAAATCAACTATTGCCATGTGTTTTTCATGGATATAAATAGTAGGCAGTGTCTGTTTTAAGATGTTTTAACTGCTGGCCTGGTTGAAGTTGATGAGATAATTGATGTAACATTATTAGTGGGAAGATTTTGCGGTAATAAGTTATTGTGTTACTTACTAGCATAAAGGAATGGAGTCGTAATTTCAATCACTGACTAAATAGGAATAGTATGGATTTTAAGTGTATATATGATGGTAGACAACCGCAAGTGTTTTGTAGTCATGTGTAGCTCAGTTGGTAGAGCATGGCGCTTGCAACACCAGGGTTGTGGGTTTGTTTCCAAAGGGGGTCTAGTATGAAAATGTATGTAAGTAGCTCTGGATAAAAGGGTCTGCTAAACTGACGTAAATGTGTTTTGTTTTTTGAACTGTGGGGCACTCAGAAGTGTATGTTTTCGATATCTACTGCATTCAAATTATAGAGATAGAGATGTGACTATGATCATTATTGACAACTAAAACATGGGTGTGAATTGTTGCAGGATAATACAAGGTTACAACAGCGATGCATTGCCGTCGTGAGTAGCAAGGGGATGTAGTATTGTGTCCATTGACACAATGATGTATTTTCTAAATTTGGTGCATTACAGGTTACATCTTCAAATAATAGACGTTTAATAAGTGTGAAGCGGATGTTGATCTTCAAAAAGAGAGTAATATTGTTTGGGTAGCTTGAAATGAACAATTTCCAATGTGAATGGAAATATGTTACTGTTTATTGGTAGTTTTGGGATAAGACTTATGCCATATTTTTAGTCGCGGGTGAAAACGAGTCGTGTTCGCTGGGCTTTATCGAGCTGTAAGTGACTTTCCAGTAGTTTATTTGAAGTGGAGGTCGGCATAGGTCGATTGGAAAACATTCTTTGAGAGTTTCTTATTACTGTTGCTTGGTTATAGTTTAGGTATCACTAGTTAATGTGAGCAGGAAGGTAAGGTAATTTACAGCGATAATCTATTTCTATAATGTGGAACAGTGTTTAGTAATTAAAGTGGATTGTAGTTTAGTTTAGGCTAGTATACTGATGAGATATTACCACATTTGTGTGCCTACATTTGTTAAACAACAGGTTTCTGTTTACTACGTCAAATGCAAAGGGTTGGAGGTTTTAAGTTTGCTTATTATAGATGCTGTTTGTTATGTTTAAATGGACGCTGGTATCATCTGATGTGTTTTAACTTTCACTTAGAGTGAACTCATATAATATAATATTAGGGTGTATTGTTACTTGGTGGCAAGGTCTACCTTCAAACTCAGTGCCTCTTTGTGCGACATCATGGGAAAATCTAAAGAAATCAGCCAAGACCTCAGAAAATAAATTGTAATTGAGTGTATGTAAACTTCTGACCCACTGGGAATGTGATGAAATAAAATAAAAGCTGAAATAAATTATTCTCTCTACTATAATTCTGACATTTCACATTCTTAATATAAAATTGTGATCCTAACTGACCTAAGACAGGGAATTTTTACTAGGATTAAATGTCAGGAATTGTGAAAGACTGTTTAAATGTATTTGGCTAAGGTGTATGTAAACTTCCGACTTCAACTGTAGGTGGCCCAGTCTTTCTATATAAACTACATGTGAACGTTCATTCAGGGTTCCTCTGACAAGCTACACTCACCTGGTGGCTTGTGGGAGAAAACCAACTCTTTGTGTCAACTCTCTATTTGAATATTGTATTTCCTCCTCACATCTTAGTTCCTCCAATACCAGAGAAATCATCATATCAGTCATTTCACTGAGCAGCCATTACAAACACAGGCTTTAAAACAGTAATCAGTAAAGTAATTACAGAAAACACCAGACTGATACCTATCAGGATTATTTGTGAGGATAACATCAAGGAGAGTAGCCTTTTCTGGGTGTTTGGAGTCATACCTTGTGGGATTGGTAATAATCTGATAAATATTTAGGGAGTCCCTTTGCTTTAGGACTTGGTCAGGTGGTTTAAGCATGTCCCAGTTTAGGTCACCTCGCAGGACGAATTCAGAGTTAGTGTAAGGGGCCAGGAGAGAGCTTAGGGCATTTAGGGTACAGGCCGGTGCTGATGATGGACGATAACACCCAGCAACAGTCAACAAAGAGCTATTTGAAAGTTGAATGCTTAAAACCAGCAAATCTTTGGGGGACAGACTTGGTGGAGACAACCGAGCCTCCGTCCGCAAGCACTACAGAGGGTAGTGCGTACGGCCCAGTAGATCACTGGGACCAAGCTTCCTGCCTCCAGGACCTCTATACCAGGCGGTGTCAGAGGAAGGCCCTAAAAATGGTCAAATACTCCAGCCACCCTAGTCATAGACTCCTGAACAGCTAATCAAATGGCTACCCAGACTATTTGCATTGTCCCCCTTTATATAGCCTCGCTACTATTATTTTACTGCTGTTATTTTTATTTTTTACTTATCTAATTTATGACAGTTATTTTTCTTAACTGCATTGTTGGTTAAGGGCTTGTACTGTAAGTAAGCATTTCACTGTAAGGTATACACCTGTTGTATTCGGCGCATGTGACAAATACCATTTGTTTTGATTCGTGTTAGTAAGCTTCTAGTGTTAACGTGCAGAAAACCCAGGCTTTTTACGAGAGCAGAAATCAGTGAAGCAGTGCACAAGTCAGAATTGGAGCTAGCAACAGTAGATGGGCCAAGGTGTACATACACATTAACCAGTTATCATCAGCAGTAATACTGTCAGGACACGCCAGAGGACAGGGAGAGCTCTGCAGTGTTGATTTTTTATGACATTTGAATGGGCATCAGATGGCAACAAGATCATATTTTACAGCAATTTCATCAGGTGACATGAATACAAAGTCGGCGAGAGGTGATTAGAATAGGATGGGAGGCCAAGAGTCCATGTAACCAATAGAGAGTCAGTCACGAGTGTGGTAACAAACAGTCTGTCCTATGGTCTGGTAAACAAGCAAGTTCATAGTCAACAAAGCACTTAAGAGGCAAATAGCATAAAGCACAAGAGAAAAATATAATGACTTGGGGCTAGCCATCGTAAGTTCAGAGTCACTCACCCCAACAGTGCACGTGTCTCTAAACCTGAGACTCATATTTGACTGTCTAGCAATCTGTTTAATGCCATAGAGCCCTGTACAGCTTTTATAAATACTGTATCTCTTGTGAATCCATAAGGGCAAACACATTTAGAAGATTGATAGAAAATATACATATTTATTTTATGGAGAGCTACTGTCCTGTAGGTTTTTGCTCCAACCCTAATCTAGCACACCTGATGCTAATAATAATAATAACAATAATCTGGTTGAAAAACTGAACCAGGTTAGTTACTTCTGGGGTTGGAGCGAAAACCTACAGGAGGGTGTCAGGCTCTGGCCATAGAGAAGCTTTGCTTCTCTATATTTCTATGGTCAGAGTCTGGCAGATCTATTATTTCTACTTCTGTGTGGTGTTGTGTGTGGGATCCCTAATTAGAGGCAGCTGCTATGCATTACCTCTAATTAGGGATCCTACTTATATGTCTGTGTTCCACTCCCTTGGCGTGGTTCATTGTTGTATGTTGTCCCGTGTTCGTGCTACGTGTGTTTCATATTATATTGCATATTTGTTATTTTGTATAGTTCGATGTCCAGTCTAGTTTATTAGTTTAATAAACGATGTCGAACTATCGCTACGCTGCGCTTTGGTCTCTCTACACACCCGAACGTGACAGAATGAACCACCACCCGACCAAGCAGCGTAAATTGGGAGCAAAGGAGAAGAAAGGAGGACAGGGGGGGCTATGGGGGTGGTCTGGTTTTGAGGAGGACAAGCCAGTACCACTCTCCATCTGGGATACACTGTGCCCGAAATATAAATGGGGGGCGCAAAGTGAAGAAGAGGAGGAATATTTGGAGAGACATTTTGGAGACGTTTTGGAGGAAATGTGGGAGATAGCGGAAGAGGTTGAAAGGGAAATGTCGGAATGGAACAGTCCGTGTCCAGTCGCCTACTCCACTCCCGTGAAAGAGCAGTCCGCTTTACCGGTGCCCAGTCGGGGTCCGGCAGTCTGCTCTACTCCAGTGCCAGAACAGTTCGCTCCACCGGTGCCCAGTCTGGGTCCGGCCGTCTGCTACACTCCAGTGCGCCTCTCCAGTCCGGTACGTCATGTGTCTGCTCCCCGCACTCGCCCCAAGGTGCGTGTCATCAGTCCGGTACCATCAGTGCCGACTCCACGCACAAGGCTTCCAGTGCGCCTCTCCAGTCCGGTACGTTCTGTGCCTGCTCCCCGCACTCGCCCTGTAGTGCGTGTCACTAGTCCGGTGCCATCTGTGCCAGTTTCACGCACCAGGCTTCCAGTGCGCCTCTCCAGTCCGGTACGTCCTGTGCCTGCTCCCCGCACTCGCCCTGAGGTGCGTGTCATTAGTCCGGTGCCACCAGTGCAGACTCCACGCACCAGGCTTCCAGTGCGCGTCTCCAGTCCGGTACGTTCTGTGCCTGCTCCCCGCACTCGCCCTGTAGTGCGTGTCACTAGTCCGGTGCCATCTGTGCCAGTTTCACGCACCAGGCTTCCAGTGCGCGTCTCCAGTCAGATACGTCCTGTGCCTGCTCCCCGCACTCGCCCTGAGGTGCGTGTCATTAGTCCGGTGCCACCAGTGCCGACTCCACGCACCAGGCTTCCAGTGCGCGTCTCCAGTCCGGTACGTTCTGTGCCTGCTCCCCGCACTCGCCCTGTAGTGTGTGTCACTAGTCCGGTGCCATCTGTGCCAGTTTCACGCACCAGGCTTCCAGTGCGCCTCTCCAGTCCGGTACGTCCTGTGCCTGCTCCCCGCACTCGCCCTGAGGTGCGTGTCATTAGTCCGGTGCCACCAGTGCCGACTCCACGCACCAGGCTTCCAGTGCGCGTCTCCAGTCAGGTACGTCCTGTGCCTGCTCCCCGCACTCGCCCTGAGGTGCGTGTCATTAGTCCGGTGCCACCAGTGCCGACTCCACGCACCAGGCTTCCAGTGCGCGTCTCCAGTCCGGTACGTCCTGTGCCTGCTCCCCGCACTCGCCCTGAGGTGCGTGTCATTAGTCCGGTGCCACCAGTGCCGACTCCACGCACCAGGCTTCAAGTGTGCGTCTCCAGTCAGGTACGTCCTGTGCCTGCTCCCCGCACTAGCCCTGAGGTGCGTGTTATTAGTCCGGTGCCACCAGTGCCGACTCCACGCACCAGGCTTCAAGTGCGCGTCTCTAGTCCGGTACGTCCCGTGCCGACTCCCCGCACTCGACCTCCAGTGCGTGTGCCCAGCCAGGTTCCTCCAGTGCCGGCTCCACGCACCAGGCCTCCAGTGCGCCTCTCCAGTCCGGTACGTCCCGTGCCGGCTCCCCGCACCCGACCTCCAGTGCGTGCGCCCAGCCAGGTACCTCCAGTGCCGGCTCCATGCACCAGACCGCCGGTGCGCCTCCCCAGCCCGGAGCCTCCTTTGATGGTCGACAGTCCGGAGCCTCCCGCGATGGTCGATAGCCCGGAGCCTCCCGCGATGGTCGACAGCCCGGAGCCTCCCGCGATGGTCGACAGCCCGGAGCCTCCCGCGATGGTCGACAGCCCGGAGCCTCCCGCGATGGTCGACAGCCCGGAGCCTCCCGCGATGGTCGACAGCCCGGAGCCTCCCGCGATGGTCGACAGCCCGGAGCCTCCCGTGATGGTTACATGGCCGGAGTCGCCTGCCACACCGGTGCCCAGTCCTGGCCCGGTTATTTGCCCCGCTCCATGGCCTGAGTCTTTTCCCCCACCGGTGCCATTTTTAGGACCGGTTGTTTACCTCTTTGAAAGGCCGGAGTCGCCTGCCACACCGGTGCTCAGTCCTGGCCCGGTTATTTGCCCCGCTCCATGGCCTGAGCCTTTTGCCCCACTATTGTTATTTCCAGGACCGGTGGGTTGCCCCTTTACATGGCCGGAGTCGCCTGCCACACCGGTGCTCAGTCCTGGCCCGGTTATTTGCCCCGCTCCATGGCCTGAGCCTTTTGCCCCACCATGGTCATTTCCAGGACCAGTGGGTTGCCCCTTTAAATGGCCTGAGTCGCCTGCCACACCAGTGCCCAGTCCGGGCCCAGTAGGAATGAGGAGGAAAATATCCACTTCGCCGGGGCCGGAACCGCCACCTGCGATGGTTATTTTGTGATGTTTTTCCTCCCTGACCCTTCCCTCATGTGTTTGTGTTTGTTTTCTTGCGGCCGGGGGTCCGTGCCTTTGAGGGGGGGTACTGTCAGGCTCTGGCCATAGAGAAGCTTTGCTTCTCTATATTTCTATGGTCAGAGTCTGGCAGATCTATTATTTCTACTTCTGTGTGGTGTTGTGTGTGGGATCCCTAATTAGAGGCAGCTGCTATGCATTACCTCTAATTAGGGATCCTACTTATATGTCTGTGTTCCACTCCCTTGGCGTAGTTCATTGTTGTATGTTGTCCCGTGTTCGTGCTACGTGTGTTTCATATTATATTGCATATTTGTTATTTTGTATAGTTCGATGTCCAGTCTAGTTTATTAGTTTAATAAACAATGTCGAACTATCGCTACGCTGCGCCTTGGTCTCTCTACACACCCAAACGTGACAGAGGGTAGCCCTCCCAGAACAGGTTTGGAGTCCTGTCACGAACGTGGTGAGTGGCAGACCAAGACACAGCGCTGATGTAGTGCGAAATTTATTTAAATCAACTGGAACAAACACAACACAACACAGTTATGCTAAACAGCACTAAACCAAAAACAATGATCCACACAAGACAGGTGAAACACATTAACTTAAATATGGCCCCCGATTAGAGCCAATGCAAAGCAGCTACCTCTAATTGGGGACCAACACAAAACCAAACATAGAAACAGAATAATTAAATCTGTCAGGCTCTGACCATAGGAAACTAGAGGGAGCCAAAGGCTTCCCTATGATCAGAGCCTGACCCTGTTCTACACGGTCTTATGCCACACTGGTGTTTACACAGGCAGACCAATTCTGAGAATTTTAATTGCACTAATTGGTCTTAATCACAATTTTTTCACAACTGATCTGATTAGTCAAAAGACCATTTAGGGGAAAAAATATCAGAATTGGGCTGCCAGTGTAAACGCAGAAATGTTCCTTTATCTGGCTTCGGGAAACACTGACAATGGTGGGCTGAAGAAGCGGAGACTCTTTGTGCTTATGGTGACGGGCTTGTCCTGTCTGCGGTGAATGGCCAGCTGAATAAGGCTCCGCCGAAATTGTGTAGGGCTACTTAACTACCAACTGTTTGGTCCTCTTGCAGAAGATCTGCTGGTACTGCACATGTCCTGGAAAGACATGGTTGTGGTCTTAGCATTTTACACTTTTTGTGGAAGAGCAACACGCCTTTGTTGGTAAAGGTATCAACCGAATGGGACCGGCTAGTGTATGGTTTAGGGCCAATGAGGGGACATTGGGAGCTGCCTTTGAGAGGAAAGATCAGCCAACAAAGTGAAGGGTCTGGGAGGCTAAAGGTCTTGAAAGGTCTTAGGAAGGCAGTTTTTACACCATATGAATTGTTGTATATGGGAGACTGAAGAGAAATGGAATACACAATCATTCTCTTACACAACCAAGCATGTACTGCAAAAAAACAGCCAATGTGTATTATTAACATGTTTTGTTTACTTACTTTTTCCTCAACTAGTTTTTCTACCTGTATAGCAAGCCAAGCTAGTTTGCACTGCAGAGCAGCTTGTCAGAAGATACCAACCCTACCATTATGCTTGTTTACACTGAGCTGCACTGGGGTCAGAACGCAATCATGGTTACATTAAGACACCCTGGAGCCGGCCCAACATATGTGTCGTAAAATGTACAGCAGGTGAAATAAGTATTGAACACGTCACCATTTTTCTCAGTAAATATACTTACAAAGGTGCTATTGACATGATCATCACCAGATGTTGGTAACAACCCAAGTAATCCATACATACAAAGAAACCAAAACAAATAAGTTCAGAAATTAAGTTGTGTAATAATTTTTTATTTATTTTTGTTTCACCTTTATTTAACCAGGTAGGTCAGTTGAGAACAAGTTCTCATTTGCAACTGCTACCTGGCCAAGACAAAGCAAAGCAGTGCGACAAAAACAACAACACAGAGTTACACAGTAAACAAACATAGTCAAAAACACAATAGAAAATCTATATACAGAGTGCAAAATGTAGTGCAAAATGCAATAAGGTTAGGAGGTAGGACACTAAATAGACCATAGTGGTGATATAAATTACTGATTAGCATTAACACAGGAATGAAGGATGTGCAAATAGAGATACTGGAGTGCAAGATTAGCGAAAAATAATAAAAATAAATATGGGGATGAGGTAGTAGTGTGGGCTATTTACAGAAGGGCTATGTACAGGTGCAGTGATCGATAAGCAGCTTTGACAGCTGATGCTTAAAGTTAGTGAGGGAGATAGGAACCTCCAGCTTCAATGATTTTTGCAATTCGTTCCAGTCATTGGCAGCAGAGAACTGGAAAGAATGGCGGCCAAAGGAGGTGTTGGCTTTGGGGGTGACCAGTGAGATATACCTGCTGGAGCGCATGCTATGGGTGGGTGTTGCTATGGTGACCAGCGAGCTGAGATAGGGCGGGGATTTACCTAATAAAGACTTATAGATGACCTGGAGCCAGTGGGTTTGGCGACGAATATGTAGTGAGGGCCAGCCAACCAGAGCGTACAGGTCGCAGTGGTGGGTAGTATATGGGGCTTTGGTAACAAAACGGATGGCACTGTGATAGATTACATCCAATTTGCTGAGCAGAGTGTTGCAGGCTATTTTGTAAATGACATCGGTAGGATAGTCAGTTTTACAAGGGCATGTTTGGCAGCATGAGTGAAGGAGGCTTTGTTGCGAAATAGGAAGCCGATTCTAGATTTAATTTTGGATTGGAGATGGTTTATGTGAGTCTGGAAGTTGAGTTTACAGTCTAACCAGACGCCTAGGTATTTGTAGGAGTCCAGGTATTCTAAGTCGGACCAGTCAAGAGTAGTGATGATAGTCCGGTGGGCGGGTGCGGGCAGCGTTCGATAGAAAAGCATGCATTTAGTTTTACTAGCATTTAAGAGCAGTTGGAGGCCACGGAAGGAGTGTTGTATGGCATTGAAGCTTGTTTGAAGGTTAGTTAACACAGTGTCCAAAGAGGGGCCAGATGTATACAGAATGGTGTCGCCCTGCACCCCCATAGAAACTGCCAGAGGATCGGACAATAGGCCCTCCGATTTGACACACTGAACTCTGTCTGAGAAGTAGTTGGAGAACCAGGCAAGGCAGTCACTTGAGAAACCAAGGCTGTTGAGTCTGCCAATAAGAATGTGGTGATTGACAGAGTCGAAAGCCTTGGCCAGGTCGATGAAGACGGCTGCACAGTACTGTCTTCTATCGATGGCGGTTATGATATCGTTCAGTACCTTAAGCGTAGCTGAGGTGCACCCATGACCAGCTCGGAAACCAGATTGCATAGCAGAGAAGGTACGGTGGGATTCGAAGTGGTCAGTTATCTGTTTGTTAACTTGGCTTTCAAAGACTTTAGGATGGATATAGGTCTATAACAGTTTGTGTCCAGAGTGTCTCCCCCTTTGAAGAGGGGGATGACCGCGGCAGCTTTCCAATCTCTAGTGATAGGTGTTGAACAGGCTAGTGATAGGTGTTGCAACAATTTTGGCTGATAATTTTAGAAAGAGAGGGTCCAGATTGTCTAGCCCAGCAGATTTGTAGGGGGTCCAGATTTAGCAGCTCTTTCAGAACATCAGCTGTCTGGATTTGGGTGAAGGAGAAGCGGGGGGGCTTGGGCAAGTTGCTGCGGGGGGTACAGAGCTGTTGGCCAGGGTAGGGGTAGCCAGGTGGAAAGCATGGCTAACCGTAGTAAAATGCTTATTGAAATCGTGGATTTATCAGTGGTGACAGTGTTTCCTAGCCTCAATGCAGTGGGCAACTGGCAGGAGGTGCTCTTATTCTCCATGGGCTTTACAGTGTCCAAGAACTTTTTGGAATTGGTACTACAGGATGCAAATTTCTGTTTGAAAAATCTGGCCTTTGCTTTTCTAACTGACTGTGTATATTGGTTCCTGACTTCCCTGAATAGTTGCATATCGCGGGGGCTATTCGATGCTAATGCAGTACGTCACAGGATGTTTTTGTGTTGGTCAAGTGCAGTCAAGTCTGGGGTGAACCAAGGGCTATATCTGTTCTTAATTCTACGTTTTTTGAAAGAGGCATGCTTATTTAGGATGGTGAGGAAAGCACTTTTAAAGAACAACCAGGCGTCCTCTACTGACGGGATGAGGTCAATATCCTTCCAGGATACCTGGGCCAGGTCGATTAGAAAGGCCTGCTTGCAAAAGTGTTTTAGGGAGCGTTTTACAGTGATAAGGGGTGGTCGTTTGACCGCTGACCCATTATGAACGCAGGCAATGAGACAGTGATCGCTGAGATCCTGGTTGAAAACAGAGGAGGTGTATTTGGAGGGCAAGTTAGTCAGGATGATATCTATGATGGTACCCATGTTTACGGATTTAGGGTTGTACCTGGTGGGTTCCTTGATAATTTGTGTGAGATTGAGGGCATCTATCTTAGATTGAAGGACAGCCGGGGTGTTAAGCATATCCCAGTTTAAGTCACCTAACAGTACAAACTCTGAAGATAGATGGGGGGCAATCAATTCACATATGGAGTCCAGGGCACAGCTGGGGGCTGAGGGGGGTCTGTAACAGGCGGCAACAGTGAGAGACTTATTTCTGGAAAGGTGGATTTTTAAGAGTAGAAGCTCAAACTGTTTGGGCACAGACCTGGACAGTATGACATAACTCTGCAGGTTATCTTTGCAGTAGATTGCAACTCCGCCACCTTTGGCAGTTCTATCTTGACGGGAAATATTGTAGTTGGGGATGGAAATCTCCGAATTTTTGGTGGCCTTCCTGAGCCAGGATTCAGACACAGCTAGGACATCCGGGTTGGCGGAGTGTGCTAAAGCAGTGAATAAATCAAACTTAGGGAGGAGGCTTCTAATGTTAACATGCATGAAACCAAGGCTTTTACGGTTACAGAAGTCAACAAATGAGAGCGCCTGGGGAATAGGTGTAGTGCTGGGGGCTACAGGACCTGGGTTTACCTCTACATCACCAGAGGAACAGAGGAGGAGTAGGATTAGGGCACGGCTGAAGGCATTAAGAACTGGTCGTCTAGTGCGTTGGGTACAGAGAATAATAGGAGCAGATTTCTGGGCGTGGTGGAATAGATTCAGGGCATAATGTACAGACAAGGGTATAGTAGGATGTGAGTTCAGTGGTGGTAAACCTAGGCGTTTGGTAATGAAGAGAGGTTGCATCTCTGGAGGCACCAGTTAAGCCAGGTGAGGTCTCCGTGTGTGTCGGGGGAGGGACAAAGGAGCTATCTGAGGCATGTTGAGCGGTACTGGGGGCTCTACAGTGGAATAAAACAATTATAGTTAACCTAAACAGCAACAGACAAGGCATATTGAAGTATGAATGAGGCATAAAAAAAAACAGTTAAATAAGAGTTAAAGACAACGACGGGAAATGGTGATGAATGGACAAAAAGGGTCAGATAGAGAAATTGTTGTGCTACACACAGGACCTGAGGCCTTGCAGATAAACAGAATGAAATACCATGTAACGGAACAGTCCTGCAGGCATCAGCTGTGAAGCTGAGTACTCATAGGATCAGCTGAGCAGCAAAGAGGTGAGCCAGGGAGCAGTTCAGTGGGCGCTGCACTAGGCGAGCGGGTAGGCACAGCGTTCAGAGTGCTAGCAGGCCGGGGCTAGCAGATGGATCTTCGGCGACGTCGCAGAGGAAAAGCCTGTTGAGACCACGTCGGACAATTACGTCGGCAGACCAGTCGTAGTGGCTCGGCGGGGCTCTGTGTCGACAGTAGAAGGTCCGATGTGTCCGAAGCTGCTGTGATCCGGTGTGAAGGTCTTGTGGTTTCAGTAGAAATCCGGTGAACTAGAAGGGAACGCAGTCCGATATGCGCTTGGTTGGTAGCGCACTGTGCAGACTGGCCGATAATGTCCGAACTAAAAGCGGCTGATGCAGGCAGAGCGGTGGTGAGGACCGCTAGCAGTGGTTAGCAATGGCTAGTAGCTAGTTAGCAAGCTAGCTAGCAGGCTAGCTTCTGACTGCGATTCAGTTAAATAATGAAAAGTAAAGAAATAAAGATATTAGGTCCGTTTCACGTTGGGTGAGGCGGGTTGCAGGAGAAGTATATGGGGAATAATAAATAAATGGAAAGAACGACTAATTACAAACTATTTACACGGGACATGAGACGGGACAAACAAAAACACGTCTGCACTGATTACGCCATCTTGGAACCATGATGTTCCCACCTCCAAACTTCACTGTTGGTATGGTATTTTTAGGGTGATGTGCAGTGCCATTTCTCCTCCAAACATGGTGTGTATTATGACATCCAAACAGTTCAATTTTGCTCTCATCTGACCACACTATATTCTCCCAGTATTTCACTGGCTTTTCCAATTGTTGTGCAGCAAACTTTAAACTAGCTTCAACATGCTTTTTTAGCAATGGAGTCTTGCGTGGTGAGCGTGCATACAGGCCATGGCGGTGGAGTGCATTACTTACTGTTTTCTTTGAGACAACAGTACCTGCTAATTGCAGGTCTTTTTGAAGCTCTCCACAAGTGGTCCTTGGCTCTTGGACAACTCTTCTAATTATTATTTTCACTCCTCTGTCAGAAATCTTGCGAGGAGCACCTGGTCGAGGCAAATTTATGGTGAAATGATTGTCTTTCCACTTCCGTATTATGGCCCCAACAGTGCTCACTGGAACATTCAGAAGCTTAGAAATGCACCTATAACCAATACCATCATTATGTTTTGCAACAATTAGGTTGCGAAGGTCTTGAGACAGCTCTTTGCTTTTACCCATCATGAGATGTGTCTTGTGTGACACCTTGGCAATGAGACCTTTTTGTAGGCCAGCAGTTGGGACTGAACCAGCTGATATTAATTTGCACTGACAGGGGCCTGGATTGCTTTTTAATTACTGATCGTTTTCAGCTGTTGTCTTGGCTTTCCATGCCTTTTTGCACCTCCCTTTCTTCATGTGTTCAATACTTTTTCCCTGTGTCATTTCAAATAACTTAATTTCTGAACGTATTTGTTTTGGGTTCTTTGTATGTATGGATTACTTGGGTTGTTACCAACATCTGGTGAAAATGTAATGTCTTAACTGACTTGCCTAGTTAAATAAAGGTGGACTCCAATGAAGTTGTAGAAACATCTCAAGGATGATGAATGGAAACAGGATGCACCGGAGCTACATTTTGAGTCTCATAGCAAAGGGTCTGAATACTTATGTAAATAAGGTATTTCAGAAATATTTAAAACTGTTTTCACTTGTGTGTAGATTGTGTGTAGATTGATGAGGGAAACATGTATTTAATGCATTTTAGAATAAGGCTGTAATGTAACAAAATGTGGAAAAAGGGAAGGGGTCTGAATAATTTTTGAAGGCACATAGTGAAATAGAGCAGCAGTGGAATTTCCCTTTAAGAGACTGTGGAGCCGCACATAAGGGTCAGAAAACGTACCTCAATGCAGGGATTTGGAATGACAGTGTCAGCCAATCAGCTTCTTTGTTGTTCAATGGAACCTGCCATTCCATAACAGCTGCAGTGGCTACTGCTAGCTAGCATGAGGACGAACAGCATTTCAAATCTTCTCGATGGAGCAGTGAGGATAAAGGTAACTTTTGGAGTACAGATGCATATCCCACCCCTGCATTAAGGTATGTTTTCTATATCTTACACTGGCTCTACGGTGTCTCTCCATGGGGGATGTGGGTCCAAAAATGTATGTATTAACTGCTGATTCACCTTTCACATATAAAAACACAGCCGCTGGAAATTAGCTTATATATACACACAGTACCAGTGTGTCACAATTGGGTGCATGGAGAGACCAAGGTGCAGCGCAGGATTTGTAGTTCAACATTGTTTAATGTTTTACGGAAATCTACGTGTAACATGGAACTATACAAAATAACACGATGCAAACAAAACTGAAACACACTTACTTTGACAGTGACACAACAATAATGACCCAAACCTAGGATGTGGGACCTACAAACATATGTAGGATCCCTAATTAGAGACAATGCACTGCAGACAATGCACTGCAGGGATCCAACACAAAACACCACACAGAAACAGAAATTATAGACCTGTCAGACTCTGACCATGGATACATAGAGAAGCAGTAGGCCAGAGCCTGACTCAGTGAAAAATTTGGACACACCTACTCATTCCAGGGTTTTTCTTTATTTGTAATATTTTCTACATTGTAGAATAATAGTGAAGACATCAAAACTATTGAATAACACACATGGAATCATATAGTAACCAAAAAAGTGTTAAACAAATCAAATTACTGTATATTTTATATTTGAGATTCTTCAGAGTAGCCACCCTTTGCCTTAAATAGATATGGTTTCTACTGACTCCTTGTAGATTTGTGTAACTCGATAAGAACCGCATTCTCCTTCAATCATAATGAATGCTGACTTGAGTTTTAACTTTTGAACCATACACATACATTATTACAGTTATGTTTAGTGGATTCATAATGTTTGTTCTTATACAGACATGGCGCCGACAGACATTGCAGCTCTGCTTCTAGCTCCTAAGCAACTTTGCGGTATTTAATTTTTTTTGTGTTATTTCTTACATTTTTAGCCTAGAAGATTTTTTGTTTCATTACATACAGCCTGAAATAATTTTTGGGATATGAGAGCGGCGGTAACTCACTAGCATTATGACCAGGAATACAACTTTCCCGAATTGGATCCTTTGTTCGTAACCCCCAGGACAATTGAACTTATCCCAGAGGCTGCTCCAAGATGCCGCAGACGGAGACAAGGTATTCGGAGTGGACTTCTAGTCTGACTCAGGAGGCGTGCACACCATTTACCGCTTCCGAGTATATTACTTGTCAGTCTCTGGACAATAAAGTAGACGAGCTCAGAGCGAGGATCTCCTTCCAGAGAGACATCAGGAACTGTAACATACTCTGTTTCATGGAATTATGGCTATTTTCGGATATACTGTCCCCATCCAAACAGCCAGCTGGGTTCTCAGTACATCGCGCAGACAGGAATAAAAAACTCCCCGGGAAGAAGAAGGGCGGTGGTGTATGTTTCATGATTAACTATGCATGGTGTGAATGTGATAACGTACAGAAACTCTTTTGTTCACCCAACCTAGAATACCTCACAATGGCAGCATTCGCAAAAACTGAAAGCTCGAACCACTGCATTTAACCTGTAACCATAATGTCACTGAATATTTGCCCCATCTGTCAAATCTATAAAGGTTATTGTGAAAAGTCTTAGATATGACTTGATGCAAGTTATTACTTCTTTGTCAACATGATTTTGTTTCTAAGGGGTATTTTAATTATTCTCTGTGGGCTATTGTCAAACATGGACATTGAGGCTCCCATGCTTCCGTCAATGGACCTAGATGCTCTCATTTTGCAAACTGACATAATTTCCTTTGGGGTACTCGAGGACTGGAATTGGGAAGTACTGCAATAGGCTACTTGCTGTCACAATTCCTAATGCATGACTGTTTATTCCTGTTTGTTCTACATGGTACAGTTCTATCTGAATGTGTGTGTGTCTGTGAATACAAATGTGCAACATTTATTTTGATTTTATATGGGATTGATTTCCAGCCATGTCTCTGGTGTGATCTCAACTTCGTGTAACTTTAACATTTGAAATAGTGCAACAGGCTTAAAGCAAATAGGCTACTCTTTATTTTTGTAACAATTATTTAATAGCCTACATTTTCATCATCAGTCACAACCTAATTTAATTCGATACACCACCCATGGACCCATACTAACCACCCTCCTTTTGTATTTGCCTTTAGTAACCTTTTGTCTTATGTAACCTTTTGTCTTATGTCACCATACCAAATGTAACATATTGTAATGTCCCGAGCCGGGACAAATAAGGCGAGTCAGAAACACAAACGTGAGGGCAACACAGGTTTAATCACCTACTCTAGGCTGCTGTTATGGCCACAGACCACGCCACTAAAACATGGAAAGTTACAGTACACAGGATGAACAGCTCTGCGCACAGGTGCACGGCAAGAACAAAAGAGAACACTGAAAAGACACTAGCCCCTATTTATCCCCTTAAACCCCCGCGAGATTACCCACAGAACGGAAGAACAACTATAACACACACACAAATGTAACACATAACCCCAAACAAATAGAACCCCATATCAGGTCTTTACAATATCATACTAATTTGAGAGTCCCGGGTTTTCTTTTACTATGTTACTTCTAGTCTGAGACCAGGCTGAACTTTATTGCAAGGCTGGCGTGTCATTCATTTGTCCAGCCCTACTGGGCGTGTACATTCGGGCAGAGGAGAAGACCGGACTTGAGCTCCTACGAATCAGTTGAGTTTAACCTGGCCGCACACCCTCGCACACCGCTAGAATGAGAGAAATAGTTAACATACAAACAATGTGGGAATCAGATTGGCACCAAGGCAAGTAATGATCGTTTAAACTGAATGCCTTCTTAATTGTAATAAACATCACTTTGGATGTGTTGTGGGTGCGGGATGCTTACTTTTATAAGGCAGTCAGCACACGGGTTTAATGCGTCTGAGTTTGGCTGTATCCTACATTTGTACAAGTTTATGTGACAAATTATAGGCTAATTGTACTGGTGTATGTAGCCTAACACTTCAAAATTCATGCTGTAGGGCATACTACTTTACCTTTTGATAATGTAAATTGCCACCGCTTAATTAAAATTCTGTTTAGCCTATAATAAACTTTATAACGGTCCCTAGCGTGCTGTGAGGGGCATAACATTCCGGCTGTGGGTGTCTATTTCAGCAGCTGAGCGCACTTCAATTGTCAAATAGTAAGACGCACAATATTTTTTCATGATGTGTTGATAAATTATTGGAGATTTAACTATAAGCCTACCCTATTTTTTTCTTCATTCTAATAACTCGGGACAGTTTTGGAAAGTTATCAGCGATGAACACGGATTCGATCCGGCAGGAAACTATGTGGGTGACTCATCGCTTCAAATCGACAGGATTAATGTGTATTACAACGAAGCGTCCTCTAAGTGAGTCTGTCTGTGGTTCAATGAATCATCATGTTTCCAAGATGTTACCCTCACCTTACCTCCCCATCACTCAAAAGCAATATTGGTCCCAACTTGTAAAGGCATAAAGCATTCTTCATAAGAAAAGTAATGGGCTACTACAGGTCCTTACATATGGTGCTTTGTCAAATTGCCATAGTCCTTTTGCCACCCTTTATATAGCATGAAATGCATAAATTATTTCTGAAGCATATACAGCGCACACCTTATACAGTACATAGAGGTCTAATAAAGGAGGAATGTTTTCATTCAGCCTTCAAAGTTATTGTTAGTTTTAAGGACTGGAATATTCAATACAAGTGAGAAAGAGAAAAAGCACATTTTATCATGTTGTTGGCAATTTCTAAGGCCTAACATAAGGCATGAGTTTTAGGTATAAATAGGTCAAAGTAGGCCTACTTGACAAAGCCTTGCTTTTGAAACATAGCCTACTGTACAATGCCATGCATGCAGATACATGTAACATGTATTCCCATCTGTATGGGTGTCTGGTTGTCTTTTTTGCAGCACACAAGTATGTTCCCAGAGCAGTCCTTGCGGACCTGGAACCTGGGACCATGGACAGTGTCCGGTCGGGGGCCTTTGGACAGCTATTCAGACCT
The DNA here is from genome assembly GCA_023634145.1 of Thymallus thymallus. Classification (NCBI taxonomy): domain Eukaryota; kingdom Metazoa; phylum Chordata; class Actinopteri; order Salmoniformes; family Salmonidae; genus Thymallus; species Thymallus thymallus. Next base: position 11,622,072 of record CM042418.1, read on the forward strand.
GACAACTTTATCTTCGGTAAGTGGACATTGTAACACATTATTTAAAGCCAACAGCTATAATGCATAATTATTACATATTGTAGGCATGTATGAGCATTATAACACCTTATTAAATGGTGTATTTTTTTCTCTGTAGCAAATATACATTTTATTTTTTACTTATTCAAAATTACTGTTTTTAAGCTTGCTTGAAGGGGAAAAATATAAGGAAAACATGTGAATATGTGAAGGCTGTTGAACTGGGATCCTCAACAGACATAATTAACCCAAGATAGCATGCTAGTCCTAGATTGACAATCATTTGTTGTGTCTAGTAGAAACCGAAGATATAACTCCAAACTACACATACGATTGTCATAAAAAACTAAATGGAATTAATGAATTGTAAATTGAATCGTTTAATCAACACACATCCATATGATGTCCTCGTTCAGCGCCGTTTTTACTAGGGCACGCAACGGAAAACATAAAAAAACATGTTCTGCAATTAAAAACAAAAATGAGAGTTTCTCATTGTACAAGTCAAGGAAGTCCCACAGTTTCAGGTCTGGTTTCTTCTGTTGTGCAGCACTTGGAAGCCCCTGTACAAGCTGTCCTACCTGGGATAAAGTGTGGCGGTCCCAGCAGTATTTTTCATGAGATGGATATAGTCATTAGTCACCATTAGACACAAAATACATTTTAAAAGACTCTACTCCCTATTGAGATGATTCTTTGTGTCACAGTTGACTTTCTTACACACTATGAGACATATTCCTCAGGGCTACACATGGACTTTCCCACCCAAGACTTGAGATCAAGAATATCACCTCACACGTGTGTTGGGGTAGTGGGGGGGGGGGTATTTGGGGTTACTGGAGGGATGGAGTGTAGGATTTCACTGATAATTTTCCTCCCTTTTTGTGTTTGCTTCCCTTGCAGGGCAGACCGGTGCGGGGAACAACTGGGACAAGGGCCACTACACTGAGGGAGCCGAGCTGGTAGACTCTGTGCTGGATGTGGTGAGGAAGGAGTGTGAGAACTGCGACTGCCTCCAGGGCTTCCAACTAACTCACTCCCTGGGTGGGGGCACAGGCTCGGGCATGGGCACTCTGCTCATCAGCAAGATCCGTGAGGAGTACCCCGACCGCATCATGAACCTTGGGCGAGGTTCAGCGTCATGCCCTCGCCCAAGGTGTCGGACACGGTGGTCGAACCGTACAACACCACCCTTTCTGTGCACCAGTTGGTGGAGAACACGGATGAGACATACTGCATTGACAACGAGGCACTCTACGACATCTGCCTCCGTACCCTGAAACTGACCACGCCCACTTACGGAGACCTCAACCGTAAGTGGGCGTGTTCCCCTCACTGCGGTTCCCCGGTCAGCTCAATGCCGATCTTCGCAGACTGGCCGTCAACATGGTGCCCTTCCCCCGCCTGCACTTCTTTATGCCTGGCTTTGCACCGCTAACCGCCCGGGGGAGCCAGCAGTACCGCGCCCTGACGGTGCCGGAACTCACCGACGCCCGCAACATGATGGCGGCATGCGACCCGCGCCACGGCCGCTACCTCACCGTGGCCACTGTATTCCGAGGGCCCATGTCCATGAAGGAGGTGGATGAGCAGATGCTGGCCATCCAGAACAAGAACAGCAGCTATTTCGTGGAGTGGATCCCCAATAACGTCAAGGTGGTTGTGTGTGACATCGCACCCCGCGGCCTCAAGATGGCCTCCACGTTCATCGGCAACAGTACAGCCATCCAGGAGCTATTCAAGCGCATCTCGGAGCAGTTCTCGGCCATGTTCCGCCGCAATGCCTTTCTGCACTGGTTCACTGGGGAGGGCATGGACGAGATTGAGTTCACTGAGGCAGAGAGCAACATGAACGACCTAGTGTCTGAGTACAAGCAGTACCAGGAGGCCACGGCCAATGACGGGGAAGAGACATTTGACAATGAGGAAGAAGAGCTCAATGAGTAAGGAGAATATGGACAGAATTTGTTTTGAGGTGTACTGTTTTGAAATGTGATACATATTTTTATATGTACTGTATGTCCAGAGGTCACGGAAGCAGTGGTGGGAATAAATCATTTTTAAAGGCTTTAAAAGAAATGTGTTAAGTTTTCATCCTGTGGCGTTTTGTACTGTGATATGTTCTGTATATTATGTTTGATGGTTGCTGCGTATTTGATTAGCACTTTGGGAGGCTGATTTGCTAAACTTCTGCTCTAGTCTAGTTCAAAGGGAATGGAAGACAAAAACAAAGCCAAATTCATGAAACTGTCATTATTAACTTTCCTATATCCATCTTTATTTGACCTTGAACTATTGTGGTTTTTATACCCTTTACAATATAACATGTTCCTATTTACATCTTGGTCTCCCTCATAAAAGAAGTTACAAACCTCAAGGGACTCTTTCTGGATAAATAAAAGTGAATGGAAAATAAAAATGACCCTGGTGTAAATGCTTAGTAGATACAGCTCCAGGCATTCTATTGTATGACTATGATAATGGACAATACCGAAAAGTGGTTTGTCAATAGTTTGCTAATCATTCTCCCTCCATTGTGTTTAGACTTAATTTCCTAGCAGTTCTATTTAGGGCATAAATAAAGAGAATCAGCTATTGCTAACGCCAAGTGCTTTGTTCATATCCACCTCAGTCATGTACCACAACAGACAGGCCTCAATGCTCCAATGGTGGGTGTAAATTCCCCCCTCCTAACCCTGTGTAATGAAGTGTCAGCGGAGTGAGGATCCATCTGCAGTTTATTGCAAGTCAGACTCACAAGCAGTAAAAGATACAATAGAGACAGCGTAAACTGGAACAGGCCGAGTTCTGGGTAGGTAGCAAACTAACAGAGTCCAAAAGGCAGGCAAAGGTCAGGGCAGGCAGCAACAAATCAAGGTATGAGAAACAGTCCAAGTCAAAAACGGTCTCTCCGGGTGCGTCCTGTGGAATTTCTCCATGAGGATGGGGTCAAGGATGTCCTCCGCATTGACCCAGGATCGCTCCTCCGAACCGTACCCCTCCCAGTCCACCAGGTACTGGAGTTTACTGCCCCGGCGCCTGGTTCTCGAACCTGGTATGCCTCCTCGCCGTCAACTTGAATGGGTGGGGGGTTGTGGGTCTCCGCTTCCTCCTCCAACTCTCCTCTCGGACCACCAGCGGGTTTCATTTCTAAACGAAATGAAACTGGGGTAATTTGTTTTATGATTTTGAAAGGCCCAACAAACCTGGGATTGAGTTTTCGGCATGGAAGTTTGAGACGAAGATCTCTTGTGGATAACCAAGCCCATTGACCCGGGGCATATTCATGACTGGGACGGCGATGGCGGTTAGCTTGTTGTTCCTGTCTCCTCACAGCATGTTGTAAATGGGTGTGTGCTTGGTTCCAAGTTTCTTCGCAGCGCTGTAGCCACTCAGTAACAGAGGGGAGGTTGGAAGGTTCTCCAGACCAGGAAAATAAGGGGGGTTGATAACCCAGGACGCACTTGAAAGGGGTCAAACCTGTAGCAGGCTTCTGAAGGGAATTCTGTGCATACTCGGCCCACATTAGGTACTTACTCCAGTCGGTCTGGTTCTGTTGGCAGTAAGCTCGTAGGAAGCGTGTAAGTTCTTGATTCATGCGTTCAGTCTGACCGTTAGATTGTGGATGGTACCCGGAAGTGAGACTGACATTTATGTTGAGATGTTTGAAGAAAGCGGTCCATACTCTTGAAGTGAACTGTGGGCTCCGATCTGAGACGATATCCTCAGGCAGACCATAGAAGAGGAAGACACAATTACAGAGTGTCTCAGCTGTCTCAAAAGCGGTGGGAAGTTTGGGTAGGGGAATGAGTCAACAGGATTTGGAAAAGCGATCGATGACGGTGAGGATGGTGGTGTTGCCTTGAGACTTGGGAAGATCGGTAACGAAGTCAATCGCGATATGTGACCAGGGACGTTGAGGGATGGGTAGGGGTTGAAGAAGACCAGCAGGTAATTGACGTGGTGTTTTGGAGGTATTGCATACGGTACAATTATTGACGAATTGAATGGTGTCAGCAGACATCGTGGACCACCAGAATCAATTTTTGAGAAGGTGTAGAGTAGCTGTAATACCTGGATGACCAGAACTGAGAGCTGCATGAACTTGATGTAGAAGTTTGTTTCGTAGAGGTTCTGGGACAAAAGTACAGTCTCGAGGGCATTCAGACGGTAGAGAACTTTGGGCATTGATTTGAGTGATCTCGGTCATGATGTCCCACTGAACAGGTGCAACAGGCAGTTTTTCAGGGATAATGTGTTCCTCAGACTTGCGCACATTCGTCTCCTCCGTTTGTCGAGACAGAGCGTCAGCTTTTGTATTCTTAGAACCAGGTTGGTATGTGACGATGAAGTGAAACCTGGTGAAGAACAGTGCCCATCTGGCCTGTCTGGGGTTCAATCGTTTCGCTGAGCGCAGGTATTCCAAATTCTTGTGATCTGTGAGAATCGTGAAAGGGTGCTGTGCTCCCTCTAACCAGTGCCGCCATTCCTCCAACGCAGCCTTCATGGCTAGTAGTTCACGGTTGCCCACATCGTAGTTTCGTTCGGCTGGGGACAATTTTCTTGAGTAGAATGCACAGGGAAACATTTTGGTTGGAGTTCCATGACGCTGACTAAGTATGGCCCCGATACCTGTGTTCGAAGCGTCAACCTCAACTATGAATGGAATATTTGGGTCAGGATGATGAAGAATGGGGGCGGATGTGAATCGTGCCTTGAGATCTTGGAATGCCTGCTGGGAGTAGGTTAACCAGATGAGGCGAGATGATGAGCGTTTAGTCATGGTAGTTAAGGGAGCGGCGACCGAACTGAAGTTTCTTATAAAGCGGCTGTAAAAATTGGCGAAACCCAGGAACCGTTGTAGTTCCTTTACTGTGCGTGGTTGAGGCCATTCCAGAACCGCCTTGACCTTACTCTCATCCATAGCTACTCCCTCTTGACTGATGATGTATCCCAGAAATGACGTGGAGGTCTGATGAAACTCACATCGGCTTTGGCATAGAGTTGGTGCTGAATCAGACGTTGGAGAACGGATCTTACATGCTCAACATGTTCATTGAAAGAATTGGAGTAAATCAAGATGTCATCAATGTATACCACGACCCAGCGATTGAGCATGTCTCGGAAAACGTCATTAATTAATGATTGGAACACGGAAGGACTGTTAGCCAGTCCGAACGGCATGACCAAGTACTCATAGTGGCCTGTAGAGGTAGAGAAGGCAGTTTTCCATTCATCACCCTCCTTGATGCGGATGAGATTGTATGCGCTGCATAGATCTAATTTGGTGAAGTATTTAGCCTGCCTTAGTTGTTCGAGGGCCGCGGGTACCAAGGGTAATGGGTATCGGAACTTGATGGTAAGGTCGTTGAGACCGCGATAGTCAATGCAGGGCCGAAGACTGCCATATTTTTTCTTTACGAAGAAGAATCCGGAGGCAGCGGGTGATGTTGAGGGTCTGATGAAACCTTTAGCTAGTTCCTCCTCTATATAGGTATTCATGGCCTTGGATTTGGGTTGAGACAGAGGGAAAATTTGGCCTTTGGGAGGAGCTGCCCCAGGTAATAAATCAATTGAGCAGTCACTGGACCTGTGAGGAGGTAGGTTAGATGCCTTGGTTCGGCTGAAGGCAATGGCCAGGTCTGAATATTCTACCGGTAGGTCGGGATGTCGGTGTTCAATTCGGCGACATTAATGGAGCGTACTGGTAGTGGGGAGACTTGACTCAGACATTGGTTATGACAATTTGGGCCCCATTGAACAATCTGTCCTTCTTCCCAGGAGATGTGCGGGTTGTGTCTGCGTAGCCATGGTAAGCCGAGAATGACGGGATTGTTAGGCGAGTGAATGACATAGAATCTGATGATTTCTTTGTGGAGTATCCCTACTTGCATGTGGACCTCCTCCGTGATATGTTCGACTCTTCCTTCTCCTATGGGGCGACCATCTTGCGCCTCCACTGCCAAATGAACATTGCACAATGTCAGTGTGAGTTTGTTGTTGCACAAATGCAGTAGGTATGAAATTACCGGCTGCCCCGGAGTCCAACAGAGCAGAAGTAGCTACTGTCTTGCCTTTGAAAGATAGTTCCACAGGTATTTTAATACAGGATGGGGAATGATTCATTTCAGTTTGTGGACTCACCGATTTGGAGGTATATGGAGTTGGTCGGATCGGACAGGTTGACTTGAGGTGACCAGCTTTACAACAGTACATGCATAGATGCTGTTGCATTCGTCGTTCTCGTTCTTCTGGGGTTAGATGAGTGTAACCGAGTTGCATGGGTTCTGGATAAGAGACAGCGACTTGTGCATTGGAGAAGTAGGACATCGTGATCGGATCAGATTATCAATCTGGATTGTCAGTTCAATGAATTCGTTCAGCGTTTTTCCCTCGTCACGACAGGCTAATTCAGCTTGAAGTTCGTGACACAATCCTTTTCTGAACAGTACTTTTAATGTGTCTTCTATCCACTTAGTTTGGGCCGCGAGTGTGCGAAAAGTCAATGCGTATTCTGCTGTTGTGGTTCTCCCCTGTGACAGAGCGAGTAACCGATCCCCCGCACTCAGACCTCCCGCAGGGTGTTCGAAGACCTCTCTGAAGTGTTGTAAAAAGATAGTGAAGGAGGGGAAGATTGAACCATCCTCTCTCCACACAGCAGTGGCCCAGTCTAAAGCCTTTCCACTCAACAGCGAACACACAAATGAGATTCTGCTTGAGTCTGTGGGATACAAAGTAGGCTGTTGATTAACAAAGAGAGAGCACTGCAATAGAAATCCCTTACATTTACCTGGATTTCCATCAACTTTCTCGGGAAAGGCTAATCGTGGGTTTACAGATGAGATAGGAGTGGTTATGGAGTTTACTGGGGCGGCAATCGGAGCTGATGCTGTCTCGGTTGGGGCTAACTGAAGACCCTGTAGTGTCCTGACGAGCTCCTCTGTTAGTGACGTCAGGTGACTGAGCTGATGTTGGTGTACGGCGAGCTCGTTGGCTTGTGCAAACAGTTCTGATGACAGTTGCATAATGGCTGCTGGATCACTATGTGGCGAAGTCTTCTGTAATGAAGCGTCAGCGGAGTGAGGATCCATCTGCAGTTTATTGCAAGTCAGACTCACAAGCAGTAAAAGATACAATAGAGACAGCGTAAACTGGAACAGGCCGAGGTCAGGGTAGGCAGCAAACATGCAAATTCCAAAGACAGGCAGAGTTCTGGGTAGGCAGCAAACTAACAGAGTCCAAAAGGCAAGTAAGGTCTGGGCAGGCAGCAAACTAACAGAGTCCAAAAGGCAGGCAAAGATCAGGGCAGGCAGAAAACAAACAGAGTCCAAAAGGCAGGCAAAGGTCAGGGCAGGCAGCAACGAATCAAGGTATGAGAAACAGTCCAAGTCAAAAACGGGAAAAATTCTATCAACAGGAATAAACGCTCAGAAAAGTTCACCGGGGCAAATCAAGACTTCGCACTGATACTGTGTAAATGGTGTGCTTAAGAAGTGTGTGTAATGAACTGCAGCTGTGTGTAATTAGTCCCAGGAATGAGGGCCTATGGGAGATCCAAGTCCAAATGATAAACAGTTAGTATTCGGGTGATGTCTCCCTCTGGTGGTGCGAGGGAGGTGGTGCGGAACCTTCATTTGTCACACCCTGCTTATTCACAACAGCTGCTGAGCAAGGCTTTCTCTACTTAGAACTGTGGAGTTAACAATGGGGGACTCACTGAACTATTTAGAGCTATTCATGGCCTCTATAGGTCTTCTGCCATACACGTACTAGCTAACTCACCAGTCCACTGCTAAATATTAGAGGCATTAATGTGAAAAACAGATACCCAAGTAGCCTATGGGTGAAAAGGTGTGCAACTTTGCTAAACGTCACAAACGTTTTTTAGGGAAAAAAAGCTAACTGCAAGTGAATCTTGCCCCCTGATATGAAAAAGATGAAGCATGATCAGCATCTGATTATAAAGGCACTCTCACTATATCAGCCCAGTAGTAAGTTCCAATTCTCTCCCTAGACCCTTTGCCCTTAATGATTTGGAGCTCTGTAAGGTTGAAGCTTAAACCTATCTAGATCGTTCAGATCTGCAAACATCCTTGTGATAAGGCCAGGGGAAGGGGTAGGAAGTTAATTGGTACAGGCAGTGTGTTGAATTGGCATGGTGGTTGGAAGGGCTTGGCGTGGTATGCACAGCTGGTGTCACAGACGGTCTTGGCCTGGCCAGTCAGCTGGAGAAGTCAGCTGCAGAAGTGGTTCAGTGTGTCTCAGTCATGCCACTCAAATTACCATGGCACAGACCCCGAGAACAACTCCAGTGTGGGTGGGTGGGTGTGAAGGCGCACTGTATGTATTATATTATTATTACATTATTAAGAGCTGGCTGTTTATCACCCTTTCATATAGATGCATGTTAACTGTATCCTGTATCCAACAGTGAATGGAACCATGAAGCCCCCATCTTTGAAGACAATGTTATCTCACTGAGCTAAAGCCAAGGCATTACCCCTGGGAGCACATCTATCCAGCAATGATCTTAGCAGTGTTTTTAGTTAATAGGGATTGTTTAAGTGTTTATCCTGGTAAAATATATACTTCCCCAAAAAGTGACAGCATGGATCCTTGATAGCAAAGCAAATCTATGATAAAAAGAAAGACAATTTAACTCTATAAAAAGCTGTTCTTGTATGAGAAACAGAACCAGACATGCTGGATTGCAGTATGTCACATCCAACAACTAAACAATTATTTTGCTTTACTTCAGTCTGACTAGTTTGTGAATCAAACATGAATAAACGTTGTGTGAGTTTGAAGATTGAAAAAATAACCACAAGAGACAGTACATGCAGCTGTTGAAGACCCTCCACAGCGCTCAGTCTTACAGAACCCCACTGCCTATTTAGGGAGGACTGTGCACTGGCTCTTAGACTGGGTTATGAAATATTGCCAAATAAGGGGACAAGTGACTTAGTGTACTTAATGGAGATGAATGGAAGGTGCACATTGGTGCTGCATTAGGGAGATATGTGCATGAATGGTGCGCTCTTGTGGTTAAATAGTGAACAAATAACTTAAGGATGCGGTGATGCTTTTATTTCTTCTACATACTTTATAAACCCCCCGCCCCTCCCCTTTCACCTCACAAACCTTAAAAGAGATTGTTAGAGGGCACAACATTATATCTTTCCCATTATGGCGTCTGTAAGAGCATGGGCAGCGCGATTGAGGCAATCTCGATTTTGAAATAGTCAATTTTCTTCATCTGCTACTTCTATGAGTTGGTAAACAAACGGATAGACCTACTGCCACCTGGAGTGTGTTGTTTGAACCGGTATAAAGCCAAGGTTGACCATTTACTGCCACCTGCATTTAAGGAATGTTTGATTATGTAATTCATTGGCTGATCCCTCCTGATGACCTGGATGGAATTATGTGATCGATCCTTAACCCATAGGAAGTCCATCTCAGTTGACTAATGAAATTCCTCAATAGTGCTGAACAATGCTATACTGAACCAAAATATAAATGCAATGTTCCATATGCACAAAAAGTTTATTTCTCTCAAATTGTGTGCACAAAATTTGTTTACATGCCTTTTAGTGAGCATTTCTCCATTGCCAAGATAATCCATCCACCTGACAGGTGTGGCATATCAAGAAGCTGATTAAACAGCATGATCATTACACAGGTGCACCTTGTGCTGGGGACAAAAGGCCACTCTACTTTGTGCAGTTTTGTCTCACAACACAATGCCACAGATGTCTCAAGTTTTGAGGGAGCGTGCAATTGGCGTGCTGACTGCCGGAATGTCCACCAGAGCTGTTGCCAGAGAATTTAATGTTAATTTCTCTACCATAAGCCACCTCCAACATCATTTTAGAGAATTCCAACCGGCCTCACAACCGTAGACCACGGTAACCACACCAGCCCAGGATCTCCACATCCGGCTTCTTCCCCTGCGAGATCGTCTGAGACCAGCCACCAGGACATCTGATGAAACTGTGGGTTTGCACAACCGTCTCAGAGAAGCTCATCTGCATGCTTGTTGTCCTCACCAGGGTCTTGACCTGACTGCAGTTCGGCATCGTAACTGACGTAAGTGGGCAAAAGCCACTGGCATGCTGGAGAAGTGTGTTCCGTAACTAGATCCTGAGGCCCATTGTCGTGCCATCCATCCGCCCCCATCACCTCATGTTTCAGCATGATAATGCACGGCCACATGTCGCAAGGATCTGTACAGAATTCCTGGAAGCTGAAAATGGCCTTCATACTCACCATACATGTCACCACCCATTGAGCCTGTTTGGGATGCTCTAGATCGACATGTACGAAAGCATGTTCCAGTTCCCGCCAATATCCAGCAACTTCACACAGCCATTGAAGAGGAGTGGAACAACATTCCACAGGCCACAATCAACAGCCTGATCAGCTCTATGCGAAGGAGATGTGTCACTCTGCATGAGACAAATAGTGGTCACACCAGATACTGACAGTTTTTTTTTATCCACGCCCCTATCTTTTTTTTAAGGTATCTGTGACAATCTGCATTCCCAGTCATGTGAAATCCATAGATTAGGGACTAATCTAATTTATTTCAATTGACTGATTTCCTTATATGAACTGTAACTCAGTAAAATCTTTGAAATTCTTACAAGTTGCATTTATATTTTTGTAAAACAGTCTTTTGTCCACTATGGACTCTATCATTCTCTATGGGTCAGACACACAACCCAGACACCAGGTCAGGAGCAGGAAGTGGATATGCTTTTTTGAGAGAGGTCTGTGTGTGTGTGTGTGTGTGTGTGTGTGTGTGTGTGTGTGTGTGTGTGTGTGTGTGTGTGTGTGTGTGTGTGTGTGTGTGTGTGTGTGTGTGTGTGTGTGTGTGTGTGTGTGTGTGTGTGTGTGTGTGTGTGTGTGTGTGTAATGTGGATGGGAGCTGTACAATCTTGGGCAGAGGAAGATTACAACGATTGATATAGTCTCTGAAACCCAGAATTAAAATCTAGCGTAACTGCTCAGATACTCGATTAGGCTCTGGGAGAGATATATGAGAAAATATACTAATGAGACTAGCTTAGTCTCGACCCCCTAAACAGAAAGGTTGCGTTCTCCTGCTCAGACATTGCATGCATCAACCAATGCTTGCGTGCCATGTCATCGACTGTATCATCGACTGACAGATTGCTATAAAATATGATGTGGTTAGCTGATCCAGTGTATTCAGACCCCTTGACTTTTTCCACATTTTGTTACTTTACAGCCTTATTCTAAAATGGATTAAATACATAGATACTGTATATATTTTTACAATCTACACAATACCCCATAATGACAAAGCGAAAAACGTTTTCCTTTTTTTTGTGCAAATTTATAAAAAATAAAAAACAAGTATTCAGACCCTTTGCTATGAGACTCAAAATTGAGCTCAGGTGCATGCTGTTTCTATTGATCATCCGTAGAGTCATGAGACAGCATTGTGTTGAGGCACAGATCTGGGGAAGGTAACCAAAACATTTCTGCAACATTGAAGGTCCCCAAAAACACAGTGGCCTCCATCATTCTTAAATGGAAGAAGTTTGGAACCACCAAGACTCTTCGTAGAGCTGGCAGCCCGGCCAAACTGAGCAATCGGGGGAGAAGTGGCTTGGTCAGGGAGGTGACCAAGAAACCGATGGTCACTTTGACAGAGCTCCAGAGTTCCTTCCAGAAGGACAAGCATCTCTTAATGTATAATATGTAGAACCTATGAGAATAGAAAGGTTCAGAACTTTTGTGAAACTTCAAAGCACAGTTGAAAAATATATGGCAAATAGAAATCAAAACTGGATGGTCTTCAGAGATAGATGGGAGGGGTTGATGGTAGCTGAAGGATAGGACTAAAAACAACAAGATAACTATTGTAAACTATACGAAGGATGAAATTACTAAAATGGGACTATGACTAAAATGTATTTTAGTCAAAAGACTAAGACTGAAATGTAATCTAAAATGGCTACCAAAATTAACTCTGTTTATCACTTGAGGAATTGGTTGGATATTTCATTCCATTTCTGGACACACCCACGTCACTCTATCAGGCTGATAGTGAAGCCGAGCAGTTCTGGTTCCACCTCAGAGTATCGTTGTGAATAGCCGGAGACCTGCTGTAAACAGTGAAAGAATATAGCTAGGAGCATATCTCTAGTCTAGCCACAGATACTGTTGATTTGGCTATATGCCATCATTGAATAAGATTACCAATGGTTAGCTAGGTAGCTAGGATATATCAATTGGCAGCTAACCATTGACAGTAACAGCAGTTCATTAATAAATCAACAAACACTATCGTTGTTGTAGCTAGTTTACATAACTAACCCTAAATCTAAAGTAGGAATTGAGAATATCTTCACTACTTTTGGTGCCGCCCTGCGTGGTCGCATGTTAAGCAGCTCCCGTTGTTTGTGCATAAATTGTTGTTATTGTTGTTATTGTTCATTTTTTCGTCTATTTTTCTTGAGTTTCTTGAGTTTTTTTGCAACAGTTGAACTGTAATAGTTCAGGATTATGGAGTGCCACGGTTTTACAAAGGTTTTAACTATCCTTTTTATCAATGAGGGACTTTTTATTTTTCTCGCAGCTGAACGTCTACAGGAGTTGTAAATTATTATTATTTACAACAGAGCCCAGCTCCTGGATTTAGCACACGCAGCGCTGTTCGATATTCCAGACGAGTTGAAAAGGCGAAGGCGTGGACATAGAGCGGGATTGAAGTGTAAGACAAAGCTGAGGAAGTACAAGCCGGCTATACCGTCTATCATTATGGGCAACGTGAGATCGCTGCATAACAAGATGGACGAACTTGAGGGTCTTGTCCGTGGGCAAAGGGAATATCGGGAAGCTAGCCTAATGTTTTTTACTGAGGCTGAACGATAACATCCCCATAGAGAACGTCACTATCGGCGGGTTCCGGACCATCAGAGCAGACAGGGATAGCGTTTCTTCTGGTAAGAGCAAGGGTGGGGGGCTGGCTTTATTAGTTAATAACAGATGGTGTAATCCGAGCCATATTACTCTTAAGGAAGAGATTTGTAGCCCGGACATTGAGCTGTTAGCCGTTAGCCTGAGACCCTACTATTTGCAGAGGGACTTCACGGCGGCCATTGCTGTTATTGTTTACATCCCGCCCTCCGCTGACGCAAACACAGCGTATGATGTCATCCACTCTGTTATCGTGAGGTTACAGACAGCGCATCCCAGTGCCTTCTTTGCCATTTCGGGGGATTTTAACCATGCATCTCTCCCTTCAATGCTGCCCACGTTCAAACAGTTCGTGAAGTGCCCAACCAGGAATAATAAAGCTCTGGACTTGTTATATGCTAATGTGAAAGACGCATACAACTGCACTGCACTCCCTCCCCTCGGTAGATCGGATCACAACCTTGTCCACCTCACTCCACTCTACAGGCCATTGGTCCAACAGCAGCCTGCAACCACTAGGACCATTAAGAGATGGTCCCCGGAGGCGAATGAGGCCCTACAGGACTGCTTTGAAACAACATACTGGGATGTGCTCTGTGAGGCTCATGGGGAGGGCATGATGGACTTACTGACTGCACAACGGACTATATCAATTTTTGTGTAGACAACACTGTACCCACCAGGAAGGTACGCTGTTTTCCAAATAATAAACCCTGGGTCACCAGCGACCTGAAGGCCCTGCTGAATGAGAAGAAGAGGGCCTTCAAGGAGAGGGACAAGGACAAATTGAAATGCGTCCAGAGGGAGCTGAAGTTGCGGATTGCTGAGGGGAAGAGAGGGTATAAGAAGAAGATGGAGGACAAGCTGAGGCAGAGCCAGGTGAGAGAGGTGTGGAAGGGTATGAGAAATATCACTGGCTTCAAAAAGTTAAACAGTGGGCAGACGGAGGGGACCCAGGACAGAGCCAATGAGCTGAACCAATTTTTTAACAGGTTCGATACTGGCCCTGTCCACCTCCCTTCCAGCTCCCCAGGCCACACACCCTCACGGCTGTCCCACCCCCACTTTGCTCACGACACCTCTGAGACAATCAGCGGCCCCATCTCCACCCCTGCTCCCTCTGGACTGATCCTCAACAACGCAGGTTGCTCTGTGAGGGTTATGTTTTTTGACCTCTCCAGTGCCTTCAACACCATTCAGCCCCTGCTACTGGGTGAGAAGATGAAGAGGATGAAAGTGGAAGCACCCTTAGTCTCCTGGGTCACGGACTACCTGACCGTAGGCCAAAATTTGTGTGACTACAGAGCTGTGTGTCAGAACGGGCAGTGAGCAACACAGGGTCCCCCCAGGGAACGGTCCTGTCCCCCTTCCTGTTCACCCTCTACACCTCGGACTTCAGATATAACTCTGAAACATGCCACCTACAGAAGTTCTCGGATGACTCCGCAATTGTAGGGTGCATCAGGGGTGGGCAGGAGGAGGAGTACAGGAGCATAATCAGTGACTTTGTGTTGTGGTGTGACCAGAACTACCTTCAGCTCAACATCAGCAAAACAAAGGAGATGGTGGTGGACTTCAGGAGAACCAAGGCACAACTGACTGCAGTCCCTATACAGGGGATGGATGTGGAAATGGTTGGGTCATACAAGTTCCTGGGAGTCTATATGGACAACAGGCTGGAATGGGCTGGTAACACCGGGGCCCTGAAAAAAAAGGGCCAGAGCCGACTCTACTTTCTGAGGAGGCTCAGGTCCTTCAACGTGTGCAGTAAACTACTGCATACCTTCTACCATCTTTTTTGCAGTGGTGTGCTGGGGAGCCAACATAAAAGCCGGTGTTGCTTCTCGGGTAAATAAGCTGATCAGGAAGGCTAGCTCTATCCTGGGTATGAGCCTTGACACTCTAGAGGAGGTGGCGGAGAGACGGATCCTGGCCAAACTGTTGGCCATCATGGACAACGTCACCCACCCTCTGCATGCCATGGTTATGACGCAGAGGAGCACCTTCAGTCACAGACTGAGCCCAGCACTGTGTGCCAAAGAGCGCTACAGGAGGTCCTTCCTGCCGGCGGCTATTAGACTATTTAATGCCTCACCGGGGTGCCGTGCCGTCGGCAACACAGACCAGGAACTGTTGGGGTGTTAGGACCTAGCTTAACAATTGTGCATCCATCCGTGAGTAACTCTGGTCCGTAATTACTCATTCACTCAGGACTTATTTATTCATTCAGGCCTGTATATACTTACTCATGTACAGTTGTTATATAATATCACGTGCAATATTGCAAGTAATTCTTGGACTTAACTTATGTAGTCATTCACTCAGGAATGCATTTTAGTATCCTGTCAGTTGTATCTTTTTTTTTTCATTGCTTTTGGTATATTGAATGTGCAATACATGCAGTTATCTGTAATTAAACTCTGCGCACTAAAGACTGTATTTTAAGGGAATTATTATTATTACCCCAAATTATATCATACACACATTTAGCTATTTAAGTATCTCTTCCTGTCATTTACCTGTACAGTTAATGTAACCATGCATATATTCACTTAGCTGTAAATTTAACTGTATATTTACCTGTACAGTTAAATTAACCATGCTAAATTTTCACTTACCTGTTCATTTAACCAGTATGTCTAATAAGTAAACTATTATTACCCTCACTCATATCATCCGCATTTTTAGCTATTGAAGTATTTCTCTGCCATCGACCTGTATAGTATAGTTAACCATCCGCCAATGTATAGTGTACATATTCAGCCAACCACACATACTATGCAATGTCTTTTTATAGCTATTTTAGCACTCCAGACTTCTTGTATTTCTATACTTTTTCATACTGACGCTCTATGTATCATGTATCGTGTATCTGTCTTTTGTGTATTTTCGTTCTGGCATTTTGCACCTGCCCTATGTTTTGTTTTAGCTGCTTGACAAAGAAATGTCCCCCCAGGGATCAATAAAGTATCTATCTATCTATCTATCTTGCCATTTTATTGTGAGAATCCCACCTCTGTTTTGGTAAAAAGCTGAGAGATGGGCCTGGAGAAATGTAACCATTCTCACATTGATAGGCAGAGCTATGGATGCAAGGACTGACCATCCATGATATCATAATTATAGTTTTAACCATGTTTTGAGTCTATACAGTGTTATTGTTTACATTGACATATTTTACAAACATTGGAGCAAAGCAAGGTTCTGATGGGGTACGACAGTTGAACTAAGTCCATGAGGCATAAGTTCATAATTCATTTGTGAGTCCAACTAAGGAGTCTAGCTTCAATAGATTAATTAATTAATAGCTATTAATTAATAGATAATAGATTAATAGAAGTTAGATAGGTGAACTCCACAGGAGGTTGGTAGCACCTTAATTGGGGAGGAAGGGCTCATGGTAACGACTGGAGTGGAATGGTATCAAATACATCAAACACGTGGTTTCCATGTTTGACGCCAATCCATTTGCTCCGTTCCATTATTATGAGCCATCCTCGCCTCAGCAGCTTCCAATGGGAAACTCCTATATTGAAGGGATAGGAAGTGTTGGCTGTGCATTTGGCCAATGGCAGGCATTCCACATTTAACCCCACCCACAAAATATCAATATCATGGTATTAATGCAAAAACGAGATAACAAAACAAGCCATTTTCCATTTTTTTCTTTGTTGCATGTACACAGACCAAAAATCTATTTTTCCCATTGTTTCTTGTTTTTGTATTTTAAAAAAATCAACTCCAAGCAATGAATCACAGGGTAAGAATTTGGTTTGGGTTGTGTTTAACTCACCATGCAACCAAACAAATAATTAAATAATAATTAAATAAATAATGATGTGTTATATTCATCTAAATGTTCACAAAATACACAAGGTTCAGGGTTCATCATCTAGAATTCAGGAATTCAGTTGTATGCACATGTTGGAGAATTGTACCATGCAATTGTTTATGGGAGAGCAAGACGTAAGATGAATATCAAGATCCTAAATAAAAGTGTATGAGTACAGGGCCTGCTCATCTGTTATTAACCTGTTATAGTTACATGTACCTATGATCACTAGATGGAGCTGTGATACAGCTTTAAGGAGGTTATACACAGAACTAAGTAAATGTACAGTATATTTATAGACTTGGAAAGGTTATAATCAAGTGATCAAGTGATCAAATTATTCACCAAGGTAGCAAGTGGGTACAAGTTCCCAACAAAATAACTGAATTATGTGAAAATACAAATACGTATGGTGTTGATCTAACATATTCCTTACAAACAATTCATTGCGCTGTCAATACATAACTTGTTTTGCATAAGTGTAAATAGATATGTATTGGAGTTAAAATTTCTTTTTTTGTGCATTTTATGTGAAATGTGTAAACTTCAAGGTTAGATGTAATATAAAATATATGCTTATCCAACAATTTGGGAATGGTGTCAGATCATTAAAATCAGACTGGCATCTCTGATAAGTGGATAGCATTAATGAGTTTGGAGAAGAAGAGATCATGCCAATGTTGAGTAGCTATGAAAAGTACACAAGACTATTTAATTGGCAATTAAAATGACACTAAACTCCTCACTAAATGTATAAATATGCACAGAGCTCGGCAAGGGTGCTGGTGCCTTTTCTGTGAAGTCATTAGACATTCTGGGCACTTGCTACTCTTGCTCCGACGATCGCAGTAAAGACTCCCCTGAGAGGAAGAGAGAGTACAGAGAGAGAGAGAGAGAGAAGAGAGAATGGAGAAAGTGGGGAAAAAAATCTATTCCCTTGAGCCAGCAGAACCAAAATTAGAAAATTCAACCCTTATAGGCGTCTCAAAAATAATCCTTAAAAATGACAGACCAAATCAAATGAAATCTGTGTTTTACTTAACGTATTTTATCCCCATTTACAAATAGAGCAATTATCACAGAGCCTAACGACACCTGGGCTGTTTTTACAGTTATGAATGTTATGTGTGGCACAGGAGAAAGTTCACAGAGAGAATCATTAGAATTGGCAGCACACTCGGCAGACACAACTGTCCGGCTGCCGTGGTAACGGTATAAAAGACGGTTGTCCATGCAACCACAAAGGAAGCGATCTCATAACAAGGGGGCGGGAGGCAGAGGAAAGGGGGGAAAGGTGGGGTGAGCGAGATAGACGGAGGCGGAGCGAGAGAGACAGAGAGAAAGACAGACGGGCTGGGGGAAAAAATAAATAAGGGTAGAGATGAGATAGGACGGGAGAGGGAGAGAGATACTCCAGGGGAGTCTCTCCAGTTTGATAGGAAGAGCGCAGCGTAGAAGAGGTGCTCAGATGATCTGGCTGGCCGTGCGCGCACTCACAGCACAGCCTCTCAATCAGTGCACTTGGCCATGCTTATTCAGGAAAAACACACACACATACAAAAACGCACACACACACACACACACACAGAGGAAGGAGCTGGGAGCTGGGAAGGAAGCCCAGGAGAAGGAAACCAAATGGGGCAGAGTGCCCGAGTTTAAGAACCAGCAGCTGCCAAGAGGGGGACGGGGGGGGGGGGCTCCAGACAAGTACAGCCAGCCAGCCAGACAGCTGGCCAGTCATGGGGAGCCGCCAGGCAGGAGCGAGAGAGGGGAAACCAGAGGAGCATGTACCCAGCAGGACACAGAGCCCACCAGCAGCCCTGCAGCTCTCCAACACTAGACGGACGCTTCTACCAGAGATGCAAGACTGAGTGGGTGCTGACTAATTAGCTCTCGCCCCTTAGCGGTTTAACCAGGGGTGGGAGGGGGGTTGCGGTCAACAGATGTGGTCGTTGCGGAGGGCCACGGGGCCCGAACCATCGTGGGGACGCTGTGTGCTCAGGTGGCTGGGGTTGAAGGTGTGTCGCAGGAGTACGCTGGTGTTCGCCCTGCTCTGGTTCGGCTCCTGGGTGTTCCTCAATGGCCTGGTTTTCGTGCACCGGACCATCCTCTCCGACTACTGCACGGACGACAAGAGCAAGAAGATCCTGCAGAGAGTGGTGAGTACAGTACATGGGAATGGCGGACTCACACTTCCGTTTTGATGTTGACACTGAAACTCAGGTTAGTGTGTATACTGATACACACAACGTGAAATGTGTGTGTGTGTGTGTACGACATAACACAAAGCACACACTAAGCCAAACAATATTGCACATGAAGATAATGTAGAGTAGACAGATTCAGATATTGACTGATGCAAACAAATTGACTCGGAAACAAAATATATTCTCAGGGTAAAGTAATTTAAAAAACAGACATCTATCTGTCTTGGACAAATACCTTTTGAATTCTACCAGACACAGAGTGTAACGCAAATTGACAGGATATCTTAAGAATGTAGAGCAGATCAACCAATAAAACATCACAACTCAATTGAGTCTCTCTCTCTCTCTCTCTCTCTCTCTCTCTCTCTCTCTCTCTCTCTCTCTCTCTCTCTCTCTCTCTCTCTCTCTCTCTCTCTCTCTCTCTCTCTCTCTCTCTCTCTCTCTCTCTCTCTCTCTCTCTCTCTCTCTCTCTCTCTCTCTCTCTCAATAATCTTGTTCTACCCCTTACAAAAAAAGATTGCAGTTTTGAAACTTCAGTAAAAGTGCAGTAACTGCAGGGGACTGTGGTATTCTGAACGCAATGATTGCAGAATTACTGCAGTTGAACTGTAGTTATATTGCACTCTGACTGCAATCTTTTTTCGTAAGGGACACGCCGAGTCCACAATCCATCCCTCTGTTTACTTATGAGACAGAATTATCTCTGCACTACCACGCTCTCTACCAAGTACACTGACTAATGTTTCAGCCATCAACATCTTTCCGTAGCCCTCGAGGCATTTCACGACAATACATTTCATGAGGAGGGCGTTTTCTCAAAAATGATTAGTGGTATTAATAAAACTAAGACATGGTGCATTAGACATTTAGTATGTTTTTTGTTTCTCTACGCTATTTTCCCAGAGCAAGTCTTGAGTTAATAAACAATACAGTGAGACTTAACTGTATTTCAATCTAATTCCGAGTGGATACTTCTAGAAGCGGCCCTGAATCTCAAACAAAAGAATTGCAATTCTTTCTGGGATTACTTCTTGGTTCTAAAGCTTTCACATAAACACCCTTTTGAACCAGTGGATTACACACAATATTGAGTGTGTGATTAAATTACATTTCATTGTGTCACTTGTGGAAGTGAGCCGCAAATCTCTTCCAGGTAGGCGTAGACCAAGACTGAAGTTGTTATTTCTCACCCAAATCGTAACAAGAAGATAGAGTAACTTATCCCTTTCTGGCTAACTGTCATCACTTCACTGCCAAAACCACAAAAGACAGAAAAGGCTGGATTTCTAAAGCTTTGCACCATTTTTTTCCAAAGGCAAAAAATATATCTATATAGTATGTTGATTTAATGTACAAAACCAGCTGCAATATGATTGTGACTTTGCTCAACAAAAAAGTATTGAAGTTGATTCAACATGCAAGTGTAAGGCAACCAGCTGCAATATGATTGTGAGTTTGCTCAACATTTGGGCATATAGCTGAACCAACATACATTCTCAAGTTGAATTGTATGTTCACTGAACTTTGAATTTTAGGTTGAATGAACTTGAGAATGTATTCTACCTTAGTTGCATATTTCCCATTGCACCTTGCCTTTTGAGTGAATTGTCGTTACCAGCCATTCAGTCCTGTAGCCTTCACCAAGGGCGCGTCTAAGTGGATGTCATCTTTAAAGTTAAACTCTTTATGACCTAGTTACACCCTAATGCAGTGGTCTGAAACTCCTGGTTTACAGGCCACATCAAGCCTGCAAGTCGCAGTCCCTGCCTATTTATGAGAAAGTCAATCAATTAAAGTAATGACCTTTGCAATAAATAACTTTGACTTTTAATTATATGGATGACACATATGTCAAAGGGAGACTTTGAGACATGAACATTGCTGTGTTGTGTCTTGACAGTGTTTTGAGCGCAGTGACAGAGGAAATGTTACACCCCTCTGTCTCCTCGGGGCGAAGGCCTTGGTCTCAGATCAACGAGTACCTTTGATTCCATGAAATGTTCTGTCCTCTAAATATTAAACTAAAAAGAAGGACTCAGGGTGGGTATCTAATCTGACACAATGAGCTACTTCTGATTATCCAGCCATTCATTTAATGACTAAATATGACTAAATACACAAGGTATTAATAGCTAGATTTCGTATTATGATTACATGAACCCCATTGTCTCCCATCAACATTTACTCTGCCAATTGCTTAAATGTTTATCCTCATAAATAACCCCAAACATGCTTTGAAAATCCCCTTTAAATGCTGCTAGTCCAATATATCATGGACAGACAAAAATGAGCACAAAATAGACAAATGGTGGTTGACATTGACATTGTTGCAGGCCC
This sequence comes from Thymallus thymallus, assembly GCA_023634145.1. Classification (NCBI taxonomy): domain Eukaryota; kingdom Metazoa; phylum Chordata; class Actinopteri; order Salmoniformes; family Salmonidae; genus Thymallus; species Thymallus thymallus. The sequence continues at coordinate 11,643,417 of CM042418.1, forward strand.
TAATGTTGGCCAACGTCAATACATAGCCTCTCTTTAGGATAAAACTGACCATTGTGTGCCGAGGTTGACAGGACGGAACTAAAACCACCCAACCTCTGCTTTTGCTGTCTGAACGTTTATTCCTGTTCAGAGAGATAGTTCCTGCTCTGTCTGATGTCAGTATACATCATTATTTCTTTGCATTTGTGCAATGATATGGTATATATGGTATATTAAATGCAACCGTTTTTATCTCAATATTAAATAATTTCTGGGTAAAAGTGAATAAGTACCTTACTGTGATTGTTTTCAATTAAACATGTTAATTGAAAACAATCACAATAAGGTACTTAACTTTTACCCAGAAATTATTTGATATAGAGATAGAAACGGCTGTATTTAATATACAATTTAGCCTCAAGCCTCAGTGTTCGCCTCAAGCCACATAATATATCAATTTAATGGTACAAAATAAATAAATAGCCCCTTAAAAAAAGAGCCATTTATCAAGCAAGAATTTTGACTAGGACTGTCTGGGAGTGTTCTGAGCGGGGAGGGGGAAACTGAAAACTAGCTATTATTGGCAAAGAGGTTTGGAACTCTCTATCTTATTGATCAATTAAGTAATTTACCGCGTGGTGAGGGTATTTTGAACTACTAGATGAAAACTATTACACTGATACCTTGTGAACCTATTACTATAACCACACACATTGGAGAGAGACTTTGAGAGCGGACCTTGATGGAAATGCTCCATATCCTGACGATAGACACAGGGACTAAACATTGTCCCGATATTTCTACGATTATCTACGGTTTCTTGATTTGCAAAGATTAAGCATATCTCAAGCATGGAACAACTTCTCACAATGGCAAGGGCGCTTGACTCTCATTTCATCACCTCTCAGCTGGCAATAGGGACTTTGTGTTTTAGATAAGCATCACAACATTTATTTTGTCATCCATAATGATAACAGATTAAAAAAAACTAAAAACAAGTTAGGCGAAAACAAAACTTAAATTTCAATAATTTAAACACTTTGGAATGTCTGTTTACATCAGTATCTCTCAATACTGTTTCTTTATTATCTAACCACGTGGAGAATATGCCTTTTGAAACTAGTGTTCTCACTTTAGCACCTTTTTATAGAGGGATTAGGGTTCTGAGAGTATCAAAGGGACAAACTCCAGGGCGACACCACATCCTGTTCACAAAGACCCACAACAACACCCAGACCCTAACTGTGCTATGTCATAGATTGTACTAGAAATATACTGTAAATCTAAAAGGATCCCATTCAACTGGCTATGTTGTCCTCTTGTTACTAGAGCCATCGGTTGTACACACTGTGAGCACTGTTCCGAGGTCTTTTGGCAGCCTTTACAAATTAAACAAATCCCTTTAGCTTTTTACGGCACACCTTAACATGTTTCTGCTCTGGTGCTTACACAACAGCTGGGCTTTTTTACATTATTTATTCACGCATTTAGCCAGCCATAAATTGGCCTTGCCCGGAGATAGGGAATGGTGCCAAGGCCACTTCAATGTGAATACTAATGATTGTTGTTTTTTGTAGGATAATTACAGTATACATTATATATATATATATATATATTCTGCCATCTGTAAAGACACTGTAATCATGATATTGTGTTCATTTTATGTCATGCCATTTTGAACAATATGATGGTTAATGATACTGTGTTAATAGTAGCACTCAACATCTATGGTATGTACTGTATGGCTTCACAGGTATGTAACCCCTTGTGGAGATGGAACAGGCCCTACAAATAGGAATATAATATCGGTGGTCAAATCAAATCAAATTTAAAGCCCTTTTTACATCAGCAGACGTCACAAAGTGATTGTATAAAAACCCAGCCTAAAACCCCAAACAGCAAGCAATGCAGATGTAGAAGCTTTGGTTTGATTTAGATTTGATTTAATAATATCTGGGGTCACTTTTGTGATTTGTAAATATGTGTGCTAGTAAATCAGCCGTTTGAGATTAGAAACAATATGGCGAAGGCTTGAATCAAATCAAATCAAATTGTATTTGTCCCGTGCGCCGAATACAACAGGTGTAGACCTTACAGTGAAATGCTTACTTACAAACCCTAACCAACAATGCAGAATCCCACAGCTAAACTATGAATTCATGCAACATTATTCAGGCTACTGACTAAAGTGGTTTAGTTTGAGTCCAACAAGCAGCAATGTTTATAGTGCATACATAATTGTGGGAAACTAGTACTCCCAGTGAACTGGACTACTTGTAAAACAGGGCACCCACTTAGTGCCCTCAAAATGTATGTATTTATTGCCATGAGTGTGCAAAGCTGTCATCAAGGCAAAGGGTGGCTACTTTGAAAAATCTCAAATATAAAATATATTTTGATTTGTTTAAGACTTTCTTGGTTACTACATGATTCCATATGTGTTATGTCATAGTATTGATGTCTTTACTTTTATTCTACAATGTAAGAAATTCTGTAAATAAAGAAAAACCCTTGAATGAATAATATTCCAAACTTTTGGCCCCCAGTGTACATGATTGTCTGCCGACTAATAGGAACAAAAGGTCTTCTCTGGACGTATTTGAGCAGATCTTTGTTTTCAGGCAAATTTTTCCAGTGTTGTGAGTGAGAGAAATCTAAGTAGAGCTAAGGCCACCGTAGCAGGACATTCCACACATGCCTACTCTGACCAGCGCTGGGCCGGGCTGCGCTCCGCTCAACAGACCACAGATACACTGGTCCACTCCAGACTTAACCATTACCTCGCCTGGGGGGAGGGGTGAACTCAATAAGCATGCAAAGTGCAGTTGTACAAAATAATTATGTTTTTAAGTTTATTTGAATAACAGGAATCTAACCAAACATGCATTTAAACTAATGTAATTAACAGTAATTAGTTTGTTATTACACACATTCTAAGGGCTTTTACCTTCTTTGGGCTATAGCTCCATTTCCAATTCGCTAATAAGATCACAGAATTATGAGAACTGTAAAAACCTAGGCCTACTGCCACTTCCAGGTAGACTCTCTTCATAGGTAGATGCCTTCGGTTTTCAGAGTAACAAGTGTGCGTAAACGGGCAGTAGTTTGTAAACATTGGCTTTGTCTGTTTGATTGAATTCCAGTCATAGAATAGGAATACAACGTAAATGGTGCAAATAAAATTGAAATATTTTCTGTGTGGACCAATCTTTGCAGCGGTGCAAACGCTTAGTAAACCATGTCGTTGGGCTAAATCAGAAACATATGTGATTAGCTTTTGTTCTTCCTTTTAAGGTCAATGTATTTGCCCTTTAGAAAATGAAATGTGCCCCAGAGATATTTCCTTGATTCTGATTGATGGCCAATAGATGTTTGCTTTGTTCATTGTCTTTTGTGGGATTTCAAGAAAAAAAATGTAAAAGAAGGAAAAGTACAGAAAACAAACAAAACCCCAGATTTTTTCACTGCTTCATCAAAACCCTTCAATTATGATTTTATTTATTTAACTAGGCGAGTCAGTTAAGAACACATTCTTATTTACAATGACAGCCTAACTACAGGGTCAGCTGAGAGGTTTTTCAACTTGTCGCCTCGGGTATTCGACCCAACACTCTATCCCCTAGGCTAACTTCCGCCCTTGATGTGCCTTGGCTGGTTAACCGAAGGTTCATTAAGGATGTGGACTACAAAGTCTGCACTTATTCATGGCCAGAAAATTATCCAGTGTTGATTAAAACAAAAGGAACACTGAGAGTGTTGAACCAACAATGAAAGTGTGGAGTCTGTGGACCCATATGCACACCGGAACAATGTTAAATTAATACACTGCCTAGTGTAAAGCATTAAAATATTTGCCTTTCAAGTAAATTTTAGACTTACCACCATCGCTGTATTTGTTAGTGACAGAGACATGGTTATCCTAAGCGAATATGTTATCATTCCAAAATAAATGTTTAACACAGTACCATACGCATTTCATAAGGCTTTTTTTGAGGGCCTAGTTTTATTCTAATACAGGGGCCTGAAACTCATACGCATCACTTCGAACTAAAACCCCAACTATCATTATCATATTCCCCAGCATGCTCTATTTGCAGGTTGATTTTTAGAATTTTTTTGTTTCAATATCAATGTTTGTGGTTTTTGCTCAAAGTGATGAGTTTGAGGCGCCTGTGTAAGGGTAAAACTAGGCCCTCAAAATAAAGCCTTATGAAATACGTATGGTACTGTGTTATTTTTGTCCATAGGATCGAAAATGCATGAATGCAACAGCCATGTCTCTGTCACTAACAAATACAGCGATGGGTGGTAACAATTTACTCGAAAGGCAAGGCAAATACAGGCTTTACATTAAGCAGTGTGTTAATTTAACACTTTTCCGGTGTGTATATGGGTCCACAGACTCCACACTTTCAGTGTTGATTTAACACTCTGTGTTCATTTGTTTTTTATTGAACGTTGGAGAATTTGCTCTGTGTCATTAGCTAGAGTTTGAAACGGGAAGCTAATATGCTGTGGGCGTCAGCAGGACTATTTCTTGACTTTAGCTTTTGCACTTGATTTGGCTCGTCTGTACATATCCACAACTGATAGTATGACATATAAACTATAGTCGAAGCCAAGTTCATTTGGAATTCACTTTGTTATTAATCACAATCAAACGCTTTACAGACAGACAGGAGTCTTTATATACATTGGTTTCTCAAACAAGCAATAACATGTACATTGTAAACTCCAACGCATATACAAACGCAAGTAAAACACCATGACAGACCTACACGCAGTCCAACCACCATGGTGGGAAAGTTTACATGAAAACAGAAGCTATAAACAGCTGCAGTCCAAAATTATGCAAGTACCAGGAAATTCAGGGGACGTACGTATGGAACTTGGCAGCCACACTGAAAAGGGTAAAAAAAGAAAAAGTGGTCTGTATCCAGATGCCTAGGCTGGAACATTACGACCACAGCACAGGTCAGCCTACATGAGGCCGATACATAGCAGGGGCACATTAGGGGCCTCAAAATAATGGCAGGGGTCTCTGAGTTCAACCCTCTGGAGATAAGGGGAGGACACCTTGGCCGTTTTAGCTGGCTGCAATGACCGTCAAACTATATGATACAGCTTGAGACAGGACACTTTCATTTGTTATGTCACCCACCTCCAACAGATAGCAAAGTTGGAGCGCAGTAAAATCTGCAAATACATCCATCGTATGAAACTCAAGGAATTTATATTTTAAGAGAGGCCACAGAGTGGAAAGTGTGGGGAAGGACCAATAAACCATTGTGAGGGTTGGTGATAAAGGAAACACGGCTATGGCTAAAGTGCTAATGCCATGCCACCCAGTCAAGGCCATTAGGCATCTGATCTTGCTGAAATATGATGACAAGATGACAGCTGTTTACATTGGAATGTGGGCAGAGAGGGATTTTCTCTCTAATCCCCCAGGAACACAAATCATTTCCAAACTCTGGACCGACATCTATGCACCAAGACTTATAACAATCACATTTGCTCGCTAATCCGAGACATTGAGAGCAGGTTAGAGGCCGAGTCTGAAGTGTGATGTGATATAATTCACCATCCACTGAAAAATGTGCATCAAATCTACTGCTGCGTACAGAATTGCCCATTTTAGGTTCAGTAGCACAATCACACAGTGCCATTCCCTTATTAGGATGAGACATGGACTACAAATCCCATTTTACAAATGTTCTGTTGAAAAATAAATTGTTGGAACCTCAAATTCATAAAAAATATACAGTATGTTTTGTGACTCTGCCATCACAACCGTACTATGTACACCAAAAATAATTAGATTTTGTCTGTGTGTGTGTTTATGTCTGTCTGTCTGTCCCAGTGTGAGGAGTATCGCGAGGGCGCCCTGACCGGTGACCTGTGCGAGGACCTGTGCGTGAGCGGCCAGGTGGAGTACAGGCGCTGCCTCTATTACGAGAACGGTAAAAAGGTGATTGAGGCACGGTGGCGTGGCACCCCCGTGGTGCTCAAGTCCAAACTGGAAAACTTCTCCTCCTACGAAAGCCTGGGCCTCCTGGAGTACCAGGACCCGGCCGAAGAGCTCTCTCCCCTGGACGTGGTCTTCTACGCCACCCTGGAGATCAGGAACTCCCTGGGGCTGGATGTAAGCGGCAATGCCTCGCTGCCGCCTCTGTGGGGCCAGAGGCTTAGGGAACGTGGGCGGACCTACTCGCGGGCCGAGCTGGCATCACTGTGGTCCCTGCTCCAGCAGGAGGAGTACACCTTCCTGAGGGTGCTGCAGGACCTTAGCCGCCACTTAGCCAAGGTGTTGGGCTCCTGCGGACACTTCTACGCCGTGGAGTACCTGTCGGCAGGCCACGCCTGGAACCAGAACATCTTCACGCTGGAGGAAGTATCGGCGGACCCATGGACAGCGAGGGACATGGTGCACCGCATCGCCCTCAGCTTCCTGGACATGGCGTGGCACTTCGACAACGACTTCTCGCACCGCCTCCACCTGTGTGACATCAAGCCGGAGAACTTTGCTATCCGGAAGGACCTTACGGTGAGCCGACCACATTTGCACACACACACACACACACTTGGGCATGCAAATGCACACACATAGGAACACATACTCACATACACAGTACACCGTAGACACTCATTCAACTAACATGCACGCACCTCAAAGCAAAGAGTTGCTGACTCCCTCACAGAAAACAACAAGGGAGCCTTGTTTGAAGGGAAAGCTGCCATTAAAACAGTCCCAGAACGGCTGCTGGGTACCCTCACAGATCTCTTTAGTGGGGGAGTTCAGATTCTTCCTGTGTAAACAAGACAATGTTAGGAAATCAAGCTCCCTTTTTTCACACTAAGACACACAGACCGACCCGATTTACGCCCCTATTCGCATTAGTTAATTTATCCACGCAATACAGCGGCACATTCATCCGCAGTGTGTAAACAGTTTGACGAGAGCAATGCGGTTTTCCACAAGGGCAATAAAAGTCAGATTATGCCATTTATCAAGATTGTATTACATTGGTTTTTACCTTAGTTTGTTTGTTTGAATCCTATGCATATTCGGCTGATTATGGCCTATCAAGGACTGAGAGAAAGGTGCAAAGAACAAAATGTGTATTTCTGCTGATGGGTGATACATAGCATTAACAGACATCCAACATTGAGGGGCATGAAAAGCCCACATAAGGGGCATGAAAAGCTAACATCATTCACACAAAAGTATAGTGTGAGAACAGAAGGTATTAAAATGCCTTAACAGTCCTCTCTTCTTGGCACCATTTTAATTTGATTTCCATAAAAATGAAATAAACTTGCCAGGGCCACCAAGAGCTGTTTGAGTAATCAATAAAAAACATATGTATTATTTTCAGAGTCTGCAGACTTGGCTTTTGTAGCTATGACGCATATCTAGCTTGAAAGGAAATCATTATTCCTATTTTAGGATGGAGAAAATGATGTCATTGTTATATACCATATTATCATGTTTGCAGCGGCATTCGTAACTGAAAAACATTATTTTGATGAGGCCCTTGATGAAATAACCATTGTTATAGGGATGTGTAATGTAAATGGAGGTCAGAATGCCAATGTAAATTACCCTTTGAAGATAAAAAAGTAACATGCAATCTTTATTTTGCTTGTGAATGTTCAGAAGAAAAAGCGTTTAGCAAACCTTTTTTTCATCATGTTTTTTTCCCTGTATAATTGCTGGTAGGTTTACACTTTTTTTGAAAGCACTGTTTGAAATTAAACATAATATTATCGTACCTATCAGGGTTTACATAAACCGTGAGCTCATAATGTGGACAAAGATCAGGACAAAGAAGAGGAATCCAAAGGAGACTTGTTATTGTTTATGTTTCAGCTGCTCCGTAAATATAAAAAAAGTGTACTTTCAATCTCTCCTTTCTCTGTTTTTCCAAAGTAGCTCCAGGGGATACAGCTGATCCCTTCTTCCGTTTTGTCATGTGATAATAAACAGAGGAAGTGAAACGTATGTCTATTGAGAGGGTATTGTAAATATTAAAAGTATGTTGGGGGTGAATAGTATATTAGGGTCTATATTGTATATATTGAAATTATATTGGGGGTATATATTGGGTTGGCTTGCTTTGTTGCACTAGCAGTAGTAAAGTGGTACTTATCTAGAGAGAATACCACTTATTATCATGTCTGTCAGATCTACAGCTCCTTATAACGCTATGCTGATTGTCTCTTATTTTCACTGATCACTAAGACAAGACCTTTCAAGGTTCAACAGTGACAGGTTTTATTTATTTGGTAGTGTGTTCTGCCATAAATCAGCTGTATATGAAATAAAGTGCTGCTGTGAAGTCCTTCTTCACGGCCCATCTCTTGCAAAGTGGACGAAGATATCAAGCCATACAGATAAAACATTAAACAGCAACATGAGAGAAAATGTAGATATTTTTTACTATATATCCCACAGTAATATTTACAATTTGTGTTTTTTAAACAGTTGCATAGGGAGACGGATAAAAAGGGAAAGAAAGACAGAAAGTAGTGGACGTAAGACAGGATTGGCCCAAACATTTTGACTACGTTAAAATAAATGTAATTGATTGATTGGGTATTGAATCCTTGCCTCTGTGATCAATGTGAGCTCTGGAGTTGGCAGCAATGCAACTTGACCAAACTCCGACACTTACTCACCTCTCTCTGTGCTGTTCTGCAGGTTGTGGCTATAGATGTTGACATGGCTTTCTTCGAGCCCAAAATGCGAGACATCCTTGAGCAGAACTGCACTAACGACGACGACTGCAACTTCTTTGACTGCATCTCCAAATGCATCATGAAGACTAACAAGTGCAGCTCAAAGAGGAGAAATAGCAACCTGCAGGTAAGTGTGATTGCATCGAAATATGAACGGTACTCCATATAATACTGAACAAAAATATAATGTTGGTTTCATGAGCTGAAATAAAAGCTTATTTTCTCTCAAATGTTGTGCAGAAATGTGTTTATATCCCTGTTAGTGTGCATTTCTCCTTTGCCAAGATAATCCATGACAGGTGTGGCATGTAGCCTAGTGGTCAGAGCTTTGGGCCAGTAACCGAAAGGTTGCTGCATTGAATCCCCGAGCTGACAAGGTGAAAACCTGTCATTGTGTCCTTGAGCAAGGCACTTAACCCTAATTTGCTCCAGTGGTGCTGTAGATGCTCTACTATGGCTGTCATTGTAAAAAAAAATATTGATCTTAACTGACTTGCTTAGTTAAATAAAAGTTTAATTTTTTAAAACATTTAATCAAGAAGCTGATTAAACAGCATGATTATTACACAGGTGCACCTTGTGCTGGGGGAAATAAAAAGCCACTCTAAAATGTGCATTTTTGTCACGCAACACAATGCTATAGATGTCCCAAGTTTTCAGGGAGTGTGTAATTGGCATGCTGACTGCAGAAATGTCCACTACAGCTGTTGCTAGAAGAATTTGGCAGTACGTCCTACCGGCCTCACAACCACAGACCACATGTAACCTCGTCATCCCAGGACCGCCACATCCGGCTTCTTCACCTGCAGGATCGTCTGAGACCAGCCACCCGGACAGCTGATGAAACTGTGGGTTTGCCCAACCGAAAATGTCTGCACAAACTGTCAGAAACCGTCTCAGGGAAGCTCATCTGTGTCTGAGTCTTGACCTGACTGCAGTTCAGCGTCGTAACCGACTTCACTGGGAAAATGCTCACCTTCAATTGCCACTTACACACACGCTGGAGAAGTGTGCTCTTCACACATTAATCCCGGTTTCAACTGTACTGGGTAGATGGCAGACAACGTATATGGTGTCGTGTGGGCACGAGTGCTCCATGTTGGCGGTTGGGTTATGGTATGGGCAGGCATAAGCTTCGGACAATGAACACAATTACATTTTATCAAATTTATTACAATTGACTGAAATGTATTACATTTGACTGAACTGTAACTCTGTAAAATCTTTGAAATAGTTACATGTTGCGTTTATATTTTGTTCAGTGTATTTGGAGGCTTTGTCTTTTAACGATTGCGGGGGTCAAGGAGGCAATTTGTGTCTCGGGGCTTTCGTCCCCTTCAAATGGGCGTGTAATAAGAATATGACTGATGATGACCTCGGGGATAATGAAACAAGATCAGAGGAACAGTAGGTCACTCTCACAATTACTACTGATTGTCCCCTCCTCTTCTCCCTACATTCTGTTAACCCCTTCTTCCTTTCTTCTTGGGTCTCTCACTGTCACCCCCCCTTCTCCTCTTTTCTTCGCTCCTCTCTGGTCTGTCACACCCTCTTCTCTCCCCCTCTCTTCTACTCTGGACAGGTGATCTGTGAGAAGATCTTTAGGCCCTGGTTCTCTCCCACGCTGCTGGACATCAAGGCGGGCCTCCCCCTCCAGGTGGACCTCCAGCGGGCGGTGCAGGAGTGCGTCGAGACGGCGGGGGGCGAGGAACAGGCCCGGGCCATCCAGAAGCGGCTGCTGGACCTCCTCACGGGCCTCCTCCACCAGGGGACCTCCTCTGAGCATGGGGTCGATGGGGGCATAGATAGAGAGGGCATTCACTCTCACACAGCTCTTAACTTCTGAAACATTGCACTGTTCACCCTCACAAAAACTACTGAGTGGAGAAACCAACCGTATTTTTCATTTTTAGATGTTTTGCATGTTGTGAGATTATACTGGTTGTTGAAGTGACAAAAGATGCACTGATGGTGGTAGCACTGACTATTTAGTACCTACAGACTATGGCAGTTTTCTGAGGTAGTACTGTAGCATCTGTACCTCAAATAAATACAGAAACCCTTTTGTACAGTCGGTCTATGATTTCATGATCATCAAAATGTTTCCCAATGTCTGTTTGAAGGTTGGTAGTCACGCACCCTCTTGTGATCCACTAGCTGATACCACAGCTGCCTGTTGTCAGGTCCACCTTTTGTTTCAAGTAACATGGCAATACTGTCCAGGCTAATGGATGGGGAGAAGCTTGGTTCCCACCATCCGGCCTGGTTGCCTGTTCCTAAGGGAAATGGCGATGCTGCTGTGCGGGTAGTCCATTTCTCTCTTCAGAGGACTTAAGCTTCCTAGAAAATCCGATTCCCTACGCTGTCCAGCTGGTTCACCACAGGACAGGGGGAGGAAAGTTGATGAAGAACAGGCTTTGGGCGGGAAGGGAGGGTGGAAGGGGGGTGGGCAAAACACATCACAGCCGCAGGGGGGCATCAAGAGTGTGACACAGGCCTGGTAATCTGGTAACATTTTAAACAAAAAAATGTGCAAGTGTCAAAATCTCAGTATTAAGGTAAAACGTGTTGTAAGTGTTATATCTGAGTGTTTCTATTATTATTTGTATTCTTTTTTTTTTACTAACCCTACTACCCCTCCCCTAATTGGAGTAAACTTATGAACATCAACACTTAAGCTTCTACTTCCAGTTTATACATACTATATACATTTTACAGACACAATCTATTTTAAAACAGTTATATTTTGTTTTTGTTTTTAGTCCTTCCTCTACCCTCAACCCCTCCCATCTATTTCTGAAGACCTTTTACAATTTTCTTAACAAATCAAGTCAGTTAAGTACAGATTCTTATTTACAATGACAGCCTACACCTGCCAAACTCTGACGGCACTGGGCCAATTGTGCGCTGCCCTATGGGACTCACAGCTGGTTGTGAAAATGTCTGGATTTGAACCAGGTTGTCTGTAGTAATACTTCTATCACTGAGATGCAGTGTCAAACTATTGTCATAGTTTCTATAGATTGTAAATTAAAGATACATTTTTTTGCTAAAAGTATTATTATATTATTGATCGATTGACAATGACTTTTCAAAATCACCCAGTAGTGCTATTTGCAGAGTTAGCTCCAGGTAAATGCTGCAATTCTTCAGCCAACCAAAAACAAGCTACATCAGAAAAATTGAAAATCTATATCTATATGGCACAGTCATACATTTTTCGATCCTTAAATGAAACTGGTATACTTTTTTATTTATCACAATTTTCTTTAACGAATTTTGGTCTTTAATGAAGGGCCGGCAGACAAGTGCCTTACTTTCTCCCCCTTCCAATTGCCAATTGTTGCAGTAATTCTGCAATTAGTTGGTTGTAATTTTGGGTAGAGCAGACATTTCCATATATTTGTGTTAGCCGCATGTATGACATAACTCCACCAGTCCTATTTATAATATCATTTACAAAGATGATACCTTTTTTATGTTTTTACCAATTCGTATATTTGAGTTTAACCACAATATTTGTTGTATTATTTATTCTGTCTTTTCTGGTGGATTATCTGACTGTTGTTTCTAGTGGGGTTAACACCAGTGAGATTGAAATTGACACAACGTGAGGTGAATAAGTTAAGTGTTATTTGAATCACAGTAGAATCAACACCACATGGTGTTGTTGTTACTCGACTGTGTTGAGTTCATTTCCGTTAACTAATTCAGAGTGAAAAAGATGTGGGAGGAGCCTTCCCAGAATGCTTTGTTGCAGGTAGAGTTTTAGAATAGTTTGTTTTAATATCTATGTTTCTGCATGCACATTGATTGATTAATTGATCTTATACTATACAAAGATAAATAACAATAAAAAAATTAAACTAATCCAATCTGTAAGGCGTGGATTTATTGCACCCATTACTGATTACAGAGCAGAGTTACTCACGGATGGATGTATAATTGTTAAACTAGGTCCTAACACCACAACAGTTCCAGGTCCATGTTCTCGACAGCACGGCACCCCGGTGAGGCATTAAATAGTCTAATAGCCACCGGCAGGAAGGACCTCCTGTAGCGCTCTCTGGCACACCGTGGTGGGATCAGTCTGTGACTGAAGGTGGGTGTTGAGGATCAGTCCAGAGGTGTGGGAAGGGAGGTGTTGCAGATCAGTCCAGAGGGAGCGATGTTGTGAGCAAAGTGGGGGTGGGACAGTCGTGAGGGTGTGTGGCCTGGGGAGCTGAATGGTAGGTGGACGGGGCCAGTATCAAACCTGTTAAAAAATTGCTTCAGCTCATTGGCTCTGTCCTGGGTCCCCTCCGTCTACCCACTGTTTGACTTTTTGAAGCCAGTGATATTTCTCATACCCTTCCACACCTCTCTCACCTGGCTGTCTCAGCTGGTCCTCAATCTTCTCCTTATACCCTCTTCCCTTCAGCAATCCGCAACTTCAGCTACCTCTGGACGCATTTCAATTTGTCGCTGTCCCCCTCCTTGAAGGCCCTCTTCTTCTCATTCAGCAGGGCCTTCAGACAGTGTTGTCTACAGAAAAAGGTTGCGATCCGATCTACCGAGGGGAGGGAGTGCAGTGGACTTGTATGCATGCTTGACATTAGCATATAACATGTCCAGAGTTGTATTATTCCTGGTTGGGCACTTCACAAACTCTTTGAACGTGGGCAGTGTTGAAGAGTTTAAAATCCCCTGAAATGACAAAGAAGGCACTGGGATGCGCTGTCTGTAACCTCGCGATAGAAGAATGGATGACGTCACATGCTGTGTTTGCGTCAGCGGAGGACAGGATGTAAACAATAACAGCAATGGCCACCGTGAATTCCCACGGCAAATAGTAGGGTCTCAGGCTAACGGCTAACATCTCAATGTCCGAGCTACAAAACTGTTCCTTAACAGTAATAAGTCTCGGATTACACAATCTGTTGTTAACTAATAAAGCCAGCCCCCCTCCCTTACTCTTACCGGAAGAAACGCTATTCCTGTCCGCTCTGATGGTCTGGAAACCGCCGATAGTTACGTTCTCTATGGGGATGTTATCATTCCGCCATGTTTCGGTAATGCACAATAGGCTAGCTTCGCGGTAGTCTCTATGTCCATGGACCAGCCCATCAAGCTCGTCCATCTTGTTATGTAGCGATCTCACGTTGCCCATAATGATAGACAGTATAGCCGGCTTATACTTCCTCAGCTTTGCCTTACACTTCAATCCCGCCCTGCGTCCACGCCGTCGCCTTTTCAACTCGTCCGGAATATTGCATTTTTCCCTGGGGTGCAGCAGCGCTGAGTGAGCTAAATCCAGGAGCTGAGCTCTGTTGTAAATAATTGAGGACTTGTGTGTACGTTCGGCGCTGAGAAAAAGAAAAAGTGCCCCAGTGATAAAAAGTACCGCTAAAACCTTTGTAAAACAGTAGCACTCCATAATCCTGAACTATTATAGTTCAAGAAAACAGATGACAAACATATTAAAACAACTGTTAACGCACGAACAATGGGAGCTGCTTAACAGGCAACCACACAGGGCGGCGCCAATCCAATTACAATCCAATTTGGAATAAGCTTTTATTTTAATATTTACCACAGTAGCATAATTGCATTTTACACAAATGGGAGAATGGTAAATTAGTGCACAAAAATTACAAAAAGTAAAATGTCATAATGGTCAAGGAATATTTCATGACTTGACTAGATACTACAGCTTGGAATATTTATCTACATTTAATAGTCAGAGAAATGGGTAATGCTATTGGTTTGGGAAGAGACAGAAGTGTGAAGGAGAAAATGTATGACTAGCCTCTCATTTGGGGTGGCGGGTAGGAGAGTTGGGCCAGTAGCTGAAAGGTTGCTGGATCGCTCTGATTCAGAGGGGTTGGGTTAAATGTGGAAGACGCATTCATTCTCTTTAGGTATCCTCTTTCATTTGGAACAAATGTAACACAGTGTAAATTGCTGTTGGAAAGTAATATAACCTGTGAGCTGTAACAAATGACAATAATATACAAAGTTCCATCCAGACTAACAACCTGCTTTGTCAAAGTCATGCTCTTTTGTTTAGACAACAGCACAAATAAGGGATATCTGATGTATGAAAAATGCACCAAATCTAAAGCACAAACTCAGTTGTAAGTTTTTTTCAAAAACCTAGATATTACTAGGGGTCCCTTTGCAGTTCCAAACCATTGGGCACAAACTGGTTAAATTAACACTATTTGTCTTTCATATTGTGACATGGAATATTAGTAGAGAATACATTGGATTTGAAAAACGTAATCAACTGTTGTTTGAGGGTAACATTTCTACTATAGGATTATGTTGTCATGGTAACCAACTTTCAACATTGACAAACCTTCTAGAAAAACATGTTGAATTTGTACCTTAGAAACAACATCAGATTTTCAAAGTAATATCCACTATAAGTAAAAAAACAAAAAAAACAAAGGCTGGGTAGTACCTCCTACTAGAGAGTTATTCTATCTACAGCTATCCCTTTGGTCTCTCATCCATGGCTTTACCCAAGCTTTGATATATGATTTATAAAGCATGGTTACATTAAATTTGCTCTGTTGAATCTACCCTTTGGAATGACTTCGTTAACAACAGGGAATCTATTAAGTGGATTTTTTATTTTTTATCATTCTCAATATTTTTGTAGTTAGTGACAAATATAGTGATGCTATTTAGGCCTATATAGCATTTGGGAAGTCATCAACAGCTATTGGTTAAATTCATCCCAGGATTAAACTACAAAAAGGACAATACATTTCCCACTGGGCACAGACGTGAGTTCAACGTGTAGTTGATTTACATTTGATTGAGTTGTCAACTAACGTGAATACTTTTTTTTTTTTTTTTTTATGCACCATGTCATTGGATTTAGGTTAAAAGTTGGGTGAAAAAAATACGAAATGCCCTTACCTTGACGACTTTTTTCAAATCCAACTAGTTTTCCACATTGATATATATGTAAGTCTATATATAAGTTTGGGCACCCCTCTGAGGCTGCATAATAATTTACTCTGTCGTCACAGAAAATGATCACAGTCACATGCCATTCATTTTCTAATAAAAGCTGAGTACTGGGGTATTGTCCAGACAAAGATTTTTAGTGTAGCAATATTAAGTTGTATGAAATTAAATCAGATGTGAAAAATAAGCTATGCAAAAATTTGGGCACCCTTGTCATTCTGTTGATTTGAATACCTGTAACTACTTAGCACTGATTAATTGGGACACACAATTGGTTTGGTGAGCTCATTAAGCTTTGAACTTCATAGACAAGTGCATCCAATCATGAGAAAAGGTATTTAAGGTGGCCAATTGCAAGTTGTTGTTCTCTTTGACGCTCCTCTGAAGAGTGGCAACATGGGGGCCTCAAAATAACTCTCAAATGTTGAACAAACAAAGATTGTTCAACATTATGGTTTAGGGGAAGGCTACAAAAAGCTATCGCAGAGATGTAAGCTGTCAGTGTCCACTGTGAGGAACATAGTGAGGAAATGGAAGACCACAGGCACAGTTCTTGTTAAGGCCAGAAGTGGCAGGCCAAGTAAAATATCAGAGAGGCAAAGGCGAAGGATGGTGAGAACGGTCAAAAACAGCCAAATACCTACAACATCATCTTGCTGCAGATGGTGTCACTGTGCATCGTTCAACAAGAAGCCTTTTCTGCACACACGCCACAAACAGAGTCGCTTGAGGTATGCAAACGTACATTTCGACAAGCCAGATTCATTTTGGAATAAGGTGCTGTGGACTGATGAAACAAATATTGAGTTATTTGGTCATAACAAGGGGCTTTATGCATG
The DNA here is from genome assembly GCA_023634145.1 of Thymallus thymallus. Classification (NCBI taxonomy): domain Eukaryota; kingdom Metazoa; phylum Chordata; class Actinopteri; order Salmoniformes; family Salmonidae; genus Thymallus; species Thymallus thymallus. The sequence goes on from CM042418.1 coordinate 11,659,937, forward strand.
GCGGCAAAAGAACACAGCGTTCCAAGAAAAACACTTGCTACCCACAGTAAAATTGTGGGGGTTCCATCATGCTGTGGAGCTGTGTGGCCAGTGCCGGTACTGGGAATCTTGTTAAAGTTGAGGGTCGCATGGATTCCACTCAATATCAGGAGATTCTTGGGAATAATGTTGAAGAATCAGTCACAAAGTTGAAGTTACGCCGGGGCTGGATATTTCAACAAGACAACGACCCAAAACACTGCTCAAAATCTACCCGAGCATTTATGCAGAGGAACAAGTACAATGTTCTGGAATGGCCATCCCAGTCCCCAGACCTGAATATCATTGAGAATCTGTGGGATGATTTGAAGCGGTCCATGCTCGGCAACCATCAAACCTAACTGAACTGGAGATGTTTTGTAAGGAGGAATGATCCAAAATACCTTCATCCAGAATCCAGACACTCATTAGAGGCTATAGGAAGCATCTAGATGCTGTTATTTTAGCAAAAGGAGGATCTACTAAATATTTATGTGATTTTTCTGTTGGGGTGCCCAAATTTATGCACCTGTCTAATTTCGTTTTGATGCATATTGCACATTTTCTGTTAATCCAATAAACCTCATTTCACTACTGAAATATTACTGTGTCCATCAGTTATTTGATAGATCAAAATGAAATTGCTGATCCAAACACCCAATTATTTATAAATGGAAATCATGGAAATTGTCAGGGGTGCCCAAACTTTTGCATACGACTGTATATCAATAGGACTAACTGGCAAGCTAGCTAGCAATTACAAATCTGCATCTACCTTGCGTAACATTCGTTTTCATCACTTTCGAAGTTAAGACCCAGGCGCAGACAATGTCGGAATAACAAATGTTTATTATCACAACAGGGGTAGGCAAAAGACAGGTCAGTGGCAAGCAGAGTTCGGTAATCCAGAGTAGTGGGGTAAAGGTACAAGACGGCAGGCAGAGATCGGTAATCCAGAGTAGTGGGGCAACGGTACAAGACGACAGGCAGGCTCGGGGTAAGGGCAGGCAGAGTTCGGTAATCCAGAGTAGTGGGGCAACGGTATAAAACGGCAGGCAAGGGTTAAAACTGGGAAAATCTAGGAGATATTAACAATAGCAAGGCAGGAGCAAAGGGGGAAAACGCTGGTAGGTTTTCCCCTTTGCACAGAACCTCAAATGGCATTGATCACTTTAATGTAATCTCAACTGCAATCCAAGTCATTTGGTTGTGTTATTAGATGAAGCAGTGTTAACACATTACATTATTGTATAAATAAACAAAATATCTGACATTTTATTCACATTTAAATTTGTTTGTGCTTTTAGATGATTGAAACCACAGTGATAACACATTTGGAATTCAACCCATTTTTGAGTGGGTGAAAAGAGGTTGGAATCTCATTGTTCAACATATCTACCAATGACGTGAAATGACGTGGTGGGCCCAGTGGGAAGCTTCCACATCTCATCGTTGGTGCGCTTAGAACTGATGTTGTCCCAAAAAGTTGGGAAAGTTCACCTGTTATAATAGTCTGCAGGGATGAGAAGAAAAGCAACGTGGGACTGCTAAGATACAGGTTGGCAACACAACAGTTTTTCAAACAGCAGTCATCACAATGTAGTCATAGAAGAGTTTATTTCCAAAACACCTGTTTTTTATTTACATGTGCACCAATTTTTCACATTTGTGTTTTTTCATCAGAAATGATTGCTTACTGGTACCTTCATATGTGTGTAAAATACAGTGCATTCGGAAAGTATTCAGACCCCTTGACCTTTTCCACATTTTGTTACGTTACAGCCTTATTCTAAAATGTATTAAACAGTTTTTTTCCCCTCATTAATCTACACACAATACCCCATAGTGACAAGGCAAAAACTGGTTTTTAGACATTTTTGCAAATGTATTAAAAATAAAAAACTGACCAAGTATTCAGACCCTTTACTCAGTACTTTGTTGAAACACCTTTGATTACAGCCTCGAGTTCTTCTTGGGTATGACGCTACGAGCTTGGCACACCTGTACTTGGGGAGTTTCTCCCATTCGTCTCTGCAGATCCTCTCCAGCTCAGGTTGGATGGGGAGCATCGCTGCACAGCTATTTTCAAGTCTCTCCAGAGATGTTCGATCGGATTCAAGTTCGGGCTCTGGCTGGGCCCCTCAAGGACATTCAGAGACTTGTCCCTAAGCTACTTCTGCGTTGTCTTGGCTGTGTGCTTAGGTTCATTGTTCTGTTGGAAGGGGAACTTTCACCCAATCTGGGGTCCTGAGCGGTCTGAAGCAGGTTTTCATCAAGGATCTCTCTGTACTTTGCTCTGTTCACTTTCTCTCGATACTGACTAGTCTCCCAGTCTCTGATGCTGCCACCCCCATGCTTCACCGTAGGGATGGTGCCAGGTTTCCTCCAGACGTGATGCTTGGCATTCTTGCCAAAGAGTTCAATCTTGGTTTCATCAGACCAGAGAATCTTGTTTCTTATGGTCTGACAGTCCTTTAGGTGTCTTTTGTCAAACTTGCGGGCTGTCATGTGCCTTTTACTGAGTGGCCTCTGTCTGGCCCCTCTACCATAAAGGCCAGATTGGTGGAGTGCTGAAGAGATTATTGTCCTTCTGGAAGGTTCTCCCATCTCCACAGAGGAACTGGTTTTTGGTTACCTCCCTGACCAAGGCCCTTCTTCCCCAATTGCTTAGTTTGGCTGAGCGGACAGCTTTAGGAAGGAAACTTCTTCCATTTAAGAATGATGGAGACCACTGTGTTCTTGGGGACCTTCAATGCTGCAGAAATTTTTTGGTACCCTTCCCCAAATCTCTGCCTCGACACAATCATGTCTCTGAGCTCTACGGACAATTCCTTCGACCTCATAGCTTGGTTTTTGCTCTGATATGCACTGACAACTGTGAGACCTTATATAGACAGGTGTGTGCCTTTCCAAATCATGTCCAATCAATTGAATATAGCACAGGTGGACAACAATCAAATTGTAGAAACATCTCAAGGATGATCAATGGAAACAGGATGCACCTGAGCTCAATTGCGAGTCTCATAGCAAAGGGTCTGAATACTTATGTAAATAAGGTATTTCTGTTTTCGCTTTGTCATTTTGCTTTGTTTTTACGGGGTATTGTGTGTAGATTGATTTTAGATTAAGGCTGTAGCGTAACAAAATGTGGAAAAAGTCAAGGGGTCTGAATACTTTCCGAATGCACTGTATTACTGTTTCCAGATTTTTTTGTTCACAGATTTTTGTGTTTTGTTGCAATTAATTGTTTATCTGGAATGGAATGTTCGTATCCTGTATATTTGATTGTGATATTGGGTTGTCTCACCTAGCTACTGTAGCTATCTTAAAATGAATGCTCTTACTGTAGGTCGCTCTGGATAAGTGAAAAAATACACAATCGCTTTCATAATTTCTTTAAATCATAAAAGCTAATTTACCAACATTTTGAAAATGGATATATAGCGTTTTGGAATGAAACTAACTGACTTCATGTGTTGACATTCGTCAGTTCCTTTGGGAACCACTGCTGTGGATTGATTTATATGGTTGGTTTGGATAATGTTACCATACCCTAAAGCAAGGTTAAACTACTTGACAGGTATTGATTTCTAATGGAACTGAGTAACACAGTTTAGAACCTTAGGTGTTTTTAAAATCTATAAGAAATGTTCTGTGTGCACTATGGTAAAAAAATGATCATGCTGTATACTGAAGCTAAACATGATCAGGACGATACAAGTATCGCAATATTTTTTCCATGCCAAAAAATGAAAACACAAAGAAGACTTGACTATTTCGTCCTTTAAAAACCTCCTGTATGTAAAATATTGCATGCTCTAGCTTGTGAAATAAATAAATGTGACTCTGGGTGACCACATAATGATGTTTGTTTCCAACATTAGGGCCGTTCTCCTAAAGAAGTTAAATTCGCTTCATGTTTTGTTTCCTTGCCACGTTACTGATATCATCCCGGCTTTATTAGGCAGTATGGAAAATAGTTCTCTAGAGCCTCATAGATTTGAAGTAAATCATGAAGACAGGTACATGTGCAAATATTAAAAGCCTGCCTCCCTGGGAACAACTGGTGTTTGTTGTAGCAACATACCAGAACAAAATTAGCATTCTATGACATTGAAAAACCTTTGTACTCAGCAAATCTTGAATCTATGCATATTTTTTTTTTTTTTTACAAGAGTTTTACATATACTGTAAGTTCCAGTGACATATGCAAATAGTATAGGCACATGTCCAATATTGCCTCAGAGAGGCAGATAAAAAACATTGTTTTAGTTTTGAATTTATTAGTAGGGAAATGTGCCATGTCTGAATTTCCTGCTTTCCTGTACTGTCCTCCTATGAAGTCATAGCTATTACAAAAATCAAATCAAATTTTACTAGTCACAAACACATATTTAACAGATGTTATTGCGGGTGTAGCAAAATGCTTGTTTCTAGCTCCAGCAGTGCAGTAATATCTAACAATTCGTAACAATACACACAAATCTAAAAGTTAAATAATGGAATTAAGAATCTATGAATTGTTTTAGATTCATGTCTATAAATCGACCTCTGAATGTGCTATAGTGATGAAACCACTCTCCCCTGCTGCGCTATGATGTAAGAATGGCAGTCGTGCTTTGTCAGTGCGTGTGACATAGGGTTCAGCCAGGAGTTGATGGACAGTCGGAAGAGCGAATGAAATGGTAGGAGGGGTGGGTCAGTGTGCATTATCTCCCCTAGCAGACCACTTTTGGGCTCCCAAGTGGCACAGCGGTCTAAGGCACTGCATCTCAGTGCTAGAGGCGTCACTACAGACTGGTTCGATCCCAGGCTGTATCACAACCAGCCGTGATCGGCCCAGCCAATTGGCCCAGCGTCCGGACAATTTTCAGAAATTGCCCTTCTGGCTACATGCTTCAGATTCCCCATGGTGCCATCTTGAGTCCCACTCCTGCATTAATACCTCTCTCTCTGCCCTGCTGTGCTCTCCCCTCCCGACAACCCCTTCTCGCTATACTGGCAACCCTGTGGTACTCTCCACCCTAAAAATTTGGTTTCAGCTTTAAATTTACCTCTGCATCCACCTTGGGCCCTATCGATAGGAACCATGCATTTCCCCCCATCCGTAGTAGATACTGCCTTCTCCCTCTGGTCAAGAAGAGGTATTGGGACCTTCCAGGACATGTATGATGACAGAGGTTTTTTAAGTTTCCCTGACCTTTCCTCTAGGTGTTCTTTGCCTCCATGGCACTTTTTCCGCTACCTTCAGGTGTGCCATTTCGTTGCCTCCCAATTCCCTGGCTTCCCTGCCCCGCCCCCAACTAGACCCTGGGATGCTATGCTGTCCCTGCTACCCTATCAGAGTGGGTTAATCTACTCATGCATCATGTCTCTGGACATACACTCTATAGACAAAACTAAATCACCTTGGGAGCGGGAGATGGGGGTCAGGTTCACGCAGGAGTTTTGGGACGAGGCTACTGACAGGATACGATCCACAACACCTTGTGCTCGTCTGGGTCTTATTCAATTTAAGGTTGTACACAGGGTTCACTTTTCTAAGGCTAGATTGGCTGGGATATATCCTGATGTAAAGGATGAGTGTGATAGATGCCAAGCTTCTCCCTGTGATCTCACTCATATGTTTGCCCTTTGCCCCACCTTACATCTTTATTGGGACTCCATTTTTAAAGTCTTGTCTGCTTGGTGTTTTCCTTCGGCCGGATCCCCAGATGGCCGTTTTAGGCATCCCTTCTAACTTGTCTTCCCTGACCCGTAAGCAGGTTGACGTTGTGGCATTCACTTCGTTATTGGCCAGGCGTAGAATTCTTTTAAATTGGAAATTGGCCCACCCACCGATTTTAAGCATTTCATTTTCCTGCTGCTGGAAAAAATCTAATTCCCTCTCAGGGGCACTAGTGCCAAATTCAGAAAGCAATGGCTACCCTTTATTTCTTATTTTGAACGCTTACAGAAGCTACCTTCTGACCAGTAAAATAGTGTACGTATTAAGTCAATTGCTTATTTAATTACCCTTTTTCACTTCCTTCTTTTTTAGGCTACTTTTCTTTACTTAATGTTATTATTTCATGTTACGTTTACTTTCTCCATAGGTTTCTATGTCTTCTTCCCCTGTCTTTCTTTTTTCACTGTTATTTTCAATTTTTGAATTTTTTCTTTGCTGCTTGTAGGTGTTTTGTCTGTGTCTGTGTGGGGGGGGGGGGGGGTCAAAATGGTACAGATTTAAATGGGGTACACTTGGGAATAAGACTGTGGGGGGAGAAAAATAAAAATTGAAATTTGAACAGTAATCTCTTGTGTGCATTGTTCTTAGTGTTACTGAATACTGTCTGTTCAATAAAAATATATATTTTTTTAAAAGTTTAAATAAAAAAAAATACTAGAAATAAAGGGGAATGAGAGAGAGGTGTAGAATAAAAGTTGTTCAGCGGTGGATGAGATCTGGACAAGGTACGGATTGGTGGGAGAAAACGTGTTTGTGTCGGTGGAGCAGCGAAATAGAATCCATCGTTCGATATTGTGGTAGGGGGTTTAGCAACAGCTGTGATGGACTGTGGTTGACGTGGATGATAGTTGTGATGGTATGGGTGGGGATGACGAAAGTCAAGGACCTGGATGGTCTGTGGTGAAAAGGAAAAAGAATGATGCTGCTGACATCAGTGGCAGTTCTAGTGTTGAGACCGTGAAGGTAGTGAAAAACAAAAGTAACGATGTGTCGGAGTGGAAAGTTGTAATGTTGTTTGATGCGACCACAGGGTCTCATCTACAACTTATTCGGTTAACCAATGCCATTAAGAAAGAGATAGGTGAAGTCACATTAGCCTGGTTCATTGGTAATGGTAGCCTGTTAATATTCTGTGCTGACCATGTTCAGCAAGAGAAGATTCTGAAACTGAAAACTCTCAGTGGGAAGAAACTCACAAGACATGTCCCTGGCGCTTTGGCTAAGCTGATGGCGGTCGTTTCTGGGGTTCCACTATCTATGTCCATAGATAGGCCGTCATTGTAAATCAGAATTTGTTCTTAACTGACTTGTCTATTTAAATAAAGGTTACTTTTTTTTTTTAGATGCTTAGAATAAAATGTAGAGGTTGGCATAGGGGTTGAAGTAAAAAGGCTGTTCACTAAGAAAGAGAGGCAGTAATATTAATATTTGAGAAGGTTTGGCCTAGACTTGGCGCTCCAGTACCGCTTGCCGTGCGGTAGCAAGGAGAACAGTCTATGACTTGGGTGACTGGAGTCTTTGACAATTTTTGGGGCCTTCCTCTGACACCACCTAGTATATACAGCGGGGAGAACAAGTATTTGATACACTGCCAATTTTGCAGGTTTTCCTACTTACAAAGCATGTAGAGGTCTGTAATTGTTATCATAGGTACACTTCAACTGTGAGAGACGGAATCTAAAACAAAAATCCAGAAAATCACGTTGTATGATTTTTAAATAATTAATTTGCATTTTATTTAATGACATAAGTATTTGATCACCTACCAACCAGTAAGAATTCCGGCTCTCACAGACCTGTTAGTTTTTCTTTAAGAAGCCCTCCTGTTCTCCACTCATTACCTGTATTAACTGCACCTGTTTGAACTCGTTACCTGTCTACACACTCAATCAAACAGACTCCAACCTCTCCACAATGGCCAAGGCCAGAGAGCTGTGTAAGGACATCAGGGATAAAATTATAGACCTGCACAAGGCTGGGATGGGCTACAGGACAATAGGCAAGCAGCTTGGTGAGAAGGCAACAACTGTTGGCGCAATTATTAGAAAATGGAAGAAGTTCAAGATGACGGTCAACCTCCCTCGGTCTGGGGCACCATGCAAGATCTCACCTCGTGGGGCATCAATGATCATGAGGAAGGTGAGGGATCAGCCCAGAACTACACGGCAGGACCTGGTCAATGACCTGAAGAGAGCTGGGACCACAGTCTCAAAGAAAACCATTAGTAACACACTACGCCGTCATGGATTAAAATCCTGCAGCGCACGCAAGGTCCCCCTGCTCAAGCCAGCGCATGTCCAGGCCCGTCTGAAGTTTGCCAATGACCATCTGGATGATCCAGAGGAGGAATGGGAGAAGGTCATGTGGTCTGATGAGACAAAAATAGTGCTTTTTGGTCTAAACTCCACTCGCCGTGTTTGGAGGAAGAAGAAGGATGAGTACAACCCCAAGAACACCATCCCAACCGTGAAGCATGGAGGTGGAAACATCATTCTTTGGGGATGCTTTTCTGCAAAGGGGACAGGACGACTGCACCGTATTGAGGGGAGGATGGATGGGGCCATGTATCGCGAGATCTTGGCCAACAACCTCCTTCCCTCAGTAAGAGCATTGAAGATGGGTCGTGGCTGGGTCTTCCAGCATGACAATGACCCGAAACACACAGCCAGGGCAACTATGGAGTGGCTCCGTAAGAAGCATCTCAAGGTCCTGGTGTGGCCTAGCCAGTCTCCAGACCTGAACCCAATAGAAAATCTTTGGAGGGAGCTGAAAGTCCATATTGCCCAGCGACAGCCCCGAAACCTAAAGGAACTGTATGGAGGAGTGGGCCGAAATCCCTGCTGCAGTGTGTGCAAACCTGGTCAAGAACTACAGGAAACGTATGATCTCTGTAATTGCAAACAAAGGTTTCTGTACCAAATATGAAGTTCTGCTTTTCTGATGTATCAAATACTTATGTCATGCAATAAAATGCTAATTAATTATTTAAAAATCATACAATGTGATTTTATGGATTTTTGTTTTAGATTCTGTCACTCACAGTTGAAGAGTACCTATGATAAAATTTACAGACCTTTACATGCTTTGTAAGTGGGAAAACCTGCAAAATTGGCAGTGTATCAAATACTTGTTCTCCCCACTGTAGGTCCTGGATGTCAGGAAGCTTGGCCCCATGTACTGGGCCATACGCACTAGGTATTGTATATATCGTAACATACCTGTCCCATTTAAATATTAATGTTTGATTTTGGAAATCTAGAGGTAGTAATATTAATCTACAAAAAACGTTAAACCCTTGTTGTCAACTTTCTGGTGCAGTGACGTTAATGGTGATCATTGCTTAAAGTCTGTTGGACAGTTGTCTTTAGAGAGGCCGATTGATGTATGTGCTGCCTCTGTGACCTCTAATTTATATGTGCTAGTGAGTGAAGTGGGTGAAAAAAGTAAAGTGCACTGAAGAGTGCACTGCTGCTATTCGAGAAAGAAATAGGGCTTACAGAGTGCTGCGTAGGAATATGACTCCTGAGAATCTACTTGATGTCCAATGGAAGAGAGCTTTAGTAAATAGGGTCATTAAGTCTGTCAAGAGAAACGCATGGAGACAGTTCTGCTCTACAATAGGTAGGGGTACTGAGCTGGGGGATGTATGGTCTATGTTGAAGAAGAGGACTGGTGGAAGCAAGTCCAATCGAATTCCGTTTTGGCTGTGGGTCAAAAAATTTCCGTAACTGATGAAGAAAAATCTGACTTGTTGGGGAAGGCATTTGCTAGGGTACATAGTGGGTTTACTTTGGATGAACTCTGCCTAGAAGGTCAGCATCCCGGAGTCGCCTCTTCGCTGTTAAATTGAGACTGGTGTTTTGCAGGTACTATTTAATGAAGCTGCCAGTTGAGGACTTGTGAGGCGTCTGTTTCTCAAACTAGACACTCTAATGTACCTCTTGCTCAGTTATGAAGGGAGTAGTAGACAGCGTTGTTCGAGATCTTCAGTTTCTTGGCAATTTCTCGCATGGAATAGCCTTCATTTCTCAGAACAAGAATAGACTGACAGAAGAAAGTTTTGTTTCTGCCCATTTTTAGCCTGTAATCGAACCCACAAATGCTGATGCTCCAGATACTCAACTAGTCTAAAGAAGGCCAGTTTTATTGCTTCTTTAATCAGCACAACTGTTTTCAGCTGTGCTAACACAATTGCAAAAGGGTTTTCCAATGATCAATTAGCCTTTTAAAATGTTGAACTTGGATTAACTAACATAACGTGCCATTGGAACACAGGAGTGATGGTTGCTGATAATGGGCCTCTGTACACCTATATAGATATTCCATAAAAAATATGCCATTTCCAGCCACAATAGTTATTTACAACATTATCAATGTCTACGCTGTATATCTGATCAATTTGATGTTATTTTAATGGACAAAAAATTTGCTTTTCTCTCAAAAACAAGGACATTTCTAAGTGACCCCAACCTTTTGAACGGTAGTGTATGTTCAACATCTAACGTTGTTAGACATTAAACAGAACGATTCAGAAAATTATCTGCAGAAAAAGGCACACAAGGACATTTTAACCAAGGTCAACTAGCTAACTAGCAAGCTAACGTTAGTTAGCCAGCGACAGTTTCAACAAACAAAGCAACAACTTTTCACCTTAAATCATTCATATCTTACAGCTAGCACCAACCTCTCTCAAACATTGTGGTGGTGTCAGGGGACATACAAGGGATATCCAAGTGTTTTTTCAACCTCTCCAAAGTGCCTTAACGTATAACCTAGGCATATTTTTCATGAGCAAAGTTAGTCACTCGGTGGACATTCAATGTTGCCATAAAGTCACACATGATCAGACAACATTGACTTGTTCCTACCAACCTAATGATTCATTTCATATCCCCCATGTAGCTATAGCTTAATCTATGTCTGGGAAAACCTCCCCATAATGTTTAAATAAGTGTAATGGGATGATGTCTTACATGTAAAAACACATTTACATTACCAAGTACATTAATGGGGTAAACCTACTAAGAGCATGTATTTGGCTGTTTGAGAGAAGGTTTGAATTCTAATCACCCATGAGTACATCTGTTTTTGAAGTACAGTAGATCAATAAAGCTACAGTACTCTAGCAGTAGTCAAACTGGTTTTGCTGAAAAGCCTTGTTAGTGCATGGGTCAAATTAGCTTTTGAATTTCCAGTCTGTGGGAAAGTTGTATGCAAAATAACCATAGGACAATCACGCTCTCACCAAGCTCTAAGAAGCATATGGTTCTCAGAACGTTATGTGCTAGCTGGGATGTCTCCCTTTCCTTTTGGCACAAAGCTGGGAAATGCTTGCTAGGACCAATCAACAAAATGCAGGAAAGGAAAATAGTTCCTTATCAGGTAACCGAGTCAAAAAGCTTTCCCTAATTCATCATGATGCGCAAAATGAGCTGTCTGCAAGACAAATTTGTCTGGTCTCATTCATAATACAGCCCTGCGAATGAAATGGAATGCTTAATGAGATGAAGTCTCCAGTCACTTCATTAATCTGCATGGTTCTTAATTAATTTTATGAGAGAGAAAGCAGCCCAATTCAACTAAATGAGTTGACCATAAATCATACCTTATTGTATCTTTGCAAATCCTCTTGAACAAGATAGCCGAGTATTAACATTGAAATCTGGGGTCCATTTCAAGAGTAGTGAGAGACAGATGTGGATAAGCCTCATATTGTCTCAACCGTTTCCCTACAGCGGAGAAGCTGTCCAAGGTAATAAATTCAAAGAAGGGGATCACCACTGCTGTGAAACTGAAAAACTGTCTAGAAATCTTTCACCTTTTTCAAAATGATTAATCGGAAAGCAAGAACACTACTTTGGGATAGAGCTTCAAAATGGCGTGTCAAAAAATAATTTTGTCTCCGCAATAAACATAAACAGTAAAGACCAAAGTTAACAATCCTAGTCATCGAAGGACATTGAATCTGGTTGAATTTAACTCGTAGTCACAAAATGAACAATAGTATTGCTAATCAAATTGCATAACTATATCAAATATTTGATGCATACAATCTGCCCTCTACCCAAGTCTGTATGAATATGATTAAGATTTCAACAATGAAAACAGCAATGTGTTATAAAATAATCAAGGTAGTGCTTCTTTCAATAGTTTGTAGGACTCTGAATTAGATTCCACATGAGCAATGACAACGGGAAGTGCATAATAACATCCGATTGGAGGGATATCAGCAGCCAGACAGTACTCATGTACGGCATTCCTTAGTAAGTGCAAATAATTGACTAAAGTAAGCATCTAAACTCAGATCATTTCTCAGTCATCATCTTATCGGGTACCACTGTATCATTCGCTACATGCACCCTTGCCAGAGTAAAAGGAACAGTAGCATGCATTCTTTGAGAAAAGAGAACATATAGTTTAAAGCACTTATGTTTTTTGTTTCTTGTGACAACCTGAAATATATGTGACAACATGGGGATGCAACATTTCAAGAAAGATTTTCACAAAATACATGTGAGAGTTAGATTTGACCTCACGTGTCTCTTTTTTTGATCATTTCAATTTAACATGTATGCTGATCTTAATGCTGTGCTGCCAAGTCTGTAGCATTCCTCTACACATTCATTACCTATCATACATCTCTGCACTTAGCAAAATAGTGCCATTTGCACTAATATTTTAGTTATAAATTAATATGACTATTTTCTCATCATTGATTTAATTTACTTATTTCAGCAATTTGAGTTTTCTGTATAGTTGTCTAATGTTGCATATTATTCTGTTTTAATGTTAATCCTGAACCATTATGATATATATAATAGTTTTTCTTGGGAGTATTTTTAACAAAACAGCTATTTACTTTACTTAAGTCTGAAGTATAGGAGTACAAGTGAAATCAGTCATCAAGATAGACATGGTGGCGTAGAGGAAGATTGGAATGCCTTGAACCAAAAAGTTGTGAGTTCAAATTTCAGATGAGGACATAATAATTACAGTATAAACATGCAAAATGTAATCATGTACACCCCCAGTCAAAAGTTTGGAATAATACTCAAAGGTTTTTCTTAATTTACAAAAAATTACAAACAAGAGCATCTGCTAAAATGTAAATGCTGTCAACTACCTTCCTATGTATTAGGCTAGGTCAAATGTGGGGTTTAGGAGCATTTTCGCAGACACAGATTACACCTAGTCCTGGACTATAAATAGTTTTGGATGGAGATTTTCCATTGATCTTGCTTTTTAATCCAAGACTAGGCTTAATCTATGTCCGGGAAAACCTCCCCATGATGTTTAAATGAGTGTAATGGGATGACATCTGACGTGTAAAAACACATTTATATTACCAAGTACATTAATGGGGTAAACCTACTAAGAGCATTTATTAGGCTGTTTGAGAGAAGGTTTGAATTCTAATCACCCATCCAATGTGAGTACATCTGTTTTTGAAGTACAGTAGATCAATAAAGCTACAGTACTCTAGCAGTAGTCAAGCTGGTTTTGCTGAAAAGCCTTGTTAGTGCATGGGTCAAATTAGCTTTTTAATTTCCAGTCCGTGGGAAGGTTGTATGCAAAATAACCATAGGACAATCACGCTCTCACCAAGCTCTAAGAAGCATATGGACATCAAAACTATGACATAACACATATGTAATCATGTAGTAATTTCACATTCTTCAAATAGCCACTCTTTGCCTTGATGACAGCTTTGCACACTCTTGTCACTCTCAACCAGCTTCACCTGGAATGCTTTTCCATCAGTCTTGAAGGAGTTCCCACATATGCCGAGCACTTGTTGGCTGCTTTTCCTTCACTGCGGTCCGACTCATCCCAAACCATATACATTTGATTGACATTGGAACCAAAATGTCCAAATTTGGACTCCAGACCAAAGGACAAATTTCCGGTCTAATGTCCATTGCTCGTGTTTCTTGGCCCAAGCAAGGCTCTTCTTCTTATTGGTGTCCTTTAGTAGTGGTTTCTTTGCAGCAATTCGACCATGAAGGCCTGATTCACACAGTCTCCTCTGAACAGTTGATGTGCAGAAGTCTAAAGTATTGACTAACCCACTTCTGTGGCCACAGGCCAGCCAGTCTGTCTGTGTTTGTGATAAAAGGAAAATCTAAAAACTCCTGTGGTGCAGTGCAGGATATAAGGAGAGCCATACACAAATTATACATCACCTCATTGGCATAGTCTGGATGGGAAAAGCAGTGGAACATGAAACATTAACCCAATGAGCTATACAGTGCCTACAGAAAGTTTGTTTAATTTACAGCCTGAACTTAAAATGGATTCAATCTATTTTTTTTCACTGGTCAACACACAATACCCTATAATGTCAAAGTGGAATGATGTTTTTCAAAATGTTTTCAAATTCATTGAAAATGAAAAGCTGAAATGTCAGTAAATAAGTACTCAGCCTCTGTTATGGCAAGCCTAAATTACTTCAGGAGTAAACATTTGCTTAACAAGTCACTTAATAAGTCGCATGGACTCTGTGTGCAATAAGTGTTTATTTTTAATGACTACCTCATCTCTGTACCCCACACGTACAATTATCTGTAAGGTCCCTCAGTCGAGCAGTGAATTTCAAACACAGATTCAACTACAAAGACCAGAGAGGTTTTCAGAATCTTCGCAAAGAAGGGCACCAATTAGTATATGGGTAAAGAAAATAACTATCCCTTTGAGCATGGTGAAGTTATTAATTACACTTTGGATGGTGTATCAATACACCCCGTTACTACAAAGATACAGGCGTCCTTACTAACTCAGTTGCTGGGGAGGAATGAAACCGCTCAGGGATTTCACAATGAGGCCAATGGTGACTTTAAAACAGTTACAACGTATAATGGCTGTGATAGGAGAAAACAGGATGGATCAACAACATTGTAATCACTCCACAATACTAACCTAATTGGCAGAGTGAAAACAAGGAAGCCTGTACATAATACAAATATTCCAATACATTCATCCTGTTTGCAATAAGGCGCTTAAGTAAAACTGCAAAAAAATGTGGCAAAGAAATTAACTTTATGCCCTGAAGGCAAAGCGTTATGTTTGGAGCAAATCCAACATAAAACATCACTGAGTACCACTTCATATATTCAAGCAGGATGGTGGCTGCATCATGTTATGCGTATGCTTGTCATCAGCAAGGGAGTTTTTTTTTTATTATAAAAATAAACGGAATAGAGCTAAACACAGGCAAAATCCTAGAGGAAAACCTGGTTCAGTCTGCTTTCTACCAGACACAGAGACAATTCACAGTTCAACAGGACAATAATCTAAAACACAAGGCAAAATATACACTGGAGTTACTTACCAAGAAGAAAGTGAATGTTCCTGAGTGGCCTAGTTACAGTTTTGACTTAAATCGACATGAAAATCTATGGCAAGACTTGAACATTACTGTCTAGCAATTATCAACAACCAATTTGATAGAGCTTGATAGAGATTGTTGACCAAAACATTACAATTAAATCAATTTGAACACAACAAAATGTGAGAAAAAGTAAAGGGGTGTGAATACTTACTGAAGGCATTTCTGAATGGAATTTCATAGAGGTGTAGTCTACAAAAGCCTATTAACAGAGACGCGCCTTTGTTGAGTATCCGGGCAATCTCTACTGACATTCCAAAATAGATAAGAAAGAGGCCATGTTCACTGCTCCGGTAACGCACACTTTTTCCACCAACATTCAGTCCTGGACTAGAAATAGGGCATTTACTATCATCGCAGGGCGAAATACACTATTGTTCAAAGGTTTGGGGTCACTAAGAAATGTCCTTGTTTTTTAAAGAAAAGCACATTTTTTGTTCATTAAAATAACATAAAATTTATCAGAAATTCATTGTAGACATTTTTTATGTTATAAATAACTATTGTAGCTGGCAACGGCAGATTCTTTGTGGAATATCTACATAGGTGCACAAAGGCCCATTATCAGCAACCATCACTGCTGTGTTCCAATGGCACGTTGTGATAGCTTTATCATTTTAAAAGGCTAATTGATCATTAGGAAACCCTTTTGCAATTATGTTAGCACAGCTGAAAACTGTTGTGCTGATTAAAGAAACAATTAAACCGTCCTTCTTTAGACTAGTTGAGTATGTGGAGCATCAGCATTTGTAGGTTCGATTACAGGCTCAAAATGGGCAGAAACAAATACATTTCTTCTGAAACTCGTCAGTCTATTCTTGTTCTGAGAAATTAAGGCTATTCCATGCGAGAAATTGCCAAGAAACGGAATATCTCGTACAACGCTGTGTACTACTCGCTTCACAGAGCAGCGCAAATTCTCTCTTACCAGAATAGAAAGAGGAGTGGGAGGCCCCGATGCACAACTGAGCAAGAGGACAAGTACATTAGTGTGTCTAGTTTGAGAAAAAGACGCCTCACAAGTCCTCAACTGGCAGTTTCATTAAATAGTACCTGCTAATCACCAATCTCAACGTCAACAGTGAAGAGGCAACTCCGGGATACTGGCCTTCTAGGCAGAGTTGCAAAGAAAAAGCCATTTCTTGCCCAGTCCACCCCTGCCCAGTCATGTGACATCCATAGATTAGGACCTAATGAATTCATTTCAATTGACTGATTTCCTTACATGAACTGTAACTCAGTAAAATTGTTGAAATTGTTGCATGTTGCGTTTATACTTTTGTTCAGTATAAAAGGTGAACTCAATCATCGAAAGGGTGAAAGCGGCAGGTTTCCAGGCCAACCCATTGGAGCGATGTGTGAGAAATTTCTCCCAACAAAGGCAGGAGTTTGACTCTGGGAGCTCAGACAGAGTGAAACGTTGTATGGTTGCCAGTATATTTTTATTTTCTAGGTCAGCCACACACCAAATGAATGAGTCCTTTCTCTGTGTAACCTTTGTAAAGTCAAATAAAATAAGGGAACATTTTTGAAAAGATGATAGATGGACATCATTTACAGTAGCTATGTCTCAAAAAAAGAATGTGTTTATTTGATACATTCGTTATGCAGTATGTATCATCCTCATTTATTATCATTAACGTCATTTGAAGTTTGCATAAAAATAAAACATTTACACCCACATGGGCAGTGCCTGAGTATGACCTGCCAAAAAAGGAACATTGTTTCTTCAAATCTTGCAGGAAGACCACTGTGCACGACTTGCTAAAGAATGAGTGAGCTCAGTCATATCTCCATCTGCACAAAAATGAACAATGTTGTAATTTCCTCCAAAGTGTATCCAATTTCTTGTGTTTAGTACAGCAGGGTGTCAAATTCTTCAGTTTCCTGGCGATGTTTTGCACCTGTGTTGAGGCAGGTCTCTATCGACACTTGGCTGATCACTCCCCAGGGGCTGGATTAAGTTTGCATAAGCTCCATGCCTGTCCTCACCTGTCCTGCCATCTCCGCGATTCTGAAGCTCTACTCAACTACTTTTCATTGTGGGAGCAATCAGGGTTAACAAGGATATTCCCATTAATATCGGCCTTGGTTTTCGACAATCTAGTTTCCATTTCTCAAAAACAAAGGAGGCTTTTTGGTGTCTGGCACTTCTCTCTCATTGGCCGATACCAGCTTCTTGAGAAATTAAAATAAATAGCAGGCATTCAATATAATGCTTTGAGTTTAGGATCAGGCTTTCACACAGAAATACATACGTTTTAGGATGACATGTTTCCACTTGCTCCAAGGCCGGCGCTTAAAGGGATTCTCTTGTACTTTTGTATACTTTTTAGCCAGTAATTCCGAAAGTAGTGCTCACAAGCCAAAAGTTGCCCCCAAAAATTGCGTACTAATTCACATTTGTGCAGATCTGTGCACCACATTACTCTCTCTCTCACTCTGCTGTGTGTGCATCCCTCTTGCTAGGTTTCATTCACATGGCGAGGGGCTGAAGCTCAATGGTTAAACTCAAATTGCTATGGGGCCTGGCCCACGTGGGGGAAAATGTTGGGAAAATGGCATAGAACAGCATCCATAAAAATAGTTGCTTTTAAACTAGGAATTTTGAGGCTAATTGAGGTAAGACAGTGATTCTGCTCATAGATTATGCATGTATGAACTACACATTGACACATCTTACTTAGTAGTCGCCAAAGTTTCGGAGCATGTCAGACCTAATGATCATACCTTCAGGGGACAAGTATGTCAGATTAGGTTGAGGTGAAAAGTTTAGTTGAAGAGGACTTCTTGTTATTGTTATGAGTTGTGCTCGTACTATCTTTTCAGCTCTCAGCTTATTTGCACTGAGGATCCGCCTAAACCTACTGGCCCTAAAGCAGTCACATTTACAACAAAGCCTCGTCTACAACAACTGGCCATGGGGTAACACTAACAGGGAAAATGCAGCCAAATATTTATGTTATTTTTTAGTGTGGAGAGGCAGAATGGGTCTGCACAGTCTGCGGAGGACGATAGAGTTGTGACCACTTTCATTCAGGCATTTGAGATGATCTGTTCCAAGCCTTTGTAAACTGTGAGCTGATAGAGACAGTTCAGAGAGGGTGTGAGGCTGTCCGTTTCTCAGTAAAACGTTGTCCCTCTACAGTACAGTCAGATGTGTCCAAATGAAGGACAGATTCCCATCCCTGGTAGGAACTGTTTTATTTTGGTCTTCGTCCCCCAGTGAGGAAAGCCAGGTCAGGAAGCAAAGAATGTCACACAGCAGAAATAACAAGATTAGGGGAAGTATCTTTTGGCTACACCCCAACATTTAGCTGAGCCATCTCCATCGAAAGTACAGCGAGGATGGTTTAAGAGAGGGAGCTGTACTTTAAAGTTGAATTGACATAGCCACCTCTTGAATGAACAATGCAAATATAAATCATAGAAAAACTTACGCCACATAAGATGCAGAGCAAGACCTTTGTGATTTTGATTGAATCCAAACCTTAGCGTAACATTAGTTTGGACACATTACTTAAGAGGGGACATTATCATAATATTCTGGGATATTTATAAAGGCCATAGATGATTCTTTGGTACAGTGACTTGGGTCATAAAAACCCAATTTGCTATTGAACAGTCAGATTTGGCAACAGACTTTCTTTACAATATTTGTTTGAGAAATTCAGCATTATTGGATGTAAATGCAAAACAGATACTTGGTTAGTATATGAAGAGTATGGAATTCCCAAAGGAAAAGCCCAGAACAGTAACATTAATCCATCATGACAGTAATATTGGCACATTTGTCTACGAACATCAGAATTTATGGGTCACAAAATACTGTTAATATTCTGTAAAAAAATCTTTACTCATCGATAATTTCAGTCCTAAAAAAGAAAATGAGTGTCAATTTTGACAGTGTTTTTTCATTGAGGGATATTTTCCCACCATAAAAATTGTTCCTTAGCCAATACAGCTGGCCTTTCTCTGTCAACATCCAACAACCTTCTCATGGCAGTGTGGAATGGACTCTCCAGCTAACACAACAATAGCTAGTACATTACATAAACTGCTCTCTCCCCCCAAAAAAGAAAAATTCAAGTCACTGTGAAATTCTCAACAGTTTTAATGGACAGAGGAGCAGAAGCTTGCTACACTTGAGTCCTTTATGTTAGGCTAGCCTTCTCCTCCTACCCTTTCCCCCTATACTTCCCTTTGAGTACAACCTCCTGATTGTCTCAAGTCCAACCCTTTCAAGCCCTGATTCAAACTGATTCAAGCCCTGATTCAAACTGATACAATGACTTTTGTTCAAGAGCCACAGAAATACAGTGAGTGTTTTGGTCACTACTTTTGTTGTACCTTTATTAATAAAAGTTATTCTCATTTAGATGAAATATATTTAGCAAGCGAGACCTGTTCAGTAAAAGATTACCAACATTATTGATCAACCTGTGAGGGCGGAATGTTTTGGGTGACAAATTTTGGATAAATTCCCTCAGGGGTGACTGGGTATCCCATATGACCACCTTGTTGTTACCAGCTTGCATCTAGACTCAGGGGTCAGAGACAGGGTTAACCAGATGTATTTGGATGGAGCGGGGTGGGTGAACAAAGCCAGCTGACACCTGCTGCAGTGCTAACACAGCCTGACTAAAGCGTGGTAATGGTTTTCGCCCTTTGGTGGTGTTACCCATACTGACATGCAGGAAGCAAGAGGAACATATCCTGCTAACCTTGTCAGCTAAGCAGAGAGCAGCAATTCCCACCAAATGGAAAACCACCTGTGAGAGAAAGCTTGCTGAGCTGTACGAGTGGGTTATACTCAAATCAATGCCTGGATAGAAATGGCAGCATACAGTAGAAATAGGTAGAAATAAGAAAGATGGGTGCTGCACAATGGATGTGAATCCCCTGAGGCTTCATAGAAAAACAACCAGGTCTTTCTCAAGACCAGTCTCAATGAAAACAGTGCATTAAGGTCAATGTGCTATATGCAGTGTCCTTGTTTTTCTCTATGTACAGGTAAACATTAAATAAGCAGTCCCACAAGAGGAAATGACATGACTTAACATGTAGCTTTTTTTTGTACCTTTATTTAACTAGGCAAGTCAGTTAAGAACACATTCTTATTTACAATGACAGCCTACACCTGCTAAACTCTGATGACAGTGGGCCAATTGGGCAACGACCTATGGGACTCCCAATCACGGCCAGTTGTGATACAGTCTGGATTCGAACAAGGTTGTCTATAGTGACACCTTTAGCATTGAGATGCAGTGTCTTAGACCACTGCACCACTTGGGAGCCCATGTAACATTTGATTTTGTGAAATAATGTGAAACCATGCAGTTTTGGAACACTTCACATGTGGTGTTATTTCACAGGACGTTTCACATGTGGATATTTTTCACATAACATTTCACAGGTAATTCCCTGCAAACAAAAATGTGTTGTAAGGATGTCCGCGGAACATCACGCAGTCACAGTGTTTGCAACTTACATATTTGACACACTTTGTATGCTTATTTATACAGTAATTATTAATCAACATGTTCTCACCTGGGATTTGAATTCACAATATTTTGATTCATGGCATTCCAATATTTCTATAACACCACCATGTCAATATCAATAACTGATTTCACCTATACTCCCAGATTTTGGACTTCAAAGTAAATCTCAGCTTTGTTAAAAGGCCCAGTGCAGTGAAAAATGTGATTTTCTTGTGTTTTATATTCACACATTATGAATTTGGAATAATACTGTGAAATTGTAAATAGTTTTATAATGCCCTTTTAGCGTAAGAGCTGTTTAAAAATGTCAGCCTGTTTTGGTGGGATGGAGTTTTGGCGTGCCTGGTGACATTACCATATGGTAAATTAATTAATAAACCAATAAGAAAGGGATTTACAAACCTCTGCCAATAACAGCAGGGCGGCAGGTAGTCTAGCGGTTAAGAGCATTGGGCCAGTTTGCTGGTTTGAATCCCGAGCCGACTAGGTGAAAAATGTGCCAATATGCCCTTGAGCAAGGCATTTAACCCTAATTGCTCCTGGATAAGAGTGTCTGCTAAATGACTCAAATGTAAATGGCTAGTATTCATTCTTGCTTGAGAAGTTGCTCTTTGCTAAGAAGCTATTTTTGTTTCTTTTTGACCATTTCATTAAACAAATCACTATAAGATAAAGATACTTAATTGTTAGCAAGAAATGATTTGATGCGGAGATAAAAAAGGCTGCCTTGGACCTTTAAGACTAATAGGCTTGATGCAATTTTGGCCTCCATTTCTCTCCGTAGCAAAAGACATCAACACATTATTGCCAAGCAGTCACACCCCATGGTACTTCATGTACCCGAAGGCATTGGGAATGAAATATGAAACCCATATTCAACAAAATATATGCTGGACTAGTGGATAGATGATGTCTCTCTGTAAGAAGATTGATACACAACTACAGTACTGCAGGTAATGACTAAGAGGCAAATTTTCAAAGTAATATCACGTTACTGTCACAAAGAGCACATGCATCCTTAAAAGGGCCATGATGCATGGAGCCATTTACTCTAATAACTAACAGTTGCCCTTAAAGCCAAGAAAGGGAAAAGGAGAAATGAATCCAGTCTGTTTCACATTAAAAACATTGATGTATGAAATACCACCCCTCCAAAATAATGGCTTTAAAAAACCTTGAAAGAAAACCCTTACTAAATGCATAGCTGTCAGATTTGTACGGGTCATTAAGCTTTTGCCTGAATAAACCATAAAGAAAGAGCTTAGTCTCCTCTTTATAAGTAATGCAGTTTGGCATCCTTCATTTACATTTCACTCAAATGCTTCTTTCTCTGCTGCAGTCAATCCAGACTGAGGGTATCATTACAGCTGGCTCAAACAACCATCGCAGCGATTTCCATCATACTTAATTAGACCACACTTTTGTGCAGTCACAGCAGCCGTCACACTCTAGAATTCTATCTGTGAGAGAGGCATTGAACAGAATATGTGAGTTGACTTGCTGGCTCAGTAAACATAGCACACTTCAATGTGGACAAAGGCTGACCTGGGTTCAAATTTTAGTTGATATAATTTCAAATACTTTATCTGTGCTTGATTGAGCTTACATGTTGCAATGAAACCAATAGAAATGTCCACAAAGCGCAAACCCCCACCCACCTAGTATTCCATGCAGGTTAAAGCAAATGCTCAAAGTATTTGAAAGATTTAGAATAGTATTTGAACTCAGGTCTGGTCAGAGAAGATTCACTTTACAGAAAGCGCCAGGGGGCATTTGATGGGATATCCTTATTATTTAATGTAAAAACAACTTCTTTGTTTTATTATGGCTCTCAATGTGTATGCATTCAAAGGATCTGAATAAATACTGACTAAGCATTACTACTCTGCAAATGAAAACTCCACTAACAAACACAAGCTTTTATCTTTTCTGAAATAGAGCTCAGACACACTACATAAAATTACATATTGAACAACAAGAAAAGCAAGCATGAAAAGCAAGCAAATCCTCTTGACCTAAACATTTTAGCTGCACATCACAAGATTTAAAATAGAAGGGAGACAGCGTTTTCCACCACCATGTGATTGGTCCAGCAGCTTTTGCCTTTTTATCCAAATTCTCCAGTGGGGATCATTCTTGAGACTAAGGGGAGACAAGCGCTCAGGAATGCATACTCACGTCACACAACCAAGCTAGCAAGTAAGCCAAGCAATCCATAACTGGTGTTAGCAAAAAGGAAAAAGCGTATGCGTGTCTCATTGGCTGAGCTGTCAAATCAGGTTTTGTTTACCAGTATTTGCCCAATATATTCCCAAACCACAGGCCTTACAGGCCTTAATTATACTTTTTTGGAAGGACATCTATTTCATTCATATTGTAATACATTTTAGGTAATATTTTATTTAAAAAATCTGGAACACTGGACAGATACTTTAAGAAATCCAGGGGTAGCCTCGAGGTTCCGGGTCTTCATTGCAATGCTGCCATTACGTCAATACAGTCGTATGCAAAAGTTTGGGCACCCCTCTGAGGCTGCATAATAATTTACTGTCGTCACAGAAAATGATCACAGTGGCATGCCATTCATTTTCTAATAAAAGCTGAGTACTGGGGTATTGTCCAGACAAAGATTTTTAGTGTAGCAATATTAAGTTGTATGAAATTAAATCAGATGTGAAAAATAGGCTATGCAAAAATTTGGGCACCCTTGTCATTCTGTTGATTTGAATACCTGTAACTACTTAGCACTGATTAATTGGAACACACAATTGGTTTGGTGAGCTCATTAAGCCTTGAACTTCATATACAAGTGCATCCAATCATGAGAAAAGGTATTTAAGGTGGCCAATTGCAAGTTGTTGTTCTCTTTGACTCTCCTCTGAAGAGTGGCAACATGGGGGCCTCAAAACAACTCTCAAATGACCTGAAAATAAAGATTGTTCAACATTATGGTTTAGGGGAAGGCTACAAAAAGCTATCGCAGAGATGTAAGCTGTCAGTGTCCACTGTTAGGAACATAGTGAGGAAATGGAAGACCACAGGCACAGTTCTTGTTAAGGCCAGAAGTGGCAGGCCAAGTAAAATATCGGAGGCAAAGGCGAAGGATGGTGAGAACGGTCAAAAACAGCCCACAGACCAACTCCAAAGACCTACAACATCTTGCTGCAGATGGTGTCACTGTGCATCGTTCAACAATCCAGCGCACTTTGCACAAGGAGCTGTACAGGAGAGTGATGCGGAAGAAGCCTTTTCTGCACACACGCCACAAACAGTCGCTTGAGGTATGTAAACGCACATTTGGACAAGCCAGCTTCATTTTGGAATAAGGTGCTGTGGACTGATGAAACAAAGATTGAGTTATTTGGTCATAACAAGGGGCGCTATGCATGGCGGCAAAAGAACACAGCGTTCCAAGAAAAACACTTGATACTCACAGTAAAATCAGTCACAAAGTTGAAGTTACGCCGGGGCTGGATATTTCAACAAGACAACGACCCAAAACACTGCTCAAAATCTACCCGGGCATTTATGCAGAGGGACAAGTACAATGTTCTGGAATGGCCATCCCAGTCCCCAAACCTGAATATCATTGAGAATCTGTGGGATGATTTGAAGCGGGCTGTCCATGCTCGGCAACCATCAAGCCTAACTGAACTGGAGATGTTTTGTAAGGAGGAATGGTCCAAAATACCTTCATCCAAACACTCATTAGAGGCTATAGGAAGCGTCTAGAGGCTGTTATTTTAGCAAAAGGAGGATCTACTAAATATTGATGTGATATTTCTGTTGGTGCCCAAATTTATGCACCTGTCTAATTTCGTTTTGATGCATTTTCTGTTAATCCAATAAACCTCTTCACTACTGAAATATTACTGTGTCCATCAGTTATTTGATAGATCAAAATGAAATTGCTGATCCAAACACCCAATTATTTATAAATGGAAATTGTCATGGGTGCCCAAACTTTTGCATACGACTGTATGTCCATTTAGTGCCCATGTGTGTCCCAGTCCAAAAACAAATCAGTCAAAATGGCAGCAATAATTCTAACAAAAGGCTCCCTTGTAAAAATGATCAACCAAGTCATAACTTTCATTAAAATAGTGTCTGGCTCGGGAACAAGACACTAGATGGATCTCATTCAGTAAAAGCTTGTAATGGAATTCAATCAGGGGTGCAATGGGACAATTATTTTGGTTTATGGATCCTGTTAACTTACCCTGATGTAGCGTCTCCTAAATCACCCTGTTTTGGTGGGATGTTGTGCCTCCCTCAAATCATTTATATAATTTATCACGCAAATAAAACATTTAATTTCTCACAAAATGCAGAACATTTGAAATACATAATGTTCACTGTAAATCAAAGCTATGGTAAAGGTTGAGGTAAAGGTATAGTAAAGGACAGACCTGGTTACTTCTCGCATGCTTCTCCACCTCCACATCCTGCAGACATTGGTTTCTTTGGTTTCGACTCAAACCAGTCCCCCTGAGAGGTGAACTTGTTCCTTTAATGACAGTGTAACAATATCTTTATATTTAAAAAAAGTGCAGTGTTTCAAATATACATTACAAATCCTCACCTGAGAAAAGCATTGATGTTGGGCATGCTAATCTCAATTGAAACTATACTGAACCAAAATATAAACCGCAACAATTAACGATTTTACTGAGTCACAGTTCATATAAGGAAATCATTCAATTGAAATACTAATCTATCGATTTCACATGACTGGGAAGGGGTGCAGCCATGGGTGGGCCTGGGAGGGCATAGGCCCACACACTTGGGAGCCAGGCCCAGCCAATCAGAATTAGTTTTTCCCCAAAAAAGGGCTTTATTAGAGAGAAATACTTCTGTTTCATCAGCTGTCTGAGTGGCTGGTCTCAGAAGTGAAGAAGCTGGATGTAGAGGTCCTGGGCTGGCATTACTGCCAGATTTTCTAAAATGACGTTGGAGGCAACTTATGGTAGAGAAATTAACATTAAATTATCTGGCAACAGCTCTAGTGGACATTCCAGCAGTCAGTGTCACGATCGCCAGGAGACAGGACCCGAGGTGCAGAGCTGTAATGTATAGACATTCCTTTATTCCATGACTTATTCCACAAAACGAACAAAGGCGATGCCGTGACCATGAACCGGCGCAAACACAAATAATGAACACACACAAAAACCCACAAACACAGGTGGGAATGCTGAACATAAATAGGCTCCCCAATTAGAGGCAATGCGGCGCAGCTGCCTCTAATTGGGGACCAATTCCAAAACTGAAACATAAAGATTTCCAGAGAGGTCTGGACAGCAAACCTGAAAACCTCTCTGAACTTAAACCTTAGTCAGAATGCTAATTGTGTGCTCCATCAACATTTAGACATCTGTGGAATTGTGTTGTGTGACAAAACTGCACATTTAAGAGTGGCCTTATATTGTCCTCAGCACAAGGTGCACCTGTGTAATGATTATGCTGTTTAATCAGCTTCTTGATATGCCACACCTGTCAGGCGGATGGATTATCTTGGCAAATAAATGGTCACTAACAGGGATGTAAACAAATTTGTGCACAAAATTTGAGAGAAATAAGCTATTTGTGCGTATGGAAAATTTGTTGCGTTTATACTTTTGTTCATTATACATCTTCAACTTAAATTTGATTGAACTAAATCTCAAACTACAAATACATCTACATTGTGATTGGTGGTGACACACCTCTGTGGCTGGGGATCTCTGAGCGCATTTAAAAGTGAAACTGTACTGCAAACACTGGCCTGGACTGTCATGACATGGATTATTGTGAAATGATTGCTAAAAAACGTTGTATTTTGTGCCACCCTGTGAGAGTTTGTTACATTAACGATGTACAGGTAGCTGCCAAAATGAAGGAAACACTTGAGTAAATGCCCATTATTTTGGCTACCATAGCTAGAAGAGATCTCATTGACTTTGAAAGAGAAGTCACAAAGGAGCATAGGACATTTTAAGGGTGTGTGTGTCTCAGTCACCAGATCTCAACACAATTGAACATTTATAGGAGATTCTGGAGAGCCACCTGAGACAGCGTTTTCCACCACCATCAACAAAACACCAAATTATGGAATTTCTTGTGAAAGAATGGTGTCGAATCCCTCCAATAGAGTATCGGACACACCAGGGCTCATGGAAGCTCTTCTGGAGGCTTGTGGTGGGCCATCGCCCTATTAAGACACCATGTTGGTGTTTCCTTTATTTTGTCAGTTACCTTGCTGCAGCAGGGCATTTTGAAAAAGTATACTTACCCAGAGCTGCACCAGCTTTAAATGTACAAATAATTAATAATTCCATAATCAAAGTACTTATACATGTATTACTCCTGTAAAACAAGTGATTGCTGTGAGAGTGCGAGTCCTATTTCTTCATTAACTTCTTCATTAACTTCTTCTTCGCAGTTGTAAATGAGAACTAGTTCTCAACTGGCTTACCTGGTTAAATAAAGGTGAATTATTATTTTTTTTAACTGTGAATAGGGTGTGTTAACTTCTCGTTGGCATAAAACAGACTTACATCTGTGTCACCTCCGCTGAAACATACTGCTTTTTAAATCAACCTCCCACCTCGTTTGTCAAACTTTAGTATCACTGTCACGTGACAGGTCCAGCACAAATAAAACTCTGTTCACTTTGGCAGCCAGCCCTTCTATCACTTCCACCATATGTGGGCCATAACAAACCAGGGTCACACTGTATACGTTGTCCAATAAGAAACACTTGTTTTTGTGGCAAAACATCTTCCTTTGTAGAACGTTTTGCTGCACATGTTCTAATGAATACGATCCATGGAGGATATGACCTAATGGCTTTGGCATTGTTTCAACTTGGAAACTCAAGGATTTAATCTGCCTTGTATTATTCACCCAGGTTGTACTAATAAATCACTAGAAATAGTGGGAGGACAGAGGAGGGAGCCGGCGCCTTCTCTCTCTGTCTGCTTGTTTCTCACATCCTATTGGGAGGATCCAGACATTTATCATCACAGCTCCTTTCTGACAGGCAGGGGATGAGAAAAATATGTTGAACACTATTTTGGATCTTAAGAAATGTGGCGCCCTTATTCTCTTTTGTGATAACGAATTCTACAGATAAAACTGAAATATTAACTTACAATTAAATGAAAATCTTAATTAACATATATATATATATATATATATATATATATATATATATATATATATATATATATATATATTTTTTTTTTTTTTTACTTCTAACACTTACAAATCTTGTGTGGGTAATTTGAAAGACAAGATAAATATTTGAGGCACAATGGCACAATATAGTACCAGTATGTGCGTTTACGTGGGAAAATTGCATACATCGTATCAATGACAGTCCAGAGTTCTGTACCTAAGTATGGCGGGGTGGTAGCAGGACTTGCTGGTCATGTGGTCTGGAAATCAACAGACCGTCTGCTGGCTCTCCCGCAGGAGGGACAGGAAGGAGCTGAGCGCCCCCTGGAGGTCCACTCTGGGATGGCGCTGCACCGGCTCTGTCCGCATACAGCTCAGAGGGTATCTGAGCAGACTAGTTAAGAAACAGACCAACTTCGCTGTCTGGGTGGAACTGACTTTAAAGGAGCAATCTGGCATCGGTACATCCATTTTTGGGCTCTTCAATTAATTGAAGCCATTGATTCTTGAAGACTAGAACTTATAAATGCCTCACAAGCTTAGTTCAACTGTCGTACTCTATCAGAAGCCAAAATATACTGTAAGCTTGTTTTACTACATTGTTTGTAACAATGTAATTACCCTTTTACCCTTACTTAAAATGTCTGCAAAATGTGTATTAATTTGAACAGAGAGTGAACACTGATTTAAAGAGCAGTATATGTTACCACGTGAACCATCTTTAACCATTTTTTAACATCAAAGCGGTGACCCGATCCTGCAGGTTCATGCTCTACAACATTCGCAGAGTACGACCCTACCTTACACAGAAAGCGGCACAGGTCCTAATCCAGGCACTTATCATCTCCCGTCTGGATTACTGCAACCCGCTGTTGGCTGGGCTCCCTGCCTGCACCATTAAACCCCTACAACCTATCCAGAACGCTGCAGCTCGTCTGGTGTTCAACCTTCCCAAGTTCTCTCGTGTCACCCCGCTCCTCCTCCGCACACTTCACTGGCTTCCAGTTGAAGCTCGCACCTACTACAAAACCATGATGCTTGCCTACGGAGCTGTGAGGGGAACGGCACCTCCTTACCTCCAGGCTCTGATCAAACCCTACACCCAAACAAGGACACTACATTCATCCACCTCTGGCCTGCTAGCCCCCCTTCCTTTACGTTGGATGTAGGGCCCCCCCACACTCACATACATTTTTTTTTTTTATAAACTTTACTAACACTTGTCTTTTGTCTAAACTAACACCTGACTTATTTCCCTGATGGCACTGACTTCCCTCACAGCTGCATGTTTAAATAAATGTACTTATTGTGATCGAGATGTGGTTGTCCTTGATAGCGCTGACTTTGCTCACAGCTGCTTGTTTAAAGAAATGTACTTACTGTGATCGAGATGTGGTTTTCCCACTGGCTATCCTAAGTTGAATGCACCAAGTCGCTTTGGATAAGAGCGTCTGCTAAATGACTAAAATGTAAATGTAAATGTTACACCAAATTGTTATTTTGTCTCTCCCCCTTTCCAGTTACATGCTGGTTACAAGCAGTTACAAGTTACATTGTTTCATTTTACAGCCTATCAAGGGACACATGCTGGTTACAAGCAGTTACAAGTTACATTGTTTCGTTTTACAGACAATCAAGGGACACATTCTGGTTACATGCCGTTACAAATTACATTGTTTCATTTTACAGTCTATCAAGGTGTGTGTGTGTTTGTGTATGTGTGTGTATGTATTGTGTGTGTATTGTGGGTGTTCCTAGACAGTCTTAGCTAAATTCATGCTTGAGAAAATAACAGCAATTTTTGCCCGTTTTAATCTATTACACTAAGTTTACTGCTACCCAGAAATTATTTGATACTAATCTAAAAATGGCTGCATTGGCCCTTTAACCACTCACAGATGTGACTACAGACCAACACTTGTAACTTGTCGAGCATTAATATTAGCCAGCTGTCCGATCCATATGTTCTATCCACCGGCCCAACCCAACAGGCCAGTGAAATCTCTTGTTCAAGGCTGACATGCAATGGTCATACAGCACTGTATACTCGATTGATAACACATGCTTTAGGAGAGGGCTTTGGCAGTCCATGTTTATGGGCATTTAAGAATCAACGGGACCTAGGGCTGGCACAATTACCACATAACCGTGTAACTGATGGTTATGGATGAAGACTGTCATGAAAATAAAATAACTGCCATAACCTTAAATGTATTTTTTGATTTTTTATAAATATATATATATATATACAGTCGTGGTCAAAAGTTTTGAGAATGACACAAGTATTGGTCTCAACAAAGTTTGCTGCCTCAGTGTTGATGATGGCAATTTGCATATTCTCCATAATGTCATGAAGAGTGATCAGATGAATTGCAATTAATTGCAAAGTCCCTCTTTGCCATGAAAATGAAATTAATCCCACAAAAACATTTCCACTGCATTTCAGCCCTGCCACAAAAGGACCAGCTGGCATCATGTCAGTGATTTTCTCGTTAACACAGGTGAGAGTGTTGACGAGGACAAGGCTGGAGATCACTCTGTCATGCTGATTGAGTCAGAATAACAGACTGGAAGCTTTAAAAGGAGGGTGGTGCTTAAAATCATTGTTCTTCTGTCAACCATGGTTACCTGCAAGGAAACACGTGCCGTCATCATTGCTTTGCAAAAAAAGGGCTTCACAGGAAAGGATATTGCTGCTGGTAAGATTGCACCTAAATCAACCATTTATCGGATCATCAAGAACTTCAAGGAGAGAGGTTCAATTGTTGTGAAGAAGGCGTCTGGGCGCCCAAGAAAGTCCAGCAAGCGCCAGGACCGTCTCCTAAAGTTGATTCAGCTGCGGGATCGGGGCACCACCAGTGCAGAGCTTGCTCAGGAATGGCAGCAGGCAGGTGTGAGTGCATCTACACGTACAGTGAGGCGAAGACTTTTGGAGGATGGCCTGGTGTCAAGAAGGGCAGCAAAGAAGCCACTTCTCTCCAGGAAAAACATCAGGGACAGACTGATATTCTGCAAAAGGTACAGGGATTGGACTGCTGAGGACTGGGGTAGAGTCATTTTCTCTGATGAATCCCCTTTCCGATTGTTTGGCCCATCCGGAAAACACCTTGTCCGGAGAAGACAAGGTGAGCGCTAACATCAGTCCTGTGTCATGCCAACAGTAAAGCATCCTGAGACCATTCATGTGTGGGGTTGCTTCTCAGCCAAGGGAGTGGGCTCACTCACAATTATGCCTAAGAACACAGCCATGAATAAAGAATGTTACCAACACATCCTCCAAGAACAACTTCTCCCAACCATCCAAGAACAGTTTGGTGACGACCAATGCCTTTTCCAGCATGATGGAGCACCTTGCCATAAGGCAAAAGTGATAACTAAGTGGCTTGGGGAACAAAACATCGACATTTTGGGTCCATGGCCAGGAAACTCCCCAGACCTTAATCCCATTGAGAACTTGTGGTCGATCCTCAAGAGGCGGGTGGACAAACAAAAACCCACAACTTCTGACAAACTCCAAGCATTGATTATGCAAATATATACTCTTTGCATAAACTGAATGTCATTGTCAATGAAAGCCTTTGAGACTTATGGAATACTTGTAATTATACTTCAGTGTACCACAGTAACTATTGACATAAAGATCTAAGAACACTGAAGCAGCGAACTTTGTGGAGACCAATACTTGTGTCATTCTCAAAACTTTTGACCACGACTGTATATATATATATATACAGTGGGGAGAACAAGTATTTGATACACTGCCGATTTTGCAGGTTTTCCCACTTACAAAGCATGTAGAATTTTGTCCCACTCCTCCATACAGACCTTCTCCAGATCCTTCAGGTTTCGGGGCTGTCGCTGGGCAATACGGACTTTCAGCTCTCTCCAAAGATTTTCTATTGGGTTCAGGTCTGGAGACTGGCTAGGCCACTCCAGGACCTTGAGATGCTTCTTACGGAGCCACTCCTTAGTTGCCCTGGCTGTGTGTTTCGGGTCGTTGTCATGCTGGAAGACCCAGCCACGACCCATCTTCAATGCTCTTACTGAGGGAAGGAGGTTGTTGGCCAAGATCTCGCGATACATGGCCCCATCCATCCTCCCCTCAATACGGTGCAGTCGTCCTGTCCCCTTTGCAGAAAAGCATCCCCAAAGAATGATGTTTCCACCTCCATGCTTCATGGTTGGGATGGTGTTCTTGGGGTTGTACTCATCCTTCTTCTTCCTCCAAACACGGCGAGTGGAGTTTAGACCAAAAAGCTCTATTTTTGTCTCATCAGACCACATGACCTTCTCCCATTCCTCCTCTGGATCATCCAGATGGTCATTGGCAAACTTCAGACGGGCCTGGACATGCGCTGGCTTGAGCAGGGGGACCTTGCGTGCGCTGCAGGATTTTAATCCATGACGGCGTAGTGTGTTACTAATGGTTTTCTTTTAGACTGTGGTCCCAGCTCTCTTCAGGTCATTGACCAGGTCCTGCCGTGTAGTTCTGGGGTGATCCCTCACCTTCCTCATGATCATTGATGCCCCACAAGGTGAGATCTTGCATGGTGCCCCAGACCGAGGGAGATTGACCGTCATCTTGAACTTCTTCCATTTTCTAATAATTGCGCCAACAGTTGTTGCCTTCTCACCAAGCTGCTTGCCTATTGTCCTGTAGCCCATCCCAGCCTTGTGCAGGTCTACACTTTTATCCCTGATGTCCTTACACAGCTCTCTGGTCTTGGCCATTGTGGAGAGGTTGGAGTCTGTTTGATTGAGTGTGTGGACAGGTGTCTTTTATACAGGTAACGAGTTCAAACAGGTGCAGTTAATACAGGTAATGAGTGGAGAACAGGAGGGCTTCTTAAAGAAAAACTAACAGGTCTGTGAGAGCCGGAATTCTAACTGGTTGGTAGGTGATCAAATACTTATGTCATGCAATAAAATGCAAATTAATTATTTAAAAATCATACAATGTGATTTTCTGGATTTTTTTTTTTTAGATTCCGTCTCTCACAGTTGAAGTGTACCTATGACCTCTACATGCTTTGTAAGTAGGAAAACCTGCAAAATCAGCAGTGTATCAAATACTTGTTCTCCCCACTGTATATATACTGCTTGTAACCAGCATGTGTCCCTTGATAGGCTGTAAAATGAAACAATGTAACTTGTGTGTGTGTTATTTTGGTAGCACTTTACACAGTTCCACATAATAAAGCATTTCTCATGGATTAGTATATTTTACATGGATTAGTAAATAGTTTATTAATAATTGATTAATCATTACTCCGTTCATTAGATGTTTCATATAATGTAGGTCTTTATAAACCAATTACTAATCATTAGTTAAATATTTTTGCAGGACCTCATAAAAAGTGTGTGCTATATATACTTTATAAATACTTTATAAATATTTTGAATAACCAGTGTAATTTCTCACAAAAATATGTATATGCAATTAATAGACATCCCAGTAGTATCTGGTGCTCCTTAATGTCTCAAAATAGCTTAGAACATATCAATGGAAAAGTAATAAGCACACAACACAGGATGTTAAAGGAAATGCTGTATATTGACCTTTTGTGAAACAACTTTTGCAAGGATTTGTGTTAGAGTTGCAATGTGAATGTTTTGCTAATGGTGTCAATCTCGCGAACTAAACAAAAACAGGGAGATGTAGCCTACACACAACAGCTGGCCGGACTGGACAGTTTTTCTGTAGTGGATTTGTATTCCTTCATTCATTATATATGATTGAGGTAGAAATGTTACATATATAATTTGCAGGAATAAGCTTTAAATGCTTCCAGTGCTTCAGTTATCAAAAAGAAAGGAGGACCAAGGCACTCTTCATATAATGAATGAAAAGGCCTATATGGCTTGTTCAATGGAAACAAAGTTTTAAAACTCTGACGCGTTTCTGCTGCATGGCCTTCGTCAGGGAGTACAACGATATACAATGTCCTCTTTTGAACAGCTTTTTGAAATCAACCCTGATTTGAAGAGGGAGTGGTTACATAATTCATTAGACAACAACTAGTAAGCAATACTACATACATTAAAACGTGAAATACTGTAGATATGTTATCCAAATGCAAAACAAGACTAGAAGCATCAGAACGTAGTTATATCCTTGAATATGACTGGACAAAGTGGTAAGAATTAGAGAGCCATCTATTTTATAGTACACTAGATCACAGCAGACATGGACCACAGCAGTCTAAACGTAGCTGAGGGCAATAGAGCAATATGTCCACAAGATGACAGCAAAGGGACCTCTCACGACTCTACAGGAAAGGTGAGAAATCCATATCTTCATTTAAACCAGGGTACTTAGTGGCCTGTAGTTTGTAAATCCCACAACGTTCCCTTTTGATTTAGCTGTTTTTAAGACGGTCCCCTTTTCTAATTGAGTCCGGAACATGATCAATACCCATAGCTTGTAGGGAGGCAGGGTCGCCATGGTGTAAGGACTTGTAGTGCCTTGGCATGGGGTAGTCTTCAATGCCAACATGTCAAGCTGCCTCTAATTGGGGATTGAATAAACTGAACAGAAACTCCTAGAATGTCACGAACGGGTGCAGAGACAGACCAAGACGCAGCGCAGGGATAGTAGTTCGTCATCTTTTATTTATACTATGTAATAAATTGAATAAATACTCTGTATAAACAAAAACGAATGACGAACTAAAGAACACAAACAAACACTATAGACAAACGTCACGTTCATAAAACACAACATGAACGGACGTAAAAAAAGCACACTTACTTTAACTGTGACTGCGAAATACATCGACAGCGACCCACACCAGAGTGAAGGACAGACAAACATATATAGGATCCCTAATTAGAGGCCATGCGGTGCAGCTGCCTCTAATTAGGGATCCAACCCAAAACCCCACACAGAAACAGAAAAGAAAGACACTGTCAGACTCTGACCATAGCTACATAGAGAAGCAAATAGGCTTCTCTATGGCCAGAGCGACTCCGGCCAGAACGACTCCGGCCATGGAGCGGGGAAAACAACCGGGCCAGGACTGGGCACCGGTGGGGCAAACGGCTCCGGCCATGGAGCTGGGAAAACAACCGGGCCTGGACTGGGCACTGGTGGGGTGGACTGCTCTGGCACTGGAGCGGAGCAGACGGCTGGACCCGGATTGGGCACCGGTAGAGCGGACTGCTCTGGCTCTGGAGCGGCGCAGACGGCTGGACCCGGATTGGGCACCGGGGGAGCGGACTGCTCTGGCACTGGGGCGGAGCAGACGGCTGAACCCGGAATGGGTACCGGTGGAGCGGACTGTTCTGGCACTGGAGCGGAGCAGACGGCTGGACCCGGATTGGGCACCGGTGGAGCGGGCTGCGGACCTTCGCTGGAGGTTGCAGGCAGCGGACCTTACATTCAAGGGGACTAAAAATGAACCTGTACCTATATTGTTCAATTCCTTAATTTTGTTCAACACATCTGTGGCGTCTTGAAGATAGGCTGGGAGTGATGGCAGAAAAGGCTTAGTAAAGTAATCAATGTATTTGGAGATGGGTTCTGTCAGACTTTCATTACCACTAATGACTAGTCTGCCTGGGGGGTTCTCAAGATTCTTGTGGACTTTTGGAAGAAGCCATACGTGGACTGCCATTTAAAATCAATTTGGACTCAATGTCGGAAAATCTCCTTAGCTTCTGTGAGGATCCCTTTCAATTTAGTTTTTTGGTCCTCTGTAAGGTTGAAGGTAAGAGATTAGTAGAATTCATCATTGTCTAATTGACGTTAGGCTTCTGTCACATATTTGTCTTTACGCCACACTACTGGAGCGCCACCTTTGTCTGCTTATTTATCCACAATCTGTCCCTTTTTAAACAATGATTCACCTGCATCCCTCTCTGTCTTAGAAAGGTTATGTCGTGATTAGTACATTTTACCTTTAAACAGCATCTCCACATCAAAATTCAAATTCTTGGCAAATTGTATTTAGTGTTGCATTCTGGGCAATGGGACAAAAGGTGGACTAAGGCATACAATGTGTTTTTGAGGGCACAGAAACTGCCTGACCTGAAACACTGGTGTCTGTAGTTGGAGAAGTGTTCTGCTTGTACCAGGTCTTCAGATGTAGATTTCTGTAGAAACAAAATAGGTCAATCTTTGTATTGAATTCATTAGTTGAATATGTGGGGGCAAGACCCTTACACAATCATCAGAAAGGGCTTCTCCAGAAATTTTGATCGCAGCCTTTTTCTGGTCCTGCTCCGTGTGGTTGGATAGTCTTGATTTCTTCCTCCATGTTGACCTCTTCCGTGTCCTTGTTGGGGAACCTGGGTGGCTCCTCTTCCTGGTCTAAAAAAATCTTGTGAGGAGCCGTCCTCTGAGTGTCTGGGGTGATCCTCATCGTCGCTGAAAGAAACAGATCTAGGCTCTAACTCTTTCAAAATAATGGGATAGTTAAGCAAAATAATGTATTCAGATATTTTTTTTCTTATCTCTTAAGCAGTCTATGGACTGCTCTTAATCTCTCGTGCACAGATTATTTTCGTAAACCGAAGAATCTGTTGAGACGGGATGGAATGCGTAGGAAGGGTTCCCCAACTGGCGGCCCGCGTGTGATTTTATTAGACCCCCAAGTTTTCTGAGCCCCAAAAATGTAATGTTTTTATTGTTGGACATAAATTATATGTGATCGTATACAAAGCAAGGTTTGAAATTATTATGTTTTCGTCAAATATTATATCTGTTCGGGTTACAAATTATTAGTAATTATGTTCCGGCCCGCTGACCATCCGTTTAAGAAAAATCGCCTCACAGCTGAATCTAATATGTGAGATAACGTGCATCAGTAGTTCTGGTGTTTGGGTTTCTCGTCACTGGTTATTTGGACGTGCCAGGATTGGCTGAAGGCAGTGCTTAAACTTTGACTTTTTCTCTTGTGTAGTGAAATTAGCGTAACTCCCCATTTCTAACACGTATAGACCCATAGCTTAATCACGCAGCTGGCCAAATTATGCAAGGTTTTTACTTCTGGGTTAACCTTGATTAGACTGCTCGAAGGACTGACTGCAATCCATACTTTTGGTAGAAAATTCACTGCCAAGAAACACTTGTGTTAGTATTTTTTGGACAAAAAAAGTCATTTTACTCAGCATCGAGAGTGTCTATTACAAGTGTCTATTATAAATAGTTCAATATATTTTCTGTATTGTGTGCTTACTGTTTATCCATTTATATGTTCTAGGGGCCATTTTGAGACCTTAAGGAGCATCAGGTACCCCTGGAATATCTACCAATGGCATTTTTGTGAGAATTATTTTACGAACAGCTGACAGAAGACAGGACAGACGGGCATTTGTGCAGTTGAGTCCATTTCTGCAATAACATGGACTCTTAACAACGTGATGAAACAAGCAAGGTGTTGTAGAAATTGATGAATAGAATGGGCTTGGAACCTCTAACCCTAACAATTTGACTGGTAAACTCATGGATTAATTCGCAATGGCTGCCTGGTATTGCAGCCAATAATTTCTATGGTAATGTAGAATGTTCATTTAATTTATGTTAACTAATGTGGCTCATGCAACGGAACGTACAGTATTTGTAATGTCAGTTGAGTTGAATCAACAAATCACAGCACATATTGATGGGTACACTGCTTTTATTTCCTGCTTTTACTTCCTGCTTTGCTCCTATGGGTACACTCGCAATGGCTGCCAGTCCACCCATTATGCCATCATTGACTTGAATGGAAATTCCTGTTATTGTCAGGCTCTGGCCATAGAGTAGCCTATTGCTTCTCTATATAGCCATGGTCAGAGTCTGACAGATCTATATGTTATATATTTATGTTTCTATGTGGGGGTTTTGTGTTGGATCCCTAATTAGAGGCAGCTGCAGTGCATTGTCTCTAATTAGGGATCCTACATTATTTGTGGGACATACATGTTTGTATGTCCCACACCTAGGTGTGGGTCATTATCAAAGTCTGAGTAAGTAAGTGTTTTTCCGTTGTATTTGTATCGTTGTTCTTTTGTGTAGTTCGGAACATTTTGTGAATATTCTAAACAAGTATTAAAACCATGTCGAACTATGATTGCGCTGCGCCTTGGTGTCTGTTAACACCCAGTCGTGACCGTTATATTCATTCTATTTCTATGGCAGCACATGCGGTCAGGAGGAGGAAAGGAGAAAACGGGTGTCCCAAAAATATGCATATTATTTTTGCTATTGGAACTGCTGGCCAATTACCGGCATCCAAAATTCCATGAGCGTCAAGGCCCTAACGGGTCCTTATTAACAACATGAAGGTAGAGTAAACTGTTAGGCAGAGTGGGTGTGAAATCTGCTGGCTTGTTTTGAGCCATTAATTAGTTATACTGTCATTTTGACAGGCCAAGTCCACACACACACACACACCCACACGGCCATGTCTATGTTTAGTTGCTGACAGATATTGATAGACATGGACGAGAGCGATGGGATCTCATTCACCACCATCTGGTGGTTGAACAGGATTCGGTCCTGTGGTTGCCGTTAGAATAACATTTCCCTGGAGTAGTCCACGTGTGTGTGTGTGTGTGTGTGTGTGTGTGTGTGTGTGTGTGTGTGTGTGTGTGTGTGTGTTACAGCAATGTGAGTTTGCACATTGAAACAGAAATCATTTACACGTATGACAGTTGATGTGAACTTACTCAATATTGTTGTGACACTACATATAATTTAGGTAAGCTAGCAAGCAGGCGCTATGCCTAGATAATTAGGTAACCTAATAGTGAATAAGTCTGTTTTTACAGTGACACATTTATTAAGGTCAGCGTGTCCAGACCTGGAATCATGACCTTTTAACTAGGGTCCAGAGCTTTTCCAAGTCAGGTATCCTGTTCAGGAAAAACCTGTACTGTAGTTATGACACAAGCTATGTGACGTCTCTTCATGGCAGCTTTATGCAACCCTTATTATGCTAGACTAGTCTCAGATGTGTTCTGTCTTGCCAACTCCTATGTCCATTGTCATGTCCATTGTGATTCTGGATATCAGTTTAGCACTGGATGGGCTCTCAGTGGGCATCCGGTGACTGATACTGATGATCTGACCCCTCTTCATGCTACACACAACACAGACGGAAGGACGCTTTACATCAAAAGCACACAGTACATTCGGAAAGTATTCAGACCCCTTGACTTTTTCCACATTTTGTTAAGTTACAAACTTATTCTAAAATTCGTCTTTTCCCTCATCAAGCTACACACAATACCACATAAACACAAAGCAAAAACAGGTTTTTAGAAATGTTTGCAAATATATAAAAAAATAAAAAACGGACCCTTTATTCAGTCCTTTGTTGAAGCACCTTGGGCAGCGATTACAGCCTTGAGTCTTCTTGGGTATGACACTACAAGCTTAGCACACTTGTATTTGGGGAGTGATAAAGAAATGTGTATGTTTAATGTTAATGACTAAGATGTTTCATCCTGAAACGGTGTAATGTGTGAGATGTATTAGAATTACAAGATTATGATTCTAAGAATGTGCGAACATAGACAATGTTCAGACCAGGTTAGAATGTTACCATTTGGTAAATGAGTCAGGATGTGGTTAAGATGAACAAAGGGGGAGATAGACCATTTGTGAAGGCTTAGGCTGGCAGGAGAAAAGCCATAAAAGTTTACCACCCTCATCTATCAGAGTGGGGGTCTTGTCCCTGAGGTGGGTAAACATTAGCAACTGAGGGATGCCTTTGAGGGGAGTGACCTGAGATAACAGGCAGACCCTGAGGACACAAAACAGGGTGGGGCCTTGACTGTGACTGGATGGTATAAAAGCTTTTTGTTATTTCTTTCTGGAGAACGTTCTCTGAATAAAACCTGACCATTGTAAAGCTGGAGCTCTCTCTGTATTATTTAAACAAACTGAAGAATTTACAACCTTCAGGATACAGATAGAGTTAAAAAGTTAATTTAGAACATTGGAATAAAAATATTTGTGACAATTTGGTCCTTCGAGCCGGATTCAATATCTGATATCTGTCGTCCCAGGGAACACCGAAACCGTGCACGGGCGGATCTTTAGGATCCGTAATAACAAAGACCTGACCTCTGAAATTGAGGGTTTATTTCAGGCCGGTGATAACTGGTAACGCGACATTTAACGGTGACGAGATCCAACCAACATTTAGTCCCAGCTGCAAGAAGACGGTCAGTAATTTTTATTCATGGGTTTTGGGGGAATTTGTGTTTTAAAATACAGTAAATCAGGAGTGAGGATCTCAGTTTACAAACATGGGAGGTAAATCCTCAAAGGGAGGATCTCATTTTACAAACATGGGAGGTAAATCCTCAAAGGGAGAGATTTTCTGTGGAAAATAATACGGATTTCTTTAGAACCCCACCAGGGATTCTTGCCTGATACGTGGTTTTTAGACGTCTATTTGGAGAAAATCCAACGCACTAGTATCCAAATAGATAGAAAATTATTGTAGTAGGTTAAGGTAAAAAAGGAAAGGGGGGTCCGAAACTGACTCCAGGTAGTTTAGGCCATTACCAATAAAAACTACCCTATGTTGAGGCGATCGGAGCACGACAAGGATATGTAGGAAGGAAAGTGAAATATTAGTTTTTGGACGTTTATCTAGAAGAAAACCAAGCGCCAGTATTTTGGAATAAACATAAAACGAAAGCACACTTTTAGGGAGGGAGGATCTCATTATACGAACATAGGAGGCAAATCCTCAAAGGGGGTCCCGGAAACTAACCAGGGAATGAGAGACATGGAGTCTAAGGATAGGAGGAACATTATTATGGTCCTCAGTGGAGGAAGGAAAATGGATGGAGAAATTGAAAACTATGGAGTGCCGATATATAAAACTTGTGGAGATAATGTGAGGAAACAGCAGGCAGAAGGGGTAGATATGGCCAGGGAAATAAGGAGGAGAGGTAACCTATTTAACATGAGAGGATGAAGGAAATAATTATCGATATGTGAGGTAGAAATACTAATCAGTCAAAAGTCATAAGAAACGGCACAATAACGGAAGTTGTTTAATCCGTATACGTGTGAGACCTAGTAATACTAATCAGTCAAAAGTCATAAGGAACGGCACAATAATTGTATAAATTATTTAACCCGTATACATGTGAGACCTAGTGATCTACTAAAAGTCATAAAATAATTATTCCAGGTGAAGAGTGGAGACTGCGAAGAAGGTGCGTTTGAAAAGTTAATCTTGAAACCCCGCTGTGGGAGCGTTATCCAAGTTAATGGTATTGTGAATTTAAGCTGTATAATTGTGTTATTTGTGTGTAAACCGGTATTGTAATAACGAGTATAATGTAAGTATGAATCTAAGCGAAAACTGACGAGTTTGTCGTGATTGTGTGTGGAACGGTAGGAACCAACATGTGGCATCGTTTGTCTCTGATTGTTGATCGTTGTCTTGCGAGGAACTGTAAGAGAAATGTTTGTCCGTGTGGGAATAACTCATTGTGTTGATGTAGGTAAGCGAAGAGTTTGTCCCTGTGTGGGAATAACTAATTATGTTGATAAGTATTGTTATGAACGTTGATCAAGGGCTGGTTGTCGGATCGTTTTTTTCATATTGGGTAGGTTAACTTTAACTTACAACGGACACCAGGAGAGGCTGCGTCACGATAAACCTTGGTAGATATGATAAAACGGTTATAGGAATCTAGGAGTCTAGGTTGGCTATATTGAGTGAAAACTTTTTGAAACTAGTTTAGGGCCATTTCCCAAAGGAGCTTTGCTTGGGGAAGTTAGAGTAATGATCTAGACTACTTCCATAGTAGCATGGTTGGCTA
Organism: Thymallus thymallus; assembly: GCA_023634145.1. Taxonomy (NCBI): domain Eukaryota; kingdom Metazoa; phylum Chordata; class Actinopteri; order Salmoniformes; family Salmonidae; genus Thymallus; species Thymallus thymallus. The sequence continues at coordinate 11,701,506 of CM042418.1, forward strand.
GCGCACGTAAAACTGTTGAACTATCTGTTCAATCGGGCCGCATTAATTTTAAAGTAAATTACTACTCAGTTTGTAGGTGAATGGTGAGTTGGAAAGCAAATAGTATGTACTGTGTTTTGTACCGCGGGTTTCTTTCCCCATGATATACATTTTACTCCTCATTAACCGAGGTTGTGTGTAATAGATGGTATTATATATTGACTGATATGATAAATGAATTGGCATTTTAGGTTACAATACATGTAGGACGACCCTAGTGGATGATGGAGTTATAATTCTGGTGGATCTTAAACGTTTGAATGAAGGGCGTTTGCCTGGGCTGAGTGGTTTTAACGTTTGAGCTTGATAAGTTGGGGGATGGGCTGTGTCGGTAATAGAAATGTGGACGATGGAGAAACCAATGTGTTGCTGACCCAATATAATTTAGAAGGGAATAGTTTTGAAGTAATTGCATACTGAGAGGGTGTGTTGATAGGGAAATAGATGTTAAGTAGAATAATATGGATATTATTAGAACCATGGAGATATTTTATATGGAAATGTGGAATAGCTGATTAGTTCAGTACTTAAAAATGTAAGAGACAGGAGAGGTTAATACTTGGAGGTTTGAAACACCATATGATAGAGAAATAACATGGATAAAAATAAATAAATATCTGGTCTAGTTATCCCAGATTAGATGGACTATTAGGAAAATACTGGAGGACAGGAGAAACCGAGTGGTTTACAATTTATGATAGTTTTATGGAGGGACATTTTGAACATTGGACAGAGGGGAGGAGGAGGTAAGCCTATTGAGGCCCCCTCCCTGCTGTAGAGATAGGTTAGGGAGTCTATCCATAAACCCAAAATGTTTACTGAAGATTTGACCTGGGGGGGAGGTTAGGTACCCTGCCAGACCAAGAGAACAACTGGTTCTCCACTATCAGATCAGATGTCTCAAGAACTAGGAGACCTGATAGATAGATAGATAGATAGATAGATAGATAGATAGATAGATAGATAGATAGATAGATAGATAGATAGATAGATAGATAGATAGATAGATAGATAGATAGATAGATAGATAGATAGATAGATAGATAGATACTTTATTGATCCCCCGGGGGGGAAATTTCATTGTCAAGCAGCTACAACAAAACACAGGGCAGGTGCAAAATGCCACAACGAAAGTACACAAAAGACAGATACACGGTACATGATACATAGAGCGGCAGTATGAAAAAGTATAGAAATATAAGATATTTGGAGTGCAAAAAAAAAAAAAGCTATAAAAAGACATTGCATAGTATGAGTGGTTGGCTGAATATGTACACTATACATTGGTGGATGTTGGATGGTTAACTATACTATACAGGTCGATGGCAGATAAATACTTCAGTAGCTAAAAATGCGTATGATATGAGCGAGGGAATAATAGTTTACTTAATAGACAGACTGGGTAAATGAACAGGTAAGTGAAAATTTTGCATGGTGAATGAAGATAAGAAAGTCAGAGCAGAGACAGACATTTTGGAAGCTGAATCTTACCTATAAATTATTCTGAATAACAGACAGAAATAGTGGCTCTTACTTGTGCATGTCGTTTGGGTAAAAGGAAAATAGTTACCATTTACACAGATAGTACACATATTTGCTGCACAATGGATGAATAGGGGAATGGTGACTACTTCTGGTAGACCTATTACACATGCTCAGTTGATTTTTAATCTTTTGGATGCTGTACACCTACCAGAGGAGTTGGCTATTTGTAAATGTCAGCAAGGAGAAGGAGTTGGGACCACAGAATTGGAGATTATATAGATGAAAAGTTGAGTTTACACAAATCGCTAGTGGAAAGATACCTCAGTGGAATGGAGGCTCTTAGGGAAGTGGGTAACAGATAATTGATTGGTAATAAATACCAGAGGGAGACTAGTATAGTCTATATTATTGGCAGATATAGATGAGAATTGAATTGGAGAGAGAAAGTTTAACTCAGGGTCCACTTAGAAGTGGGACCTGACTAATGACAGAGAGATTTGTTTTTCACTCAGGGAAAGGGAGTGAGCTGGAAGCCATACCTTCTAAATGATGGTCCTACGGATTCGTTGATGAAGGATTGATTAAAGGAGTAATTTTGGTATAGGTAGATTTGAAGGTTAATTATAGATTGTATTAAAAGTAATATTTTATGAAGTCTGAGAGTAAGAAAGAACAGTTGAAGTCAGAACCCACGGCCACCCATAGATAATTCTGGATTGAAATTATATCGCTCATTAGTAGATCAGGCATGGAGGGAGAATCCAGATGATGAAGTAGTAGTGGTGAGGGACCCCCACCCCCTATTCTGATCAGAGGGAAACTGAGGGAGCTCAGGGGGGAGAGGGGGATGAGACAGATGTAGAGATAGGTCTCACAGAAATTTTAAAGGAGCTATTGGTGAGACAGGGAGGCAAGGGAGTTGGAGGAAAGAACAGGAGCGAAACAAAACTAGGGGGAGGTTATAGAGGGAGAAAGGGTGGAAAACCCAGATCCCTAAAGAGACTTTAACCTTATAATCGAAGTCCAGTTATGAGAAAAGCTCAGAGAAGGATCAGAGTGAGTCTGAAGATGAGGTAACAGGAGGTCTCCTGGCAAACCAGTGCCCATTGATAGCCTAACTAATCCATTAGCAGGCATAGATGGGGCAGCGCCCACATTAGATGTGTATAGGCCATGGACACAGAGAGAAGTTAAAGATAGTATTCCTCTCAGGAATGAGACCTGTAATAAGTAGAAGCCATTAAGAAAACATTGGTGGGAATATGGGGGACTGCACCATTAGCAGAAGTTAAAAGATATGCGATCCATCAAAAGCAGAATGGAAAACAGGATCAAGCTAAGCATAGTGGAATTTTTTAATGATTGGAGAATATTATTAGATCTCCAGGGAGTGAATCAGAGTGTGATAGAGCTCTAGGTGTATCAGATTTACACACCCTAGTCAAGTGAAGTGAGTCATAGTCAAGTGAGATGTGGAAAATATTTAGCTAACTATGATGAATTTGGCTAAATAGTTTTTCAGCATACCTGTACATCCCGTTAACCAAGGGTGGTTTGGGTTGACCTTTTAGGGGAGGAAATGGACGTAATCTAGTAAAATTAGAGCCTCAAAGGAAACAGACATTTTGATTTATGTAGATGATATTCTAGTGGCTAACCCTACTGGTGTAGGATGCGGATGGGATAAACTATAGTTGTTAAAGTATATGGAAGAACAAGGCCATAAAGTGGCCTTGTTCTTCCATATACTTTAACAACTAACAACAAAAGGAAACTACAATTGTAGCAAACTGCGGTTGTGTATTCAAGACATACTATACCTTGAGAAGGGCGTACTCTGAACCCCTCTAGAAAAGAGATGATTTTGGAAGCACCAAGATTTATAAACAGATGAGTTTTAATTACTGTAGAGCCTGGGTGCTACATTCTGCTCTTCACACAGAGACAATTAGAAATATGGAAAAGGGGATGGGCAATCCTCTGAAATGATATTTGGCATCAGGGTAATTTACCAATATTACCAAAGTCTTTGTTTAGATATGTAGTAATTTTGATACATGGGCAAAGCCATGTATCAACAGGGGAGATAGGGGAGAACTAATTACTTAAAACAATTAGGAAGTATGATTGTAGCGTATGGAAGAACAAATTACTTTTAGAAAAAAAAACTTTTTGTTCCAGGTGTGTTATATGTGCACAAAGTAATGATCATAGAACTTACAAGGGGTGAAGGAAAGAAATGGTGATTGACTGTGATAGAAGTTAGATATTACCAGGAAGAAATATTGTTAATGTCATCCGCAATCGGCAGGTTTAATTAAACGCATGAATGGAACAATAACAAGTAGACTAAGGAAGACCTATATAAGTACTGGAAGAAACTTGGTAAGATGAGTACCTATAGTGTTAATGACCATTAGAGTAACGGCAGACAAAGATGGGTTATCTTCCTCTGAAGAGAGTTCTGGAGACCATATAGAACGTAGAGATAGGAGGTCCAGAGTAGGCAGAGATAGACACTGTGAATGCTCTGGCTGAATACATGAGAAGAATGTTTGCTAATCACACCCGTATGTCAAAGATTTTGTGACCTACAGGTGAACTGAAGGAGAGAGTGACCCACTCTATCCAACCAGGTGATTGGGTGTGGGTCCAATGATTGAAAAGGAAGGACTGGAAGCAGCCCGGTTGGGAAGGCCCCTACCAGGTCTTGTTGGAAACTGCCTATTTGCTGTTTAGATTTGTTCAGAAAGAGAGCGACCTGGGTCCACGTTGCCCACTGCAAGGAGGTAAGAACACATACAAACACTGCTGAACACACACAGAGTTAAGGAGCAGAACCAAGTACCAATAGGGTCCGGGGGTTACCTCCTTAACGAAGATTCCCTACCCCGACCTATCATGTGTTCCTAGAGGTGTGAGTATGGGGTGGTACTCAGCAGACTGACTAAGGGCAGGAGAGGGTTGGCGGTTCTTGGGTATATGGGGGACCCTGAGCTGCATCAGTCTTAATTTTGATACATCCAGATCCACCACTCACCAAAAATTAAAATTAAACTCAGACGACTCAGGATAAGGATTCCACTAGAAGTGAATATTATAACATAGTGGCCAGAGAGGAGCAGGATGTGGTTTTCAAAATAACTATTGATAACCTCTCCACTAAGTGGGGAGCATGTAGTCGAGAGAAAGGTGTTCATACTTATGCATTATACCTCTGTACGGGACCTACTGCTAGTTGCCCTTGGGCTACAGGTTAAACATATTTGGGGAAAATATTAAGTAAAGGCGGTGAGCCAAGAGGATATTATACAAGTATTGGGCTTGCGCGGATGACTATGGTTAGGATACCTGTATAGATGTAAATAGCACCAAATTAACTGAGCAAAACAGAGGTGAAAACTGTACAGGGATGGGGTTGGCGAGATTGAAAGAGGCTGCTAACCCACCCCAGTTCACTCTGACTCCAGGGGAGTGTTATAGACAAGAATGGCACCAGAGATTTGGGTGATTTTAATGGAGTAAGTCAGTAGTTAATGTTACTGATCTGAGTTCAGAGGCACAGGAGAAACTACTAAACCTTAGAGCCCTGGTAACAGATGTGTGATGGGCGTGTACCAGTAAAGGACGTATAAGGCAGACACTATAAAAAGGGTGGGTAGGTACCTGCACCCCGGTCCTATTGGTTCAGCCAGTTAGAATTAGTCACCAGAAACCAAGGAAAGGTTTAATCAGGCGTAGGAGGGGTTGTGCCAAGGAGGAGAATAGCCCTATCTGGATGGATGCGATTGGAATTCCTAGGGGAGTCCCTGATGAATATGTGTGACAGGGAGCTTCTCCTATTCTTCTCTGCAGCTATTTTCAGGTCTCTCCAGAGATGTTCGATCGTGTTCAAGTCCACGCTCTGGCTCGGCCACTCAAGGACATTCAGAGACTTCCCGAAGCCACTCCTGCGTTGTCTTGGCTGTGTGCTTGGGGTTGTTGTCCTGTTGGAAGGTGAAGCTTCGTCCCGGTCTGAGGTCCTGAGCACTTTGGAGCAGGATTTCATCAAGGATCTCTCTGTACTTAGCTCCATTCATCTTTTGCTCGATCCTGACTAGTCTCCCAGACCCTGCCTCTGAAAAATATCCCCACAGCATGATGCTGCCACCCTCATGCTTCACCGTAGGGATGGTGCCAGGTTTCCTCCAGACGTGACGTTTGAAATTCAGGCCAAAGAGTTCAATCTTCGTTTCATCAGACCAGAGAAGCCTTTTACTGAGGAGTGCTGCAGAGATGGTTGTCCTTCTGTAAAGTTCTCCCATCTCCACAGAGGAACTCTGGAGCTCTGTCAGAGTGACCATCGGGTTCTTGGTCACTGGACAGCTCTGGGTAGAGACTTGGTGGTTCCAAACTTCATCAATTTAAGAATGATGGAGGCCACTGTGTTCTTGGGGACCTTCAATGCTGCAGAAATGTTTTGGTGCAATTCCCCATATCTGTGCCTCGACACAATTCTGTTTCGGAGCTCTATGGACAATTTCTTCAACCTCATGGCTTAGTTTTTGCTCTGACATGCACTGTCAACTGTGAGGCCCTGTATAGACAGGTGTGAGCCTTTACAAATCATGTCCAATCAATTGAATTTACCAAGTTGTAGAAACATCTCAAGAATGTTTTTTAGGATCAATGGAAACAGGATGCACCTGAATTCAATTTCAAGTCTCATAGCAAAGGGTCTGAATGCTTATGTAAATAAGGTATTTCTGTTTTTTATTTTTTATACATTTGCAAAAATGTCTATAAACATGTTTTCACTTTGCCATTATGGGGTATTGAGTCTAGATTGAAGAAAAAAATGATGAATTGAATCCATTTTAGAATAAGGCCATAACGTAACAAAATGTGGAAAAAACCAAGGAGTCTGAATGCACTGTATAACATATTAATGAATATACAAAATACACAGGGAATATCTTCTATTTTGATCAGGTTTGGGGTTATTCCATGATGTGACTGCTGTGATATCGCTGAGTCAACCTTTAAAAGTAAAATAAAACGTGTGGAAGTGTTGGATATGGAGAAGGTCTGGATAACAGCACCTGGCTGGCTATGGAAGGTCCTCAGTACCATGGTATGGACTCCTCCAACTAAAAGTCAACTATACAATCTTTTATTCTCACCGTGTAGGCCGTTATTGTAAATAAGAATTTGTTCTTAACTGACTTGCCTAGTTAAATAGAGGTTAAATAAAACATTTTGTTTTACATGTTTTGTGTCATCGGGAAAATCCACTATCAACCCTTGATACAGTTTGGAAATCAACTTTAGAGATTTGTCAGACTGCCTTAAAATTATTTCAGGAGTATTTGGAGGAGCATTTTGGAGAGGTTCTGGAGGAATTGAGGGAGATAGAGGTCGAGAGGGAGATGGCGGAGTGGTCCAGTCCAGGTCCGGTCGTCTACTCCACTCCCGGGCTGGAGCAGTCCGCTCCACCGGTGCCCAGTCCGGGTCCGGCTGTCTACTCTACCTCCCTGCCAGACCAGTCCGCTCCTCCGGTGCCCAGTCTGGGTCCAATCGTCTACTCGACCCCCATGCCAGAGCAGTCCGCTCCACCGGTGCCCAGTCCGGGTCCGGAAGGCGTCTCCACTCCCAGGCCAGAGCAATCCGCTTTACCGATGTCCAGTCCGGGTCCGGACCTCTGCTCTACTCCCTGCACCCGACCTTCAGTGCGTGCGCCCAGCTAGGTGCTTCCAGAGCCGGCTCCACGCATCCGACCTCCGGTGCGCCTCCCCAGTCTATAAATACCCGGAGGAGTGGGTCCTTCTGAGCCTCCAGCGGAAGCACAACCCAGGCTCTCCACCACCTCGTCTGCTCTTCCTCCGGGTATTTATAGAACCCCTCGATCCTGATCTGTGGGCAGACGAAGTGGTGGGCGATTCCCCGTCTTCAGCCTCTCCGGGCTCTGGCTGCGCACCAATGGTGTGGTGCTCGCAGCCACAACGGACCTTTGCTTTTCCATCCTCCTCCATTGCGCCAAAACCCTCCCACGGTCCTCAGGACTCACCCTAGGCCACGTCGGAACTGGTACTGGCGCTAACTCCTCTTGGTCCGTCTCTCCCCAGTCGCGCTGCTTGGTCTCGCAGGGGTGGGTCGTTCTGTCACGAGAGTGTGTATGGAGAGACCAAGACGCAGCGCAGGGATAGTAGTTCGACATCTTTATTTATTTATACTATGTAATAATATGTTATAAAGTACTATGTATAAATAAAAACACAAATGACGAACTACCGAACAAAAACACGAATAGACTGAACGTCACGTACATCAACACAAACACGAAGGAACGGACTAAACAAAAGTGGCACACTTACTTTCCCCGTGACTCGTGAAATGATCGACATAACGATAACGACCCACAAACCAGTGTGAAAATCTACCAACCTATGTAGGATCTCTAATTAGAGACGATGCGCTACAGCTGCCTCTAATTAGGGATCCCACACAAACCACCACCAGAAAGAGAACGAAAAGACCTGTCAGACTCTGACCATGGTTACCTAAAGAAGCAAATAGAGAAGCAAATATGGCCAGAGCCTGACAGTCCGTCTTTCATTCAAAACCTGATACTGCATTCATTTGGATTGTAAATATCGCTCACTTTCACCCTTAGAAATGCTGAAAGTAATATGTTACAGTAGTATAAATTACAGTAGATTACACAGTTTTCACATTAGGCAATACACTTACAATACCCAACAAGGGTGGCACGCTCATGGGATTGGCAATCGTACACCTTCCACCTCCATGCTGAAAAAAAATCCTCAATGGGTTAGGAAAGGAGAGTATGGGGACCATGAATCGGGGATGGGCCCGAAACCATGCCTGAACCAAGTCTGCATGGTGGAACCTGACATTGTCCCACACAATGTCATAGGTGACCGCGTCAACTTGACAGGCCTGCTCAATTTAATTGAGAAACACAATGAGGTGTGCAGCGTTGTAGGATCCAAGTAATGACCTATGTCCTACCACACCATCTTTAGAGATGCACATGGAGATGTATGTCATTCCTGGCCCTCACCATTTTCACTACTGCTCACTCTTGATTGTGGGACAGCACTCGACCACCACCATGGGGTCTTCTGTGAATTCTGAGAGTAGAACAGAGTATAATGTCAATAGATCATACTGTAAGAATACTGTCACATATTTTGCGAATTTACATGCATTACAATATGTAATTTACACAATGAGGTGTAATGGTAAAGCATAGTTTCTTGGCGAAACGTTCTCATGATCAAATTGACAGCTGATCTTTTCAGATTGGGGTGAATTGATCTGGCAGCCTATGCCATGGTAAGGCCTCTGTTTTCCACATGGTCAATGACGATGGCCCGGACTTTATTAGACATAACAGTTCCCTGCCTTCTGCCTCTCTCTCTCTGATGTCTGATGTCCACCTCTTTGATGGGGCCCATGCCCACCTCTTTTGACTTCTTTGATGGGGCCCATGTCCACCTCTGATGGGCCCCTTGTCCAGGGGCTCATTAATTTCTTCCTCTCCCTTGCTGTCTATCCTACTTCATGTTGAAAGAAATTGCAAGTGTTCACACAAACCCTTTTTATATGGTAACCAATTGTGGTTACCACTTTGTGAAATCAATTAGCAATAACCAGTAGTCATTATGTATAGTTCATGTATCATACATGTAATTTAGATGTTTATACTTTACAAACATTTTATTTCTGTAGTTCTCAAAATCCATATATAATAGACAAACCAGTTTAAAATCTATAGGTTTACCAAACAGTTAAGTGATTAATTATTAAGCGCAGTTTGATTAAGTGATTGTCAAATGTATTTAAACAATTGAGAAGGGAATCATATGAAATGTATTGTGAACATTGCATTGTGAAAGGCAATGACTTTATATGAAAGGTATTTCTAGATTAAACTGATTAGGTTTGGTGAAAAAGTTACTGTATTTTGATGATCTGTTTTGAGTTTTGTACTAAGAGTTGTTAAAGGTTTTGAATGTAATGTAATACTTGCTGCGTTACAAGTGTTACCAGTTTGGAGTTTTGTACTAATGTAACAGTATTGCTTCCGTCCCTCTCCTCACCCCAACCTGGGCTTGAAGCAGGGACCCTCTGCACACATCGACAACAGTCCCCCTCGAAGCATCATTACCGATCGCTCCACAAAAGCCACGGCCCTTGCAGAACAAGGGAAACAACTACTTCAAGGACTCAGAGCGAGTAATGTCACTGATTTAAAACGCTACCGGTTACACTAAGAGTTTAGAAAATTCACCACACACTTGTGAAAATAGCACCAAAGCGCTGTTCTCATAGTCGTAATCTAAATAAGTGTTCATGGCTCCTAACCATTTAAATAGCAGAATATGATGAAAACATTTGGAAATAGACAGTGGCCTGTGCGTGTGTATGTGTGTGTGTGGTGTGTTTGTCCATAATGCCCTATATGATCTCAGAATCGAATACTCTCTGTCATATCAAATAGACCCAAGGTGAAGGCAATGGCGGGTGGCGTAACATATTTACAGAGTCACTGTGATTATAGACATGCCTTCTCAACAGGACCCACGATTAAATAGTGACCTTTGCAACCTCCTAGCAAAAATGACTTCCTACAAGAAGCAAAATTCCACGAAAGACAGGGAAAGGACACATGATCAGAAACAATTCAATGTTATAAGGCTCAAGAGAACTCTCCCCTTTTCTTACTTTGTAAATTACAAACAATTTCATTTGATGATGAGCCATATAAAAGGCTAAGGAAAATACTAGTGATTAGGGAGGGGCTTTCAAAAAGGGCTGGAGTTAGGGTCTGCGCTAGGGTAAAAGGTTAATGTTTTGAAAAAGTTCAGTTAGGTTTAAGGTTGTGAAAAGGGCTGGAGATATGGGGAAAGGTTGTGTTTGGCCATGATGACGTAAGTGTTGTTGAAGCATAGTCAGATTACTAGTCATCCATTGATGCCACTGTCAACTTTCTACAGCAGGGCCGTGTCTGGGGTTTTATGTGAATGTTACATTCTGGCAGCCATGATGGATGAGTTTAAAACAATACAGTTTGAAAAAAAGCCCTGCTCTCACATGTAACTCCTAGATAAAACACACAGGTGGTAGGCTAACTAACGACCACCACAGTCAACCCCTTTTGACTCTCTTCACACCTGCTTCTCAAGAGACTATTTGCACTGACTCTCTTTAACTTAAATGTCCAATGAAGTCGTTTTTATCTCAATATCAAATCATTTCTGGGTGACAGTGATATTTTTCAATTAAATTGGTCAAAAAGGAACCAAAAATAGCTTCTTAGCAAAGAGCAATTTCTCAATCAATAATTCTTCTAGGAATTTCTGGGAGTGGTCAGAGTAGGGAGGGAGGTTAAAAACAATTTTGAACTCTCTTTCCTATAGGTGTATTAAATAATTTACCACCTGGTAGTGTTGTAGTACTTGAGTCCAGTCAGGAGACCACATATTGAGTGTCTTGGTCTTGTCTCAGTGTCGGACACATTTTTTGTCAGTCTTGACTCAGTCTCAGACAGTGAGACTCATCATTTCTTTCCGAGACCAGTGGAGTAAAAAAAACATTATCAGCTTCCATTCAGTCAGCGCATAAAAGCGCTTCACCAGGCCAAATATATGCACTCCTTTCTTGAAACATTAATATTTTATCGCCTATTGAGATCTGGGATTTCTTCTTTACTCGTAACATTACTGTCCTTTACTTTCAATGAAAAATATCCTCAAACTTTGTCCGAATTTCCTTGACTCGCTGGTAGGGAAGAGTGGAGGAAATTGTTGGAAAGTTGCATGCTCACTAGTGGTAAAGAGGAGACAGGGAAATTGTAAGTCTTTATCTATTTGTTTCACACAGGACCCACTTCTCCAGGTACCACTACACCGATGGATAGACAGCAGTCCATTCACTCTGACATAATAAGCCAGTAGGTCCCAATCATAGTAATACAAAAACACAACTAGGCTACTACTATTACTTCCAATTGCAAAAAAAACATTTAAAGTTGAAATACCACAATGTTTCACACACATGTTATTTTCAAAGAGATGGCGAACAACAGCACGCGAGCTGCAATAAAAAAACACAGTTCCAGTCTCCAGATGATGATAATTTGAAACTTAGCTTTTTGTTGAAAGTTATTCTTGAAAAGGGAGAAGCTAACAAATTAGCAATAACATCCTCTTTGATAACACTGCTACAAACTGGCCTACAACAAAAGCTAGCTAGCTAGACTACCAAAAAAAACACTGCTCGTTATTGCACAGTGACCTGTTGGCCAATTCAATGTGATTGGTTGATTCCACTGTCACTCCAAAATGTTACCCTAATACAGTTGAACGGCACATGCCTTCTATTAAGCTTCTGATGGCCTAGGCAATGGCTGACTTAGCTAGTTAGATTTACCTCCCCAGAGACCAGCAAATAATTATTTTTTCTATTTTTTCTCTTCAGTGTTAACCTTTTCCTATCAACAGAAACTGAAGAGATTATATCAGAAGACTATTGAAAATAATAATAAATAATTATTATTTGTATTATTTTATAAATCCTTAGCCTTTCTCTGAAAGCGTAGAAGGCCCTCATTGTTCCCCACTGTGTTTTGGTTAGTAAAAATGTGTAGAGTGGCTCTATTTGCCCTCAGCATGCCTTTTTTCACCATTCTGAATGTCTAAAGAATCCAAATGTTCTTCTGAAATATGAACACAGAAATACTGGACATTTTGAACTCTTATTATGGTGACGATTTGACAAAATTGTTGTCAGGGTCTTGAATTTCGAGGGTTCCTGAGTGGCGCAGAGGTCTAAGGCACTGCATCTCAGTGCTAGAGCCTGGTTAGATCCCGGGCTGTATTACAACCGGCCATGATTGGGAGTCCCATAGGGCGGCGCACAATTGGCCCAGCGTCGTCTGGGTTAGGGGAGGCCGGGGTAGGCCGTCATTGTAAATAATAATTTGTTCTTAATTGATTTGCCTATTTAAATAAAGGTTAAATACAAAAAGATTTGGACTATCATTTTTCTGGTCTTTGACCTCTCATCCCGGTCTTGACTTTAGGTTGTCTCGAACACAACACTGCCACCTGGTGATGTGACCACTCACCAGGTAGGCCAAAACTCCATCCCACGAAAACAGGCTTAATTTTCAGGCAGTCTTTTCAAACAGCTCTTACACTAAAAGTAAATCATAAAAATGTTCACAATTTCACAGTATCATTCCAACGTCATAGTGTGGAAATGTGTGTCACATGTTTCATAAGCTGAAATAAAAGATTGCAGAAATGTTCTATATGCACAAAGAAATGTATCTCGAATTTTGTGCACAAATATGTTTACATCCCTGTTAGTGAGCATTTCTCATTTGCCAAGATAATCCATCCACCTGACAGGTAAGGCATATCAAGAAGCTGATTAAGCTGCATGATCATTACACAGGTGCACCTTGTGCTGGGGACAATAAAAGGCCACTTTAAAATGTGCAATTTTGTCACAAAACACAATGCCACAGATGTCTCAAGTTTTAAGGGAGCGTGCAATTAGCAACCAACCAGACAGCCTCACAACCGCAGACCACGTGTAACCATGCCAGCCCTGGACTTCCACATCCAGCTTCTTCACCTGTGGGATCGTCTGAGATGAAACTGTGGGTTTGCACAACGGAAGAATGTCTCCACAAACTGTCAGAAACTTTTTCAGGGAAGCTCATCTGCGTGCTCGTCGTCCTCACCAGGGTCTTGACCTGACTGCAGTTCAGCATTGCAACAGACTTCAGTGGGCAAATGCTCTTCATGGATTAATCCCGGTTGCAACTGTACCAAGCAGATGGCAGACGTATGCCGTCATGTTGGCGAGTGGTTTGCTGATGTCAAAGTTGTGAACAGAGTAGCTCACGGTGGTATGGGCAGGCATAAGCTACGGTGTTCCAGTTCCCGCCAATATCCAGTAACTTCGCAAAGCCATTGAAGAGGATTGGGACAACATTCTACAGGCCACAATCAAGAGCCTGATCAACTCTATGCGAAGATGTATCTCGAGACAAATGGTGGTCACACCAGATACTGACTGTTTTTTTTAATCCATACCCCTACCTTTTTTTAAAAGGCATCTGTAACCAACATATGCATATCTGTATTCCCAGTCATGTGAAATCCATAGATTAGGGCATAATGAATTGATTTCAATTGACCAATTTCCTTTAATGAACTGTAAATCAGTAAAATCTTTAAAATTGTTGCATGTTGCGTTTATATTTTTGTTCTGTATATAAAACAGAGCATGTTTTTGACTGCACTGAGCCTTGAACAATTACTTGGTCATGCAAGGGAATTTAATTCACAAACAGTAATCATTGAGTCTTCTGCTGAGGGAAGATTATTAAACAATCGCAACATAATGATTCACCAGAACTGTGTGTGGAGCACAAGTGAAAGCAAGTGCTGTAGCAGATGCACAATGTAGATTACATTGTAGATTACATGTTTTTATTGCAGGGTTTAATAATGCAGACTTGCAGGTGAAGAAGAAAATGGTGTTTCACTCTTCCGTTGCATGTCTTTCTATTCTTTTGGCTACAATCCAGAAGGTATAAAAAAAAAACAGTGTCTGGAATGCAGACAAACTATTTTAGGTTGCATGCAACATGCCTCTGCACAACATGGGTAGGCACGCACACAAGTATGTTACACTCACTCACACATCACACACACACTTTTAATTTTCTCACACGCAATTAACCTGTTTATATCATCCATTTCAACTAGAGACATTATTTCAGTGGATGAATTAATAAATGAAAGAATAAATGTTTGTCGCTTTATGTTAACCATTCCATATAAGATTATTAAACACCACTATTTAATAAAGTTCCAATGATAGATTTGAGAGGGAAGCAGAATTTGTTATCTTGCAATGTGAAACTGGTAAAATCCCTTCTCAAAGTTCCTAGTAATCAAAGGTTGTGTTCATTAGGGCATGAAACGGAAAATATTTTACAACATTTTGCAAAAAATGTGCTTTTCTTATTTGTTAAATCCAGGTAGTCCCCCCCTGTTTCAGTCCATTGTCTTCCATAAACATGACCCATATCTCTCTCTCTCTCTAAGGAAAATAAACCATTTCCTGTGGCTGGAGAGTCGTGACAAAGCCTCCCTTGCGTGCAGATCTGGTGTTGGTGTCATGTTACATGGCATGTGAAGGTAGTGTTTACTCAATGTGCACTTACATAACTGCCAACAATTGGGAAACAAGCCAGATCAAAGTCTCCGGAGACCTGCTTTTCTGCAGTCATTGGTAATCCTACACTAAATGAAAGTGTATGATTTATAAATGATACAAGGAAACTACTGACAAGACTGAGTAAAATCAATTTCACACAACTTATAAATGCATGATGTTCAAGTGATTGTTTCAGGTCCTTATTACAGTATAAGTATTAATTAATTTTAATAATTAATTGTTACACTGTAATAACATATAACTGGTGGTAATTGCATTCTGTAATTACAGAGGTGTAACAACTAATGCTTGTTACCATGCTTGTTACAAATGTTTCAGATAGCATCCAAACGCACCAATTGAAACACTACCTCATTGACATAACTTTGCAATCAAGTGCTATGGAATCTGATACCCAGGCCCAATGGCAAAAACTGGTTCACAAACGGTTCACATGAAAATAAATATTCTAATTGTTCAATCAATTAACGTGCCTTTGACAATGGGTCAATTACTTAAACCATCAATTAAACATTTTAGACACATTAATAAACAGTTGCCAAATTGTAAGCCAAATAGTAGTCTTGGTTTAATATTGGTTTATAAATGCACTTAGAATTATCAGAAGACAAACGTTTTTCCCATCATAACCTTGCATGGGTTTTCCTTGTTCAGGAACATTCTCACTTTTGGATGGTATGCATTGGTGCAATTATTTATTTATTCCAAGAATTGACACTGACGTCATGTGACAGTGTGCAAAGAATGGGGTCGAGAAGAAGGTCAGTTCGCAAAATACAGACATGAAAGATTGCTGTGAAAGAAGCAAACTGTTGTAGGTCAAAAGTATCAACACGGGAGAGAGAAAGTACGTTTTTCATGCAATTGGTTTAGCATTTTTGGATACAGAAATTCTGCTAGATGATTTAGCATAGGTAGTTAGATAGCTAGTTAGCTAGCATGCTAGGTAGCTAGCTAGTTTTCTAACCTCTGCAATTATGCTTTGGTCGCAACTCGCTAACTAGCTAGCTAACATTAGCTGGGCTCGATGGTCTTATGTTCCCTGAACCTTGTTCTCAGGGTATCCTTACCCCAATATTATTGCGTGAGACACACCCAGCATGTTAACGTTGGCTAGCTAGCTACTTGTGTCAACACACTGAGTAACGTTTGTTCCTTTTCAATGTAGCTAAACACTAGCTAACTTATTAGTGGTAGCAAGCACTATTATTGCTAGTGGGATAACACAAAAACTAGTTAGGTAGCTAGGTAGGCCTAGCTATATGCCTAAACTATGGAAATAATAATGATGATAGCTAGGGGTAATAGAGTACTACAACAAACATGTGTACTGTTAGTAATACTCCAGGACTGGAGTTGGGAAACAATGATCTAGGCTACTCACCATACTGTAGGCTACAGATTTATGTTATTGCATAAATTAGCATAACATAATTCACCAACATTAACTCTAGAACTGTTTGACCTAGAGACACCAAACCAACGTTCTCACTTCACATTCTTAAAAACGTATATAAACGATAAACAGTGGTAATTAACTTAAATGCTACGCTCTTTAACCGTTTTAGCTACAAACATTAAAACAACATTAAGATTTCGGAGTCATAGTGAATTTATTTATTGATATGGTGATAAACAGCACTTCTGGAGTTCATAAGAATTCAGGAAAGATTGATATCATATCTGCAGCTGAATGCTTCTTGGGATTTAATGATATCACAGGCGAGGAGCTGCACAGAATACTGTCTGGAGCAGTTCTGTCCTATCAGGTCCCCGAATTCGTGTAGTGCTCTGAGCAAATTTTAAGGATTAAGGATTAAGGATTCCGTTTTTTGTTTTGTATGATGTTTTTCGGCTGTAAAGAGGGAGCTACAAAATGTTGTTTTTTTCCCTTCTCCTTTTTGGATTTCCCGCCTTTTAGTTTTCTGCATCCAGTAGCAGGTTGTAGCCGGCCCTAAATCCCCACCGAAGAAAAAGAAGAAGAAAAAGAAGGGTGTGAGAATTTCCATCTGGAGTTGATAAACGTAAAAAAAATAGGGGACTGACGGCTGTCAGTGTAGCTATCATGCTAACCTTATCTATCTAGGTACAGTAGCTAGCTAGCTATCTTTCTAACCTTATCTAGCTAGCTAATGTTATACGCTGTTGCTGAGTTTTTTTTCATCTACACCGTATTCAAAAGATTATCCAGCTGGATCTATGGCTGGTTCTGGAGCTGGATTTGTCATAAGTATTGATTTAGGGAAAACATTGCCAGATATGAAAACCACTGGCCTATCTTTGACTTCGCCATCTATTGTTATCTCCAGAGATTTGGCATTATTCATAAATTGGCCAGAAATCCGCCGTAGAAATAGCTAGAAAGCATACGTTGAAGCTCTGGTAATATGGATATTTGATAACTATTGAAAGAAACCTGATATGTGTTTTTCTACATTGTAAAGGGCAATCCCCAAACCTTTGGTAGGTACTCACTAAGCATTTACCGATGGCGACGTCTTTTGGACTCATTTTTTGGTCCTATCCGGACCGGCCTTTATTTGTCCCAAATATAGATGTCTATGTTTGGTTCAGATTTTGTCTGGTCTAGACGGGCCTTGATTTCAATGTCCACAGATGTCCGGACCGGACGATATTTGACCCAAACATAGACTGAAGCAATCATAGACATCTATGTTTCACAAGTTTGTACAGCACAGTACAGCACAGTACAGTACACAGTAAAGTAAAGAAAAGTAGAGTATAGTACAGTATAGTACAATACAGTAGAGCACAGTAGAGTATAGTGTACTGTATTGTACCCTACTGTAACGTAATGTCAGGCTCTGGCCATAGAGAAGCCTATTTGCTTCTCTATGTAGCTATGGTCAGAGTCTGACAATGTCTTTCTTTTCTGTTTCTGTGTGGGTTTTGGGTTGGATCCCTAATTAGAGGCAGCTGCACTGCATTGTCTCTAATTAGGGATCCTATATATGTTGAGTCTGTCCTTCACTCTGGTGTGTATCGTTATATGTCGCAGTCACGGTGAATGTAAGTGTGCCTTTGTTACGTCCGTTCATTTCGTGTTTGTTTTGTGAACGTGACGTTTTGTACATTTGTGTGTTTGTTTGTTGTTAGTTCATTCATTCATTTTTGTAAACTTAGATTACATAGTAAAATAAAGTAAGCAAAATGTCGAACTACTATCCCTGCGCTGCGCCTTGGTCATTCCCACACCCACAGCGTGACACGTAATCTACTCTACTGAATTAAACTGTGTTGTACTCTACTCTACTGAATTCAACTGTACTGTACTCTACTCTACTGAATTAAACTATACTGTACTGTACTGTACTGTACTGTACTGTACCATACTTTACTGAATTATACTGTATTCTACTGAATAAAACTTTACTGTCCTGTACCATTGTTTTATTTCACTGTAGAGCCCCCAGTCCTGCTCAACTGGCCTCTGATAGCTCCTTTGTTCCTCCCCCCACACATGCGGAGACCTCACCTGGCTTAACTGGTGTCTCCAGAGATGCAACCTCTCTCTTCATTACCCAACGCCTAGGTTTACCTCCACTGAACTCACATCCTACCATACCCTTGTCTGTACATTATGCCCTCAACCTATTCCACCACGCCCAGAAATCTGCTCCTTTTATTCTATGTAGCCAACGTACTAGACGTCCAGTTCTGAAAGCCCTCAGCCGAATACTGATTCTATTACTCCTCTGTTCCTCTGGTGATGTAGAGGTAAACCCAGGTCCTATAACCCCCAGTACTACACCTATTCCCCAGGCGCTCTCATTTGTTGATTTCTGTAACCGTAAAAGCCTTGGTTTCATGCATGTTAACATTAGAAGCCTCCTCCCTAAGTTAGATTTATTCACTGCTTTAGCACACTCCGCCAACCCGGATGTCCTAGCTGTGTCAGAATCCTGGCTTAGGAAGGCTACCAAAAATTCGGAAATTTCCATCCCCAACTACAACATTTCCCGTCAAGATAGAACTGCCAAAGGTGGCGGAGTTGCAATCTACTGCAGAGATAACCTGCAGAGTTCTGTCATACTGTCCAGGTCTGTGCCCAAACAGTTTGAGCTTCTACTCTTAAAAATCCACCTTTCCAGAAATAAGTCTCTCACTGTTGCCGCCTGTTACAGACCCCCCTCAGCCCCCAGCTGTGCCCTGGACTCCATATGTGAATTGATTGCCCCCCATCTATCTTCAGAGTTTGTACTGTTAGGTGACTTAAACTGGGATATGCTTAACACCCCGGCTGTACTTCAATCTAAGATAGATGCCCTCAATCTCACACAAATGATCAAGGAACCCACCAGGTACAACCCAAAATCCGTAAACATGGGTACCATTATTGATATCATTCTGACTAACTTGCCCTCCAAATACACCTCCTCTGTTTTCAACCAGGATCTCAGCGATCACTGCCTCATCGCCTGCGTTCGCAATGGGTCAGCGGTCAAACGACCACCCCTTATCACTGTCAAACGCTCCCTAAAACACTTTTGCGAGCAGGCCTTTCTATTAGATCTGGCCCAGGTATCCTGGAAGGATATTGACCTCATCCCGTCAGTAGAGGACGCCTGGTTGTTCTTTAAAAGTGCTTTCCTCACCATCCTAAATAAGCATGCCCCTTTCAAAAAACGTAGAACTAAGAATAGATATAGCCCTTGGTTCACCCCAGACTTGACTGCACTAGACCAACACAAAAACATCCTGTGGCGCATCGAACAGCCCCCGCGATATGCAGCTATTCAGGGAAGTCAGGAACAAGTACACACAGTCAGTTAGAAAAGCAAAGGCCAGCTTTTTCAAACAGAAATTTGCTTCCTGTAGCACTAACTCCAAAAAGTTCTGGGACACTGTTAAGTCCATGGAGAATAAGAGCACCTCCTCCCAGCTGCCCACTGCATTGAGGCTCGGAAACACTGTTACCACCGATAAATCCACGATTATCGAAAATTTCAATAAGCATTTTGCTACGGCTGGCCATGCTTTCCACCTGGCTACCCCTACCCCGGCCAACAGCTCTGTACCCCCAGCAGCTACTTGCCCAAGCCCCCCCCCGCTTCTCCTTCACCCAAATCCAGACGGCTGATGTTCTGAAAGAGCTGCTAAGTCTGGACCCCTACAAATCTGCTGGGCTAGATAATCTGGACCCTCTCTTTCTGAAATTAAATTAACACCTATCACTAGCCTGTTCAACCTCTCTTTCGTATCGTCTGAGATCCCTAGAGATTGGAAAGCTGCCGCGGTCATCCCCCTCTTCAAAGGAGGAGACACTCTAGACCCAAACTGTTATAGACCAATATCCATCCTGCCCTGCCTTTCTAAAGTTTTCGAAAGCCAAGTTAACAAACAGATAACTGACCACTTCGAATCCCACCGTACCTTCTCTGCTATGCAATCTGGTTTCCGAGCTGGTCATGGGAGCACCTCAGCTACGCTCAAGGTACTGAACGATATCATAACCGCCATCGATAAAAGACAGTACTTCATCGACCTGGCCAAGGCTTTCGACTCTGTCAATCACCGCATTCTTATTGGCAGACTCAACAGCCTTGGTTTCTCAAGTGACTGCCTTGCCTGGTTCTCTAACTACTTTGCAGACAGAGTTCAGTGTGTCAAATCGGAGGGCCTATTGTCCGATCCTCTGGCAGTCTCTATGGGGGTGCCACAGGGTTAAATTCTTGGGCCAACCCTTTTCTCTATATACATCAACGATGTCGCTCTCGCTGCTGGTGACTCTCTGATCCATCTCTACGCAGATGACACCATTCTGTATACATCTGGCCCCTCTTTGGACACTGTGTTTACTAACCTTCAAACAAGCTTCAATGCCATACAACACTCCTTCCGTGGCCTCCAACTGCTCTTAAACGCTAGTAAAACTAAGTGCATGCTTTTCTATCGAACGCTGCCAGCACCCGCCCACCGGACTATCATCACTACTCTCGACGGGTCCGAATTAGAATACGTGGACACCTACAAATACCTAGGCATCTGGTTAGACTGTAAACTCAACTTCCAGACTCACATCAACCATCTCCAATCCAAAATTAAATCCAGAATTGGCTTTCTATTTCGCAACAAAGCCTCCTTCACTCATGCTGCCAAACATGCCCTTGTAAAACTGACTATCCTACCGATCCTTGATTTCGGCAATGTCATTTACAAACTAGCCTCCAACACTCTACTTAGCAAATTGGATGTAGTCTATCACAGTGCCATCCGTTTTGTCACCAAAGCCCCATACACTACCCACCACTGCGACCTGCATCATAATTTGCACATCCTTCATTCCTGTGTTAATGATGATAATCTGTAATTTATTTCACCACTATGGTCTATTTATTGTCCTACCTCCTAACCTTACTACATTTTGCACTACATTTTGCACTCTGTATATAGATTTTCTATTGTGTTTTTGACTATGTTTGTTTACTGTGTAACTCTGTGTTGTTTTTCTCGCACTGCTTTGCTTTGTCTTGGCCAGGTCGCAGTTGCAAATGAGAACTTGTTCTCGACTGACCTACCTGGTTAAATAAAGGTGAAATAAAAAAATAAAAAAAATACCATACTATGATTTGTTCAGATTTGGATCTGGTCTGCACCGACCAAATGTATACTTGTTTGGAGGTGGCGTAAATTAGAATATTACCCAACATGCTTTGCAAGTGTTTGTTTCTACATTTACATTTTGGTCATTCAGCAGACACTCTTATCCAGAGCGACTTACAGTCAATGCATTCAATATATCACAGTCATAGCAAGAAGTTGAAGTGGTCTGTTGGTTTATCTGGAAAATAAAATAAGTCTTTTCACCTTTCATTTAGCACCTAAAATGCACCTGACGTCTGGAAAAGTAGTCTAAAAGACGTCTTTTCAACATAATTTTGCTCTCTGGGTAGGCTTCTGACAATCAAGCCATGCTCATGGTTCTCACAGGGGAAGTGAAATGATAGGCTACAATGACTTTGATCACTAGTGTAGTGAAGCAAAACTTTAGTGGTTCATCTTCGGGCTATGGGGGGAGCGGGTTTGGAAAATGCGATCATATAACACAATTATACCATTTAAAGAATGGTATATATTTGATATATATATACAGTGGGGAGAACAAGTATTTGATACACTGCTGATTTTGCAGGTTTTCCTACTTACAAAGCATGTAGAAGTCTGTAATTTTTTATCATAGGTACTCTTCAACTGTGAGTGACGGAATCTAAAACAAAAATCCAGAAAATCACATTGTATGATTTTTAAGTAATTAATTTGCATTTTATTGCATGACATAAGTATTTGATACATCAGAAAAGCAGAACTTAATATTTGGTACAGAAACCTTTGTTTGCAATTACAGAGATCATACATTTCCTGTAGTTCTTGACCAGGTTTGCACACACTGCAGAAGCGATTTTGGCCCACTCCTCCATACAGACCTTCTCCAGATCCTTCAGGTTTCGGGGCTGTCGCTGGGCAATACGGACTTTCAGCTCCCTCCAAAGATTTTCTATTGGGTTCAGGTCTGGAGACTGGCTAGGCCACTCCAGGACCTTGAGATGCTTCTTACGGAGCCACTCCTTAGTTGCCCTGGCTGTGTGTATCGGGTCGTTGTCATGCTGGAAGACCCAGCCACGACCCATCTTCAATGCTCTTACTGAGGGAAGGAGGTTGTTGGCCAAGATCTCGCGATACATGGCCCCATCCATCCTCCCCTCAATACGGTGCAGTCGCCCTTTGCAGAAAAGCATCCCCAAAGAATGATGTTTCCACCTTCATGCCTCACGGTTGGGATGGTGTTCTTGGGGTTGTACTCATCCTTCTTCTTCCTCCAAACACAGCGAGTG
This sequence comes from Thymallus thymallus, assembly GCA_023634145.1. Classification (NCBI taxonomy): domain Eukaryota; kingdom Metazoa; phylum Chordata; class Actinopteri; order Salmoniformes; family Salmonidae; genus Thymallus; species Thymallus thymallus. The sequence goes on from CM042418.1 coordinate 11,724,149, forward strand.
GAGTTTAGACCAAAAAGCTCTATTTTTGTCTCATCAGACCACATGACCTTCTCCCATTCCTCCTCTGGATCATCCAGATGGTCATTGGCAAACTTCAGACGGGCCTGGACATGCGCTGGCTTGAGCAGGGGGACCTTGCGTGCGCTGCAGGATTCAAATCCATGACGGCATAGTGTGTTACTAATGGTTTTCTTTGAGACTGTGGTCCCAGCTCTCTTCAGGTCATTGACCAGGTCCTGCCGTGTAGTTCTGGGTTGATCCCTCACCTTCCTCATGATCATTGATGCCCCACGAGGTGAGATCTTGCATGGTGCCCCAGACCGAGGGAGATTGACCGTCATCTTGAACTTCTTCCATTTTCTAATAATTGTGCCAACAGTTGTTGCCTTCTCACCAAGCTGCTTGCCTATTGTCCTGTAGCCCATCCCAGCCTTGTGCAGGTCTACAATTTTATCCCTGATATCCTTACACAGCTCTCTGGTCTTGGCCATTGTGGAGAGGTTGGAGTCTGTTTGATTGAGTGTGTGGACAGGTGTCTTTTATACAGGTAACGAGTTCAAACAGGTGCAGTTAATACAGGTAATGAGTGGAGAACAGGAGGGCTTCTTAAAGAAAAACTAACAGGTCTGTGAGAGCCGGAATTCTTACTGGTTGGTAGGTGATCAAATACTTATGTCATGCAATAAAATGCAAATTAATTATTTAAAAATCATACAATTTGATTTTCTTGATTTTTGTTTTAGATTCCGTGCCTCGCAGTTGAAGTGTACCTATGATAAAAATTACAGACCTCTACATGCTTTGTAAGTAGGAAAACCTGCAAAATCGGCAGTGTATCAAATACTTGTTCTCCCCACTGTATATATATATATATACTCTACAGTTCAAAAGTTTGGGGTCACTTAGAAATTTTTGGTCCATTAAAATAACATCAAATTGATCAGAAATACAGTGTAGACATTGTTAATGTTGTAAATGACTATTGTAGCTGGAAACGGCAGATTTATTATGGAATATCTACATAGGCGTACAGAGGCCATTATCAGCAACCATCACTCTTGTGTTCCAATGGCACGTTGTGTTAGCTAATCAAAGTTTATCATTTTAAAAGGCTATTTGATCATTAGAAAACCCTTTTGCAATCATGTTAGCACAGCTGAAAACTGTTGTGCTGATTAAAGAAGCAATACAACTGGCCTTCTTTCGACTAGTTGAGTATCTGGAGCATCAGCATTTGTGGGTTCGATTACAGGCTCAAAATGGCCAGAAACAAAGAAATATCTTCTGAAACTCGTCAGTCTATTCTTGTTCTAAAAATGAAGGCTATTCCATGCGAGAAATTGCCAAGAAACTGAAGATCTCGTACAACGCTGTTTCCTACTCCCTTCACAGAACAACGCAAACTGTCTCTAACCAGAATAGAAAGAGGAGTGGGAGGCCCCGGTGCACAACTGAGAAAGAGGACAAGTACATTAGTGTCTGGTTTGAGAAACAGATGCCTCACAAGTCCTCAGCTGGCAGCTTCATTAATTAGTACCAGCAAAACACCAGTCTCAACGTCAACAGTGAAGAGGCGACTCCGGGATGCTGGCCTCCTAGGCAGAGTTGCAAAGAAAAAGCCATAACTCAGACTGGCCAATAAAAATAAAAGATTTAGAAGGGCAAAAGAACATAGACACTGGACAGAGGAAGATATGACTTTTTCTTTGCAACTCTGCCTAGAAGGCCAGCATCCCAGAGTCGACTCTCCACTGTTGATGTTGAGACTGGTGTTATACTCTACATTACCAAATGTATGTGGACACCTGCTCGTCGAACATCTCATTCCAAAATCATGGGCATTAATATGGAGTTGGTCCCCCATTTGCTGCTATAACAGCCTGCTCTCTTCTGGGAATGCTTTCCAATAGATGTTGGAATATTGCTGCTGGGACTTGCTTCCATTCAGAGCATTAGTGAGGTCTGGCACTGGTGTTGGGCAATTAGGCCTGGCTTGCAGTCGCCGTTCCAATTAATCCCAAAGGTGTTCGATGGGGTTGAGATCAGGGCTCTGTGCAGGCCAGTCATGTTCTTCCACACCGATTACAACAATCAATTTCTTTATGGACCTTGCTTTGTGCATGGGGGCATTGTCATGCTGAAATAGGAAAGGGCCTTCCCCAAACTGTTGCCACAAAGTTGGAAGCACAGAATCGTCAAGAATGTAATTGTATGCTGTAGCGCTAAGATTTCCCTTCACTGCAACTAAGGGGCCTAGCCCAAACCATAAAAAACAGCCCCAGCACCAAGCATTCAGGCAGGTAGCATTCTCCTGGCATCCGCCAAAACCAGATTTGCCGGTCAGACTGCCAGATGGTGAAGAGTGATTCATCACTCCAGAGATAGATAGATAGATAGATACTTTATTGATCCCAGAGGGGAAATTTCTTCGTCAAGCAGCTACAAACAAACACAGGGCAGGTGCAAAATGCCAGAACGAAAATACACAAAAGACAGATACACGATACATGATACATAGAATAGAATTATTGGAAATTGCTGGACACCTGTGCTAAACAATGCTACAACCATTACACTATAATTCACCAACATGTAAGCTAACATTGACTGAAACCAACTAGCCTAGAGCTAGCTAGTATCCAGCCAAGCTGAATTCAGTTAGCATCAAGCTTGCGAACTGTTAAATGTTATTTTGTACCAATATTAACACTAACACATTTTATCGTCACATCGCATATTAACATATATTACCTGAACTAAACTGAGCCTATGTTCATCGAAAAGCTAAAACGTTGTGAAAAAAAGGACAAAAGTCTGGATGCCATCTTAATCCCCTCTCTTACACGTAAACCATTAGCAACCTAGCCAACCTCCATTACTTACAATGGGGAAAATACCAAGTTTTTCACTAGATTAAAACTGAATTAACAGGATAAAATGATGATACAGAGAAAAGTTAGTGCTGTTCAGTTGTAGGCATTCTCCAAGATTGAAGAAGAAACCTCCAAGACCTCACAATCTCACTAATGCTCCCATTTGATGTCACAGCTCCTCCTAGTGGCAGTACTAATATACATTAATTTAAATGCAAATACCTAGGAGGCCTAGAAAATTATACAAGGGATGGCCCCATAAAATAAACAAAATAAAACATAAAAAATATGACCATACATATGACTCGTTCTATTGTCCAGTATGGAAATGGAACATTTAGAACTAACGACTGGGAAACGTCCACAGATACAGAACAAAAAGACTGAATGACTGGGTCACGTCTTTAGCCAACGAACCGATAGAACAGCGGCTTGGGTAGCAACCCTAGTAGGCTGGACAATAGAACAAGTCAAAATTCACCCAAGGCTGAAAAACGGCAAAATAACTTCGGTTGAGCTGGAACACTAGCATGAGGCCATAGCAAATGAATTTAAACTAATCTTAGCTGGGTCACTTTTGACTGGAATGATCCTTTGAATTCCATTTTCCCTAAATGAATTTCCAATTCCAAGTTGAATGACCGTTCAAAACTTATTTTCCCAGTTTGGGCTGTTTATTCCTGACTTCCCATTTGCAATGCTTGCAGTTAGCCACTGTCCCCGATTCCTTACAAACCACTCATTGTTGAATTTGCGATCTCCAAATGTTTGTATAATGTTTATGTCCAATATGTTCTCTTCATATGACAAGGATTAGCCAGTAGACTTGATTCATGATGATGACTGCTATCTAAGATTGTGAAAGTAAGATTTTGACATGATCAGTCCAATCAAAGATACTGTTCATATAATGTTATTTGACGTCATTTCTGTGGCCAATGACCTTGAACATTCTTGGAATTGCACTTGTAATATAGCTTTATGGCTGGACCCAAAGGGCTGAAATGTTCGACGTCCACCTTACTAAGGACATAAAATAGGTGATTGCGCAATGTCTCCATGAATGACAGAACACTGAGCCAATCACGGCGCAATGATACTATTTTCTGCTGACCCGCCACACCACCACAGAAGGCACTGAGCTAGGCTGAAACACCTGCATTTTGGAGCTGCCTTACACAAGAAAACAAAAAAGAGACCATGTTTGTATGCGGCTTTATTACATTGTTTGCAAACTGATATGTGACACGTATTAATACCAAAATAACATGCAAAACAGGCAAGTCCCCCAAAAATAAAATATTTATATATAAATAAAACAATATTATTATTATTTTATTTATTTTTTGGCAAGAAATGTGGGTCTCAAAACAGGTGGCTCTGCCCCACCTGCCCTGAATTATGGGTTGCCACTGGACGTTTCTACTTCACAATAACAGCACGTACAGTTGACGAACTGACTTATTGGAAAAAGCAGAATCCACTAAGGGGGTCCACATACTTTTGTATATATAGTGTATCATACTTTGACTTACTGACTTAAATCGTTGTGCAACATCATTTACTGGGGGTGGCCATTTAAAAACAGAATTATCAAGGTTATCTAACCTATGTATAACCAATCAATAGTATTTACTGTTTTTTGTTGTGTGTGATATATTTATTGTTTTACATTAGCATATAGAGTAGCCGACACAACAAATAGTTAGAGCTGCACATCCCCCATTTTGTTATTTTGTTGCATATTTTTTGGAATAATGCAATAGGCCTACACAATTCGCAGGTAGAAAGGCATGCCCATCTGTTTTATTGCGTGAGAAATAGGTGCTCAAGATGAACTTTTATGAACTTTAGCCTAGTCATCATCCTGAATCGGGTTTTCTCTTCAGGGACAGACTGACATGGATTACACCAATAAGAGAGCCTCCGAATGAAAAAGAAATATAAAAATAACCAATCACCACAATCATGGGTAAATATGGGGGAGGTTCCTGAATACTTACCAGGACCTACAATATAAACTCTGAACTTTGTTGCTACGTGTGTGCCTGCTGTCACTGCTTCGAATTATTTGATAGATTGTAACATACTTCAACTTCATATCAGATATATTTATTGAAAAGATAAATGGAGGATAAAGGCGAGAACGGACACGCTGTAAAATACTACCGACTGTCGGAAATCGAGGAACGGAATTCATTCAAGAGTACATGGATTATAATCAACCATAAAGTCTACGATGTCACCACATTTCTGGAGGAGGTGAGGAAATTGCGCTACACGAATGGTTCATAATATAGCCCATCACATTATACCTGATTTAGGCTCATCCATAATAGCCATCAACAGGTCAGTTTTTCTCAGTAATCATCCATGGCAACATTGCGAAGTCAATAAATATATTTTCATTATATGTGGATAGGGAGATCAGCGCACGAATTTTGGAGTTCTTATTTTATTTGTTATCTTAAACGCTTGATTTGTTACCCGAACTATAAGTCTGGCCTCAAAGACTAGACGTAACACAGTAAACGTAAATCTAGTATGATAGCCTATGTCAGTGGTCACCAATCGGTGTATCGCGATCGACTGGTCGATCTCCAAGGCATTCCTAGTTGATCGCCAAATATTTCTTTAAAAAACCAAACGATAAAGCCTTGTGTTACTATTTATTTTATTTGTCTCGGGCTGTTGGCGGTAGGTCCACCCGATTCAGCTGCCCTGCGTGCCTGATAGGCAATTGCGATTTTGAACCATTTCATGTGTCTGAAGGTACAAACGCTGCCTTCCCGGCGGGCCCGGAGAGAAAAATCAAGTGCACTGTAGGCCACCGCTGGCCAATCAAATGGCTCAGATTAGCCCAGTCAAATAAAAATAAACAGCAAATTATTTAAATGTATGCTCACTTAGCTGTGCCTTGCAAATAATACAACAACGGATATATTACCAGTAAAGCCTACTTCAAATTTTGAAATATATATATATTTTTAATGGCCCAAACAACAATGCAGTGGGTCTATTGTTGCTTACTTCACAAACCTCATTTTGTGACCAGTACAAAAATATATAAAACTAACTAAGTCTCTCTGGATAAGTGTCTGCTAAATGATTAAAATGTTTAATATTGAATAGCTCCCTGTGTATTAATGCTAGAGACTTACCATTTATTGTAGTAGTGGCTGCAGTGTAGAGGTCTTCGCGGATACACCTGTACCCGAATATCCGGGAGCCGAGTGGGTCTGGATCGGATCTGATATGATTGTCACGGGTCTCGGGTATGTGTAATTTTAACTGACTTGTCCGGAAGGACTCATACAGATCTGAATGTGACTGCTGCAGTAAAGAGAGGGAGATAAATTGTATAGTTTATGCTGCTGTTGTTTGCTTTTCATGAGTGGCACGTGTCGCTTGTTGTTGTAGAACCTCTGTGTGGGAGGATCCGGACAAGAAAATTGTCACGAAATCATCTGTAAAACCCAAACCATGAAAATAAATATGTCACCAATATCAAAAGGTGAGACTCGTGTCGGTTGTTCTGCTCTACAACCCACACAAGCTTCAGGGGAGTCGTCTGAAGGGTAACCCAGTACAGGGCTGTAAAACAAATCTAAGTGCATGGTGGGTAAAATGTGCCAAAAATAACGTCATCAAACATAGGTCTAAAAAATAAAATTAAAAAATCCTATGTTTTCTTATCGCTCAGATCTAGGACAGACACTTCAAAACCTTGTTCCTTATGATTTATGTTTTGACATTCTGTCTTGCCATTTATTTGAATGTTATTCAATGTGTTTATATGGGCTATAGCAGGAAAGGCCAAATTCAATGTTTCATCAAATATTTTTTAAATATATTGTTTCTATACCTATATTTTCTACCTATATTTTATGACCATCTTTAAAAAATTCCATATGTTAGCTTAGTAGATATTGTGATCTAAGGGCTTAGACTTTAGAGACAAAAATTAAAGGAGCGTTTGGTCGGGGAGGATGGGTTGGTGTATAACACGATCGTCTAGCAACCCAAAGGTTGCGTGTTTCAAATCACATTATGAACAACTTTAGCATTTTAGCTAGGCTAATTAGCATCTTTGCAACTTCTACTTTATAACTACTTTGCAACTACTTAAATAGGGAACTAATTTGTTTTCAGCACTTATATTTTCATGACTGATCAAAACTTGTTTTCCCATGGCTCTCTCTTGGCAATCTGCAGCAGATATATGGTGATCAATATGTTTGGAACATTGAATCGCAATAAATATAGAATTCGGGATGGGCATTTGAAGTTTATTTAACTTTTCCAGTACTCGGCCCGCACTGGAAAAAAATATTTGCGCATTTATCAATATGCCAACCATGTGCAACAATAACTTATTTATCATAACCTTTACAGATAAAGACTAAATGCTAAATTGCCTCATATATTCAGTCAGTAAATATTCAGTCATTTAAGATTAATTTATTTAAACAATATAATGTATATTATATTGTGGAAGACAATCCATAAAAAGGTAATAACATCAGCAGTGTGGCACTTGCTTGTAAAAGCCTATGGCTGTGCAATGGCATAGCCTTGTTTTGTTAATTTAGCAGACAACTCTTATTTCCCATCCTTATCACAATCAAGACACACCTATTTTATAGTAAACAACATGATGTAATATAACAGAATAAAATAACAGAATGCTAACATAAAAGTGTCTCAATTTGGCGATTTTGAAAGACACATTTTTCAGAATTACAAACCAAAATCTCTTCTTTTCGATATACAGATGTTCAATTTAGTTTATTCTGTCTGTTCTTTGGATTTTTTTCAATTTTACATTGAACACTGCATGTGGATGAATTATGGCCACTACATCTGTTTGGTGAGTAGGCCTAGGCTTTATGATTCTGATGAAAATACGTTCTTTGTCTTTATCAAACTAATATTTTTGTGTATTTTCAGTGTAGAACCTGTCTATGTTTAGGGGGATTATAGTGGGCAATTATTTTCCATGGAGGGCCGCATTAAAATATATGTTTTGCCATCGCGGGCCAGAATCATATTAAAGGGTTATACATCATGTGTATATCTGTGTTGACTGATATATCTACTGTAAATCACGTCCAGGAGAGGAAACCAAGAGCATGTCATTTTCCAACACTTTGAAATCCTCAAAACGACGAGAAAACTGCGCCGTGTCACGTGCATCATACTCTCATTCAGGGCATAGTAGAAATAGTTGAAATCCTTTACCTTGTTTTTCAACTGCTGTTCCATATTCTCTGTGATTCCAATTGACACTATCAGTTAGCAAAGTAGGGTTGTCACTAGTTACCACAGTCATAAACCCTGCCTGTTTCTACATTTTATCTTCTTAAAATCAGATTTTAAACCTAACCTTAACCACCCTGCTAACCTTATGCCTAACATTAAATTAAGACCAAAAAGCAAGACCACATTTTTGTTTTCATTAAGTTTTACGATATAGACAATTTTGACTTTGTGGCTGTGGTAACTAGTGACAACCACAAAGTAGCCTAAGCGGAAAATGACGGAATTATTCCAAAACTTCAGCTCATTGTTGGAACACGTATTTCCCTTATTCGGTCCACCAGTCCATTTTACATTTGTGATAAAACTGGAGGGATGTAGCTTGTGTATCCCATCTGTTAGATATGTTTTTATAGGCATTTATTTCTGTAGGCGCACTAATCACGTGTGTGTAGAGAGAGCGGTCGGAACGCAATTGAGTGAGCCACAGAGGGGAAAGGGAATTTTATAGAGCTGAACTGTGTGATGCTTTGCTTGGTTTCTTTTTAGTTGTGTCCCGCAAATGCACATCTATAAATGGAACGATAGAGTTAAAGCAAATTAACTATGTCTTCAAGACAAAATGTAGACTAAATAGTTTTATAGTACTCATACCCATCCCTAATCGCAATACATATCGTATCGTGATAATATCTTATTGTGAGATCCCTGGCAATTCCCAGCCCTAATAGTGAGTGATCATAAAATGTAGTTTTCTCTCCTGGGTTTCTTGGCACTTTGGATAGGCCAAGCTTATTGTTATTACAATGTAGCCTATTGGCAATTAGATAACATTTTTTATAAAAATTAGACGAGTAAAGCAGTCAGCAAGCTATCTGATCCGTCCCCTGAAAGACTGGGTTCAGTCGAGGACACTGAATATCCCCAGCACACTTCCCATTTGAGTTCACACATTGTCCTGGTTACAGATTAGTTTACCCTTTTGGATCAGATAGTACAGGGTAAGGTAGCTCAGAGGTGAGGAATGCAGACCAGTAGCCAGAAGGTCTCTGTTTAAAGTCCCGGGTTGGGTGATGAAAATTGGGAACTGAACTGGCAATTGGAAGGCTTCTGGTTTCAGACCATATCCTATATCCACTACTGTTTTGCCCTAGAAACGTAACCCTTAACTTCTCCAGGGCTTCTCCAACACTGTGCTGTTGCTGACTCTGTGCTCCCCCAAAATATGTTCTGTGTGTGTTTCTTGGGATTGGGAGCAGAGCAGTGAAGAGAGATGAAGAGCAATGAAGTACTATTCTATTCTACATTGTTCAATTTGAGTAGGGTAAATAGTAGCGTTTGGTTTTACAAGACTACCTTACACAAGAGTTTATGGTGAAATATGGGGATTTCTTATTTAGGCCAATAACACTCAATAGGTCAAGCATGACAATTGTTACTGTTCCATTGGGTTCAACCTGTTTGCGTACAGTCTCCAAATATAGGTGTGTGTTAAAGACTTTTATAATGTTATGCAAAAAATGCTATACTTACAGTATGTGTCTTGAATAACATGTGTAACTAGTAGAATAGGTTTTGCTGAAATTATTGTTAAATATGATTTCAACTTGGATAGTTTACTTAAATTACAAATGTACCTAATCTCGTGGATACCCTAGTCCAGTGGTTCCCAAACTGTGGGGTTTCCAAGGAAGTGCGCACACGCGGCTATTCTGTGTTGAGCGGTTAACAAAGAAACAGGTCCTCCTATATGCTTAATTTAGAGTTATTTATGCAACTTTAGTTGTAATACAAACTTTGGGCGATGTTTAGATTTTTAATACATTCTAAGGCTGCATGATTCGACATGATGATTTTAAAAAAGTTGCATGAAAGGCATGAGCTCTGCCTTGTTTCTTGTGCTGGCTGCACACACTTCATCAGTCTCTCACTCACAATTTGACAAGCACTTGATAATATTCTCACCAAGCCTCGAATTTCCCGGCGGAATCCCCCTTGTGTGGCCGTAATGCCCCCTAAAAATGTTTTTTACGGCCAAAGTGGCCATTGTGCCCTTGGGCTTAATGTAATAATTATAATTCCCTTCTCCCGGCTGCAGTGCTCTGAAGAATTTTGCACTCACATGGCTCTCTCAGATATCTCAATTCTTATTAACCAATGCCCGTCACGTGGTGGGGTCCTTTTCACAGGCATCTCAGCTAAGTAGGCTACAAATGAAGACGGACACATCGTGGACACAACCGCGCGCGTCCCTCTTATCGAATTCCGAGACGCATTTTGAAGAACTGGCCACATTTTCGTCAGCCAACAAGATGAGTAGGCCTAACGAACAGCAAAAGCTCTAGCCTAGTCTATTGGTCAACATGTCCTTCTGTGCAAGAAATAAATATTCCAAACATACACTGGGACAGTTGTGGGATGCGATAGATCCCAAATTAATACAACCACTCCCATCAAAAAACCTTTTAAAAGCATTGAGGCTGATGCAACAGATCAGAACGTTTAGCTTAAAATGTTGATAAACTATTAGGCTATTTCTTCACATTATAAGCGCAACAATGCACACACAGCAGTAGGCTATAAGCGTGAACGTTCCAAAATGAAATCAATTAGCGGGTAAACACGGTTCTCAAAAGTGACCGTAAATGGCCTCGATAAATAAATAAATAAAGATTATGCACGTAATGCTTTATTATAAAGGTGCATTTTTATGGTGAAAATGATCTTCCCCAAACTTGAAACTCACGCGAGTTACAGCGGGTGAAATAAGTATTGAACACATCACCATTCTTCTCAGTAAATATATTTCCAAAGGTGCTATTGACATGACATTTTCACCAGATGTTGGTAACAACCCAAGTAATCCATACATACAAAGAAACCAAAACAAATACGTTCAGAAAGTAAGTTATGTGTAATAATGTGAAATGACACAGGGAAAAAGTATTGAACACATGAAGAAAGGGAGGTGCAAAAAGGCATGGAAAGCCAAGACAACAGCTGAAAACTATCAATAATTAAAAAGCAATCCAGCCCCCTGTCAGTGCAAATTAATATCAGCTGGTTCAGTCCCAACTGATGGCCTACAAAAAGGTCTCATTGCCAAGGTGTCACACAAGACACATCTCATGATGGGTAAAAGCAAAGAGCTGTCTCAAGACCTTCGCAACCTAATTGTTGCAAAACATAATGATGGCATTGGTTATAGGCGCATTTCTAAGCTTCTGAATGTTCCAGTGAGCACTGTTGGGGCCATAATACGGAAGTGGAAAGACAATCATTTCACCATAAATTTGCCTCGACCAGGTGCTCCTCGCAAGATTTCTGACAGAGGAGTGAAAATAATAATCAGAAGAGTTGTCCAAGAGCCAAGGACCACTTGTGGAGAGCTTCAAAAAGACCTGCAATTAGCAGGTACTGTTGTCTCAAAGAAAACAAGTAATGCACTCCACCGCCATGGCCTGTATGCACACTCACCACGCAAGACTCCATTGCTGAAAAAACAGCATGTTGAAGCTCGTTTAAAGTTTGCTGCACAACAGTGAAATACTGGGAGAATATAGTGTCGTCAGATGAAAGCAAAATTGAACTGTTTGGATGTCACAATACACACCATGTTTGGAGGAGAAATGGCACTGCACATCACCCTAAAAACACCATACCAACAGTGAAGTTTGAGGTGGGAACATCATGGTGTGGGGCTGCTTTTCAGCAAATGGTACTGGCAAACACATAATTGAAGGAAGGATGAATATATTTACCGAGACATTCTTGACAAAAATCTGCTGCCATCTACCAGGATGATGAAGATGAAACGAGGGTGGACATTTCAGAAAAACAATGATCCCAAACACACAGCCAAGGAAACTCTCAATTGATTGATAGATAGATAGATAGATAGATAGATAGATAGATAGATAGATAGATAGATAGATAGATAGATAGATAGATAGATAGATAGATAGATAGATAGATAGATAGGTACTTTATGGTTGGTTGGTTTCAAAGAAAGAAAATAAAGCTGCTAGAATGGCCCAGCCAATCACCTGACTTAAATTCCATTGAAAATCTATGGAAAGAACTGAAGATCAAGATTCATAGAAGAGGCCCACAGAACCTTCAAGATTTGAAGACTGTTTGTGTGGAAGAATGGGCCAAAATCACACCAGAGCAATGCATTCGACTAGTTTCTCCATACAGGAGGCGTCTTGAAGCTGTCATTACCAACAAAGGCTTTTGTACAAAGTATTAAATAAATATCAGTAAGTGTGTTCAATACTTTTTCCCTGTGCCATTTCACATTATTACACATAACTTAATTTCTGAACTTATTTGTTTTGGTTTCTTTGTATGTATGGATTACTTGGGTTGTTACCATCATCTGGTGAAAATTTCATGTCAATAGCACCTTTGTAAATATAAAAATGGTGACGTGTTCAATACTTATTTCACCCGCTGTATGCCAGTTAGGCTCTACACCGGTTGTAAAGTGGATTAATGTGCTTAATTTTAAGTTATTTGACCACTTTAGTATATGGGCTAGGCTACATGAGGTGTGTGACTATGAATTAAACAATTTGATAGGCTAATATTGTCACCCATCAGACTATTCTTAATTTAATGTCATCTTTACATATACCAAATAATATATGTGAAATTAGTTTTGATTTAGAATTAACCATTATCATGCACCCGGGGAAAAACTTAAATAGTGAATGGATGACACATTTCCCGTGGTTCATGTTCATATGCCAGCCAGGTAGGCTATACTCCTGTTGTAAGGCAACACAATGTTTAATATTAGGAAAATGTATAAATAAATATAGTAAGCCTATAGAAAGCTGATGGATCCTCCTCTTTGACCTACTAATGACCATCAGCAGCATCAGAGCTTGGAGAAGCCTAGTTACCGTGACTAAACAGTCACCTGGAATTTGACTGCGGTCATGACTCCTGACTGCCGGTGTGGCGGTAATACGGTCACTAACAGCCCTAGGTGCAATTTCGAAATTGGGTAGTACATCATCAGTTTTCCTCTTGTCATGTCAGTCATTGCATACCTTAGAGCTATTTATAACTTGTCAGAAATGTTCAGATCAACTAGTGTTTTTTTAGCCTATAGATTTTGCTGTAATGTTTGAGTCACTCATATCACATGAATACACATTAGAAATGGCAAAATGTATAGAATTGCAAGAACATTTGCTTCAACATTTTCTCTGCACCCCATGACAAAATATGTAGATATAAAATATGTCTAAAAACAACTACTCTGACATGTATATTACAGCACCCAGGTGGAGAGGAGGTCTTGAGAGAGCAGGCCGGCAGCGATGCCACAGAGAGCTTTGAAGATGTCGGACACTCATCAGATGCCAGGGAGATGGCTGCCAACATGGTCATTGGAGAACTGCATCCAGTAAGCACTCTTTCAGTTTAAACCTGTCTTTATTAAAGGCTATACGAAACTTTTGCCTCTGGGGGTGCTCTTGAGCCAAAAGGGGTCCGTCCCCTAAATCGGCTATTGCGGGAGTACGTGCAATGCCGTTGGGGGTACGCCAAATAAAAATGTGATTCACATTTTCAAACAGTCCATTTAGATTTTCCAACGGGGCTATACATTTGGGTGATGGTTTTTTCTCGCCTGGGTAGCCTCGTTTCACTGCCATAAATAAAATGAAACCATCTAGTGTTCAGCGAAATAACAACACAATGTCTAATACAGCTAGTCTAGTCAAATAATTAATATCCAATCACATTAACCATTACTCTCTCTCGGGAATTCCACTAACGGTCTGTATGTAGCCAAGCGTAGCTGCTGCTCATTCCGCTTGCTCGAAAATTGAATAAAAAAGTAAGGCCTGCGTCCATAGAGACACATACCAGCTCTACTGGTAGTACTCCTACTACCAGCAGTACTACACCTGCATCTGTCGACGACTCAAGTTGTTCTGCTTCCTCAAGCACATTCAGTGCTAGCATCAATAATTCTACATTTGTTGCTAGCCCAGCTAGCATGGAAACGGACAGTTGTGAATCTGATGCAGCCGAAGAGCTACTGCCCCCTTACCCGGGAAAGCACAGAACAACAGACAGGGACGTTGGACCATCGAAGAGGTGCAAATATGATGAGAACTACATTGATTTGGGGATCACTTATATTGGGAGTAGTGCCTTTCCTCAGCCACAGTGTGTTATATGTTCAAAAGAACTATCTCACAACTCGATGAAACCTTCACTCTTGCCAATTTGAAAAATAAGCAGTGAGTTTTTTTAGCGAGAATTAAGACTACTTTCGAGTAGATACAATTAATAAGAAAGGGCGGCAGGTAGGTAGCTGAGTGGTTAGAGCGTTGGGCCTGTAAGTGAAAGGTTGCTGGATCGAATCCCTGAGCTGACAAGGTAAAAATCTGTTGTTCTGCCCCTGAACAAGGCAGTTAACCCACTTCCTATGCCGTCATTGTAAATAAGAATTTGTTCTTAACTGACTTCCCTAGTTAAATGAAAAAAGAAGAGGCTAGAAGCGTCTTATATGGTGAGCTACCGAGTGGCTAAGACAGTCAAGCCCCATACTATTGTGGAGGACTTAATTCTTCCTGCTGCCGCGGATATGGCTGGGACAATGCTGGGGAAAAAGGCCAAAAAAAACTATACAGACACAAACAACACTGTTTCACAACGCATCGGTGACATGGCAGGAGATGTTTTGAAACTATTACTGCTTTGCATAGAAGCCAGTGAATTCTATGCGTTTCAGCTGGACGAGTCAACAGACATGGCGGGCCTGGCACTTGTCCGTTACATTTATGGGGGGTCAATTAAGGAAGACATCCTCTTCTGCAAACCAGGACAACAGGAGAGGATATTATTAATGTACTAGACAGCTTTGTGACATCAAATTGACTTTGGTGAAGATGGTCAAGATGTGTTGGTATCTACTGATAGTGGAGTGGCAACGTGCGTGCGAGCAGTTGCTCCCGACGCCACTTGGGTACACTGCAGCATCCACCAAGAGTGCCTGACAGTTTGAATTCCACTAACGGTCCGTATGTAGCCAAACATAGCTGCTGCTCATTACGTTTGCTCGAAACTGGATACGTACTTGCAACCTTTGGAATCCGAGGCAGATGCTTACTCCACTCCGCCATCACCGTCCACAAGGCCCTAGCAAAACCTACTTGAAGGTAAGCGTGCTCACCGTTACCCCTAGTGGCCGGTTTCCACATCATATGCCGACGTCCTCAGACATGGATGAAAGTTGAATACTGACTTGTATCACAGGTGACCTTATTGGGTGCGAGGCGCCGCTCAAGACAAGTCTGGTACTGTGAGGGAAGTAGATTGGCTGAACACTGTAGTGCATTGCGACTGCGTTGTCCGCCCTGTTGTGTTTCATTGAATGACATTGGCTACCCTTTTATTCTCTGCATGTCATCTTGATTGGATGCAGATGACCATGATATTATGTAGGACGTTTCAGCCGTCCCATAGTTCTCCTAAAACAGACTATCACAGCATAACATGATGTGTAGGCTACATCATGTCAATGGTACGCAAGATAACTCTTAATTTACATTAGATAAGTTTGTTGATTTTAATGAATCATTCTGGTTTCACTTGGCTGGTGAAACACTTAATTGCAACTCATTCGGTCTGGTTTGTTTTGGTAGACTGCTTTGCTGCTGAGGAAATAAATTATGTAGCTCTCAGCCTTCCTCCATCGAGTTTAATCTAAAGGGGAAGGAAGCATAATAAACAACTTTTCTCTTTCACGCTCTCCCTCCCTCCCTCCCACTCTCTCCCCCCGTCCCACTCTCTCCCCCCGTCCCACTCTCTCCCTCCCTCCCACTCTCTCCCTCCCTCCCACTCTCTCCCCCCGTCCCACTCTCTCCCTCTGTCCCACTCTCTCCCTCCCTCCCACTCTCTCCATCCCTCCCACTCTCTCCATCCCTCCCACTCTCTCCATCCCTCCCACTCTCTCCCTCCCTCCCACTCTCTCCAACTCTCCCCTTCCTATCTCCCTCACTTTCTCGTGTAGGATGACCGGCCGAAGATTGACAAACCTTCAGTAAGTAAAACAAATGTAATGTGGATATCAGGCAACTGCATCTCAAATGTTAAAATGTACACTACTTATATTCCAGCACACATAGTAAGGTGTTAGTATGTTTTTGCTCCAACGTTAATGAAAGTCTCCAAACGTTTTCGACGGCAAGCTGCCTTATCAAGATTTATTTGAAAAACACTGTAGTTCACATGTACAGCACATATAAAACATTTACAATGTATCATAAAGGTAGGCCTTCTCAAAGATACTGAGACATACAGTACCAGTCAAAAGTTTGGACTGGTACTGGTTTTTCTTTATTTGTACTATTTTCTACATTGTAGAATAATATTGAAGACATTAACACTATTAAATAACACATATGGAATCATGTAGTAACCAAACAAGTGTTAAACAACACTCTTGGCATTCTCTCAACCAGCTTCACCAGGAATTATTTTCCAACAGTCTTAAAGGAGTTCCCACATGCTGAGCACTTGTTGGCTGCTTTTCCTTCACTCTGTGGTCCAACTCATTCCAAACCATCTCAATTGGGTTGAGGTCGGGTGATTGTGGAGGCCAGGTCATCTGATGCAGCAATCCATCACTCTCCTTCTTGGTCAAATAGCCCTTACACAGCCTGGAGGTGTGTTGGGTCATTGTCCTGTTGAAAATCAAATGATACTGCCATTAAGTGCAAACCAGATGAGATGGCGTATCGCTGCAGAATGGGGTGGTAGCCATGCTGGTTAAGTGTGCCTTGACAGTGTCACCAGAAAAGCACCATCACACCTCCTCCATGCTTCACGGTGGGAACCACACATGCGGAGATCATCCGTTCACCTACTCTGCGGTTGTAACCAAAAATCTCATATTTGGACTCATCAGACCTGATTCACTCTGTCTCCTCTGAACAGTTGATGTTGAGAAGTGTCTGTTACTTGAACTCTGTGAAGCATTTATTTTGTCTGCAATTTCTGATGCTGGTAACTCTAATGAACTTATCCTCTGCAGCAGAGGTAACTCTGGGTATTCCTCTCCTGTGGCGGTCCTCATGAGAGCCATAGCACTAGATGGTTTTGCGACTGCACTTGAAGAAACTTTCAAAGTTCTTGAAATGTTCCGTATTGACATAACTTCATGTCTTAAAGTAATGATGGACTGTTGTTTCTCTTTGCTTGTTTAAACGGTTCTTGCCATAATATGGACTTGGTATTTTACCAAATAGGGCTATCTTCTGTTTACCACCCCTACCTTGTCACAATACAACCGATTGGCTCAAACGCATTAAGAAGGAAAGAAATTCCACAAATGAACTTTTAACAAGGCACATCTGTTAATTGAAATGCATTCCAAGTGACTACCTCATGAAACTGGTTGAGAGAATGCCAAGAGTGGGCAAAGCTGTCATCAAGGCAAAGTGTGGCTACTTTGAAGAATCTCAAATATAAAATATATTTGGATTTGTTTAACACTTGTTTGGTTACTACATGATTCCATATGTTATTTCATAGTTTTGATGTCTTCACTATTATTCTACAATGTAGAACATTTAAAAAATAAAGAAAAAACCTTGAATGAGTAGGTGTGTCCAAACGTTTGACTGGTACTGTACATGTAAATATTTTTGGAGGACTCAGACTTTCCTTATCTTACAGGAATCACTCAAGGAAACCTCAAGGTATGTAGGCACCCCTGATGCTTTTTTCAGTTTCTTAGTTTTAAATAAGTTATAATTAATTTTGCAAGTTTTCATCTGTATGAGTAATGGATGCTTCAGATGCTTGTTTGTGTTTATGTAAGATAATGTGCTTCCTCATGTTTAGAATTCTATGGGATGGTTTTTCAAATGCAAGACAGTCCTGCAGTCTGCCCAAACTATTGTTTAATCCAAAGTTTGAATCCTGTGCCATTGTCTTGCTGTTTCGTAAAGTAAGCGCTTAAGACAAATGGTTGTCGAGGGGCAGACTAACGAATAACCTACTGCCGATGTTCCCTTGAGCAAGGAACTTAAACCCCTAAACTGGTGATTGGGCACTGCACTGCGGTTTCCCTCTGATCCAGCCTCTTCAACCTAAAGTTTGTTTGTGTGTGTGTGTATACCAGAGGGGTTGGGTAAAAGCAGATTACCGTCTGGACTAATAAAGTATATCTTATATTTATTCCAGTGATTTAATGGGGAACCAATATTGCTATTCTATGACATTAGCGTTTTATCACCTTTGTACCCTTCGGTTTTACTGATGTATTGTATCTGAGCTCTTGTGTTCCTCAACAGTTGGTGGACAAACTGGTTGATCCCCGGTTTGGCTGCGGCTGTCGTCACGGTGATGTACCACATGTACACGTCCGAAGAGAAGTAACTGCGCCATCCGTCCGTCACCTATGCCAATCAAAATAACTGGGTTCAGAATGACCGCTACAAAGCCTGCATTTGATCTCTGAGAAACCAGTGCTGCCTTTTTGGGATTTGTACAGCTCATATGCAGTACTACAGTACCCAGGATTCATTTAATGTTCTTCATCCAATCACTCGGTATCATGTTAATGAAGGCATACTTTTGTTGTTATTGTTTTAACCTTTTTCCTCTCCTGATTTACATATTGATATACAGTCAAAGTAAGTACACCCCCTGGTAATTGTTTTGGGGGGACAGATGGATATGTAATCTTCACTTCAACACTATTGACAGATAAAGGTAACCTAATTTAAACAAATGACACTGAAAGATTATACTTTGCAATAATTTGTCATCAAACATATTCAGAAATGCAATTCCATAGTGCGGAAAAAATAAGTACACCCCTAGCTTCAATAGCTGGTGTTGCCTCCTTTGGCTGAAATAACTTTATGAAGTCGTTGCCCACTCTTCTTTGCAGTACTGCTTCAACTGTGTCATGTTCGAGGGCTTTCTTGCATGCACAGCCTGCTTCAAGTCTCCCCAACAGCATTTCGACAGGATTGAGATCTAGGCTTTGACTCAGCCATTCCATAACCTTCCATTTCTTCTTTTTGAGACATTCTGTTGTAACTTTGCTTGTGTGTTTTGGATCATTGTCCTGTTGCAAGATCCATGTTCGGTTCAGCTTCACCTTTTTGACAACTTTTCACATTCTCGGGTACAATATGGAATTCATGGTTGACATGTTCAAAGACAGTGTTTAGTTTTTTGCCAAACATGGCGTCTGGCATTGCGGTCAAACAACTCCACCTTTAACTCATCTGTCTTTACCCAGGTGTTGTCTGGCAAATGCCAGTTGTGTCTTGATTTTCTTTTTTGAGAGCAGAGGTTTCTTTCTTCCTGACCTCCCATGTAGGCCAAGTTTGTGCACTCTCTTTCTGACAGTTGACTCATGCATTTCGACATTGATTGTGGCAAGAGAGGCCTGTAGATCCCTTGATGTTACCCTGGGGATCTTGGAGACTTCAATGAACATCTTTCGGTCAGATCTTGGGCTGAATTTGGTGGGATGACCTGTCCTAGGTAGATTGCCAGTGGTCTGGACTTTTCTCAATTTGTAGATGATCTGTTGGACTGTGGAATGATGTACTTTGAATTGCTTGGAGATGGATTTGGAACCCCTCCCAGACTCATGGGCATCAATAATGTTTATTCTGAGGGCCTCGGATAGGCCTTTTGATCTTGGCATGATGCATTACCACACACCCATATGGTTAAGACCAAACCAGACCAAGTTTCTAATCTTTATGGAAGGCTGGACCCTCAAGTTACTCTCTAATAGTTTTCTAATCATTTGCACCTGTTTTTGGTACACCTAATTCTAATTTTAGGCATTTTATGTGATGGTAAAGGTAGGGGTGTACTAACTTGTTCTGCATAAGGAAATTGCCTTTTTGTTTATTTTAATTGCAAAACATTTTCAAAGTAAAAATTTAAAAAAGCAAATATCCATGTGTTGAAATATGTAAAAAAAAATAAAGACCACTTTCCAGGGGGTGTACTTACTTTTTCACATGACTGTATATACTGTATAAATAAAATGTTTATTTACATATTGAGATATTTTAGACAAATTTACATTAATGTATTGAGAATGTCAAATGGAAATATACCGGTAACTGACAAAATAAAGGAAACCCCAACATAAGGTCTTAATATGGCATTGGGCCACCAAATCTACTCAGGGTTTTCTAAAGCTAACCAGCTTCAGTTAACTTCCCATTCCAGCTCAGACTTTATCCATACTATGACGGTGGATATTGCTCGTCCGCCTGCCTCTAACTCTAGCATGTTTGTAACTGTATGCATGTCGCACACGGCTAGTCGAACGCCAAACTCTTCATTGAGACAATCATTGAGAATGCTGAAACATCAATCCATGGGCGAGTCAAAATGAAAATGCAGGAGGGAGGATATCTGATTTCATTGGTTCTCAACTTGCAGCTCAGTCATTTCATTCAAGGTAAGTGGAGTTAGCAGTGAGTTAGCCTGCCCAGGAGCAGGTTCTGAAGGATTCGTTGCCATAGAAATTTACTTGGCTAAAAGGTGAACCACTTTCGTATGACCGGTTATCCCGAGGAACGCCTATAATCTGCTTTGTAGGATACCCCTCTGACTGAAACGGACATGGCATATGGTTTACATCGTTTTCATGCTCATCAAACCATTGAGTGACCTGTGGATGGGGACATTGTCATCCAATGGCCTGCCCAACAATATATAGAATTTGAATTGCTTATTTCACCCCAGAACCACACCTGTGTGGAAGCACCTGCTTTTAATATACTTTGTATCCCTCATTTACTGAAGTGTTTCCATTATTTTGGCAGTTACCTGTATATATTTCTACGTTATTGTCATATCACTATTACTCTAACATACTGTAACCCTGCAATTGAAACAGAACCTGGCAGTTTAGGCTTATTAAAGCAGGCTGTGATATATTATATGTTCTTCACATCTTACCTTTGCATTTAACATATGCAAAACTTTAAACCCAATGGTCCCAAAACCCAGTATGCAAAACTGTTAACTTAATGGTCCAACATTTCTGGTGCCATGGGTCTCAATGTTCCGTAGACAGAGTAGGCCACATGCTTGCACTGATTTTAAGTGACTGCTGTGTAGAGACTCACGCTTTGGGAGCCAAGAGAGCTACAATTTAGTGGGGATTAAGTTGACTTCCCTTGACCAGTACAATGTGTTTTTTAATGAAAGAATACAATGGTTGTCCCTCCTTTTTAAACTACTAGTGTGTGTTAGTTTAAAAAGGGGAACTCACCACTGAATGTTCTACAGTTGCTGAAATGTAATTGTACAGCTTCCATTTTTGTTTTTTCAATAAAATGATTCATAAGTGTTTGTGTTACAGTAGTTTATTTGATCATATATCAACAATTAAGCTTTGGTCCACAGAGAAACAAGTGGGTATTCAACCATCAAAAGTATGCTTAATTTTTACATGATTCTTACTTTAATATCATACTTTGATTGGGTATTACTTTTGCAAAACCCACCTCTGTGCAGGCCCATTATATAATTTGAAGTCTGTGGCCTTGTAGAATAGTTATAGAGCACCATCTAGTGGAAAAATAACTGCTGTGTTGAGAAGATTTATTATAGAGCCCACATCTAGGATTTTGCATGTCATTAGGGAAGATTTGGTTGTTTCTGACAGTAGTTCTTGCCTATTAAAATGGCTTCTTTTTAAAAGTATTATTTTTTTTGTATTTATTGAGAGTGATAGCCCTAAGTTTTAATGAGGGGGAAACTTTTTTTTTTTTTAACCTTTATTTATCTAGGCAAGTCAGTTATGAACAAATTCTTATTTTCAATGACGGCCTGCCCCGGCCAAACCTAGACGACGCTGGGCCAATTGTGCGCCGCCATATGGGACTCCCAATCACGGCCGGATGTGATACAGCCTGGATTTGAACCAGGTTTCTGGTTTTATTGACACCTCTTGCATTGAGATGCAGTGCCTAAGACTACTGCGACACTCGGGAGAAGTGAAAAACATTAATAAACTTGATATCATCTACACAGTGATTAACAATAAAGGCCATTTGACGGCATGTGAGATATGACTATCTAGATGCTGTTGATGTTAACAGATACCAGCACTTGCTTGAACAAATATGGTGAAAAATCCAACAAAGTGAACCAAATGTCGTGGCATGATGTACTTGGAGAGGACCTCTGTGGATTTTATTTAAAAAACGGACAAAAACCCCACTCATTTCCCCATAGGCTTTGGCCAACAAGCCATTTCAGAGTTACTGCCTACAAAACAACGGAATTGCCATGGAAATGTATGGGGGAGAGGGCCACAGGGGAAAGACACTGAGTGTCCTCATTGCCTCACATCAAAATTAGCCTACATTTAGGCAGTGGTGTACATTACTTAAGTAAAAATACTTTAAAGGACTACTTAAGTAGTTTTTTGGGGGGTGTTTGTACTTTAGTTTACTATTTATATTTTTTACAACTTTTACTTTTACTTCACTACATTCCTAAAGACTACTTTTTACTTCATACATTTTGCCTGACACAAAAGTGCTTGATATATTTTGAACGCTTAGCAGGACAGGAAAAGGGTAAAATTCACACGCTTATCAAGACAACATCCTTGGTCATCCCTATTGCCTCAGAACTGGTAGACTCACTAAACACACATGCTTTGTTTGTAAATTGTTTGTAAATTATGTCTGGCTTTATAAATTATGTCTGGCTTTCTGAAATTAAAAAAATATAATAATAATAATATGGCACCATCTGGAATTTGAAATTATTATTACTTTTGATACTTAAGTATATTTTAGCAATTACATTTACTTTAGATACTTATGTATATTTAAAGCCAAATACTTTTAAGACTTTTACTCAACTATATTTTACCGGGTGACTTTCACTTTTACTTGAGTAATTTTCCACTGAATTTAGGCTATTGTTTATATGTGTATTTCACACTATGTTGAGGTTAAAAACAGCATAATGCTTGTATATGGATGTTAACACCAACACATCAGACTATCATCCTTACCAATCAACTGCATTACAAAACGACTGACTACTAACATCAACGGAGGTGTGTACACGCTAAAGGTATAACGCTCACCGACAATATTGTCATCCACGGGCAAGGGTATCGCCTGCGCGTCCACGGTTATACAAACGGCAGTTACTTCTTCAAAACCTGAAAAGGGACAACTTCTACATGTTATGCAGCGAAAACAGCCAACTATATACTTTACCACATCTAATAGTGCTCTCTATTACGTTGCAATGACGTGAAATGACGTTGCATTACGTTCCAAATGATGCTGAACACAGAAACAGGCAGAGTTGGATGATTAACTTTTAAGTGGGCGTATCACACTAACTTAAAAGTTCCATGGGAATGTAAACTCCATCATTGGAACAGTTACCAATATGTCCGATTCAGGCCTGCCTGATTCCAAACAGTGTTATCAGAATTCAGGGAGAACCATGCTATCAGGGATTGAAGAGGAGCCAACAGAGAATGGTGATGAGAAGCTGAAAGATGGCTTATTGGAACTACCAGAAATGTATATGAAAGACAGGCGAAGAGCGAAATCCCTGCCCTTGTACCCCAAGCAGGCTACGCTTTTTGAAGAAATAGCCAATAACGTCCGAAAACGGGTGAAGTTCGCAGACTCCATTGGGCTTGATTTGGCAAGTGTGAAGCATTTCAGCACAGCAGAAGACCCGAAAATCCCTTCCAGGGTATTTTCGAGACTGCAGAGCTTCCCCCCCGAATCACAGGACCGAGAGTATCCAATTGGAGACCTGTGCGTAAACTTTACATCCACCTTGACCATGGACCGTCTCATCCCAACTTTCAAGATGCCAGTTGAGTTTGATGATTTTGAAACCACGGTATTGCAGCGCCACGTCAACCTGGAGAAGGTGACCATCACCCGGTTTGACGTCCGTGGGCAGATTCGGACGAATACTCAAAGTTGTTGCAAGAGTGAAGTTGGTGTGAGGTACACGTTCAACGAGTGGCTGTCTACCGTGGACGCGCAGGCGATACCCTTGCCCGTGGATGACAATATTGCCGGTGAGCGTTATACCTTTACCTTGTACACACCTCCGTACCTAGACCCAGCTTCCTCGATGCACTTCGCCGTGTACATCAGGAATGACCAGGGGGAGTTTTGGGATAACAACAATGGACACAACTATACCTTGAAGTATCACTGTACCGATATGCTGACCTACGAGACGGCAGCATTTCATGCCACCTGAAACGCGCTCTTATGCACGTGCGTAAAGTTGGTGTTGCTCAACAAGTGGTCTTAGGAAGTTGTTCTCTATCACGTGGATTGATACATTTCAATAAAGTTTGTATTTTTACCTTTACACCTGGCCCCCCCCGTTTTATTATCAAGGTGGTTATGAGTTCATACTGATTATTATGACTTTAGGCCTACTGAAGATTTATGTGCTGACTTTGAACCAAAAAAGGGAACCACTCAGATCCATCCTATTTTAAAGTAAAACAAGCAGTCGAGTATTCTGAAGTGTTCTGGAACAGCATTTAATAACACAAGAATTTCCAGTAGGATCTGTGGATGACTGATTAAAAATTCTCAGCTACACTGCCAATGGGGACTGCACAGACCCAAGACCATACTAAAAGACTGGCAATTAAGCAGTTTAAGACATGACAGTACATCTCACCTGAATCAAAGGGGACTTCACCGGTACTTCATCATATTTGCATATGTCATCCAATCAGAAGGAGAGTTATCCTACTGTGCCTAGTTGTGAATTGTAATGAGTTATTAATTCAGATATTTTTATGAATTGTGTTATTGTACTAAATCAGTTTCATGATTGTGAATGTTCTCTGCTAGAATAACAATTGCAGTACAGTGCACTCTGATAATATGACTGAATCAAATAAGTAATTTAATTTAGTGATTAAAAATAAAGCATAGAATATGTGATGTAAACAATGTCTTTGACACTGTACACATTGTCATACTTTTAAGCGCCGGGCACTGTACTTCATATAGTTAACTCATACAGTGTGCACCAGCTAATCCTATGTGAATCAACGGTAAAAGAGAATGCTAAACTTGTGGCAGCTTATTTCCTATGTGCACTACTTTTGACCTTTAGCGCAATACTTTTGATCTCTGGTCAAAAGCATTGCACTAAAGGGAATGGTAGTGATTTACCATTTCAGACAGCCTTTGATTCAGGGCCCAGAATATTGCAGAGTATGAAAATGTGCGATTTATCCTAGTTATAATAAAATCATGTGAGAAGCTAAATCTGTCAGAGTTCTCTGCCACAAAACATATTAATTATTTTTTGTACTCCCATGGGCACCAAGGAAAGATTAACGATCTGTTTTATTGGTGTGCATGGCTACACAGATAAAGGCTTGTAGAGCTTGAACAGTGAATATCTACACTGGACTGTTAATTGGACTCAATGTCATTTCTTGATTTAATGGTTTACATTTATTTTATTTTATTATTTGTGCATTTGCGAGACATTCTGCTGTACTATTGGAGCTAGTAACAGAATCATTTTTCTGCACCTGGTATAACATCTGCAAATCTGTGTATGCGACTAATAAACTTTGATTTGGATAAAATTGTATAAAAAGGCAGCAGGTTCATGGAACATAATGTATATGTATTTACTGCTCTCTGTAGAGCACTGGTCTCCCTCAATTAATGAGAAGAACAGAACTCTGTGTGTTAGCATTACACAGTGCCCATTGGCAGACAGCATTGCTGTCCAAATTACAGCTATGATTGAATTGTATATATATTCTACATATGTTTGGGGGTGGAACATCAACTGCATATTATAAGCATACATTACACATCTACGTAGCTATTAAGTCATACATAGGCAAATTACAATATTCTGTAATACATTCGTTTAATCTAAAACTTATTTGACATTATGACATGCATATAATTACAGAGATTCTATGATGAAATCACCTTATCAAAACTCCTCCATTGCATTCTCTAGTCATAAGTGTGTTTGGAACACTGTTGGTGGGTATGTGAGCAGCACACTACAGATGCCAGTGATGTCACTTCCCTTGTTTGGCCTGTCATATACCCTTTAGTACCGTACTACTTGGTGGTTGTCAGGTTGTCGTCCCATACTGTACCTGTCCCGACCAAAGTTCAAGAGGCAGATCAGCGAATCATGTGGAGTTTTTTATTCTGTCAACAGAGAATGGCTGGTTTCCAGGCTGCAGCTCTGCAGTGATAAGAATCTCTCCGGACAACATCCACATAGACCAGTGTTCAAATATGAAATCATTTCAAATAGTATTTGAACTCAGGTCTGGAGTCCGCACAGGATGTTTATGTACTCGTTCATGTAACTGTCCAGTCTTTCTCAGACTCTTGGCCTACTGAACTGAATGTAAACAGACTATAGACAATGTGAAAATTGTTGTTTTAGCTCTGCGATTCATACACTATACATTACATCAATTGGGCTATTGAATATATGAGCTAATTAAATGTTTTAAATGCAGAATGTTCTTTTTCTTAAACAGTACATGACATGTTGATAATGATTAAACTGTCCTTATCAATATCCACTTATTATTTAAATGGCATAAGTCCCAGTCTCAGTGATGCTTCCTGGGTTCAAATACTATCTGAAATCGTTCAAATACTTTGAGTGTTCACTACAGCCTGCCTGGAGTGCCAGATGGTCGGGACTTGCCATTTGGTACTATTCTATTGGTCCATTAAGCCAGGCAAGCTCAATCAAGCACAGATAAAGTATTTGAAATGATTTCAAACAGTATTTGAATCCTAGTCTCCTCCCTTGATGTTCATATACTTCAAAACCGATTTTGTTGATCACCCTAAAACGCTGATCAGAAGCAGACAAGATATTTGGAGATTACGTATGTGGGAGCTTTCAACTTTGATCCTTATTTTGTGTTAAGTAATATGACCTTTACACCGGTCTCCGTCGACTACTAGGTCACTGCTCATCCAAAAAAATCAACAAAAGGGGCTATTTTTAGAACAGGTGGCCTTGTGGGATACATTCACCCTCTCACCCAACTCCAATTCACTGCCATTTTCAAATCATGTGGAGCATCATCCATTTCCATTATTTACCATTGCCCTTACTTAAAGCCTCCAGGTATAATGCATTATGATGCAGCTTTAATGCATTGTTAAGACTTGTTGTAATAGAATAATAATGTCATAAAGCAACTTAGTCATGCGCGCATACATGTTACGTATGGGTGGCATCAGCAGGAATCAGCATACATGTTACGTATGGGTGGCATCAGCAGGAATCAGCATACATGTTACGTATGGGTGGCATCAGCAGGAATCAGCATACATGTTACGTATGGGTGGCATCAGCAGGAATCAGCATACATGTTACGTATGGGTGGCATCAGCAGGAATCAGCATACATGTTACCTATGGGTGGCATCAGCAGGCATCGAACCCACGACCCCTGGGGTTGCAAGTACCATGCTCTACCGACTGAGTCATGACTAAAAGAGTATGGAGACAGTAATGTGATTCAGATTTGCACATTTTTTATCTGTTTATAAACAATCTTACACGACGACAATCATATATACACAATACACAATTGAAAAATAGGGAATCGAGGCCGTGTGTACACTGTTAAGGCTCACAAAATAAAGCTCAATATTAATAACAATATTATATTATGGTGAAGAGAGGGTATATAGTGACCAAGAACAATTGCGATGTCGTCAAAGCCGCACACTTGCCAAGTCTGAAATCAACCATCCCCTTGCCTCTTCCCACCTCATATAGCTGTAAAGGTGTAAGCAATGTGGTAGAATCTCTATTGCCTACCAAAAGGCTAGGTGGCTTTATTACCATATTTCTAATGCTTTCAGCTCTATGACAGTCCATCACAAAATGTCTATGGCAGTGTTTCCCAACCCTCTCCTGGGGAACGCTAGATAGTCCACATTTTTGTTCTAGGCCTGCACTGATAAAAATAATCAACAAGCTCCTGTCTAGTTGAATCATGTGTGTCAGTGCAGGGCTAGAACAAAAATGTTGAGGGTTGGAAACACTGGTCTAGAGATAAGGGACAATGATTTGATCTCGGACTGGAAAAAGTATGCCCAACCTATAGGCTATCTCCCACAACACTAACCCCCATATCCATACAATGAGAAGGTCGGAAAATGAAGCTTCCGTGTGAAAGGGCAAGTGAGGTTGAGGTTCAGTTCTCCGTCTCCCATGGTCTCTTGGGCATCGTTTCCTCTTGTTCTGAGACACTCCATCAATGCCCCAGGTTCCTCTTCAACCCCTACCCCTCAACAATAGTCTTCTGGGTCGGGTACATCTTGCCTATTGCCACCTGTGGAGAAAGGAGAAAAAAATTACTTAAAAAAGGGGAAGTTCACCATAATTCCATAGTTTGATATGTTGTCCATAAAAATTGTTAGGGTAAGTGTTTGGCAATCACAACAAATGTGTTGTAAAAGTGATTGATTTTGTAAATAAACGTCACTTTATAGGGAGCCTTTGCGTGCCCTAAAATAACGCTTGGTTGGTGAGGATGTCAGACAACCTGGGCTTCATTTCCCCACAACATTTCAGTAGATCAGATGGATACTGTAGGCAGACAATGTCTGACAAATCGATATTGAACTGTGACCCTGGGAGCAAGTTACAACATTGACCTACATTATCAAAGCCTGGTGACTTGTTCTGACAGTCCACTGTGAAATTGGACTCTAGACAGTCAGGACTCCTCATGAGTGCATAATCTGTTTAAATGTGGTGCCAGTTCAACAGTTCAGATTAAAATGCATACTTTTTCCTTGCTATGGGTATCTGTGTAGATAGTGCACGCATTTTTGACAGTCACCTGCAAGTGCAAATATCAAGAGTAGACTTGTCCATCCCACCCACACACACACACACACACACACACCCTTTGAAATCACATTTCCCATGTCTTAAGTTGTTCACAGCAGTTAACTCGCATCAGCACTCAATACGCATACTGTATATACAAGCACGTACGCGCACACACACACCCTAACCTGCTATATCAACAGAACCAAAGCAGCTCCTCCTCTCTCGCTCCTCCTGCAGGTAGCCTAGCGGTTAAGAGTGTTGGGCTAGTAACCCAAAGGTCGCTGGTTCGAATCCCCGAGCTGGCAAGGTGTAAAAATCAGCTGTTCTGGCATTGAGCAAGGCAGTTAACCCCAAACAACTGCTCCCCGGGCACCGATGACGTTGTCGATTAAGGCAGCCCCTCCACACACACACACACACACACACACCTCTGATTCAGTCCTCCTCTCTGATTAAATGCGTTAAGACACATTTCGGTTGAACGCATTCAGTTGTGCAATTTACTAGGTATCCCCTTCCCCAAACGCTTTCTTGACTCACACTTGGGCTAAACCAAACATACAGCTTTCACGGGAAAGGGGGAAAAGCAGTAGCGAGAGAGAAATAGGCGAACATATGCAAGGTCAACTAAGGCTGCGCCTGTTTCTCAAAGGGATGGCTCAGCAAAGAGGAGCATTAAGATCCATTTCGCAGATACGCCACCTTCTGTAAATATGCCCGCATTCTGTTGACACAAGCCATCAGTCAGAACCCCCTACGGCTGCCTTTAAAAAAAGAGCCACAGCCATCTACTGGACGTGGATATAAACCAACAAGGCCTGTTAAGTTAAAGGCCTGTGTTAATGTTTGCACCTGATTATGGCTGGTTTAGAAGTGCAGCGCTACATTACTGTGAAGATTTATAAACCTACCAGGCCTTCGCAACAGGCACCTGTTTTTTTGCCATTGTCTTCTTCGATAGTGTGTTACAGTTTGTACCGGTTAATATGGCTGACTTTAAAAAAAGCACAGAATATTGCAGTGTACTCCTTTCCCTTTACCTACCATGCCAAAAGGGCCTTGGTGTTATTTTGGGGCCGGGGTCTTTGCCTTCTGCCTGGACATTCAAGTATTGGGGAAAGACCTCCAACACTGTTGTCTGTCCAACTGTATAAAGACCTAGCCTTTTCAACAGGTTACTGGTTTGGATTGTATTCTGTGAGCCATTCTATTGGCTATTTTGTAGTAGGCTATGGGACTGGAACTGTAAAGGGTTTTCACCACTTCTGAATTTGTCAGATGAAGTTCCGCCCCCATTCATTTTCAACAGGGGCACGCAGAGCAATGCGCAGGGGATTGTGGGAAGATGAGCGGCAAGAACCCTGCTAGCGGACCGGTAGAAAAAGTTACTTTGTGCAAATTGAGGAGCAGATGTTTCCTTGAAAACCTTCTGTTCATGAAACATAGTTCCAACTGTCATTAGTTCCAGGCAAGCAAAACCAAAATATGGAGGAAAGTCGATCATTTGTGAATTATTATAAATCACATATGAATGTGTACTTTGGGTAAATTAAATTGTCGCTTTGACTTGCAAACATTGTTGTGCAAATCTCTCTTTACCCACCATGAACAATCTCTGCAGTCCTCGTCCATGCCATTGACCTGATTTTGTCTCTGTATTATACAATCATTCTCAGCAAATAAACAAGGTAGAATTACAACACTCCCCACACCTCATCATCTTAGTAAATAGGCTATTATTACTAAAGCATCATTTCGGGTGAACAAAAAAATTGTCAATACCAGGTGGCCACCTTGCTCCACTTGCTGATCTAAATCGGTGAGCCGATTTCTATTCCAGCTCAGCAATAACACACGATTAACAACTCTTTAAGTTTGATAAGTTGATTCAGGTGTGTTAGTGCTGGGCTGGAACAGAAGCCTGCACACCCAGCATACCTCCAGGAGCAGGATTGGCCTGCTCCAGTTGTAATACATTTGAAGCCTACATTGTTTGACACATTCAACTCATACAAGAATGTGCCAGCAGTCTCTTGGGACATTCACTGGGACCTCTTCATCTGCAGACAGGCTTTTGCAGCTCTCCATATCTGAGAACAGATTTCACAAAGGAACTTTATATTACAATTAGACAGCCCTGACCATTATCTCTGTCTGTCTTCATAGTTTCCCTCTCTGGGGACTAAAACTGGATCATCTTTTCACAATGTCCTCCCACAATCTACCCTATCTGATAAGTACACCTACTCCCTTTGCTGACAGCAAATCCTTTCAGTTTGTTTATTGCTGTTATTTACAAATGCATTTGGTGTATGCGTTTTTAATTTACAATGATAAATAGGCCTACATCAAGATAACAAGCTAATATGAAGTTAGCTAGCTGATGATATTTCACTTAGCTATAGTATGTAAAGTTGCTAGCTAGCTAGCTAGCAAATGCCAAATTTTATGAGTATACTGACAAGATACATGTCTCTCCACCCTAACAATGGGAGTCATTGTCCACAAAGTGGCACGGCGGGCTATCTCCCGCCTATTATTTATTTGGATTGGTGGATACATCTCATTATTGTAATCCTTTTTTGAATATTGGATGAGGGTTGTTGACATCAACCACCTGTATTCAACGGAGAGAGATGATATGCTACTAGCCTCATGCCATGAATATGCATAGCCATCTCCGATAAACAGTTTTTTCTCAAAGTTGCCGGGATGTCACGTGTCCTACTTATCAGAACACTCGTAACAGTTTAAGCATTAGGAAACTTCTATTTGATCAAATAAACCTCATGTAGAAAATAAGCCATGAATATTTTTAGACCAAATTTGACACTCATTGACCTCCATACAAAAACTCCTTGCTTAGTGGGCAAAAAAAAAAAAAAATCTGCTAGAGGAAGACAGATTTTCTGCTGAGTTGGACCTCTCTTCCGCTCTGCTAATACATCGTTTTAACATTTTCAAAATGTATTTACTTACTTGAATAGGTTCACGCCTATGCTCACACCCACAAAGCTGCCAATCTTTTGGAGCGAAGCGTGTAGTATGACTGACTGCTCGGCTGGCGCCAAGAAAAAAAACACACAAAAAAATATCATACATCGAGCACTCTGCATCGCACACATACTGTATGTTCAAATCACACTTGCATCATTCCACACAAGCCTGTTTCTCTTCAACCTGTTTGTTTGCTGTGCTTCTCTCCAATGTGGGCACTGAATAGTGAGTACACACCCAAAACCTGACCACAACTATGACATGCCATACTCTTTTGGTCCAGACAGCATCAGATACATGATCTACACATACTGAGACAGAGGTGCACTGTTTCGTTCGCTCGGATGCTTTAACTGAGATTGATGAGTCTTTCTGTTGGCGCGAGTCTTGGCCAAATAAATATTTATTTCAATATTTTAGTTGGACGGGCAAGGAGGTACAGTAGGGCAGGCCAGGCCCCCTAAGGCCTGCCCATAACGCCAGCCCTGCTCCACACTCCTACCTTTGCTCTGTGCCATCCATACAGTCTACCAACCTCATGTAATTGTCCGACGTGGTCTCAACAGGGTTCTCCTCTGCGACGCCGCCGAAGATTCATCTGCTAGCTCCGGCCTGCTAGCCCAGCCTGCTAGCCCAGCCAGCTAGCACTCTGAACGCCGTGCCATTGAACTGATTCCCCGGCTCACCACTTTGCTTTTTCATCGGATCCCACGCTTGTTCAGCTCCACAGCTGATGCCTGCAGGACTGTTTGGTTTTATGGTATTTATTTATGTTTAACTACCAGGCCTCAGGTCCTGTGTGTAGTACATCACTTTTTTCTAACTGACCCTCTTTGTCCATTCATCGCCTTTACCCGTCGTTGTCTTAGCCCTCTTAATTAACTGTCATTTTATTTATTTTATGTTCTGCCCCTTTCTTATTTCAATATGCCTTGTCTGTTGTTGTTTAGGTTAGCTATTATTGTTTTACTTCATTGCAAAGCCCCCAGTCCTGCTCAACTGGGCTCTGATAGCTTTTTTGTCCCTCCCCCCACACATGCGGAGACTTCATCTGGCTTAACTGGTGTCTCCAGAGATGCAACCTCTCTCTTTATTACCCAACGCCTAGGTTTATCTCCACTGAACTCACACCCTTCTATATCCTTGACTATAAATTATAATCTATTCCACCACGCCCAGAAATCTGCTCCTTTTATTCTATGTACCCAACGTACTAGACGTCCAGTTCTTAAAGTCCTTAGTCGAATACTAATTCTATTACTCCTCTGTTCCTCTGGTGATGTAGAGGTAAACCCAGGTCCTGTAGCCCCCAGTACTACACCTATTCCCCAGGTACTCTCATTTGTTGATTTCTGTAACCGTAAAAGCCTTGGTTTCATGCATGTTAACATTAGAAGCCTCCTCCCTAAGTTTGATTTATTCACTGCATTAGCACACTCCGCCAACCCGGATGTCCTAGCTGTGTCTGAATCCTGGCTTAGGAAGGCCACCAAAAATTCGGAAATTTCCATCCCCAACTACAACATTTCCCGTCAAGATAGAACTGCCAAAGGAGGTGGAGTTGCAATCTACTGCAGAGATAACCTGCAGAGTTCTGTCATACTGTCCAGGTCTGTGCCCAAACAGTTTGAGCTTCTACTTTTAAAAATCCACCTATCCAGAAATAAGTCTCTCACTGTTGCCGCCTGTTACAGACCCCCCTCAGCCCCCAGCTGTGCCCTGGACTCCATATGTGAATTGATTGCCCCCCATCTATCTTCAGAGTTTGTACTGTTAGGTGACTTAAACTGGGATATGCTTAACACCCCGGCTGTCTTTCAATCTAAGATAGATGCCCTCAATCTCACACAAATTATCAAGGAACCCACCAGGTACAACCCAAAATCCGTAAACATGGGTACCATTATTGATATCATCCTGACTAACTTGCCCTCCAAATACACCTCCTCTGTTTTCAACCAGGATCTCAGTGATCACTGCCTCATTGCCTGTGTTCGCAATGGGTCAGCGGCCAAACGACCACCCCTTATCACTGTCAAACGCTCCCTAAAACACTTTTGCGAGCAGGCCTTTCTATTCGATCTGGCCCAGGTATCCTGGAAGGATATTGACCTCATCCCGTCAGTAGAGGACGCCTGGTTGTTCTTTAAAAGTGCTTTCCTCACCATCCTAAATAAGCATGCCCCTTTTAAAAAACGTAGAACTAAGAATAGATATAGCCCTTGGTTCACCCCAGACTTGACTGCACTAGACCAACACAAAAACATCCTGTGGCGCACTGCATTAGCATCGAATAGCCCCCGCGATATGCAGCTATTCAGGGAAGTCAGGAACAAGTACACCCAGTCAGTTAGGAAAGCAAAGGCCAGCTTTTTCAAACAGAAATTTGCTTCCTGTAGTACTAACTCCAAAAAGTTCTGGGACACTGTAAAGTCCATGGAGAATAAGAGCACCTCCTCCCAGTTGCCCACTGCACTGAGGCTCGGAAACACTGTTACCACCGATAAATCCACGATTATTGAAAATTTCAATAAGCATTTTGCTACGGCTGGCCATGCTTTCCATCTGACTACCCCTACCCCGGTCAACAGCTCTGCACCCCCGGCAGCTACTTGCCCAAGCCCCCCCCGCTTCTCCTTCACCCAAATCCTGACAGCTGATGTTCTGAAAGAGCTGCTAAGTCTGGACCCCTACAAATCTGCTGGGCTAGATAATCTGGACCCTCTCTTTCTGAAATTATCAGCCAAAATTGTTGCAACACCTATCACTAGCCTGTTCAACCTCTCTTTCGTATCGTCTGAGATCCCTAGAGATTGGAAAGCTGCCGCGGTCATCCCCCTCTTCAAAGGAGGAGACACTCTAGACCCAAACTGTTATAGACCAATATCCATCCTGCCCTGCCTTTCTAAAGTTTTCGAAAGCCAAGTTAACAAACAGATAACTGACCACTTCGAATCCCACCGTACCTTCTCTGCTATGCAATCTGGTTTCCGAGCTGGTCATGGGTGCACCTCAGCTACGCTCAAGGTACTGAACGATATCATAACCGCCATCGATAAAAGACAGTACTGTGCAGCCGTTTTCATCGACCTGGCTAAGGCTTTCGACTCTGTCAATCACCGCATTCTTATTGGCAGACTCAACAGCCTTGGTTTCTCAAGTGACTGCCTTGCTTGGTTCTCTAACTACTTTGCAGACAGAGTTCAGTGTGTCAAATCGGAGGGCCTATTGTCCGATCCTCTGGCAGTCTCTATGGGGGTGCCACAGGGTTCAATTCTTGGGCCAACCCTTTTCTCTATATATATCAACGATGTTGCTCTCGCTGCTGGTGACTCTCTCATCCATCTCTACGCAGATGACACCATTCTGTATACAACTGGACCCTCTTTGGATACTGTGTTTACTAACCTTCAATCAAGCTTCAATGCCATACAACACTCCTTCCGTGGCCTACAACTGCTCTTAAACGCTAGTAAAACTAAGTGCATGCTTTTCTATCGAACAATGCCAGCACCCGCCCACCGGACTATCATCACTACTCTCGACGGATCCGAATTAGAATACGTGGACACCTACAAATACCTAGGCATCTGGTTAGACTATAAACTCAACTTCCAGACTCACATCAACCATCTCCAATCCAAAATTAAATCCAGAATTGGCTTCCTATTTCGCAACAGAGCCTCCTTCACTCATGCTGCCAAACATGCCCTTGTAAAACTGACTATCCTACCGATCCTTGATTTTGGCGATGTCATTTACAAACTAGCCTCCAACACTCTACTTAGCAAATTGGATGTAGTCTATCATAGTGCCATCCGTTTTGTCACCAAAGCCCCTTACACTACCCACCACTGCGACCTGTATGCTCTCGTTGGCTGGCCTTCACTATACATTCGTCGCCAAACCCACTGGCTCCAGGTCATCTATAAGTCTTTATTAGGTAAATCCCCGCCCTATCTCAGCTCACTGGTCACCATAGCAACACCCACCCGTAGCATGCGCTCCAGCAGGTATATCTCACTGGTCACCCCCAAAGCCAACACCTCCTTTGGCCGCCATTCCTTCCAGTTCGCTGCTGCCAATGACTGGAACGAATTGCAAAAATCATTGAAGCTAGAGGTTCCTATCTCCCTCAATACCTTTAAGCATCAGCTGTCAAAGCTGCTTATCGATCGCTGCACCTGTATATAGCCCTTCTGTAAATAGCCCACACTACTACCTCATCCCCATATTTATTTTTGTTTATTTTTCACTAATCTTGCACTCCAGTATCTCTATTTGCACATCATAATTTGCACATCCTTCATTCCTGTGTTAATGATGATAATTCTGTAATTTATTTCTACTCTATAGTCTATTTATTGTCCTACCTCCCAACCTTACTGCATTTTTGCACTACATTTTGCACTCTGTTTATAGATTTTCTATTGTGTTTTTTGACTGTTTGTTTAATGTGTAACTCTGTTGTTATTTGTCGCACTGCTTTGCTTTGTCTTGGCCAGGTCGCAGTTGCAAATGAGAACTTGTTCTCAACTGACCTACCTGGTTAAATAAAGGTGAAATAAAAAAATAAAAAAATGCCCTCTAACAGTGTGCCAGTCTAGCTTGCCCCTGGGGCCAATGTGGAGTGGTACTGCAGATCTCTTTTTCCCTGACATCAGTAAGGCATGGGGGTTGCTGGCACCCCAGGGGAGCAGACAAGCAGACAGGCATGTCCTCGTCCTTCAGCTGCTAGATAGGGTGTACCAGACGCTGCTACCCAACCTTCTACTTTACCAATACCTTAAGGTTAACACCTCCCCCCACCCACCCCCCAAACCTAACCAACCAACCCACCCACTAGTTCCAATACAATAGTAACCTTTGCTGCTTAACCAATATGAGCTCATATGGGTGTATGGTGTGTTTGTCCACAGCCTTTATCAATATTGGACTGCACTAAGCCAACCTTCTGGTAATCAATATTGGACTGCACTAAGCCAACCTTCTGGTAAATACCACAACCACCACTGCAGATCATTTGTGTACTGTACTTGAACTATATTTACAGAGACCACGCAGAAATTGTCAATGGAGACATGTTTCAAGACAGACAAACGACACACTTTACACATAATAGGTTAAATTTAGCAGTGCTATTTGGAGAGTTGAAAAACAGGAGTGTTTGAGGCTAGGATGCGGAGTGGGGACCAGTTCTCTCATTAAATTCACTCAAGTTTCCCAACCTCCTAGTGCTTCTTCTATATTTACTACCCTCACGGCTGGTGAGAAGCCAGATGTTTCCAGCGAATTTCAAAGACATGTGAACAGCTGGTCGTGTCAGATAGGGAAACCTTTGGGGGGGGGGGGGGGGGTTACGATCCACAAAAGCGCAAACACCCAACGGTGGAAAATACCACAAAAAAAACCTCTAAGCCCCATTAAAAGACCTTAAAAATACATTGTTCACTCCCCCACTATAATACTAATTCCTCATCTGACAAAGTTGGAAAGGAGAGAGATTGGTTTGTACCGTATTGCTCTCACCGACATCAGCAAACTCCTCAAGGAAGGAAGGAAGGAAGGGATGCCTTTGGTCGTATTGGAATGGGGCTCTCCTCAGACTTTTCTGTGCCTGGCTGACATTCTATTTGTCCCCTCCTCCAAACCTATCCAGGGTTGCCACAACTAGTAGCACCTCTAGATTCTGACACTGACTCTAATATTCCAGTGCCTTGAATACACACCTCAATTAGTGGAATAAACACTTGTGTGCCTGTTCTCCATGGTTCCATTAGAATCCACCCCTGCCTAGGTTAAAAGGTAGACCATATGGGTTGGGAAGTTTTCACGATAGCAGTATCGAGATACTCAGCTGGCAAGGAAACAGACTTAATTTGAGGAAAACAGTCCTAATATTACAAAAAAATAAACTGCCTTATGTTGTCTCCAAGACAGTCACATTGTTTATTTTCAAGCTAAAGTACACTATGTCTTATGTCTCCTTGATCAAGGTTAAATCAATTATAAAAAATAAAGCAGGTTCTAAAGTAGCAAAGAGTCTAGTCTACTTTGTGTTTTCTATTTTGCTAAGGAAAATCGAATATTACAGTATTGCGATACCGGTATACCTCATCTGAAGCAAACTGGTGGGGAGTGGGCCGGTAATCAGAGAGTTGCAAGTTTAATTAAATCAGGATCCCCATTAGCTACTGCACATGCAGCAGCTATTCTTCCTGGGGTCCACTTAAAATGTACAAATACACTTATTTTACAGAAGAGTAATAGACAAGAATTTAAGATTTTACATTCAATTCTAAATTAAAATTATATATATATATCCACACAAAAGGCCTTTATTACAGACAGAAATTGTCCTCAGTTTCATCAGCTGGCTGGGTGGCTGGTCTAAGACGATCCCGCAGGTGCAGAAGCCGGATGTGGAGGTCCTGGTCTGGCATGGTTAAATGTGGTCTGCGTTTGTGAAGCCGGTTGGACTTACTGCCAAATTCTCAAAAACAATGCTGGGAGGCAGCTTATGGTAGAGCAATGAACATGACATTCTCTGACAACAGCTCTGGTGGACATTCATACACTCCCTCAAAACTTGAGACATCTGTGGCATAGTGTTGTGTGGCAAAACTGCACATTTTAGAGTGGCCTTTTATTGTCCCCAGCACAAGGTGCATCTGTGTAATGATCTGGCTGTATAAATAAGCATCTTGATATGTCACATCTGTCAGGTGGATGGATTATCTTGGCAAAGGAAAAATGCTCACTAACAGGGATGTAAACAAATTTGTGCACAAAATCTGAGCAAAATAATATGTGTGTGTATGGAACATTTCTGGGCTCTACTATTTCAGCTCATGAAATACATGTTGCGTTTATTTTTGTTCAGTATAATTTACACCCTATTCATATTCTTATACAGCACATAAGGAGCTGAAGGACGAGGACATGCCCGTCTGCTTGCCTGCTCCCCTGGGGTGCCAGCAACCCCCACATTTAAAAACAAGTTTAGTAAAAAACTGAAATATTACATAAGAATTCAGACCCTTTACTCAGTACTTTAAGGACCTTTGGCAGCGATTACAGACTAGAGTCTTCTTGGGTATGACGCTACAAGCTTGGCACACCTGTATTTGGGGAGTTTCTCTCAAGATCCTCTCAAGCTCTGTCAGCTTGGATGGGGAGCGTCGCTACACAGCTATTTTCAGGTCTCTCCAGAGATGTTTGATCGGGCTCTTGCCGAGCCACTCAAGGACATACAGAGACTTGTCCCGAAGCCACTGTGTGCTTAGGGTCGTTGTCCTGTTGGAAGGTGAACTTTCGCCTCAGTCTGAGGTCCTGAGTGCTCTGGAGAAGGTTTTCATCAAAGATCTCCGTTCATCTTCCCCCTCGGTCCTGACTAGTGTCCCAGTCACTGCCGTTGAAAAACATCCCCACAGCATGATGCTGCCACCACCATGGTTCACTGTAGGGATGGTATTGGGCGGGTGATGAGCGGTGCCTGGTTTCCTCCATAAGTGAAGCTTGGCATTCAGGCCAAAAGAGTTCAATCTTGGTTTCATCAGACCAGAGAATCTTGTGGTCTGAGAGTCTTTTAGGTGCCAACTCCATGCAGGCCATCATGTGCCTTTTACTGAGGAGTGGCTTCCGTCTAGCCACTCTACCATAAAGGCCTGATTGGTGGAGTGCTGCAGAAATGGTTGTCCTTTTTGAAGGTTCTCCAATCTCCACATAGAAACTCTGGAGCTATGTCAGAGTGACCATCGGGTTCTTGGTCACTTCCCTGACCAAGGCCCTTCTCCCCTGATTGCTCAGTTTGGCCGGGCAGACAGTTCTAGGAAGAGTCTTGGTGGTTCTAAACTTTTTCCATTTAAGAATGATGGAGGCCACTGTGTTTTTGGGGACCTTCAATCCTGCAGAAATGTTTTGGTACCCTTCCCCAGATCTGTGCCTCGATACAATCCTGTCTCCGAGCTCTACAGACAATTTGTTCGACCTCATAGCTCGTTTTTTTTCCTCTGACTTGCATTGTCAACTGTGGGACCTCATATAGACAGGTGTGTGCCTTCCCAAATCATGTCCAATCAATCAACAGCTCAAGGTAGATCAAGGGGAAAAAAGGATGCACCTGTCTTATAGCAAATGGTCTGAATAATTATGTAAACAAGGTTTCTCTTTTTCATTTTTTAGAAATGAGCAAAAACCTGTTTTCACTTTGTCATTATGGGGTATTGTGTCGATTTAATACATTTTAGAATAAGGCTGTAACATAACAAAAAGTGAAGGGTCTGAATACTTTCCGAATGCACTGTATACAGTACAGTTAAATTAGATCGTTAGAAAGAGGTGAGTTGCTGTGAGTTTTTTTTGTTGTTGTTAATTTTTGCTTTTTGCCTGAGTAACCTCTGGTTGCAGAGCATTCCACAATGACATGGGACAACTAGTAGGTGCTTTCTCAGGCTGTTGTGCCTTTGAGCAAGGCACGTCACCCTTAAATGGCTCCAGCGGCTCTGCTCTGCGTCGGACCCTGTTCTTCAACCTCTCTTTGGGTGTGTGTGTCTCAGGCGGAGGGTTGGGATAAAGCAAAACGACATCTGTGACTATAGACAATAAAGCAATCTGCTTTGTTTTCTTCTTCTACCCATTGGATTTATTTTGCCAGGCAGCACATCACCACCATTCCAAGACGAAGCCTATGTAAAACAGTAGTAATCCCTGTTGGACAAAAATAAAAGAAATCTGCAAAAATAAAAGAAATGTGTCTAGGCTCAGTGTCTGGCACGACAACAACTAACAGCTAAAAGGCTGTATATGTCAGGGGAGGCGGTTGTGCTGAAGAATGGAATTGGCAAGACGCATGTAAGACACTCAGTCATGCCAAGAAACATGCTTGCTAGACTCAGACATCCCACACAAACACCTTGTTTTCAGTGCCTTTTTAAACCGGTTTGATGTATCCAGTGGCTCCATTGAAAAAGAGATTCATATCTCAATGGGACCTGGTTAAATCAAACATACACATAAATAAGTTAATATTTGATTTATATTGGAGGGTTAGTCTAGTCATTGGTTATTTGGGTCTGGAATTGTAGGGCCCTCAATGGGTGCGATGTAAGTTGTCATTTTTCAGCAGTACCACAAGAGGGAAGCCGCTACCCTCTCAACCTCAACCAGTCTGTCTCAGTCGCCTACTATTTAATTCTGTCATTCACATTCTCTCTTTCTCATTCTCTGAGACACACACTTCTTTCGTTCCACCAACAGGGCTGTGGCGATGGAGGGGGCGGGCAGGGAATGTAGCCGCAACAATTAACTTTCATGTTAATTCTTGCGGCTGTAGCAAGCAGGCGGCTCAAAGCAAGGATGTCACACCGCAGATTCCCAACACATGCACACACACAGTGTGCTGAGCTAAGCAAACTGAACAGACACATACAATACCTTTTAAAGACGTCACTGTGATGTGATTGCACAAGAGAACACACACACACCACTGCAAATTGAAAAAGAGTTCCCTCTCTCACCTCTCAGTTGTTTGGGAGAAATCATAACGCATACAGAGACAGAGAGAGACACAGGATAGACAGACAGACACAGAGAGAGACAGACACAGAAAGAGACAGACAGAGACAATACAAGACAAACAGACAAACGTAACGTCATGTTAAAATGTTAACATGGGCTTCCCTCTCTTTCACACAACTCTTCTGTACCGAGCCCCGAGATAATCTCACCCCAAGACCCGCACGCATATGCACAAACTCCACAGAGAAAAGTTATTTCTTATTTGCAGCATTCTTCAGTGTAACCTTTAAAACAAGACTCTGTGTGGTCTCAGCAAATAGAACAGAGACATATCCTATTATGAGAGGAGAAGATACTGATAGATATTGGG
The DNA here is from genome assembly GCA_023634145.1 of Thymallus thymallus. Classification (NCBI taxonomy): domain Eukaryota; kingdom Metazoa; phylum Chordata; class Actinopteri; order Salmoniformes; family Salmonidae; genus Thymallus; species Thymallus thymallus. The sequence goes on from CM042418.1 coordinate 11,766,070, forward strand.
AGATACAAGTCTTGGGTGTCAGGCATGGATGGGGTGTGTGTTTGAGAGTGAGGTTTGAAGGGGGAGGCAGAATAGAAGGTCAGATGGAGGTGTGCGGGAGGGGAGCCCCAAGGACTTTCTCTGAAGAGGGATTCCCCTCTTTTGATGGAAGCTCCTAAGGTAAAATGGGGTCAGCTATGTTCGACTAGGAATGACTCATCACCCTCTATAATACACTCTCTCCTCAATGCCTGCCCTCAAATTAAAAAAAAGGTGCCATTCTGCACGGTTGGCTCATGTTCCTCATTTGATCTCAAATCCAAATTGATGGAGTATAGAGCTTCACTGTCCAAATACATTTAGAGGGTAATGTATCCATCTGTCTGAAAGGTATTGGTATGTGAATGGTATTGTTCCATCTTACAGTAACGATACACAAAAACCTAGAAGACAATAGCCTACATTGTACTTTAACCAGAGGGATTTTAATAGAGCTGTAGTATGAATGTTGATCATAAAGAAGGCATTATGGTTTCAAGTATGGGTTCTGTGTGGCTCAGTTGGTAGAGCATGGTGCTTGGAACGCCAGGGTTGTGGGTTTGATTCCCACGGGGATCAGTTCGAAAAAAGTACGCACTCATTAGTGTAAGTTGCTCTGGATAAGTGCGCATGTTAAATAACTCAAATGTGCTAAATGGAAGAGCAGTCACTTTAAAATAATCATGTCTGGAGGTAAACGCTTGTTTAAATTTTTTTTTTTTTTTTTAACTTAACTTCAGACTTAACACAGTGCAATAAGTGTTGCATCTTTCTTTCGCAAGTATTGGTTACTGTAGCAACCGGAGGCCAGGAATAAACGTTGAATGGGAACGTGGCTGTCGGGTACAAAATCCTGGGTTCCCCTTTAATAATAATAAAAATAATAAGCTATTTATCAGACGCTTTTATCCAAAGTGACTTAGTCATGCATGCATACATTCTTTACGTACGGGTGGTTCCGGGAATCAACCCCACTATCCTGGCGTTGCAAGCGCCATGCTCTTGCAACTGAGCTACAGAAGACTACCCTCTCTCTCTCCCAATGATGAGCTGAGGATCTCTTCATCACCAGGGTTGACTCCAGCACCACAGGGCGATTCCTATAACCCCTGTCGAAGCACCTAATGACTTTGTTACGCAATATTAGATTAGAGCTAGATTAGGCATAAAATGGAAGAAAACATAGGGAATCAGGGAGGTACTACGTGGACTTGCCCGATGCAAAATGTTTTCTGTTGCGTCTATTGAACACAACCCAGCTAAACCGCACAAAAAGGTGACAGACAAGAGGGAAGGCTGCAGGGTGAAAAGGGAGGGGGAGAAATATATATCTCCATTGCCTGGAGATATAAACCCCAGACTTCACTCAATTAAAAACAGCGTTTCACCTCCTACTGACATTTTTTGTGGAATAAAACAGGCCCTTTTCTGTGTTTCTGGCAGTCGTGAGCTGAGGTTGACACAGCCACACAGAACATGAAGCGGAATTGAAAGCAATTCAAAGCGAGCATACACGGATTACAATTCGTCGGGGCTTGGACTCTACAAGGTGTCAAAAGCGTTCCACAGGTATGCTGGCCCATTAAGACTCCAATGCTTCCCACAGTTGTGTCAAGTTGGCTGGATGTATAAGAGTGGTGAACCATTGTTAATACACACAGGAAACTGTTGAGTGAAAAGCCCAGCAGTGTTGCAGTTCTTGACACACTCAAACCGGTGCACCTAGCACCTACTACCATAACTCGTTCAAAGGCATTTAAACATTTTGTCTTGCCCATTCACCCTCAATGGCACACATACACAATGCATATCTCAATTGTCTCCAGGCTTAATCCTTCTTTAACCATTCTCCTCCTATTTATTTTGTTGTGAGTATTTTCAAAAGACTGATCCTGTGATTTGGCTGGAGGAATGGGATGTAGGAATATACATTTGGAGAGTATTCAGACCCACTTTGTTAGTTTACAGCCTTATTCCAAAATGAAAAAAAAAAAAATCCCTCAGCATGATGCTGCCACCACCACCATGCTTCACCGTAGGGATGGTGCCAGGTTTCCTCCAGACGTGATGCTTGGCATTCAGGGCAAAGAGTTCAATCTTGGTTTCATCAGACCAAATCTTGTTTCTCATGGTCTGAGAGTCCTTAGGTGCTTTTTGTCAAACTCCAAGCGGGCTGTCATGTGCCTTTTACTGAAGAGTGGCTTCTGTCTGGCCACGCTTCCATAAAAGGCTTGATTGGTGGAGTGCTGCAGAGATGGTTGTCCTCCTGGAAGGTTCTCCCATCTTCACAGACAAACTCTGGAGCTCTGTCAGAGTGACCATCGGGTTCTTGAACAAGGCCCTTCTCTCCAGATTGCTTACTTTGGCCTGGCAGCCAGCTCTAGGGAGAGTCTTGGTGGTTCCAAGCTTCTTCCATTTAAGAATGATGGAGACCACTGTGTTTTTGGGGACCTTCAATGCTGCAGACATTTTTTGGTACCCTTCCCCAGATGTGTGCCTCGGCACAATCCTGTCTCGGCGCCCTACAGACAATTCCTTCGACCTCATGGCTTGGGTTTTGCTCTGACATGCACTGTCAACTGGGGGACCTTATATAAACAGGTGTGTGCCCTTCCAAAACATGTCAAAATCAATTGAATTTACCACAGGTGGACTCCCAATCAAGTTGTAGAAACATCAAGGATGATCAATGGAAACAGGATGCACCCGAGCTCAATTTGAGTCATAGGATAGGGTCTGAAAACCTTTTAAATGTACTAATATTTCGAAACATCTGTTTTTGCTTCGTCATTATGGGATATTGTGTGTAGCTTGATGAGGACAATCCATTTTAGAATGCACTGTACACACAAAATGATCTGCATGTCATTGTGTCAGTAAGGGGATAAAACTGCATGAAACCATTATTCTTCAGTTAACACACACACACCAACTTTTAAAACATTAGGCACAAAACAGAATTTTAGGAGCACCAGAAATATAGATGTTTTTATATAGTTTACATTAGGCCTATTTGAATCCTACCTTTGAAGCACATCTCATGACTAGCAGACCCTGTACGACAGTGAACTTGCAAAGTCTACTCAGACTGTTCTGTGCTCTTGGTTATAACAGGCGATGAAATTATACAACGTATGAACTTTGCTCGCTATACCAATGTAATAAATGTACAAATAACACAAGACTCTGGGTCTGCATCCCTGCTCGCCATCACGGCTAAATTATATTTTTTAGAAACTGACGGAGGAATAGACACGCATGAAGAGCGGACGGAGAGAAGCAGGTGAGGGCTGGTGGGGGTTGCGGCTGGCTGATTACAGCTGCCACACGTGATAAGCGCATGAAAGTGAAATGGATATTATTGGACCTGCACATTAAAGACGAGTGACTTGAATTAAAATAAATTTATAAACCGGTTCTTTGGATCGGTAGGGGTGAAAAACTTGGTAGTATCATATGAAACAGTACTATGATATTTTAAAATGTGGTATCACATTTAGGTACCATGATATTACCGTGGTACCACTATACCCAAGTGGCGCAGTGGTCTACTACACTGCATCTCAGTGCAAGGGTGTCACTACAGACAGTATCACAACCGGTTGTGATTGGGAGTCCCATAGGGCGGCGCACAATTGGCCCCGCGTCGTCCAAATTTGCCCAGTGTAGGCAGTCATTGTAAATAATATTTTTTTCTTAATTGACTTCCCTAGTTAAATAAAAAGGTTAAATAAAAAACAGTGCAACACTACACTCAAGCTGTGTTCGAATACCCATACTAACATACTACATACTTAATGAGTATATACACTACATACTATTAGTTCATTTTAGTATACTGTAAACGAACGGTATCGTTTCAGTTGAGCGTACTAGAGCTTCGCCGGTCTACGGGAAGTTGATGCTGTTGCTATGCAACCTCTTGCTAGCATAACAAATGACTAGCTAAACATGTTATGATTTCGGGTGTGTTCGTTCATTCAAATCTGCAGTGCCAGAGTGCGCTCTGGGCGTTCGTAAAATCTCGGAACGGTTAACCCAAGCTAACTGGCTAATGTTGGCTAGCTACTTCCAGACACAAATGAGAGAACACCTCACTGACCATTTTACTCGCCCTAGCATAGCGGATTAGGCTGTTTTCATGTTATCCAGAGTGTTGGTGACTGTGCTGCTGGCAACAATTTAATTACGCTTTTTTTTTTGCCAACGTTTACTGACACCGGCCATATTCAACGGGCGTTGAGCGTTCGTAAATTAGATAGCCATAATTAACTCAATTGAAAAGCACAACGACTATACCACTTAGTTAAGAATTAAGTAAATAATCGAGTCAAACTTAGGTTAGTTAGTTAATATCATTGCCTGGCAAGTTCGATGTATTAGTAGCCAACAAACGATGTCAGGTAATGTTAACTAGCTAAAATACTGGTACATACTGCTTTAATGCTATAGCTTAGCAGCTAACAAATTGTCAGCCAACAGAATGTGCAACGTAACTTATTTGAAAAGTCATGACTTTATTACATTGCTCATTTTAACATTTGTCATAATTAGTTAAAGCAATGAATTTGTATCTGCTCTCTGACTATTTTCAGCCATTTTCTACAAATCTGAAAACATTTTGAAGCCACGCTGATTTTCTGAAGAATTACATTATGGGCCCTAAAAGTGCGTAAGTAGTTTACACTGCTTGTATACTTCGTATTTTGGATAATGTAGTACGACATCCGGGAATCTTTGGCATACTAACTCTATCCATACTATGACCAATAAGCATACTACGTACTCAATTTGTCACAAATAGTATGGTTACTGTGATTAGTATGACTATTCGAACACAGCTTCAGAGTCTCTCTCTCACACTAACTGACGCACACACTATTTTCACTACTCTGCAGCACAACACTTCTCTACAGTAGCCACTGCAACAAGACCCTACCAGAGCTCCTTGTTGGAGCGCAGAGGGACAGGAACCACAAAAGTGGAGAGGGGTGGATCATCATCATCATCGCCACCACACGCAGCATTTAGCCTTTTCAGGCATCTATCACCCTCCACCAGACCTTCCTTTATCTAGCTCCTGTGTCCCAGGAACGGTGTTCTGGGATCTTTGAATACAGCCCTCATCTAAAGTTACCATAGGCACCATTGACTGTGGAGGCATGCCCTTGAAACTGGGGGAGAGTGATGCCTCCATTGTCCCCCGGGCTAACTCTGCAGCTCATAGATTTCCACTAGCGAGCTACAGCTCTACTGCACACAAAATGGCTGCCATCCATTCCCCTACATTAGTTACAGTATCTTTTTTTTTTTCTCTCCCCAATTTCGTCATATCCAAATTGGTAGTTACAGTCTTGTCCCATCGCTACAACTCCCGCACGGACTCGGGAGAGGCGAAGGTTGAGAGCCGTGCATCCTCCAAAACACAACCCACCAAGCCGCACTGCTTCTTGACACAATGAACGCTTAACCCGGAAGCCAGCCGCACCAATGTGGCGGAGGAACCACCGTAAACCTGGCGACTGAGTCAACGTGCATGCGCCCGGCCCGCCACAGGAGATGCTAGAGCGCGATCTGCATCTGTAGTAATGCAGCTTGCACTGCGATGCAGTGCCTTAGACCACTGCACCACTCGGGAGGCCCTTACTCGGGAGGCCCTGACCAGAAGTTCATTAAAATAGGGGAAGCAGAGGATATAGGGATGGATGAAAGTACAGGATATATCTTACTGTGCCTAACTCAATGAACAACACTACATAAAGTATGTCATTGGTCCCCTTTCAAGGGTCAGGGGTGGTTCTTGTTGTCTATGTGGTAAACTGTGGAAAGATTTTCCTCTTAAAGGATAACAACAAACATCTCTCTCTCACACACACACACACACTACTCATTTCACACACACACTTAAAAAAAGGAAGCTGCTGCTCAGAAGGCAGTAGGAAAAGCCTCCCATCGATCCATCAATCATCCTCTTGAGATTACAGATTAAATAACTAAAGAGTCTGTGCTGCTCTATTGAAAACACTAGTTTTGGGCGGTATCCAGATTGTCATACCTTCATACTGACCTTGTGCAATACCGGGATATTTGTTAATACCGGCACTGAACACAAGGGACACTATTTTCAAACACCACTGTAATCCGAAGGTTAGCAATGCTAACATGTCAAATCCCATAGAGAATGCTAACTAAATACTAACAACCACATTGCATACATTTAATACGGTCTCTGACCTAAAGTATTTGCAGGACAGAAATCCCAGCTTATAACGTTATACAAGTAACTCAAAAATACTACTCACAGTTTGCTGCATGAACAAAACAAGTATTAGACAGCAAGCCTCTTGATTAAGGACAGGATTCTCTGCTGTTACCAAGTGAAGCTAGCTACTAAATAAGCAAACCAAATGTACAACTGCAGGGCATTTAGAATATTTTAGACAGTTAAGTTAATAGTTATAAGACATCTAGCTGGCAAAAATGTAGTTGTGAATTTCATACTGTAACTAGATCGAATGGCGCCTGCAGCGCAACAGTAAGTGACTCAAGTTGCCGGTATCTCATCGTTGTGCGCTTGTAAACAAACACCACGTGACTGGGGACTACCAGTAAACTTCTTAATGTAAAATTGTGACAGGTGAAATGAATATCCAATCTTCTTTATCTCTTAAAATATTGCACAAGTTGATTGCAGGCAATTACTTAAAAAGTAGCAAAAACTTCAAATAAATAGTTAACAGTATTGAAAAACCATCCTGTGGCCATTTCCAAATACGCCAGTATATTGCCAAAGCCTATTACACACTCCTAAACAGCATGACTGGTAGGCCTAATATCCCTTATTATAAATCTAGGAAGTCTAAGCCTTACGGTTTACTTGAATGCTGAAAAAAATGACCAAATCAATGAACAACTCATTTGAGTTTAGACAATTCTTTCACTCATTTGAATAGGACAATTTTTACGCTAGCCTCTGAAATCTAGTGAAATTAAATAGTGAAACTTAGTGTGATTCCGGTTGGATTTCGAGCCTAAAAAAGTTAAAACATTTAAAATGATGCTAGTTAGTCAGAGCAGGGTTACACTATACATTTTCTGGTCGTAAACATACATTCCGATCGTTCCAATGCACATGAAGGCAGGATGACAATTTCTTTCTCTTCGTCCAATTCAAATGGCGGTTTCAGTGAGACACTGTGGGGTCAACATTGGGTCAGGTCCTCGGGTCTGTCTGTCTCCCACCACATCCCTGACCTTCAGCTGGACGAGTTACGACACCCCCAAGATGTGGTAGCCCTCTCCCTGTATCGTGTTGTGGGCCGTGGCTATAAATCCTCACAAGGCTGGATTTATGCACTGACTGACTACTGGGCTTAGGGTTGCTGATATGTGTTGATGTTATGTGTGTGTGTTGATGTTCAGTGTGTGTGCGCGCGCGCGCGCGTCTTTATAGCTTAGTTTTCTGATGGCAAACAATATTTGTTTTGAGTCTGAGAAAGGCGGAAGGAGATTGAGGAAGGTAGAGAGGGCTTGCCTTGATTTGTTATGGCGGTGCCCACATCACAGCAGCCTTGGGCACTCCTGTGCAATTCAATACCTGGGTCCTCCTGCACTACATGGTTCCTAATGTTTGGCATATTGCATCACGGCTTATAACTGAATCAAGTCTTTTCTCTGGAAAGCCTCGAGCTACAAGACCTGGGCTGTGTCCTTAACAGCAACCCATTCCCTCAATAGTGTCCTATGGGCCCTGCTCAAAAGTAGTGCACCTTTAAGGGAAGAGAGTGCCATTTGACACGCAGGTCTGGCTGGCGGTGGTTCCGTGTCCAGACTACACATATATGGAAGGAAGCGCTCCCCTGAAAGTATAAGCCTGTCAGTGCAATGGGGTTTGTCAAAATGGAGGGAGTGTTTTTTGCAGAGATATAGGAGGCCTAAGGCAATTAGAACTGCAGCATAACTGAACATATGTCTGTATACAAACAAACAAACAAACAAAACATGCACACATTAACAGGTCTTCAGGTCTGCTTTGCACTGCACACACTTGCAGGAGTAAATACTGAGGATGTTGTGTCCCTTTTTCCCTGCGTTCTTTCGCCCCGAGCCCGTAAACTACATATTAAAGTCACTCCTTTCTGGCTGGCAGGCAGTTGATGAATAATGAATTGCATATAAAACTGTCCCCTGTTGATGTGCCTTTTAACAAGATGTGCAGTACGCCACAAGAATCTGTTAAGTTCCACTTCCACGTCACTCACAGCGGTGCGGTGATAAAGCAGATTGTATTAATCACTAGGGTTGCACATTTTGGGGAATATTCAGGAGGTGTAAACTTTCCGTGGGAATATGGAAATTAACAGAAATATATGCAAATTAATATTAATACCATTTAAAATGAAGATTTTTGCATTGGATATATTTACCATATCATATGGAGACAGAAACAAACATTTTACCTTATAAGTAGACATAATTGCAAATGATTAAATCCTTCTAATAAAATTAGTTACGAATTTAAATGAGTTGACTTCACATGGGATAATTTCACTGGACAACAAAAAGGAATATTGAATGATCCCCAATGATCCATTGCATCTCCCAAAAACATTTCCAAAAACAAAATGGTCTAGAAACTAAAGCTTTGGTTGTCTTCCTCTCAGGCTTCCATGTCTTCTCCCTGGACCTCCTCAATTTCCACCTCTTGAACATCAGACTGAGGCCTCATCTTCATTGTCACGTTCCAACCTTGTTGAGGATGGCTCATTGTCAGGCTCAAAAAGCCTCAAATTTGCCCGGATGGCCACCAATTTTTCAACCCTTGTATTGGTCAGCCTGTTGCGTGTTTTGGTGTGTGTGTTCCCAAACAAGGACCAGTTACACTCTGAGGCGGCTGATGTTGTTGGGATCCAACATGTACGCTGCTGCATGTATGGGCTTCATGTAAAAGTCTTCGCTTTTTGATGTATTTCAGAACTGCCGTTTCCTCTGCTTGAAGCAACAGTGAAGTGGGCAGGGCAGTACGGATTTCTTCTCTTACATCTGCAAGCGGAGTCTGAACATCAGACAGAATGGCATTGTCTCCCTCAATCTGTGCAATGGCTACTGCTATAGGTTTCAGGAGTTTCAGGCTGCTTACCACTCTCTCCCAAAATACATCATCCAGGATCCTCTTGATGGGGCTGTCCATATCGGCAGACTGTGATATGACCATTTATTGTAGAGACTCCTTCCCCTCCAGTAGACTGTCAAACATGATGACAACACCACCCCAACGAGTGTTGCTGGGCAGCTTCAATGTGGTGCTCTTATTCTTCTCACTTTGCTTTCAGTGCCATGATGTCGTTGAGGAGCAGATTCAATGCATGATCAGCACAGCTAATGGGTGTGATGTGAGGGTAGGACTTCTCCACTTTAGACCAAGCAGCCGTCATGTTCGCAGCATTGTCTGTCGCCAGTGTAAATACCTTCTATGGTCCAAGGTCATTGATGACTGCCTTCAGCTCATCTGCAATGTAGAGACTGGTGTGTCTGTTATCCCTTGTGTCTGTGCTCTTGTAGAATACTGATTTAGGGGTGGCAATGATGTAGTTAATTATTCCTTGCAAACGAACATTCGACCACCCATCAGAGATGATTGCAATACAGTGTGCTTTCTCTATGATTTGCTTGACCTTCACTTGACCTCTGCATCCAGCAAATGAGTAGATAAAGCATGTCTGGTTGGAGGGGTGTATGCTGGGTGAAGAACATTCAGAAATCTCTTCCAATACACATTGCCTATGAGCATCAGATGTGAACCAGTTGCATACACAGCTCGAGCAATTAATTCATCAGCATTTCTCTGACTACGTTCCTCCATTGAGTCAAAAACAACTTTGATTCCAGGAGGACCATGAGCTGTAGAGGGACTTTTGTCAGAGGTTGCTTGTTGTGAGCGCTGAGGGAACTTTATGCACTTGGCCAGATGATACTGAATCTTTGTTACATTCATCACATATGATTTGGCACAGTATTTGCAAATGTACACAGCTTTTCCTTCTACATTAGCTACAGTGAAATGTCTCCACTCATCAGATAGTGCCTATGGCATTTTCCTGTAAAGATTAGAAAAAAAAGGAGTCAAAAAAAAGAAAAAAGAAATGCAATTACATGTACAGATAAATAGTTAGTTAGATTAAACAACTCCTTTGTAAGATAAATGATTAAAAATGAAACGTATGGAAACAGATGAATTAACACTTAGTTAGCAGGCTCAAGCTAGCTAAAACCCACATGGTAGCAAAAACTAACTAGCAGAAATTGTTAACAAGAAATTATTTAAAACACACTTTGCTGTAGGCTACTATTTACTAGTTAACTAAAAATCATGTATGTAATTTAAAATGTATTCACGCCACCCAGTATTGTAATCAAAAGCATGTAGTCCTTGGCTCAGACAGTGTAGTAGTGCGGGCTCAATTGCATCTCATTAGTGTGCAAGATCTTGAGAATCAGCTGTACATGTGATGGAAGAGTGCACTGCACATGTGATGGAAGAATGCACTGTGCATGCAGAGGGTTGCAATTCCATTGAATTGGGGATAGTTTAACCAAAATATGCCACATAAGACCTAGAATTGCCAGTAGTGCCGTGTATGTGTGGAGTTCCCTTGGTAACACTGTTCACACACTTCTGTCCACCGCACAGCATAGCGTAGAGTGCTGGGTAAAAATAGCTAGCCCAGTTACGCTCCCATATTTCTCCCGCTGTCTTTGTTAGTCTCTTCATACCCAGCATCTTCCCTTGTGTTGGTCTTAACAAAACTTCTGTGGGAGTTTTGCTGCAGTGAGAGGTCTGGACTCTCAGCTGGGATCGAATTCCAAGGGTCAAGCACTTACTTACAGCTCCATCCCTTTAACTGGGCTCCAGCTTTTTAAGTGGCCGTAATCAATAAGTACTTAGGGGCCACTGGCAGACAAGGCCTGTACAGCACGGCCAGGCTAGACGTAGGCGACTAGCTCTCTCCAGAGACAAACGGCCATCTGATCTCACATCAGCTCGAAAAGAAGAGAGCAAGATAAGTGGGAGAGAGGAGGAACAAGGGAGAGAGCGAGAGAGAGAGAAATGGAAGCGAGAGAGAGAGAGTGGTGAGGAATTGTCTATCAGAGTAGCCAATGTCCCCTTATAGGCTATATGTTAGGGAAACATGAAGGAAACCAGATTGTTTATAATCTGTAGCCACATGAAAATCAGCAAAAACAAGCTCACACACCTAATGAATATGCATTCACCTGTATTCATCTTGATTTACACAGTTTATCAATAGAGATGTGCCATTCGAATACATTTCTACCATTACGTTATGTAGTTAGATTGATAAAAACAAATTGAATGAATCAATTAACTGTATGATTGTACAATTGAGTCGTTAATGCATACATGGCTGTCTCTGAAAATGTTTGACATAACATTTCAAAATGTACTGATAAAAATGCCCAATGATTGAACAGAACAGTAGCTGAGTTTATCTGTCTTGCGCAACTGCCATTCTGTGGCTAATACGCCTTTTTTTCTTGCCGTGGTATCATTCTGGTATTGTTTTGGTATCGAGTACCGTGGCCGTGTTGAGTATAGTGATACTAAACCTGGTGTCAATGTTAAAATTCTGGTATTGTGACAACACTACAAAACACCAAATGATGAAATTTCTCATGGAAGAATGGTGTTGCATCCCTCCAATAGAGTTCCAAACACTTGTAGAATCTATGGGCGGCAGGTAGCCCAAGCGGTTAAGAGCATTGGGCCAGTAACAGAAAGCTCACTGAGCCGGCAAGGTAGAAGAATGTTCCCTTCTGTCCTTGAGCAAGGCAGTTAACCCCCCCAACAACTGCTCCCCGGGTGCCAATGACCAGGATGTCCATTAAGTTAGCCCCCAGCACCTCTCTGATTCAGAGGGGTTGGGTAAAATGCAGAAGCTCTTTCTTTTTGAAACTGGTGTGGCCTAAATTATACAGCAAATAAAGGGCGTTATTGTCAACATAAAAGGTGAACGGAGGAGTTTCCCTGATGGAGTTATAATGCTCATTCGCACGCACAGTTTTACTCAGTAGGAAGCGATAGAGAGATATAGAAATAGATAAACCATAGCCTGAAAGGTCATGCCCCAAAGGTCCATGGGGTGGAGAGAGAGAGAAAGAAAGAAAGAAAGAAAGAAAGAAAGAAAATCTCACCACAGCAGGTCAGGAACAAATAAGAGAGAGAACAATGAATCTAAGACCCCTTTATAAGCATCTGAGTTGTCTGGATTCAAACCCTGAGTTATTGACCAATAGTATTAATGTAAAGTTAACCTCCAATCAGACATTAGATCGACAGGATGTGACAATAGGGGTTGGCAAGACCAATAGAGTATGATGAATTCCCAAGACAACACATAGCAAATTCTTGCATACAGTTGATAAGAGTCACTTCGGGGGCTGCCCTACACCATATCAGCACAAATGCACATTTCACTTAATAAGAAACATGATCATTTGGGGTAACACCAGCCTAGACCTAGTTTATAATATCATAGATATTGACTAAAAAGTGTTACAATACCCAGTACAGAATTGTTCGAAGTTGGTATGCAATGTGATATTAGATAGAGTAGGTTGACATATGTGGGCATAAAATACAGTAGGTATGTATTATTAGAATAGATGGACAGAACAAATAAAACAGATCGGCATAAAGAATAGATACAGGTAGAGAGTAAATAAACAGTGATTCATGGAGAAGTGTTGCATTTTGCCCAAGCTGCGAGGGAGTGAGAAATGCGTGACTGAGTTTCTCCTCTGGTGCCAAGTCGCGGCGGGGGTCCAGATGAGACGCGCCGGCCCAGGGCAACACATGCTGGCAGTGTTCAACTGGCCGCGGTAAAAACGAGCACTACCCGTCCAATATGCCCCAGCCAATTGTTATCCTTGGTCGACAACAAAAACCCTGAGTTTCATTACGAATCATAAAATCTGCCACCCCTTGCCCAAAAGGTACATTTTAGGCTTTTGAGAAGAACAAGTAAAAAATTAATCTTCTTCCCAAACTGCTCCATGCTTCTCCATTTGCAATCTCGTATCAGTGTGGTGAACAACAGGCTCTGGGTCAACGGATGAGAAACATTAAAACAGTGTTTTAGTGGAACAGAGGAAAAGGAGGAAAGGAGACCAAAAAATAAAAAGTGGACGAGAGGCGGTCCAATGGGATTGTAAACATGACCAACAAATGCATCTAGCCAACCAATTTGGCCACCCCTGTCTACAGTGATGAAAATACTGTAGTGCACTTTATGGAAGTCAATTCCATTGGAATTTCACTCCACTCAGATGGGTCCATTTGTAATCATGTAGATGGAATTCCGAGGAGCACAATCATTCACTTTTATGGGGTATTAGGCTGTATGATATACGGCATGAACTACTGCTAGGCCTAGCTCATTAACTGGCCTATTCCCAACTCACTTTCTTACACACACACACACACACACACACACGCACGCACGCACGCACGCACGCACGCACGCACGCACGCACGCACGCACGCACGCACTGCACACAGCAAACAAACGGAAACAAGCTCAGGGACAAACATACCCGGGTAAACAGTACAGGCACACACACACACAGGTAAACATGTATTGCACACAGCGAACAAGTGGACACAAGCTCAGGGACAAACATACCCAGGTAAACAGTACAGGCAGTCAGGCACACACACACACAAACTGGATTCACAAGTCATCAACAGTAGCCCAGGCTAAATAGCTTCCCAAAAGCTACCTAAGAGCTGTCCAACCCACAAAATATTATTGTAGCACATTCTTTTTGGGCCCAGATAAAGGTAGTGTGTATTGAGGTTAGGCTATACATGTTGCTGTCGTTTAAAAAATGTTCAGCAGGGAATAACTATTTGTTCTCTTATCAAGACCCTCCTAGCAACACTGCTAATGCCTATATCACTCACTCTTAAACACAGTCCAATCACACAGCGCTAAGGAAGTTAAGGCCCATTCCAGAGTTATTACTGGGAAGCTACACTGATAGCATAATTATTGTGATTCAAACGTCTTGTAGACGCACAAAATGAATGCCGCCTGAAACACACCAGTGCATCATTAGGTGTGTTTTTGTAATCATGTGCATTTAAGGCTACATGATTGCAAATGTATGAAAACACACCACATGAGCGTAATGTTCCCTCTAATTATTTTCAGCATGGAGCAAATTTCAGGCCTGCTGAGCGCAAACATGGATGTTGTGAAAATTATGTGCAACTTCCAGCGTGTGTTTACTGTGAACACAGGCTGTACCCACTTTAATTTACAGTTTTAACAGTGGCCATGTAGGCTACTGTGGCTATTTGATCATAATGTAGGCCTACCAGAGTGGCCTACCATCAAACAACGGAGAAAATGCATCCCATAACCTTTAATCATGGAAATAGCTGTTCTATCATTCAGCCTACAGTAGCAGCCAATGTGTGATGTTCAATGTAGGCCTACATCCTGTGAGACCTTTGAAAAAAAACATGAAGGGCTTGACATGAACCTGTGTATCCACGCAGGGAAAGAGCAGCAAACCGAGGTTCCGCCTTTCAAAATCCCTCCCCACTCCCTTTCCTCCACTGACACTGACCAAAATGCACAGTCTTCCAGCTGATGGGGAAACTCGAGTCGCAACGCATTATTTCTGCCTCATGCAAGAGCTCATCCAAGAGAATCTGGTCATCGCGGTGGTGGCACGTCTACTAATTTCTCCTAAGCACATGTCCATCTCTTTATTTGAATTCCATGCCGTCACTGTTACTTGTCCACTCAAGCTTAACATTAGTCATCTATCACCCACCAGATGCCCTTGGAGAGTTCCTCAATGAGCTTCACAAGTTGATAAGCTAATATCCTGATGATAGTTCACCGCTCTTTGTACTTGGCGACGTCCACCTCCGACGTCTGCCTTCGATTCATTTCTTTCCAACTCTCTTTCCCCTCCTTGCCTCTTTTGACTTCACCCTTTCCCAGTCCCCTCAAACTCACGATTCAGGCAATACGCTTGACCTCATCTTTATTAGAGGCTGCTCGCCTACTGATCTCACTGCAGCCCCCCTCCAAGTCGCTGATCACTACTTTGTTTCCTTTTGTCTCACTTTCCACCAACCATAACCACTCGTCCCCTACCCAGATGCTGTCGCAATCTTTGCTCTCTCCCACTATGCTCTCCTCTTCCATCCCATCTCTCCCTTCTGCTAAATCCTTCTCCCTACAGTCTCCTCATTCTGCCTCTTCGACCCTTCTCTCCTCCCTTTCCGCATCCTATGACTCGCCCTGTCCCCTTGCCTCCCAGTCGGGTTGAACCTCCCCTCCTGCTCTGTGGCTGAGTCACTCAATGCGTGTTCACAGAACAGGGCTGCGGGCAGCTGAGTGAACATTTTGGAAAACGAAACTTCTGGAGGACCTATCATCCTTTCACTCCCTCCGCTCTACCTTCTCTTCCTCTGCATCCCCTGCTAAAAACACTTTCTACCACAAAATGTCAAGCTTCTGCCTCTAACCCTAGGAAACTCTTTTCTACCTTCTCCTCCCTCCTTAAATCCTCCACCCCTCCTCTCTGCGGACAACTTTATAAACCACTTAAAAAATAAAGTTGATGACATCCGCTGCTCATTCACTCAGCCTATTGAGTCCACTGGTCTCTATCACACAGAACTTCCCTACGCCTTGACCTTTGTCCCCTCTCTCTCCAGATGACATCCTGCGACTCGTGAGGTTTAGCCACCCGACAACCCTTAACCCCATCACCGGAGACCTTCTCCCATTCCTCAACTCATCCAGGACCACTGGCTGCGTCCCCTCGGACTTCAAAATGGCCCAAGTCGCTCCCCTCCGCAAGACACCAACACTCGGCTTATTTGACGTCAAAAACTATATAGACCTGCATCACTTCGGTCTCTGATCAACTTTCTCATTATCTCTCTCAGAACAATCTTCTTGTCCCTAACCAGTGAGGCTTCAAGATGGGTCACTCAACAGACTGTTCTTCTGTGTCATGGAGGCTATCCGCACAGCCAAAGCCGACGCTCTCCTCTGTTCTCATCCTCCTAGATCTGCTCCTCCTCTCCACCCTCTCAGGGCTGGGCATCTCAAGCTCTGCACACTCTTGGATTGCATCCTACCTGGCATTCCGCACCTGCCAGGTGACTTGGACAGGATCTAGGTCTGCACCACACTTTCACTACTGGCGTCCCCCAGGTCTCGGTTCTAGGCTCTCTCCTCTTCTCTATATCCATAAAGTCACTTGGCTCCGTCATATCCTCACATGGTCTCTCCCATCATTGCTATGTGGATGACACTCAACTACTTTTCTCCTTCCCCCTTCTGACACCCGGGTAGCGACATGCATCTCAACTTATGTCGGCCCACCGCCTAAAGCTCAACCTAGACAAGACAGTAGATTACGACCCTACCTCACAAAGGAAGCGGCGCAGGTACTAATCCAGGCACTTGTCCTCTCGTCTGGACTACTGCAACTCGCTGTTGGCTGGGCTCCCCCCTTTTGCCATCAAACCCCTGTAACTAATCCAGAACGCTGCAGCCCGCCTGGTTTTCAACCTTCCCAAGTTCTCTCAGATCACCCCACTCCTCCGCACACTCCACTGGCTTCCAGTCGAAGCTTGCATCCACTACAAGACCATAGTGCTTATCTACGGAGGAACTGCCCCTCCCTACCTTCAGACTATGCTCCAACACTACACCCCAATCCGAGCACACGTTCTTCCACCTCAGGTCTCTTGGCTCTCCCCCCTATACAGGAGGGTAGTTCCCGCTCAACCCAGTCCAAGCTTTTCCCCGTCCTGGCACCCCAATTGTGGAACCAGCTAACCCCTGAAGCTATGACAGCAGAGTTCCTGCCCATCTTCAGAAACCCTACCTCTTCAAACAAAATGTACTTTCTATGCCTGTGATGGTGTTGTCCCACCTAGGTATCTTAAAATGAATGAAGTATATCTCTCTGGATAAGAACGCCTGCTAAATGACTAAAATGTAAAATGTGTCTAAAAGAAGTTTGCAAGTGTGAAGTGATAAATAACACAGTTGGATCTACAGAAGATATGGCGTGGGACATCGACTTATTGTGACAGACTGACTTGAGTGAACTATCGACCAACCAAACCACAGAATTTGTGGATTCCAGGCAAAGTAGCGTGAACCAACTCTTCAGCATACAATGTCTGACAAAACACAATAAAAAAGCTTTTTAGGTGGGAAATACACATGCTATTTCTCCACACTGACATTATCATATTGTTCTTCCACATTTAAAATCCCTGGCTTATTTCAAGTCTCAGCACAACATTATAATTTGTCAAATGGGTCTCCAAATCCCTCTAAAAAACACACCCATTTGATGGCGTCTTCAATGTGGCTAAAAATAACAGATAAAGGTATAAAGACCGCCTAATGCACACTTCTTTACGTTTGTGAACCAGCTTCTATGATTTACTGCCCGGGGTACCGCTAGTGTTTAGTAACAGGCCATCCGACTATCGCATCTATTGACTCTTTACTGAGCTTTATGCTACAAAGCCTGATGTCACAGTGAGAAGTGACGTCGTAATAGGTGAAGTTGTAGAAGCTTTTTGAATTTGGTGATCTTTGTCTAATCTTAAGGTCTGGTAGCAACACAAGCTTGCATTAGAGAACAAAAAAAAGAAGAGCTTCACTACTCCTCTTAATAAGTAGGAGTAGCCTCAGTCAGGAAGACAGGTGTTTTAGTGAGAAGGTGGGCCTGTAAGAGCAGCAGGAGAGATAGTTTTAGAAATTATGCAGACTCATGATAAGAGTTGATCAATCAAAATCCAGCTCCGTAAAGGCATGAGGCTGGATGAAGAGAAAGGGAGAGAGAAGAGTTACGAGAGGACGAAAAAGCCAGAGGAGGAATATAAAAGAGAATATGGCAGGTGAATAGAATGCAATGTTCGGAGGAAACTCTGGAGGAATAAATCTACCTTCCCACATCTTGCTCAGCAGTATATTTGGCAGCCCCTGCCAGGCTCTCTGCAAACAATTCCGCTTTTATTGGGCACTTTACAGCCTCACTCCCCACAGGTGCTCAGAGGCATTATTGGATAAGAGGCTAACGGTCCGGATCCAGACGTTAAAACGCTATTAAAACAGAGAGAAGCACAGGTGGATCAATGTGGTCAAATTTGATTGGGTACCTCAATGTACCTGGATGGAAAGAGGTTGTGTGAGCCACATGTTTTACTTCACTGAACCTTAAATGCAATGTAGCCAACTCCAGGACTCTGTAGTGGAGTTAGAGAAGGAATATAGCAACCAGTAGCAAATCAGGTCAAGACAACCCCACTACTTACCATTTGTTTCTAGACACATTATATTGTGCATGTTTGAGATCAACTACACTGCAAACAGTGTGCAGAATCACTGATCTACAAATCACACTCCAAATAACATTGTGATTTTGCACCTTGCCTTGCTTAAACTGATCCCATCAAACAAGTTGACTGTATATCTGCCATTTCTCGAAGCACTCTTACATTGTTTCTTTTTATCCCACAACAGCAAATCAAATTGTATTTGTCACATGCGTTGAATACAACAGGTGTAGAAATGCTTACATATAAGCCCATAAACAACAATGCAGTTTTAATAAAAATAAGCGTTTTTCTAGCATCTTCAATTGCAGTCACCGGACACAGAACTGTGTGTGAATGTGACAATGTCGGTGGTTATCTGACCCGGGGCAGTGACTCAAAGGGGACATCCTGGTGTCCTCTGAATACATGCCTGCCTCTCGAACCCATTCACCCCCTCCCCCACCCGTTTTCCCAGTCAGTGAGAATGGAAGTAGAGCCATTTAAAAGCTTGTTTAGCCCTGAATCAGGAGTGATGGAGACTCATGGTTTTGCCTCCTACGGATGCGTTAATGTGTTTACTTGGTTATACCAGTCACTCTGCTCAAGGCCCACACACGTACAATTGTATGTGTGCACGCACGCACACACACGCGCTGTGTGCTCATTATAAAGCTAATGAGATGCAAGTTGTCTTCCAAAATACATATTTCTTTCATCTAGAGCTTGGCAATCTTTATGAGAAGTTTGGATGAGGACACGTGATACTGTAATATATTCAAGGTCTCCAAAGATGGATGCTGTACGATTTCGCCACAAGTGACCCAAGAGAAACCTGATAACTAAGAAAACAGCTGGTTCTGTACACGGCAGACTGATGTATCCCCTCAATCTCTGCTGCACTCCATGATTCTCTGCCTTGCACTGAGCCATGTCTGTGGTTCTGATTAAATAAGTGCAGTGTGATATCACTAGGACAGCCCTCTTATGCCGGTAGCGGCTAGCCTATAGAGCTGGGGTGGGCAAACATTTTGGCGCGAAGGGCCACATTGGAATTTTATAATTCAAGGGAAGGCCGCATAGATTTTGTTTTGGATCGATTTGTTTGTCAAAATCAATTTGCGGGCCAAAATCATTTGCAGTTATTGTAAAATGTATAGCGTCATTATTAATTCTATCTAGTTTTAGACATTCAAGAATAGCAGTAGTGTTTTTAACCCATAACAATCAAACCTCCTGTGGGCCATATTGAATGGGCCATAGTTGGGCCCTGCTACATAGCCTTGTGTCGCTGCACAGTAAATATCAGATATAATTCACTAAACTGACATTTCATCTTCATTGCCCCAGAATGGTTAAAAGGCTTCGACATTAGCAGCAGCCACACGGGAACATTGGATAAGTAAATGAGATCCACAGTTTATTTCAAACAAGAGTGTAATGGAAGTCATGGTCATGGAATTGTCACTTGCTGGCAATATAATTTCTCAAGGATCCAATACGGGCTGACGGAAGATGTCTAGCAAGGACGCGTGCACATGGAAGAAAACACAAACAGAAAAGAGAGCGAACAAAAAGCACACACACACGCTCAAACAGAACCAATGGCATTTGTACAAAGGGATCTTTTTAATTTGTTCTCCCATTAAGAGAAAGGCCACATTCGTTTTGGCAAGATCATCCTGCGGTTCCCTACATAAATACCATCCTGCAGGTGCAATCCATCATAGTTACATTCAAGCTGACTTATAAAAGACAGACAATTTACTGCAGCAAAGGGCCAAGAAAAAGGGCAGAGATGAGAACTGTCATGAAGTTGCCCTGTTGGGTGAGGTTTATGACCCCCCCCCCCCCCCCATAAATACTTTTTCCTCGCTCTCTCTCCACTCTACAGAAGGGACTGTTGGAAAGGCGTTGTTACCACAGAGAAAGAAGACTACAGTATGGTAACATCAAAAGGTTGGGGAATGGAACAATATTTCCCTTTCTCAACCAGTTGAAAAAGTGTCCATTGTTACTTAAGAATATGATGTCAGATCAATTTGTTGTCTGGGACATTATATCTGATGAGAGGACAACATAAATTGTATCTTGGAAAGTCTACACATTCTAGTTATGAGATTTACATGGAATTGTTGTGCAATATATATATATATATATATATATATATATATATATATATATATTTGAATATGAAACTATTTGTGAGAAGATTAAATGTGATTTTAACCTCCTAAATGAGATAATTGTTTCATAGTTAACATCTGCACAGTTAGAAGCCACGCTCAAGGGAACACTTACATTGGGTTAGGACGAAACACGCCCCTTTTCTTCCCAGTATAAAACCCCCCTGTGACACAATTCACATCAGACCCCGCAAGCCACGGTGTAAGCGGAGGTTGCAAAAGTGCTTGAACTACAACTAACGAAATCTACATGCGAAAAGATAACGTGGAGGTGACGATCGCCATGTTAAAATTATGAATTTTGATTAGACCAGCCAGAACATTGCGTGAGCCGAGTATGGCAAAATGGTAACTTTGAAATATTATTCACTGAAAAAGTGATACATCCTACGACCAGAAAGACTCTCGAAAGGACAATCTTCCGTCTTCGACCAATCTATCGAAGCCAAGCTCAAGAGTAAATATATAATTGAATTACATTTTTCAGAACAGTCGGTTATTAGAAGAATGCACGAGATCTTGTATTTACGTCTGGCCATAGCTTCTCAAGGTCCCATAGAGAGACGGCCCTTTGTCTTTCAATCTCACGATCTTTCCTTCCCCCACCCATTTTCCTTTGTATAACCAGCAGTCATATCGGGTTAGTCCACTAGGGACTTTTCATGACGTGATTAGCAATCAATCTATAACCTATTCTACTGTTGTATATATGCAATTCTGTGTGATTATTTAGCTAGTTTATAAATAAATGAATAAGCCAATTTGTGTATTGCTGATTCAACCTGTTCGCTAGGGTTCATGCAGATTATATCTTACGATCATCAGAATGAGACTGGTAAGAGGTAATGATTAATAATTGACTGTTAAGATATAAAATATCCAAAGAGTTATTTTATGGAATTGGTAACTCTGTAAACGACAGATTCCAGTGGTGCCCCAGGTTATTAATCATTTAAATCTTGCATGATTTAATTCAATCACATAATCAACTAAACGTCAGATAATTTATTTTATAAAATCAAATTAAATCAAAGCCAACGTTACGACAGAACAAATGGAAGAAGCGACATTTAGAACAGGGGTGTCTAGCAGAAAGACTAGTAACTGACATGACTCACCTGAGGGAAGGGAGATTCCAAACCCCCATTGCCCAGCCCAATAGGAAAGATTAGCACACCATGACTGGTATCAGGGGCCAGGAGTATGTCTGTCTGAGGTCACAAAACACCACCACAGTTGCTCAAACAGCTAAATTGGTAGGAACATAGGGGCAGCATTGCTATGGATAAGGACTACTTTATAGCAATAATGGCAATATTAGAACATTAGATTGTCAACTCCTATACACATATCTGTGAGTAACACCAGACAGGGTTCCAATTCTGTTTGAAGTAATGTTTGAAGTAAATTGATTAAGCTTGCCTGGCTTAAATGGCTCAACAGAATAGTCCCAAAACTGCAAACCCCCACAGTCTAGCAAAAAACCCAGCTCAAAGTATTTTAAAGATTTCAAATAGTTTTTGAACCCAGGTCTGAGCTCCACTGAGAGGCGATGAGGAGTCTTCCTGAGGACATTGATCCGAGATGCCCGGCTGAAAGAGCCCGTCTTCCCCCTATACAATACGGCTCTATCTGGATTATCACGGGAAGTTAGAAGCGCCCACTCCCATTGAAACTGGCCCACTTTATGTAGTGCAGATTTACAGATGGCTGTAGCCCCAAAAGCAAACTCATTCAACTTTTGGAAATACAGCCAAGCAAATCTTTCCCGAGGGTTTGATAGGACTGGCTGGGGATACAGAAAGTTACTTCATTCAAACTCAGAAAAAATGCACTCACCGCAAATGGCCAACTCGGCTCCGTATCTCAAAGTCATGCCAGAAAAGTAGGTTGTAAAATGGTGCAATTTTGCTCAATATTGAGAAATTCAGCAATACATTTGATACCCACAGAAAGCAGTATACTTGCTTCCAAAGCAGTATTGTCCACCACAATTGCATTTTGAAATGTTGCACAATCAGAATGCATTTTTTCTCTCCCTATACTCTGGGGGAATGAAAAAGGCTTGCTCATCACAGCCACCAGCTAAAACAGGCACTGTCAGGGGCAGTGCAGATACTTTCATGGCAGGAATCAAATCAATGCACGTTTACTTAAAGTAATGCTCCAGAGATTTGGAATAGTTTGAGCCAGTAGTTTTGAAAGTAGTGCTCACTAGCCAAAACGGGTCCCTGAAAATAGTGTACCGTCTCATCCATTTCGTACATGTTCCGTCATGCAAATACAAATAAAAAAAATGAAAATGTTGTGAATTTGTAAGTGCTTAACTGTTTGACCAAATCATAGGTTTTAGCCACACCCCCAATTTGCAGCTCGCACTGCTGCGGCCAATAAAAAATGTTAGTGTGAGACAAAGCTATTCCTTAGCCTGCCTACGTGTATTATGAGATAGGGGGCATATTAATAATGTATATATCCTAGAGCTTTGCTACCCGACCCCAACATTATCCATCGGGTTAGGGCCGGGTAGGTCCTGTTTTTCATCAATAACTAGGGTACGGACAGGGCTCGGGTATCTCTAATTTGATAACTAACATTTTGAAGCAGAACCATTTGCTCTTGCTATGCTGCACAGTACAGTCATATGACGAAGATAACATGGTGTCAGAAGTGCTTCAACCTCGTCAAATATAAAGACAGGAGAGATTATATATAATAATGTTCCTTGAATTTTGTCAGAGTTTAGAGATGAAAAGTAGCTAACTGCTCTCATGACTCTTCATTGAGTGCAGAGCAGCCCAGTGGAGCTGTCGCTATGGATACACAGACTCAGAAATAGTGTTGTCACGATAACAGTATAGCGTTACTAGAAAGGAAGCAACAAAGCAAGATACACACGGTGGGTTGTGAGGCTAGGCTGGAAGTTAGAGGCGAGCGAGTAACCCAAGGGTTGCCGGCTCGAATCCCAGGGCTAATGGGGAAATATGCGACTGTACCCTTGAGCAAGGCACTTAATGCTCCTATCTGTTCTATGTGCGGTGCGTCAGGTTGGATACTGTGTGACGGCAAATAACACATTTTGGTGCAATCGGTTGAATTAAGATCGAGCCTCTTCTTTTGAAGCTGGAGAGGGCTGTGTATACAGGGAGAGAGTACTTGGTGAGCAAGTAAATGGCTTAGTCATCCTTATACCATCAGCAATGCACCACGTACACGTACTGCATGTGGTAAAGACACCCATCTGTCATTATCAAACAACATATTACACAGTGTGTACGCAGCAGGGCCTGCGTGTGTGTGCGTGTGGTTGGGGGGCGGGGGGAGGGGGGGCGGGGTTTGTGGAGAGTCGGTGGTGATAGTTTGACTCACTACACCCAAACACACAGTGCGGTGCCAACTCCACACTACCTACCTCCTTGTTCCACTCATGCCCGCCTGTGTTGGCACTCACACTGTGGTGCCCGCTGGAGAGAGAGGCAGAGAGCCAAGAATATTCTCTGTGCCAAAAGTGCCTTACTTGCTTAGGCACACAAGGTTGAGGTTGTCACGACATGCTTGGTGTGTATATAATACGGGTTTATATTGGAGCATCCATATGCATGTGGTGTGTGTGGGAGACGTGGGCCTTGTCCTCTCCATAAGGCTGTTTCGCATCTGCTGGGATATGCAAGCACACACACACACACACGCAGCTGCTCTATTCTGCTGCTTAGCACTGGCTCAGTGACAGAGAAGTGGGCAGTGCCACCCACACAGCATCATTTACACACACAATATCCATCCATCGATCAATCTTAGCAGTACTAGTCTCTTTTGACATTAGCTCTAGTTTTCGAGGAACGTTCACGAGATGTAGAGCAATGTTGCATAATTGTATTTGTTTTCATTCTATATTCTCATGTAATTGGCCTGTAGGAGAAGCCCATAGACATACATATTCTGATGTATACACTACTGTTCAAAAGTTTGGGATCACTTAGAAATGTCCTTGTTTTTGAAAGAAAAGCCTATTTTTTGTCAAAATAACAAAATTAAATCAGAAATACAGTGTAAACATTGTTAATGTTGTAAATGACTATTGCAGCTGGAAACGGCAGATTTTGTATGGAATAGCTACATAGGAGTACAGAGGCCCATTATCAGCAACCAATCACTCCTGTGTTCCAATGGCACGTTGTGTTAGCTAAGTTTAGTTTATTATTTTAAAAGGCTAATTGATCATTAGAAAACCCTTTTGCAATTATGTTAGCACAGCTGAAAACTGTTGTGCTGATTAAAGAAGCAATAAAACTGTCTTTCTTTAGACTAGTTGAGTATCTGGAGCATCAGCATTTGTGGGTTTGATTACAGGCTCAAAATTGCCAGAAACAAATAACTTTCTTCTGAAACTCAACAGTCTATTCTTGTTCTGAGAAATGAAGGCTATTCCATGTGAGAAATTGCCAAGAAACGGAAGATCTCATACAACGCTATGTACTACTCCCTTCACAGAACAGCGCAAACTGGCTCTAACCAGAATAGAAAGAGGAGTGGGAGGCCCCAGTGCACAACTGAGCAAGAGGACAAGTACATTAGAGTGTCTTGTTTAAGCTTCATTAAATAGTACCTGCAAAACACCAGTCTCAACGTCAACAGTGAAGAGGCGACTCTGGGATGCTGGCCTTCTAGGCAGAGTTGCAAAGAAAAATCCATATCTTCCTCTGTCCAGTGTCTGTGTTCTTTTGCCCATCTTAATCTTTTCTTTTTATTGGCCAGTCTGAGTTATGGCTTTTTCTTTGCAACTCTGCCTAGAAGGCCAGCATCCTGGAGTCGCCTCTTCACTGTTGATGTTGAGACTGGTGTTTTGATCGACAGCGAGAGATAGAGAGAGAGATAGAGAGCTGCAGCATTTGCCATGGTCCCCTGGGATGGAATGGGCTGTTGGAGGTGCATTACGGGAACAAAGCAGCCAACAGCAGGGCATCAGTGGTGATTAGCACTCTGGCGCCATGCTAGAGTCGACAGGTGGACACTAATCAGGTGCTCAACTAACATGTATCTGGGGGAGTGAGCAACGTAAAGAGGATGGGGGAAAAATAACCCCCCACTGTTCTTAGAAACTATAGCACAGACTGAGGTATGCTGGCCAGTGATATTTTGGTTGAGTTAGACGATTAATGGAAAACATTTATTTTGAGAAATGATTACGCTGTGAGCATCAAAATACTTAAGTCCTCGCTGGAATAGCTTTGATCTTCCATGAATCAATGTTTGTGTTTGGTAGGCCTACCTGTCTCCGGATAATGTCTAGGTTGTCCCTGCCCTGGTTTAAGAGCTGTTCCACCATTTTAGGGTCTTCTACACTCCGGTTCGCCCTGAAGGCATCCTGCACCCGGCGCAACGCATACGTCCTGAAGGAAAACACAAAGATTATACACTTATCAACATACACATAAAGCTCTGTAGAAAAACATACATGGCATTCAGTATACAAATCAATAACAAATCTGAAGCAATCGATTAACGTGGTACTTGTCAAAGTGGGGAAACTCCTAATTTAAACGACACACTAACGACGCATCGTACACAGAATGAAAATGTGGAAACACGAACCCAATTGTTCAATGCGCCAAAAAATAATTCTGCCTGCTAAATAAAAATCTCCATTTGCGGGAAAGCAAGAGGCTGGAAACGAATGTCTGTTAGTCTTTATCTGGCAGCCCAAGGCCGGTGTAAAGCTGGAAGGAGGTGCAGCGCCATGCAAAGATCAAAAAAGGCTTCCTAGCACCCAGGGAGGCTCCTCTGCCGAGAGATGACTGACAAGCAGCTCCTTCTTGACAGCCAGGACCCAGCTTTTTTCCCCCCAAAACACAAGGCGGAGGAAGAGGAGAAAGCGAAGAAGCGAGTATGAGTAAGTGGGTAGGGGGAGAGGTACTTAAACTTTTTTTTTTTTTTTTTACAGTGCAGTTATGACAAAAGAAAACGTTGGTTGCCCACTGAAGAAAAAGTAGCAGAGCGGTTGTTCTGACTTACGTGATTCTCAAGAGGATTTGATGCAAACAAATAACATGTTGACTTGTTGAGTCTAAGGTGCATTTGCATTATCTAATTATTAAATCACAGAGTAAGTACATTTGGATATTCTATTTTCAGTTCAGAAAAATACAAACTTCTGAAAAAGTAGCCCGAAGGCTTCTAAAGGCTAACCACCAACAGAACAAATCCAAAACCTAAGATGCATGGAACTCGTTCTCTGGTTTACATCGATGCCATGATTCATAAGAAATTATTGTACTTGAACGTAAATGAGATCAATGGCTAGCCTATCACATCAATGGCTAAGGTCAGTGAATGAAAAGCTCAATTCTAATAGCGCTAGCAAGTCAAGGAAAACTCACTCATCTAGTTAAATACAGGTTAAATAGCCTACATAAAATAGATACATGAAGCCTCAATTCACACAGGTCTACTAATTTTTTTATTTCACCTTTATTTAACCAGGTAGGTCAGTTGAGAACAAGTTCTCATTTGCAACTGCGACCTGGCCAAGACAAAGCAAAGCAGTGCAACAAAAACAACAGAGTTACACAGTAAACAAACATAGTCAAAAACACAATAGAAAATCTATATACAGAGTGCAAAATGTAGTGCAAAATGCAATAAGGTTCGGAGGTAGGACAATAAATAGACCATAGTGGTGATATAAATGACAGGTTAGCATTAACACGGGAATGAAGGATGTGCAAATTATGATGTGCAAATGGAGATACTGGAGTGCAAGATTAGCGAAAAATAATAAAAATAAATATGGGGATGAGGTAGTAGTGTGGGCTAATTACAGAAGGGCTATATACAGGTGCAGTGATCGACAAGCAGCTTTGACAGCTGATGCTTAAAGTTAGTTAGGGAGATAGGAACCTCCAGCTTCAATGATTTTTGCAATTCGTTCCAGTCATTGGCAGCAGAGAACTGGAAGGAATGGCGGCCAAAGGAGGTGTTGGCTTTGGGGGTGACCAGTGAGATATACAGTGGGGAGAACAAGTATTTGATACACTGCCGATTTTGCAGGTTTTCCTACTTACAAAGCATGTAGAGGTCTGTAATTTTTATCATAGGTACACTTCAACTGTGAGATTTTTAAATAATTAATTTGCATTTTATTCCATGACATAAGTATTTGATCACCTACCAACCAGTAAGAATTCCGGCTCTCACATACCTGTTAGTTTTTTTTTAAGAAGCCCTCCTGTTCGCCACTCATTACCTGTATTAACTGCACCTGTTTGAACTCGTTACCTGTATAAAAGACACCTGTCCACACACTCAATCAAACAGACTCCAACCTCTCCACAATGGCCAAGACCAGAGAGCTGTGTAAGGACAATAGGCAAGCAGCTTGGTGAGAAGGCAACAACTGTTGGCGCAATTATTAGAAAATGGAAAAAGTTCAAGATGATGGTCAATCTCCCTCGGTCTGGGGCACCATGCAAGATCTCATCTCGTGGGGCATCAATGATCATGAGGAAGGTGAGTGATCAGCCCAGAACTACACGGCAGGACCTGGTCAATGACCTGAAGAGAGCTGGGACCACAGTCTCAAAGAAAACCATTAGTAACACACTACGCCGTCATGGATTAAAATCCTGCAGCGCACGCAAGGTCCCCCTGCTCAAGCCAGCGCATGTCCAGGCCCGTCTGAAGTTTGCCAATGACCATCTGGATGATCCAGAGGAGGAATGGGAGAAGGTCATGTGGTCTGATGAGACAAAAATAGAGCTTTTTGGTCTAAACTCCACACACCGTGTTTGGAGGAAGAACAAGGATGAGTACAACCCCAAGAACACCATCCCAACTGTGAAGCATGGAGGTGGAAACATCATTCTTTGGGGATGCTTTTCTGCAAAGAGGACAGGAGGACTGCACCGTATTGAGGGGAGGATGGATGGGGCCATGTATCGCAAGATCTTGGCCAACAACCTCCTTCTCTCAGTAAGAGCATTGAAGATGGGTCGTGGCTGGGTCTTCCAGCACAACAACGACCCGAAACACACAGCCAGGGCAACTAAGGAGTGGCTCCGTAAGAAGCATCTCAAGGACCTGGAGTGGCCTAGCCAGTCTCCAGACCTGAACCCAATAGAAAATCTTTGGAAGGAGCTGAAAGTCTGTATTGCCCAGCGACAGCCTCGAAACCTGAAGGATCTGTATGGAGGAGTGGGCCAAAATCCCTGCTGCAGTGTGTGCAAACCTGGTCAAGAACTACAGGAAACGTATGATCTCTGTAATTGCAAACAAAGGTTTCTGTACCAAATATTAAGTTCTGCTTTTCTGATGTATCAAATACTTATGTCATGCAATAAAATGCAAATGAATTACTTAAAAATCATACAATGTGATTTTCTGCATTTTTGTTGAAGATTCCGTCACTCACAGTTGAAGAGTAGCTATGATAAAAATTACAGACATCTACATGCTTTGTAAGTGGGAAAACCTGCAAAATCGGCAGTGTATCAAATACTTGTTCTCCCCACTGTACCTGCTGGAGCGCATGCTACGGGTGGGTGTTGCTATGGTAATCTGTTTACAAAACAGTTTTGTTACCAGCTAAAATATTGTAAATCAGATTACAGATACTTTTGAAAAACTAGAGGATTACTATAAAATTCAGAAAGTATGTTTGTGAAAAAAATACATTGACACCTTTGTTTTCTTCAATAAAAAAGGCACAAGTTTAAGTTTATTCCCGCCTGAGCGAGTCTGACCACAAATCAGAGATCACTGATGCGTTTGATGGATCCTTTCGATTTTCTTCTAATGCCTCTTAAGTGGGAAATAATAAAAAAGGAACGAAAAATAAAATCAGATTACGTTACTGAGTTTGGGTAATCCAAAAGTTGTTAGTGATTACAATTTTGGACAGGTAATTAAACACACTAAGATTGCATTTATGAAGTAACCTACCCAACCCTGTTGATTAGCCATACAGACCAGCTGGAGGCACTCGGCGAAGTCTGCTTAAGACCGCTGGTCAATTAGTCTACACAGTGTGCACTTCGTCCATGGTGTGGGAATAATTTATTCATCACAAGAACGCCAAGATGGGGCCTTTTACGACAGCCGGAGAAGCAATCACCCCATCTGCGTTCAGTTGTGACAGGAGAGCGGAGAGCTCTAGACAGATTATGGAAGGAAGAATGACGTGTGTTCTAGAGAGAAAAAAAAATGCTTCCTGCCTTTACCGAGTGATTAATCTTGGCTCACACAATCAAAAGTGAATCATAAAGCTAAAGCAAATGTAATCTCCTGCACCAAAGGGATACTTTCGTTTTAGGCCAAGGCCTAGACCACAGACATGTCTGAATACCAGTTGATTGAATAAAGTGCCCTATTCTTATATAAAAATGCTCTAATGGTCATGAAATGACATCTTAAAGCTATAACATATCCAAAAGACTGAGTGAAATTCAGCTTTTGACTGGCTGTTGGCAGGAAAGCGCACCTGCTCTTTCATGGAAAGACACCTGCTTTTTCCATGATGACTCACCAGGTGAATCCAGGTGAAAGCTATGATCGCTTATCGGATGTCACTTGTTAAATCCACTTCAAAATCAGTGTAGATGAAGGGGAGTAGACAGGTTAAAAGGAGGATTTTTAAGCCTTGAGAATTGAGACGGATTGTGTGTGTGTGCCATTCAGAGGGTGAATGGGCAAGAACTGAAACACTGCTGGGTTCTTCACATTTAACAGTTTCCCGTGTGTATCAAGAATGGTCCCACCGCCCAAAGGAGATCCAGCCAAATTGACAACTTTGGGTAGCATTGGAGTCAACATGGGCCAGCATCCCTTTGGAACGCTTTAGACAGCTTGTATAGTCCACTTCCCGATGCATTTGCTCTGTTCCGAGGGCAAAATACGATAGTCAGTTTTAAAAAAAGGTTAAGGGTAGAAGACTGTGTACATACCGGACTGTGTTGGCAAAATCACTACATATCCCATCAAGCCAAGCGGGGAGAGGTTGCCCGCTGTCACAGTTCCAGGACCAGTCAGAAACGTGCAGCTAACCTACGCCAATGGATCTCAAAACTGAACTTGGATCCGCGTCAAGTAGCAATTATATCCTTTGCCACTGTTGACAGATATCTCAAATCAGTCATTACTATTCAACAAAACAAATTATTTTCAAGTATCTTTCTAGCTAATTTCTTAGTTACATGATTGATTAACTTGCAAAGGAGTTTCAAAGTTGATGGTGCAATATTTATGAAGTTTGGCAATGAGTACAAAAACTAGCATAGTTCAGCTAGTTTAGCAAGGGAAAACGAGCTCGGGCCAAGTTTCCATGTACAATGCACATGGAACAAGCGCACACTTGCGCTTTAGGATAATTATTGTAGTTATGCCCTGATATCAGGAGCTGGCGGCAAAGATGTTGATTAAACAATTCAGAGACAAACAAATAAATCATATTACACATTTGAGGAGAGCAAAAATCGATATGCAATCCCAAAATCAGCTGTAACTGTCAATAGTAAAATTGCGTCACTTCCGGACACGGTAGACTCCTCCTCACCACTATTTGCATTTCTTAAGTTTCACTTTCGTCTTCACATTGGTAAAGTGCCCTGGTCCTCTGGCTTAAGGTTGAAAAGACATTAGCGAAGGCAGAATCTACATATTGAATTGAGAAAGATGACCAACATGACCAAGTAAGTGGTTCCCGCCTAGAACACACCGCAGGGATTGCAGAGGATGGTCGGCCACTGACTGTTTTTGGAAGATTTCCTGCACCATGTGTTCCGACCTTTAAGTTGGTGAGGTGACATGTCGATTACGTCCCCCCACACGTGCATGTAGGTACCTAAATGGCAGGGGTTATTGTTAACACTGTTGTTTTTTTGCACCTACAGTGGGGAGAACAAGTATTTGATACACTGCTGATTTTGCAGGTTTTCCCACTTACAAAGCATGTAGAAGTCTGTAATTTTTATCATAGGTACTCTTCAACTGTGAGTGACGGAATCTAAAACAAAAATCCAGAAAATCACATTGTATGATTTTTAAGTAATTAATTTGCATTTTATTGCATGACATAAGTATTTGATACATCAGAAAAGCAGAACTTAATATTTGGTACAGAAACCTTTGTTTGCAATTACAGAGATCATACATTTCCTGTAGTTCTTGACCAGGTTTGCACACACTGCAGCAGGGATTTTGGCCCACTCCTCCATACAGACCTTCTCCAGATCCTTCAGCTTTCGGGGCTGTCGCTGGGCAATACGGACTTTCAGCTCCCTCCAAAGATTTTCTATTGGGTTCAGGTCTGGAGACTGGCTAGGCCACTCCAGGACCTTGAGACGCTTCTTATGCAGCCACTCCTTAGTTGCCCTGGCTGTGTGTTTCGGGTAGTTGTCATGCTGGAAGACCCAGACACGACCCATCTTCAATGCTCTTACTGAGGGAAGGAGGTTGTTGGTCAAGATCTCGCGATACATGGCCCCATCCATCCTCCCCTCAATACGGTGCAGTCGTCCTGTCCCCTTTGCAGAAAATCATCCCCAAAGAATGATGTTTCCACCTCAATGCTTCACGGTTGGGATGGTGTTCTTGGGGTTGTACTCATCCTTCTTCTTCCTCCAAACACGGCGAGTGGAGTTCAGACCAAAAAGCTCTATTTTTGTCTCATCAGACCACATGACCTTTTCCCATTCCTCCTCTGGATCATCCAGATGGTAATTTGCAAACTTCTGAAGGGCCTGGACATGCGCTGGCTTGAGCAGGGGGACCTTGCGTGCGGTGCAGGATTTTAATCCATGACGGCGTAGTGTGTTACTAATGGTTTTCTTTGAGACTGTGGTCCCAGCTCTCTTCAGGTCATTGACCAGGTCCTGCCGTGTAGTTCTGGGCTGATCCCTCACCTTCCTCATGATCATTGATGCCCCACGAGGTGA
Source organism: Thymallus thymallus (assembly GCA_023634145.1). Taxonomy (NCBI): domain Eukaryota; kingdom Metazoa; phylum Chordata; class Actinopteri; order Salmoniformes; family Salmonidae; genus Thymallus; species Thymallus thymallus. The sequence goes on from CM042418.1 coordinate 11,798,592, forward strand.
GATCTTGCATGGTGCCCCAGACCGAGGGAGATTGACCGTCATCTTGAACTTCTTCCATTTTCTAATAATTGCGCCAACAGTTGTTGCCTTCTCACCAAGCTGCTTGCCTATTGTCCTGTAGCCCATCCCAGCCTTGTGCAGGTCTACAATTTCATCCATGATGTCCTTACACAGCTCTCTGGTCTTGGCCATTGTGGAGAGGTTGGAGTCTGTTTGATTGAGTGTGTGGACAGGTGTCTTTTATACAGATAACAAGTTCAAACACGTGCAGTTAATACAGGTAATGAGTGGAGAACAGGAGGGCTTCTTAAAGAAAAACTAACAGGTCTGTGAGAGCCGGAATTCTTACTGGTTGGTAGGTGATCAAATACTTATGTCATGCAATAAAATGCAAATTAATTATTTAAAAACCATACTATGTGATTTTCTGGATTTTTGTTTTAGATTCCGTCTCTCACAGTTGAAGTGTACCTATGATAAAAATGACAGACCTCTACATGCTTTGTAAGTAGGAAAACCTGCAAAATCGGCAGTGTATCAAATACTTGTTCTCCCCACTGTATGTGCAGTATTCTTGATGTTAGAGTTCACAGAAATGGCCAGCTGGGAACCAAAATGACGCACATCACTATTGGGTGAGGCTCCCCAGTACAGTACTGCATGAGGCAGTGATTAGTGTTCTCCAGATACATCTATCCTAATGAGGAATGAGAAAAAAAATACATAAGGTTGATTTGAAATTACAAATACTAAACATGGATCAATGACAATACAGACTAACGTGTTCAAAGCCAAACAGCATTCTGTACTGTTTGAAGACAAAACATGGGTTCTACCCTTTAGCTGTGAACATGGCTGAATATGAATGCACTCCAATCCCTCAAACACAACATGTCTGCAGGGAAACGCTCAGACGGATGTTGAGAGATTTCACAGGGAACTACACGCCATGTGGCAGGAGGGTGGATTTCCGTGATCACTTATTTATCCAAGGCTTTTTAAGTTTTAATTCTTGACAGTCTGCTTGATGACTAAGAGCCGTCGCACAGCCGCACATGACTCGTCACCTTCTCCACGCTAGCACAGTGTTAGCGCTGGAAGCCACAGGGAATAAGTTATTTTTAATGCAAGAGATGACCCACTTCTGCCAGACCGCTCTAGCGGTGATAAGGTTAATCTTCTGCAGTGTGTCTGCAATAAAGTCTACATCTCTCCCTCACAGAATATCTCATCTCTCTCCATCTAACTCTTACCTTCCCTCTCAGTTAATGTTATTCCCTCTCCCACTTTCTCTGCCCACCTCAGTCTTTCCCTATGGCTCTCACACAACATGCCTACATCCCCTTCTCCTGAATTGTGCACTTGAACACTCCCCATCATGGATTTGAAAGCGTTGAATTGGTTTAAGGGTCGGCTGGAGGGAAAACCCACCATTGTTAATGCATGAAAGAGGGTGAGAATCGAAAAGCAGCCTCTCCTGCTCCTGTTTCTCTTCCACATTTGCCTGTGAATGCAGTGATATTGCTGCAGCCAATTTGAAGCAGTCTGGGGACACATTTGCTCGAGGTTTTTTGACCATGAAGTTAAACAGCGCCTTTAAAAAGGTCTACTACACCAGGTGCAACACACTGTTTCTTCAAAAGTGGAACTGACAGCGTTTTGACTGCTTTGCAGATATGAAACAAACATTAGTAAAAAATATGCTACAAAATCAACTTTGAGGTTATAAAAATGGGTTCTATTTGACTCGAAGTACAGTAAGGCATTGTTGCCAGAATAGATGATGCAGTTCAATGCATGATTAATATAATTCACTAATACATTTCTTGGTAGTCCAAAAAATATTGCTATAAGGTTGTAAATCACAGCTGGCCTGATGTTTGCTGCCTCCACACTGTTTTGCTTGATGACCACAAGTCAGTCATAAGGTGGCTAATACGTCAGCGTACGTGTCAAACAAGGGCAGAATAGTACACACTTTATGAAATTAAAGCCTGATGCACTTGAGTCTGAATTCAATTTAAAATTGTGCCGCTTTCATTGTCCCGTTTACAGCACGCAGCGGAGGGAAAGTGTACACATGCCACAGTTCTAGCTAGGCTACTAAAATGTAGCTTTGGTTTTTATAGCTTGACAATGAAGAACCAAAAAACAAAACATGTAGGCTTATTACAGCAACACTTGAGCACATCTGCAAGCATAGCAGCAAAGGCTGGACAAATATTATTTCGCTCTATTGTTTTAATATGCTATATACAGCATCCTATATACATACATATACATTAAGGGCCATATTCTTTTTAAATAAAACAAGCCAGTTTGGGTCACAGTTGCACCTTTTCTTGCAAAAAGAAATATGTCATGTCATGTCTGGCCTGCAAATGTGTGTTGTTTTTTTTCCTCAATACGGCCTGTGCGTTAATTGAGTTCGACTAAAAACAAGGAGCCTAACGTTAGTAAGCTAGCTAGCTTCAGGGAGGATGTCATGCCATTATAGTAGTGAGTGACTGACTTCCCCCCCATATCGTTTTTCAGTGGCTACAGCTAGAGATGCAGGTACCATTTGGTTAGCTCCCAAGAAATGTGAATCGCTTTGCTAGCTATTCTGAACTTGAACGACTTATCCACAGTTACTATACATCTTAGTTGTCAAATCAAATGTATTTGCCAGGCAAGTTCCCATTCAGTTGTCAAAATGTAGGTTAGGACAAGCATGCATTGGCAGGCAAGCTGCAGAAGGACGAGCAGGTTAATATTCCCCATTGTTTATCAGTGCAATTTTGACGGCCAACTATCTGGAAAAGTTTGAGGGTTTATCTAGCTAGTGTATCCTCATAAAATTTTAGCTCATCTCGCTCTGGCTAGCATTATTTGTTGATCTTGTTGATGTGCATAGGCAACAGAGAGCCTACCTATTCATGGTTGTTTGATCAATTGGAAGTTTTGGAAGTTCCCAAATGTAAGATGACTCCTGTGGTATTTACATATTTGCAGAAATCCATTCAGGTGTATTTTTTGTGGCTTTTGGCGAATGCGATCTAAGGTCACGCTGTTGCTACTGCCTGTAAACAGACAGTCCAGTTCAAAGGCGAATGATGGCAGGCCTGTGTGGTATAAATGGCTTATTTGCATATAGGCCTACTGTAGCTCTGATTGTCTATGACACACCAGTCTGCATAGACACTGGTCCTGGACAAGACAGATTTTATATACTGCAGTGTATATTAAAATTGTCCAAACGCACAGCCGTTTTCACACTATATTGCTATAGAATTTTCACAATGCCTTAGTAGACGTTATTCTCAAACATTATATTAATTTATTAAAACGTGAAAGTGACCATATATAAGTGCTGGCTTGTCAGAAAATGTAAAATAAAAGTGTATTTCTTCCAGTTATAAGATTTCATGTTACTAAAAAACTGTCAGTTCCAATTTAAGCAGAGAGAGAAAGAGGGTTCTCTTTAAGCCTTCAATAATTAAATCAGGGCTGTTCTTTGTCACAGACAGCATCATGCTTTGTTGCACAATGTAACATTATTCGAACTGACATGAATGGAAACGTTGGCTGTCCTTACCTCACACCGTACACAGAACAACCAATTAACCTATTTTGTTATTGTCAAAAGATACATTTGTTCCCAATGACTTAACTGGCTAAATAAAGCTTTGCACAAATAGGCCTAAAGAAAAAACATATTGAGCGGTGGGGAGAATAATAGCCTAAGTGGGCTAAATAAAATTGCAGACAAAGATGACTAGTTGTAGGCTAGATCATAGAGCAGTGGTAGAGGTTACATGCAAGGTCATTCATAATTGCAGTTGTGATGCAAATCTACAGTAGTTGCACGAGACTAGCCTATATGAATGTGGTTTTAAAACAACTCAAGCCATTGTGAGATACTGTAGATAACCTGTGCAGCGCAACTGCAATAAAGACTACCTGTAATGAACACTCAGCCCCTCTTAATGAAAAGGAAAATACCATCCCTCCCCTATAAGGACTGAAAACAAATTACAATATGTAGTAGCCCACTTAAAACAGATAAATCTTTTTTAAATCTTTAGTCCATTGTTAAGTCCCAAAATGATTTGCATGTCAGCAAGATATTTGACTTTCAAGAAGCAAAGAGTCACTTGCCTTTTATTTTTTTTATTTAACTAGGCAAGTCACTTAAGGACAAATTCTTATTTACAATGACAGCCTACCTACAGGGTCAGCCCCTGGAGAAAATTAGGGTTAAGTGCCTTGCTCAAGGACAGGTTCACGCCTTGTCGGCTCGGGTATTCGAGCCGACAAGGCGCAACACTAACCGTTAGGCTACCTTTCCTAATGATGTGGCAAGTGACACTTTGCATCTTGAAAACTTTACTGTTGGCATGAAAAACATTTGATACTGTATCAACAGTGGACTAATGAAATAAAATACCAAAAGATAGTTTTAGAGTGGAGTTTTCCTTTAACCTCTGATAGGTTAGTTAGGTGGAATGTCCCTTCATAATGCTTACACTGATCTATATAATGTAGACAAGAGAAGTATGTTTCTGGATGTGGCATCTAAGATAGCAGTGTTATCATGGGCCATAATTCGGCAAAGCAATAGGGTGAAGAAACAGGGTTGAGTCAAATATTTTTTGATCTGACCCGAGGCCTTAGGGCCATCCTAGCCTTAATTTTTAAACAGCCAGCAAACATGCAATAAAATTACATCTCAACAAATCCAGTTGCTTCCCCATATCTTCCAGTAACTGCCTAGTAAGACAACAATAAAAAGAGGTCACGTTAAGTGGGCTGATTGATAAGGCCAAGGCTTTGTATGTCTTATGGAGAGGCAGAAATTCACTCCGTCTTTCCAGGGAGGGAAGTGCCAGTAGTGCTAGAAGCACAGCGTGTGGGGTGAAGGTGGTCAGCCAGTGACGGCTATACCATGGGAGGGACCATAGAATTTTGAGTCAGACAAAATCTTCTATACTCAGAGTTCTCCGAGCACACGCAGACCAGCTGGCAAGTGTCTTCACTGACATTTTCAAATCTCTCCTTGTCCCAGTCAGTAATCCCAACATGTTTCAAGCTGACCACCATTGTGATGGACATTTTTATATTTGTTATTTTCTAATAAGTAACTCAACATTCAACAAATCCTCACTATCAGTATCGGCAATTTGGCAGGAGGTCCAGACCCTTGTTTTGAGAACCAAAAGATATCGCAGTTTCAAGATCTCCGCTTAGAGAAGAAGCCTCGTGAGGTATTGGTCTGTCACATGCATGATCCAGTATTGGTCGTTCACATGCATGATCCAGTATTGGTCGGTCACATGAATGAAGCAAACGTTAATGATTAATTCATTATGAATGACGAATAAGCTAAATCATGCAAATATAACTTGTCTGCAGTATATAAGAGTACTAACGGGACTACCCCAGGGGAGCTCCTGATCGACATGTGTACTTGGTCATTGACTTAAGTGTCCATGTGTAGAATTTCCACAACACCCTGTTCCCAAGACCTAAGGTAACCTGCCTAAATTACTATTGCCCTGTAGCACTCATATCTGAAATTATGAAGTGCTTTGAAAGGCAGGTCAAGACACAAAACACAATCATCACCGACACCCGGGACACTCTACAATTCACATACCGTCCCAACAGATCCATAGATGTCCTAGGTGGCGAGTAGACAACAACACCTCCAACCACACTGACTCAACACGGGGCCCCTCAGGGGAGCGTGCTTAGTCCCCTCCTGTACTCCCTGTTCAACTAGGAGTGTATGTCCACGCACGACTCCAACACCAAGTTTGCTGACGGTGGTAGGCCTGATCACCGACAGCGATGAGACCGCCTACAGGGAGGTGGTCAGAGACTGGGCAGTGTGATGCCAGGACAACAACCGCTCCTCTCCCACCCTGGTTAAGAATGTGTTGCCAAACCAGCTCTATACTGGTGGCCTCTGGTAAATTCTAAATTGCATTTTCAACCAGCAACCATCAGGAAATAACACAGATAATCTTTCCACACGTTTATAGTGTTCGTTTCATCAGTTGTTGTACAATGTGACATAAGACTGAGGAAAAAAATGTATTATGACTGCAGTGGGCCTTTAAAGAATCTGCTGTAGAGGTTCAAACGGATCCAGTACAAAAAAAATGTATGAACATGTATGCACTAATTAACTGTAAGACACTCTGGATAAGAGCGTCTGTTAAATGACTAAAATGTAAGTCCACCTGTACCGGAATACCCAAGACACGATGCCAGGACCCGTGCAGGTCTGGATCCAGAATTCTAAATAATGTCACGGGTCTGGGTCAGATCTGATATTTTTTTATTTATTTAACCTTTATTTTACTAGGCAAGTCAGTTAAGAACAAATTCTTATTTACAATGACGGCCTAGGAACAGTGGGTTAACTGCCTTGTTCAGGGGCAGAACGACAGATTGTTACCCCAAATGGTTGTCACAGGGCTCAGGTATTTGTCATTTTAACTGGGGGGCGCGTGTAAGCTTGTTGTTGGCCAATCAAAGCGGCAATAGGCCACAGTAATAGAGCCTCCGTGCGGGTGAAAAGTTAGGATATATCTAATCAATGTAAGATGGTCTTGAGTATGACGCTACAAGCTTGGCACACCTGTATTTGGAGAGTTGCTCCCACTCTTCTCTGCAGATCCTCTCAAGCTCTGTCAGGTTGGATGGGGAGCGTCGCTGCAAAGCTATTTTAAAGTCTCTCCAGAGATGTTCGATAGGGTTCAAGCCCGGGCTCTGGCTGGGCCACTCAAGGACATTCAGAGACTTGTCCCGAAGCCACTCCTCTGGAGCTCTGTCAGAGTGACCATCGGGTTCTTGGTCACCTCCCTGACAAAGGCCCTTCTCCCCCGATTGCTCAGTTTGGCTGGGCAGCCAGCACTAGGTGGCTCCAAACTTCTTCCATTTAAGAATGATGGAGGCCACTGTGTTCTTGTGGACCTTCAATGCTGCAGAAATATTTCAATACCCTTCCCCAGATCTGGGCCACAACACAATCCTGTCTCGAAGCTCTACGGACAATTCTGTCGACCTCATGGCTTGGTTTTTGCTCTGACATGCACTGTCAACTGTGGGACCTTATATAGACAGGTGTTTGCCTTTCCAAATCATCTCCAATAAATTGAATTTACCACAGGTGGACTCCAATCAAGTTGTACACATCTCAAGGATGATCAATGGAAACAGGACGCAACTGAGCTCAATTTCGAGTCTGAATACTTATGTAAATAAGGTATTTAATTATTTTTGTATCTTTGTCATTATGGGGTATTGTGTGTAGGTTGATGAGGGAAAACATTATTTAATCAATTTTAGAAAAAGTCTTTAACATAACAAATGTGGAAAAAGTGAAGGGGTCTGAATACTTTCCGAATGCCCTGTATTAAAAAGCTGTGTAAAATAATTTCGAAATCCAAGTCATTACTCTATTCTTTAGAATTGCATTGTATTAACTGCATTCATTTTTGTTTAGAAAGTATGTAAATCAGAAGATTTGAGAAAATACAATAAAAAACATAGCATATATACTGTGACTTATTGCAGACTATCAACAACAGCCAGCATATCGCTAGTACGTTCACTATTGAAGGTGTACTTTCATAAAATCACTTTCCCTAAAATATATAAGCTCAGCAAGTAGATTGAAGGGCACTTATTTCGGCTCTGGACTGCTTGCATGTTCTGTGTGAAGGCATAACCCATGTACTGCTCGAGAAGTTGTGGCTTGCAGGAGCGCTGTGGAGCTTGAATGAACGGCTCAAATACAAATAGCATGAAAGTTACCCATGTAGTCTTCAATCATAGACTGCGACAGAACAGGTAAATGTTGAAAGGGAATGCAAAACTGCACTGAAGAGTTACTGGCCCTGTCAGTTCAATGACAGACGAGATCCACTGGTCCGACATGTTTTTACTTGCCCCGGAGCAGCAGGCCATCGTTACTGTTGGACCCTGCGCGTGAAAGAAAATAAATGAATGTGCCAGAAAATAGGGTAAGTGGATTTCGACTCATCGTTACCACATTATATAGGTCATGCAAATGCACTCACATTATATGAGACGTGCAAACGCATGCTCTCTCCTTCCGTGTAAAGAAATTTGACTGCAACTGCAGCGCACACACCCACGTACCGAGAGGCGGGAGAGACAGCATACTGTCAAACCATAACGTTCATTCTAGAGGGAGAGGGCTCAGCAGAATTTTCTGACTAGTGAATTTAAAAGTAGCCCAATTAATTTAAAGTGGAAAAAGTACCTGCCTGAAAATGTGTGTCTGAAATAGACCGTGTCAGAGGAAGGCCTGAAAAAAATGCTAGACTTCAGCCAGCCAATCCAGACTGTTAGCCACTCTGCTACTTTCCAGAAAACGATACCGGCGCATCGGCTATTGGACCAACAGGCTCAGACAGTTTCTACCCCCAAGCCATGAGACTAAATTGTTAATTAAATGGTTACACAGACTATCTTGCACTGACTATGCAAACTCACAAGACTACATACAGTTGAAGTCGGAAGTTTACATACACCTTAGCCAAATACATTTAAACTCAGTTTCACAATTCCGGACATTTAATCTTAGTAAAAGTTCTGTCTTTGGTCAGTTAGGATCACCACTTTATTTTAAGAATGTGAAATGCCAGAATAATAGTAGATTGAATTATTTATTTCAGCTTTTATTTCTTTCATCACAATCCCAGTGACGTTGTTGACTTTGTTGTCCTTAAGCCATTTTGCCACAACTTTTGAAGAATGCTTGGGGGTCATTGTCCATTTGGAAGACCCATTTGCAACCAGCTTTAACTTCCTGACTGATGTCTTGAGATGTTGCTTCAATATATCCACATAATTTTCCCATCTTCACAAAATAGATGGTATCATGAGGTTCACCAGTCCCTCCTGCAGCAAAGCACCCCCACAACATGATGCTGCCACCCCCGTGCTTCACGGTTGGGATGGTGTTCTTCGGCTTGCAAGCCTCCCCCTTTTTCCTTCAAACAAAACGATGGTCATTATGGCCAAACAGTTGTATTTCATCATACCAGAGGACATTTCTCCAAAAAGTACAATCTTTGTCCCCATGTGCAGTTGCAAACCATAGTCTGGTTTTTTTATGGCAGTTTTGAAGCAGTGGCTTCTTCCTTGCCAAGCGGCTTTTCAGGTAATGTCGATATAGTACTCGTTTTACTGTGGATATAGATACTTTTGTACCTGTTTCCTCCAGCATCTTCACAAGGTCCTTTGCTGTTGTTCTGGGATTGATTTGCACTTTTCACACAAAAGTACATTCATCTCTTGGAGAACGGACGAGTCTCCTTCCTGAGCGGTATGACGGCAACGTGGTCCCATGGTGTTTATACTTGCGTACTATAGTTTGTACAGGTGAACGTGGTACCTTCAGACATTTGTAAATTGCTCCCAAGGATGAACCAGACTTGTGAAGGTCTACAATTTTTTTTACAGAGGTATTGGCCGATTTCTTTAGATTTTCCTATGATGTCGAGCAAAGAAGCACAGAGTTTGAAGGTAGGCCGTGAAATACATCCACAGGTATACAATTGACTCAAATTATGTCAATTAGCCTATCAGAAGCTTCTAAAGTCAATTCTCCAAGCTGTTTAAAGGCACAGTCAACTTAGTGTATGTAAACTTCTGACCCACTGGAATTGTGATAGTGGATTATAAGTGAAATAATCTGTAAACAATTGCTGAAAGAACTACTTGTGTCATGCACAAAGTAGATGTCCTAACAGACTTGCCAAAACTATAGTTTGTTAGAATAAAATCTGTGGAGTGGTTGAAAAATGAGTTTTAATGACTTCAACCTAAGTGTATGTAAACTTCCGACTTCAACTGTGTATATATACACACACACGGTAATGAAATTACAGTTCGACAAATATTTGTCAAACAAAAACAAACAACTCTACACACAAGGAGTACTTAACAATTTCCACAGAACATTTTACAGAAACAAATGTAATGGAAGAACTGCGCAGATGCAAATTCTGGTAACGGAATTACAGTAAAATCTCTGTCAAGTTTCTATGTGACCAAAAACGTAAATATCTGTTCCGAACTAAGATTCAAAGATGTCTGCAGAAAGAATACGATATCAACTATAATATGGCACCTTCAATTTGAAAAAAATCTATTTTGGTTATTGAATTACAGTAAGTTAATTTATACAAGATAACAGAATTAGCCTATGTCATTTGTCCCTGATCTGTACTACACACAAAAGCATAATTATGGATATGACTGTCATTCTCCTCATGTTTCACAAGTTTGGACACCACAGCGCAGCACAGCAGAGTTCAGTACAGTAAAGTAGAGTATAATTCAGTACAGAACAATACACTAAGCTTGGGCGATATACCGTATTACGGGGTATTTGAAATACAGACGGTATGATTGTCAAAACTTTAAATACTGTGCTACGTCACTGCTTATAACAATAAGTTAAGTATAACTATAAGAAAACTAAGATGTGTAAAATTGTTGTTTAAAAAATTAAAAATAGCACACCTTGTGTGCACTTCTGGTAATACCATAGACCCCGGTATGGTACAGAAACGGTATGAAAATCTGGATATCAACCAACCCTAAAATATACTGTACTGGCCTCCCGAGTGGCGCAGTGGTCTAAGGCACTGCATCACAGTGCTAGCTGTGCCACTAGAGATCCTGGTTTGAGTCGGCACAATTGGCCCAGCGTCGTCCAAGTTAGGGGAGGGTTTAGCCGGCCGGAATGTCCTTGTCCCTTCGTGCTCTAGCAACACCTGTGGCGAGCCGGGCCGGGCGCATGCACGATGACACGGTTGCCAGTTGTACGGTGTTTCCTCCGACAAATTGGTGCAGCTGGCTTCCGGGTTAAGCGGGCATTGTGTCAAGAAGCAGTGCGGCTCGACTGGGTCTTGGTTCGGGGGACGCACGGCTCTCGACCTTCGCCTATCCCAATTCGTATGGGAGTTGCAGCGATGGGACAAGACTGCAACTACCAACTGGATACCACGAAATTGGGGAGAAAAATAAACATACAGAATATAGACCTATTTGGTAAAATACCAAGTCCATATTACGGCAAGAACAGCTCAAATAATCAAAGAGAAACGACAGTCCATCATTACTTTAAGACATGACGGTCAGTCAATCCGTGAGATATCAAGAATTTTGAAAGTTTCTTCAAGTGCAGTCACAAACACCATCAAGCGCTATGATGAAACTTGATCTCATGAGGACAGAAACAGGAATGGAATACCCAGATTTACAACTACTGCAGAGGATAAGTTCATCAGCCAAAGAAATTGCAGGCCAAATAAATGCTTCACAGAGTTCAAGTAACAGACACATCAAATGTTCAGAGGAGATTGTGTGAATCAGGCCTTCATGGTTGAATTGCTGCAAAGAAACCACTACTAAAGCACACCAATAACAAGAAGAGACTTGCTTGGGCCAAGAAACACGAGCAATGGATATAAGACCGATGGAAATTTGTACTTTCAGGAGACTGAAAAGATTTGGCATGGGTCCTCAAATCCTCAAAAGGTTCTACAGCTGCAACATCGAGAGCATCCTGACTGGTTGCATCGTGAATGGTACGGCAACTGCTCGGCCTCCGACTGCAAGGCACTACAGAGGTTAGTGCGTAGGGCCCAGTACATCAATGGGGCCAAGCTTCCTGCCATCAAGGACCTCTATACCAGGCGGTGTCAGAGGAAGGCCCTAAACATTTTCAAAGGCTCCAGCCACCCCAGTCATAAACTGTTCTCTCTGCTACAGCATGGCAAGCGGTACCGGAGCACCAAGTCTAGGTCCAAAAGGCTTCTCAACAGCTTTTACCCCCACTCCTGAACAGGTAATCAAATGGCTACCCGGACTATTTGCATTGAATTTACAAAACAGACAATCTGATAACACTGAATTTACTAACTGCCAAAGTGCACTCTGAGCGCACTCCAGATTAAATTTAAGAACACACGCGAAATCGTCAAAATCTAACTGGTAAAGTTTAATGTTAACTAGCTAGCAAGAGGTTGCATAGCAACAACATCAACTTTCGCTAGACAGGCGAAGAGCTAGTACGCTCAACTGAAAGTATACCGTTTGTTTACAACCTAATAATATATACGCATTGAGTATGTTGCATATAAAGGAGTTTCCACTGCCATTTAACACATAATGAATTATGCCGACACAAAAATATCCCACCATATCGAAATACCAAATCTTATGTCGACATTTATAACATTTTACAGAAACTTTTGGTTTGTTATATTTGTTTTTATATAGTATGACCAAATACGTTTAACAGTTAACGTTATTCTGTGGTATGACTTTACTTGAGTAAACACTGTTGATGGAAACGTAGTTTCTGTTTACGCCTATTCTATGAGACCAGCCTGAACTCTCGAAGTACTCTAGCCAGGCTATGACCAAAGGTGCTAAACAGCCCAACCCCGACTTAACGATTTGAAGTTAAGTCACATTCATATAAGCCAGTTCTTTAAAATTGCCATTTCATTTCTGCACAACACAATCTGTCAATGTGTTTACCAACAATTATCAGCAATGCCAATGAGCCTATGTAAACAAGGTCTCTCCCTACCTTGAACACATATAATAGGAAACAGCAAAGCTTTTACCTGTAATTATAAGAGGGAAATTTATTGCTTTCTTTCATAAGCATGCGATACAGAGAAAGCACCTGCATTCTTGTGGACGCTGCCATCTTGCAAACAACGCTCCGTCCTTTCGTTCGCCCTCAGGACCTTGACTAAATGCAGTTAGTGAGCGCCAGTACAAAATCACTCGTTTTAGTTTAGCTTTAGAAAGCCTCTAAGATTGATGACTATATCAAAGTATCATAAAGAAACGAAACTAACTACATTCGGTGAGTAATATCCACAGATTTTTTTTCAAAACAGCTGTAAATATTAATTTATTTATGGAGGCATATTTTCGGTCTCCTCAAAACAACCGACCATTCCACCGTGGTAAAAGGTGAGTTAACTTTCAGCTGTGCTTTTTGTAACATTTGTGTTTTTTTCCACACGAATTTATTATTTGTAAATGACCAACACTGCCGTGTCTGAGTTTTATTACACTGGCATTGTCAAATATGATTCAACCTTCCAGGGCACCCCATTCATAATCATAACCAGATAGCAATGCTTCCATGGTTAGCATTCCGGTTAGCATTACGAATACAGTTGTAGTAAAACGACTTAACTAGTTTGCTAGAGTAGAGTTAGTTCCGTTCTATGGTATTGCATTTCTTGTTCATGTCAGGCTGTAGTTAGTTAGCTAGCTATCACCAGCAACTGTAGCTAGCTAGCTAGCTATCACCTGCTGGTATTATAGAGTAGGAATGGGTTAACTTGAAATAAGATAACCACACACTTCCTTGCTTAGCCCTATATAGTTCGCCAAATGCATGATAGTAATACCACTAATTTAAATTTGGAAATTGTCTTTTTAAAGGGGCAATCACCATTTGTTACATGCATTTTTGGACCATCAGAACCCCAAATATTACCTTGTTTTACTCCGATGTTTGTAAACAAAGTACATGTAAACAAATGCTGTATAGTCTGAAAGCATGGTCAGGCCGAAGCTGTGTCTTTGAATTTGAGAGTGGTTACATTTCCCCAGACCAATCCCACCGATTTTTACCGTAACAGTGCCCGGGAAAAGCGTTGCGCAGTCTGCTGATTGCTGCTTTAATGTAAATGTTTATGATGAATTTGGCATACTATATAGGGCTTACACTTACTCTCTACCACACATGACCTTTCCATGAACTGGTTATTCAATAAGAGCATGTTGTATGGGCACCAGTCATAACATATGACCCAGTTGCATCAATTATTACACAGAGTGTAAGTAACACTGACACAAGTGGCACACTCAAGTCTGTTGGTTGGTTTTCTGGGTTCTGTCCATCTCTTCTATTCAACTTGACCAATGCAGGCATTCCCTCACAAATAAATCCTAGGTATTCAACAAGAAGACCAAAACATTTTTGTGTTTGTCCACATACTTTTTGTCATTTTCAATACATTTTTTAAATGATTATATATAATTGACTTTGTCATTATGCGGTATTGTCTGTAGATGGGTCAGGGGGAAAAAATATATTTAATACATTTTGGATTTTGTCTGTAACATAACAAAATGTGGAATAAGTCAAGGGGTATGAATACTTTCTGAAGGCTGTACATACTATAGAAATGAATGCTTTGAACACTGATGCTACTTAAGAGGGCATCAGAGAACCTCGACCCTTGAGTAGCCAACACCCATTCCCCACTCTTCATCCCAAGCCAGCAGGCCTGTCAATGAGAGCACTCGGTGCAGCTGAGTGCCTGCTGTGACTGCACGCATAACACTCCCACTCACTCCTTCTTCAGCACCTCTGCTTGCTCGCTGACTGACTAGCTGAGTTCCGGCTAGTGTGGAGCGGGGGCGATAATCACTCAAGCCACCCTTTATCGAGTCTGACCGCATGAGAGAGCCATAACAGCAGGTCTGCAGCCACTTGGCCCCTTCAGAAGACGAGTCAGTCAGGAGTGGAGTCTCCTCCTATTGATTTCCTATGAGGCCCTCGTTACCCGCTGACATGGTGGGTCTCGCATTTAGTGAGGGATTCGGACCAAGAGAGGTGGCATGCGTCGTCGAGAGGAGATTACTGCTTCTTTTGGGAAAATAAATGAGAAATGGTCATCCCACTCCCTCTTAAAATGAATAAGGAGTGGAAAGAGAAATTGGTAGGACATGTTGGTTGCCTTATTCCTATATAGCAGATATGAGGCCTGACTAGGGTTGCAAAGGATCGGAAACTTTTTGGTAAATTTCCAGAATATTTCCGGGAATTTTCCATGGGAAATTAAGCCCAGGAATTTTGCTTAAATTCTTCGAAAAAGTTAGCTTATAACAGTGAACCTTTTTTGTGGGAATCACATAAGGCAATTCTAGGTCTTGTGGCATATTTTAATTAAACTAACCCCAATTCAATGGAATTGCAACCCTCTGCATGCACAGTGCATTCTTCCATCACATGTGCAGTGCAGTCTTCCATCACATGTACAGCTGATTCTCAAGATCTTGCACACTGAGATGCTATTGAGTCCACACTACTACACTGTCTGAGCCAAGGACTACATGCTTTCTGGTAAGTTTTGATTACAATACTGGGTGGGGTGAATATATTTTATATGACATGCATAATTTCTAGTAAATAGTAGCCTACAGCAAAGTGTGTTTTAAATCAACTTGTTAACAATTTCTGCTGGTTAGTTTTTGCTACCATGTGGGTTTTAGCTTGCTTGAGCCTGCTAACTGAGGAGTGTTAATTCACCTGTTTCCATATGTTTCATTTCTAAACATTTATCTAACAAAGGAGTTGTTTAATCTAACTGCTTAACTATTTATCTGTACATGTAATTGTATTGTTTTTTAAAAACTTATTTTTTCTAATCTTTACAGGAAAATGCCACGGGCACTATCTGATGAGAAGAGACATTTCACTGTAGCTAATGTAGAAGGAAAAGCTGTGTACATTTGCAATATTGTGCCAAATCATATGTGAAGAATGCAACAAAGATGCAGAATCATCTGGCCAAGTGCATAAAGTTCCCTCAGCGCTCATAACAAGCAACCTCTGACAAAAGTCCCTCTACTTCTATTCTAGGTGAAAAGGATGAATCAGACACCTTATCGATAGCAACAGCTCATGGTCCTCCTAGAATCAGAAGTTTTTTTGACTCGATGGAGGAACATAGTCAGAGAAATGCTGATGAATGTCTTGCTCAAGCTGTGTTTGCAACTGGTTCTTCTCTGATACTCACAGGCAATGTGTATTGAAAGAGATTTCTGAATGTTCTTCACCCAGCATACACCCCTCCAACCAGACATGCTTTATCTACTCATTTGCTGGATGCAGAGTTCAACAGAGTTCAAGTGAAGGTCAAGCAAATCCAGACTGTATTGCAATCATCTCTGATGGGTGGTTGAATGTTCGTGGGCAAGGAAATATTAACTACATCAACTCCACCCTTCAACCAGTATTCTACAAGAGCACAGACACACTGGTCTCTACATTGCAGATGAGGTGTAGGCAGTCATCAATGACCTTGGACCACTGAAGGTATTTGCACTGGTGACAGACAATGCTGTGAACATGAAGGCTGCTTGGTCTAAAGTGGAGGAGTCCTACCCTCACATCACACCCATTGGCTGTGCTGCTAATGCATTGAATCTGCTCCTCAAGGACATCATGGCACTAAATACAATGGATACACTCTACAAGAGAGCCAAGGAAAAGGTTAGGTATGTGAAGGGTCATTAAGTTCTAGAATCGGCTTCCTATTTCACAACAAAACCTCCTTCACTCATGTTGCCAAAAATGCACTTGTAAAACTGACTATCCTACCGATCCTTGACTTCGGCGATGTCATTTACAAAATAGCCTCCAACACTCTACTCAGCAAATTGGATGTAGTCTATCACAGTGCCATCCGTTTTGTTACCAAAGCCCCATATACTACCCACCACTGCGACCTGTACGCTCTCGTTGGCTGGCCCTCACTACATATTCGTCGCCAAACCCACTGGCTCCAGGTCATCTATAAGTCTTTACTAGGTAAATCCCCACCTTGTCTCAGCTCGCTGGTCACCATAGCAACACCCACCCGTAGCATGCGCTCCAGCAGGTATATTTCACTGTTCACCCCCAAAGCCAACACCTCCTTTGGCCGCCATTCCATCCAGTTCTCTGCTGCCAATGACTGGAACGAATTGCAAAAATCCTTGAAGCTGGTTCCTCTCTCCCTCACTAACTTTAAGCACCAGCTGTCAGAGCTGCTTATCGATCACTGCACCTGTATATAGCCCTTCTGTAAATAGCCCACCCTACTACCTCATCCCCATATTTATTATTTTTGCTCATTTACACTCCAGTATCTCTATTTGCACATCTTCATCTGCACATCTACCAGTCCAGTGTTAATGCTAATTTGTAATTTATTTCGCCACTATGGCCTATTTATTGTCCTACTTTCCTAACCTTAGAACATTTGCACTACATTTGCACACTCTGTACATAAATTCTCTATTGTGTTATTGACTGTACGTTTGTTTATTCCCATGTGTAACTCTGTGTTGTTGTTTTTGTCGTACTGCTTTGCTTAATCTTGGCCAAGTCGCAGTTGTAAATGAGAACTTGTTCTCAACTGGCCTACCTAAATAAAGGTGAAAACAAATAGTTATAGATTGTTATAGCAACAATCTATTTCTCCAAGCAAAGTGAGAAGAATAAGAGCCCACATTGAAGCTGCCCAGCAACACCTGTTGGGGTGGTATTGTCATGTTTGACAGTCTCCTGGAGGAGGAGTCTCTCCAAGAAATGGCCATATCACAGTCTGCTGATATGGACAGCCCCATCAAGAGGATCCTCCTGGATGATGTATTTTGGGAGAAAGTGGTAAGCAGCCTGAAACTCCTGAAACCTATAGCATAGGGAGACAATGCCATCCTGTCTGATGCTCAGACTCTGCTTGCAGATGATGTAAGAGAAGAAATCCGTACTGCCCTGCCCATTTCACTGTTGCTCCAAGCAGAGGAAACTGCAGTTCTGAAATACATCAAAAAGCGTGCCTGAAGTCCATACACACCACAGCGTACATGTTGGACCCCAAGTATGCTGGCAAGAGCATCCTGTCTGGTGCAGAGATCAATGCCTACGATGTCATCACTACCGTGTCTCGCCACCTTGGCCTGGATGAGGGCAAGGTTCTAGGCAGTCTGGCAAAGTACATTTCCAATCAAGGGCTTTGGGATTGAGATGCAAAATAGCAGTCGTGCAAACATATCTCATCAGCCACCTGGTGGAAGGGACTTTGTGGCTCTTTCCCCTGTTGCCTCCAAATCCCACCAACATCAGCCACCTCAGAGCGCAACTGGTCCTTGTTTGGGAACACACACACCAAAGCACGCAACAGGCTGACCAATACAAGGGTTGAATAATTGGTTGCCATCCGGGTAAATTTGAGGCTTTTTGAGCCTGACAAGCTATCCTCAACAAGGTTGGAAAGTGACAGTGAAGATGAGGCCTCAGTCTGATGTTCAAGAGGTGGACATTGAGGAGGTCCAGGGAGAAGATATGGAAGCCTGAGAGGAAGACAACCAAAGCTTTAGTTTCTAGACTATCATTTTACAGATGTACTGAATGTTGAAAACGTTTTTGGGAGATGCAATGGATTATTGGAGATCATTCATTATTCCCTTTTGTTGTTCAGTGAAATCATCCCATGTGAAGAGTCAGCTCATTTAATTAAAGTTCGTAAAATCGTAACTAAATAGTTTTTTAAAATTTCTATTGGAAGGATTTAATAATTGGCAATTATGTCTACTTATGATAGGGTAAAAGGTTTATGTTTCTGTCGCCATATGATATGGTAAATATGTCCAATGCAAAACAAATCTACATTTTAAATGGTATTAATATACATTTGCAAATATTTCCGATAATTCACATATATATTCCCGTTAATTCCCACGGAAAGTTTCCACCTCCTGAATATTCCCCAAAATGTGCAACCCTAGGCCTGACTCCCCTCCCCTCCATTGCATATTATGTAGTTGTTGCTTGGGTTTGTGGTGAATCCATAGTCCCCCCCCCTAACACTGAGGTGGTCGCGCACCGCCTGACAAAACAAGGCCTTTGAACCAATCGATTTTGTCTCGTACAGGTGGCAGGAAGGATCCAGGCCAGTGAGTGACCGGAACTGAAACACAACTATACCCTCTTCCTCGCTCCTCTCATCCCACAGATCGAGAGCCCAAAATCGCCCGCACCATCCACCGTGGAGAGGTAGGTACCAGACATGCTGTTTTATGCCCTTGTTGAACATTGTATTGATCTCCTTGTTTTGTTATTTTTTTACTTGGTGCATTCAGTTCAGTGACCTGTCAGGTATGAGGGTGTGTGACTTGATGCGCTATGATGATTTTATTACTTAAAGCAGCAATCTGCAGTTCAAACAAAACAATAACAAAGTGGTCGCTGGTCACCCTGTCTCTGTTTTGGTAAGGTACTGAGGGGTTGGGCTAGAGAAATGTAACCACTCTCAAATTTATAGACCGAGTTATGGATGAACTGACCATCCATGTGATCAAATGTATAGTATAAACCATGTTTTGAGGCTATACAGTGTTTGTTTACATTGACATTGTTTACAAACATTGGAGTAAAATATATTTATATTTTGGGTTCTAATGGGGTACAACAGTTGAACTAAGCTCTTTTATTGTATATGTTATTCTTCTAGAATCTATCGGTATATTATACAAAAACAAACCAGAAAATATATAGCAATCGCAGTGCCCCTTTTTTAATGTGTAGTTTGTCACTGGACCCTTCAGTCCTCTAACACTTCCATAATTGGATTGGCGCCGCCCTGCGTGGTCGCCTGTTAAGTAGCTCCCATTGTTTGTGCGTAAATTGTTGTTTTAGTATGTTTTTTTTGCAACAGTTGAACTATAACAGTTCAGGATTATGGAGTGCTACTGTTTTACGAAGGTTTTAGTGGTCCTTTTTATCACTGAGGCACTTTTTAATTTTTTCAGCACCGAACGTACAGGCGAGTCTTCAATTATTTACAACCGAGCCCAGCTCCTGGATTTAGCACACGCAGCGCTTCTGCACCCCAGGGAAAGGTTTGACGGCGTAGACGCAGGGCGGGATTGAAGTGTAAGGCAAAGCTGAGGGAGTACATGCCGGCTATACCGTCTATCATTATGGGCAACGTGAGATCTCTACATAACAAGATGGACGAGCTTCAGGGTTTGGTTATTGGATAATGAGACTATCGGGAAGCGAGCCTATTGTTTTTTACTGAGACTTGGCTGAATGATAACATCCCCATAGAGAACGTCACTATCGGCGGGTTCCGGACCATCATAGCGGACAGGGATAGCGTTTCTTCCGGTAAGAACAAGCTGTTAGCCGTTAGCCTGAGACCCTATTATTTGCCGTGGGAATTCACGGCGGCCATTGCTGTTATTGTTTACATCCCGCCCTCTGCTGACGCAAACACAGGGTGTGCCGTCATCCACTCTGTTATCGCAAGGTTACAGACAGCGCATCCCAGTGCTTTCTTTGCCATTTCGGGGGATTTTAACCATGCATCTCTCTCTTCAACGCTGCCCACGTTCAAACAGTTTGTGAATAATTAACCCTGGGTCACCAGCGACCTGAAGGCCCCACTGAATGAGAAGAAGAGGGCCTTCAAGGGACAAGGACAAATTGAAATGCGTCCAGAGGGAGCTGAAGTTGCGGATTGCTGAGGGGAAGAGAGGGTATAAGGAGAAGATGGAGGACAAGCTGAGGCAGAGCCAGGTGAGAGAGGTGTGGAAGGGTATGAGAAACAATGAGCTGAACCAATTTCTTAACAGGTTCGATACTGGCCCTGTCCACCTCCCCTCCAGCTCCCCAGGCCACACACCCTCACAGTGTCCCACCCCCACTTTGCTCACAACACCTCTTTGAGACAATCAGAGACCCCACCTCCGCCCCTGCTCCCTCTGGACTGATCCTCAAGACCCTCCACTTCCCCACCTGGGCTGGCTTTCACCAGCAACCAAGTGAAGAGAGAGGATCATACACACTTTTAGCTATTGAAGTATTTCTCTGCCATCGACCTGTATAGTATAGTTAACCATCCACCAATGTATAGTGTACATTTTCAGCCATCCATCCATACTATGCAATGTCTTTTTATAGCTTTTTTGCACTCCAGACGTCTTGTATTTCTATACTTTTTCATACTGCAGCTCTATGTATTGTGTATCTGTCTTTTGTGTGTGTTTTTTTCTGGCATTCTGCACCTGCCCTGTGTTTTTGTTGTAGCTGCTTGACAAAAAAATTCCCCCCTCGGGGATCAATAAAGTATTCTATCGATCTATCGATCTATCTATCTATGATAGGAAGAGGCACAACATTTGATATCAACACAAAGAAAAAGTTACTCTAATGTTAGGGCAACAATAGTTGTGGTGGGATTTTATTACTAATACTTAGTAATAGGATTTATTTCAAAATATCCACATTGAGCAGTGATCATTTAGGCACACATTTAATAAAATGGTGCAGAGAAGCTGCATAATTCTGTTGTGTAATTGTTTATTTACGTATATTTCAAACTTGCTTTTTGTAGTATTTAAAGTGACTTGCTGTGCTTTGATAATAACAACTGCTTTTTACGCTGTTAAAATGTCCCCCTACTACCTCATCTTTCTGAACACCTCAGTGTATGACAGCCATACCATTGCTTTGCTAACACTTAGAAAATAAGGGAAATGGGTGTATTTCACTTTTTTAAATGCTTTTGAGTGAACTGTTAGGTGATTTTGACTTGCATTGCTAAATGCATAAAACATGCTAGCCAGAGGATGCTGGGCATGACTACATAACCAACCAACAACCTTTTAAAACCTGTTTAGATTAAACTAAAAACCCCTAGGTATGCCAAAGTGAGAAATTAGCATGAACCAAAAGAGTGAACTTTTTTTTTTTTTTTTTTTTAAGCTACTTACAGCGGGAGCGCCTAGAGCAGGGCTTGTCAACCCTGTAGGTTTTCACTCCAACCCCAGTTGTAACTAACCTGATTTCAGTTTATCAACCAGCTAATTATTAGAATCAGGTGTGCTAGATTAGTGTTGGAGCGAAAACCTACAGGGTTGGAGAGCCCTGGCCTAGAGTCTATTTTGAGGTCTGAGGGAAATCCGTTTTATTAGTTCACCCCAGTCTCTTTCCACAAGTTAAACAAGTCCATCTTCACTCCGTTGCCCCTTGGCGGTGCATCAGTCAGATGAGCTTGATGTGAGCCCAGATTGGAGGAGGAGAAGAGATTTGCCAGTGAAATGTTTATTATGGCACATTTTGTTTGGCAGGCCATTATCACTC
This sequence comes from Thymallus thymallus, assembly GCA_023634145.1. NCBI lineage: Eukaryota > Metazoa > Chordata > Actinopteri > Salmoniformes > Salmonidae > Thymallus > Thymallus thymallus. The sequence goes on from CM042418.1 coordinate 11,820,577, forward strand.
ACATGATTATCACTGGAGAGCTTGTCTTTCCCTGGGAATCGAGAAGGATCTCACTTTAAGAAATCATAGCCACTAGTCAGATTGTCCCAGTCCCATGATGAGAGAGGGGAAAGCAAATAAATGAAAAATGCCAGAGAGGGTGCAAAATGGGCTTCCTTATGAAGAAATACAATCCATCCAAATAAGGATTGATACAATTGCCTGCGGTGCCTTCTGGCAAGGGAGGTTGATGTGAAAGGAAGCAAACAAACTCAAACAACAGCTAAAACTGGACTATCCACTTCATTCCCAGGGAAAATGGAAAAGAAAACAAATTGGCCCCTGGCAGAAACCATTATTAGGCTGCTTAGAAAAAAACAACACTTCAACAACCATGCACCAACACCTGCCCGCTCCTGTCAGCGATCAATAGTTAGGCATTCGCATTTTGGAGTTATAGCCTAGCAATTAGGTATGACCTAAGGGTATTGGTATTTAGAAAAGACCATGGCTACCACCTCAAGCCATATCCAAAGTGACCTCGATGAAGCGTAAGCCTCAAGGGCCATGCAACCCCTCTTTTATTAAGGGGACCATAGTCCTGGGCTGCTAACATAGTTATACTTTGTACATTACAGTGTTACAGCACTGTAGGCAGTTTTGAGTGCTATTCACATGAGGGTAATTGTGTTGCAGAGAACCTTAATCACTTTTTTGGGGGGGTATGTTTGGCAAGACGTGAGTAAACACATTAGCTGGCAATCCCCAGGTAATGACTTTGTGTGCAGGGTTGTAGCATTTGCTTGCCTGTCACCGAGATAAATTAGCCGTTGTGATAATTGTTGGAAATTGCCATAGATGCACTGCGGCAAGGTTGGGTGTCTCAAATTGTCCAGTCCAACTCAAGAAAGTAGAGTCGGCTCTATATCCATGTTCCTAAAGGTAGACTCAGCTAAATAAAACCAGCAGCACTGCAGATATTTCGATGAGCGAGATGCAAGAATTCGCTATCACTCAGTCACACACAGTATATGCACATGTGCACAGGTTTGCTTCATGCTGTTACAGCGTGGTAGGTACGGGACCATAACAGCGGAGAAGTCTACTCTTGTGCTTCAACGGTCTTAGTTGTTGCACAAATTTACCTACTATGCTGTTTACTCTGTGCATCTACAGTAAGACATATCCCTGAGTCTACATTTTAAGCTAATTTGTTGATTCTCACCGTGATCGACCTTGATTTTGCCAAGGTTGTCAGGGAGTTACAAGGAATTTAAGCGATTTTAAAACCAAAGTCAGTAAAGTAGGCCTAAACTAATCAGATACCTTTTACTCTTTTGTCTCGTCTCATACTATCACCGTAGGCCTCAAGGTCTTTAACTGATCGGCCAAGCTCTCTAGAGGTTGTGGTTCTACGGACCTTCGGTTTTAATTCAACCTAAACCACAAACTGTTACTTGATCTAAACTATGCAAAGTTTCCAATGTTTTGCTCAATGGGTTTAAAATTTTTATTTTGCTGGCTTGTGGTATTCAACATCTGCAGTACATTCGATTTTAATGAGCAAACTACCACTGGGATGTTGCCTGTTTTGTACTAGTTTGGAACAACTAGTACAGAACAAGAGTGTTTGAAGTGTTACAGTTTTGTTGCTGTGCGATGTTACAGTTTTGGCCACAGCAAGACTTATTTTTTTTTCTTCCCCACCCAATATTACCTTGGATGTGGAACAGATTCCTCAGAAGCATGCTTGCGTAGTCCTTTATGGCCTCTATATTATCTTAATATAGATAATATAGAGGCCATAAAGGATGGTGTATGGTGATGTCTTGGTCGGCAATAATACACCGACGTGGATAACGTGCGCTACATGTATTATCCTGGCTTCAATACATGATTCAGCAATCGTTTTCAGCCCTTAAAGGATCATGTTATGTTGTCTGTCATGGTTCCTGCTCAATCTCTCATAAAACCATACACTCTTTATTGTAGATTAGAACATGTTAAGCAATAAGTGAGCAAATGGCTTTTGTGATTTGCCAAGTTATCCATTCTAGCTCATCGCACACTCTGACCTGTTGTAATTTGGTAACTGGCAAAGGACAGTGGAGCTTCTATAAATATTGGCTTAGCTTAATTCTGCTCTTGGCGGATTCACATTGAGATTGAACCTGACTGATATGGATTGAGACTTAATTCGACTGACCTGAACTTTAAGTCACTTTTTGAGAGTGATGAAGTTTGAGGACATTTTTGATGACTTGTTTCCAAACAGGACAACTGGCTTCCAAACAGGTTAAAGAGTACCACAGTGTGAGTCATAATACCCATAAAACCTAGCGGTCAAACAAGGAAATGGTTCCAATTGTTTTCCCACCATTCATTTTTCCCATAGGGGATTTTAGAAACACTTAAAATAAGGGCTGTGTTCGTGTAGGCTTACCCTGGCGTGACGTTTTGATAACCATTTAAATAGCTCTAGGACAAGGTGACTTTTTATCAATGTGTTCGCCTGTATTTACCCCCCAAAAATGAAATGCTTATTAGCTGCTAATGTGGCAATCATAAAGAACTACAAATGCCATGATGATCTGGATCGAGGCAAAGGTAAGAATCTCTGGATTAACTATGTTAGCTAAATGTACTATTTAATAAATTGTCTACATTTCATTAGATTGACAATTCTATTAACTGTCTTGTGCACATTTTTTACATTGACACAATACCTGTTAGCAAAAGTGTCAGCTAGAGATGATGTGCAGGGATTTGTAGTCTTGCATTGATGCTAATTAGCATTTTCGAATCTGAGAGTAAATGGAGCCGAATATATTTCAGAGTGAGATTTACATGGTTATCAAAACGTCACGCCAGGGTAAGCCTACACGAAACACAGCCCTTTATTTTAAGTGTTTCTAAAATCCCCTATGGGAAAAACGATTGGAACCATTTCCCTGTTTGACCGCTCCACCGTGGGGCTCTATAGGGCCTGAATGTCACAGGCATGGCCATATCCATGCCCATACAGGGCTCTAGTCCTCAGTTTTCCACCATTTAATTTCAGGGAGAAGTTTTAGCGCTCGGAAAGACCGGAACAGACCACCATTGCAAAGCAGGTTGTCGCGTGCGTGCCCATTCCCTGCTAGTATTAGTGCACCCACACACTTCCACCGACACAAGGTGGTCTTCATCTCCCTCGCTGTTTCTGCTATTTTAGTGTTCCCTCTCAGTCCATACAGTGTATTTCACAGATGGCACAACAGGTGTGTTTGCTCAGTCAGCTTCCTATGCAAGGATTTGGAAATGTACCCCAAAAAATGCTGAACCCACATTTTACTAGGGCTGTGACGATACCAGTGTTACAATCCATCGCAAAAAAGAAAACACGAAGCAGAGCGAACTCTTTGGTCCTTTTAAAATCCTGCTGTATGTAAAATATTGTGTGATATAGCTTGAACAAAAGAAAGTGCGATTGGAACAACATATTTATGTTTGTTTCAAACATTAGGGCTGTTTTCCTAAAGAAGTTAAATCTGTGTTTTGTTTCCTTGCCACAATATTAACAAGTATCGCGATACTGGTATCATCCCGGCCCTAACATTTACTTAGACATCTGACCTACCCAATATATTTCCATGTTTGTATTTCACTAAGGGAGTAATACAAGTATGTTATTATGCTACTGCATAAATACTGAAATTAGCGCTTGATTGGATTGATTACTCAGTATAGGTTGTCCACCAACTCTGCCCAGAGTGGGTGAAAATGCGCTTTGGTGATGAAATTTCACTTCCTTATGTTATAAAATACATTTTACAGAGACAAGATAATAAGCATTATGCTCTGTTGACAGAGCGGTGCAGCTTTCTCAAAGCAATTTTTAAGGATTTTAAATGTTTTGGTGGTTGTCTTCAAAGTTGTTTCCGTGGTTCTCAAAAAGCTAAATTAGCCTGACACGAACTGGAGGTTTGAAAATAAAAAGATTGCGGTATGCTCAGTGCTCTGTTGAAATTTTAACAGAGATATATGAAAATACTACGTCTCAAAATTGATATCTATCCTACCTCCTATATTGTTTTATGTCCTGTGGATTCGAGAAGAAAGATGAGTTCAGCAGGAAAGTGAGCCTGTCAGGTAGCCTTTATTCTCGTACAGCATCCAGCATAGCTGATGTGATGTGGAACAATGTTTCCTTAATTTTTTTACCACTTTTTTTTTTCCTCTGGTCCCCATTGATTTATTTAGTCACCCTAATTTTGGCCATCCTACAAGGGTAAACACTCATTTTTATACAGATTATGATAGAGACATGAGGTTTGGACGTAGTTTACGTAGAGGATTATCTACACAATTAACACAATTCACCCATTGGTCAAAATATGGGTTTTTGATTGGACACCCTCCCTACTCATTATCCCTTAAAAGTAGAATTTCACCTGAATCCACAACATTCAATAACAAATGCCCAAGTGGTGTCTTACATTTACATCCAAGTGGTGTCTTTTTTTGTTTAGTTTTTTTACTTCACAAGAAAACATGCAGAGGACCCTCAATACCAACTATCTACAGTAACACTTTGATCTTGAACGTGACATAGTTGAATGAGCTGAGAATCTTGGAATACTCCCCGAGCAGCAGACTACAAACAAACCCTGCCGGCGGAGTCTCAAATGACTTCACAAAAAGAGAGCCGCCTGCCGCCTTGTGAATCAGCCCTTTTAAAATTCACTTGTTTTGTCCCAAGAGGAATCGAGTTGTGTTTGCCTCTGTTAACCCTGAGAAATAGTCTAGACTATTTCCTCTGACAATGACACGTCCCAGGGAAATGTAGTCTCTATTCCCACTACAGTACACAACATCACCTTAGAGCAACATGCTCACCTTGCTCACCATGACCCTGTATTCAATGCCCATCACTTATAAAGGCTCGACAGCACAGTGGCAAGATGAACCACGCATATGAACTTTGCATATTTGAACCACACATATGGAAAGTGTGTAGTAGGCATGCTGGATAATTGTTTTGTTAACGTTATGATAGTGTTATTTCATCAGATGTGGCGGTTGTTGGAGATGGAGACTGGACAAATAGAGCCACTGCAAATAGAATGTTTGGCCCCCCAAGGGCCAGTGGGATTGAGACTGGCTTTGGTGGTTGAATATATATGGGGTGGGAGGGATGAGTGAAGAGTGCAGCCTCTACACATTTCTCAGCCGCCTGTAAAAATGTACCTTGTTTATGCTGTTGTCGCCCACAACTCCCAATCTGGCCCCAGACAATTGCTGTGCTGGGCTTCTCCAGGTGAAAGAGCCCATTTTATTGCATTTTTATCCCTGGCATTGCAGGTTTAATCAAATATCAAAATATGCTTTGTTCTCTCTGCGTTAAGGTTGTAGAAATGGTGACATTGAACCATGTTAGTAAAAAAATAAAATAAATGCAGAGTAGAAGACTACATGGTCAGTTCTGAGCACTACTTGAAGCGCTAGCATGCTAACAGGTAAACAGGAAGCGGTGTAGGCTGCACAGGAAGCAGTGTTCTCGCTGTGGTAAGAGGAGCGCCATCCATGGGTGCGTGAGTGAGAGATCGGAGTGGAGATTTCCCTTCCAGTCTAGTGGTACATGGCCTGCCTGTGGAGAGTGAGAGGAGTAGGTACCACCTGTTACTGGCCCTGCCCAAGGGCTGCATGTCCTGGCCTAGTGCCCAGGCGTGACCTCCACGGACGCCATGACAGCTACTTGACTTGCGGTTTCCTGTATCCATGGCCAGCTCATCCGTACACCACGGTCCTCCCTGTGCGTGCAGTGAGGAGGCGTTAACCATGGGGCAGTTTGCTCTTGCTTTCCTAACCTGCTCGACCCACATGCCACCTGAGTTGGGAAGAAGCAGTGCTTCCCTGTTATTTCTGACTTTTACTTGAAATCAAAATAGTGTAGTAGTGGCAACTGTACTAAGTAAGAAAGGGATTTGCCTAACTTAGGTTAAAGGAAAACTCCAGCCAAAAACTGTCTTATTGTATTAGTAGTCCCAAAATGTTTTGCACATACCAAAATAGTCCTTATCCGTATATTTTAAAAACAAGAAAATGGTGCTGTCTGATTTTCTTAATATAAGGAATTTGAAATGATTTATACTTTTGCTTTTGATACTTAAGTATATTTTAGCAAGTACATTTGCTTTTGATACTTAAGCATATTTTAAAATCAAATACTTTTAGACTTTTACTCAAGTAGTATTTTACTGTCTGACTTTCACTTTTACTTGAGTAACTTTCTATTATGATATCTATACTTTTACTTAAGTATGAAAATTGGGTACTTTTTCCACCACTGGTCTCCCCATGCAATCATTGAATACATTTATATTTTTTGCAGTTCGCATCGAGTTATGTGCCACTTTCCATATATAATGTCTCTTTCAACGTCAGCGACTTTGAAGGGCAGCAGGGTGTTGACGCATTTCGTTCTGTGCCATGGCCGAGCTGACAAGTTGTTACCTCATTGACCTTGGGTGGCGTTTTGTCTCTTATTAATTCCTGCCATGGCCCTCGGAGGATGGCATGATGCCACAGTTTGAAACTCCTACGGACTGCAGCTGCTGATTTATAGTGTGTCCCCGAGTTGCAGTTTTATAGGGTGAAATCCAACCTCCAAATACTACCAGGTGCCAGCGAGTCTCTCTGAACCAAATAATTGATTGGATTGGATTGCTTTTGCAATCCAATTGATTTTGTTTACCACGCTACATTTTGTGCAATGTGGCATTGATCTCCGTTGTTTCCGATCTACACTGAACAAAAATGTAAACACAACATGCAACAATTTCAAAGATTTTACTGAGTTACGGTAAATCAGTCAATTAAAATAAATTCCTTAGGCCATAATCTATGGTTTTCACATGACTGGGAATACATATACAGTGGGGAGAACAAGTATTTGATACACTGACGATTTTGCAGGTTTTCCTACTTACAAAGAGTCTGTAATTTTTATCATAGGTACACTTCAACTGTGAGAGACGGAATCTAAAACAAAAATCCAGAAAATCACATTGTATGATTTTTTTAAATAATTAATTTGCATTTTATTGCATGACATAAGTATTTGATCACCTACCAACCAGTAAGAATTCCGGCTCTCACAGACCTGTTAGTTTTTCTTTAAGAAGCCCTCCTGTTCTCTACTCATTAACTGCACCTGTTTGAACTCGTTACATGTATAAAAGACACCTGTCCACACACTCAATCAAACAGACTCCAACCTCTCCACAATGGCCAAGACCAGAGAGCTGTGTAAGAACATCAGAGATAAAATTGTAGACCTGCACAAGACTGGGATGGGCTACAGGACGATAGGCAAGCAGCTTGGTGAGAAGGCAACAACTGTTGGCGCAATTGTTAGAAAATGGAAGAAGTTCAAGATGACGGTCAATCTCCCTCGGTCTGGGGCACCATGCAAGATCTCACCTCGTGGGGCATCAATGATCATGAGGAAGGTGAGGGATCAGCCCAGAACTACACGGCAGGACATTGTCAATGACCTGAAGAGAGCTGGGACCACAGTCTCAAAGAAAACCATTAGTAACACACTACGCCGTCGTGGATTAAAATCCTGCAGCGCACGCAAGGTCCCCCTGCTCAAGCCAGCGCATGTCCAGGCCCGTCTGAAGTTTGCCAATGACCATCTGGATGATCCAGAGGAGGAATGGGAGAAGGTCATGTGGTCTGATGAGACACAAATAGAGCTTTTTGGTCTAAACTCCACTCACCGTGTTTGGAGGAAGAAGAAGGAAGAGTACAACCCCAAGAACACCATCCCAAGCGTGAAGCATGGAGGTGGAAACATCATTCTTTGGGGATGCTTTTCTGCAAAGGGGACAGGACAACTGCACCGTATTGAGGGGAGGATGGATGGATGGGGCCATGTATCGCGAGGTCTTGGCCAACAACCTCCTTCCCTCAGTAAGAGCATTGAAGATGGGTCGTGGCTGGGTCTTCCAGCATGACAACGAGCCGAAACACACAGCCAGGGCAACTAAGGAGTGGCTCCGTAAGAAGCATCTCAAGGTCCTGGAGTGGCCTAGCCAGTCTCCAGACCTGAACCCAATAGAACATCTTTGGAGGGAGCTGAAAGTCTGTATTGCCCAGCGACAGCCCCGAAACCTGAAGGATCTGTATGGAGGAGTGGGCCAAAATCCCTGCTGCAGTGTGTGCAAACCTGGTCAAGAACTACAGGAAACGTATGATCTCTGTAATTGCAAACAAAGGTTTCTGTACCAAATATTAAGTTCTGCTTTTCTGATGTATCAAATACTTTTGTCATGCAATAAAATGCAATTAATGACTTAAAAATCATACAATGTGATTTTCTGGATTTTTGTTTTAGATTCCGTCACTCACAGTTGAAGAGTACCTATGATAAAAATTACAGACTTCTACATGCTTTGTAAGTGTGAAAATCTGCAAAATCGGCAGTGTATCAAATACTTGTTCTCCCCACTGTATGCATCTGTTGGTCACAGATACCTTTAAAAAAAAAAGTAGCGGTGTGGATTAGAAAAATAGTCATTATCTGGAGTGACTACCATTTGCCTCGTGCAATGTGACATATTTCCTTCACATGTAATGCCAAATTCTCTAAAATGTTGGAGGTGGCTTATGTTAGAGAAATTAACATTAAATTATCTGGCAACAGCTCTGGTGGACATTCCTGCAGTCAGCGTGCCAATTGCACGCTCCCTCAAAACTTGAGACATCTGTGGTGTTGTTGTGTGACAAAACTGCACATTTTAGAGTGGCCTTTTATTGTCTCCAGAAGAAGGTGCACCTGTTTAATGATCATCAGCTTCTTGATATGCAACACCTTTTAGGTGGATGGATTACCTTGGCAAAGGAGAAATGCTCACTAACAGGGATGTAACAAATTTTGAGAGAAATACAATTTTTGTGCGTATGGAACATTTCTGGGATCTTTTATTTTACCAACACTTAACATGTTGCGTTTTTATATTTGTGTTCAGTATAGTTTATTGATCTGATATCTGTTTGTGGCAGGGCATGGTGTGCTGGATTGTAATTTTAATGCTAGTGGTTCAGATGTTTATCCATCCCCTCAGCATAGCCCCAAATCAGTATTGCCCCAAATCATGAAATCAAATACTGAAAAGAAAGATACTATGTTAAAAGAAGGAATAAGAGACCTGTCAGAGATGGTTAGTCACCTTTTAGTTACCAATTGTGTTAGTCTTTGAGCACCCTTAGTGGATTTGCCATCAACCGGATGCATCCGGTTTTCATGGATACAGCTAATTCAACCTAGCTTCCTTTACCACTGAAAACCAGATGTGTGAACTCCGCTCAGGCGTTTCTTTTACGCCTGCTATGTTAGGTTAGTCTTTGAGCAGTCCTTTAGCGCCCAGCGCTAACACAGGCTAATTGTGTAGTTAATATTATGTTAGTACCAGCTTGAATTGTGCTTTAAGATAAAGTGCTACCAAGGCCTATTTGTGTTTCCTGCACCCATGTTGGCTCTTCCTATTTTAGTTTCCGGCAGGCCTACTCTGCCACAGGACCGTGCCAAGCCAAAGGCTTGTGCGTTAGCCAAGCAGCCATGGGAACAGACGTATGGTGCAGCGACCATGCCAGCCTCGTCAGGCTAAAATAGACCAGAACACAACCAACTTGTAAACTACTGCCCGATTGTTTATCAGTTAGAAGGAAGGATTATTTAAGCAATGTAGCATCTACCGTAGGCCTACTAGCCCTAGATATGATACCATGCTCCCACTTGGACATTCTGAATACAAACATTCTGAACACATTTGCCAAATGTCTCCAAGATTTTGAAGTGGCATCAAAGCCTTGTGGCCTTGTATTTCAAGGAATGACTACCCAGCTGGCACCTCCGTAGTCAACTGTGTGCATGAAGCACCTTTTCTTTCCTAGCAATGAAGTAACCATGTTGCTAAAAATGAATCCCAACACTGTTATGCATTATTTTCTTAATAACTTACACATATGGGCCGTGATGGACTAACATTGGAGTGGATCAGTCTGTACTGTGTAGTTTTACAATCTCATCCCTAACCTGAACATGAATAACCAATTGGGTGGGAATGCTAAATTAAATGCTTTTTGCTCTTCTGTATTGATTAGGAAGAGGAATATATTTTCTCAGTCTTCTTCTCCAGTTGTAATTATAGTGACATGCTTTGGCACTACTTTCATACAGTTTGGTTCCTCACTGGCGGTTATGTTTTCTCCAGCTAGTGCCGAGTGATGGAGTAGGTGCTTCAGCAGGCGCATAGCTGTCTGGGACTGAGAGCTGGTGTGAAACATGACTCCGCCAGGTCCTCGCCAGTGCCCCGCTCATTGAGCAGACATGAGAAAGGCCTGCGGTCGCAAGCCGCGTCCGCGTGCACCCACATGCCTTACTGTGGCGCGCCGGGGTGTAAACGAGAGCATGCAGTCAGCCGATAAATACCACATCTATCTCCCTCCTCTCTGGTGCTTTTTCTCTCTGTGAGTGATTTTTCTTTCTCTTATTTATTTTCTCTCCCTCTTTACGTCGTTCTGTCTCCTCTTCATTATTCTCCCCTCTCTCTCTGTTACTGTCTCCCGCTTTCTCTGTAGCAAAACATTTCCGTTCCATGGCTCTTCTCATCCCTCTCGCCTTATTCTTTTGACTCTGTCGTCCGTCTTTTCAGACCATCTCTCTCACTTACCCTCTTTGTTACCTGTCATGTTCTCATCTATCTATTATTCTGTTCTTTCCATCTCCTCTTCATTGTCCCGCCCTCCTTCGCTCCATTTCTCCCCTTCGTAGCACTTGATGCCTGAAGAAAAGAGGATTTGATTACGTCAGTCTCTCTACCATCAAGGAGATGATGCATGGTTGTAAAGCGTTTCCCTAATGGAAGGTTCAGAGGACGTGGCTCGTCCAAATCGGGCCATCCCGCCGTCTGAACATCCTCTTAGTGGCTTCTCCTGCGTCGTTGACATTGCTACTGGTATTTCTACTGCTCTTTTGAAGTCACCATTGTCATCACTGTCATCATGATTAGGGCTAGGCTGAATCTGTGTCGGCAGAATCTCCCTAAACCCCCAACTCAGTAAAGGGAGTGATAACAACATCCCCACAGACTTTGTCTGGTTTACTACACATGATCATCAGATATTCTTCATCACCATTATGTCGTCATCATCATTCACTCTCATCATCATCATCATCATCACTGTTGTCACCACCGTCATCATCAAAACCAACTCCTTTGATCTCCATCCTAAATGTCAGGTGATTGGTAGTGGCTGCACACCTGAATAAGTCTGCCCGGAGTTGTTTTTCTCAGCAGACGTATGGAGAGAGATTGCGTGCGCCTCCCTCTGCGACGATGTGGCAAAGCGCAGCTCGACTCCTCTAAACTAAGGCATCAATTAAGGAACAGCAGCAGTGGCTCCTTCTGCCAAGTGGAGTAAAAGGGCTTTGAGTTCCAAAATGTTTCCCCACACAAGACTCCTCTCCTACAGAACTGCACCATGGTCCTTAATAATATCTGTGCCCCCGCAGAAATCTTTTTGCATTGGATGCGTCTCAATTCACCACAGGTGGCAGAGCTAAAGTGGTGTTTGTCAGACCATGAGACATCCCGAACATCTGTCTTCTCACAAAATCGTCTGTAACGTCCAAACTTTTATGAGCCCTCTATGGAAAGATGACTCTCACAAACACAATGACATTCTCCGTTTTGCCCCCACAAGTGTCTTGGGGCTTGTGTGATGTCAGTACAGCCGATCTGCCAGCTTGTCTGTAGCGTCAGTTTGGGCTACACACTAATATGACCCCTCTGTGAAAAGGTGACTCTCACGAACATGTACATGGTAGAGTGACCAGACACTCCTCAGTCAAAAGCACATGACTGCCCGCTTGGAGTTTGCCAAAAGGCACCTAAAGGGGGGTCGAGAGTGGAGGCGCCAAGGAGCAGTGGAAAAGAGATTTAGAGTTTTAGCCAGTGGGGTGGGTGTTGTGGCTTTGGGAGTTAATTGTTGGACTATTATCTTTGTGACGTTTGCCCTTTACAACTCACACACTGAGCTGTGGCTTTAACAGACAACTCCTTACTTCATTAACCTTTTGAGAGTGCTGAAGGACTTTAGGCTTTTACCTGTTATAGAACGTTGTTACTTTAAATATCACACTGACTGGCCACTGTATTCCATGTTAAGATGCAATACTCAGAATGTAATCATGATACATTATATGATATCAATTAATGTATAGGTAATCATAATGATAACGATGTCAAAAGAATCTGATAATTACAAAGATTATACAGTGCGGTGTACTGTATGTATGAAAGATTACCCAACACTCCTCCAAATGGTTCTTTCAACATTTTTTGGGAAAACAGTTTTCTACCACAATAATTTCCATTTGTGGTCTTAATTTCAAATGAATGCTTTTTTTTTTCTTCTCAATTTCGAAATCAGGCATGAACTGTGTTGTGGCTACTGATGCTATTGCGATAACGCTAGCTGGTTAGTGTATAAAAGTGTTGTTTCTGCTGATGTTAGCTCGCTAATACTAGCTGGTTAGTGTATAAAAGTGTTTTTTCTGATGTTTGCTCGCTTATACTAGCTGGTTAGTGTATAAAAGTGTTGTTTCTGCTGTTGATAGTTGCTAACTCTAGCTGTGTTGTGTATTTAAGTGTTGGTTATAGAGCAGACAATTAGCTGTTGTAGCTGGTGTGGACAGGTCATATCAATTTGGGCCTCTTCATTCAGGGCTCAGGGAGATCACTTGCTGACTGCAAGCAATCAGCCTCTGCCACCTCGGCACAAATCCGCCTACCAACCTGGCACACACATACAACGCTTGCACCCTCACACACATGCACTCACACTCAATGCAAGTGCACCAACATCAGTGTTTTCCACTAGCACATGGAGTAGCCAGCCATATAGAAAATGTAGCCAGCTCTATTTTGATGGTCTTTGGTACATTCTATTGCTAGATTGTATTTTCAGCCAGCATATGTCAGGAAAGAACACTGATTTTAAAGAATCACACTTTTACAGTGTTAGTTTAATCAGCTGTTGTACAATATGATATAAAACACAGGAAAAACTCAATTTGCAACTGCTGACTTCTGCTGACTTCAAGCTTCCTTTTTAAAAGGCATTTTCTTAGCTACCTGCAATACAGGTATGATTGAAGAATGAAGCAGTTGTTAAACATGGCCTCTGCTGCACAGAAAGCAGTACATGACTACCCAATTGTCAACACTTTGATTAAATCAGTAGAACTATAGTGAACTAAGTGCCTTCAGAAAATATTCACACCCCTTGACTTTTTCCAAATTTTGTTGCGTTACAGCTTGAATTTAAAATGGAATTTGTCACTGGCCTACACATAATACCCGGTTATGTGAAAAATGAATTATGTTTTAAAATGTTTACAAATTAAAAGCTGAAATGTTTTGAGTATTCAACCCCTTTTGTTATAGCAAGCACAAATACGTTCAGAAGTTAAAATGTTGCTTAACTAGTCTCATAATAAGTTGCATGGATAGTGTTTAACATGATTTTTGAATGACTGCCTCATCTTTGTACCCCACACATTCAATTATCTGAAAGGTCCCTCAGTCAAGCAGTGAATTTCAAACACAGATTCAACCACAAAGACCAGGGAGGATTTCCAATGCCTCACAAAGAAGGGCACCTATTGGTAGATGGGTACAAATAAAAAAGTGGACATTGAATATCCCTTTAAGCATGGTGAAGTTATTAATTGCACTTTGGATATTGTATCAATACACCCCGTTACTACAAAGATACAGTCTTCCTTCCTAACTCTGTTGCCGTAGAGCAGTGTTACTCACTATTTTAAGTGGGACGCTTTGGGTTGAGACAATCTGAGGGCTGCACATATCTTACATTTTTTGTACTTTAGCTTTCAAAATTATCAATAGAAAGCAAATTCAAAGCAATAGAACACATGCAATTAATTTAATGTACATCACATCACAAATATATACATGAACACAACAAGTAGGCTACATCATATGTATGACCCATATTAAGGGTTAGGCTACCTCAGTAGTTGGAACAGTTTCACAATGTTCGTTGTTGAAAATGTTGCTTCACATGAATAAGTGCTGACAAAAGAATTGTCACCTTTTGCACGCACTGCTTCAGAAGTGGATACTCTGTGTCTGACACAAGGTTCCAGAAATCAGCAGCACCTGATCTTAGTTCACCTTGCAATGTGTCATTTGCCTGCAGCTCTACTATCTCGCTCTCTATTCCAGCACGGTCAGGACAGAGAGCGGTGATGACTGGGGTCAGAGATGACACTGGCACATGAAAGGGGTCCTCAAGGAAGTTGAAAAAGTCATTGTACTCCATGATGTCATTGAATCTTGATTCAAACTCCCAACTTCAACTGTTCCAACACATGCACGAATCCATCATAGCTAAAATGTTGCGGTAGGTCTGTGTTGGATGTGGTGACTGCTCTGAGCTTTGGGAAATGAACAAAATCTCTGTCAGGTATGAACAGCGTGGTGATTTTGTCTTGAAATGCTGTGACTACACGTAGCATTTTGCCCGGAGTTTTAGCCTTCCCTTGGAGCTGGAGATTAACTGTGTTCAGGTGGCAGGTGATGTCCGTTAAAAAAAGCCAGCTTTAATATCCACTGTGGATCATCCAGCTCTGGATCATCCAGCTCTGGCTCCTCTTTTCCTTTGCTTTTAACAAATTCACGGATTTGAGGGAGGAGAGAGAGAAATCTTTCTAAAACTCTGCCATGCGAAAGCCATCTCACTTCATTGTGAAATATCAAGTCGCCGTGTTCTGTCCGGTATTCCTCCAGCAACTCGCAGAATTTCCGGTGATTCAGTGCCCTCGCAATAATCATGTTCACTACGCGTACGACGTCCTGCATCACATTCTGTAATTCACAGTCTTTGAGTTTAGCCACAAGTGCTTCCTGATGAATGATACAATGAAATGTAACAAACTTGGGAATATCCTCTCTCTTTGTGAGTCCCTTCTCCTTCCCTCGCATGTTTGGTGCACCGTCAGTGCACACAGATGCAAGATGTGACCAGTCAATGTTATTAGCAGCAAATAATGTAACAAGGGCTTTCAGAATATCCTTTCCTCGTGTTTGTCCCTGAAGAGGCAGTAAACATGAAAGTTCCTCTCTGAGCGACCCATTTAGCGGGAAGCGGACCCACACACATAATTGGACAATGTCACTTATATCAGTGCTTTCGTCAAGTGCAAGATTATAACACGGCGCCATAGATATGTCAGCAATCAATTGCTTACCGATGTCCTCGCCGATATCTTCTATGCGTCTTGTTATGGTCGAGTCAGAGAGTTGCAGTCCCTTAATTTGCTTTAAAATAGCTTCCTTGTTTGTGAAATCAGCATACAATATCTCGGCTGAGGCCAAAAAACATTCTTTGACAATTTCTCTGTCTGTGAAGGCCTTCTTGTTTCTTGTGAGTATCCAAGCAATCTCATATGTTGCCTCTGTCGTTTTCTCTGCAACAGTGCTAGATATGTTCATCATTTGTTGTTGTCCTTTGAGCTGTCCTTTGAGTTGCGATATTTTGTTGATTCTGAGGTTGCTTTGTGGCGGATATGTTTTGTCAAAATGGGCATGGTGTGATTTGGAAATGTTGCTCTAAATTTCCTTGTTTAAAACAATTGACTGTCTTTTGGCAAATAAGACAGAGTGAGCTGGTCGCATCATGCAGTATAAAAAAACCCATGTCTATCCATTTCTTTTTCTGTGTTCTTCTTCAATCGACCGTATCCTTCTCTTAACCACCGGAGTCACATTAGCTAGCAGCACTTCCCCGCCACTATCTTCCTGATTTTCCCGGTTTCCCGGTGGTTGCTCATTCACAGCTGTCACGCTGTTCTCCGGCTCTTCCCCCTCATTTTCATTGTCAACCGATTTACGTTTCGTTTTAATAATGAACCTATCCATGTCGACCAGACTATAGTAGCATTAGGAAACTGTGTCGATCGCTCTCTGGCTGAGCACTCATGTTGCCTTTCTGTTCAACAACTGCTATACTGCCATCTATCTGCCGTCCAGGGAATAATAGATATAACGTGACTCAGGCCTGCATTAAAAACATTGCTCAAGGATTTCACCATGAGGCCAATGGTGACTTTAAAACAGTTAGAGTTTAATGGCTGTGATAGGAGAACACTGAGGATGGATCAACAGCATTGTACTTACTCCACAATACTAACCTAATTGACAGAATGAAAAGAAGGAAGCCTACACAATACAATTATTCCAAAACATGCATCCTGTTTTGCAACAAGGCTCTAAAGTAATACTGCAACAAGTATGGCAAAGCAATAAACTTTACAAATTGTATTGGATTTGCCCAAAACATAACAACACATTACTGAGTACGACTCTCCATATATTCAAGCATAGGGGTGGCTGCATCATGTTATGGGTATGCTTGTAATCGTTAAGGACTGGGGAGTTTTTCTGGATAAAAAATAAACGTAATGGAGCTAAGAACAGGCAAAATCTTAGAGGAAAACCTGGTTCAGTCTGCTGTCCACCAGACACTGGGAGATAAATTCACCTTTCAGCAAGACAATAACCTAAAACTCAAGGCCAAATCTACACTGGAGTTGCTTACCAAGAAGACAGGGAATATTCTTGAGTGGCTGAGTTAGTTTTGATTTACACCTACTTGAAAATCTATGGCAATACCTGAAATAATGGGCAAGTGTTGCACAATCCAGGTGTGGAAAGCTCTTGGAGACTTACCCAGAAAGAGTCAAAACTGTAATCGCTGCCAAAGGTGCTTCTACAAATTGTTGTCTATTGACTCGGGTGTGACTACTTATGTAATTCGATAGGCTACTTTCTATACACTCACTTTAACGTCACTGTCTGGCAAGTCCTGATGCACTTCATATCGAAAATACAAACACGATCTTTAGTTTACTTGTCAGGATGCAATACCATGGACATATAAATCTGTTTTATGATTTATGAATGCAAGGAAATGAGATCGACTTTATTCAGTCAGTTCAACACCTTTTTTATAAGCTTGCTGTTCTTCAATCAAATTACAGTAAATAGTCTATGTGCCACTACTCCATGGCTGCATATGAAACACGGCACGGTCTATTGTTAACTTTTTTTCTCACCGGCCCGGTCGGGTCAGTTGGCCAAAAATCTGCTGGCCCGGACATGGTGTAGTTCTCAAATGCATTGGGGTCATGCAGAGCCTATAGGCTGTCATGCTTTCGCTATATATATTCAGCTATTACTAGGCTACATTTGGTTATTATGATATGTATTAAAAAGCTGTGTAATATAATTGAGCAATGCAAGTCATTACACTATTCTTTACAATTGCATTGTATTCATTTAATTAACTTTTGTTTCTACAGTATGTTATTTTGAGAAGATTTTAAAATAGGATACTGCTCCTTTTGATCCCAATAATAATGTGTGTGCCATGTTTTGTGCTTCTACCATGTTGGGTTGCTACCATGTTGTTGGCAAGTTACGTTGCTGCCTTGCTATGTTGTTGTCTTAGGTATCTCTTTTGGTAGTGTTGTTTTGTCTGTCTTGTCGTGATGTGTGTTTGGTCCTATATTTATATTTTATTTATTTGTATTTATTTTTAATCCCAGCCCCAGTCCCCGCAGGAGGTCTTTTGCCTTTTGGTAGGCCTTCATTGCAAATAATTTGTTCTTAACTGACTTGCCTAGTTAAATAAAATAAATAAAAATAAGACAAACGTTCCAAAAGAGAAATACATGGCTACAGTAGGCTAGCCAAGACTAATGCTAGGTGTCTTTTTGTAGCTTTCTTTGTGCAGACTACTAGTATGTTCAGTATTGAATGTTTACTTTTGTAAATCACTTTCCCTTCGAGTAGATTGATGGGACCTTATTTTTGCTCTGGAGAGTTTGCATGTGCTTTGTCTGAGTGAAGGAATTAATGCTGTGGTCACAAGGAACATGCGGCATCCATTAGAATTAAATTGAGGCTGTGTGCGCAGCAGTGAACATAGAAAGGCCATCAACACCCTGCTCATTAGCTACTGTCACTAGCCACTTGAGCTAGCGCTAACACTAGCAGCAGTGGTTGGATTTTCCATGCCATCATCACAGTTGTCTTGATGCAAGGACAATTACGAGGAGAAGTAGGTTATTAGTGAAACACAGGATGCAGTTACATTTTTCTTATTCTCTCACTACTCACGTTTTAGCGCACCTGACTTTCTATCAAATTTTCGCCTGAATGTAACTTAGCAATCTAGCTAGATATGACCTGACGACTTTGAGCTCCTGCAACAGGGTAGGCTACAAGTCAATAAAATATGCCAGGTCCCTGTAATTTTTTTATTGCAAAATTTTGATAGATTTTGAAAGAGCTTGTTAAAAAAAAAAAAAAAAAAAATAAAAATAGTAAAATAAATGTAATTTTAGTATAATTTTCATGTTTTGATAATGTATGAAGTAGGCTATAGGCCTAAGTAAGAACCAAAAGTACCCCCACCGCAAGTCCCAGGCCAGGTGACCTCCTTTATAAAATAAGAAACACCAGCTAATTAAATGTAATATATCATATTATACAGTGGGGAGAACAAGTATTTGATACACTGCCGATTTTGCAGGTTTTCCTACTTACAAAGCATGTAGAGGTACAGAAAAAAAAATCCAGAAAATCACATTGTATGATTTTTAAATAATTAATTTGCATTTTATTGCATGACATAAGTATTTGATCACCTACCAACCAGTAAGAATTCCGGCTCTCACAGACCTGTTAGTTTTTCTTTAAGAAGCCCTCCTGTTCTCCACTCATTGCCTGTATTAACTGCACCTGTTTGAACTCGTTACCTGTATAAAAGACACCTGTCCACACACTCAATCAAACAGACTCCAACCTCTCCACAATGGCCAAGACCAGAGAGCTGTGTAAGGACATCAGGGATAAAATTGTAGACCTGCACAAGGCTGGGATGGGCTACAGGACAATAGGCAAGCAGCTTGGTGAGAAGGCAACAACTGTTGGCGCAATTATTAGAAAATGGAAGAAGTTCAAGATGACGGTCAATCTCCCTCGGTCTGGGGCACCATGCAAGATCTCACCTCGTGGGGCATCAATGATCATGAGGAAGGTGAGGGATCAGCCCAGAACTACACGGCAGGACCTGGTCAATGACCTGAAGAGAGCTGGGACCACAGTCTCAAAGAAAACCATTAATAACACACTACGCCGTCATGGATTAAAATCCTGCAGCGCACGCAAGGTCCCCCTGCTCAAGCCAGCGCATGTCCAGGCCCGTCTGAAGTTTGCCAATGACCATCTGGATGATCCAGAGGAGGAATGGGAGAAGATCATGTGGTCTGATGAGACAAAAATAGAGCTTTTTGGTCTAAACTCCACTCGCCGTGTTTGGAGGAAGAAGAAGGATGAGTACAACCCCAAGAACACCATCCCAACCGTGAAGCATGGAGGTGGAAACATCATTCTTTGGGGATGCTTTTCTGCAAAGGGGACAGGATGACTGCACCGTATTGAGGGGAGGATGAATGGGGCCATGTATCGCGAGATCTTGGCCAACAACCTCCTTCCCTCAGTAAGAGCATTGAAGATGGGTCGTGGCTGGGTCTTCCAGCATGACAACGACCCGAAACACACAGCCAGGGCAACTAAGGAGTGGCTCCCTAAGAAGCATCTCAAGGTCCTGGAGTGGCCTAGCCAGTCTCCAGACCTGAACCCAATAGAAAATCTTTGGAGGGAGCTGAAAGTCCTGAAACCTGAAGGATCTGTATGGAGGAGTGGGCCAAAATCCCTGCTGTAGTGTGTGCAAACCTGGTCAAGAACTACAGGAAACGTATGATCTCTAATTGCAAACAAAGGTTTCTGTACCAAATATTAAGTTCTGCTTTTCTGATATATCAAATACTTATGTCATGCAATAAAATGCAAATTAATTACTTAAAAATCATACAATGTGATTTTCTGGATTTTTGTTTAGATTCCGTCACTCACAGTTGAAGAGTACCTATGATAAAAATTACAGACTTCTACATGCTTTGTAAGTAGGAAAACCTGCAAAATCGGCAGTGTATCAAATACTTGTTCACCCCACTGTATATGCATTTTGCAATTTTTTTTATAGTGTTAAATAATGTTTTTCCTAGTTGACATGTTTTTCTTTTTAAGAAATTATATGGGACATTCTAATTCATTCACATTATATGGGACATGCAAATTCATGCTCTCTCCCTCCGTGTAGAAATTAGATGCAACCACAGAGCACATAACACACACAGCCATGTACGAGTACCGGGATAGACAGCAGACTGTCAAACCAGCAGTGTTTCCCTGTCATCGCTCACTTTGTGTCTGACAGGCACCCATCCTACCAATAGATCGCTAGAAGATGCATATTGTTCATTCTAGAGGGAGAGGGCTCGGCAGAATTGTCTGACTATTGAATTGGCCTCGTTAATCTAAGTGGAAAAAGTACAAGCTGGAAAATGGACCGGCATTTACGGGAATCGATGATGTGTGAATCACAATTCGAGATGCGAGTGCCGTCATGCAAGCACACGTGTGTACACACACACAAACACCCTATTGGTATGTACACCTACCTATTCTATACACACCCAACGTATTCATA